>OY284482.1:37367087-39767087 GCA_958336345.1 Dorcus parallelipipedus | reverse complement strand
TCTTTTAGACAAAAAAATAAATAAATTATACAGTGTTTGGGATAAAACTTTTCTTCCAGTAATTTTTTTTCCTTTCAAATTATTTTTCTGTTCTTTCTGGAGTGCCACAGGTTTCACACGTCGGACCTATGTTATTTCTTATCTTTATTAATGATGTTGTTACCGTAATTAAACACAATGTTTGCAGATGACCTAAAAATTTTTGCCGTTGTTAAAAATGTTAACGATTGTAATTTAGTACAAGATGATCTTCGAGCCTTGGAAATTTGGTGTGACGCAAACAAAATTGTTTTGAATTTAATGAAATGTAGTGTTATATCGTTTAGTAAATCAGAACATAGCATTCATTTTAACTACACGTTAAATAGTCAGACAATACTTAGAGTTGAGGAAGTCAAAGACCTGGGTGTTATATTTTCGTCAAATTATACTTTCGTCAAACATATCTATTATATATTAAGTAAAGCATTCAGGATGTGCGGTTTCTTGAAGAGACAATAGGTAGCCATACGCCAGCTTTCATTCATGTCATTCTTTCCTTCGACACTAATACAATAATACAGGATTTGTTTCGTTTCAATTTCTTGAAGGGAAAGAGTGTCGAAGGAAAGAATGACATGAATGAATGTTGGTGTATGGCTACCTAATGTAAGGATTTCACTAGTCCCTCTTGTTTATTACAATTATTCGTTGGTACGTAGTATATTAGAATATGGTTGTATTATCTGGTGCCCGCGTTATGCATTTCACATCCAACGAATTGAACGAGTGCAAAGGAAATTTATTAATTTTATACTATTCAAAAATAATATCTCTTATTTAGAATTATGTTACGAAGAAAAATTAACCTTACTTAATGTGAAAACTCTTGAAAAAAGAAGGCTAAATCATGAATTAGTGTTTAGTTATAAAATTTTAAATAACCATATTAATTGCTCAGATATTCTTCAGCAATTCCATTTACACGTTCCATCATATATCACTAGATCTCGGGCTTTGCTTTATGTTCCCAGTCATAGAACTACTTATGGCCAACACAGTGTTTTTACTAGAATTTGTGACAATTTTAACTCAATCTCAGAAGGAATTGACATATTTAATGTTAGTATAAACGAATTTAAAAAGTTTATTTTACTGAGACATTAGCATGCGATTATTCATTTTATTTTATTTTTTCTTCTCTTTTCAAGAGTTTGATTACTTCATAAATTTATAATTACATCTTACATTCAATTTAGTTTAATTCATTTTTACTCTATTCAACTTAAATATTAAAATAAGTTTTAAGGTGATGGATTATTATTTATAATAATTTTTCAGTTTCTATATACATTGATTTATTCACATTACGATTCTGCTTATTTTGTATGGTACCATTTGGGAATATCTGTAGTGTACCAAATCAATAAATAAATAAATAAATATGTCTTACCATTTTCCAGTAACAATTTTTTCAGTTTTAGGAGCCACTGTTATTGATCTACTGGAATTTCAAAATTTAAAGTTAGCCATGACTTTGAAGTTTAAAGAAATTTTTTTGACACGTTTAATTTTAATTTTTAATTTAAATTTTCGAAACAAGCTGACTTTTTTATATTAAACGTCAAAATCACTACGATTTTTTTGAGTAGAAAACAAAAATGCTTAGCTGCTGTTGCTACTACGTTTTGAAATTGCAATAGATCACAAACACGGCTCTTCAAATTGAAAAAAAATGTTAAGACATACAAAAAAAATACTGGAAGAGAAGTTTTAGTTCGTCTATTTCTGCATACACAAAAAGTTTGTTACCCAAACAGCCTGTATAACCGTTACGCATTGAGAAGATTCAGAAACGCTTCTGTGACACTGAGAAAAAATTTATTGCTAGATAGAGGTAGAAGGTGCAATTAAGCAGCAGACTTCAATGATTGAAAAAACATATATCTTTTTGGAAATCACAATAACAGTGCCACACCAAAAGAGCCAGACTAAAAAAAAAAGAGATTAGAAGGAAGTCATAAAAAGGCAATCGACACTTTAGGAAAGGACAATCAGAAAATTGCAGAGAACGAAGTCAAAGCACCAGATATATTTCTAAACCGACATGACTAAAATCGAAAATTAACAAAATTTAAAAAAGTTAGTACAAAAAATTGAAAAGACAACTGCCACCATGCCATAAGTAAAAAAACAAAACAAAAAAAGCAGAATTATTATTTAATATTGTAAAATTCATGCTTAATTGAAGTCTTATCAAAAGGCAATTTACGTAAATGTCCTTTTCTGTTTCCAGATATACCATGGTCATTTCGCATTACTTTGCAAAACAACGGTTGTTTAAAGACAAATGAAGCTTGACGTGTAGCTGCTAATTTTGTAGTTTTAACAAAAAGTGTTTCTCTGACCAATTTTCAATTTGCTACTTTTGAAGTAAATCTTTGTAAATCTTCTTAATTGCTAATTTCTTTAAACAAAAAAGTAATAGCTAAATTATCTCTTGACAACAGAAATACGTTAAAATTACAAAAGTTAAGGAAAAAAGTTAGTAACTTAAATTATAGGTTTTTCCCTTTTCCTGAGAAATTAATAATACTGGAGAGTATACACTTTGGAACTAGGTCCCTGATATTCATATTCATCGCAGATTTATTTATTTTTTATATAGTAAACAAACTCTTTCAACTAAATAATACATAAGCAAACACTGACATAGAAAATTTTCATTTTGTGATAACAGTATACAGTGAGGTGATAAAGTTAGGAAAAAATTCATTATTTCCGTAATACTCAATGTACATGAAAAACACAGGGGACAGGTCAATTTTAGATTTTTATTCAGGATTTGATGGCCTAGGTAAATTTTTTATTTCGTTTGTCCTTGGTGACGTCATTGAACATTTTTTTAACTAGAATGACAACTTTTATTCATTTCATTCGAAGGCTCATGGTTTACTCTATTTGACAATATACCATTTTTGATATTTAAATTTTAAAAAACGGTCAAGAGAAAATTTAATCTTGATCACTCAGGAAGCCATGGAATGCGTTTTTACGTGTGTGTAAATGACATTTAACAAGCGAGAATGCTGACAAAAGCTAAGAAACTTTGAAATTTGAAATTTGAAAAACCAAGAAAATCATAACATCTCGTAATAGATGTCTACCATTTTCTAATTGACAATATCCTATCCGTTTAAAAAATTCATCCTGCACAGGATTTATAATCTTAGAAGTAATCAAGCGGATTTCTTGTCTTATTCTGCCTTTTAAACCATTCAGATTATTCGGTCTCTTTACATAAACTTTGCCTTTTACATAGCACCATAGAAAGTAATCAAGAGGCGTTAGATCCGGAGACCTAAGTGGCCAATCAGTACTTCTTTTCCCTCATAATTAAATTTGGATTCAACAAGACTGCTCATAGATCTAACGCGACTTGATTACTTTCTATAGTGCTATGTAAAAAGCAACCGAATAATCTGAATAGTCTGGAAGGCAGAATAAGACAGACAAACAAACATTATACAGGGTGGTCCAGAAAGAAATCAGAATGAATAGGAGATGATGAGTAAAACTCGTATACAAAAAAAATTTCTAATAAAAGTATTTTCGTTTTTAAGATAAAAATAATTTTCAACAAATTTTCAATTATTTTTATCTCCAAAACGAAAAGACTTTTATTAGAAAATTTTTTTGTTTATATTTCACTCATCATCTCCTATAACTGATTTCCTTTTGGCACCTTATTTCGGTACCACTCTGTAAATTATGTGCAGGACGAACTTTTTAATCGGATAGGATACTGTCAATTAGAAAATGGTAGACAGTTTGAACATCTATTATGATTTTTTTGTTTCTTCAAAAAGATAAGTTCCTTATTTTTGCTCAATTTTTCATTTATTACAGTTTACAGTTTTCGCTTGTTAAATGCCATTTACACAAACAGTAAAAACGTATTCCATGGCTTCGTGAGTGATCTAGATTAAATTTTTTTCTTGTCCGTTTTTTAAAATTTAAATGTCAAAAATGGTATACTGTCAAAAAGAGTAAACCATGAGCCTTCGAATGAAATGAATAAAATGTGGTCATTCTATTTAAAAAAATGTTCAATGACGTCATCAAGGACAAATAAAAATTTTACCTAGACCATCAGATACGCAATAAAAATCTAAAATTGACCTGTCCCGGCGTTTTTCGTGTACATTGAGCATTGAGGCCCAATTTTACAATCGTGGAATAAGAACGGAATAACTATACGCCTTTAATGTTCCTCCATATTTACGTCGCACCTACGTCACGTTATACCACAGGTTATACCAATAATAGTGCTTATCCGACGATTGTAAAATCGGGCCTAAGGAAACAATGAATTTATTCGTTGTTTTATCACCTCACTGTATATTTTTATTTTTATAGTACCTAACAAATTTAAATCCTGTGTAACGTCTAAAACAGAACAGAATTATTTAGAGATTTTTTTATTATCGCAGAAAAACTCTATTAAATCGGCTATACTGTATTTTCCTAAAGTTGCGGAAAAATTCCTTAGATTCATTGTCACTGATGTTGCTTTCATTCCGTTAAAATTCTTGCAGCAGCAGCAGCAACAACAGCAACTTTGATTCCTCGGCTGATAGTAAAAGGAACGAGGTGATAGTAAAAAGAACGTTAGTAGAAAACATGTTGTAGCTATATACATAGTTTCAAAATTTAAATTTCGAAAGTTAACTAATTAAAGTAAAAAATTACTTACAGGTACATGTAATCAACTTTTTTAGTTGCCTAAATTACAACAGGATTTTGAAACATTTCTTGTTAAGTGCCAAAAATTACAAATTCATTGATTGAGAAAGCAACATTTTCTAATTTGTGATCGACTAGAACATCTAAAAGACTTTGTATTTTTATTTTTCAATGAATATCATCTTTTCGATCGAGCACCACAAATCGAAACTAATTCATTATTTATCAGGGAATTGTAAATTCATTACAAAAACTAACTTCTCTAATTCATTATTTATCAATTAGAATACTTCACGTCTTAAATAGTTTTATGACTGTAAAATATAAATACGACTTCCACTTACCCTTTGAGAAAATCACCATTTTTCCGGCTGAACTGTAAACAACGGACGACGACTTGGCTGCTGGAAGGAGAAAACGATTTCGATATTTATTAATTTACGGCAAAATTTCACGGGTCATGCGCCGTGCTCGAGATTGCGACCGCCGCCGAACAAGGATGCTTTTTTCGCACTTGAAAATTTCTTTACGGTCACAGGTTCCGTGCTGCAATCCAACCTCCGGCTGTACAGTTTCATCACTGAGGCTGATCTTGCACTGTTGCTTATCTTCAAGTATTCTAGATGGGAGAGTTTTTAGGCCACTTTATCACAGATCATCGTTTCAATCATTTCAGTCGCACTTAAAGCGATCCTTGATTAAATATTTTGCCTGTTAACGAGACCTGATTGGTGGAAATAACAAAAACAAATACGCACGTGTTTCACCTGGATGAGTACTATTGTGTGCATTGCCTGTTATTGAAAACAAATTATTTTTTTTATATGTTTCAAATAAGAAAGAAATCTAGTCGTCTGCTCCTAAACTGAAAGCAAAGATAAAATTGTATTTGATTTTTCTTATGTTTTTGAATACTGTATTATTTTCAATCAATTAAGAGAAAACAATAAACACTAAAAATTTAAAAGCAACATAGAATAAATGTATGTACACTGAGCGTTAAAAATAATGTCTCCCCAATAAAATTTTAAGTCCCGATTAAATAAACACGAGTTGAATTTTCTTCCATGTTCTTATTTTGTGCTTGTTTACCTATTGCTTGTTAGCTTATTACAGTAGTCAAATTAGATCACCATTTAACTTTTAACATTAAAGAAATATATTAAAAATTAGAAAAATGGTTCGGCTCGTGTTTCAGAAATTTATTTATTTAACCTTTCGATAAATTCTTTCACGTGTACTTCTTCGAAACAGATTCCGTGAATATTAAGTCACGAATGCGAAATAAAAATAATTGTAATGTTGCCATAAGTGCGATTGTTGCATCAGGATTGTTCATAATCTTTCTTGTGTTTGCATAAAATTGCGAGCAAAAACAGATTTGCGTTTTTATAAACTACGTTTCAAACGAACGTCGTTCTTTCAGACAAAAATTTCGTTACACTTGCTTGCAATTTTTTTAAAACTATTTGTTGTTGAAATTGAGAACGTGTTTTAGATTCTAGGTACTGAAGGCTAATTTCTTTTAGTACAGCAAATCTCTTATTCTCAGAAATAATAAGAATAAATCAACTGGAGAGACGAGGAAGGAATAGTATTTAACATTAAAATGAGCTATTCTATGAACAACTTGAAAGTACTTAGATTTGGATTAATAATCCTTTTTCGTTTTTTAATTTATTCATTTATTAGTATATTTTGCCTTCTCCTTATATCTGTGAATAACGTGTGAAGGAATACTTGTGTTTTTTCTTTTGTTAATTAGCGAAATCGTCAAAAAATTTTCTCTGTTTTATTCACATTTTTATTTTCACGTTTTTCAAGGCTTCTTCCACTACGCGTTCATACTAGGTATAGGTATGTAGTTTTATTAATTTTAAATCTTTTATTTATTTTTCCTATTGAACTGATTTCAGAATTATTTATCTATTTGAAATTGTTATTTGATATAAATGGTCACTTACTGCTTCCGTTTCTTCAAAAAAATTCCTGCACGTCCTAACAGCAATTTGACTAACAACAACAAGGACCGCCGAAAATTCGTAAAACCCGTTTTGGCGTAGGTTAACAGAGAAAGTCGAACTGCAAATCTGATAATAATGGTATTTGCGTATTTCGTCGTGTAAATAAATTGATAAATACACCGCAACTAACACCTTGTTTGTTGACTTCGGATTTGATTCCCATTTTATTTAAAGCGAGGTACTCCTACATTGCCGTGGTTTTAAAAACCAGACGTGCGTACAAAATCAAACTTATTATGACCATCCACGACTTCATTGTTTATTATTAAAGAAAAATAATAAATAATTCATTTCTAACCTTTGAATTTTTGCAGAGTTCAAAGTTTGATAAAACGGAAGTTGAAATTGTTACATACGTGCAAGATTTTTAATTTTCCGTTCAAGAGCAGAAACGTACCTGGCTAAACTTTAAACGTCGGTTTTATTTAAATTATTGTTTTTTTTTGTTCGGAGAATACCTTGGTGACTTACGATTTTTTATATTAAGTCTTAAATGTGGAAAACTATCGTTTAAAAATGTCTGTAATTGGCAACGCATATTGATCAGGAAAATTTCAGTCGCCGATATCTTTCACCTTGACGGTTTTCACGTAATTGCTTCGTAGCTCATCGTGTTAAAATAAGTGAAGTAATCTGAAAAGCTGTAAATATTGCTGATATATGCTTTACAGTCATTTGGAGAAGTGATTCTAAATTTCATATTTTAATTTGATGGGACCTTGAAATACAATGTTAGCTCTTAACCCTTGCAAGATCTGTTTAGTGGTAACCCTTTTTTTATACTAGCGGTAAACTAGAAATTGCTGAAACTATCTGACTTACCTTCCTGTGAGCCTTCATACCAAAATATAAACCAAGTAGATTCAAGTGTACTTTTGTTAGAATAAATATTAACTTTTTTCAAGAAGCACAATACCATAAATACACTAAAACCTTTCGAATAAATTAGCTTGTGGTGTGACCTGATATGAATACAATGTAACAAACATGGAGCTAAACAAACTATTTTAAATATCCCCA
This sequence comes from Dorcus parallelipipedus, assembly GCA_958336345.1. Classification (NCBI taxonomy): domain Eukaryota; kingdom Metazoa; phylum Arthropoda; class Insecta; order Coleoptera; family Lucanidae; genus Dorcus; species Dorcus parallelipipedus. The sequence continues at coordinate 39,759,318 of OY284482.1, read as the reverse complement.
AAAAAAGTCCAATGGATTTAAATCCTGTGAACGAGCTGGCCTATTTACAATCCACTTATTTGGAAAATGTTCGTTCAAAACATTTCTTTACCGGTATTGTAGAAGGGCAAGACATGCATCTTGTTGAAAAAAAAAAAATTTTCCATGTTGGCTTCGTCTCTTATACAGGGTCACAAAAAATGTAGAATCAAATTTAAATAAGTAAATAAATATCTGTACTGCTAGATGTAAGACGCTTCTCCAGATCCATAATACTGAACAAGATAAATTTTTTGTTGAAGGGCTATATTGTTTCAGCAATTATTAAATTTATCACAATTCAATTACTCAATGCAGTTTAATAATTGACTGATACTTCCGGTAAGTGATATCTTGATTTTATTAAAGCTACCAAACAAATTTTTCGCTTTAAATTTTTAGAATTTTTTCCTTTATTTTACTTAAGAAAAACAATATCTGGATTTTGTTTAGAAAATTAAGGGTTTTCGAAGCAGCAATAACTTTTATAAAGAATAACATTTTTCTCTAAAGTTGAAGATAAAAAGAAGTTTTCTTTTTCAATCCACCTGAGGACACACTGTATATGAACATTTTGTCGAAAATTTAATAGGAGAATTAATTTTGGGTAAACTAAGCTGGCAAGTTCCTGATACATTCTCAAAGAGTCTGTGCTTACGTTCTTGATTTTTGTAGAAATGCAGATACAGATTAATTATAACTTTTTAATATTGTGGAACATTTATTGAAAATTTAAATAAATTATGTAATGCTGCAGTTACTTCATTGTTTTCTCATTTAATCTAAATTTAATACAAGTTTTTTTTTTGGAGTGGTCCAGTTTATTTGTTGCCCAGTACTTATAAATAAAAATTTAAATAAGCAGGATTATTTTCTTCTATTGAAAAGTTGCAGAGTTGTTTTAAGGCCTTGTACACACCCGCGCATTGTGATGAAATACAAGAGGTAATGAGATTTCACTCGCTAGTTACAGGTAAGGTGTGGCCTTATGTATGCATGGGTAAATTAGGCCAAATTCTGTGATATCGTTTCAAATTTAACACGTCAAGAGAATTTTGTTAACACTATTGTAACAAAAGAACAATGGGTCTTAAGCAGTGTTGGGTAATATACTTTATTTTTGGATCTGAGATACATATACATATACTTTAAAAAAATGTATATCTTAAAGATATACTGTTAAAATGTATATGTATATACATGTACAATATACGACATTTTATTTGTACCTCTATACATATACAATATATTTGATATGTATATAATATACATATACACTGAGTTTTTTTCCCATTTGTGCAGTGTGCATATACCATGAGTTTTTTTTAGCTTTGAATGTACAAGATAAATATTTCTACATATATTCAATTGTAAAAAGAACGAACAATGCAATGTATACCAGCTATTTATGATGAAATAAAACGAGCTCCAATCAAGTACCTAATATTAAAGCTTATTTAAAAAAAATTATAATGAATGTTTGAAATGTCCTTAAATCCATAAAATACACAACATATTTGTCACTTTATCAGCTGTTCCATAGTTTTGTCATTTTTAATTCAAAAAGGGACGGTGTTCGGTAATTTAGCTTCAATTCTAGATAACATGACATAATCATGCAGTGCGCTTTATGTTGACATAAGTCAACTAGCAACAGATATTATTGAAACCAAGTTTAAGTGAAAGTGTATTTGTATATAATATACAATATGTATATAATGTACAAATTGTACATTATATACAATTCGCATATAATATACTGAATATTATATTTCCCAAGTGTGGAAAAGGATATTTACTCATAATATCCTAGAATTTGTATAAATATTCAATATACAATATATTGTAGGATATTATTTACAGATACAATATACCTACAAAGTAGATTGTGTACAGTATATAATATACATTCTATACTATATACCCCCAACACTGGTCTTAAGGGTCAATATTTCAATATTCCAGTTTTTGATTCAATTTAAATTTTGATATAACTTACTGGATAAATTAAAATGTTTAAGAAACTGAATCAAATCTTATACAAGAAATAGGGTAGTGTAAATTGTTGCATTTAGTTATCTGACAGCGGAATAATTTAGATCAAATTTAATGGGCTTGGTAATTTGTCATAGAAGAAGATGAAATGAATTATTAGGTTAGTTACTGATCAGAAAAAGAAAAGGCCAAATGAAGAAGGAATAAATCAAGTTTGCATGTTGATTAGAGAAGGAAAAGGAGAAGATGATCAAGGAATTTTTCTCATGAAGTCTGCACGAATTCAACGAAACAAAACGTGGCTGAAATTTAGATTAGAAACTACAAATTAAAAAATTAACGAAACAAAATTATTGTCGATTTAATTTAATTTAAATAAAAATTTGTATTTTTAATATGTATGCCCTGAACAAGGAGAAAAGAAAAACGAGTAACTAAGTAGTTTTAAACTAAAAACAAAGCTGATAGCTGGATTCATACAATTTTTTTAAGTACCTACTCAACAAAAAATAATTTTTTTTCTTCACTCAATTAAAACCTCGAATACATAATAATATTTACGTCGCAAAAAGCAAAAACACGGGCGTATAACTTAACCCTGTAACAGTTTTCTGAGCAATGTCAACATTATATTGGGTTAATCCCTGTGAGTCAGCGAAGAACTGCTTAAGTTTCCTCGTAAATATTGAACAGCTTAATCCGAGTTATTATTCTGTTTAATTAAGACGGAAACAAAGCGTTGAGTTTTCAGGTCAATTGTTAATTTATTCAATAGGTCGAAGGTCAAAACTTCACCGATGATATAACTAATCTAAACTGCTCGCCACGAAATGACTTTCATTGTGTTTTCAATTCTATGTTTGTTTTTTTTATTTTTTATGGGAACCGCAGAATTATCAAGAGCCTTTACTAGGTAATATCTCGTCCTTTGACCACAAGACATTTAAATCAATTCACTTTTTATCTGTAGTTATATAAAACAGTAGATTTTCTTGCTTTTAGCTTTTCTATAGTCAGCTTCACGTCGTATTTATTTTATTTTATTGTGCCTCTAATCTTCGAGTATGTTCTAAAATCCTAATTCATGAAATAATTTCGGCTATAGGAAATACTTTTTAAACATTTTTTATAACCTAGGCAAACCTCAATAAAAAATCTTAAAAATTTTTCATTTTTCTATTCAGTAAATCATATTTAAGTAATTTTATGACTGCCATCTTGACTTTATAACTTCTTATATTTTCCAATTTGTTCATTATAATGGATTTAAACGATTTCCTTTCGACTTGCCAAATTTTTTTCCTTTACAAATTAGACAAAATGACACTGCACAATAAGAAAATTAAATAAAGTATTTTTTACTTGATGCAATTTATTCGTTTTGAATAAAAGTCACCGCTTAATTGTGCAGATGCGAGGAAATGAACGTTAATTATGTCAATTAACTCTTCAATTGAAACAATCATTACGACACTCGACATAATGAATTATACAGCAAAATACGTTTATTGTTGTTTACTTAATATGCTTCCGAGAATCTGCAAACTTTGCACATGCACTTCGTTTTGAAAATTAACCAGTTTTTTTTAATACCAAAATCAAAAGTACACTTCATTGCAATTATTAAATACTTCTAAATATTTTGAAGACTTTCTTGAGTATTATTTGGCTCTAGACAAACAATAACATTTAACCATCGCCTTTGTAACTAACTTATGTTTATTTATGTATTATTGTTTGTTTCATATCTGACTCATACACATATTTAATTGATAAAGCTTTGTTTACATACCTTCAGTACTCCCTGAAAATTCACCTGACTGATTTAAACCGAATACATAAATCCTGTAATAATATAAGACACGTACTTCTATCTGTGTACAAAAGAGATAACAGTAGAACAAAATAGGTACTTTGGACTGATTAAATGATAAAATGAAAACTTATAGGTCACAACCGATACTGTTTAGATAAAACAATTTAAAATGATGCGCCTCTGCATTTCAGTTGAGCGAAAAAGAGAAAGTCCCGCGAGATTTTTTTCCGGTGAGTAGTTTTAAGGAATTGCCGCAAAAATATCATTTCCGAGTTGACTCGGGAGTTGACCTGATTTGTTTTTGCCCCGCGAGTAATTCGAGCGAATTCCAAAGGCCGGTCAAAAAGTTCCCCTTGAGTTCGCGCGACCGTGCTTTTTAATCGAGTGCGTTTTATTTAAGTTAATGAATCGTTTACATTTAGCTACGATATGATGAAATAGTTTTACAAGTTGCCTTGGCTTCGTTATGTTACTCTAATTTCATTTTTTAATTGATGACACACCATCGGGTTTTCCGAATGAGGCACAAAGTCTTCTAATTACAAAAACAGAAACAGAGCAATTTCCAACAAACAGCGTCGACAAATTTCGACGTACTCTTGAATTTAATTAGATAAATAATTCTTTTGACTTCACATTGCTTAATTCCAGTTCCTTAATGTGACACATGGAAGAAAAAGGACTTGGAAGTTCATTAAAATTAAAAAAGGAAATTGATGTACAAATACTTTAGTTTTTTGCCTACCTTGAAAGCTAAGATAGGAAACTTGAAAATTGCAAAAGGCAATAATGGATAAGAAAGCTCTCAATAATCGTAGTGAACCAGCTGAAACCCCTAAACATCCGGAACTGATGAGGGATCAGGAGGAAATAAGAAAAAGTGTTTCAAGTACAGAAACAGTTCTCGAAATAAAACCCCAATGTAAAAAAGGGGCCCAGCAAAGATGTATTTTTATGTATGCACTCAGAGATTCCTTAAGAACTATAAACGATGGAATATTATCATAATAAACATTGCGCATTTTGGAAATTGATAATTTTCTCAAAGATTGATCGGAACTGGTGGATGGTTTAATCTATTTTACAAATTAAAAAAATCACACATTATTCAATTTCATTAATCTCTTAGTACTAGTTTTTGATAGACATTAACATTGAAATAATTAAAAAATTCTTACCATTTCGTTATTTTCAAAAATTTGCTCCGTAGATTAATTAAACTCCCAAGATGTGTGTATTTTCTGCGGCTTAAAACATTCTCGATACTCGATAATATTTTCGTAATATTGGGGGGAAAAAAAAAAGAAAATAAGAAATTGCCGTCGTACGGTTCGTTAAATTTTGTACCCATGTTAAGTTTTGGCCTGATCACGAAGTGTCAGATAATTATTTTTTTATTATATGCCGATCAGAGTTAAGAATACAACATGATCTACGACTGCAAGCGGCAAATCCGTTTCACAAAAGCTAAAAGGAGGTGCATAGGTGCATACAATAGATTCTGTAGTATCTACAACTACTTGATTATCATAGCTGGCTCGTCGGTCATTTTGGATCTCAGTCGATTGGTGAGACTCAACGACTAACGACTAACGAGAAGCAGCTGCAACACCACCAGCAGCAGCAGCCCTGAGGAAGCAATGGAGAACGAAACGTCAGCAGTAGAAGAAGTCAACGTGACGCGGTTCCAACCGGAAGTCAATTCAAATAAAGTAAACAAAATTCACTAAATTCTCCCAGAATTCTTCAAGTTCTAACTTCATGTTATATAAGTTGTCTTTTATTTGTTTTATTTGCAGCTTTGATCATTTCACTTTACTTCATGATGAACTGATCAGCTGATCCGCTTAACATTCCAAAGTCACTAGTCACTATTTTATAATATACATTTTATATTTATATGCCTATCGTATGGATCCGAATTAAGAAAATATACAGCGAAATGACATGACATTACAAAAGCAGGAAGGCCGTGTTACGGAAGATAGAAGGAGATAGCTATATAAAAGTTCTTTGATTTATCGATCGATCGGTAGATAATAAAAAAATGACAGTGATTGTCATTGTTATAAGAAATGATCAATGTCTTTCTAACAATGAACTCTTATAGTTATGAATAAAGATTTCTGTTCATGAATTAAAATTACTGACAGTTATAAATAAATTGAAACGACATCTGAAAGAATGAATTAATCAAAGACATACAATTTTCTTTCCCTAGGTCACTTGATTAGAAAAGATATTTACCACGCGTTGTTTTCATCTTCAGAAGAAGTCATTTTTGACAAATATTTCACAAAAACAATAGGAGTATATTGACAGTTGTTTTATTAAGTATTGTTTAACGTTGTTCTAACTACTGTCGTATCATATCTCCTCCAAAACTGAATCAACTGATTTTTAATACGGCAGGTGCAGCATCAGTGAGGGGGAAGTGATATGGATCAATTTGGATTGGATTATTTCGACAAATAGACAAACTTAATGAATATGTGATTTTGGGTAAAAATGAATTGACCGCCGCGTCGCCGTTGCAGGTAACATCTATAGTTGACGTTATTCGGACCTAAATATTGATATAGGTACTACTTCTTGGAAATAGTATATTATTATACAAGTTTCACAAGAAGGCTTATTGTAACACGAGTGGGGTTGGGGCACGACTAGCGAAGCGTAGCGAGCTAGGAGTGGCCCAACGGAACGAGTGTTACAATGCCTCTTGTGAAACGTGTATAATATACTATTTTTTCTACTTTGCGTCACTTATTGAACAAAAATATGAAAAATATTGGATCTTCTTAGTATATGGGGAATTTTAGTTGTAATGCGTGGCAACACTGAAAACCTTTCGTTTTAATCAAAAGTCACATTAACAAGTTATTAATTTTTCTTATCCAGCTTCATTGTGAGTATATTGTTAAGTAACAAATAAATACTGAGCTATTTTGTAAAATCTATGAAATATTTTCAATTAGAAATGACTAAAATTTCCCCAAAAACAGTGTCACAATGAGCTTCATTGTGAAACTGTTTTTGGTGTCACAGTGAATCCATTGTGAACGCAAAGTAGAAAAAAGTCTTCTTTCACACTATTTTTGTTGATCACGTTGAACTAGGTACTTGAGAAAATAAATAATTACACCAAATATCAAGGTCATTATTCTTTCTGTTTCAGAATTATTCTTATAAATAGTTTTAAAAAAATTAAAATTTGACGCTATTTTATTGGAAACAAAGCACTTTTGGACATTGTTTATTAAAGAAAGTGCCATATTTTCTGAAGTTCTATCGAGTGCCAAAGTTCTCCTGAATTTCAACCTGAATCACCCTGTCCCGAAATAAGGTGCCAAAAAGAAATCAGTTATAGGAGATGATGAGTAAAACTCATACACAAAAAAAAATTCTAATAAAAGTCTTTTCGTTTTTGAGATAAAAATAATTGAAAATTTGCTGTATGATAATGAGTTTAGATGCTACAGGTATCGTTGCTAAAAAAAATGCAAATATTGTTGCCATACAACCAGTATTATTACCTTTTCAATTCCGATTAACATTAACGTACATCAAATTTTCAACAAATTTTCTATTATTTTTATCTCAAAAACGAAAAGACTATTATTAGAAAAATTTTTTGTATATGAGTTTTACTAAACATCTCCTATAACTGATTTCTTCTTGGCACCTTATTTCGGGACCACCCTGTATTATATTTATTATATTTTTTAAAACTTATTGTTTTATTTTTATTTACTGAAAATGATTTTGTTTTGTTCAACTTTATATGTATATTTTATATTCTTTGTTTACTTTACACAGCTTATGTTCACTTTTTGAACATTTCTGAGTTAGTTGTTTCTTGTTAGTTTTTATTTCTTTTACTAATTATACAGGGTGTTATTGAATTAAGAGGAATAATTTCACAGGTAGTAGCTTGGATTAAGACGAAGAAAAAATGTTATATGATGTGATGTCAAAATGCATTCGTTTTCGAGGAAAAAAAAATATTGAATTTCAAAAACTTACATCAAAATACAAAAGTAATGGAAAATGCTGCATCCAAAGTCATATTCTCATTAGGAAAAACGATTTACAATATTTTTTTATTAATTAATATTTATGTCAGTCAGTTTCGTGAAAATAAATTTGTTTGTTGCTTTAAATTTCGAATAAATAAAGAAATGAATGTCTGACAAAACCCCACCAAAATCCGCATGTGGCCGAAAGTATTGTATGACTTTATTTATTCCTTCATAATTCGAAAACGGTTACATTTAGAACACTATATTATATAACAATTTTTGATCGTCTTCATCCAAGCTGTGAAATTCTTCCACTTAATTCGATAACGTTCTGTATACACTGCGCGACAAAAGTCTGAATTCACTACAAATTTTTCGTTTTATAAATTAAGAATGCTTTCCAGATACAATTAATTTTATTGTTTTTCATTAATTCCTGTTTAAATGATTTTTATAAATTATGTAATTTACTTATTTAATTCTATTTTTACTCAAGAAAGTGAGTGACTTTTGTCGGGCAGTGTATTTATTTTAGTACACCATTACATACAGTAGTACAACATTACTTACTATTTTTAATTAATGTTTTTACCCTAATATACTTTTCCCTTCAAGAGAAAGTGTTACCGTCATTTTTGAGGAAAATAATAATTGATACAGTGCACTCGCGCTAACGTGAACACTGCTTAACATGAACTCCTGTATAACGTGAACACGTAAATTTTAACATTGGCCACTGTCTAACGTGAACAGTGCACCTCGCTAACATGAACAGCTACTTTAAATACTATAGAAATTTACAACATAAGTCCAAAGAATATTATGTATTTTTCCAAAAATACATAATATGTAGGACATAAATAAAGGTTGAAAGTGATGTGCTATGTTTTTAATTGTTTTTAAGAGATGAAGACTGCATTTCGGAAACATGAACAATCGCGCAAAGTCCAAAGAATCACTTCTTACTTCACTTTTTTTCCAAAAATATACAGGGATATTCACATAAACCGTTCGTTAAAAGTTTTCAAGGTTGCAGTTCACGTAGATATTTGAAATTTAAGGAGCAAGGGTTTTCCGTAGAGATCTCTTTAAATAAAATAAAATTGTCTTTGTACCACTTCCGGTTATACCGGAAGTCGCTATCAACTCGCTTATTTTAAATGGAATGCTATATTTTTTATCACGTTTTTGAATTCTACATGTAAAAATATGTTAAGTTGCAATACATTTCCCTATCTCTAAAATGCACCATTTTTGAGATATTTTGAAATTTCTTAAAAATTTGGATTCTGCAATCTGATTTTCAAAAAATTATAACACTGCTATGATTGAAGCAATTTTATTTGTAATAGCTGATATTGTAGTTGAAGCTTTAAGGTTCTTAAAAATTCCATAAGCATAATCTATTAAGCTACAGGGTGTCTAAAACCCTCGAAGATATTCAAACACAGAAAAATACTTTTTTTCAAATGGAACGACCAATATTTTAATACACCATCGTATGTGGAATTAAATGCTGTGTCGAACTATACTAGCATTCCCTATACCTAACTTTAACAGTTTTTCAGTTATAAGATATTTTTGGTTTAATACATAAAAATTTACATTTATTAGGTTAAATATATCTAATTTTGTTGATATAGTTATGAAAACAACAAACAATTGCATTTAACGTTTCCTGTTACTACAAATTTTAAGCAAAAGGCAAAAAAGTTGAGAATCAAAATCAAAATTATTCAAACGCTGATATTTTAAATCTATTTTTTAAATTCATGAAGAATGATCTAAAATTGTTCAGAGCAGAGAATGAGTGTTCAATCAAATGTACCCCTCTTGTCTCCTATGAGTAAAACACAGTTTGGAAAGTTTGAACCTAACTTTATACAATTTGGAAAAATAAAATGTATGAAGATCAGTAACAAATAACGAAGATAATTAGACAATGGTTTTAAAATACTTTCACGCTAATCCAGAGAATTGTAAACTAGCAGCTATTTTATTCTTCAATTTAAAGTAATGAAATTCATACTTTTTCGTTTTATAAGATCACAAGCGTCCTAAGAGAAGGATGATTAAAGAACTATTAAAATTTGTGAATTTCCGCTTGCCAAATTCTATTTTCTTTGGTTGACTACAAAATTTGTAGTAACAGTAATCGTTGTTATAATTTCCATGCTATCTTAATGAAATTAAAAATATTTGACCTATTAAAATTGTAATTTTCTATGAATTAAATCGAAAATGTTTCATAACTCAAAAACTGTTAAAGTTAGGTATAGGGAATGCTAGTACAGTTCGACGCAGCATTTGATTCCACATACAATGGTGCATTAAAATATCGGTGATTCCATTTGAAAAAAAGTATTTTTCTGTGTTTGAATATCTTCGAGTGGAGCGGTGCGTTTTAGACACCCTGTAGCTTAATAGATTATGCCGATGGAATTTTTAAGAACCTTAAAGCTTCAACTACAATATTAGCTATTACAAATAAAATTGCTTCAATAACAGCTGTGTTATAATTTTTTGAAAAACAGATTGCAGAATCCAAATTTCTAAGAAAATTCAAAATATCTCAAAAATGATGCATTTTACAGAGATAGGGAAATGTATTGCAATTTAACATATTTTTCCATGTAGAATTCAAAAACGTGATAAAAAATATAGCATTCCATTTAAAATAAGCGAGTTGATAGTGACTTCCGGTACAACCAGAAGTGATACAAAGACAATTTTATTTTATTTAAAGAGATCTCTACGGAAAACCCTTGCTCCTTAAATTTCAAATATCTACGTGAACTGCAACCTTGAAAACTTTTAACGAACGGTTTATGTGAATATCCCTGTATAATATGTAGGAGATAAATAAAGGTTGAAAGTGATGTTTCATGTTTTAATTGTTTTTAAGAGATGAAGACTGCATCTCGGAAACATGAACACAGCTGGTTTTAATTAGTTCACGTTAGCGCGAGTGCACTGTAATTTCGGCAAGCTATGGCTTGCCTGATTGTAATTCTTTGACAGACCCTTGGCAACACTGGCGCGCAAGTTAAAAAATATAGGTTATGTTAGACAGAAACAGCTTGTATATATTTCACTGAATACTGCGTCGAATTCATAAATTAATCCATTAAAAAGGATTTCAATCTCAATTAGTCCGATAATTATCCCCACTATACATTGTCGAACGTGATCTAAAGTGCGCGCACATGACTTGTTGAGGTTATGTGTGATACGTAAATGGTTCAAATTGGCCCAAAATAAAAACCGAGAATGCAAAAGAACAATGCAGTCTGCACATGGAACCCCTGGTGCATCCTGAACTCGAGCGACACCAATCGCAGATATGCAGTCATCATCCTTAACAGGCCCATACAGGCTGAATTTAACTCGGATGTTATCTTGAGCATTTGGGAAAATGGTAAGTGAATAAATGCATAGTATCATCAAATGACTCTAAATTAACAATTTCAGCCATTGTAAGAATTACAGTGGATGGGGGAACTGACGCGTGGCTGTCTTGGTTGAAAAAGAACCAAATCGACCCTGACACCGTCACCCCTCCTGAATTGATAACCGGAGACATGGATTCGGTAACTAAGAAAGCCCTACAGTATTTTAAATCGAATGGGAAGACCAAGGTGATCGTGACGGAAGATCAGAATAAAACCGATTTTACCAAAGCCGTTATCGAATTACAGCGATACTTGGTACAAAACAATTTAAAAGTACTGACATATGTAACTTAAAAAGGATTTCTTCTTGTTAATTGATTATAAATGTTTAGCTAAACGATGTCGTGGTTTTCACCTCTTCTTCTGGAAGATTCGACCAGTTACTTTCAAACATTAACACGTTATACCATGCTGATGACCTTCTTCCTGGTGTTAAGGTGTACATATTCACCTCGGATTCTCTAACATGGCTGTTGCCTGAAGGCAGGCACGTCATTCACATTCCATCGAACTTGAGGAAGAACGAAGAATGGTGCAGTTTGATTCCGATTGGAGCTCCCTGTCTCGTTACTACAAGCGGCTTAAAATGGAATCTTAGTAAGAATCAAAATACTTATTATGCTTGTTTTCACTGATTTTAATTCTTGAAACAGATATGTGGACACTGAATCTAAATACTTATAAATTTTCTGTTGGGGAACACAGACATTAAAGTAAAATATTTAAAATTTTTCTTTTCCAGCAAAAAGAATTTTAGAATTTGGGGCCCTAGTCAGCTCTTCGAATACGTATAACGGGGAGCCAGAAGTATTCGTGCAGACCGACAGTTTCCTCGTGTGGTCCATGGGGGTAGAGAACTTTTTTATCTGTTCTCAATGATGTTTTGTGACAGTAGTATTGTAATTTAAAGATATTATGAATTGGTCCAGGGTTGTAGTTGTGATAGTAAAATTAGGTGAACGTAAGTTCAGGGCTGGCATCTACTTTAGTGCGGTTTCATCCTGGCTCCTATCAATTCAGAAATGCCAACACAAGTCAAGTAGTGGTCATAATAATAAGAATCCAGAAAACTGATATGTATTTATTTGTTTATTTATTGTAATAAAATAAAGGAGTTTCATATGAAACAGCAATTTAAATTAAGGTTAATAAAAGTAAAAATACTGAAAAATTTTGTCATTTTGTTCTTCAGCTTGCTGCAACATTGCAAGAGTATAAAAAGAACTTAAATCAAATCAGTATTTTTAATACAGAATATAACAAATACTAAAACAGCATACAGTGCGAATTTAATTTGAATTTGTCGAGGTGATAACATGCAATTTTTTGCTTGCGCAATGGCGAGACAAAAGATGATTGATACTAAAAAAAACATTTTTAAAGTCATGATAAGTAGATGTGGAAGACTGAAGATTGGCGTGGCACTATATAGTTCCTTAGGCTTGTGATAATATTCTTTAAGTTTTCTATTCGAATTGAACTTTTCTGTTTTCCATATAAAATGGCAGCTAAATCTTTATTCCCTTTTTGTTGAACAGCCATAGCTAATGTATGTCACATCAATTTCTCTTGTGCATTTCTTTCTTTGCATGGTTCTGCTATATGACAGGTTTGTCTAACTGATTTTTCTTCATTAAAGCAGGTTCTTTTAAACGGACACTAAATATGCGCACTTTACGTTTCGCTATCGTTTGATACCTTCTTCAGAAGTGGAAAAATAAACAAGGTTGTCAAAATAAACAAGTTTCTATTAACAACCTTGTTTCTATTGACAACCTTGTTTATTTTTTCACTTCTGAAGAAGCTATCAAACGATAGCGAAACGTAAAGTGCTAGTGCGCATATTTAGTGTCCGTTTAAAAGATTTTGAGATATGATTTTTCTTCATATGCTATTGTTAGAATTCCTCTCTCGGCTTTATCACTCATACTTTTTTAATTTTATTTCGAGTTTAGCAATTTCTTTGTACAATTTATATAATTTTGAAAATGAGGTGTGCTGAACAAGTTCATAGAATTATAATTTATTTGCCCATACCTGCCCTATAATTTTTTTTTGTATGGCTTTATAAATTATTACAAATTTAAGTATAAAGATCTTTCTCATGTTTAAAAACATCTAAAACTACAAGATCACTGCAGTATAACGAATTCGTAGTTCAAAATATGCAAAATAGAGTCAGTGATGTAAACTTAAAAGAACTATAAAAGCATGTTGAAAAATTTAGCAAATAATCTAGCTACTGAATGGCAAAATGCATATTCAGTTGCATACACAGATATATGAAGCAGTAAGCAATTTCAAGGAAAATTTCTAAACCCGCGCATATAAATACAAAATATAAAAATTACACTGAAATTATTTTCTCGTATTTTTAATATTCTTCAAAATTTGGAATTACTTTTAATTATATTTATGTATTTTTAAATTTTTTGTACAGTGTCTAAACAGAGTTCACCGAGTATGAAAGAAACAGTGAATGCTCATTGTTGTTACTGCAACTTATATTACTTAATTTTATTCCATTCACTTGAATTTCCTGGAGTTTTCGTGCAACTTATTGCTAAAGCCCGGATCTTTAGGCAATTGCCTAAAATTTTATTTAAGAAGAAACATAGGCAATTAAGTTTTAAGCATTTAGATTACAAGTTGATTAGAATGAGATGTATATTGTTTCGTGCCTAAGTGCCTACTTTACACTAATTTCAATATTTGCCTAATTTTATAGCTTAAGTGCGTACAAAATCTTTTGCTGCCTATTTTATGCCTAAAATGGGTAATTACTGTATAATTAATTTTTATACGTATCTGCTTTCCAGAACATTTTAGAAACATTGGACGTGATCAGCTGCAACGCTTTTATAAACAACCGAAAATTGAAATTCAAAATTTTTAAATTTAAATAAAATTACTTCAGGGTTGTTCACGAAAGAATTTAACGCTTTAATTGTTAATATAAACAATCTCAGGCGATAAGGAGCCCAAGCGACAAACTTTAGTCAAAACACTGACTCTCCTTACGATAAGTGGCCATCAAGATACGAAAAAGTAAATAAACCACGCATTAAAGACCCTGAGCGCGTGAAAACTTCATCCACGCAAGATAATGGAGCCGGTCTAAAAATACTACGCAATCCCTTGAGGGTAGGCAACTTAAGTTAGCCCAGTGACCTAAATGAGCGGGACCGAAAGGGGGACTCGCATAGATGCCGCAACTTCGCAGTCGCAAATTACAAAGGGGGCTCGGTTTTTGAAAATACAAACAATACGGTTTCGCAGGGAGAAAAGATTCGAAAAAATGTTCACCAAGTCATTTTCGCGAACGGTTGCGCTTCCAGTTATCACATTCACATTCATGTAATTTTTGTAAAATGTTCGCCAAATCCTTTTCGTGAACAGAAGTATCCTCCTTACTATTTTATTTTTATATCTTTGTTCTAATTTAAAAATTGTCATATTTGCTCCATCGTCCCCCTTTTTGTGAATGGGTATTAAATATTCTTGGTGTGGGTGATGCACGCATCTTATGTACTGTCTAGATTTTTTGACTTAAATGCCCATTCATGGCCCCTATTTAAAGCGTGTTTTTGTAATACATTCCTTACGGCGAATAAATTTCAATTCACTTGTACAGTTCCATAAGCCCGGAAGAACCTCCCTCCGATTTCATAATAAATAACCATGTAACTAAAAGAAAATTAATATTTTTTTATTATGTGTAAGTAAAGCGACGAAAAAGGAGAAATTACTTAATTTTATTCCTTTCTAATTTTCCGGAGTTGCATCAGCAAATGAAGGCCGTAAATCGTTTCGAAGTCCTCTCACATAATCTGGACCGGGGCCAAAATCTGTCGGACTCGATGCGTGTTTATAATTCATATTACGCAACGCATATTTGGGAGCGAACGGCGTTGAAAGAACAAGACGAGTTCGACAAAAATATCGATGCCGGTGCGGATAACAAACGGCAAAGTTGGATGTTTGTCAAAGTTTCGCGCAAACAACGGAAGAAATCTGCCAAAATATACATGAAAACAGAATTGGTTTCGCAAACCAGATTAAAATATAATTGATTTTTAGTTGTCTTCAGAAATAGTCAATACTTAACACGCCTTGACTAGCTTTTTGATTTCTTTTTTGTAATTTGTATAATTTTCGTTGCAGTTCATCAGAATATGAATGCCACGAATAAACGATATGAATTTTTGAGAAAAAATGTTTTTTCATTAAGGATCATTAAAATATATACGTAATGTAATATTCCATTCGAATATTTTGTACCAAATAAGGGCCAAAAACTCCGGTGGAACAGCAGGTATAATAAAGCGTTTTACATTTTCGGAGAAAACCGATATATTTAAGCGATTTCTTGGAAATGTGTTTGTTGTGCTTTGTGGCAATAATTCCTTATTAGTAAGTTTATCTATACCAATTTCTAGTAATCCTGTCTGAGCTTCTGAAATTTTTCAAACATCCCCAGTAATTTAAACGCCATTTAAATACATCGTGCAGAAGAAACATAACTCAGACTTTCATTCCCAGATGTTGAACATGTAACAAAACGCTATTTAGATGTATGTCAAGGTTACATTGTGTGTAATCAATAAAACAATAATCATAAAACTTTATACTCCAATTTACTGCTGCATTTATAAAACGTGGCCTTTTATTTCGTACGCAGTGCCGCAGCATGCTTTAGGGTAAATTTTAAATTAATTATAAACTGTTCCGTAGAATTTTTTTTAAACATTTTCCCCGAAATCTATAACGTTAATTCTCTTACAGGTTTTTTTTTGACGGAACAATTGTTGGTCAGCCTGTAGTAGGACGAAAATTATTCATCCCACTCTGGTATGTCCGTTTCAATCACAACAAAATGCCCAATTTAAAAATATGCAAATTCTTCTACAAATTTTCGTTTCTGATGAAATACATATACGTTACATTGAGAAACTTGTCTGGTAACTTATCTACAGGTGGTTTAATTTTGCGACCCACTACTTTGGCCTTCAAAGGATCAACGAAAATTGAATCATCTCCAAAACTATGATTATATACAGCGTGTACCAAAAAGTTTTATACAAATGGAGAAAAAGTTTACCTTACATTTCACAAAAAAAAACTATTCTTTATAAAAAGCTCTGCATGGCTTGTAGATCCATAATCAGGTACAAAATTTTTAAAAAATTGGCTAGAATACAGGGAAAACAAAAAATAATGATTTGAACGGAGAGCAAAATACGTTCAAACTGTAGTGGAGAGCAAAATGTTCATTGAAATTGTGATTAAATAGCAAGAAATTATGCACACTTGTAGATTATTGATATTCCCAGATAAAAATTGATAAAGAAGGTTATGAATGTTTTATAAAAATAAATTATCTAACAATTGCTGAAGTGTTTATTTTTTAATTTTTATCTGGGAATATCAATAATCTACAAGTGTGCATAATTTTTTGCCATTTAATCACAATTTCATTGAACATTTTGCTCTCCACTACAGTTTGAACGTATTTTGCTCTCCGTCCAAATCATTATTTATTATTTTCCCTGTATTCCAGCCAATTTTTTAAAAATGTTGTACCTGATTATGGATCTACAAGTCATGCAGAGCTTTTTATAAGGAATAGTTTTTTTTTTGTGAAATGTAAGATATACTTTTTCTCCATTTGTATAAAACTTTTTGGTACACGCTGTATAAACCGTACTTGGATTATCACCTGTTAATGATCCTGTTTACTAATACCTGACACCTTCGGCGATTCGATTGAGCGTAAGCGGAGAGCGTAATTCTATTTATAATCGTATCAAATCCTCCAGTTATGCTACAAAAATAATTCCGAAATTCCGTAGGCCCCGAATTTTGAATCTCGCATAGGCGGTTGCCTGGTGGGGACCGGGAACGGAACGAGAATAGACAGAAGTAACGCGCAACCGTACCGGGCAGGCTCACTATTTGGCAGTGTCCTTATAAGGGGAGTGGCGGCGGGATGCAAATTAGTCCACCGAGCCCCTGCGACTCTGGTGGAAGCGCACGGCGCTAATCGTCCTATTCAAATACCCCAAATTGAATTAGGTACTACTCGGTTATGAATGAAAATTCTTTAGTAATTGTTAAAATTCTATTATTGCATATCTAAATTGTGATGAACTATTTCGTAAAATATAATAAAAATAAATCCGTGAAATATAAATAAATACACGTGTTTTAAATACATACACAATAAATTAAACAGCTTCAAAGGTAATCCAACATGAAAATAGAATCGAGGATTTCAAATCCTTGATGAAATCTAGGAATTGAAATTTTAAATTCAGAATTTATCAGGATTTTAAAAATGTAAACACACGAAATTAAACCAAATAAATTTAGGAAAAGTTGGCTATAAAATCAAGTGATCTAATTTTTTTTCGAAAGTTTATTGAGAAAACTCAGCAAATTCTTAAAAAATAAAAGTGGCCAAAGAAGAATTTCTGGAGGGAGCCCTGTTACAATGAAACATTTATGAAATAATAAACAAACTTATCTTTGCACTTTATTTTAACTTAATCGGGAACAATTGTAATTGAATTAATCCTACTTCTTGTACAAGTTTTGGTTCAATTTCTACAATAAATATTTGGAACCGATGCAGTTGAACTTCAGATGCAGTTTCGTTTAGTTAAATAGAACACCTTCTATTTTTTCAGATAGTTTTAGTTTTGGATGCAATTTTGTATCCAAATCTTGTACAGGAAATAGTGTAGTGTAAAAATACGTAGTACACGCATTGAAAAATTATAAAAAGTAGATTGCACATTTATTTCTGCATCATTAACTATCGATACGAACTATTCTTTACACTCTTGCTTTTTTGAAGTCGTATACCACACAGAAATCCACGTTTTGGTTATATGTACAGTGGTGGGCATAAAAAATGGGCCATATCTTAAAGCTAAAATGATCAAAATCTATCTGTGTCGTCGTGCGTTTATACAAAAGTTGTTTATTTTTGAATGAGAGGAAGGAGAATAAAACACGACAAATAGGATTTCCATTTAAAAAACTTCAAATGACCTTGAAAATGTCCTCGAAGTGAAACATATGTAATGCACCTTGATTTCCCCCTTAAGCTAAGTTTCCACATGCAGGGATTACTGGCGCCAGTCGAGTGGTGCCAGTTTAGTTGCATATGGAAACATCGAAAATCTGCTGGCGCCAGTAAATTGTCGCCAATAATCAATGCGCCAGTAAAGTTCATCACAGTTGTACTTTTTGGCACCAGTAATAGTGTTTGTAAGCAGAAAATATACGTGTTGATACAAAATTTGTGCCGTAAAAATGCCAAAAGCATAAAAAAAATGGACGACTGAAAAAATAACACAGTTCTTGGAGGCGTATGAGTAATATCCATGTCTGTGGAATCATAAAATTCCAGCATACAAAGACAGAAACCATAAAGATGAAGCATTAAGTGTCCGTTTCTTTTTTGTCAATAATTTGTGAAGCTCCAAGGCACAAATTTGTATAACCATGTTGATACCTGCACGCAGTACATCAGTTGACGCCATTTTTATTATTAACGCCAATTCATAATTTGTTCTTTATGTGGAAACAACTGCTGGTAAAAATTATGTACCATCGTAATCATAAAAAACGAACTAAAACAGATACTTCCACATTCAAAAAAATTTAGTTGTGTAACATTACTTTTGGCAAAACGGTATTGGTGCCAACAGCTAATTCAGTTGCAACTGCTGGAATGCTGATACCGTCTTGAAATCGCGTTTGAATTATTGCTTTCTGAATTGCTTTTAATTGGAAGTATTTTTATTTGTTTTGTCAAAATAATATACTGTCAAAATGACAAAAGTTCATTTTGAAGAAAGCTTCAATCAACCAAAATTTAGAGTGTAGTCGGTTTTTCTGATTACGATGGTACGTTCCCATTCTGCAAAATTTAAAATTATTTCCAACAATACAGGGTTGTTCGATTAATTCGATTAAAAGTTACAGACTTAACTTATGACTTTTTAAATGGAACACTATATATTTTATTGCAGTTTGGTTAGCCCTTCAAGAGCTGATGAAAATGATATAACATTTTATTTACTTATTTTGAGTATTTATCGAGTTATTTTTCATTGTATGCAAAAATTAAGCCATATTCGATGGGTTGCTAAATTGTCATTTTTATGATTACGACCTTCAATCTCGGACCAAAATTTTTCTACATATCCGTACTTTTAAAATATTCAAAATCTACCGACTATCAATAATATTAGGTTGTTCGGAAAAAAATGTCGTTTTCTTTTTAATTCAGAATGTTTATACTTATACATAAGGAAAAATTAAATTCTTCACAGGGCTGCAGTCAAGAGGGCGGTAATTAATACTCTTTTAAAGTTTAACCGAGCTTTCGGAAAATTTTATTTCCTTTTTCAAGGTTTCTACAAATACATGGCAATAATTAACAATTCATTAATAATCTAAATTTTTTACTTACTCCTTAATGATTAAGAAAAGAAGTTAAATTCAAGTTAGAAATTATTCGAAATTATTTGACAAATTATTTTTGACACTAAATTGAATTGACAGTAAATTTGTTTATTTGAGCAATATGATGTTATAAATTATATATTTTTAGATTAAGAATTTTTAGAAGTGATTTTAAAATTTAGTAAATATGTGTAAATGCAACTAATAATAAAAGCATGAATAAAAGAACAGATATTGAGAAACTTAGTTGCATTTACACATATTTACTAAATTTTAAAATCACTTCTAAAAATTCTTAATCTAAAAATATATAATTTATAACATCATATTGCTTTGTCTCAAATAAACAAATTTACTGTCAATTCAATTTAGTGTCAAAAATAATTTGTCAAATAATTTCGAATAATTTCTAACTTGAATTTAACTTCTTTTCTTACTCATTAAGGAGTAAGTAAAAAATTTAGATTATTAATGAATTGTTAATTATTGCCATGTTTTTGTAGAAACCTTGAAAAAGGAAATAAAATTTTCCGAAAGCTCGGTTAAACTTTAAAAGAGTATTAATTACCGCCCTCTTGACTGCAGCCCTGTGAAGAATTTAATTTTTCCTTAACTGATCAGTCGTGATCATACTGCACTTATACATAAGTATATAAATTTTGATTAAACTATATAATCATCATTTGCATCAGTGACCTTTTGCCATCTTTCTGCTAGCAGTTGTAATCCACGATGATATCACCTAACTTTTCTGGAATAAAAAAGTTCTAGACATAATACGCCATTTTTTGCCGAACAACCTAATAGTACCTATGGTTAAGATCGCGTATTGTAAAATTAGTCCATTTTTTTCAAATGGAACACCCTATATATTATATGTGTGGATAGTCCTTTCTATTAGCTTTCCAATGATACCACATTTCATGGGCTTAAGATTGATAACTTGTGAGTTATTATCATTTCTCGATAATAATCAACTTATAGAAATGCTGTAAAGTATTTTCACTCGTACCAGGAATATAATATTTGTTATATCATTCAAGAGGTTTATCAGAGAGTTTATTTTTGTTCAAATTAACAATATTCTATATTGCTTTACCGACTAGAGTAAAAACGCACAATAAATTCTATTTTCGTTAGATAATTCTATATGTAGTCATGAGTACTAGGGAAGACACCAAATACCCGAGTACTAACCGTATAATTGTTACCCAGGTATCATTTTTTTTATCCGGATACCTGTTATTACCAGGGTAGAAATAAGAAAGTGAGAAATACATGGGGTACCCGAGTACTACCCTTATAATTGTTGCCCGGGTACTGAGTAAGAAAGCAGGGAAGGCATCAGATATCCAGGAAACCGAGGATTACCCGTGCAATTATTACCCGATTATCATTTTTTTAACCGGATACACTTATTACCCAGGTAATTTGCCAACGCAGAGTCGAAAAAACAAAGATCTCTGTGTTATTTCACGATATAAACTTGATATTTTGCTGAATACGCAACTTCATGTATTCGCGTGTTGTTGGTAATAATAATAATAATAATAATAATCCTATTCCGACATTAACTTAAATTCTCTAAGAAAACCGGCAGTTCCTTCATAAATTTTTCGCCTGTTATATGGCCAACACAAAAATATGGGTCAAATATATTATTATTTAATAAACGGAAAACATTTAAACACTGATGATTTTGTAAATTAACTTCCCTCCTATAATGCGGATTTCTTGTGCATGTTACGTCGATTTAAAAGACCGTTTCTTTTGAAAGGTAAAATGACAAAATTGATTCTAAATTTATTTTGCCTAAAATGTTAGTGCAAAAGTCAATGCGCGTCTTTGAAAATTTATCTCATTCAGTTCTGGGTGCAGAGAAATAGTATGGATACTATATTTATATTTACTTATAATATTTTTATTTCTTCCTAATGTAATTTACCAAAGATTTAGCAATTTCTATATTTGTAGAGACATTTCTCCAATATTTTTGAGAGTTTTCTTGTAACAGTAATAACATATTATTAAATTCATTTTCTTCATTTATAATGTGACGATTGGCAAAGCGAAAAATCATTCAGTTCCTGAATTTATTTTGCATTTCTATTTTTGCCGCTAAAGCAATAATGAATGAATTGTTAATTAGAACAAAAATAAACTGTCTGATAAACCCCTTTGAATGATATAACAGATAACATATTCTTGAAACGAATGAAAATACTTTATGGGGAATTTCTGTAAGTTGATTATTGTGAAATTATAATAAGTTATCAATCTTAGGCCCATAAAATGTGGCATTATTGGAAAGCCAATAGAAAGAGCGATCCACACATGCTATATTTTATAGAGTGTTCCATTTGAAAAAATTGACTAATTTTACAGAACGCGAACTTAAACGTCATATCATTAAAAATGATAATTTAGCAACCGATCGAATATGGGCCAATTCTTGCATAAAATGATAACTCAAAATAAGTAAATAAAATGTGATATCATTTTCATCAGTTCTTCAAAGGCTAATCAAAACTGCAATAAAATATAAAGTATTCCATTTAAAAAATCATAAATTAGGTCTGTAACTTTTAACACCTGTACATAGATTTAACACATCGGTGTTGATTCGAATTGAAACAAGTAAATGTTTAACTATATTGACTATAAAATTGGTACTTTCTTAAGACGCCTTTTGACTATACATGTATTTTGGAAAGATTATAATTTATTTGTTGATTGTGAAATTGCTTATTTTTTTGAAAACTCGGCCATGAATTAAAGGGATTTAAAGAGCATTTTGGTTAATTTATCACTTCTCACACTCGCCACTAACTTGGCCCATATTCAAACAGAACCAATCAGTCATGTTAATAAAAAGGACAACTGCGGAACTCCCTTATTTTGAGTTAATTTGAAACTGCAGTTTTTCTTCTAAAAACTTTCATGTTTTGATCATTTATATTTGAATATAGGAGAAGAGAAAATTTTTCTGAATGTCAAGACAATACATTTTTTGAAAATTTTCTATTAATTTAGCATGTATCGCGTAGTACCCCCGCCATTAATTTGGCCCATATTCAAACAAAACCCATTAGTCGAGTTAATAATACAACTTCACAAAGTGTATGGGTCAAACATTGTTAATGAAACACAGGTTTTAGTGGAAACTCGAAAAAAAGCATACTCTGAAAGTAGGCGGAGGATGCGTGCGCACGA
Source organism: Dorcus parallelipipedus (assembly GCA_958336345.1). NCBI lineage: Eukaryota > Metazoa > Arthropoda > Insecta > Coleoptera > Lucanidae > Dorcus > Dorcus parallelipipedus. The sequence continues at coordinate 39,736,327 of OY284482.1, read as the reverse complement.
AGAGAAGCTTCCCCGAAGGATCTTGCAGGAGACGGGGCAGTCACTGCGGGCTCCTTGAGTTGTGTAGTGCTCCTGGGCCGCTCATTGTCTTCCATTTAGTGTAAGTCTGGCATATTTTTAACCTAGCGCCTTTTGCCTTTTAGATAAGTGTGGGCCAGATTCGATTTTGTATTTCGCCGCCCATGAAATCCCTTTGGGGCGGCGATCTGCGAAAATCGCCGCTGCCGCCCTAAATTTGGGCGCCGAAATAAACGCAAAAATTACGGCAACGTGTTACGTACGGGGGCTCAGTGTTTTTCGAGATTTATTTCTGGAACGCGAAGGAGCGGCCAAGAATAACTCGGAGCGTTCGCCTCTCCAAATACAGAAGCGACTGGGACGGTTTAGGTTTCATGGTAATCTGTCCCAGTTATAATATTTTATTATTATTTCTTTTTTCTTAACAAAATTTTCTAATTTTTAATTCAACTTGATTCTTTAAGTTTTTTGATCGATCAATTACACTGTCCGATACTTTCGAACCAGTAACGCAAGAAATGAATTAAAAAAATACAGCTTTCAAACATTGTAGTTAACTAACTAAAAATTCCTGCAATTTTTTTTTAAATTTCAGTACTTAAAAAGAACCAATTTGGAATTTCGATTTATCTAATTGATAAGTTTCTGGATGAAAGTGGTCTCTAATTATTATCTATCAACATTGCATAAGAATAGCATAGATACGAGGATAGCGTAAAAATGAATTTTAAAAAATAGGACTTCTAAGGCCCAGTTGTACAATTTATTTCAGCTTAACTTGAAGCCAAAGCTAAAACCTTTAATAACAAAATTGTTGAAATAATCGTTGTTTTGTGTTTTAAGCTTTTAAACTGGCATTGCACAACTGAGCCTAAAGCTTGGTGTTAAATAACTAAAGTTTTTTTTGCACATAACTTTTTTTAAATAACGAGACGTGAGAAAAAGCTTTACAATTTTCATTAATTTTGAAAAAAAGGCTCAAAGCGTAGTTTTAAATAAGCAAGAGAGAATTGTGAAATTTTCTTTTTTCTTTCTATGCAATTATCTGTTCGATTGTTCTGATTTAAATCTGAAAAATATCAGAAGCCATTCGAATACATATTTAATTTTCCCTTGCTTTTAAAAAACGATCTAACTGGGACTGACAGATTACATATTTGAAATTAATTGCTACATGTTCCGCTTCCAACATCGGTATCCAATTTCAAGTTGGTAAAATTAGAAAAGAAAACTTTTGCTCGGCGGTTATATTTTTAGGGAATGCGTGGGCGTGATCCAAATTTAAATAGTGCATAAAATAGCGGTGTTAAAATACACTAAAAAAATTAGGTTTATTTATTCAACGATTTTTTAATTTTACATTTGAAGTAACTACTACTTTGAAGTACGTTTTAATGTCAATAATGAGTCACTGAAACATTTCAAGAATGTACCATATCTTTATAGTTGTACCTGAAGACTGCAGCATCAATTCTTGTTGATTATCAAGTGCACTCGACATTAACAAGCATATTTTTCCTTATTTACTTAATCCAGAGTCCTTTTTCCTTGGTGAACGGAAACGAAGGGGATTCTTGTGTTGGGGCTTATTCTTGCTTTCCATGTATTTTTTTAATAGCCCTTTCTTTATATCTCCTTCTGTTTTGTTTCTTGATCTCTATTTTGAGACCTTTTCTCACATTGCTTGTGATTAAATACTTTAGTCAGTCTAATTTTTTATACCTCCTTCCTAATTTGGTCTTATTTTCTTCTATACTTTTTTTACAACTCTTATTTTTTGATTGATTCGACGATTCACTTCTCTACAGGTGTCTCAGAGCTCCGAAAGGAAGTATGAGAAAACCCTTTTACAAACTAACAAAAAAAATGCGTAGGTTTACAAGCACATCTCGAACTTGGTTTAACTGTAAAAATTATTTGTTTATATGTATGTATAGTTACACATTAAGTTTGTGTTTTAAATGGAATGATTAGGTATATTAATCAATTTAGTTTGACTAGACCTTTATATTTTCAAAATATTCAGTACATTTAATAAAATTTTCTTTGTTAATTTAATAATTTGCTGGACAATAATATATAATAATATATTTCAGAACATTAAATACGTTAAAAGATATCAACCAAGTTTAATTAATAATTAACTTCATGTACAAACCCTCTGTATAGTTAATTTTAAATTATGTAAAATACGTCATATTAACAAGTTTTTTAGAAAAATGATCCTTTCATATTTCCTTACTGCTTCTGGGTACTGTGTATATTAGCGTGGATTGCATAGGCGTAGTGTTTATTTTTATAACAGACTGATTATAAAGAGAGTGAGAGAGAGGCAAGAGTTTCAACATGAGAAAAGGTTTACCAATTATAGGCAAATCTGTGATTGGTGGAATTGCCGCTGGAACATATTAGGAAAATAGTATTGTGCGTTTATTTTGCTACAAAATAGAATATGTACAGTTGCGGACAGAAAATTTCGGATGTCACTGTCACTTATCTGACGTATACATATAGGAATTTGTTAACTTTTACGTCAGTGGAATGACAGTGACATCCGAAATTTTCTGTCCGCAACTGTACAATATTTAAGTACTTCAGTTGCCTTTTGACAATGTAATCTACCATTTATTAAATCTGTGGTAGGATGGCAATTTTTTCACCACCATTTATATGTAGTGTACTTTCTGTTTTCATGATGTGTTGAAAATTCGTCCTGCTTTCTCCACCCTTACGTTGTTATCTTGATCAATTTCTTATCATGTCTCATAATTATTCTAAAGTGTCCTTCCTACCTGTTCCCTTTTAATGTGTTTTTTTTAAATAATAAATAATAAGTACAATGTAGAGTACTACAGAAAAAACTGAATTAAAACTTTAAAAGTAAATCTATAAGATACAAATAATACAATACAAATACATTTTTAAAATTTGCAATCGACATTTTAAAAACGCAAAAAAATAACAATCACTCAAAACCGTTTAGGTGGCATGATGAGATTACTAGAATAGTGTAGAGAACGATACACCCACATCTACCTCCTCGACTCCAGTAACCCCATTTGAAATTTCAAGTGGCACCCCTATACTTGAGATACATTCATGGAACTCTTGTAACAAGCTCTCCAGCGATACTATCTAAAAAAATAATGCTTTTAATAAGCTCTTCATTGATGTATTTATCACAAGTAGGGGGATGGTATTTAAAATTTTCAAGTTGGGGTGGTTGTGCCTTGGGTGGGTGGGGATATGTACTTTATTGTGTCATTGGGTTACGCTTCCGAGCCACCCAGTTTTGAGTGATTGCTGGTATTTTTTTCCATTTTTGAGTTGCCTACCTATAACCGATTGCAACTTTTAAAATTGTCACATTATAGCACAGAACGAATGATTTTGGAATGAGTTTCTATTATAAACTTAAATGATCCTCTCGCCTTGCCAAGAAAGAAATAACTACACCTGTTTATTTGATATCGTGGATTCTTTGCGAGCTTTCGTAAAGTTCACTTGACGAAAAATGTTTTCAAAATAGCCAAGGAAAAACTAGTTAAAATGAAAATGCAGGTGACCAAAGATAAAAAGGTTTAAAATGTTCATTAAATTACTTAAAATCATTTTGTCTTTTATACATTCAAAATCGAAGAGAACAGTTTTTTGAATTTATAACTTTTTTGGGGTGCTGAACCCCAAGATTATGATTGCTGCTCTCAAATTCTTATTTGTAAAAAAAACTCTACCATTCAACATCACAGTAACAAATATAGTCAACATTTTTTTGGCATTTCCCTATCGTTAAAACGAAATGCTTTCATTTTTTACTTTTGGATTACTTCCTCAAATCTCGTTACAATCTTTATGTGGAGTCTCTTCCTGTTAAAATCTTAATATTCCTTTCATGTTTCTTAATGAGAAACTCATCGCAAATGTAACAAAAGTTATCTGGAGGGTTCATATAACCACTAGCTATGTTTACAGTTATCAGATGTTACTACATTCTAAACAAATTGATCAAATTCCAAATTGATAAAAGACTGAACTTACTTTTATTAGCCACAAACATTTTAATACAAAAAATCGTCACGTAAACTCAATATACGAGTAGAAGATGAACTTTTTTACTTGTTCACTAATTAAGACATAATAATAGTTAAACTATTTTGAATATAAGATGTTTTACAAATACAGAGGTGGTCTCAAAAAGTAACGCCCGTCTATGGGATTCGATTCAAGAAGCTGAAACAATCCGAAATCTCAGAACCATTAAATTTGCCTTTGTTAACAAGTTATTGAAGAAAAAAGTAAACAACTAACTTCATTTTTATTTATAACAAAATGAACACCAATAACAAAGTTGTCAAGTGTCAAGCTACACGTTCATATAGAATATTTTCCTGAAAACTTGGGGAAAGTAGTTAAGTGATGAACTAGGCGAGTGGTTCCATCAAGATATAATAGAGATGGAACCACTCACCTAGTTACGAAGATACCAAGAAAGAGGAACAGGCACATGTAATAAATAAATCTATTGTTTGATGTTGAAAAGAAACTCCAATAAGATAATTTGAAAACTTACGTTGCAAATATTATTTGTTCAAATAACAAAATTCCACTTTATCACGAATGAAGCTAAGATAGTAGTTATCAATTAACGACTGTTTGATATTTGGGCACTTTCCAGCAATTTCTTTCAACAAACTTTTCTAGTTATCTATGTCTTCAATTTTGGTTATATAAAGTAACTCCAATTCTTCTTCACTCCTTTGTGAACTAGTTTCTGTGGTCTGGATGTTTTTCGTTTTCTTTAAAAAACGAAAAATTGAAAAATAAATTCCTTGAAAGCCATTAACAAAAAAGATGATTACAATAGTTTAGCAATTCGGTCTTATTTAAAAGCCCAAAAAGAGAGAGTGTCTTGGCAATAATGAGTCATTGAAAAATTTCTTTATAATTATCTTTATAACTGTTTGAAGACTGTAGAATCAATACCTGGTGTTTATCAAGTACTCTCGACATTGGAAAGCATCTTTTTCCCTTATTTAGTTATCACGTTTCTTTTTAATATCCCTTCCTTTTGCTTTTTTCGCTGATCTGTGTCCTTGAGATCTTGTTTCACATTGTGTTTATTATTATTATCCAGTTATTCTAATTGTCTTTCGAATTTTGTGTAGTCACAGGTTTTATCTTAAATTTTTATGTCTCCTTCGTACTTTGGTCCTATTGACCTCTTTACTTTTCAATTTTTGTTTTGTAAGGTTCCTCCAATTCATCTCCACCTCCTTTATGATCCAGTTTCTGTGACCCGAGTGTTTTTTCCTTAATTTTTTTATTTTAAAAGCAATTAAGCAAAAAGATATTTAGTTTAATCCTAAAAAGAGAGAGGGACTTTTAAGATCTTTTTAGTCATCTAAAGTCTGATACTTTTCTTCTGAACTTGAAAGCATATTATGCATTTAAAATTCCATTAAAAGATTTAAAAGAATTTGTTGCAAATTTTCATATTTTAATTATAAAAAAGAAAATTTGTGTTGTGTTTTGCTTGTCCATGTCTTCTTACTTCAAAATACTATTATCTAACGTGTAGAGAAAAACGATTGATTTAGGCAGGCACAGAAAGGTTTCTCTTTTGGCGAATATTAGTTCTTGCAGGGCTTACCGTAGGGTTCGTTTTGGCTTTGCGTGCCCAAAATTCTCTACGCAAAAACCTAATCAGAACCTTGCCAAGTCTGTTTTCGCATTTAAAATTAAAACGGGCAACCGAGCATCCAAATATAGAATAGAGTCCTAATTGTTGCTGCCCTCTTGGCCGTCGAATTTATTGTTACCGTTCCAAAATAGTTGGCCCATTCGTCAGCGATTATATAAAACTAAAACATTCGCCGGCGCCCTCGTAGTACCAAAGAGGTTTAAGCCTTATATCTTTTCTTTGCAGAGCTTTTTAAAGCCCCTTCTTCGAAATGTCCGACGAGGAGGAAGTTTACTCGTAAGTATTCATTGAAAATGCAAAGGCAAAATGCTTGTGCTATGTCCAGTATTATAATGTGTATGTGTACCCCATCCCAGCTTCGTGGCTACAAAAACTAGTAAATTTACATTTCATCAAAAGAAATTATTAAACATTTTAGCGAAGAAGAGGAGGAGGAAATCATTGAAACGTAAGTGTTGCAAAAAAATAAAGCCCCTGTGAGGGCAGCTTCTCACGAAAATATTTTTTATTTTGCAGAAAGTAAGTAGTACCCCCCTTCAACCTGAAAGTAGAGATAAAATCCGATCGGTATACAAAAGTTCTTTTTTTTTCAAAAATGATTTTTTTGATACGTAATTTTTGTGTACACCATTTTAAACAAGTTGTTTTTGTTTTCCTCTCTCCACCTGCCCCCCCTTGTGGTGTCCGTTTGATACAGGACCACCGTAACGAAAGTTACGACCGCAGCAGAAGAGTAAGTCACAAATTTTATTTTTTGCGGGCAAGCGATCTGTGCTTTTGCAAGCTGCAGAATTTCATCTTTTGCGTCACGCTCCCTCAACCAAACCGGAAAACCCCCGCGTAACGCAAAGGATGAAAACGAAATAAATAATAAAGAAGCTGAATTTTTCGTTCGAAAAAAATAAGTAAATAAATAAACGGGCTTTGGACTGGCTTCGTCTTTCAAGAAAACGCATAACAGATTTACACCAGAGGCGTACTCAGCCTGAAACACAAACATCATTCACCTCTGCATTTAATTCTATTATATTTCTGCGAGCTCTTTTCTTTTTTGATTAATAATATATCTACCAACCGAACAAAGTTTATAATATTATTTCCGCGGCGCAAATATTAACATTACTTTTTTTGCTTTTTCAGATACTTTAATTTTTGTGCTCACACGAGTTTGCGTCGATCGAGAAAAACAAAATCTAATAAAATTCTGATTTAACAGGGAAGGAGCCGGCGATCCAGAATTCATCAAACGTCAAGACCAGAAGAGATCCGACCTAGACGAGCAACTCAGGGAATACATAGCGGAATGGCGCAAACAACGGGCCAAGGAGGAGGACGATCTGAAGAAATTGAAGGAGAAGCAGGCCAAACGCAAGGTCACGCGCGCCGAAGAAGAAAAGAAGATGGCCGAACGCAAGAAGCAAGAGGAAGAACGTCGCGTCCGTGAACTTGAAGAGAAGAAACAGCGTGACATTGAAGAGAAGAGGCAGCGTCTTGAAGAAGCTGAGAAGAAACGCCAGGCTATGATGGCGTCGCTCAAAGAACAGTCGTCCAAAACTAAAGGACCCAACTTCACCATCACCAAACGAGATCCAACCGTAAGAAATTTACTATACCGGAAGTTCGAAATGTAATTACATAAGATTTGGCCATGGAAAACAAAACTTGTAGTTAATTTTAGCTTAACTGAATTTTCAAAATGACAACAGTCGTGTTGCCCTTTGCAATTACTTTTTGAACGCACGGTACAAATGTTACTACCGTAAACTAATATGCCAAACAAATTTTTAGTCTAACATCAGCGCCGCCCAAATTGAAAGGAACAAGACTAAGGAACAATTGGAAGAGGAAAAGAGAATCTCCCTTTCCATTCGTATTAAACCTTTAACTCTGGAAGGCCTTGGCATTGATAAACTTCGCGATAAGGCTCACGAACTCTGGGACCTGATTGTTAAGTTAGAAACTGAGAAATATGACTTGGAGGAGCGACAGAAACGCCAAGACTACGATGTAAGTGATTTTCACCTCTCGCAATGCGCACTTCTAAATTCATCCAATAATTGCAGCTTAAAGAATTGAAAGAAAGACAGAAACAACAGTTGCGACACAAAGCCCTCAAAAAGGGGTTGGATCCAGAAGCCCTCACAGGAAAGTACCCGGTAAGATAAAGTCAAATTTTGAAAGAAACAAAAATAGTCCTAAATTGTTCTAGCCCAAAATCCAAGTAGCCTCCAAATATGAACGTCGTGTAGACACCAGATCATACGACGACAAGAAGAAACTTTTCGAAGGTGTAAGTAACAAATTAAATCGTTTAATTAGACCTGTAAATACCGTAAAAATAATATCCGTTACGCCTATGTAGGGTTTTGACCATTTACAAATGGAATTCAATGAAAAACACTGGAGAGAGAAAATGGAGGAATTTGAAAACAGGTCCAAGTGTAAGTGGTCGGCAGATTTTTTGCACGCTGACCCTTTCGTTTGACTACTACTTTTATGTATATAAAAGCTGTCCATCCATCTGTTTTTTAAGCACGCCATATTCCTCTGTTTTTATTATGACTTTCCAATATCACATTTCGTTTTGTTTTGTTTCGTTCAGTGTTGAGTGTCGTTTTGTTTCCTTTTGCCTCAGGGTTATATGGACTATGTCAAAGAATCCACTGAAAAACAATGGAAGGAGAAGTTCGGACAGTTCGATTCCAGACAAAAAAGTAAGCGCCCTGCGAACACGTGCATTCTCCTCATCTTTGTGCCTCCCGAGGCCAATTTAATGTTGCGTCATTTTTATAGCTAAACTTCCGAAGTGGTTCGGAGAGAGGCCCGGCAAGAAACCTGGCGAACCTGATACACCTGAAGGCGAGGAAGAAGGTAAACAGGTTGTTGACGACGATGAAGACCTTAAGGAACCAGTTATTGAACCAGAGCCGGAAGAAGAAGAGGAAGAGGAGGAAGTCGAAGTAGACGAGGAAGAAGAAGAGGAGGAAGAGGAAGAAGAGGAAGAGGAGGAGGAGGAAGAAGAAGAGGAATAAATTAGGCACGTAATAACAGACGAAACGTTTGTGTTCTTTTGTAAAGAACTAGTTTTTTGCAGAAGATAAATTCGTCGTTAAGCCTTTGACTCCATTCACGATCTACATCATGCTCACTTTACTTTTATTACTATAGACTTCTAGACTGGTAGAGGTCATTGAACTATATAGTTTTGTTTTCCACTATTGTACTACAGCAGGCGTATAATTTATTGTTATATTGAAGTTGTATTTATGATCATGTATACATTACAATTATAATTATTAATTCTTAAATGTTGCTATTTTCTTTTCTTCTTCTTATCTTTAATCTGTTATGTATATGCACTAATTCGAAAATATAAGAAAACGTAATTGAAAACACCAACATTTTTAATTTAACTAAACCACAGTGGATTTAAAAAAGGTGTAAAAATATAAAGTATTTTCTGATAATGATAAGTTGAAGTTTTCTAATTATAAAAATTACGGAAACTAACGGTTTTATTTACCAACCAAGTACATAAACACACATATGCTTCCAGATTATTAATTAAAATAATAACTGATTTACTCACGTACACAAACTGTTTTATTTTGATACAATAATACTAAATAATGATTAAGCAGCAGCGACTTTACTTTCTCCTTTCTGAGTCATATTGATTTTATCACCAAGACTTAAAGCCATACCCTAAAAAAAATTGACTCGCTAAGCACGTCAAACAAAATCAAAATATATATAATACCTACCTGACTTTTAGCTCTAACACGAATATGTCCAGTAACTGCAGCTTCTGGTTTATTAAATGGCTTTTCAATGCTCAAGTTAGCGAGTGCATCTTCACCAAAAATACTTTTCGCATACATATTGGCAGCCATGAATCCGCATTGTCCAGACAAGGCTTTTTCCGGGGTAAGACACTTCATGTTCGTCCACTTGATTAAATGTTTCAAGTACTCGGACAAGTCTGTTAGAGTTGTATTAACGGTGACTTTGTTCTCCCATTCGAATTCAGCCCACATTTGTCTGAACTCAACATCATTGCAACTCGCAGGCACGATATAATCCATTATATCGATGTGAATGTCATTTAAAACAACCACATTTCTGTCAGATGCTGCACCAGTGACATCATAAACGATATTGCCGAAGATAATTCCATTTTCGGTTGAGGCCACCTTCACATTAGCTTTGATGTTACAGAAGTCTTTGGGGGCGAGCACGACAGGCTGAGGTTTTTCAACCAGTTTTAAATCGCCCAAAGTTGCAATTTCAAGAGTACAATTTTGGAGTGTGTCGTTTGTTTGGTTTACAATGAGGACATCGAGGACGATATCATATTGGTTTACATGGACGTAAGCCTCTGCGTAAACCGGATCAGAAAATCCGGTTAGCTGTGTCACTTTATTTAATTTATTAATGGAATTGGTTTCTGAGCTTCCAACTCGTCCTCCTACTAACGCTTGGGACAAAGACATTTCGAATACATTCTCTCCTAATTCACCCGACTTATCAGCCTGTAATTGCAGGAACGATATCGGATCATCCGCCTGGATTTTATTGCTGGGTTTTTCTTTAGCTTTTTGGGTGGATGCTTCCTCGATTTCTTTCGCCACTAACATGTCGTTTAATGCCTGACGACATTGAGCGTGGAAGACGTTTATGATGACATCATTACGGTCAGATAAAACGCGCAAGCAAAATAATAGGTGGTCTGCATCGTCATTTGTGATGCTTTTGGTTGGCAAGCCTGAAAGAGTTTATAAAATTATTTAAACAAGAAATTTGTGGCAGACCATTTTCAAGAGGAATATGAAAAGCTCTAATAAATTGCTACATTAAACGTAAGGAAGAAGATATTTCTCTGATCATTTCCAACCATTTTCTCGTCGTTCAAGATTGGTCATTAACCAGCATTTTTACTTAAATTTCTATTTAGCAAAGGCTTATACTATTTATAAAAAAAATCATGCTGACAATTAAGTAATTGGCTAGACCTCACTTTATCATATTATGGTGGTTCTGTGGTAAATTGCCCCAACATCGAAAACGTAATTTTTGTTGCCAAGAAAGATCCTCGCCTTATATATAAAATGCTCGAGAGTTTACCAAAGAAACTGGACCATGTTCAATGAACTGAAAACTATTAGTGTTTGATCCTCACAGTTTCAGAAGTTTATACTTAAATACATGTTTTGTTTTTGTAGGTATTCAAATCTAATCCCTTAAAATTTGATGGATAAAGTTATGGAAGAAAGTTCTGCTGGAAAGTGATAAAGAGACGATTTGTTTACCTGATTTTCCAAGATGAATTATCCCAGATATGATCATCATAATTTCAGCATCGAACTTGTTCTGTTTAAACTTTCCTGCTTCTTTTCCATAACGCAGGGCAAGCTTAGTTAGAGTTGTTCCAAGCGCAGCTCCTATGAAGAAGTCGCCATCCATCATGTACTGGCGAAGTGGAGGTCTTTGTTCCTTCTTAGATTTGCTGTTATTGAAGCAAGCACAGCCGATTAAAAGACAATGGTAAAAGTAATGGCCAACTTACGGTGTTGTGTTAAAAGCAGATTGTGTGGCATAGGTCCCATCAGATGTGACTAATGTAGCTGTTTGTGGGGTGTTTGCCCCAAGGTCTTCTGTAGTTTCCCCGGCGATCAATTTCTGTTCCGCTTCTAAAAGAGGACTCTCACCTAAGGCCTGATAGATCTGTTTTAACACTGTTTCAATATCAGCACAGCTGGTGGCATATTCCCCTAAAATCCAGAGCGCTGCTCTGTGGACTTTTACTGATTTAATCGAGCTGAAGCATTCCAGTAGTTTCTTCATTCATAAAATTAAAAAAACATAACAAATGATCTTCAGATATTGTTGCTTGCTGAATAAATAATAATCAATACATACCTCAATAATAAGAGGTTGGAGATTATCGAACTTCTGAATTACTTCCCTTACAAACACCAAAACATCAGTAGCAGCCAGTTCATTGCTGTCGGACAAAAATTCAACAAGAACTGGAATAACAGTGCCAGCAACATCAGGAAACTTAATACTGCAAGCATGTAGAGTACGAACAAGAAGCTGACGATATTTTCCAGTATCTTCATGCTCAACATCGTGCGTTTTTGATACTTCCTTTTTCAGGACTAAAACCATTTCTTCAATATTTCTGGACGAGACCAAATCCAAAGCTAGAGCCAATGTTTTCTTGCGCACTTCCAAGTCAGGGCTTGAAAGCACACGCAAAATATCCATCACCAATTCTTGGAGGACGCGCTCGTGAGTTGGATGCTCTCTCAAAGCAATCAAACGGTCCAGGACAATCAGTTTAACGTTATTGTCGCTCTCCTTGACAATTAAGTCTATGTAACAGCTCGCAGCTGCCCTAATTGCAGTTGGTGCATTCGACAATGTAACCAATGTGCCAGAAGCTTCGTACCTTACTGCGGCGCTGCTTGAATTCAACAAGTTGTAAATGCAACGAATGAAACGAGATCGCTCTGACGGATTTGCATGGCACACTTTGTAAATTAATTCAACTATTACCAACTGTAATATGTCCCCAAAGGAATTGACCTGATCCAAACACGATGCGAGGTACGAGAGAGCACGATCTTGATCTGCATGTAACAACATTAAGAAGGCATTTCGCTTGCACGACATGTCTTGTTCACCATCCAAAAAATTCGCAATTAATTCGGGGGCATCGGGTATTAAAAACTCGAAATTTCTGTAAATTGTAAAGATTGCCAATACTGCATTGCGCCTCACGTATGAATGTCGATGTTCGAGGCAAGCACGAATCGCTGGCATCAAAGGCTCAAGTAGTTCTGGCTCTTTTAGTTTGCAGAGGAATCTCAGGGTTGAACCTCGGAGGAATTCGTTGGGATGTTGTAGGTCTTTGCGGTATGCATCGCAAACCAGAATCATTTCTTGTAGGAGTTTGCCGTCTGGGGTAGTTTTAGGAACGATCTCCCAGAAGATCAACAGTAGTTTCTTGATGGTGTGATCTTGAAGGGGGAGTACGAAGCGGATGATCGTCATCAGCAACCCGGGGAGGCGTTCCCCCGCCAAAATCATGTTAATCGTCTTTTTCAGGGCCTCGATTTTCTGTTTAATGTCGCCCTTCTCTGTAAATTTCATTCAGTTTATTATCAACAAAATGAGGTTAAAAAGTGAGAACTTACCGAGATCGATTTTAAGTTGCATTTCATTGTAGGGCTCACTGTCTGAAAGGACGTTTATCAGTGTGTAACAGGGCTGCTCGACGGCAGTCATCGCTGAGCTTTTACGTGAAAAAAAATCAAAATTTAAGCGGTTCCGAAAGTTACAATTTCTAGGTTAGAATTGGTTTTTAACTTAAGCAGTCGCTGATAATACGTGTTTGTGGTTGTAGAACAGAAATAATTTAAATAACACTGGATATGTTGGAATTATTTCAAAATTTTTCGAAATATTCATCGGTATACGTGTCAAAATACTGAAATTAACATATGTGGCACAAAAACACTAAGAAAAAAACAGCCAGTACCCAGTAGTGACAACTTTAGAGTTGAATCCATGACATTCCAACAGATGGCGCTGTTTCGAAATTATTAATTTAATTATTAGATTTCTAAAGGTTTGTTCGTGTTCCAAATTTCAGAACGGTTCACGGATTGCGTAGAACTGTAAGCGTAATGAACAAAATTCTGAATTGTTTCAGAACGCGAGAGAATCCGATAAAACTGAAACGCTTTGTTCAGTTTATAAAATAGCTTGTAGATGGCGAAACTAGATTCGCCAACTTTTATATTATCAAAATTTTTGTGCAAATCGGTTTTGATTGCAGCGGATCCCCCGAGCAGGCTCTGTACAGCTGTTTCAGGCCTAGTTGGGCCTTCATCAGCAGAACCGTAGCCCAAGAACTCCACTGCAAACCAAACCGATATGTCCTAGGGTTATTCGCCAATGCGATGTGAAAGTAATGGACATTTAAGTATCTTTCGATCGCTTGTTGACCTGATATTGCAGTAGGATTGACAAATTGAAGCCAGTCCGCCACATAATAAGTCATCCCAATGCAAGGTGGCCATGTGCTGTCAAAGCATATGAGAATTTTGAAAATTTTTGTGCAAATCGGTTTTGATTGCAGCGGATTCCCCGAGCAGGCTCTGTACAGCTGTTTCAGGCTTCAATTTGTCAATACTACTGCAATATCAGGTCAACAAGCGATCGAAAGATGTCGCTACTTAAATGTCCATGTAATATTTTTGTTAAAAAGATTTGCAATTTTGAATCGATCTCTCATCTGTAATTAAAACTCATAGTAGTGAAGCGGCTTTTCATGTTATGTTATAAATCAGGCTAATTAGAAGTTCTTTTTTAACTTCTTTTATCTACTTTTTGTTGAGTGCAAAAGCCATGTATATATGTGTTACATTTACAATTGTTCGAGTAAAAAGGATCTTTACACGTTACTTGAGTGATAAGATAATATGCAATTATAAAATAATTAGTCCAATTTTACAAGGTATGAAGCAAATGCCTAGATATTTTATGGGATATTGAGTACATGTATTAATCAAATCACCAATAATATTAAAAAGAAATCAGAAGTTTTATAAATTTTCAATTTTTTGGTAACTGAGTAATGCACGGTTTTGATGCTGTAGTAGTTCGTCGTAAAATTGTATCAAATTATCTTCTTTCACGATTTCTACTGCCCTTTGCTCGCTGATTTATGACAAGTTGTAAGTTAAAGGCATATTAGAGGCATGACATAACGTTTACAAAAACCTCATCGTGAACATTTTATTTGTAATTTCGAAGCAATAAATAATTTACGATATCCCGGATTCACTTTTAAGTTGTAAGATTTGAATGCGTTCGACGTTCATAGTTTTGAAGAGATGGATACGACGTTCTGTAAGCTTTATGTAAGTATCATGAATTATGATTGCAACTGTACTGTTTATTCTGCATTACAGAATATATTAATTATGGTTTTGTTCAAATAATTTATTAGTATTGGCGAATAACTGTTTCACCTAATCTATTCAATACCTCAATTATGTATTTCTACTACGTATGCAACTTTAAAATAAATAATACATACATTTATTTCAAAATATACAAAAAAAGATACAATTTTTTTTACACTTAAATTAACACTAATCACTACAAATACTGGAAATTTCGTGAAATTTATCTGCTATTACTTACATACTTAAAAAAGCTGTTTTCCATCAGAATGGAACGATTTAAATCAAATTTCATAACGTTTTCGTTAAGAGAAAGACCGAGACTTTGTTATATGTGATGTGCGGTTGTTAGAGACCTTCGATCGGAAAAAAAATATCACAATAATCTCAAATTATCGCAGCTAGAAGAACTCGAACCTAAGGAAGGCTTCGCGCTTCAAAATATCACAATGTGTTTATGTACTTGTAAGTAATGTTATAACGTGTAAAGTTTCTTCTAATTGGAATTGGAACTGGAGTGTTAGTCCGTTTTATGACAACAACCGCCGGCTTATATTGGCCGTGATTAATCTAAAAAAGAAAAAAAGAATTGATGACATTCGCTTAGGGTGAGTTACCACATAAATGGTGGAGGCGCCGTTGGTTTATTAGGATTATGAGTTAAGTTTGTAAGTTATAAATTTAGTTTAATCATCACAGTTGTTTGAACATGCAATTCAAACATGCACATGCATTTATTGCAAAGAGTTAGTTGTGCCCAGAAATGTTTTCATGCAAAGGCCAAAAGAATTACTTCGCTTCTAAACAATAAAAACGTACGTAAGATAAAATTCTTTCAGATATGTAGGACGCCAGATGAGGTTATTGTTTTAATTATCGCGGGGATAATAATAGTAAAACTAGATACTGGAGGTTGCAGTAAGGGCGACAAGGTCAAAACAGCGCAAGGCCGATGACGTCTTGATAATGCGCTTTGTCTACATCATAAATATCTATGAGGTGTTATAATAATACTGGAAATAAGAAAAAGAATTCCACTTCTCTTTAGATCTTGGATAGGAATTTATATTTAGAACATTTGCAATCATTGAGTTTTCTAATGAATCCAAAGAATCCTAAGAAAAGAGTTCTGTTTTATTGAGAAAAAGAAATAATTCTTATTCGAAGAAAATGTTGTTATGTTAGTTAATTTTATTATAGAATTATATAGATCTGAAATTTAGACCTTCGTTAGAAATATGTACTTGCACTTCGCCTTCCTTCGATCTTGAAGGCATTGACAAAGATAAGTCATGGCCAAGACCTTTTTCTGAATATAAGAATGGATGGATAGATAGAAAGAAACGGATGCTAAGAGGGACTTCAACTTTCTGTTTTCAAAAATTTGGCGCCAATTAATCAGCAATGAATAACAAAAATTATTTGATAAAAAATTCAAAATCATTAATTTTTTGCTCTCGCTGTCTAAAGACTAAATAGCTAATGTGCTTGTGTGAGTGACTGTACATTTTTCGTTTTTTTCCTGATGTTTTACTAAAAAAAGGGGGATTAAATTTTTGTGTTAGAATCAAAGCAAACCTTCGCCCTGCGTTTACGACAACTGCATTCGCAACTTTTCCTAATTTTCCCATTCATTTCACCCTTTCGAAGCAAACCCAAAGACCGGAAGCGTTGGTGTGAGTGGCTTTTCCTCTTTAGTTTCTTCCCCGGCATCTTTTTACCCTTGCGGACCTTATTTTCCATTGGATTCCGTTCCTCTTCCTGACTAGAATTCTCTTGCACAATTTTGTTCGACTTGAAATTACGGGTGACATTTGGCTCGCGAGAAATCTGATTGGCTGCCTCGCTTTTGTTTAAGTACTGCGAACTGAATTTTCAAGATTTACAGTGGGCCTAAGACCAGGTAATTTTTTGACTTACATGTTTGAATATCTGCAATATCTCGATATAATGTAGTATTCAGTGCAGGGGCTTTCGCAGCATTCCGTAATACCCGATCTATTTTCGTTTGGGGCGTATGTACTGCCGTCGCTGTCTGTAATTTTCGAAAAAAAAAAAAAAGAATTCGGTCTTTGTTTGATTTGGTTAAACTCACCGTGTGGTGTACAGTTGTATTTGGTGAAGATTTCGTGTAAGGGTTGAAAACCACAAAACGGCCTCTCATAAAAAATGTTTCTCCCTCCGACATGGCTAAGAAGCATCCATAATAATTGTATAAGCAGTACAGTTTTGTCCATTTAAAGTCCTGCAGGATGAAGTCTCCAGTGAAACTAAAACGGTGCACGACCTGAAATGAGTGCTGAAATAATTCGGGTGAAAATCGAGGTCGTATTTATATCCTTGCGGGTTGTAACCGATCTGCATATCGGGTTACAAACAGCATTTTCCGCCTTGATTAGAGCTATTCGTGTAGTCTTCCCCTTTGGATTTCTTTCGTCCGAGTGCGGCATATGGGAAGCGCGGCTTTGTTGAAGCACTTGCTCTTGATTACTTTCATTATTTTCTGTGATTTATGTATGGTGCAAAGTTGAAGAAAAAAAAATTAATTTGGTCTAAAAATAAATTTTTAGTTCTGAATGGAGCTGCTTATATAAATCTTAGAAGTTTCGATATTGTGGGGGTTTTAGGAATTCATACAGACAGACCATAATTAATGCTATGGTTTCCGGTTCAAAAGTTGTTTTTGAAATGTTATTTCCAGAAGTCTAGCAAACATCTGTTTAACTTCATAAGAAGTTTTAACTGACGTTATTTATGACTCTCTACAATAGATCTCATTTATAATTCACGAAAAGTTGATAAAGTTGAAGTCCAATCCTGAATCAAAATCAATAGTTGCTATGTAGATTTCTGGATTGTAAAAACATTTTGTTCTTTTTACATGATCTTCTATAGAGGTTAATCTGGGGATTCGGCTTGAAAGTACCATCGGCAAAGTTTCTTGATTGTTTTATGTCCAGTGCAAACTCATCTGTAAGCGATTGTAGATTGTACGGTATTATTTTGTAGGTGTATGTTAAGTTGCCTACATGGTTGGTTATAGTCGTGTTTAGACTATGACTTTATTTATAGATTTAACAAAATGTTAGTCACATTCTAATTGATACTTAAGTTGAAGTTTAAATGTCAATCAGATTGTATTTGACATTATACTGACCATTCGTAAATGTCACATTCTAAACATAACTTAAATTTAAGGTCTGCTTAAAAAGTTGGTGCAACCGGGCATAAGAGGTTCATATGAAGGAGGATGTTTTGCGGTAGTAATAGATTATAATAAAGAGGGCACGTTTATAACAGAAACGATAAAAAGTGGTAATAATAATGCCAGTATTCAAAGTGGTTCCTCGAGGCTGCCTTAGAATGGGATTGTCGTAAGGCAGTTGCATTACAATTATCCCATTCTAAGGGGTTCCTCATTCAAGGAAGCCTCGAGGAAGCACTACGAATACGGACATTAGAGTATGGGGAATTTACAAAAGTCAGAAATAAAGCGCCCGTTAAAAGAAAAAAAAAACATTACTTCCACGGTGGTGATTCAGATTACGGTTGCGATTCTTGGAACAAGATTTACCAGGTATGACAGCAGAAGAATACTACATAGCAAAGAGAATGTTTTTATATGATTTTGGTTTTTGATGGTTTTGATGATGGTTCTTAAATTGGCAGGCTTGTTCGGGTTCTCGCAGGAGGTCCTTGCGAGAACCCGAGAACTAAGTATAGTTCTAGAACAGTCAGGAGCTTGCGCATGCTCCTGATGGTTCCAGGTCTGTCTAAAGGCTTGTTCGGGTTTTCGCCAGGACAGTCCTAGAACCGTCCGGGAACGTCCAGGAGCATGCGCACAAGAAAAAAACGTGCGTTTTTTTTTGTTATGCGCATGCTCCTGACGGTTCTGGACCTGTCCTCACGAGAACCCGAACAAGCCTTAAGACTCTAGTAACATTTGTCAAGCAGTATATCCGGTCATAACATTTTTTACAAATTAATTAATTACATTACATTAGAATTTTTTTTTTAATTGAAATTTTGATGTTTTTATTTTATTTAATTTATCGTTAGGTGGTCGTATTACTCCACTCTCCCCTAGCTAGAAAGTGGGCATTTTAAATTTGAACTTGAATAACCTAAAAATGTGTTAAGTGTTAATCTAGAGTATTGTTTTCATTTTTAGAATGTTGCGATTGAAACGTCGAACATTTTTTAATATTTGATGAATCTGTTGCTCATTAATATTGTAGACACTTTGAAAGAAAATAAAAAAAGGTGACTTAATGAAAGTGTATCAAAAAAATTAAATTGTAACTCAAACATCGGCGTCAGTAAGTATTCGAGTATTTTCAAATTTTTTTACGATTAATACTTACATTTATTTAGGTCCAAATATAGAATAACGACAGAATAACTATTCGCTGAATATCTTTTAAGCTTTTTCCATATCTACGTCACGATATTCGAAGAATACTGTTATATTCAATTTATTAGATAATTTAAAAATCGGGCTTTAGTGATGCCAATCGTCAGTGAAATTATAAAAATAAGAGAACATCATTTACAATACTAATTGTAAGAGAATAATTTCAGCTAATTAAAAAAAATGGTTTTGTTAAATTAACAAAAGCTTACAGAAAATAAAAATAATGTTTAAGAATTGAAACGCCAAAAACTTGAAGATTTTTTAAGCATATTATTGCTACGGGTGCTAAGGAGAAACCTGGTAATCCGTTGTCAATAATTTTGAAATATTAAAAAAGATTTGTAATCAATAACATGAAATATGAAACGCCTAAAAATAGGAATAACAAATGAACAAATTTTAAGAATAAAACTGATGTGTGTGTAAGAAATCTGACATAACATGCTGACATAATTTTTAAATTATGACCATACTGTTCCTCCTAATTTTATACAGTTGTTGGTCTAAAGGAGACGTGGCGATATTTGGGCAATTCGATTGACAGTAATCGGATGGATCGACGGCATTGTTTCAATATCACCCGATTACAAGTGATATTTTGATCGCCCGGCAATTTTTTTGTAAGCACTTGATGCGTTAGTGGGGGGGCCCGTTTACTCTGGCGATTTTCGGGCGATGAATATCGCCGCGTCTGTGGTCTCCTTAACACTTTTTAAATATTCTGGAAAATGTTTACATTTAAAGAATGTTGTTTGAAATAGTTTGGGTAAGATTAAAAACAGAATTAAGTATAGCACAAGGCAACACGTATTAATTACGCCAATTATAGCATCGGAAAGTGTATTTTTAGCTTGTTGCTCGTGCGATTTAAATCTCACAACAACTGCTCTGTACTTAATTAGAACTCACATTTATGCTTTCGGGTCTGTCCCAAGTTTCAGTAAACATGACACATCTTCGGTACGACGTCTGCCTTAATACTGATCGATCCACAATAATACACATAATCAATTCGTTAAAGCATTAAGGTCAGTAAAAATTTTTTGCTTATTTCAGTAATTATATATAGAATTATCTGTTAATTAAATTAAAATAAAGCTGACTTCCCACAGCGATTAATTAATTAGCCGGCACACTATCGTGGTGATATGCTCGTGGACTTTTTCCCGCTTGCAGTTTTATTTGTGCCAATGGTCATTGATCTTATCAGGACACTCGAAGATTTGGCTATTTATTTCCTTCGTTGGTAAGCGGTTTTCGATGGAGATAACCTCGACGATCCGGGTTTGGAATTTACGAGTACAAGTTTAAGAGCGTGACCTATTTACTTTTTTTTTTGTTTCAGTTTCAAACTTCTAATTAGATTAATTACGTTTTATCAGATTTTCTACTTGCATCAACACCATTTCTTGGTAAGAGCGCACCAAATATTAAATAAAAGTTTAATGAAAAAAAAAAAAAATTAAAGGATGAAGATTTGGTAGGCCATGGTAAAAACCGCTGAGTGAAGAAGTGAGAATAAATTGGTTGAGATTAGTTGAGCATGAGCAAAGAAATATAAGTTTTATTCTGAAAGGAATACAAAAATTTGAGCTGAATGGAAAAGGAAGGGCTTTTTATTAAAAGGTTTCGACAACTAAATAATTGTATAGTTTCTACGTAGCTGTTTCAACGACGAATGCAAGTACTTTGAAGTATAACAAAGTATTACGAGTAATTCGTGCCTGTGTTTTATATTTTTCGTCCCTTAACCGTCAGCAGCGATTTTCTGAAACAATGTCGACGTCTAATAAATAATAAAAGAAAAAGTCCAATAAAATTCTGTTGGAAACTTTCTCACACTGCGGGTATAATTTCCCATCTTTGTCAAGTTCGTCCCTTTGTTTGGAGACGTTACAATAAAGCAAGCGAGTAATTCGTAAACTCAGTTCAATTTCTTAATTTCTCCCAGGACTGTGCTAATTATTCAAACGGTCATTAACTGTAATGGAATTCCTGCCCGTCCGTCGATTCGCCGAAACACTGGAATTACTCCAGAAAATAATTCCTAATTTAATAATTAAAATGTATTTCATAATGTGAAAACAAGGACTCTAAATTATGTTGTTTATTTTGTAGAAATTTATGTGCTTTAAAAAGTACTTATACATAGTAAAGTCGCATGTTATACCTAATTGGTTTATATGTATAATAATTTTATATAAGCAAGATTAAAAGTTAATTGAATAGTACGTTTTAGTAAAAAAAAAGAAAACTGACCGACTTGTGTTTACTGCCTTCTCTCATAGACCCGCACAGAGTGGCCCACCGAAAATTTTCAAGGCAGTTTTTAGCCCTTTAGCTTTTTTCACTTATCTACAGTATATAACAATCCTTGAACAGGTCAAGGATTTCAAGGTGGTATCTTCATTAATTTCTAAGAAAATTATATACAATATATCCCAAAAAAGTGCTTAAACGCAAATGGTAGAAAGTAGACGAGGTTTCATCGATAAAAAACCTATATTGTCAGGGTCGGAAAGGCTTAGTTTTTTTACGGACGTTTGAATTTTATTCCTAAAGAAAAGTTGCTCATTCTAAATTGGCACACAACTCATAAATTATTGGATCATTTAAATCAATAAAACAGTTTTGGAAAGCTAATTAATACCTTTTTGACTTAAGGATAATACATCTTCGCGAACAAATTATTTTGATTAAAACAAAAGTTTCTCAAAAAATGAATGAAAATGCAACTTTTTTCGTTAGTTTTCGCTCCTATCTCGGAAAAAACCCTTAAAGGTACCACTTTTTTAGTTTTACTGTAAAAGTACATCGAAAACCCATCGAATAAAAAAATATTCAATGTTCTATCCCTGCTACTTTATGAGCTTTGGCGGTTTGTACACTGTGCAACATTTTGAACACTTAATAATTGAAAAAAAAAAAAAAAAATTAATACAATCCTATATAGAGCTACTAAATGGAATAAAATTGGAAGTAGCGGAAACAAAAAACCAGTGGAATATAACAACGAGGAACATGGGACGATAGATCTGGCAGAAAAAAGAGAAAAATAAGTAACAAACAAAGTAACAAGGTTGATCAAATATGAAATGTGAGAACACTAAATCAAGAGGAAAAACCAACAAACCACCAGGTAAGTGGAAAGGTATACAATGAAAATTATGAATAAATGAAACAATATTGAATAAGTGTAAGAATATAGCAACGATAGCATGTGATAGAATTATCATGATAACACTAAATTTAAATGAAAACAAACTTGCAACAATCCAATTATATGTCTTAGAAGTAGCAAGCCTGAATTTAAAGAAACGATTTACACAACACAGAATAATATGTATAATTAATACAAATACCAGTTTAGGTCGCGACAGCTTGCGGCCGATTCTTGATTTGAAATTGTGTGAGAATAATTGACAAATAGATGAACCTTGACCAAGGTTTTCACACCCTGTATATGTGGGAGGGTCAAACTGTTGTCTTGACTGTGAGATTTGTCGCTTAATGAGAAGCAATTACCTCGAGACTGGAAGGCCATAAACACCCATAGTGTAAGTGCCAAAAAAACAGTCGATCTGGGATCTTGCGCTTTAATTTGATTTAGCTAGTTGTCGGCGGACGAGCAATATACAGAGAGTCCTGACAGGCAAGGCATCGGGCAAAAGCGCCGCCCTCAAAATAACATAAAGCTCGGGGCGTCGGAGCGGCAGTAGTACGGCTCACCGCACGCGGCCATTAATTAGGTTAATTAGAGATAGGGAACCCAACACCTCCCAAAAGGGAGTCCGTGAAAAACGGGTGATTGCTACTGATTTACCTGCAGATTGATCGTTGAAGGCGGCAGAAATCACATACTTCGCCCCAAAACATCTGACTAATTCATTAATTAACTCCACTAATGAAGTACACTGGCGCCCAACAGAGACACTTTGTGCGTTTGTTTGTTGAATCGAACAAGTCCTTGAATACCAGCAGAGTTGCAGACGCTGTACTAAGACTCTAACTTTTGAACCTCCATTAATTACTAATAAAACAGGAGTAAAACATCTGTATAACATTATACCACCAACGATGTGAATCGGAAGTAAAGAGATCGCGGCGATACCCGAAGTCGAAAACTACTACGGGAATCACCCTGTATTTTCTGAAAATCGTAATTTTTTGATTAATTGTCCTGGTTTTAAACACCAGGTTTTTTTGCGCTCAAGTTCTCAGTTTCCACAGAAGCGGAGAGCAGGAGTTTTTTGCCCTATAAATTTTTTTATTACAATAAATAATTACTTAACTTTTAATTGTTGCGTTTCATTATTAACCTGCCAATTCCCTTGTTATAAAGGATTTATTGTACTGTCGCACCAAAACAAAAGAACCTGGAAATCACAACGTAAGGGCCATTTACTTCCGATAGTTGGATCATAATTAGGAGATATTGGAATTAACGTCTGCACCGAGCGAATTCCGGAAACTTCAACGATTACAACAGTGGTCGTTTCGGGCATTGTGACGGCGAGCCCCACGCAGGTAAAGGCTAGACGACCCTTCGCAGTCATAAATCTTCCATTGACCCATATGGCCGGGGTCGAATGCGTTCCCGCTAATCTCCACTAATCTCTAAACGAAAAATTTGAGGGCCGGATTCGTTCCGGGTACAGGGTCGAGTTCGTTCCCAGGTCATTAGGCATGTCTATTAAAATAATATCTACTGAGTAGAAAATGTGTTAATTAAATTCAATATTAAAATCAGAATGTACAATATCTATACCAAGTTAACTTTATTTTTTTCGTATAAATACATATCAAGAACATTCATAATTTTATAAAGTTGCGCTTAAACTACTATCATACGTATACTTAACTAACTTACTTACTATGACTACTCTATGAGGCTTGTTTGTGCGGTGTAATACGACAGCGCTTTAACAAATTCAAAATTAGTTATTTTACCTAACTTAACTTCTTCCAGTATTTTAGTCAATAATTCCTGTTTACGTAGAAGACGTCTGTCATAAACTGCAGGAATAGCAAGCACACTTCTTTGCTTAATATAAGAATCTATTTGGAAATTAAGTAATACAGATACAAAACTAAAAATGCTAGGGTGCTATAAAAACATGAATTAAATTTGGAATGAAATGATTCACAACAATTGGTTGTTTTGTGCCTTGAAATGGATTTCTCAGCCCACATAGAAGGAGGAAATATAGTTTTCCACTAAATAATCTACAAATTTAGTGACATCATTTTCTGGTTGAATTGCTACAAAGTCAATGGCGAGACAGTTCCTCAGGACTTAAATATTGCAACCCAAATAGATGTATCAAGAACTGGGATATTTCCGAGTTTCTCCTGCTGTATTCTGTAGCAAGACCAAGTTTTTGAATCTTTCTGTACCTGTGGGTATAATATAATACGATTTATTACGTAATTTTCTATTTTTTAATAACTTACCATGCTTGGCCTAGATGAAATCTACATCCTCGTAAATACATGTATGTGTTAACATTTCTCTTACACTTTTGTGAATTGCCACCTCGAAATCAATAGTAGCAGTAACAGGTGAAAATGAAATCTTTAATTTGGAACACTCATCTTTCAATTGTTTTAGTGCACGTGAATAGGTTCTCGCAAGTTTATCTGGCAGTAAAAAAAGCAAAGTGGAACATAGTGTCCATTCTTTAATGCGTGAATACCAAAAAGTTGTTTGAAGAATTTCGTACAATATTCAAACGTTCCATCCATGTATATATGCTGGACATTTGGCAGAAATTTTAAATTTGTTTCACTTGAAAACAATATAATATTTTCTGCAATGTCGTTAACCAAAACAAACTTCTCGCCACGGTTAGTTATGGAAGGGTTCATTTCTAAATATTCGTGTACTTCACGTATGTTTTTTGGGAGCTTCGGCATCACTGTTCTTCTGGCACTATACATATTTTTTCGAATTCGCTTTGTGTCCTCAACTGTAAGGGTATCTACGTGATTTGTTCTCAATTCCGAGTGAATAATCTTTGACGGTTTCTCGCAAATATCATCTACTGCCTTCCACTTCAATTTATTGCTCAATATCTGTCTATTTAGTAAATTGTCCGCCAATTTCTCATGACAGTGTTCCAAAGAGGTTTCAATCGGAATATCTTCTTTACCTTTCGTTTTGACAAATGCTTTGCAGGCAGCAGTCCCTTTCGGTCGATGCGTGCATATCCATTTTTTTATACCGTTGGCCAACATCTTCTGGAAACCGAACTTATGACCCTCTATTAGCAGCAGATCTTTTCCTTTTTCACTTTTTATGACTTTCAAAGCACTCATTTTCCAACAGATACGATTACCGAATTATATCGAAGGAGACTGATATTAAACACTTTCAAATTGAAACTAACCCCCAACAAAGTTTTCGATATTTTATATAGCAGAGGTAACAGGGATTTTGCAGAAATATTAGATATACTTAGAAATAGGGAAAACATAATAGTTTCTTAATGACCGCATCATACTAATTACTGGAATTACTGGTTAAATGTAGGGAACGAATTCGGTCCTATCCTTGGGAACGAATTCGGGCCTAATTAAGAAGGATTAAAATATTTGGGAACGAACTCGACTCCGGCGACCCATATTTATTATGTACTTATGCAAATTATTTGTCTGTTTACTTGTCAGTATTAATTAATAGCGCGTAATTTAGTAGGGCGCGTTACAAGCTTAACATTAAAACTTTATTCATTAACAAGAATTTCCATAATTAAATGTCATCAAATGAGAAAGTAAAAATCAAATAGACCATGTTTGTATAAGCATGGAACAAGATGTTAATGGACACACAAATAAAAGAGGAACTGATATAGAATTGGATCACTATGTTGTAGTGGCAAAGATAGATAGACTAAAGATTTAAGCGAAATATAAAATGAAAAACAGTCAAGGATTCAACATTAATAAAAAATTGGATAACGCAATATTGAAAAAACTCAGCTTTTTAAATTTTTGTCTAGGCGTGTCGAGTATTTTAGACTTAGACAAAAGAGAAGAAAACTACATTCAGTAGATACCCCGCATATATTTAAGTATTTTTATTATTACCTATTATTATTGTAAATTAGACGTACAGTATATAAACATACTTGATGGTCTAATATAATCAGACTAATACACTAAATAAACAACTAACAACTTTAAAATTTTGAACAATATATAAAGTTTGTAGCTAGAAATTTACATTTTAACTTTTAATTTCTTTAAATTATATCATTCTTGAATTGTTCTAAGAAAACGAGAAAATTTATGAATATTTGTTTTCGAAAATGGTATTTTTTGCACATTTGAATCCATTTACATTTAATTTAGTTAGAAAATTGTGCATTGATTTAACTTGAAAATGAATGTAACAAAATATCTTGCCTCTTTTCTTGTAGCAGACAAAGTTTTTGTGAAATGTACAATGTGAATTTTGACAAATTTGTGTATTTTTTAAAAGAAGGTGAGGCGCTAGTTAGAATTGCCACAGCGCCTTAGGCGCTAGCTTGTCTAGTTACGGTTCTGCTCAAGCCAGGTCCTGGCACTTTTATAATGAAAGTTCAATGATTAAAAATAATTCTAATCAAGGCACTCGTTGTTGAAATAAATGCATTCACATTAATGAGATCAAAGGTCTAACTAATATCTAGATACAGTCAAATTATGATCCATTTCAGAAAATATATGATTTATAAAAATCTGCACAGTTGTATTGATTCACCAATGGAATTTATTTGTGTTCAATTTCCAAATTAGATAAGAGACGAGTCCATTTTCTACCAGTAAAGGTTACTTGCCCGATTGTAACTTTCTTTTCTGTCTAACCTGGTATATGCATAGGACAAAATTTATTTAGCTTCCCACGTATGTAACACACTGCATTTTTTGGGTGTTGCATTTTAGACGAATCTAAAATTAAAAACCGAAAATAACTAACTGCGGTATTTTGACGTCAAATCCGCATCGCGTTTAGTCCGCAAAATCCTCGCCTAATGAACGTCGTTATCTGGGCCTTTTTTACAGCCGGCCCGTCACTTCGCCGGCGATTACGAGCGTATGCAAATGAAGCATCCGACGGTGACGATAAAAACCGCGATAGATAATCGATGTTATTTCGAATCTGCGGCGTCGAACTTTCCCACCAGGCGACGCTAACCTTGACGCGCGTCGACTCAACTTAGTGTTTGGGTTCGTTCATGCGAAAGAGGAGGAGAAGTGAACGGGCCTCAAGTAAATTAATAGGTCGTCTGCTTAATGAATTTGCGACTGGATCTACTTACTCGAAAATACTGGAATTTTAACTGCGTTGTAGTAGATGTTAAATGAACAGTCTGCGAAAATAAAGCGATTTTAAGTTTATTAAAGAGACCCATCTTTATTTTGTAAACTTAAAAAAATTATCTACGAGTGTGTTAACAAGCAATAAAAAATAGTATCTTTATTAAAAACATTTTTAATTGTATTATGTTTTATTATCATATTAATTTTGTATTATACAGGATGTCTCTAAAATGTGATAACCTGCGCATAGGTAAGTTTCGACTGATTTTTTTTGCCCGCTCCGCTCCGCTCGCATTCTCAAATGGAAAAGAGGCATTTCGCAATCTAGAATCAAATGTAACTATTGACGGTGTGCTCAGTTTGTTGGCAAAATAAGTTCTTTTTTTCAGAGAATTATTAGTAAAAAAGTTAAGAATCAGCGAATCAGAATAAATTTTCCACATATGAGGAATAATTGAAGCGTAATCATAACATTAGTTCAAGAGTATAATTCTGGAAAGTCCCAAGCTTTCGTAATTTTTTTACTTATTTCCAAACAACAGAAAATGTATGACATTGGAATATTTTGTCTTCTATATTACATAACATTTTTTTGACTTCATAACATAGAAATATGCCTAGATGTCAGCTGGGGGGCAAGAAGTTATTATATCACGCGTCAAGCTCGCGCTCGCTATCTACAAAAAAAACCGATTAGTCTACATCTAATTCAAAACAATCCACACATTATCGGCAGTTTTGTACGGAGAGAAGTTATTGCTCGTTACGTAACGCCCTCGAGGACTCTTCGTAAATAATGTGGAAATAATTTGTTAGTCTGCTTTGCCCGGAGATAAAAACATTGCGTTTTATTGAATCACTGTTTACCAGACTCGGAAGATCCGCTGTTATAAACAACGCCGCGGATGTTGTAAACATACGCATAATACGTTTTGAATTTATTAAATTTAATACACTTTTTTAAGCGCGTCACAAACGTGCTGCGATGCTTGACGACATTTTTGAATCGTATAACATCGCACCTTACAAATACAAGCATCTCTTGAAGTTGTTTTGTCTTTGTATCTACCTATTCAATATTTATAAAATTGTTCGTTATAAGGTGAAACTGTGATAAAAACCAACTAGTGATAACTTGATGTGTATGTTAAGTCGACAGATCAGCGAAAGTTATCATTACTATTCGCGACTGTTGACATTTAACATTAATTCGGGTATAATTCAGTTTCTACATACTATCAAGCTGTTAATCGAAACTTCGGCCGCAATTTGAACCCCTGTGTCATCTGCAAGTTGCCTAGCTTCAGATATGTAAATGTCGAAACTTCTGCTTATGAGGTACTTCGGAGAGGTTGTTTGCTGTAGTTACTTTGGTGAAATGCGTTCGGAGTTAAATGTGCGTTTCATGAGTTCATACAAGACTGAAATTTAACTGAAATTTAATTAATATTTTTTATGTATGCATATAACGCGATGTTTCGTTGTTGATATACTATTAGTTTCGTGAGGACAAACTTAATTTACTGGTACTGTTCTTATTAAGTTTAGAATTTGGTCTCTCTTTTTGCCCATTAATTTATAAATCACCTATTACAATGGGTGGTATGCATAAAAGAAGTAGATGCTGATACTTCTCAAATTAGTATATTCTTCGAAGTACTCATTTATTCCATTACATAAAGTACCTACTAGCTGTAAAGCATATACTTCGAAAGCAATAATAATAATAATAATTGTGTCTTTATTAATAAATCACAGTTAAACAAAGTACAAATTATAGTGCCCAACAATTGGCGAGGTTCAGTATTGACGAAAATTAAAAATTAATTCGCCAAACTGCTCTACCACCTAACCAAAAAATTAAAAACCTACCCTAAAGGAAAGCGATATTTAAGACGTGCTTAATTTAATAATTAATTAATTTAATAATATGTGAAAGCTATAATATCAAGATAATTACGTTTGTGATTGAAACAAGGTGCGAAACAGTTTGCACCTGAACTGCCTGTAATTTAACTTGCATTCAAGATAGAATTTATTAAAAAATTTTACGATACAGTAAGTAAATGACCGTTTGAAATTTTGACTGTGATGACGGGGGGGAGTTAATAAGCCTCTGTATTGCAAATTTAAATTGTGGACGTCAGTTCGATATGTGATTAAATTATATAAATATGGCGGATGTTGATACGTAATAATTTTGTAAAATAAGCAGTAAGTGTGAAACATTCTTCTATGTTCCATATGCAACCAACCAGTCTCCCTAACTTTGTGACTAATTCTGGAATACTTGCCAATACCATAGATAAGGCGTAAACAACAATTTTGTAGTTTCTGTAATCTATTTTTATTTATTACATCTAGATGTGGGCCGTATACACAGTCACAATAGTCCACCCTACTCAAAACTACAAAAGAATTACATAACTGAGTTTTTGTTTTCTGATCTAATATGTGCCTATTGAGATAAATAGTTTTTAAATTCATATAAGCTTGTTGCAACAATTTCGAAACATGATGCGTGAACTTAAGGTTAGAGTCTACGGTAACACCCAAATTCTTTAACTTCTCAGTAAATTTTATATTAACATTATCAACTTTTATTTTTAGTTTATTAATTATTTTTTCTTTAGAATTACATCTACCAAATAAAATTGCTGATGATTTTTCCGGATTTAGAACTAGTTTATGCTTTAGAGAACATTGGCCCAATGTTGCAAGATCATTATTTATTAAAATACAAGCATCATCAACATCAGAAGGAAAAAAAGAAAAATAAATTTGGGAATCATCAGCGTAAAAATGCGATTTACAATGTTTCAGTACGGTAGACAATTGAGATGTGTAAATTATAAATAGAATGGGACCTAAAATAGAGCCTTGTGGTACGCCACTTTTCAAAGTAAGAGGTTTTGATATCAGATTCATATAATTAACTGACTGTTGTCTAAGATTTAAATAACTTTTGATTAAATTTACTGCGTCCTCACTTAATCCAATATAATGAAGAATTGCAAACAAAATATCATGATCAATGGTATCAAATGCCTTAGAATAGTCTAGTGTGACTAGCACCGTTAGCTTTCCATTGTCACTAGCTCTCAAAATATCATCCGTTATTTTTAATAATGCAGTATTACAACTATATCCAGGCCTAAAACCGGATTGACTTTCTGGCAAAATATTAAACTTCATCAAATGATCTCGAAGCTGTGAAGCAATAATTTTTTCAAAAATTTTTGATGCTGTGGGCAATAAGCTAATTGGCCTGAGGTTTTTAAATTCTGTAGGAGTTGAAATTTTAGGCAATGGAATAACTGAAGCATATTTCCAACATTCAGGAAAAACCGAGTGTGCAATGCAATAATTTACAATATGAGTAATGATATAAGTAAGCTGCGGGGTACATAACTTTATCATAGCAGAATTTATTCCGTCTATACCGTAAGCGTTCGATTTAAGAATTTTTATAAATTTATCTATATCACATTCGGAAACCGTTTCGAAATGAAATAAATTATCTGGGGTCAAAATTCTTGTGTTGTAATAATTTAGTACAGGAGTAATATCAACATTAGTTACAGGTACGGATTTGATAAAAAACTCATTGATTTCTTCAACATCTTGCAAGTGTTGTGTTCTTTCTTAAAATATCTAAATTTCTTAATGCATTCCACATACCCTTGGCTCCATGAGACATACATTTATGCTGGAAATATGCTCTTTTTTCTCTTCGGACAGCAGCTGTCGTGAAATTTCTCAGTGCCTTGTAATATTGCCAATGATCAGGATCTCTCGTTTGCTTATAGCGTGTTAATGCAGTTTTTCTTTGAGAAATCATTAGCTTAATATTATCAGTAATCCAAGGACGAAAATGTTTAGTAATTCTTACTGTATTAAAGGGGGCATGTCTATTAAAGAGTGTTAACAAATTATCGTTAAAAAACGAGACTTTATCATTTATACAGTCAAGATCATATATGTTGTTCCAAGGAATTGACTTAAGCTCACCAAGAAAATGAGTTATATTAAAATTTCTAAAATCTCGAAATGATTTGAAAATATGCGGAACATGAGGAGTTGATAAATTTACTGTACAATACACTACTTCATGATCTGATATATCTGACATATCAGTGACTCCAAAGGTATTTATAATATTTAAGTCTGAAGTAAAAATTAAATCGATTAACGTTGTCGAAGTTAGGGTAGTCCTGGTAGGTACATCAATAATTTGTTTTAATCCAACTCCATCAATTAAATTATGCAATAGTTTAGTACTCGGAGAATTAATATTTAAAAAATCAATATTAAAATCACCCAAACAAATAACAAAATCATGAGTTGGTATAACGTAAGTCAATGCAGTTTCGAAGGAATTAACAAAATTTGCAACGTTTACATTCGGAGGTTTATACACTGCACCAATACAAATCTTATTTATGCTTAGCTGTAAAGTGATCCACAATTGTTCAATGTCATCATTCGATTGAACAATTGAAAAGTTCAAATTCTTTTTTATATAAATACCCACCCCGCCTCCACGATCAGTACGATCATGTCGAATAAAATCAAAGCCGTCAATACTCACAAAATCAGGTGCAACTGTACTCTTGAGCCATGTTTCTGTAACACACAACACATCCCAATTCATACTGAAAATCATATGTTTGAAATTAACAAAACTAGATAACAAGGAACGGACATTTAAATGCGCAATTTTTAGTAAGTATTTTGACATAAATAAATAAGTGACTTGATAATAGTATTAATAATTTTTAGTAATAGAGACACAAAAAACAATTTTAATTTTCTCAGATGTAAGAAAAAAGATTGTATAAAGCAACCGAATTCTTAAAAAAGAAAAGCAGAACATATTTTGCTGTTGCTCCGACATACGAAATACATCAAAAACAATACAATTTTATCTTGCGGTATTTAGATCTGCATTACAAGTAATTTTTTTAACGGAATTATTAATTTTGGCGTAAATATTTCCATCGCGGGACGATACACTTCTGAAGCCGAATTTCGATGCAGCTTCAGAAGCGCGCGTTCTCGTCAAATCCTCCCGTAGATTTAAACCAGAACCTTTCAATACACTTTTGGCACTAAATATTACATTGCGATCTTTGTAACTCACAAATTTAATTATGATCGGTCTATTTTTATTAGTGAATTTGCCAATACGATGGCATCGATCAATTACACCCTCCGCTATTTTTAATTTCAGTTTGTTATTTATAAAATGTTTATACTACAACACGCAGTAGTAGTACTTACTATTTAAATGAAGTATCTATTACAGACGTGGCCAAGAAAAGCAAGTCACTTGTTTGTTCATTTATTATAGACGAATACGGTTTGTTGAATATCTATCATAACAATCACGTCAGTTAACCACTTTATAATTACAAATTATGTCATTTTTACCTGAATCACTTGCTTATACATCATCAGTATCTGTATAAACTTCTAGGTACATAACAGTATCTACTATCTATGTGGATGGTAACTACTATGCTAATGTAGTAAGTACTTCACTTTCGAAGTAGGAGCTTGAAGTATTAGCATGTTTATACTACGTTTTATGCATACCACCCAATAACCATCGCAAAGTCATAAATTTCTTGGATAGTGTTATTATGATATAGTCTGTCGTCCATAAATTGAAGAATACAAAAAGTTATAAATTCGTAAAATGCAATGTATCCTAAACTTTCGTAGGCGCGAACGTACTCGGTTTATCTGGGGGATGCTCAATAAATTGATTGAGTATGTGAAATATTCGTCGGCTTCATTTAGCTTGTTTAGCGTACAGAACATTGTAGCTAAGGGAATTTAGATCTTATTTAATCAAGCTTTTAACTCCCGGGTTTCATACATATTAACATGCTCGCGGCTAGCCATAATGTAGGTAACAAATTTAATTACATATCAGTGGTATCAGTACACTATTACCTTTCGCTTACACCATGTACAGTCTTTATAGTTTTTTTTCTAAAAATATGGAAACTTTTTTTATAATCTATAATCTGAAAACGAATCGATTTCCTTCTGGCTTCTGATGGTGTTTCGTATTTAGAAGGTTTAGTAAGTTGTTCCTGCTTTGAGATTTTTTGTTTTTGTTTGCTGCTTTCCATGCTTCTGTTTTTCAAAATTTGACATAAGACCTTGCCTCTTGTTGAAGTTTTTCTTTGGCGTTGTTCGTAATGAATCAAATTATCTACAAAAGATTGATGTTTTGGAAATATAAGCTTGCAGTAGATTAATTATATTTAACCAAAAAAAAAAAAGAAAATTGCATAATTTACTTCTCATGTACTTGTCGAAGATAAAGCAATATGCAATATGGATCGGAGTATTCTGGAAATTACAATTTTTGTTAATAGCATTTATGTTAGTTTACTACGTCAGGCGAATTTCACGGAATAGATAATTTTTGTTCAGCTTCAGCAAATTTCGCGGTTGCAAAAGATGGCCAGTAAACTGGCGAAAAGAAAAAAGTAATATTGATCGTTTACTGGCGAGTGTGAACTGCAAAACTTGCGTAGTTTTCTGTTACTGAACAAATTGACATTGCGCACTGTATGTTTATCGTCAGGCTAATATTAGAAGCACTTACATTTTGCAAAGTTGGCCGTGTAAATATAGAAGTTGTTTATACGCGACGTCTTCCGGTTTACTTTACTAGTTGTGTAAGAACGAAGAGAGGAATTGTAAAGTTCTTATGTTAGTAATGATCAGATGTATGCAAACGTAATTTTTTAAAGGCTGTTTGACACGGTAACATATTAGAAATTTTGTGACCGTATAATACCTATAAGGAAACCCACAGGATAGATGTTACGAAATCTATGACAGAAAATAGAATATGTTCTAATATTATTAAACTGCTCTTGTGTCCGTCCTCATCTCCCAAATCTTCAATACACCCTTAAAAATATGCCGAGGTATTGTAAATTTCATCGGTTCCTTTCAGTTTCTTTTTCCTCCTTTTTACTGGTTTGTTGTTAATTTTTATCCCTACTTGTCAGTCTCTATCTCACCTTTTCTAATTTTCTCTACTGTTTCGTTCTACAGAAAATCTTCACGCCGCGCTGCGCCCTGCCGTCGTTTATTCTATTTATGTTCTGCAATCTACTCTACGAATACCTACCTATCAAGACTCTGAATCAAAGTGATTTTTAAGCAGTCTGTTTGGCAATGGACGTGGTGACATCATTAGATGATTGTCTAATATAAAACTTCCGTCAATTTATTTATTTCATTGCTGGAATTTTAAGAGGAGGCGAGACTTGTAACCGTTATTAGATTGCTATAGATTTGCATAGTAACAAAACTGCTTTAATATTTATCAAGGTCGGACTGCAAACAATATCTTCGTCAACTGTTAATTAGGCGAAAGGTAGGTAAGTAATACAAACCGCAAAGGCTGCGATCGATTTCCAGCTCAGATTTTGCCTGGAGGAATTTCGAAATAGCCGGCGCCCTCTGCCCCCCCCCCCTCCGCCCGAAACAAATCCTGTTTATTAAGTCACTTTTTATTGTTTATCGGCGAGTTCAAAAACGTCGGTGCGTCGGCGGCGCCGGAAATTTATTGTGCAGTCAGGTGTTTCGTATCACTTCGTATAAAAAAAAGTTGATGTCAGTATATTTTTGTTTTCCGTTGGTTAAGCGTTTCGGAAAATTTAATTCTCGAGTAAATAACTCGAAGATTTTATTTACGATGACTGCACATGAAACAATGATCGCGTTTATTTTGTTAAGTGGTCGTAATAAAAAAAAATCAAAATAGGTTTCAGTAAGCGCAAACAACATGTTGTGAAGTTTTAAGTGCCAAAATTTGAGCAAACTGTGAGCAATGGTTATTATGAGAATAAAAATTTTTTTCATCTAGAATTGAGTAGATTTTATTATGAAATTATGGCACAAATTTTAGTTTATGTTTTCATTCACCTCATTTTATTTACTTTAATGTTAAACTGAATTTTTTTTCTATGAAAAGAAGCACTTGGTTTTAATTAGTTCTTTTTTCGAAATTTCATTTAAGTTTTTCAACTTCTTAATTTTTGACTGAGATCATTTTATTTCTCAAAAATAACTTTCTGTTTTGGTTACTTAATGAAACTAATTTTGGATTTCATAAAACAGTTCATTAAAACACTCAACAATTTATTTTGTCATGTTAATACTATAAACGGTCGTAACCAGGAAAAATAAAGGCTCGCCATAAGTATGGTTTAAGAATAAAAATACTAGTCAAATCAATTTATACTTGACGCTTGGAAGTAAGGTTTCTGCTGGCAAGCACTTTGTTTACATTCAAATATCAAGATACTTGTGTTAAATAAAATTGATTTAATTTAATAAACACAAAACTAAGACCTGAAAGGAACTGTTTTTACACGAAAGCAGTTAAATAATTAAACACACCACGTTTATTTACAAACACATCAAATGACAACTAACTTATGTACTAACTTGTACCAAATCTTGTATAACAAATATATATATATATATAATCGAAAACCTTTCTACCCTAAGGTATAAGGTGTTTGTGTCTTAATCTTGATATACAAATTTCTTCCATTTGTTCTTATCCATTGCTAATGTTTTGGCTTCTGTCCACTTCTTATTTTTTCTTTTTAATATTGTTGCTATTTCGTCATTCCATGTTTTCTTTGGTCTTCCTCGTTTTTTAGTCTTATGTACTCCCGCTTCCCATATACTTCTTACTTGTCTATTTTTATTCATTCTACACATGTGTCCAAACCACCTCATCTGTTGTTCTTCTATGATACTTATAATTTCTAGTTCTTCCCGTACTGTGTCGTTTCTTATTCTGTTCCTTCTTGTTATTCCCTTGACTTTTCTTAGATATTTCATGTCGATTGCTTGTAATTTACTTTTCATTGGATTCGTCAATATTCAGCTCTCACTACCATAAGTTAAGATGGGTCTAAAAACTGTTTTGTACACTGTCATTTTTGTTCTTTTACTTACTTCTTTCTTTCTTATAAAAGAGTTACTTAGACTATGGTATAATTTGGTCGCATTATTGATTCTTTCTTGCACTTCAGTTTCCATGTTTCCTTCTCTTTGTATTGTCACCCCTAAATATTTGAAAACCTCGACTTGTTCTATTTTTTCTTGATTTATTTTATATTTTTATTTTCATTGCTGACTACCATCACCTTCGTTTTACTCGTATTTATTTTCATTTTCCTTTTTTCTAACTCTGCTTCCCATAACTGCATGTTATCTTGTAATTCTTTCTCTCTACTAGCGCATATCATTAGGTCGTCTGCGAATGCACACTCTGATACATACACTGGTGTTAAATTGTTATACACGACGTGTACTTTTTTTGTCTTCTTTCTCGTCACTTTAATTACGTCATCCATTCGCAGTGTGAACAGTGTTGGGCTCATCACTCCACCTTGCCTTAATCCACCTCTTATTTCGAAAAAGTCTGATTCCGTGTTGTCTTTCCTTAAGTAATTTTTATTATTTTTATATAAACTCTTTATTGCTGTTCTCAATTTTACACTAACCTTTCTACTTTTCAAAATTTCCCATACGTCTTTTTGTCTAACTCTATCAAATGCGTTTTGTAGATCTAAAAATACTATGTAAATCTTGATATCTGTTATTCTCGCTTTCTCTATCATTTGTTTTATGCTAAAAATATGGTCTTGCACACTTCGCCCTCTTCTAAAACCGCTTTGTGCCTCTTTTAACTGATCTTCTACAATATTTCTTAACCTTCTCTCTGATATTCTCTCGTATATTTTAAATACTGTACTTAATAACGTGATACCTCTGTAGTTTGCGCATTCTCTAGTACTTCGCTAGTACTTCTTTTATTTGTATAGGGCTATCGTCTCCCTCTTGTATATTCTCTATTCTTTCTTCATGTATCGTCTCATTTACCTCGTTTGTGTTGTAAAGTTCCTGAAAATATTCTTTTCGCCTTTCCATGATCTCTTTTTTTTTCAGTTAGTATTCTGTTATCTTTTGTTTTCACCTGATTTAATCTGTATTGTTTACCTTTCCTCAAACTCTTTAATACTTTATAGAATAATTTTTGGTTTCCTTTACTATCTTGTTCCATTTTCATTTCAAATTCTTCCCAAGTTTGTTGTTTAGCTTGTGATACCATCTCTTTTACTTTTGTTCGTTGCGTTTTGTATTCTGTGTGGTTCTCTATAGATTTATTTGTAAGATATAACTTCCACTTTTCTTTCTTAATTTTTACTTGCTCTTTTATTTCTCGATTCCACCATTTCGTTTGTTTCTTCCCTTTATTTGCCAAGGTTGTTCCGCACGTTTCTTTTGCTGCTTGTACAATTCGATTCCTGAAGCAACTCCATATTTCTTCTAAATCCATATTTTCCCAGTGCTCTGTACTTTTTTCCATTACTGTCTCTATTTGTTGTCTAAATTTGTTTGCCGTTTCTTCCTCTTGTAGCTTGTATGTCTTTATGGTCTCATTTATTCTTACCCTTTGGTGTTTTTCTTTACGACTTTGTTGCGTTTTTGTGTCTAGTCGAACTTTTGCTATCGCTAGATAATGATCACTATAAAGTTCGGAACCCCTTCTTACTCTTACATCTAAAATTTCTTTTCTAAATGTCTTATTGATGATTATATAGTCTATTAGTGATTTTTCGTTTCTTCCTCTCATTTTCCTTGTATATTTATGTATATCCCGGTGCATGTAAAACGTATTTATTACAATTAGGTTGTTTTCCACACAATAGTTTATTAATCTTTCTCCATTATTGTTTCTGTGTATCTCTCCCTGATTTCCTATTACTTCTATTTCGTCGTTATTCCTTCTACCTACCTGGCAGTTGAAATCTCCTAAAACTATTCTTCCCAAAATTCGTCTTTCTTATTTGTTCTTTCGTCTTCATTCGGCTCATATATAATTAATAATGTTGTCCTTCTTTGATGTTCCAGTTGTACTTCTATTTTCAATATTCTTGCAGATATAAATTCCCGCTTAGTTATACTGCTTATATATTGTTTTTTAATTATGCAGCCTACGCCTTCAGCTGCTCTTTCTTCCGGTTTTACTCCACTATATATTAGTAAATGTCCCCCTTCCAATGATGTTGTACCTTGTCCTTTTTTTTTTGGTTTCAGTAATTGCTAGGAAATCCAGTTTTGCTTCTTCGAATTCTTGTGTAAGTTCTTGTTCCTTTCCTGCTAAGCTTCTTATATTCCATGTACCCAGTTTTAATATCCTTTCA
Source organism: Dorcus parallelipipedus (assembly GCA_958336345.1). Lineage (NCBI taxonomy): Eukaryota > Metazoa > Arthropoda > Insecta > Coleoptera > Lucanidae > Dorcus > Dorcus parallelipipedus. The sequence continues at coordinate 39,697,651 of OY284482.1, read as the reverse complement.
GTAATTTTTCGTTGGTTTGTATCTTTTGAGTGACTTGTTTGCATGTCTATTTTCCTTGCCATTTTCGTCGTCTTGTTTCCATCCAGCATTGTATTGTTTAGTTTTTTGGAACATTATTTTCTTTATTAGCCGTTTCTTCCAGCGTGCCCGTATCTATATTCTTTCCCCTCTATTATTAGTTTTTGATAACCAATTTTAGTTGATTTTCCTTGACTCCTCTCTTCTGCTGCTCTTATTCTGATTTGTTCGTCTATATCTCTTTCTCTTTTTGTTAAATCGTTATTAATAAATACTCGTTCACCTCTTATTCTTCAATTTCATTTTATTTTGCATTATCTTCATTTTATCTTCGAAATTTTCTAACTCCATCAAACAATTGTATAAGAAATACCTTGACGGCTGCTTAAGAGTGACTTATTTCTCGCGTCAGGTTTGGTTCAATTTCTAAAATTAAAATTTAGAACAAGAAAATTTTGGACTGCAGAACACGTTCTATTCTTCCAGATAGTTTTTGATTCAATTTAAAGCTTGGTACAATTTACTAGATTACATAAATTAAATAGTTTAAGAACTTGAACCAAATCATGTGCAAGAAACAGAATAGTGTAAAACGGCCTTGATGCAACAGTGACACGTCTTCATATGTGGAGTGACAAAAGTCGTTCTTGAAACATCGAGAGTTAAAAGATGGTGTTTTGAATGTAATCTTGGCGAATTATTATTAAGCTATCGAAAATGTATACCTTCATTGGTGTCATTTCATATTTACGAAAACTGATGTGTCGCGTGCTTATCAATTTTTTCCATTTTTTCTTATCTTTCACCATGTATTTCATCTTTCTAATGTATTTATTTATTGTATTATATCTAAAACCTGATATATTAATTTTATTATGAAAATTAATAATAATAATTAAAAAGTTGATTCACTTTAGAACATTTATTAATATGTATGTACAATATTAGTGTTGTTTATTAACAATAATAAACTGTTAAGTTTTTTTCCAAGAATATGCATTAGAATAAAATCTTATAAAAAAGTCAGAAGTAAATTAAATTAAATAAAAGCAAGGAAATGAAATTGAAACAAAAAAGGTAATTTCTCACTTCTATAGAAATTCTAATTGACTGATAATTAAAAAAATAATTTTAAGGAGTACAAAATAAAAAGCCCGAAAAACAAAAGGTGGACTTTAAAACTCGGCGAAAGTTTAACGTCTAATTAACTTCGATTTTCTTTGGTCGGTAAAAAGCGACAAGTTCGCGAAGTCGTGCTCTTTTGCGAACGCACGCGCGAAATTCGCGCGATCCTGTGGAACACATCTCCAAGCAACAGTTTGTTCCGAGCTTTCGGTGCAGGTGTATTTTCCGCTGCTGGTCGGTGACGAAACGCGAAACGCATACTTGGCAATGATGAGTGGGAAAATCGTGTTCGAAATTCAAGGACGGTGAGCGCGGATTTTTCCGGAAAATTTCGCCACCCGCTGGGAGAATATTCTACGTGAACAGGTGCGTGATTGATTTATGATTATGACTGCGGTGCCCTTTTCATTTTCATTTTTATTTTCACGCTCGAGCTTTGAGTTTTTGTTATTATTTACGACTGTTAACAGAGAATTTAACTGTTCGGAAGCAGTTAAGCAAGCTTATTATTAATGGCTTCCGGATTTTATTTTCGGCTTCTGAGGGTGATTAAAAAAACATTAAATCATCCCTAATATTCTAGGGTGAGACGACGGGAGATATAAATTCCATTGAAATAGGTTATTAAGCGAGGAAAACTTCGAGGAACTGAGAAGGCGGGCTAAAATATTTAAATTAGATGGTTCTACCAAGGAAAATATTTCGTTTAATCTTAGCTTTAAATCTGAGTGGAGAGTAAATATTTTCCATTGACGGCGTTGACTTACTAATAGAAAGTATTAATGGATACTAAATTTTATCTTACAGTGAATTTAATGACAGAAGTTTGAGCGTCAGGCTTTAAGAAATCATATCATCACGTCTTTGCTTTGTTGCAAATGCGCCATATTTTTCGTGTGGTTTAAGTTGCTTTTTAAGTTCCGTTTTTAACCCTTCGTTAGTGTGGTGGGGTATGTCATACCCCAACACCGGATGTTACAGTTCTAAAATAAAAGATTAGTAAACTAGTGACCTGTAACGTTCAGTAGCTGAAAATTAACATAAGTCTAATTAATTGTCGACTATTTTCAAACACTTAGTTCGATGTAAGCCTTCTCAAAAGTCTGTTGGGGTATGACATACCCCAGAACACTACTACTAGTGTAACTTTTTGTGTATATCGATTTTGATGATAAATATTTTATCACAAATTCTTTGAAACGGACACTGAATATGCGCACTAACCCTTAACGTTTCGCCGTTGTTCGACAGCTTCGTCAGAAGTGAAAAAAGTATTTACTTCTTACTATGTCTTTTAGGAAGCTGAATTAACATTGTTTCGAGTTAATGTTTATATTTTTCTAATAAAAATTTTCAGAAACCATTTATTTGTTATATTTGAAAGCATAAAAAAAGCATATTTTACCATTGAAATTACCAAATTGTCAAATTCTCTGCATTTTGAGTGAGTTTTGTTTTGGGGTATGATATACCCCAGAACACTAATCATGTAATTTTTTTCCACCACACTAACGGAGGGTTAAACCTTGATCGAAACCAACCAATACAATAGAGAAAAGCGAGTTTAAAAGCATGAAATGCAGTATTATTTTGATCCCAGGAATCTATGGTTAAAGGCGACGGGCCACTGCGCGCGAAGCGAAGCTAAGTTGAGCGAAACTAAGTTTTTTGAAAATTGGATCCAACGTAATCTTACATGGACGAGGTAACCGAGCGAAGGTAAACATTGTTTTACATATTTGCTATCCTAATTTTGTTTACCTTAGCTTTAGTTGCCACGTCTGCGTGAGATTACCTTGGATCTAATTTTCAAAAAACTTAGTTTCGCTCAACTTAGCATAGTTTCGCGTGCAGTAGCCGCCTACCTTTAGCCATGTACACGAAATTTAGATAGTACAACATAGGTATGTTTTCTTAAGTTTAATACCAGAACTTAAAAAAAGAGGTCGGCAAATATCTATCGTACACACACTCATATTCAAGAGGCCTCCTCGTTGAGTATTGGTAATTTCCACCACATGTGCGTTTACATACGCCCGCCTGAAAAAGTACTGCGAGCTGCGGGAGTTGATGGATGAGATGGCGAGAAACACAACAATGAAAAAGAAGAACTGATTTTCATGTTGGAAAATTGTTTTGTCTGATGGAGATCATGACAAAAGCAAATAACATGTTCTATTTGTACACACTATTATTACTGTTAAATATGAACAGGCAGGTTTAAACTTAGACAGGGAGCAGACAGATGGGAAATGAGAGGACGGATCTAAAAATAAAAACAAAGAGAAAGTTAAATCTTGCGACAATTATTATAGGTATACTCGCGCTTAAAAATATCCGGATGATCAGCGTGATCGCTTGGCACTGTGGAAGTTTACCATAAGGGTCAAAGTCAAATATTGCTATTCATTCGGATACTTGTAACCATCATTCTACCGTGGAGTAAGATGGTTGAAACGAAAATAAGAGCAACTTTTATTTTCGTTTCAACCGTCTTACTGGAGTAAGACCATCTTACTCCAGTAAGTCTTACGCCGGGAACAAAGAACAATCAAGAGAATCAACAGTATTTGAAAATTTTGTTGCAAGTCCGTTTTGATTGCAGTGGATTCCTCGAGCATCCTTTGTACAGCTGTCGCGATTGAAACATTTAATTACTTTTACATCGCATTTGCGAATAACCTCGGAGAGGTCGGTTTGGTTTGCAGCTACGCTTCTGCTGATAAGGCCCCAAATAGGGCCGAAACAGCTGTACAGAGGATGCTCGAGGAATCCACTGCAATCAAAACCGACTTGCAACTAAATTTTTAAAACTTTTTATATGCTTTGACAGCACGCTTGGCCACCTTGTATGGGATGACTTATTAAGTAGCGAACTAGCTGCAATTTGTCAATCCTAATGCAATGTTAGTTCAAAAAATGATCGCAGGATGTCGCGATTGAAACATTTCAGAACAGTATTTGGTTATGAAATTTGCTGAAGCAGAGAATGTCGTGTGGTTTGTCAAAAAAACAATTGAACATTGATATAACTGTTGAGAAAATAAGAAACGAAAGAAAAATGTAGGGGGAAAGGACATGTAAAGAACCGTCTAATATCAGATTATCAAAGATAACACTACACCGAAAATAATAGACTAGGAAGATCAATAGACTTTTGGAACGAGGAATAAGAAAACTATAGACACAAGAAATATGTTAAATTACTAGTGGCAAGCTGAGAATATCCAAAAGAAGATCTACCAACGTCGTCAAATATTACAAAACTGGAATCTAAGAAAACAAAAAAGTGTAATGTATTTAATTACCTCGTCAAAACGAAGTATTGTGGTAAAAGTAACTTTCATACAAGAACATAAAATGTTTCCAGTAGAAAGAGTGCTAGCTAGTCGTGAAACAGTCAAATTAATCAAAGACATTCTGGTTTCCCTTGATCAGAAAACGTTATGATCATATTGAATATAAATGACTTTTTTTAATGTAGAAAGAAAGAAAATGACGTAGCGAACTGTTGCCTTTATTGTCCTGGTTATGATGATAAATGCAAATTTTTCTTTTTTTCACATTATCATTGGTTGGCGTTATAGGTACACAAATTCGCGATAATTTTGTTACCTTTTGATTAGTGCTTTTTATCATCGCGTCTATTTATTAAAAATTCTAGATAATTTTCTGGTACTTTGACAGGTAGTATAAAGAGTTCTGAGATCAACCACAACTGATCCGATTGAAAACTACAGAGATGTAAGACCTAGAACTTAAAAGATGTACTGACGTTTTAGAGAAGCAGCACAAAATTCGTCAGCAAAGTCAATAACTGCTAGATAACGAACGAGTTTTTGCGCAGCACACGGCCAATGTTTATATTTTCTGGCAGCCAAGTTTAACCAAACACTCGAAGCCTAATAATAATTTTTATTGTCCAGGAAAAAAACAGCGGCAAACAATGAGCCCTTCGCAATCATTCCTGTCGCGTTCGGAATTAATTTCTCCTTCTTCAAGCTAAACAATATGTCCATTCACCAAATTATTAATACCTTTAGCCTCTAGTAAGCGTCTTTGTGCTTGTGATATTAAATCTTCTCAAAACAAACTTTCGCGAGCATCAAAGCGCGCGAATATTTCGGGAGCGGTTCTCAAAGAATGCCCCAAACAAAACAACCGACGAGGTGTAAACGGAAATTTGGAATTAAATCGAAGGGGCGGCCGGAAACTTGCGAATTAGATGCGCGAAAGTCGGGCGAAATCATTTCCTATCGCCGGAAGCATCCGTCCCGTCTTAATTGGAAACTTCGAGCTCATAAAATAGAAAATCAAAAGGGAAAATTTATTTAATTACTACTTATTAAAATTGCGTTTCCCGCGATATTATTTTTTTTTTGTATAGCGATTAAATTTGCACAATTGGTATGATCAATCAAGAATTCAGATTCAAAACTTGCTAATTACCAGACAAATTTCTTTCGGGGTGCGCATGGTTGCACAAAAAAGCGGTCCCGAAGGGACCCTCTCCGGGATACGCACGAGTTGTATGTATGTAGGTATAAGAAATATCTGTTAAGTGTTAGAGCGTAGTGTGTTTAGACTATTATCTCTAGTACTTAGATAGGTTTTAAGACGAAGAAGACAGAGAAAATGTAGACCCTGAAAATTTTCCACAAGTAGCCTATTTAGAGAATGCCGGTTAATTGAATTTCACAATTGCAATTTTAGTAAATTAGCTTTTGTGTATTTACATTTCACAATATAATTTAAAACTTTTAGTTGACACAGGTAGCGGAATATCATTCATTAATCCATCCATTGCAGATAAATATTTTTCGAAATTCATTTCTAATGATCCAATTATTGTTACGGCTCTTTTCAAACGAGAATTAATACCGAAATCAATACAAACCCCTGCTTTCCCAGTATTAAATATTTCACATTCTCTAGATCTTAAATTTCATTTGCTAAAGTTTCATGATTATTTTGACGGTTTGATACTTGATATGTTAGAAAAATTACAAGGATCTTTCGTTACGAACTTGTTTGAAACCCCACATTCTCCCATCGCATTAAATTATGTTGGGAATCAAAAACCACCAATCTCCTCTTATAAAATTCCAGCTCACTCTGAAAAAATTATCCAAATTCGAGTTACAAAATCTCACGGCGAAATTATTATTCCTTATACGAAAATATTCGATTTAGAAATACCACAATCACTTTCCATTGCTGATGAAAATTTTGCAAAAACGTCAGTCATTAACAAAACCGGAAAAACCAATAACGTTTCATTTATTTGATCCTCTTAAAGTAGAAGAGTTTAATCAAATTAACACAATCGAATGTTTACATGTTGAACAGGAAGAAATTCGCAATAAGAAAACTTGCCCAAAATCATCTTTAGAATATTCAAAATTACGTCTTGACCATTTAAATGACGAAGAACGAAAAAATTTATTAAATTTATTAGAAGAGTTTGCACCAATTTTTCATAATCAAACTAAACATAAAATTAACACGAAAAACGAATTACCTATACCTACATACAAAATCTTACCGATACCATTTTGTTCATAAAGAAGAAGTACAAAAACAAATCAAATCCATACTCGATCAAGATATCATTCAACCATCAGAATCTCCGTGGTCCTCCCCTATCTGGGTAGTCCCGAAAAAACTTGACGCATCCGGAAAACGCAAATGGCGACTAGTCATTGATTACTATTAACGCTACTCAACATCTCCGCCATTTTAGATGAACTCGGTAAAGCTTTGCAACCCGAACAAAAGGTTAGCCGAAAAACTTTTCGTAAAACCCGAAATAAAAATGAATCTTCATACGAATGTGTCAAAATTAAAGAAGTAAATGAAGAAAACAAAAATATTATCACAGCAGACAAAAGAAAAATTCATATCTCGAATATTAAACGTCCGCAAAATGTAATAATAAAACTAACCGTAAAGCTGAATAGAACAGTTCTAAATAGTAAAACAAATTTGTAAATTGCAAACTTGAGAATAATAATGCCAAAAATTGACCTGTTTTTGGAATTTTCTTAAAAATCAATAATTTAAGCTTTATACTGATTATTCCAAACTTTACACTCTCACTGTATAAATAACGAACTACACCGACATTTTGAAAGTTTCTTTGACGTTAATGATAATAATTAAAAAAAAAATACTCAATGCAAATAGTAAAGCTAGAAACGAAGAAAACGAGTCAGATGTCTGTTCCAGCCCTATGTCTCATTCCTTGAGAACGGAGGAGTTATATGTATGTAGGTATAAGAAATATCTGTTAAGTGTTAGGGCGTAGTGTGTTTAGATTATTATCTCTAGTACTTAAGGTAAGTTTTAAGGGTTCGAGCAGCAGATTCCGTTTTGTCTTAGACTAGTTGAGATCATCTTTTTTACAAATAATTTTTTTATTAGAGGGTGTGTAGTTTATTAAAAAGTGTCACCACAAAAGAAAAACGTAACTCACGCGTCTGTCTCCGACACTGATTAAAATAAACAAAAAGACGTCGCAGCGTGGGGGTGTCAACACGGAGAAGATGGATGTGATCTGAATCCAAACGAGCACGGATTATTGTGTTCGCGTGCGTTTTATTACCTTCGTCGATGTTGAGATGTGTATACAGGGATTATGAGCTTAACATGAAAAACAACTTCTTATTTAGATCTTCAGAAAAAAAATCCAGTCAATTAAAGTAATACAAACTGATTGACACTCTTACTTTCTTCCACCATTGCTTTGGTCATTCTTCCTTTAGGCAGTCTGTTTGGTACTACACTTAGGGTCTACATAATGTCATCAATTCAAAGTTACTTCTTCATCTTATTTTCCACTTTCTGATCGTATCTTCTTCTCAATATTTTACACTCCTATACTTCTAGCATATTATCTCACATCTATATAAAACTATCTATACCTATTTAGTGTTATTTACTATCAAAAGACAGCAAATACTTTAGTACCTTATGGAGTTGTTAAACACATTGTCCTGTTTTATTGATCCCATGGTACTTGTAAAAACGATGTAACGATCCCTTTCAACAATGTCCAGTCCAAAAATCCTCTTTTCCGTGTGCACTGGTCCAGATTGCATCATTAGTCTTTTCCTTTTCTTCATCATCACATTGCCCCGTGCGCTTTCGCAACGCACATTCAACATCGTTTCGGAATGTAAATATTTGCGTAGCGTCTCGTAACTCGTAATACTAGAGACCTTGCGGAGTCAGTAAAGTAGCGTGTGATCTTGCTTCGACTATGTTTACTACTGCCGTATGATTTATAAACGGTTTTTCAGCGAACCGTGTCTTGAACTTCAGTTTCGATGTTTAGAAATATTTTGATGGAATCTGGCGGTAATCGTTAAAACGTATCGCAGGTCGTCAAAATTCAGAAAGTGAGAATACGATGCGATGAAAAGATGATTAGGTTTTGGTTAGGTCCTAAAAATAGCGGTCGAAACTTTTAGGAACAAGGTCAAATTGACGTTGTAAGTTATCATCATCATAATCGTAATCAATAATAATTTTTCTTTTTTGGTTCAGATTATCGAAGCTGTTTTAATTTTATCATTATCCATATACCATTATCTACAGAATTTTGACGATAAATTGTATTTCTTTCTCGTTCATTCTCTTCGATAATTTTAGGGCTTAATCTTTATTGTTAATCAGTACCCTTCCTTACATTTTCTACAACGTTACCTGCAATTTATTGAATAAACTTTCTTGTTTTCAACTCATCCCAAATCAAAACTTCTATCAGTTTTTGCTTCTAATCTTCTCCTTCAATGCCTTATTGCGTCATTCCTTACAACGTTATTTTCCTATCGTTTATTAAGTATGCCTTTGGATCTTGTACTTCATCATTTATTTTGATATATTATTTTAAATCCTGTCCTTATTCCATTAATCAGATCACAATCTTCGTTATCTATTAAATTTTTTAATTCCTCTTTCAAATGTTCTGCAACGCTGTCTTTTTATCTTTTCCCAAGTATGCGGTTTGGTTTTGTTTTATGTCCTTTACCTCATAACACTATTTCGTGAATCCTGTTTCATTTCGTTCTATACTTTATCATTTTCTTCATCTTTTCCTAGGTGTAGCCTTCGATCTTATTGCCGAACCATTCTGAGGTTCTTGTTTTCATTCATCTTTAGTTTTTATTCTTCGTTAAACTGAATCTTCATTGCCCACCATTGTTCTTTTACAGTTGCTATTTATGTGTACTCTGCAATGTTGTTTTTCTGACTTTACCTACTATTACGGCATTTATTTTAGGTCATCATTTTTAAGATGGGTTTATGACCTTACCTTCAATTCGGCTGTATTCTTCACTTTCAATACCATTACATTATACATTATTACATTATGGATTAGACCTATTCTCATCAAGGTAGCTTAGGTCACTAGAAGGAGATGGAAGTTAATAATTTAGTTAGAAAGTTATTATATGTCACATACTTTTTTTGTATAATTAACTTATAACAAGTTCTTTGGTTTCATCGACAATTTGATAAAATGTTACGGATTTTCACTGAAAAATAAGTTTTGTGAAATGCTATCCAGTTGTTTATAATATGATACGTGGTAGGAAATTTCTTGAAAAAATATTTCTGCGCTGTGTTAAACTTCGAGATCTAATTCACCACTCTTCACGAACAAATCCACGTAATAATCTCCGTAAAATTTTGGCGAGGGTTAAGACACTAAGACAAAGCAAACGTCCTCATTCACACGAATAATTCCCAGAAGATTAAGTCGTCTAACGACACCCGGTCTTGGAACATTGGAACAAACCCATTGGACCTCTGAAAGATCATTAACTAGCTCGAATGAACGTACAGAAACAGACAAAATTAATGCGCCCGACACTGAGACAAGCTGTAAGAATAATAGATTTCACGAAAATAGCTAAAGTATATATTTCTCTGTTGATGCACAAAATCAACACTAGTCTATCGTAATGTACGCGTATGCCTGAAAGATGTCTTGTTGCCTTTCAGTTCGCAGAATTATTTCCAACACGTGCAGATTTTCTTGCTGAAATCATAAAATAATAAACGCTTCAGTTTGTGTACACACGCGCTTTTTGTTTTCTCTTCCACAGTGATTGTTGACTCTATTATAAATTCGTTTGTTTTTCATTTAATTACCATGTTAAATCCGCTTACAACGCACTGAAATCACTTCGAATCTTTTTTGAGACGACTATTTTTTTTTATTTACTCATATAAAATTGACACGTGGAAAAACGCAAGCAAGAAACGTGTAGCTATTAAAATGATTTCTTAGTTGTACAGGATGTTTGTAAAATAAGTGCAAAAATTTTAACCACATTACCGTGAGAGCACATAGAACACGGAAAATTAAAAAAAAAAAAATTTCATAACAGGGGGGAAAATTATTTTATCCGCCCCTTATACAATCGTAGGCAATAAACATCGCAGGCGTGACTAATATGCAAAGGCGCACTCACACACCGAATAATATCTGTCTGGAAGAACACATTCAAACGTTCACTACAGTAATTTAGGAATGTTTATAACCAATGTTCAAAATGGCATCCATTATTAGCGACACACACACGAAACGCTCCGTAAACGCGGGGACATCTCTCGAGCTTCGCCGTAGATGAGGAACATCTGTTCTCTCGTCGTTAGTCAATTGCGGCATTTTAATAAGTAATACTAAGCACAAGAAATAGTAATCGTATTTAGCTTTAACTCGTTCAACTACTTTTCACAAACTAAACTGTTGATCGCAAAGGATACGGAGCAATAAATTGTGTGTCATGATAATAAAAAAATGAAGCAAATTCCTTGGCTACGATACGAATTAATGCGACGCTTTTATTGGCCGCCCGACTTCGGCAAAGGTCACTGGGTCACTGCTCGATTGCAGTTCTGTTTTTTTGTTCCAACAGATGCTTTCTGCGGTCGCAATAAAATTTCCTTTTCTTGATCTACCTCAAAGACATAGACGTGCGATTAATTCTTGCCCGATTTTCAAATGCGATTTTCTCGAAATGTGTAAAACTTTTGCTCAGGTCATACGAGTTCAATCGTTGCCATTTATGGTTAAATATTTGCATACAGTAAAAGAACAACCTGTATATTAGGGCTTCGCGCTGTGTATACATATAATGAGGTATTTTTCGTCCGATATCACGTCCTTTGTGAAATGGCCGTCTATTTTCGTTTCGAGCAGGTAAACAGCCGACGACAAGTTGAGTTATTTTTGTGTTTTGGTGCGAACTATTTTAATTCGAAGCGTTTTCGCTTCGAAATAAATAAAGTCTGAAACACCTACATCATTAAAGCTATTGACAGCTCTCTTCGGTACAAGGATGTTTCTAAAAAAACACGTTTGAAAATATATAGTACGATCGATTTATTTAATGAATTGCATGTCATTGCGAAACCAAAATAAAATCTCTAATTTTTTATTAGATTATTTTCAAAGTTCTTGCTCAACCTCATAATATTTTTCCTTCGACAGTATTAGACTAAATTAAACATGTTCAATTTTACATAATAAAACCTAACTTTAGATTAACAAAATCAACTACTAGTTGTTTGTGACTTATGAGTGCATTCCTCAGTTAAATCTGTTTATCAAAGAAAGACTCAAGTCACACTCAAAGAAAATGTCAATAATTCTTGAAGTAAAAATAACTGTTTATACATACCTACATATATTAAATTCGAATTTATAAAGATGTTCAATTTTGTGCCAATTTCGATAATTTCGGTAGTTCTGGATCGTTTCCATATACAGTTTATAAGCACATTCCATGACCACGGCGACTTCTAGAATTATAGAATCTGAGCAACTACAATTTTTATTGAAATTTATTTATTGAACATTCTCCGAGATCGTTTATTTTCAAGCACCTGGTTTAAATTTAATTTAATTTTCAATCAGGAATGTTTAAATATGAATTGAACTGAGAAGCTTCATGAGTATTGGTATCCTCACCTCACAAACAGGGAAGTGAGAATGTAAAAGTGTATTTGTAAAATATATTTGCGAAATAAAATTATAAAAGCTTAAAAAAAAAACTAAATTAAGCAAGTATTATGAGGGGAAACCAAATTTATCTATGTAGCTACGAAGAAGAATAAAGGGGGTAAATATTTTTATTTTTCAACACATTCTCCACTTGTGCCTCCAGTTGTTCTAACCCACTTGAAAAAAATTCTTTAGGAAGCTCCGCAAAAGATATTGTCTACAGTATCTTCTAGATCCGAAGATGTAAAGAAAATCGCCATCCTCGCCTTCTTATTAAGTTGTCGAAATAGGTAATTGTTGGAGGCTATCAGATCTGGACTGCATGGAGGATGGTCCAGTTCAATAAAGCCAAATTCTTTAAGTTTTCTTGCTTTATGCATCTTGTAATTGTCGTGCAAGAGAAAGATTTCTTTACAGAGCTTATGAGGTCGTTTTTATTCGAGAGCCCTTTTTGGCGTACATTCAATTAAAAGGATACCCTTACTATCCTAAAAAATCCCAAAAATGTACCCAAGTTTCATTACCAGTGATAATTTGTGAAAATAGGTTTGGATTCACCTCTAGAGACGCTAAATTTTGCATTAATTTTTGTTGTGGTACAATTTTTGATCTGGAGTGAGCAGCTTAAGAACCCAGCATGCAGACACTTTGCTAAGGCCTAAATCTAAGTGCAATATCCTTAAAACTGAAGCTTCAGATATTCCAACTTCTGTAGCAATTGATGACACTTTTAGACGTCGTTATTCCATCGCTAAATTCTCAACTTTTTTTATCATTTCTATATTTCAAACTTCTAAGGGCCTTCCAATCGTCATGAATGGACTCTTTACCTCAACCTTAATTTTTTTGAATTGAACTGATGGAAAATGGCCCTAAAGCTTGGCTTTCACAATTTAACCAACTTTCCTTTTGTGTCAATTCCTTATTTGGTCGCCGCATTTCATTTACGACGAGTTAGTCTTTATGATAAGAGATGGTGCAGTAAGAATTTTATTAAAAATTGTTTTTTTTTCCCTTCATGACAGAGTTGTTCGTATATTAGAGCATTACCAGTAGGATTTGTATAGATAGAGAAAATTAATAGTAAATATACTGTATAGAACTAAAAATTATTATTTTGTAACACCATCGCAGAGTTCACTGTGACTGTGCTTTTACATATGCATGTTGTAAATTTAGTGTTTGCTCACAGTGATTGATTCGATTATGCTGATACAACAGGCGGTGGCGCGAAACGAATTGCGTTTACTGAATCAAAAATTCAATCGGACGTATTTGCATTTTTTTATTCCCTTTTGGACCAAGAAAATTTTACGAAAAACAATTCCAATAGTAACGATTTACTTTTGCCTACAATAACGAGATAATATGACTAATAATAAGTATAACAAATACTTGCATAAGTATAACAAATACTTCTACGTTTGATATAACTTACTGCTAATATAATTTTTTCGAGAATGAACACCTTGTGTTGGTGTTATTATCTTATAAAAATAGTCCAACTTCAAAAAAAAAAAAAAATTAAGCAGAATTATCTACATATATTATATATTTGCAGAAGAATTTTTCAAATCCAATGACACATTACCTCGTTTCATTTTCGAATTTCAAGTTTGTTAGTTAATAAAAAAAAAAACGAATGCTAGATTTTATTTTATGTAAAGTCAGGTTTCACAATCTAGCATTTGCATGTATCGCAAGTACACCATCGTAATCAGTATCGGCCAAAGAGATGTGCGCGTATCCAAACGTTTCAACCGTAACCGTCTTGCCTGTGCAAGCTCCATTGATGAGGCTTCCACTGATGACATCACAGTAAACCCCCGCCGGTAGACAAGTTTGCAAAGTCTGCGAAATCGTTCCGCCGTTTGTAAAAGCTATGAAACCTCTATCACCCCTGCAGAAGGCGATTTGCTGGTCTCCATTTGACCACCAATCGTTCACACCAGTGCCACGAACCGCGTTCTTAAAACCAACCATGTTGTAGATCTGCCGCCATCTATGCTCGCAGACCCAACCGTTTGTGCAAGTTTCATCAGGATTGATTCCAGGTGAAATTATGTTACCGCTTCCATCAGCAGGAGGACCTATTGGAAATCCACATTAACTTTCGTGAATGGCCAAAAGAAGTTGGGCTTCTTACCAATGTCGGTATCTTCGAAGGCAAAGCTGGACATGACTCTGGTTTCACCATAAGGAAAAGAAAGCATGAACGCGATGGCCATTTTGTACTCTCTCGATTGTTTGTACGTGAGGATATTATCACCGCCAGCTCCGTGCCCTCTTTGGTTGTCGTGGTTATCCACGAACACAAAAGCCTCATGACTATTCTGGATGAAACCCCATCCGGGACCCCAGTTATGAAGGTAAGTGAGCCTGTCTCCCCTTCTGAAAACACGACCAATTTCTTTGCTGAATCTGAATTCGGTGACTGCACCGAGGTGAGTGTATTCGTTAACGGAAACGGCTTCGCTACCTTTGTGATAGAGACGAACGTAAAATTAGTGTTTTTAAGAATTACTTGGGTTTACCTAAATCGATGACCTCTTGGTAGATGTATGGTTTGGAACCAGGAGCGAATCCGTAAGCCGTGTTCAAGTAATGAAGGCTAGAGTAGATCACTTGTAAATCCCCGGGCCACATGTGTTTGGCAGCATCAACACGGAAACCGGCGACTCCCAAATCGATTAGTCTGTTGAGGAAATCGATGATTTTTCCACGTACCGATTCCCTACCCTAAAAGGATTTAAATTCGAGATTCAATTTAAAGATGAATTGTTAGAATGTATGGAAAAAGTTTCCATGCAAGATACCTTTTACAGTACCGTTGTTACAATCAAATAGGTCAACGTGTTAAGAAACTAAGGCGTTAGAAAAAGAAGAAATAGGAAAATATAAAATTGGTGATAAAATAAGAGACTCCTTAAGTTCACAAAGAAGAAGAAAGTCTTTGAATACTAGATTAGACAGAATTACTTAAAGAAATAAGATTCCAGCGTTTACCAGAATAGGAAAAGGAATGGTTTGAGGGATAATTATTAATTTCTCCGAACAGTTGTAGTTGTGAGATGGCATGATTTCACTGATCATAAAAGGAAAAACAATTATCTTGGCCTGCGAGAATTCTTACTTGATTCAAATCTAAGAGTCCAACCAATTCGCAATTTCGAACGTTTCCTGCATCTCCATAATCTGTTATTTCGCAAGGATAGTTGAAATCGTCAGGAAAGTAAGGAACTTCTGGAAAGTATCTTTCGGGCGTGTTTGCAGTGCTTCCCCCTGTGCCGATGGCAGGGTCGTGTTGACCAGTCATGTGGTTGATGACGACATCTACATAAATCCTGCAAAATAAATACTTTTCAGTTTATGTTTTCACTGATGAACAGTTTAAAAGTAAAGGTATTAATTTCCTTAAAACGTCTAAAAATTTAATCTATGCTAAAGAAGTTCCTGTGAGGATTTTATACAAACCTTATTCCAACTGCATTACACCTTCTTGTCATGTCAACAAATTGAGCTTCATTTCCAGACCTTGTTACTATATGGTAACTGATCGGTTGGTACCTTTCCCACCACGGTCTGTTACCTACGATCACATTTTCGCTGACTGGTGATACCTAATAAAATATATACATTTAGATTGAAGGGTAATTTACATTACAATGACTACGCTGAGCCACATTGAGGTATTCATTTTACGTTACTCACCTGAACTCCACCATACCCTCTATACTGCAAGAATCTTTCACACTCATCGGCTATGTCCGAAAACTTCCACTCAAACAAATGTACAATGGTATTCCTATCGGACCATTGATGCGTGTCCCATTGTGCCTTCGCAAGCACAAATAGGGACAATACCCCAATGATAAAGAACGCCGACCTCATTTCACTGACTGGCTGGTTAAATATGAACAATTCGCTTTTTATATCATCGCCGATCAACCTTTGATGTCAGCGATAAAAAACTTGCGATCTGATAAAGTCGAATCGAAACATCTCCATCTTTACCAAATCTGCTTACTCAAACTTCCAGAATCCTCCTCTACTGAGCACGTTACTCGCAAGTGATACAGGAACATTTTTAGATTGCCGTTTTTGTTTTCCTCTCGATATTTCATTATGATTAGGAAGGTAAATGGAGTGCTTTTGTATTTATATCGTGAAAACAACTTGTACAAATTGATTGTCGGTGAAACGTTGACGCTGATTGAGGCCTTCGAAGGTTCATTGAAGATCCTGCTGATTTGGAAGCCTTCTCCAAATATGCTTAGGCAACGAGGAATAAGCTACGTCTGCGGTTGTGCGGTATGAAGTGTAAATCATTAAGCGAGGCGTGTAATGGAGATAAGTTAGGTACAAAGAGGAATGTAATATTCTCGCGATTCGATATATCCATTGTTGAGAATAAACGGTTGCCTTGGAGCTCTCAATTTTTAATTACCTCTTGTTTACTAGGACATACAAGTGGAATTCGATAATTTTTAGAACACTTAAGTACTAATAAAACTAATTGATTTTTAATTGATTCACACTTCAGCTATTTTTAAGTATCCGGCACAAAAATGGGAAACGATTAAACTTCACGAACATTAAATTCCATCAGGACAAGCTGTTTATGAGGATTATTAAAAGTATTATTGACCAACAAGATTCAATTCTTACCAACCTTCGCAACGGACGAAATGTACACCACCTAAGTGCATGTACCAACTGTTTTGGAACATTCTTCACTTAAAATTAGAAAATAGAAAAGTTGAACCAGAGCGCTAGGATAGGATTCGGAAGAAAAATCTACTTAAGAATATACATATAGAAATTTAAAGAATAACCGCAGTATTTAAAGACACATTAATTAATTAAAAATTAATTACGCCGCCACAATTGTTTATATGCATATATCGAGAGTTGAAAAATCAATAAAATGCTGTGATAGCATTGTACTTAGACTTAGAGTTTCTATACAGTATTAAACTAGGAGCTACTTTTAAACTCGAAAACAGCCCTAAATGAAGTAGCAGTAATACAACAACAACATCGGGTGTACCACAGGAAAGTGTACTAGGTCCTCATTTGTTGCAGATCTTCTAATCCCAACCCACTTGAAGCAAACAATCTGCTATAAATCACTAAAACTAAATCAATATAAGAAATAATAAAGTTAACGTTAGGTACGCAAAATCAAATTTGAAAAATATGTTTCTTATTTTTTAAAACATAATGTACATTAAAATCTAAAATTTCCTGTTATCTGAAGTTGATAGAAACTTGAGATGCTTAATAAAATGAAAAAAAAAAACTTCTAAAAATAATTTTATGTTTGTTATTGTTATCTATCATGTACTTTGATAATTACTTTGTTCGGAGATTATTTTCAAATTGTTCAAACTCGATAAACTAGATATAACGTTCCTTTTTGGTTACCGTAGATATTTCTGCGAACGTTTCATTTGGCAGTTTTTATTCGCCTTTAATTAAAAATTAATAAAGAACACTTCTCTGCACGTAGTCTTGAGATTAAATCACTGTCTAAATTGAAACTCGTAATTACTTCGTTCCCTTTAACTGATTTCCCTAAGAACTCGACGTTTTGTTATCGCAAGCGAAAATTAACTTTTCTTTGTCTGAGGGTAAAAAGTGTAAAACAATATTGTCGTTCTTGCTATAAATTTATTGCTTATTTATAACTTAGCATTTGCATGTATGGCCAGTACTCCATCCTCTTCGTTGTCCCTCAGCAGAATATCTGCGTATCCCCATGTATGAACAGTAATAGTTTTGCCTTTGCACTTTCCGTTTTCTATATTTCCACTTATTACATCGCAGTAGACACCAGGCCAAAGACACGTCTGCATGGTCCGATTAATCGTACCTCCGTTGGTGAACGCTACGAATCCCCTGTCGCCTCTGCAAAAGGCGATTTGTTGATCACCATTTGACCACCAGTCATTGATCCCCGTGCCCTTGACGGCGTTCTTAAAACCGACCATATTGTAGATTTGCCGCCATCTGTGCTCACAAATCCAATCTTCCCTCTTGCAGGAATCATCAGGCAAGAATACAGGAGATCTAATGATCTCGTTGTCATTTGGCGGACCTGGAAACACATTGGTAAGAAGACAAAGGTACAAATAAATAATAAACAAATTTACCAGCGTCAGTATTAGTAAAACCAAAACTGGACATGACCCTGGTCTCTCCGTAAGGGTGAGCCAACATAAAAGCGATGGCCATTTTATACTGCTTGGATTGTTTGTAAGTCAAGATGGAGTCTCCGCCAGCTCCATGCCCTCTTTGATTATCGTGGTTATCCACGAAGACAAACGCATCTTTACTGTTGGGAAGGAAGCCCCACCCAGGACCCCAATTATTGAGGTACGTCAGTTTATCCCGCCCTCGAAATACTCGTCCGATTTTAGCGCTGTATTTAAACTCCGTGACGGCGCCTAAATGGATGTAATCTCGTGAAGAAATGCCTTCACCACCTATTAAGTAGAGATGAAGTCGGGTGGTGTACACAAATATTTAAATGTATGTACCTAAATCGATGACTTCTTGATATATGTAAGGCTTGCGACCGGAAGAGAATCCGAAAGTTGTGTTCAAGGTGTTGAGTTTTCCATAGATGATTTGTAACTCTCCAGGCCACATGTGCTTGGCTGCGTCCACTCTAAAACCAGCGACGCCAAGAGATATTAATTTGTTCAGAAACTCTACGATTTTTTCTCGAACATAATCTTTGCCCTAAAAACATCGTTTCCATCGAATATGCAAGCCAAAGTTGATAATGGTCCTTACTTGATTTAAATCTTTCAATCCGACGAGTTCACAATTGCGAACATTTCCCGCATTGGTATAGTCATTAATTCCGCAGGGATAATTAAAGTCGTTTGTTCCATAAGGAACTGCGGGGTATGACCTTTTGGCGGTATCCGCTGTACTGTTTCCAGTGCCTATGGCTACGGCGTGATCACCAGTCATGTGATTGATAACAACATCAACATATATTCTTCAAAATTAATTGATTGGTACATTTGCGTTTATAAAATGTCAAATGAATATACCTTATTCCTACCTTGTTACATCTCGTCGTCATATCAAGAAAATCGGCTTCGTTTCCAGATCTCGTTACTATCTTATAGCTGATGGGTTGATACCTTTCCCACCACGGTCTGCTTGATACTATTACATTTTCACTCACCGGTGACACCTACTCAGACACCACATAATTACATAATTAATATTCACTTAATGCGCTTGAGCTTATGGTAAGTTGCTTTTACAGCTCATAACTACGGTCTGGTAACATTCAGAACTGCAAATCTATCGATTACATGAAGAGCAAGAGAAAACTCCAAAATATTGCTAGAAGAACATAGGATTGCCCCACTCATCAGGTATGATCCTATTTAAAGCAGGGCAATGACTGGGCGAAAATTTTGAGAAGGAAAGACAAGTACCAATGGATCAAAACAACGCTTGTTGTTTTAACCAAAACCATGACAGATAAAATTATAATAGACGGAAGAAGAAGAGTCACTTGAAATATTTCTTGTACTACTTTCTGAATCGGAAATTAAGAGGAAATTCAGAGATGATACAGAAGATTACCCATTGGAATTCAATATGTGATATGTGAAGCCTTAGTAGGAAGGAATTATAGAAAATAAAACTAACAAAAATTTAGATAAGGTAAACTAAAAGATAGAGAAACTGGTTCATGATATCTAAGGAAATAGAAGTATGAGAAAAGTCAGATTGATCATCCCTCAGACATACGAAGAGTTCAGAAAATGAGCCACTAATATTCCATCTATAATGAGTAGCCTCGAATTGATGTGGAAAATCATGAATACGAGGATCAATGACATTCATATGGGGTGTACAAGTCATCATATAATTTAAGATAGATATCTTATGTTTTGAGGCGGATAGTCTGGTAACTTCTTTATGTTATCAGAGGATAGGATGCTGAAGCTAAGAAGCCATCGGTGTGATGGATAGATATTATGACATCATCAGGAAGGTTTCAGAGCAGTGTTCAGTTCTTTTATAGAAAAGGACTTCTACCTTAAACGAACAGATTTATAATAAAATTTCAATTCCGGAAAGTTTTGGTTTCTCAAAAAAAAAAATAATAAGTATGAATTTCATACCTGAACTCCTCCATATCCTTTTTTCGATAAAAAATCTTCGCATTCTTGGGCGATGTCCTTGAATTTCCATTCAAACAAATGCACGATGGTATTTCTGTTGTTCCATTGGTTGGTGTCCCACTGCGCCGACGTCAACACAGTCAACATACCTATACACGCCAGTAACGACAGCATTTTGTTGAATACTAAAAAAAGTTGGAAACAAAGTTATTTATGCGTAGCTATTAATAGCATCTTCTAATTATTATTAATACGCAAACTGACGTCATCGCTGGTGCGATTACATGTATGTTAAACCGCAAATGTGGAGTTCTTTTAATTCAGGTCTTAGGCAACTCAAATATTTTTAAGATTTGCAGGAAAGTCGAGTCACAAGGTCTTTGGAATAAGACCCCCCGGTATTTAATCAGCACTTGCACGTTTAAATTCGTTGATTTAAAAATAAAATATTGGGTCAGTGCTTTCATATTTGCGTAATTATAAAATTGTTATCTCTTAAATAAATTATAAAAGTGAGAGTTTTGTTTGACGATGAATATCTAGGGGCCCACACTAGGGTATTTCTCCCTTCTAGCTTGTACAGATTCGGTAAATGTTCAACTTGACATCCTGTTGTAATGCACTAGAAAAATATAAAGAGAAATTTGACTAATCACTCCCACTTGTTTTCGATACCGGCTACCGCCCGCCCTGCCAGGCCGTTGGCAATTAGTTGTCCGTGAACCGAATCGAAGCAAACTTGCTATGTCTAGTACTCAAATTTCCGATTCTGTATATGGTATTTGAAGTCGGCAGAAACCATACCGTGAATGACTTGTTGAATTCAAAAATGTAAAAAAAATTACAGCATGCCATTAAAAATAAGCGAGTTGATAAAGACTTCCGGTGCAACCGGAAGTGATTGGAACTAATTTTATTATATTTAGAAACATGTCTATACTAAGCAGTTTCTTTAAAAAGGTTTAGTGACTGAAATCTTTCTCTGTCTACTTATGCATTAATAAATACCAGGACTCATCCTGAACTATAACAAATCCTTCAAGTTGTGTTGTTGTTGGCTTTAAAATGTACTTCTTTCAAAGTGCTTTAACTACATTGAAATGAATTAAATTGTAATTGAAATTATTCAAATACATTTACACTTACCCACTTCAGGACAGTGTATAATTAATCGCTGTCACAATTTTTTCATAAAAATATAATCAATTTTTAAACTCTAGTATCGCAAAATACGCCGAGAAAAAAATACGTGCACTTTGCAGACGATCCAGATCAGACTGATAATGATAAGTAAGACGCAAGGTAAGAGGAAAGCAAATGTGGCCCTCGAGTTTCTCATACATTCAAGATTGTCACATAGCCATTTATTTCTATCTGAAATAAGTTTGAGAAATCGAGTCTTGGCCAGCTAAATCGAACAAATAGTAGATTCATCGAAACCGACTTTATAAAAATAATATATATATATTATAAGTATTTTGATAATTACTTTGTTTAGAGACTAACTTCAAATGGTTCAAACTAGCTAAATCGAAACTTCCTTTTTTGTTCTACACACATTTCATTTACAATATTATTCACAAGAGAAGACCGTTGCGTCTTTGTCTGGTATTGCATCAACAGACTTATGAATCATAACTCCGTCCTTTTTTCTTGTTCACCGTTAACAAAGAAATAATACTGAAATAATTGTCGGTTCTTGCTTCGGCACTCAAGTTCCGTGATTTTCATTGTAGAAGTTTTCATTGCTTCCGATTAAACAACGTAAATAAACAACGCCTTCCTACACGAAGTTTTGAGACTGAATCATTAGCCAAATTGAAAGTTGTAATGAGTTCCCCTCGTCCGGTTTCCCTAAAACCTGCGAACTCGATTTTAATTATCGCAAGAAAATTAACTTGTCATTGTATGACGGATAAGGTATAAAAGAAAATTAACGTTCTTATTATGAATTTATTGCTTATTATAACTTAGCATTTACGTGGATAGCTAACACTCCGTCTTCTTCGCTGTTGCTCAACAGGATATCCGCCTTTCCATCGGCTCGAACCGTAACAGTTTTGCGCGTGCAAGTTTTGTCTTTCAAATTTCCGCTTATCACATCGCAGTAAACTCCAGGTGGAAGACAAGTCATGGTGTGATTGAGAGTAAATCCATTGGTAAACGCTATAAACCCTCTATTGCCTCTGCAAAAGGCAATTTGCTGGTCGCCATTTGACCACCAATTATTGACCTCTGTGCCCTTGACCGCGTTCTTAAAGACTACCATATTGTAGATTTGCCGCCATCTATGCTCACAAATCCAGCCGGGCTTGCACGAATCGTCGGAGTTAAATTCAGGTGATTTAATGGTACCGTCTGAATTAGCTGGGGGACCTGGAAACACGTCGGTAAAACCACGTTCAAATAAGTAAGAACTACTTACCGGCGTTAGCATCAGTAAAGGCAAAGCTGGACATGACCCTAGTCTCTCCGTAGGGATAAGCCAGCATAAAAGCGACGGCCATTTTATATTGCTTGGATTGTTTGTAAGTCAAGATGGCATCACCACCAGCACCATGCCCCCTTTGATTATCGTGATTATCTACGAAGACAAACGCATCCCTGCTGTTAGGAATGAAGCCCCATCCCGCGCCCCAATTTTTGAGGTACGCCAGCTTGTCCCATCCTCGAAATACCCGCCCAATTTCTGCACTGTATTTGAACTCCGTGACGGCACCCAGATTAGTATATTCTCGCGAAGAAACGCCTTCACCACCTATCAAGTACACAATAAGATCAAATACTTACAAATTGGTGTTTAACTTAACCTAGGTCGATGACTTCTTGATATACGTAAGGCTTGAGACCGGAAGCAAATTTAAAAGATGGGTTCAAGGTCTTAAGTTTTCCATAGATGGCTTGTAAGTCTCCAGGCCACATGTGCTTGGCTGCGTCCACTCTAAAGCCGGCGACTCCTAGATCTATTAGTTTGTTCAGGAAATCTACGATTTTTCCTCGAACATATTCCTTGCTCTAAAAACATCGATTCCATTGAATATGTAAGTCAAGGTTAGTGGCTCCTACTTGGTTTAAATCTTTTAAGCCGACGAGTTCACAGTTGCGCACATTTCCCGCATTTCCGTAGTCGTTAATTCCGCAGGGGGTGTTAAAGTGTTCTGCTTCATAAGGAACTGCGGGGTACGATCTTTTGGCAGTATCCGCTATACTGTTTCCAGTGCCTATGGCTACGGCATGGTCACCAGTCATGTGATTGATAACAACGTCAACATATATTCTGCAAAATTGTTTAGTAAGCTGTAGTTGCACTTTTGGAATTAAAAGTGAGGGTACCTTACTCCCACATCGTTACATTTCTTCGTCATAGCGAGAAAATCAGCTTCGTTTCCAGATCTCGTCGCTATCTTATAGCTGATGGGTTGATATCTTTCATAGGCCTGTTTGATATTATCACATTTTCACTTACTGGTGACACCTATTGAAAACAACTAATTGATAATACTTCCTACTTTTGGTTCAGTTTGTTCAATTGAGACTTCAAAACCAAAATCAATGAATGAAACGTGAATTCTGTCTAAGAACGTGCAGAATAAATTATAAACGCATCAAAGGCCTACGAATACGAATGCAAGAATTTGAGAATAAAACAGGTAGAATGCAAGACCATCGATTAGGAAAGTCAAAAGTACTGCCAGAAGGCTGCCTGGTGGGTAATACCTTGACTGGAGAAAAGGGTTTTAGTGGCAAGCGTAGTTTACGATAAGTCGAACATCAGTTGATAACAACGAACTTACAAGAAGACTTTCGACCAATACAACTCCTCATCGACTTATCTGTATGAACACTGGACCAAACACGATCTTCAATGAAGAGCTTCGTAAACTAAGTTTATTCCCAGAAGCTTGACGATTGACTACAAAATACAAAATCGCTCAAAGGATGAAAACTTCACAAGGACTCCAGCAGGTCAGCCAGATGAAAAGCTATTTCAAAAGCATGCTGATCTTCTCTTTCAACCAAGGGAATAATTCAAAAGGGTTTTATCTCACCTGACCATACCAAGAATTTCAACTGTTACTAAACGATCTTTGGTTACTTCATTATAACAACGCGCATAGACGGCATAGATTGAACACCCAACAATTCTTAGTCAGACGTTCAATTTAAGAAAAGTATAAAAATGCAAAATTCTCTAATAAATACCCCATCATAAAGGATTCTTAATCAAAAAAAGATATCTGTCGTTTCTCACTCTCTGACCTCTTATGTCTTCTTTGTGTTTTCCTAAAAGAAAATTAAGCTGAACTAAGAAAGGTATTTTTTTTGAAGATGCACGTAGGCAAATCAGAAAAGAATCGCAATGACATTCATTACTTCTGAGGAAAAATATTTCTACAATGATTTTTTTTTTATTCTAAGACATTTTGGATACCACCTGGCATATTAGAAGAAAATAATAATAATAAATAAATAAAAATTTCGTACCTGAACTCCTCCATATCCTTTTTGCGCTAAGAAGTCGCATTCCTTGGCGATATCCTTGAATTTCCATTCAAATAAATGCACGATTGTATTCCTATCATTTAATTGGTTGGTGTCCCATTGGGCACACACCATCACAGTCGATAGACCTATGCATACCAGTAACAAAAGCATTTTACTCAATACAAAAAAAGTTGGAAACTGAAGTTATTTAAGCCTGAGTATTAATAGCAGCTCTAATTATGATTGTGCAAATTGACATCATAACTCTGATATTTATTTATGATTACATGTAGTACATTTAAACCGCAAATGTCGAGTTCTTTTAATTCAGTTCTTAAGGCAACTTAAATACATATAATTAACATTTGCGGGAAAGTCAAGTCACAAGGTCCCGGAATGCGACCGGTTTTTAATCAGCACTTACGCATTTAAATTCGTTGATTTAAAAATAAAATAATTAGATAAGCGCTTTTAGGTATATTCGCTTAATTACAAAAATGTTATCTCTTAAGTAAGATATAAAAAGCGAGAGCTTTGTTTGTTGATAAATATCTCGAGGCCCCTTGTAGTTTCAGGTCAAAAATAATTTTAATCAAGCCAAACCTCTTCTGTAAACGAAAACTCATGAAATTGCACAGCTTGCCTGAATTTATGTAATATCTTTTACAGATGTAAACCGGAAGTTTACGAAGTACTGAAAATCTAACAGTTTCAAGAAATAATGAGATGTCTTTTAAGTCTCAAATTAAACATAATATTCTCTGTTGTTTCGGCCGTCTTTATGCAATTACTCCACTCGATTTTCCAAGCAAAGCTTTGATCTCGTGATACAATTAGAAGTAATCGATTCGCTTTCTTTGAACATTGCGTTACACTTAAAGGATAATTTCCTTACAACAAAATGTACACAGCGCGAAACAAAATCCCCTATATACAATTAAACCTCCATTTAGATTTTATCGCTTTGTTTCGCCTTAAGTACTCTCGACTTCAATCGAGTGATTAATTTGTTTATCGTTCGTACTTGTCTTTTATTTAGTTAATAACAAAAACGAAAGGTACTGTGATCTACTTTATATTAACTGCATCAAATATAATTATTACGTAAGCGGGATGAAGCAAAAATTAAAAGATAAATAATTGCTTAGGATTTCAAAGTTCTGTGCAAGTTTGTACCATTAATACTGGCAGTACCCTGGCATGGATCTTCCGGGATAAAAAATAATTTATTTTCCCCAAAGAAGTTGTCCACAATTTATTATTTTTTGTTAACGTAAAATAAAACGTAATACTTTTAAAAACTTTGGGAGAAATTTGTTTGATAAGTTTCAACGTCCAGAAAGTAAGTAACTGCTTTTAGTATTTTATTTTTTCTTCTAAAATCTTTTTAATCTTTGATTGGAATATATGAAAGGTATTCACCATACTGAAGGTTCGTATTGTAACTGCAAAGTGATGTGATATTCTAATAACGAGTAAAAATTGCGATAGAACAGGAAATTAATTATCGAATCCTGCAGAAGCTAGGCCACTAGGCGACCTAAAGGGTGGAGACTTTGTTCCGTATATAATAAAATTTATAAACACCTTACATCATGTAAATATAGATAAGGACGTTTGTGAATTTAAATAATGATAAATTGATTTGTGTGTATTGTTAGTAATTTATTAATACAATTATATTTTTGATTTTCGGTGATTTTCACCGAAACCGGTCGCTAGAATAAATAAGGTTAAGAAATTAGGAAGTGCCTTTTACTTCATACAAGTATATTTCTTTATTCACTGTTCTTTGGCATTAACATGTATTGCAATCATTCCATCATAAGCATAATTCGGCAGCCAAATATGAGCATAACCCGAACCATCAACTGTGATGCGTTCTCCGGTGCAAGATCCGTTTATGAGACTTCCACTGATGACATCACAATAGACTCCGGTGGGTAAACAAGTCTGGAAAACGCGGTCTATGTCACCCCCATTGTTAGTAAAAACGATGAACCCTCTATCCCCTCGACAGAACGCAGCTTGTTGCCAACCATCTGACCACCACTCGCGAATTTCTGTGCCCTCCACAGCGTTCTTAAAGCCCACCATGTTGTAGATCTGACGCCATCTGTGCTCACATACCCAACCATTAGTGCAAGTGTCATCAGGGTTAATTCCAGGGGAAATAATTACGCCCGCACTATCAGCAGGTGGACCTTCAAATAACACATCAATGTTGAGGAGATTATAAAAGGCACTAACATCACCTACCCGCATCAGTATCATCAAAATAGAAACTGGACATAATCCTAGGTATTCCATAGGGATGAGCCAACATGAAAGCAATAGCCATTTTATATTCTCTCGAGTACTTGTAAGAGAGTATATTATCTCCTCCAGCGCCGTGCCCTCGTTGATTGTCATGGTTATCAATGAAAACCAATGCATCTTCACTATTTGTTATGAGTCCCCAGGCCGGTCCCCAACTATCCAACCATACCATTTGGTCTAGACCTCTAAAAACTTGTCCCAAAGACATACCGTACTTAAACTCGGTGACAACACCAAATGGGGTGTACTCATACCGAGAAATTGCTTCTTCGCCTAAAAGAACGACAAAGCTCAATTAAGAGTTCTCAGAGGTGTTGAAAATCAAGAAAACCTAAGTCGATTACTTCTTGGTAGAAGAAAGGTCTCCGTCCAGGTTCAAACCCGAAAGCCACGTTGACGTTGTTGATCCTATTGTATATCGTTTCCAGGTCGAAAGGCCACATGTGTTTTGCTGCGTCCACGCGAAAACCGGCTGCGCCCAAGTGGATCAATCTGTTCATGAAGTTGACGATCCTGTGACGGACATATTCCAATCCCTATCAAATAATTTGATCCATAATAATAACTTTGCAGTGCCACTTGCTTACCTGATTGAGGTCTTTGAGACCTGATAGTTGACAATTTCTTACGTTAGCTGGGTCGTTGTAATCGACAATCTCACACGTATCATGGAAGTGTTCCCAAGAGTAAGGCACAGCCGGGAAGTACTTGTTGTAGGTATCGGCGGTACTGCCACCAGTACCAATGGCAGGGTAATGATCACCAGTCATATGATTAATAACAACATCGACATAAATTCTATAACACCAGCTCTTGATGTTGACAAAATAAACTCCAAGTAATGTTTTGTTACCTTATACCCACTGCGTTACATCTGGTTGCCATATTCAAAAATTCCGCCTCAGTTCCAGATCGAGTTACTATGTGGTAGCTGATCGGTTGGTACCTTTCCCACCAGGGCCTGTTGGCTACGATCACATTTTCACTGACTGGAGATACCTAACGAAATTAATTCAGTTTCTTCGGTATTTTTTTTATTAAGCATTGCGAAATACCTGCACGCCTCCATACCCGCGATATTGCAAAAACCTTTCGCATTCAAGGGCAATGTCCGAAAATTTCCATTCGAATAGGTGCACGATCGTGCTCCGCCCTGGCCAGAAATTTGGGTCTTTCTGGGCGTGAGCCAAACACCAAAGCACAGCGAGAGTAAACAGAACAAGACGTGCGGTCATGATCGGGTAGCAACTGCTTAATCAGAGCAGGTAAATGTTATCGTTTCATCATCTGTTTTGATGATAAAGTTATTTTGGAGATAAAAGGCGGTTTAGACTATTGAAAGCAAGTGACTCTTGAAATTTGCTTTAATTAAATTTGCAGTTGAATAGCAAATCATACACACGATGAGTCATTTGGACAGCAGTGAAACCAAATCGCGTGTTTTTATCAACTTTATGAGAGAGTAAATGAAGAGCCCGCGCAAACTGCAGATTTACTATCGGCCGATAGTTTATTCTGCATCAAGCTACGAGAAATGTGATACGTGGCTGTACATTAAATTATTATAGGCCACGTAATCACACTTCTCGTAACTTGATTCAGAATTAACTATCGGCCGATAGAAAATCTGCAGTCTGCGCGGGCTCCTAAGGAAACTAAAGAACTGCAAGTAGCAATGATTGAAGGAGTACTTGACCTTTCGGTTATTGTTAAAATTATTTTGTTAAAATAAAAAATTAAGTGATATAATTTCTTTGGTTTCAGATGTCAGCTTTGGAACTACTGGTATGAACGCAACATCCCCAAAATTGTCGCTGGTCAAGCTCGGTTTGTACCCTCGACAGAAGACGCTAAAAGTTATGGTTCTCGGTCAGGCTGGTGTGGGAAAATCCGGTAATTTTCATCTAGTTTTCCCGTCCAAAAGGAAGCGCGTGTGAAATTAATGCGGCCCTAAATCACATAATTAACTTGACACGCCTCTCTTCTTCTTAATACTGCGCGTGAACACGGATTCTTTGATTAATTAACGTGCTAACGTTTTGTAATTTCGTCCGGTTGTACCTAATTACAGGAACAACGGAAATGAGACCCGGAAATCAGGAAGATTTTTAGCAATTTGCATTCCATTAAGCCACGTTTACATAAACTTGATCCCATTAAATAATTTGTTCGTTCATTTATTTATTCCTGTTTTGTTACTAAATCTAGATTTTTATTTGAGAAAAAATCATAAATTTTTTGTGTTAAGCTCTATATCAAAGATTTATTTCAAATAATTTATTATAAAAAACGAACTTTGAGTTTTAATGTTTACATTCTGGCACGCGAAAATTATCCTGCTTGAAAAAGGATACGAGTAATGAAAAAGTTAATTTAGCTTCCATTATTAGAACGTTTCGAAAATATTGCTCATTTTTCTTTGGTAATATTCCTAAACAATCTTCAATATGTATAATAATTGTTTTACAAACACCAACAGGACTTTTTTTTACAATAATTGGACATTCGACTACTGACAGCAAAAAGCGAGTTATTATTTTTTTAAATAAATTAAAACATTTGATAAGAGATGGTGCTACCTATTTGATTAGTTTTTGACCATGTTTTTTATATGTCCTTTTAAATCCATTGTGAAAGTTTTTTTGCTTCACCTTGCGGGGATGACGAAACGCGTTTCATAATCAAAAATAACACGAGCGTCATCCCTTGGCCTTTTATCCAAACAATTTGTGAAATGTATTTTACTCCTACGTTCAATAGGTGCGTCAGACTTGCTTTGAATTGAATTTATAGTTTTCTATAATGGTATTTTATATTTTCGAGATTGTGTCCTCAATGTTTGTAGTAATTATTGTTATCTTCAGTTGTTTATAGTTAGGGTTGTCAAATTTATTTCAGCCAAATAGTAGGAAATTTAGGAAAAAAAAATATAAGAAATTGATAAAATATACCGGATGTCCAACACTATGTGGAATTTTTATTTTTTCTATATATTTTTTACGCATTTGAAATCTGCAGATCATTGCGTGTCAGAATATGTAGCATTTCATAATTTTGGTTTCCACGATTTGTAGAACAAGATGTACAGAACCGTTGTTTAATATTTTCAGAAAGCTGCTTTGTCTGTAGCCAATGAATGTCCTTTTATATTTTATAGTTGATGTTTGTTTAGCTCCTCATACAAAGTAAAGCAGAGTATGTAATAATACGAGAGCGTCATCTAAGCCGTCCCCTTTCTGCATTAGAGAACGAAGTATGGGTATGATCTTAACAGTCGCAAGCTCTATACGTACGTACATATAGCTTCTTTCGTTGTAATAATAATAATAATAATAATAAATGTCTTTATTCCCACTAAATTTTAATTGAATAAATTATACAGGGTGGGGCCTAGAAACATCCTTTTTTTGAAGGTGAATAAAATAAAAATTGTAGTTCATATGCATGTTTTATATTGAAAATTTTATTTGATATGACATTCGAAACCCTAACGACGACGATCATGCAACGACATTTTTAAAAATTGGAATTAGTTTCCATAGTAATATGAACAGCAATGTTTCCCGTTAAAGTAAAATCACGGTATAATGATAAATGTTATAGAAACGGGGCATTCAGCCTTATGATGTATCGCTCCATGTTAAAATAACATGAGAGAATCAGCCCTAGTATGTATCCGTACAGCAAAAATAACGTTTACATGTTATGTTAAAATTAACGTTTGAAAATAACGTGCGAAATAACGAAAACGTTATATTTTCAAGTATGTATCCCTTAAAAATGTGTTATGTTATCATGGGCGTTAAATTTGAAGACGTTATGTAGAATTCAGTTTTGTGGGCAAGTGACAAAGATAGAATTATGTGAATATGTACGTATTAAAAAGAAACAGATATAAGACACGTTATTATAACAGGAGTATGCGTTGTGAGTCTGTTCTGTGATATGCACGTGTTGTCGGAGGACGTATAGATGGATTCATTAGTAAAAATGGACCCAGAAAAAAAACCCGCCGAAGTCAGTATGAGTACATATTTGTTAAACTTTGAAACAGAAAATAATGTGTTATAAACGGGAAAAACAAAACAAGCTTAAACTAACCTAATTAATTATGTACTTACGAAAATAATTCTATTTCATTTCTAAACATAATGGAAATATCCATTTGCGGCACTGCAAAAAATACGTCATCTATTTTATTTTAGCAAATTAATTGCAATTAAATTTAATCGCAATTAACATAATTTAATTGTTAATTGCAATTAAATATTTGTAATGATAATTATTAAAAAAGTAGAGTAAAAAGTAAAGATCCTTGAATTGATGTTATTGAATCGTAATTTATGAAAAATATTAGAAACCGTTTTATGTATATTTAGCATTTTAACTTAGGTAATTATGTAATATGTAATCATTTAAAATTGCATTTAAGAAATGTTTCAATAAAATCAAACAGAAATTACATTTCAGAGTTAGTTGTCAATTGTTAATTAAATCCAAAAAAACGAACAATAAATTAATCGTAACCGTAAAAACTCACAGTTAATTATTAATTAATTCTAATTAAGAATAAAACGATTCGACAATTACAATTAATCAATTATTAGTTGCCAAAATAATTTATTTATTGTAACCAACACTGTAAGGAACTGTGGTTTTAATTAAAAAAAATTGCAACGATTAACGGTTTTTCAGGAAATCATTATTTTATTTAAATTTTTAATATAGTATGTTATCGTCTTTTTTCCATAACTTGTATATTAACAAATAATTTTTCAGCAAATACATAATTTTGTAAATTTTGATCCGGTAACTCAGAAAGCATATTTCAGAATTTTCCTCTACACGTATGATATCTAAACCTAAAATAAAGAATATTACTATAATTATGAATGTTTATTAAAAATACTTGTCTTAATTACATTTCCTCTATATGATTCAGTTTTTCTAATAATCATTTCACAGTTTAATTCATTTTAAAACCTACATGTTATTTCTCAACGGCACCTAAATGGAAGTCGCTAAATGTAGGCGTTAAAATGTCCTTTAACGTGTGAGAATAACATACACGTTGAGTGTTAACCGTTGTGGACGGGATACATACTTAAAAATTTATAACGTCTTACAAAATAACATTCGACCTTTTAATAACGTGTACGTTATGGCGATTGAACGGGATACATACTCGGGCTGAATAACATATAATTATAACATGCGTTATAACATAAAATGTAGAATCTCGTATGATGTTAAAATAGAAAAAAGGTTTGGTACAGACGAAAACGAGAGAGACTTACGGAGAAAAGTAAAAGTGCAACGAGGAAGGCGAATGACCTGCACAACAAGTGCGTGCGCCACGCTTCAAATGACGGCAAACGTCAAAATCTGCCTGAATTGCGAATTTCTATTTTATCAGTGTTAATAAATAATGAAATGTTAATACTGCATCCTTGCATTACTAAAGATTTCGTTTTTCAGTTATTATTGTGAATGTGTCGCGCAGTTAAAATGAAAAAAGCATAATCAGGAAAAACTGGGCTTGAAAACCTGAAGTATCGAATAAATACTTCCTCTCGAAGTTCAAACGGATTACGTATTTGTATCTCTTAGGCCCAGTTTTACAATCGTGGAATAAGGACGGAATAACTGTTCGCTTAATATCCTTTAACGTTCCTCCATATCTATGCCACACCTACGTCACGTTATTGTAAGAATAATGCTTATCCGACGATTGTAAAATCAGGCCTAATATGTGTACCTTTGAATATTTTCTCGAAATCTAAGTGTAGATTGCCATTAAAACTCTGAGGCTATTCTGTATGCTATGGACTAGTAAATTATTGTTGCAAGCTAATTACAATTTTAATTATTAGTAAGGTCTTTTTCTTTGAGGAACACAATTTTACAGCACAATTTTACAAAGAAAAGGAACTTGTAACTAATAATTTACAAGTCCATACTCTTGAGGAACAGGCCCCTGGAAAGCAGGGGAAGTTATAGTAATGGTTTTAATTAATCTTTAAATTTCATTTAAGATTTCCAGTTGTTGCAATAAGTTTAGATATAATAATTCACCCATAAATGGTTCCATTTAAGCTGTGATATCACCAATCAAATTAAATACTTCTTAATGTGAAATCCCTCAGTAGGACGCGTTTTAACATCCATGTTAACGGCATAACAGGACCTCCACACTAGAAATTATTTTAACATGGCCAAATAACATGTTATGTTGTAATAACATAACATCTATTCTACTGGAGAAAGTCTTTTATTCTATCAATGAATTCCTGCTACATTGAATCATTTAATTTATTTTGTGAAAATCTGTTAAATTTTGTGTTAGGTCACGTGTAGTTTTTTTATATCTGACCATAAACGCTTGTATGGGCTGTTTTAGTTTTAGTCTTTGTTTTTCAGTCTTTTAGTATTTTATAGTCAATACGACATTGTCGATATTTACAATTGTAAATCTAAAGACAAATAAATATTATTATTATATAACATGACAAGAGATACATATTTCCGATGTGTTAACATAACATGAAAAAGTCTATAACATGCATGTTAAGATAACTTGAAGCGATACATCATAGGGCTGATTAGCATTTAAATTTCCCGCCAATATTTTGCACTAAAATGGCGGCTGTTTGAGCTACTGTAATTATCTAGTGACGGTAAAATGGAAAGTTACATGGGGCCAGTTGTACAAAGGAGGTTTAAGCTGACGCTCAACTGAACCAGGTTCAAAGTGAACAAAATCGCATCAAATTTTATTTATGAATGCATTAATTGCCATATGTCATTAAGATCCTATGCGAATATGTTTACTTTGAACCTGGTTCAGTTGAGCGTCAGTTTAAACCTACTTTGTACAACTGGCCCATAGATGGTTACATAGCGCCACTAGATTTTTAAACTTTCTTATTAAACAGATGGCGTGACGCTTCTCCATTACAATTTTTCTTAGTTTTTATCGTTAAAATTCCTCTATTCCGCTGAGACTGATAAAAGGTCATTCCTTTATCCGGCGAACATAATTTCAAATTTTATATCATGCAGTTTTAAACAAAACATCTGTAAGGTGTTTTCTATACACTGACGCAACCGATTTCTGAAGCTCCTCTCTACGCGTTCCAACATCTCCACCGGAATTCGGGCTATTTTCTGCCGAATTTCAATTGAAGCAGGGTTGTAGGGCGGTGTTTGTAAACCTCTGCCTTGAGGTAACCCCATAAAAAAAATCTCACGGCGATAGATCGGGCGAGCGCGGCGCCTCGATTCGAGATGATGATGATGATGTTTTCGATCAAGTTGGTACATAGACAAACGAACGTTTTACGAACGTACATTGTGACGGCAGGAGAGGTCATAAAAAAACTTGATCGAAAACATGAGGCGGACGAAGGAGCAGCGTGCGTTTGCGGTGAAAGCGTATTTTTCGAACCGTCCCTATACGTGGCGGTGCAGCGCACGTTCCGTACTC
Source organism: Dorcus parallelipipedus (assembly GCA_958336345.1). Taxonomy (NCBI): domain Eukaryota; kingdom Metazoa; phylum Arthropoda; class Insecta; order Coleoptera; family Lucanidae; genus Dorcus; species Dorcus parallelipipedus. The sequence continues at coordinate 39,663,042 of OY284482.1, read as the reverse complement.
ACTTCGGAATTCAGCCCAGACTGGAAATCGATTGTTTTGTGGGTACAGGCTTTCAGAAGGACCGGGAGCGTGTTGAAGAAATCCCCAGGACCACGATGGACCGTTACGACTCCAGAAAATGTGGAGGCAGTTGGACAATCAATTTTAAGATCTCCGAAACGCTCCGCTCGCAAACATGCAGCCGCCTTAGGAATATCCAGTCGTCTTCATTTCCATCAATACAAGATGGTTGTTGTGCTAGAATTGTTACCACATGATTTACAGAATCGAATAAGGGCGTGCGAAACTTTATTGGAAACTCTACCTCCTGATGCCCTTGTGTTCTTTAGTGATGAGGCACACTTTCACCTATCTGGCTGTGTCAACAGGCAGAATATGCGCTATTGGTGTAGTAACAATACTAGGGAGCTCTATGAGAAGCCACTTCACAGTGATAAGGTGAGACAGCATGGCGTGCGTTGTCAAGAGTTGGAATTATTGGTCCATATTTTTTTGAGGATAACAATCAAGCAGTTACCGTTAATTCGCAGCGATATGATCCAAAACTTTTTCGAGCCAGCCCTTGAAGAAATACGCCTCCAAAACGTGTGGTTCCAACAAGATGGTGTCACGGCCCACACGGGCAGAGTTTCGATGACAGTTGTTAAGGTATAATGTTCCCCGGACGGCTCATCTAGAATCGAGGTGACATTCCGTGGGCGCCGCGCTCGCCCGATCTATCACCGTGTGATTTTTTTATGGGGTTACCTCAAGGCAGAGGTTTACAAACACCGCCCTACAACCCTGTTTCAATTGAAAAATCTTATTCGGCAGGAAATAGCCCGAATTCCTGTGGAGATGTTGGAACGCGTAGAGAGGAGCTTAAGACATCGGTAGCATCAGTGTATAGAAAAAGATGTTTTCTTTAAAACTGCATGACATAAAATTTGAAATTATGTTCTTTCAATATAAAACAAAAAAACATGCATATCAGCCACAATTTTTATTTTATTCACCTTCAAAAAAAGGAAGTTTCTAGGCCCCACCCTGTATGAGTAAGAAAAGAAATGATAATAGGACAACAAAGTTGTAACATATAGACATTGATAATAATTGATATCATCACACCCAGTGGCCATAGTTTGAATCTCAGAAAGTATCTTTGATATTGTATCACTGGTTACAAGACGGAATTTAAAGAGATTTGAAACTGAAGATTTTATATTATTTAAATAAAAATATAAAATTTCATCTTTATTACTGGAAGTACGTGGAACCGAATTTATAAAGTATTCATTAAAAAGATTAGCATTTTTTAATTCAGTCGGAATTAAAGAGTTACTTTTACATCCAAAATTTTAGATGTTGTATAAATCTTGTTTGATTTTTACTCCTGAGAAGTCTACATACAGTTGCATTTACATGTCTGTAGTCGGGAGAAATTTTTGAAGACGTCTTCAATAAATTCTTTTGGTAATTTTCAATTCTTTGTTTTAATTTCTGCTGATACAATGTATGCATTCAAATGTATTTTGTTAACAATGAAATAATAAATCCTGTAACACAGCAACGAAATGAATGCTCGCCCTATTTGCTCTGTGAGGTTCGCTCTTTTCGGCCCCTACTAATAGATATCGAAATTGAATCGGGAAGGTCGGAAAATATAGAATGCAAATGAGCGGAACACTCCCGCTCTTTCCAAAATAAATCGTCCTTCTCTCTCCCGGCCGGACGAAATTCAATTTTCGGCGATAATTGTGCATTTTCGTGCCATCGACAGATCCATTGTTCCAGTAAATAGTTTTTGAAAACGTAAAATCTGTTTTGAAAAGTGTTGTGAACTTTATATAAGAGAGTCTATAGTTCTGTTAAGAGACAAATGACCATAGAACAAAAAACTGTTTTCTGAGATAAATTTCATCAGGGATAGATATTCAAATTCGAAACAAGATATTGTGATTTGTGTTTCAGGGTTTTTTCTTCAACAACCACAAACTTATATTCAGGAAATATCGCCGTGGCCAACGGCAAAAAACTGTTGCAATGCGAGAGCACATCTTTTTCAACTGTTACGAGTGCAAATGAATTCGCTGCAGACGAATTAATTAAACCGAGCACAAGGGAGTTAATTAAAATGCGTTTCGTCGAAGCGACTCTTCATAGAGATTATAAAAAGAAGTAAGATGTGATTGTGCAAACATCAGGGAGCATATCGCATCCTGTATTGAATTTCATTTCTATAAAATTCCATTTGGAAAGAGACCAATCGAATCTGACAAAGTTCTGCAATATTTATCTTGCTCGGCCTATACAGTCCTAAGCAAAGATACACATCTTAAATGACGCGTATTATGCTCGCACAAAAGGGGGTAAACACGTTCCGATGTAATCGCGGGGGCGACACACTCGTTAAACATGGAGCGATGACACGTGTGGAGCTTCCGGAAACAAAACCGGAAGTTTGCGGGGTACACACGCGACGTGATATTTGCGTTTCAGTTGTCCGCCTTTGTCGCGCCAAAATATTTGCTCGAAACATTGAAGAAAGTTGCAATATTAAATTCTGCGTCAATGGGATGGTTTAATGACTGCGTTCCTTCCTGTCGTTTCTCTTTGTATAGAGATGGAAGGAAACGCTTCGTCATTTGTTATAACGTGGACATTTATTATGACGTGGGTATTCTCAGACTATTTATTTGAATATCATTCATGAAACTTGTAGCAAATGTTTGGTGGATTCGCCGGGGTGTAATTTTGCTCCTAATATATTTCTCGTTTGAAAATACATTAAAATTAAAATCATAACACAAGTTTAGTTTAATTAATAAAGAATCAAAGAAATTTAGTGTGAAGGTAACACTTTATTAACGCGCAACTCTATCAAACATTTTTGAATTATTTACACTGAGAGTGTTCACAATATGAGTGAAATTTGACTAAATTTTTGAACTATTGTTAATAATAACCATTTGTATATAAATCAATTGGACCACGCAAAGCGTGAGGAAATCCGATAATGTGAATCCAAGCTTTTTTTATGTACACACGAATAAGTAGGTAACATCTATTCCTGTACACATATTCGCATATGTCCGAAGAATGTCTTTCACATTGACCGACTAATATTTGTTCCTTTGTGTATTGCTTTAATGCTTTCTAAAATGCAAACGAAAGAAAGAAAACCCAAGCTTAACAGATCGATTACCCCTAATTCTATTAGTTCTGCGTCGCAATTTCAATTTCAATTTCGAAATTCCTCGCCGAAGATTTACAATGAAACTTTCGACAATCGCCCGTCCACCGACCTGAGAAGAAACACAAAGTATCGAACCAGATGTCGGGAAAATTAAGCCGCCGAAGGAGGATCAACAAGTGTCGTCGGGACGAAGTCTCTTCTTTTCGCGGGATTTCGCGGGAACTTCATTAAAACGTGTGGCTGCGGTTTAGATAACACTCTAAATATTTGCCGTGGAAGTGCTGGCAGGTACGCAAATAGATAAATCGACGGTGGCACGCGCAAATAACATGCGTACTCCAAGTTTATTGACGAATTTAATAGAGGCGTACACATAATGACTGTGCACACTTCGGTGTGTCTGTTAATCGCTCCTATTCGATTCAATTGAGTTTATTGTGTCAACATCTGGCTGGAGTTTACAATTAACGGTGAAATACAGACCATTACAAAAGGTTTTCTCCATAACGTAAAGGACTTTAACGCAAAAGACCGTAAAGGACAAATTGAAAGCCTTCTATTGAAATGTATCGGTCGGACTTTGTTGAAAAGAAAATTTATCAAAGAAAGTAGGTTAAGGAAAACTCGTCGTGTTTAACTTTTTTCCTCTTTAAATACCATGACGAGAGTGAGAAAGAGATTCTTTATCTAAAACCAAAATCTTTCACTACTGGCTTTACACAAAATCCAATTCCCCTTCTTTCTACCAAATTTTTTTTCAAACCATAAAAGACAAAGGCACACTTCTTTTATTTGTGCGTTTCTGGATTGAGTTTTGGGTACTCAGAAATCGCTGTCAACCCTCTTTTTATGGAATGAAATTTTGGCAAAATAATAAAAAAATCGATAATGAAAATACAAACTCAATTCGGAAGAGAGAAGATATGGTATTCTGTACCATATTTAAAACATTGTTAATTTTTGAATTCTAAGCAGATAAACGTTGTTTATCTTTCGTAATCCAAATTTTTGAGACATTTCAATTTTAATTACTTTCAATTTTAATTACAAACTTAATTACGACTCACTCAAATTTATTAAAACAAAACAATTGCGGACATTCTTTTTTTTCCGCCGAGGAAATAAAATAAAACCAAATTTTTCGCGAAACCGAACTTGTAGAAGAACTTGCGACGAGAGACAAACACGCAGAGATGGAATCTCCCCTGAGGAATTTAAACAGGAACTGATTCTTTTCTTTAAGATCACAATATTTAAATAATCTGTCCGGCTCGCTGAGAAGGGTAAAATGACATTACGTACATAAGAGTAACATTTTCCTAGAATATTTACGACGTTATAAAAAACGTCCTTTGTTTTTAAATCGCTGCTTCAAATTATTGTGCAATGGAGGATGTTTTGTTTTAACTTGAACTGAACTGAACTTTTAACTGAAGTACCAGCAACTACCAACCGGATTGTAATGTTCGGAGATGATTTGCCACCAGGAAAATTTAGCGCCGAAATAGAACAAGATTACAAACAGGCTCAGTTTCACACAACGGTGAAAATATTATTGATTTAATTTTTGAAGGCGCGAGGCCCCCTCTAGTAGTACAGGGGCGGCACGTACTTGGTACCGCCGATTTGAAGGGTTTGTTAATATTACTCGTATATGTATGTATTAAATAAATAGTGTTATGTATAATATACATAAATAGTTAAACATTTTGCGTGCAACGAGAGTGGTCACGAAACATCAAAACTGTATTATAACATCTAATGACGAATAGGCATTCTCTGGCAGCTACCTAGCAGTGGCGCATATTCCAGGGTGAATCTTTATGGCTAGACCAAAGACAACAGTATTTTTTATCAAGAAAGAAAAAAAATAAACGAAAAACATTAACATTTTTTGAGAAGAGAGAAAATTTTGACAGAAGAGGAAAAGATGAAAGTAGGGAAAAAGTTTGATGTACCAACAAGTGAATCGATGAATAACAAATAAAGAAAATCACAATCAAAATAAAACTCCTGTAATCCTGTACTTCGATCTTTTCATTATTACTTCGGATAATAAATCCATAACTAATAACTATGATAACTTGATGCTACGGACAAGATTACCAATCGGAGGAGAGATTTTCAATATCACTGAAGCAAAACATTGAATCGAAGTCATCTTTTTATGAGCTGTGACATCGATTTCTTCTTCTCTTTAAACTATGTTTAAATAAAATGGTAAAACGGTGAAAGATACTCCAGAAAAAGGCGATATGAAGATAAGTTGACGTTAAGTTTTTTTTTTGAGTGCGTAGAATAAATAAAGACGAATAGGGACAACTTATTTGGAAAAAGTATTTGCATTTATTGACAGGTAAAACGCTTGAGTTGAGGTTGAAGTGTTTATTGCTGCTATAAACAGTCTGTAAAACATTTTAAAATAAATAGAATAGAAATAGAGATATTTAAGAAAAACATTAGGGTTTCTAGAAGAATAAACAATCATCTGGTACATGCATATGATGAGTGTGTTGATACCAACTTACAGAATGTTGTAGTAGTGATAAGGCATTGTTTATTTCTTAATGAATGAACGGTTTTCACAAAATTATCAAATTAAAATTATTAAAAATTATTATTCTTCAATTATTTTTTTTTTTAAATTGGCACTTAGACCCTTGGTATGTCACATGTCACCCCTTCAAATTATTTTTGGTATTTAAGTTTTAATATAAAACAATGCATATACATAAGTACGCAACTATACAGCCTGTTCAAACTTAAGTTGGCACTATTACCAACTTCGTTATTATAAAAGTTACAAAGTAGCAATAGTGCCGACTTAAGTTTGAACAAACTGTATATTTAAATAGAATAGAAATGGAACGTTCTCTACTATCTTTAGGAAAATTTCTGTAGTTGCGCAGCAATTTCGGAATGACAATTGAAATCGGATCCATATTCAATGTCATGCGTAAGAGAAATTAACCGTCCACTAATCGTATGGGTTTTCGATATCGATCTGTGGTCGAATGACAATCACATCGACAACTTCGAGGTTCAATTACAACACGCAGATGCTCGTCATCCCTCGAGGACCAATTACCGTCAAACTCGTACGTTGTTTCCTGGCCGCTTTCCACTAAAGAATTTTACGTCCAATTACGCGGAAAAACATAAAGTTCGTGCAATAAACAAAAACGCGACGTTAACTGCGTAGGTTAATTTAAGGGATCTAATAACGGGGAGAGTTTCCGTTATCGGAGAATACTCGCGAAAGCAGGCGCAGGAGAGGAAAGTCATTATCTGCGCCAAAGTATGACCCCGCATTGCTTCGATTAATTAGCAAGTTAATAGGTAGTTTAGTTAGTGGGTAGTTCAATCAGTAAAGAGGATAATAAAATGAACGTGATAAAAATGGGAATGTTTCTTCAAAGTCGAACAATGCGAGGGAGAAAAACAAATGGATTAATACATTTTTTCATTGTATCGAGTGAGACTGAGACCAATCAGGTGAAAAGCTTCAATATAAACTGAATCTTTTATTTTTCTTCCTCATAGATATCAGTTAATCTAAGTCTATAAAATTATTATTGCAGTATAAACAAAAATCGTACTGTTTCTTATTTAATTAATTAACAAAATTACTAAGATGCTTGAAATTTCGAATTTTCTTTCAAACTTTGTCTTCTTTCTATTTATGGTAACATGCTGCAGAGGCCGTTTGAAGTAAACTCGATGTAATTTCCATGCCGTCAAATGTGAGTTCCCATTTAGACCCAAATGAGAAAAACATATCGTAATAAAAATGACTCGCAGGAAACGCAAAAAATCGCTTTATCCGAATATAATCTTCATCCCCATCTCACTGGTAGAGGAATACGTAAAAATAAAAGAATATAATTCCTTTAATCTCGAGATTATGTTGAAGACGACGGACGTAAAAGTAGCCCCGGTACTGAAGTAGGCGGAGAGTAAAAGGTGGCTTCTTTTTACTTACTTAATTGCTCACCTTCTTTCAATTAACGGTGAGTGAATAGACCACCTGAGACTCATGAGGAAATAATTGTTTTGTCGTCTGGGAATGCGAAGATTGGCCACGGAGGGACGTAGTTTCTGGATTATCGATTGTTCGAATTATTTACATGCGAATTCGGTTGACGTCGTCGTCGTCGCCGTAAATAATTCCTTGCTGCTTATTTACAAGTTTCACTCGAATGGGCATGTAACTTTGAGTCACTCAAAGCGTATTGAAGAATCTATAAATATGACTTCTTTCTCGTTTTTATAAAAAAGTTACATCTCTCGATGTGCTGAGGCTAAATCAAGGTCAAGTGTTGGCTCGGCAAGTCATGGCGAGTGTTTACGCGCCACCACAATTCACAAGCCACAAATCGCGTCGTGAGACAAATTTTCGTTCAAGGTCGTTTTAGACTACTCTATTTCTTGTATGTACAAGATTTGATTCAATTTCCACTATAAAAGTTTGAAATAAGAAACTTTTGGGCTGTAGATACGGTTTGGAGACAGAACATGTTCTATTTTTCCACATGGTTTTAATTCAATTTAAGTTTTGATACAATTTACTGCACAAATTAAATTGTTTAAGAAATTGAGCCAAATCTTGTACAAGAAATAGGATAGTGTCGAAATTAAAATCTGACCTCACTACAAGGTTAGAGCTCTGACCTATGTGGGCCTGTTATAGGATTACTTTTCTTTTATTAGGCATTTTTATTTATCATGAACCGTAATTGATTTTCAGCCATTTGATGGAATGTATTTAACTTTTCCTTTGTTACATTTTGTCGGGCGACGCTTGTGGCATAAAAATGAAGTCTCCTTCGCCTATTGTTCGATATTAATGTGGCACGTTGTGCGTCTTGTTTACACTTTCAGGGCAAGCTAATTGAATGTCGTCGGTGAGAATTTGCGAGTGTTTTCTCAAGTTTACGAAATGTCGCACGAAATAAACAACGCGTTCCAAATAGAGATTTTACAAAATATTTATCATCCCGACAACCTCGACATGTGCAATTAAAATTTCAACACAAAGTTTTAAGTAAATTTTATTGAATAAAGTAGTATTGAAAAATGTAGTATATATCGGGAATGCTAGTGCTAGTGTAAAAGACAAAATAACATTTTTGACGAAAATTATTTATCGATAAGGAAAATATGAGCAGCTTGAAAGGATTTTTGTTATGAGTGATAGAAATATGCAAAAATTAATAGAAAAAATTAATGCTTTCCGGGACTTTCCCGAAAGCATTTAATCCCAGATCATTTCTAAATTATCTATGGAAAAAATAATGCGTTTCAATTTCCCTTCCTTCGCGACTTTCTTAATTATTACAAAGTACGAGGCGCGACTTAAAAGGAATAATTAGCAGGGAAAACGTTTGTCGAAAGGAAATTTCAATAGGCTCCTCAATCATCACACGAAAGAGCTACTCTCGTTGGGTACCTTTTCAGAAATTGGATTTTAACTGAAATAACACAGAATTAAGAAGAGTAGGTAATCTAATCCTAAATTAATGAAATAAACGCGTAATATGCAACGGAGTAAAATTTTCTTGTTCTCGGACATTTTATAATTTAATATTATCCTATTTTAAACAATAAGTTGAGAAATTCTAGAGCTTTAGATACAACACAAATGAACAAATGTGTGCATAGGTGAAAGGAACAATAATTATATTTTGTTTTTCCAGCTATGGTAGTACGTTTCATTACGAGGAGATACATCGGCGAATACGACCCAACCCTAGAAAAAGTTTACACTTTCCACACCGTGATCGACAACGAAATGGTCTACTTCGATATCCTCGACACGGCCGGCCAATCAGACGTAAGAAATTTAATTAATTAATTCTGAAAGCTTGCAAGATTTTCCATTCGATAAAATGAAGAAAAACGGCGTGAATTGTTGCATCAATAAATGTCTTACTTTTTTTTGTCTTATATTATCCAGGTTTCACGTGGCCAAATTGTTTCGCATAGTTTGGCGGTACTGTAAAATATTTGCGTGTCACTAAAGAGAGTAACAAAGTTCATTAATTATTTTGTAATCACGACGCGACGCGACGTTCCAAATTTATTCTAACATTCAATTATTTCATGTATAATACATTTTCGACATTAGGTTAAAACTGTATTTTTTACCTTTCCTGACAAAACCAAATCCGTTATGCCACTGATTATCTTGCCTATCATTGTAATTGGATTATTTTATTTTAAGTATTATCAGAAGTGTGAGTTTGATCCGTAGAACTCGGGAATAGTTGAAAGTACGTTATAATATCGTAACGAGACGACTTTCGCTTAAAAGAACTTTTTCCTGAAATATTCATCTGAAAAGTAAGCGTAAAATGTATTACGAAAAGAAAAAAATAAAAACGTCAAAAATAATAAGCACGTCAGTAAATACGGGCTTGTTAAGGAGGAAGGAAGATCTTTCGTTTTTATTTCGGATCGAATATAAAACGAAGATGTGGACGGATCACGTCTCACCGCTTGATTGATTGTGTGGAGGAAAAGCGCCGTAGGCCGTTCTCGTAACGTTAGATATTCTCAGATATTTATCACGAAGTGCGCAGTAAATAAGCGATAAATATTTATTATCCTTGACGAGGATGTCGGTGATTGACAGTTCGTTTGTCTTGATTAGTTCCACGTCGTATTTCCTGAAACACGTTTCTTCTGCTAAATATTCAACTAACCCAAATCAAATATAAACATTAATTTCTTCTTAAATTCATAATGAATTTGTTTTCAGGAAAGCGAGTCTTTAGCCTTGGAGGCCAATATCCGATGGGCCGAGGCTTTCATACTGATGTATTCGGTAACGGATAAGTGCTCGTTTGATGAGTGTTACCGCCTCAAATTCTTGATCAACTACAACAAACGAAGACGCCGTTTGGGCAGTAGCTGCAAAGAAGGACTTTCAGACGTGCCCGTCGTTCTAGTAGGCAACAAAATCGACCAACAGGACGATAGGATGGTAACCTTGGAAGAGGGCCAAAGACGCAGCAAGGAAATTGGTTGCGTGTGCTTTCATGAAATTTCGGTTCGAGAAAGCATCGATCAGGTAATGGTTAATCTTCTTAACTTCTTGAACTATTATATATGTAATAATGTACGGGATGTTGTCCAGGAGGGATTTCACGATAAGGAAAGGAAACTGTTTCACTCTTCATCATATTCTAGGATTCTAAAATTAGATCCCAATGAAAATTTAAACATGAATTTTAAGTTCATGTATAAAAATAAAACTTTTAGGTATACATAAAAAAGGCCTGCTTTTATTTGGTCGTTAACCACTGTTCTTGATGCTCCACCTATTTTAACTTCATTCATCTAATCTGGGAATAAAAATGAGGCGAACGATTTATGTGTAATGGCTTGAAACGAAGTGAGTGAAAGTCAAGAGTAGTTAATTACATTGTATTTGCGAAATGTGCGTCGTCGTCAGATTCGGGTAATGCCTTCGGGATTTGGGGCTAATGGAAAAAATGAAAAACGGGAGGAATCGCCTTGCAAAACGAGACGCAAGGCCAACATCGATGACGACTAAGCACGCCGATAATGCCTCGTTTATTGGATGTGCCCGGCCGTCATTTTCCGCGCGAATAAATTGCGAAAATTCAATCCAACAAGAACTTTGAATACACCCCAAGCCAGTGTACATCGTGTCGTGCATTGTATCCGTGGCATGCAAACACTAATGCATACGATATTTTGCATTTTCACAGCGCCTTGCATTTACGATGTATTATTCTCTTCGCCTCTAGTCGAGAAATTCTTTCTGCGAGTTCTCTGAATTTACATAATCCATTAAAATATTTTTGTTTTGTTTTTATTACAAGTACATATACTTTGCGTATATCTCAAATTTAGAGGCTCTTATCCTGATTATTTTATAATGTACAACACAAAAAATTATGAAAATGTGTAAATAATTTTTTAATATAAAGCAGTACAAGCTTATTACAAAATAAACTTAAACATAAAATAAACACACCTTATAAGGATTGGTTCTATAAGCGTATAATAACGAATTTAGAATGCATCCACTCTAGATAGGTATTGATCTTACCCACCACGGTTTGTTTTGGTTAATACTTGTAAACTTTCTATGCATGCGAACTTGCTGGCAACCATTTTCGGGTGAGGCCATTTTTATGATACGATAATTTATATTCTGCAGAGGATTGATACACTAATGAGTTCATCTTAGCAGGTAATCTTAAGCAAATGAGTAAGGACTATTGATGTCCTCAAAATCTATTGCTCGCAACACCGAAACCTACACGTACACGAAACGTACATCTTTATATTGCGCATGAAGCCGAATTTTGTTACGCTGTCACAAAGTGTACGATGTAATTTGAAGATCTTGTTTCCAGATCCGCGAAAGGAACATAACCGTGCCGTAGAGTTGATTTAATTAAGGGAAAGTTCTTTGCGTTGTAATGCGTCGCCCCAATTACTTGGTTATTGATTAATTCTGACAAGTAAACAGACAATAAAATTGTATTTATTGCTAAAGGAATGCCGCTCTAGACTGTTTACCTCGAGTTCCGAGAAAGTCACCCGATGTTCGACTACAGCTGTGCATGCACTCAACGGCACTACCTTCTTACTGAGGGTGTCGGACACTCTAACGGTTAATCCTACGAATTATTATTATTATTATTATCATTCCAACCATAGATCTCATCTCTTATCTAACTATGGCCCGATCGTCAATGCAACCCCGCAGGCACGTTGTGATAACCTGGTTCTTTTGTTTTGGTGGAGCAGTGTAATAATTCTTTACAACATAATAATGAAACGCACCAATTAGATTTAATTATTTATTGAAAAAAAAAAATGGGAGAAACTCCTGATTTCCGCCTCTGTGGGATCGGATATCTTGAGCGAAAAACCCTTGCGTTTGAAATCAACACAAATAAACAACAATTACGATTCTCAGAAAGTACAGTATAAATCTTTAACAGATTTCATTTTCGGATATCGGCGCGATCTATTTTCTCCCGATTCACACCGTTGTTGGTGGTGTAATGTTTACACAAATGTTTGTTGGAGAGCTCTGCTCCTCACTTAGATTAATAATTAATTGAGTTTCAAATGAGTTCGAATCTTGACACAGTGTTCGTCACTCTGATTGTACTCAAAGACTTGTTCTATTTATTAAACCAACGCACAAAATGTCTCAGTGGGACTACAGTGTACTTAATTCATAGGAGTTAATTAATGAATTCATCAGATGTTTTGAAGCGATCAATTTGCAAGTGAACCAGTAGCAATCACCCGTTTTTCAGCCCCCCCCCCCCCCGTGGGAGGTGTTGTTTTAACCCTATCTCTAGCTATCCTGATTAATAAAGTGCGTGTAGTACGTCACTTGAGCGTAATTAATGCTTTCGAGGGCGGTGCTTGACCCCTGTGCCTTCTTATCGAGGACCCTCTGTATATCGCTCTTTCGCCGTCTAACCTAGCTAAATAATTTAAAGCGCAAGAAATCCGTTTTGACTGCCTTATTCGCACTCCACTGTGTGTAGTTTTGGCGTAACAGTCGCAAGGCGATCGCTTCTAATTAACCGACAAATCTCTCGGCAAAGACCACCGTTTGACCCTCCCACATATACAGGGTGTGAAAAACTTTGCCAAGAAAATGGCCAGGAATGTAGTTCAAATGTTTGGTTTCCAATTTGACTGAAAGAATCCCCAAGGGTAGAATGAGTTCAGTATTGAAAGCCCAGGTAGATGTAGGAAACAGTAAATTGCTGTTGATTGATTAAATTACAGAATTTGTCTACTAATTACGAAACACTGACTCATCATTTTCTCCTAAGAGGAAAGTCATTAGTGCGTTTCAATACTCGCTGTAAAGAAACTAAAAATAGTTGATTAAATTTATCTCAATGTAATGGTACTATGAAACGTACTGACTCTTTAGTCTAATTAATGCAAATCAAATTATCTCTGCGCAGATATTACCACCAAAGATGCGTTGAAGAAAAGAAATAAATGTTAATTACCCCGAGCGTATAATCCGTCCACTTGCACTGTACACTTGATTTAAGAACACTCGCGGTTTAGTTTTAATTGCCTTTCTTATCACTGGATTTAAACCGGACAATTTGATCTTTTACGATATCGGACATGTACTTCAAATTTAGAAAGCACTAGCTACATGTTACGATGATTTGTTTAAGCGTGTGCCTGTGTGGCCCAAGCCACTACAGCCGGCCAACGCGGCGCCTCCACACCCCCAAGTTGACGCTGCAACTCCGAGAAAGCGAACATGTGTTTATTGAAATTAGACATGCAATAATCGTTTTTATTTTGAGAACAATTTAGCGACCGTTTCAACGTGTAGAAAAACGATATTCTGTACAGAAATTTGTTTATTCTAAAAAGAACGTAATAGCAAATAAAACCGCAAAACACCTGTATCTACCCATTTTGGAACACGTGTGCGATGATTTACTGCTTGAATTAACTTGCAGATTTTGATTGTAATTAATCGGGGCTTTTCGGTTTAATAACTAAATAAAAGACGACTGCAGTCACGAATTGGTATCATACACTCAGTATGAGTTAACACTTAAGCAGAATCGACATTCGAATGATGTCGTAGTGTGATCATGTCGAGTTCCAAATTCCGTTTCTTTCTTTGTATCCACAATCAACGTTTGGTGAACAAAAACCAATTTAATTGCGAATTCGTTATTAATTGCTTTAATTATTGGACAGAATGCCGTTTCTTCTCTTTGTAAAACTATTTATTTTTTTAATTTCCAACTAAATTCTAAAAAAGAAAGGAAATGCATAACAAGAGGCGTAATTGCGACAATCCCGAAAAATATGTAGTGACGGACAAGGGCTAAAATTTCATTCCGTATAAAAAGGGCAGTTCTTGGACTACTTAAAACTCAAACCAGAAACGTACCAGTAAAAATATTGCCTCTTGGTCTTTTATGGCTTGACTAAATTTTTGGTGAAAAGGGCGAGAAGTAAAGTTTGAATTAAAGCCAGAGATTTTGGGCGTAAAAATCGAATTTCTCTCTCATTTTCATCGCGGTATCAAGAGTGGCGCAGTATCTCGACGAGGCCTTGTAAAATTGATGAATTTGAAAGTGTTGGACAGTTCATCGCCTTTCCTGCATTTTTTTAACCCCTGTCGCTTCCAGACGTCACGAGGGCTGCATGAAATATAACGTTCCAAATAGGCGGCGAGAAATATTACCCTTATCAAAAGCATACTTCTATACAGATCAGCAAGTTGAAAATGTCACGATGAGGTATGTTAGCAGCTCCATGGGGATGTTCCCAGATATCTTACTGACTATGCATATACCTTACATACAATATACAATAGTTACAATATTTACTGTATAATGAAGTTGTTACGCAATAATTAGAATAATTAGGATCTACCAGATTTCACGAGACAGAGTTCTTAACCGGCCTGGGCAATATTTCATTTAACGCAAATTTTCCTCGCTTTGGCGCTAGTTACCTAAATAAGAAACATCATAAATAACGAAAGAAAAAAGCATAAGGAAACTGTTTTTGAGCAAGACAATACAATGTACTTCCCATAAACTGCGTGAGCTTGACATTAAAAACGACACTGAAATGATAATTCGCTTCCGATTTTTTAGGTAAGTGGCGCCAGCGGAGGAACACTTGAACTAATAAATAGGCTTCGTTTGTTCTCATATATTAATATCGTATACTATGTAAATTGTCACGTATATTGTTGTTATTGTTATAGGTATGGTCTGTATTTAGAGATGTCTGTAGATTTTGGCGAGTTCAAAATAAGAACCCCAGCAAACTGAAACGTTCGGGTAGTGATCGAGAACCTGTCTCCCCAGACACCGTTCGACTACTTTGTTCCGCAACTGTCTCTCCCGGAAGCCTCATGCCCACGAGTTGCAGGCCATCAGGTATCCTCAACCGCCGCTGGACTGAAGTCGAGCTGGAAGAGGAAGACGAAACCGAGATTGACAAGAATAACTCGGTGACGAGTCCTTCAGATGTACCGTTTAGGGGCCGCGCGTCGACGGACGGACACCTGTTGCAGAAGCCCTGGAGGTGGAGGTACCCACCTCCAGCTTCTGCTCAGCAGGGCTTCTTCGCGACAGCCAGGGCCGATAGGAGAATGAGTATATCAATGAGGGGTAGCAATGCCAGTTATTAGGTAGATAGGAGAAAGATTTCTATATATATTTTTTGTAGATGTTTTTTATGTCGCATGTAAAGAGCTTAACGTGATATGTATGAATTCCAACAAGGGTACCAATCAATCAAACTACTAAAATTTATGTTTGATTGGAAAATGTGTTTCTTGCTGGTTTTTCCACCACCTTGAAATTAGATTAAATCAAATTTTGTGTAATTCAAACTACGAACCGCAACAAACTATTTTTTAATCAAACTACTACTAGGCTACGTGAATTGGCTTTTTGCTCAATGAATTCGATTTCGTTTATTTCGACCATTCATCATTCCGTAATTTTTCTTCTTCCAACTAACTGTTGAAGTGATAGTTTAGAAATAAATCCAAACGATAATGAGTTTAGAAAAAATAAGAAATATCTTTTGACAATTGAATTATTGTCATTGAGGTTTTGGAGAGCATACTTTTTTACTTTGGTTTTCAGTAATAAAAAAAAAATGAAAAAAAGACGGCCTAAATTGAAATCTAACTACATAATTTAACACCACGCAATTAAAAATAAATAAATAAAAATTTTGACTTGATTAAAACACGCTGTATAGTATGTTAAGTGTTACGACAATAATGTTCTGTATTGTTAACAGCGCATCCTACAATGAATCAAAAATCCATAAAAATGTACTTAACTGGTTTAAAACTCACATAAAAGTTAATTTAACTATTTCTTTGTGATTTTGATGCGCTGTTTTAGGTGTTCTTCTCTGTGTTAATTTCCAAATAATAGTGACTTGATTACACAAGACTTTATGAGACTATACTGTGTCGCTGTGATTTTGTATTGTATACGTTACCGTTAAGACGATTTTTTAAATATTATTCTCGTGTAATTAATTAATTGATCACAGTGTAAGACCTTACGCACGCGCTCCGCATTAAATTTGACTGTAATTATATTAGGTAGTGTATACGAGCCCTTAAGATTTGCTATTACATTTATATAAATGTATGTTGTATGTATGTTATAAAAGCATCAGACAAGAACGGAAATTGGTTAAATACTTCTCTGCTTGTTCATTGATTTTTTTTGTGTCATGCTGTGCTTGCAGGAATTGGATCCAAGTTTTGCCGAATTTTGTAAACTGAATACAGTTTTGAAACCGACTTTATGTACATATTTATTAATGATATCAAAGCTGTGTATTTCATAAATAAAATATGTTTTATGGATGCATTTTTGTAATTTTCCTCGCCTTTTTTTAATTCGAGTTAATTGTTTGCCCTTTATTTTATACAATTTTTGATTTCATATACAAAAAAATTAAAAAAACAAATGGAAAAATTACGGCTTATTGTTCACATTTGAAGTAAACGTCATCTTTTGTCTTTACAACAGATTTTTCCTCTATATACTTTCGAGTACGTTTTCGAACACGTATTTATAAGTGTAGCAGAGAGAGAGAAGAGAATATTTTAGCTATTTTCTTTCGTTTGATCCAAACGCTACATTACGCGTTTAGATTCAAAGATGGATGTTCTCTTGCAAATGGATCAATCTCCACTCTTCGTGAAATTTCAATCCGTATCGGTAATCCCCTTTCCTCTTTCAATCTTCCTATTTTCACGATTCGTTTGGATTCAAATACAAAAACTATTCGAATCATGATTCAAACCTTTCAGCGAAAGAAAGCAGCTTTTATTCTTTCTTTCTTTTAGTAAAGATGTAAGCGGCATCTATCGCACAATCAGTTAAGCTTCATTGCAATCTCATTTGTTTTAAACAGCAGCCACCATTACCATGTCTTAATTTATTTAATTAGTTTATTGGAAATGCTTGGATTTATTACTTATCTATTCGTATTTTGATTATTTAAGAAATTTGTATCGCTTTATTAATTTGCAAGTGAATTCTACGTTTTGTATCTGAAGAAGCATGACGAACAAATAAAAAAGAAGAAAATTGAAGAAAAAAGAATATGCTGTATCTACAAGATTATTGAAAATATTATGCGTATTTATTTATTGAAGAAAACATTGGTGTATGTACAGAAAGGAGCGTCCTCTCTCGGCAGTTAGCGACACTAATACTCGCTTGCGGTATAGTTTTCCGTTATAAGTCGAAGATAGCTATACACGAGATTCAACTGCACAATGCCGACTTACTTTTAACCACAAGATGGGCATAGTACCTAACTAATGTAGCTATTTCTTTTCCGTTTAATTTTTAAACATTTTATACAAAAAAGGGAAGTGAAGATTTAATTTTAAATGGCGACAATGTTGCGCAGATATTATCCTAAACTAAATTTATGCCTATTAAGGGTTTTCCTATTTCATGTGTTTGCATATAACTTCCTTGTAGGTATTAACAAGATAATTTGGAGTCTACCAGTTATCAAAAATCAGTTGCAAAGTTGTTGTTGACCCTAATTAGATCATAGTAATTGGTGCTTATGGGTACGAGCGTTATCGACCCAAGTTCGTCACAAAAGGAGTGACGTGGGTGGTCGTTCCTTCGAACAAAATCATCACCAATGAAGAGGACTATGCGCGGTGGCGTTTACCATCGCCGAAGTGCGACTCCTCCACAATGGGCGCAGGGTCCAGGACGTGGAGTCGCCCAATAAGGGCCTTCGTCTGCTTGACGTCACGCAGGATCAATACCCGGCGCGGGCCAGAACAGTTGCGGCCGAGAGCGCGTCAAAATTGTATGTCGTCCTCCAGGTGCCCGTGTGTGCGTTCGAATTTGATGAAGTTAGCGATCGCCCATGTGTGGGCTAGCGTTTAGAACCAGAAACAGCCCCTCTCAGAAAACCTCACTGCGCTGGGGCGACTGCTGTTTTCCTAGCCTAGGTAAAATACCGCGCAAAGTCATATAATATATTTTTGCAAAAACAAAAATCTGCCTAAAAACGTTTGATATGTAAGTGTGCACCAATCAATCATCTTTGCAATCACGACCCCAATTTAATTCGAAATCAAAAAGAATCGAATCAATCATACAACCACCATGATTAATGTCGCCGGGGTAATTTCGATCGTACTCTTCTACATTTTGATATTGGGTGTTGGAATTTGGGCCGCGCGCAAAAAAGAAAGTGGAAATGACTCCGAGGAAGAGGTCATGCTGGCTGGGCGGAACATTGGATTGTTCGTGGGCATATTTACGATGACCGGTGAGTTTCATCCTTGTCACTTTTTCCTGAATTATTTAACAACTTCCCTATTGATTTTTTCAGCCACATGGGTTGGTGGAGGTTATATCAATGGAACAGCTGAAGCTATCTACACCTCAGGTCTAGTCTGGTGTCAAGCTCCTTTTGGCTATGCCCTTAGCTTGGTCTTCGGTGGGATTTTCTTCGCCAATAAGATGCGAAAGCAAGGCTACATCACCATGTTAGATCCTCTTCAGGATTCTTTCGGAAGTCGAATGGGTGGGCTTTTGTTTTTGCCGGCACTGTGCGGGGAGGTTTTTTGGGCGGCTGGAATATTAGCCGCCTTGGGGGCGACTCTGAGCGTCATCATCGATATGGATCATAGAACGAGCGTGATCTTCAGCGCGTGCATCGCCGTCTTCTACACACTCTTCGGAGGGTTGTACTCCGTGGCTTATACGGATGTGATTCAGCTGTTCTGTATCTTCATCGGGTTGTGGATGTGTATTCCATTCGCATGGATGAATCCACACGTCCAATCGCTTTCCTCGATGGATGTGGATTGGATTGGAGAGGTGAAGTCGGCCGAATTGTTTTATTACATCGATTATGGTTTGCTATTGGTGTTTGGAGGAATACCATGGCAGGTGTACTTCCAGAGGGTGCTGTCGAGTAAATCTGCAGGACGAGCGCAGATTTTATCGTACGTGGCGGCGTTTGGGTGCATCTTGATGGCCATTCCTCCGGTTCTAATTGGGGCGATTGCGAAATCAACAGGTACTTATTTGTACAGGAGTAATTCAAAATAAATAAAATAACGGCAATTATTATTGACGTTGAAATGCACAATTCCTTCAGTATTCAGAATCGCATGAAATAGGGTTTTATTAACTGTATCGCGGTACCGCAAAAATTTCTTTTTTTAATTTTTAAAATTGAGGTCATGATTCAAAATCCAGACAGCCGATTAATAGCCAACTTACTTAATTCAAGTCAATAAATGAGTGCCAACTTCGCTTAGGAAGAAAATTGGAGTCTACTACCGATCTGGCTACTTGAGTTTGTCAAAAACTGGAGGGTCTAACCTCGATCTAGCTAACTGAGTTAGTAAAATTATTAAACCCGAAATGATATAGTTTAAACTTTAAATTGGAAGTGCATTGAAATTAGGTGGGAGCTAAATATTGGAATATTTTTGTTTCAGCCTGGAATGAGACAGACTACAAAGGACCCTATCCTCTTTCGACCGAAGAGACGAGTATGATCCTACCCATGGTGCTTCAGTATCTGACTCCGAGTTTTGTTTCATTCTTTGGTTTGGGGGCCGTGTCAGCAGCGGTTATGTCTTCAGCAGACTCTAGCGTCCTCTCTGCGAGCTCGATGTTCGCCAGAAACGTCTACAAACTAATATTCCGGCAGAGGGCGTCCGAAATGGAAATAATCTGGGTAATGAGAGTGTCTATTTTGATCGTGGGGATGCTCGCCACTATAATGGCTCTGACTATTCCGTCAATTTACGGATTATGGTGAGCGCTTGTTTCAAATCGTAGCGTTTTGCCAAACAGTAATTTTGGTTTTGTTTCAGGTCGATGTGTTCGGATTTGGTTTATGTCATTTTATTCCCCCAGCTCTTGATGGTAGTTCACTTCAAAGAGTACTGTAACACCTATGGAAGCCTCACCGCTTATCTCATAGCGTTTCTCGTCCGTTTATCAGGTGGAGAACCACTAATGGGGCTCCCCGCCTTCATTCGTTACCCCGGTTGGGACGAGGCCAATCAACGTCAACTGTTTCCTTTCCGAACCTTAGCCATGTTGTTGTCTCTGATTTCTCTCGTCTTTATCTCTTGGTTGAGCAAGTGGTTATTCGAGAGTGGAAAACTTGCGCCTGGGTACGACTTTTTCAACTGCGTCGTTAACATTCCCGAAGACATACAGAGGGTAGGAGAACCATTGGAAGACGGCGAGCAACTATCAGTGATGGCCACGGGAGCGATGGGCAAGCTATATGGTTCAACCACACTTGTCGGTAAGGACGAACGTAACGGTAGAGTTAATCCCGCGCTTGAACCTGATGATGACATCCCCGTATCTGAAGTTGAACGCCTGCGTAACTCGGTTGGTTCCGGTGGCGGGATAAGGAACCCGGCGAATCCAACCGATGTACAAACAACCCTCTGATTGGACTAACAAGTCCGTGCCAGACCTAGACATATCAACAACCGCATGTTACCTTACTTCAGGGCTAAGTAAGACTAGCCCTCAACGAACTGTACTGTACCTACGTGTTAGTTTACATCGAACTGCTACACGCTAGAACTTCATACATATCAAGGAACCGATTCCTAAATACAATATACATATCACTGTTGTTCTCTAATTGAATGTATAGTACGTGTAAATATCGACAGTATTATAGAGTTATTATTGTTGGGGCTAAAAAAAAAAAACAGAGAAATATGAAACGTTGGTTCTATGAGGCAAATTTTATAACTACGTAAGAGTTTGAAGTTTGTTGTAAATGTGGCTTACAAATTTCTATGTGTACAGATAAAGCAATTCTAGCTGTAAAATGACCGTGTAATATATGATTATGAAGGAAAAAGTCTATCCAGCGCACTCGCTAGAGGAGTGTTTAGTTTAACAGTGTGCACACGCGTAATATTTATGGGGTATTATGAAAGGGCCTACGGGGTTAAGCGTATATTACGTGACACGCGAACGAGCTCATCCATACCACTTTTATATCACAAAAGATGACCATGTCATTTCATTTGCATTAAGTTAATTAATTAATTAAGAAATTTTTTCAGTTTACAATTAGTTACAAGGTTATAAATTCGGTAATTAAATCTGAAGGTTGGGGTTTCCGCATGAGGCAAGATACTCGTTATGTACTTCCCTATTTGTTTTAATTTAATATTTTCATACAAATATTTCTGTACTAAACAATAAAAGTATAATAGTAGCATACTGCATAATTAACCATATCATCCTCATATAGTTAATTTGTTTAGTAAATAAAAACAGTTATAAAGGATTCATTCATAATTGAAACATTATTTTTAATTATTTTGTTTTGGAAATTAATTTTATTATAATGAATCAAAGAATATTTTTGTTTGCAGTTGATTTCTCCAGAAAACTGCATTTTTATTTCAAATTCCGGGTTTTATTGAAATTAAATAATTACTAAAACTAACAACAATAAAATTGTTTCACTTATTTTTAACATTTCAAATTAAAACAAAAGCGCTGAAAGGAATAAATCCGTTTATAACCCAAGTTTCCAAGACTCTTTCACATAAATTGGGCCGAATATCAGCAATGACGTGTCCAATATTGGTCTGCAAGTCGTGTAATGTTGCTGGATTGTCGGTGTAAACTAACGACTTAACATAACCCCACAGAAAGAAGTCTAGGGGTGTTAAATCGCTTGAGCTAGGAGAATAATTGCCAGGTCCATTTCTGGAAATAATCGATTCACCAAACTTCTCTTTCAGTAACTTAATTGTTTGATTGACAGTTTGGCAAGTGGCACCGTCTTGTTGAAATCACACGTCGTCCAAGTCGAGAATCCAATTCGGGCCAAAAAAATTCACTGATGGAAACTTGGGTTAAATCATATTTAGGCCCGGTCTTTTCATCTCCAGTTAACTTTATCTGACGATTAATGGGAGATGAAAAGACCGGACCTTAAACGAATTAATTCCTGTCATCGGTTGCATGGAAGACATTTGAATGATGTTGTGGTTCCATCAATAACGATATTAAGTGTACTTTACACCGAACTAAAAATGATCTTAAATTTCTTACGATATCTGTGTTTTATTTTACAAACAAAAAACGTCGCTCTTGATGAAATACCCGTAGCTTTAAAGCTTTCCTTTTTTCAGCCAGATCTGATCACTCAAAACATTTAAAACTTTTGCCGTTGTTAATTACTTTAAAAAAGGCCTCTTTTTTTAAATATTATTTCTTTTTTTGACATGTAGGAATGAACATTTAAACGTTAACAATTTCTTAAGTGAAAAGAAACTCTTCAGAGTAATTCAAAATCAGTGATGGGATTCAAATTATTTTACAGGCGGTTCGGTTTACTAGTACCTGATTATAAGAACGATATAGAAAAGAAAATGAAGATAGATTTATAAATAATTTTAAAAACTGATTTGTCTGCTCAAAAAAGTTAGTAATCGATTCTGGTAATCCGATGTGAAAGAATTGAATCCCATCCCATTATTAGTCATTTTAATGCTCGAGCATCCTCTGGACAGCTACTTCGGCCTTGTTTGGGGACCTCTTCAGCAGAAGAGTAGCTCGAGAACTCCACTGCAATCAAGCCGACCTGACCTAGTTATCTCGTCCAAATAGGGCCGAGAAAGCTGTCGTGGAATCCATTGCAATAAAAACCGACTTGCAATACATTTCTAAAACTTTCAAAATATGCTTTGACAGTAAATTTAACCGCCTTGTGTGGGATGACCTATTAATCAGCAAACTGGTTGCTATTTGTAAATTCTCACACAATGTTAAGTCAAAAATCGGTTGCAGGAAGTCGCGACTTAAACTATTCAACCAGTCAACACTCGGATGTCGAAAAATTATGAAAAACTTCGTATTTTGTAATAAAGAACGAGATTTCAACCTGCATTGTCTTTGAAAATCAATTTAAATTGAAATCATTTCATAAATTAACTTACTCTCCGAAAATTATGAACGACGTCTTAAATATTTTCACTGAAATAATAGTTAATTGTAAAATAAAATAAATAACGAATTATGCTTTTAACTAATCTTACATTCCGCTCTAAAAGAACGATACTCGTAAAGAACATTTGTATAATTTGATAATGAATTTTGAAAGCATTTTTTTAAAGTTAACTGAGGAATAAAGAGACAAAGACAAAATAAATAAATGACTCAAAATGTTTTTACGAAATAAGTTATCAAGGGAAGGAATTAATAAAACATGAAATAAATAACAAGTTTCATACACATGAGCGGAAAAGAACATCAATTTTTTTTTGTCTTTAATTTTTCTTAAATTTGAGTTTGTCATCGACCTGAATTTTTTCTTTAAACTCACGAGCTATGACATGCCTTTAATATTAGAATATGAATGACCACAAATTAACAAGTTTTAATTGGAAATTTAAATGGCAAATCTTTTCTAATTTTTTTAAGGCTATAATCGCATAAGAATTCGAGCAAGTTCTTTATACTGGTTCTCAGACTTTTACTTTGCGCTTTGTTTTCATCATTTTTTATTTTTTACCAAAATTGATCCAAAACCGCATCTGCAAGAGATGTGCAACTATGTCTGTGTATATACATATATTGATAATGATGAGAGGTTCAAACATGAAACATAAAAGTGGTATGTTTGAGCCAATAGTTACCTTACGTAATATCTGTCGACAATATATTAAAATTTAGGGGAATTTTCGGTGTACATCAACCACTCCATGTATGCGCGAGCCCCCCCCCCCGTTTAATCTAACTTAAAATATGGCAGATGCTCCTTTATTGCAACGGAAATACAAAAATCTATTTTTAGTTGATTTTAAATATGTAACAAAACGGACCAATTTCTTCGGCTCGCGCTCACATGGTCTTTAATGGAGGAGGAAAAAGGGCTCTCTAGATGTACGTAGATGCTGCACGAGATCTATGAGTTTGAATGTTTTAGTTGCAAATTGCGCACACAGAGTGCTACCTAACTACCTTAAAGCAAAGTCTAATAGGCTGCATACATAATACTTAGTTACTAACAACTCGATGTGATCGTCCTAATATTTACTGCAAGAGTTAAGTGTGTGTGTGTGTGTGTAATTTTACCACGAAATTTCGGTGTTTTAGTCTCGCCTCACAAAGCGCGACGGTGATGATTAAGCAAACCACAAACATATCAATCTACTGGTGCTTCATATTTACACATTCATTTTTTGAAGTTCACTATTGTCAAATCAATCAATAAAGCGTTGCGTAATCGGTTCTAAATTTAGATTGCGTTCCGTGATTGATAATTCGCACGGAACGAAATGGATGGCCAATCAAAACAAACTTCCTTTCGCTTCGTTACGTTTCGCAACAGATGATCTCCTAGGAACACAGTTGTTACTGTTTATTGTTAGATGAATGTACTTATATTTGGTATACTGTGTATACAACTGCGTTAACTATAAGAATGAAAATAGACTGTTGAACCTATACATATCTGTGCAATAGCCTTGTTGTATACCGGATGTTCGGTGTATCTACCAATCCTCTAGTTCGTAGTTTGACTATATATTGTTGTAAAGATGAATAAATATTAATTATAAAATGCTTTTCATTTCAATTTTTCATCACACTTGATATAAGACAAAGATGAGATCAAAACTTACATAATTTAATTTGGGTAAAAATGGTGGATGCGCCAGTAATTTTGGACAATAAATGTCAATTACCACCAAACTTTCTTGGAAAGTAAACAGGAAGTTTCGCTACACAATTAGCAAGAAGGATAAAGAAATAGATGAGTGTCTCATGATTATAAAAAAAAAAAGAAAATTCGAAAGCCAAAATTTATTTCGTCCCTTCCACAACCCAAAAAAAAAATTGCTCTAACTATTCGCACGCCTTTTAGTTACTTAATAGACGTAACCTCCAGATGCATCATAGTTTTGCCCATTTCCTTGTTGAAGGGCCGCCCTTTGGTCGGAAATGTCTCCATTTTTTTCACTCCCGAAGCCTCCATCGTTTCTGCCAACGAATGAAGTTGAATCTGGTTGATTAAAAGTATCCACCCTCTGTATTAGTTGTTGGCTTTGAGGTACTTCCAATTGAGCACGCGTCTCTAAATTTTGGGCGCCTAAACTAACTGCAGGGCGAACGTATTTGTAAGCGCCATTGGAAATGGAATAGGAAGAATCCGATTCAGACCTGAAAGGGGCTCTTTCCAAGTTCTCCTCGTTTCCAACTCCGAACCTTTCACCGGTGGAATCCTGCTGGTCGTATGTATTAATCCTCTGCGCGACTCCATTAATACCCAGCGGTTGGCGTTGAGGTTGAAAATTCTGGGCGCTCAAATCAATTGCAGGACGAACGTATCTGTAAGCGCCATCGGAAACGGAGTAAGATGTATCTGCTCCAGAACGCAAGTTAGGTGTAACTCCAATTTGCAAGTCCAGGTGTGAAGCGATGCCCAAACCGTTCAGATTTCGAGTTAAACCAGGTCGCCTTTGATAGTCTGAAATCTGCTGATTTCCAGCTGCAAACCGTAAGTCGGGATTTTGGTATTGGTAGCCGTTTGCGGAAGGACCAGATCGCAATTCGTTTAAAGAACTGCGAAAAGGCTCTAAATTAGGAGTATTTTGATTTTCTGTAAACCGAGCAGGGAAAGTCGATGATGGTATCAACCGGGAGGAAGACGAAACGCGGCCATTTTGTTGGTAATTTGAAAAAACTGGTAGACTTCCCGAAACGCCCCCATCATTTTGAGGTTGAAAATATCTATACCCGTTGTCGGGTTTTAAATTACTGAAGGTGTTGAGGTTTCCAGTGCCTTGAACTTCATAACCGATTTGCGATTTTTCCTGTGACAATTGAGGAGTAGATCCTACAAACGCCCCCTCGCTTCTACTTACATACCCGCTGGGTTGCCCAACGCCATTTTGCAAAGCAACCCTGTAATTATAAGCTTGAGCATCTGCGCCAGCCAATTTTGTTTGTTGGGTAGGAACGGACTGGAACGACTCTACATCCCCGTTGATACGCTGGGCAATATAATTCGACTTTTGCGGCTGAAGACTCGGTGGACCGTAATTTTTGAAAGGGTTAGGCGAGGAGGAGAAAGAGTTTAGCTCGGAAGATCGGGACGGTAATTGCTGTTCGGTTGAAATTGGGATGCTTGATGAAAGCGCATAAGATTCGGGACTACTAGTGAACAGCTGCTCGCTGGGTTTGTCATTGATGGGTGAAATGTAAGACGCTCCGATATCCCCCGATTTCTCTGAGAAGCGATTTGGTTTTGGCAAAGTTTGGCTTTGAGGAGGCAAATAGTTTTGCGAAGGTCCAGAATTTCTGTTGTTATTAAGTTCCGACTGTCCGAGCTCTCTGCTTTGTAGAGTCAAACCATTTCCGTTCTCCCTAAATCTACCAGTCACTTCTCCGTTAACAGAAATTTGACTTTGGGTTTCATACTGGGAATTATTGGCGTCAGCAGGGTCTGTTTGGGGTATTCCGTTAACGGACACTTGATTTTGAACATCATATTTGGGAGCTTCGACCTCAGAGGATTTGATTTCAGTTGACGATGAACTTACACCATTTGAACTTCCACTAGCAGAAATGTGATTTTGATTTTCGGTGTCAGCTCTCAATTGATTGGTTCCTAATTGGGATATTCCATTGGCTGACGTCTGACTGCGGTTTTCAAGGACAGAAGGCGAGTTATCGACGTCAGAGATCGCTGTCGCTTGTTCAAATTCGCCTGATTTGGAGTTGATGTCAACCGGAGCGACCAGTTGACGTGTTTGTTGGGGTTCAGTGCCAAGCTGGGGCGGGAGATATCTGTTGGTTAACCTGGACGACGTCCTCGCTAGCTGTGTTTGATCAGATTTGCCAATCAATTCTGAAACTGTTGATTTACAATAGAAAAAAGCAATCAACTAAAATTGAAAATGTGAAGTCAATTAATTTCTGTGCAATTCCGGCGTGTATTTAATGTATTGAAGAAAGACTTTTACGATTAGTTTCAGGAAAATAAAAAATGTCATTCAAGTCTTCATATCAAGTTAATGGAGACGGACATGTAATTGAGAACGTCCGAGAACGTCAGTGATGCCGACATGATTAGGTATTGATTATTCTATTTTCTCCGAGCATCAAATTAAATGCAACGTGAATGATTTATGAATTAAATTCAACTCACCATCTCGTTTTGCAATTGAATCACCTCCGACGACACTTCCAATAGCACACCAGAAGACCAAACTCTGCAAAAATATATTAGTAATTTGGCTTTTTTTATTGAGGTCGTATCCTCACTTACTACTATCGCACTGACCCACATGTTGACCCAAGCAAACGGCCGAATTGGCTAATCAAAAATTTATGTCCGTCGATCGCAAATTTCGCACATTTATAGATGCGATGGCCGCTATGTACAGAGAAAGTACGCAATCGTGCGGAGTGCGGGATTAGATCACCGAAGTGAAGAGGAAGCACCAAGGAAGGCCACAGGACTTGACCTTGAGAGCCTTTTCGCTTTATTTACTCTAATAATCGAAGCCGGTACTCAAACACCAGTTTTCAGTCAGTTATTGACTTCTAAGATGAATTCCAAGAAAACATTTTGTCCAGAATTTGAATTGCACTGATTTAGTAATAAAAAAAAATTATAACAACGAATTATGTTTAAAAAAAACATGTTCTGAATAATATTTTAAAACCATTTTTTGGTTTAATTAATTCCCATCCAGATAGGAACAAGTATGATTGCTATAACTTGTCAATTTCTTTTTTCAAGAATTTGGAATCACTTGGCAAAAGTGTCTGAATAGGAGTAGGACAATAAAGTTATTAATTAAATTGTGTACTAGAAGCAAACATTACATATGTATATTAATATGTTTTCTTTATTTATTTTTTCAAGAGAAACAAAGATTAAGTGTTGCTTTATAAGTCTTGGAGAGTTCATTAAAATTAAAAGCGAAATTAGTTGAAATCAATTATCCTGCCCTCCTCAAGCAACTAGTTTTTTTTTTTTTAATATATAATGATGGTGTAATAATTTGGGACGGAAAAATTTAGAAAACGCTACCAAGAGGAAGCAAGTTAACTTAATTATGAAACGTAAAATTGAATTTAAAACAAGAAGAAAAACTATTAAACAAATATTTAAAGTTGGTTCTTGTCCGATGAAATTTGTATCACAAAATCTTTTAACTAAATCGCGCACTATACACTTAACGTTTCACCGTTAAGTTAAGTGTCCGGTTAAAAGATTTTGTGATATTAAACAAATCTTTCATGCATATAGAAGGAGTCTTTAGGTCTGTTTGCTATCCTGCACTGGTGTACACTTTTTTTACGAAATATACTTTAATGAAGCCTAAATTCTTTAATAATGTGTCAATACGGATCATACACATATATACTGACATACCAAACAAACATTTCAGGTTGCATTAAAGCGTATTTTGAGAAAAAGTATGCATTGGTGTATACACCAGTTCAGGATAACCAACTATTTATTGTATTTAGGTTTAAGGATAAGTTGGTGCTTTTATAAGACTTCAAATGATTCTTTTTGTTTGATTTGGAAATGTAATACATATAAGATGATAATACTTACAGAAATTAAGTATTTGTAATAATAATAAAAAAAATTTTTTTAATTTCTTTTCCTTAAACCAAAGATGAGATTTCTTAAATTGGGTTCGATTTAATATCTTGAATATTAATGTTAAATTAGTAGAATGATGTTAGACTTTGATTTAATTGGATTATAAAATTGCAACTTTGTGATTCAGAAAAAGATTTTGAAATAAGCCTTCAAGTAAAGGACTTGTTTATATTACGATTTTTGAATAACAAAACGGGCGATAGTATTACTTACATCATGTTTAAAATATGAACGGATCTTACACCGTTATATTTAATCTTATTTGGTAATATCGTATGTAAAGGAAGTATTAGTCACTTTCAAATAAATTGGTGCTATTACAACGACGGGAAATTTGACCAGACACACACATTATTAAAAAATTAAATATTACATTAACAAATCAAACTAATAACTCGGTCCAATATTTACACACTTTTGGAAAATTCGCTTTCACATCATGTTCACAAACCTTGTGAATTCCCGATCGTGTTTTATTCGTTAAGACTTAATATACTTTTTTTTCGGCGATGAATTAGTTGCGGTTAAGCTGTTGAAATCATCCGTTAATATCACGGTTCATGTCCGAATACGATGCGACGTTGAACAAACAAACGCTAAAATATTCCTTGTTTGTTCATTCAATCAATAAGACGACGACACGTAAAAAACTGCCGATTTATTGCGTTCGATGTAATTCACAAAGTTCCGGATACGATCAATTCTTCTTCTTCCAAAAAAATCGTAAATCTCATTTTGGCTCAACCCAGTCCGTAAAAACAATGAGTTCTACTTTTTTCGAGACGCTCTTTCATGAGACACTCACAATCAGTTTTAGTTCAGATTCGTGGGTTATGATGATGATGATGATGATGGTGTTACGCAGTGTGAAGTTGTTATACTGAGCAAAGTAAGTTGGTGTTACATAAAAATCGTCGGGAGAAATTTTCACACATTATTATTAACGGAATTTACCGCAAGATTCTACCTTTGTTTAAGTATCTGCTTTCACGCCGAGCTTTATTGTCGTTATAGACAAAGGGATCTATTATTTCGATGAAACAGACAATAAATTACAATTAAAATCATAATTGAAAGTTTCCCTTACCCCAACATTCTTAAAAAAAATATTAATAAATTATTAATAAAGAAATCGTATTAATTTTCTGGTTCCAGACCGGTTATAGTAACTGACATGTCCTCCCATAACTGTGGGATTTGGAATAAATTAAATATCGTGGTCCTGGGAAAAAATAAGAAAGATAAAAACAATTTCCGACGAAACTAAAAAAGTTCTGAGCGCTTGTTATTGTTCCTGAAAAAATAAACCTTAATTGAAAACTGAATAGACCTAAATTCTTCATTTTTTGAGACTCAATCGGGATTGAATTGGCGTGATTGATGAACGAAATTGGGAAACGTTTTTGTAAAATGACATTCGTTAAAAAATGTTGGAAGATCATATTTAGTAAAGATGCCATACAAACGGAGGGGCACTGAAAAAAATTAAGTTGACAACTACAAATCAGTTATCAATAGAAATTATTTATGTTAAAGTAGAAAAAACGCATATAAGTTGCTACATTGAAGAAATTGTTACACTGAAGTACTTAATTTTTTTGAAGTTGAATTTGTGAAAGTCAAATTAGCGCCAGATGATTGTGGTTGTCCTTTGGTATCTGAAAACATTAAGCTGGAAGATTGTGTGAGAGTGATCGTCACAATATTATCGAAGAAGGGGATGTGTAAAAGTAAAGTTCTTCACTGGGATGACTCACAGATGTATCTTTATGGAAAAAGAATGCAAAAAAAAACTGCTAAGAAGTTTGTATCCTTTGAAAAAGGAAGGTATTACGTCTTAGATAAAATTGAAGCAAGCAAGGATTAAAATATGAAATCGAGTCTAATTTGAACAGCGCCCA
Source organism: Dorcus parallelipipedus (assembly GCA_958336345.1). NCBI lineage: Eukaryota > Metazoa > Arthropoda > Insecta > Coleoptera > Lucanidae > Dorcus > Dorcus parallelipipedus. Next base: position 39,632,247 of record OY284482.1, on the reverse strand, counting down.
GTTAGTAAAATGCTTGCCTAACGAATCTGCTTGACAATATTTTTACGCTAAGCAAGAGATTTCAAGCCAAGGAGAAATTGGAAAGGAAGCATTGTAATATGTACCTACAAGGTATACAGGACGAAGAAATGAGTAGAGTTGTATTATATGGAACTGCTTCGTTACAAGAACTAAAAAAGAAACGGTAAGATAGCAAGAAGGAAGTATCGAAAGTATGTCAAAAAATATGAAGAAAAATAACAAAAATGGTGCTCTGAAAGATAAAGGACAAAGTGCTTTAACTGCAATAGATTCGTACAAAGGAATGTTAAGTTGCTTTATCTCACACATGTTATCCTTTAAGAAATTTGGTATTAGGATAACCTTTTTCCATCTTCCTCGACAATCCAATTATGTATTGGGTATGCCATTTTCAATGGTATTCTATAGGTATCTCTGTTAATAATGGAAATAGAAAAAAGCTGAGCACGCAATGTTTGGTCAACTTTTTATGCTGATGAATTATTACGTCAAAAATAATGCCTACTTATTTGTTAAGTGTCCAATCGTCATTTGTTTCTTTTTTCAGTAAAAACCGGCGACTCAGGTAAATCTTTACAACTTTTATATTTAACATTTTTTTATATGCCTAATAATTAAATATGTAGGTACCGTTCAAAATATAAACAAAATTCTTCTACCCACAGACTTTTATTTTGTCGATATTTACATTTAATTATATTGGTTTAATTGTTTACACCAAGTGTGTGAATATTTCGATAATCACACTCTCACATCTTTGTCTGTTTTCGAAGTATGGCATTTTGGAGTGTGTATCAATTTAATTGTCCTTAAAAATAAGTGTTCGTCAAGGTAGCTTCTTAAGTCCTTTGCTTTTTATCCTTAGTTTCATTCTTTGTTTCTTCATACTGTGCTTCGATGGTGAAAGTTATACGCACTCCTAATTAAAGCTTTGGTAATACTGTCGCATATAACAATATACCAATTACGTTTTTATCAGTCATTTAAAACTTTTGTTGTGCCTGGATTTATTAGTTTTAAATCTCCAAGTGCATTCTGATTTTAAAATCTACCAGTTAAGTTGGCTTGAAATGTAGGTATTCCTCAAAAAGGGCTTTTCGTCTTTTAAATTTCAGAACCATGACTTTCGCTATGGAACTTAGGACCATATGCACCAAACACTTTAATCGAGCTTAACTTTGAGTGACGTTTATATTGTGACATTTTAAGTTTCATAACATTGTGTAAGTCACATTCTAAATGATGCTTAAAGTAAGCTGAGTTAATTCGTTCGGTGCATACGGCCATTAGACTGTTTTAATCGAAATCTATCTAATTCAAGACCAGCTACATAGTATTACGAAAAATTCAAAGCCACTTGATGTATTGCACATTACAAATACATACAATGCGATCGAATAAAAAAATAGTTAGTTTGACTTTTGTTAAATAATTTTAAGATGAGACGTGCGGATTTAGATTCATGTCCAACTTTGACTAATTTTTTATACGATCGCATTGTATAAATAGATCTAGGTGAAATGGACTAGAAAAATAGTTTATTTGATCAGTTAGATATATGAGGTTAATTGTAGAAACTACGAGGAAAAAAGAAGGCGAATTCAAATATGAATGTTTAAAATGTGATAGTATTTGAAGATTAAAGCTACTTACAAATTAGCTTTAAATCATAAAACGTTGAAGTAATCGATTGCATTCAAATTATAAAAGGGTAATTTTAGCTTAATGACACCGACACAAAAGCTCATCTATAATTATGTAGAAATGGAAAATTCCAATTCACTCTTTGTTTAATGTACAGCAAATCAATTACTCAATGCTTTCTACTTTTATTTTCTACATTAACCGGCTGACAAAACGTACGCAGTGTAATAACTTTCAACAATGATATTTTTTTTCGCCTTTTTGGGTCACGCAACACGTGTCCTTTGTAACAATATTCGAACTAATTGACGAATGAATTTTGCGACAATGTTCCTTTCTACAAGGCAGTATCGATTTTGTTTGCTTATTTTGCGAATAATGAGCACTTTTGCACTAGAAAAAGAATTTTCCGGTGCATTTCGTGCGAAGTTTAATTAAATTCAACTCCCAACTTATTAAATTCCGAAAAAATTTAATTCTGAAGTTTTTGCTTCTATTAAATTCTTAGAAAATATGATGACAATGTTCTAACGAAATGTATGCTATTATAACTCATGACGAAACATGTATTACGTTTACACCGAAATCGAAACGCCAATTGGCTTAATGAATGTTTCCAGCTAATCCCAATTCGGTGCAGTCGTAGAAAGTGTTGGATAAAAAATCGTAGCCAGTTTCTTGGAAGAAGGGTGCCTCTCACCACTGTTGATTTAGACAGTTTGTTCACTGAAAGTATTTGAAAAAGCTAGTTTACAACGTCCACGAAGCAGCATTGTTTTGCACCATGACAAAGCTTCCTCCCATGCAGCGTTCCAAACCAGCAGTTTTTGGGGCAGTCAAAAGTAAACTTACTGGAGCATGATATTGCCGCATTCAAAAATTTTGTTTCTGAGATGATTTAGGAGCAATGACTTTCTTGTTACAATGTCCGATTTTATTTATTGAATAAATGTAATGAGTTAAAGACAATGTTGCTAGGTTATCATTTTTTATTCTTACAAATTGCAGAAATTTTCGCTGCGATCTACGTATTATGTCATTCCATATTTTCGCAAGATTATTGTTATAGAGGTTTCTATAAACATTTAAATTTTATGTTCGTGAAAAAAAAATCACGATACATAATGCGTGATTAAAATATACTGCTCACCAAATGAAGTAGACCACTAACGAATCGGCATGTGGTGTGACCTGATATAAATACAATGTAAATAACTATTTAGTTTCATCATTTAATAGTTCGAGGAAGAGCAAGATAAGAACAGGATGAATTTTTAATTTCTAACTGAAACTCCTCCACCAAAAATAAATACTTACGATTAAAAATCCAGTTACGTGTGTATGAATTCGTTATGATGAAATAAAAACCACTTTTCTTATTCTTTAGTGTCTTTCATTTTTTTTAAATTATCTTCAAATAGGCCTAAAAATTTCAAAAGTACCAGCTCAGCTTTTTCTTTATTATTTAAGACCATTTTTATTCAGTAAAAAATCGTTCTCTTTATTTATTCATAAAACCAAATAGTTTAATAATACTGGACATTTGAAAATAAATAAATATCACTCTGTCGGAAATTAGTATTTACAGGCATTGTTGAGAAACTCTGGCAATTTCAGGTACACGAAATTAATAGCTATATCCTCCGTTGCTGGCATACGATTGGCCGCCGCCGCCGCCTGATGGTGCACCATAGGTCTGAGATGGGGCTCCGTAACTTTGAGAGGGGGCGCCACCGAATCCACCTGATGGCCTGCCACCTCCTCCTCCACCAAAACCGCCGTTGGGAGCACCGTAGGTTTGAGAAGGAGCTCCATAGCTTTGCGATGGTCTATTAGAATATCCACCGGAGCCGCTGTAACCGCCAGCCCCACCGAAACCTCCAGATCCGCCGAAACCTCCAGATCCACTGAAACCATTTGAGCCGCCGCCCCCGAAACCTCCATGTCCTCCAGTAGACGGAGCACCGTAGGTTGATGAAGGTCTGCCGCTTGGAGCGCCGTAAGTTTGAGAAGGTGTTCCGTAGGTTGACGATGGCTTACCGAAACCACCTCCATTACCACCGAATCCGCCGAAACCCCCTCCATTTCCGCCGTTACCACCACCAAATCCGCCACTACCACCGAACCCTCCAGATGGAGCTCCGTAAGTTGAAGACGGTCTAGGAGCTGGGGCGCCGTAAGTAGACGAAGGTCCCTTACCAAAAGAACCGCCTCCGTTTCCACCGAATCCTCCACCTGGAGCACCGTATTGTGGCGAAGGACGCGAAGGACCAGAAGGTGTGCCGTAACTAGTTGAAGGTGGTAAGTACTGAGTGGATCCACCTCCGCCACCGTGTCCCCCGAATCCTCCAGATCCTCCGAAACCACCTGAACCTCCAAAACCACCAGAGCCGCTAAAGCCGCCGGAACCTCCGAAACCTCCTGATGGTGCGCCATAGGTTTTGGATGGACCGCCGCCAACAATACCGCCGCCATGACCACCGCCAAGTCCACCACCAAAGCCCCCGCCTAGTCCTCCATTTCCTCCTCCAAAACCGTTGCTATATCCACCTTGAGGAGCACCGTAACTACCAGAAGGAACTCCACCGCCACCTCCTCCTCCAGATGAAGGTGGTAAATAACTACCTACAGGGGCTGAAATTCCAAAATTAAGTTTACTTCAATTTTACAATAAATTATTTCGTTTATTCTACAGTAAATTAAATTAAAGAACTATGTTTTAAATTGGAACAGGACATGGGGTGCATGGGGTCAAGGTGGAAACAACAAAAGGGTCATCTTAGGAAATCGAGGACCTTGAGTCCGAATTGAGAACCGAATTGAGTCCGTTTCTGCGTAAAGGTACTTCTTTAAACGGGATGCCCCATTTTTGTTACATTTTATCAAACTAGTAAGCATGAGCTCCATGCTCCAGCTTTTTTGCTTTTCTATTATTTTTTTAAAGAACAACTTTTAACAAATTACAATAATTTTACTTTTACTCTTTATATGTTGCACTGCACTTGTTTTCATTCTCTGCAACGTATAAAAAAATTATAATATTCTAAAATATAGTTTGTAATTTGCTAAAAGTCTTCCTTTAATTAAAAACAGAATTAAAAAGTGGCGAAAAGCAAAAATTTGACTGTGCAGGCAACATTGTCGTCTGCGCTATTGAATTCGTGTTGCCTCGATAAAATAGCTTTATTTGACTGTAAAGAAACGCGCCCCTTGCCTAAAAAACGCCATCATGCATGACTTCAGATTCGGACTTAGCGTCTTCGATTCCCTAAAATGCCACCATTCTTTTTGCTGCTCCCATCTTGACTCCACGGCCAATTTTGATTCATTTTGAATATTATTTCTAATTAAAAAAATATAAAATTAAGTAGGATAAGAGACCACTATTAATTTTAAATTATAAAAAATGTTCTTGGGATGTCGTCCAACATTAATATTTTTTGCTATTTTTTTCGAAAGTATAAACTTATTGCTGTTGTGATTTATTTTTCACATTAAAAAATTTAACTGAAAAATTTAAAAAAAATGTAATATGTAAAGCAGAGATGTTAAAATTGAACCTCATTTCCCAATTTTTTTAAACATTTATTTGCAAAACGATTGCCCTCTCAAATGCCCATTAAATTTCTGCAATGATCTTCACTCTAAAAATGTTTACAGCAAAACTCATTGTAACATTCCACGTTAATATTATGTAATGGAAGGAAATATACTGGCCATTTGAATGTGTTTTCAAAAATTGAATGATGTGATATTATTAGTTTTGCAGAAATTGCTCATTAATGAAAGTTTTTTAAACAATTAAAACTGCAAATAACACGTTCAGTAGCTGCAATCTCTTGGAAATCACCACAGTTAATGACATCAATAAAAATTTATATTTAATTTTGGATAAAACAGAATTTTGATTCAATTAATTTGTCTTTTGATACAAATTCACTGAAGACTACAAATTGACACATGTACATGAAAAGAAAACCAGGTCAATCTAGATTTGTAAAATTAAAAAAAAAAAACTAGAGATTTCAATGCTCGAGTAAGCCACAACTCATTTAATTTAATTTACTTGATTTGTGTTGTTGTAATCTTTATGATATAAAGAACGTAAAAGCTAACATTCTGAAAGGATCATAGAAAAAAGATTTCAATCAAAATTCGAATGTATTCCTAGTTTTTAATATTTAATTGGAAATTAAGAAAAGGAGTTGAAATACCTTCGCGTTTAACGACATGTCCCGCCGTGCTTTTCACGGAGATGAAGCAGCACGCCAGGGCGGCGCAAACCTGAAAAGCAAATTCACTTTCTTCGAGGACGACGCTTAATCAGCCATTACTCACCAAGAAACTTCTCATCTTGTACGAGTTATCCGCGCACTGATCGCTTCACTACTTGGTGTACGTCTTCGCCGACGTTAATGCAGGTGAATCTCACTCGCGGATATTTATAGGAACCATTAGAGCAACTGGTGAAAGTTTTTCGCGTCTTCAGATAGCGTGGGAGGCCCACTGACAGCGACCTTGCCCAATTCATGAGACATCCCGCTGAAGGGATGAAGCTCTATGTAACCTTCTTATGCTAAAAAGCGATCCGCACGACTTGAAGCGTTTTGCATAACTCGTGCAAAAAGTTGCGGATGGATTTGGGTTAAGTGCTTATGGTTACAAACACTTAACATTGATGGCCAATAAATGAAAAATAAATTAAATATGTACGCTACTAGAAATGCCAATTTCTTTAGCCCTTGGTATAATATAAGGAAAAACAACGTTAAAAACAAGAAATATTAAGAAAGAAGAAAAGCTGTCTACCTCTTTTCATTCTTGGCTATGGTGGTCTAAAGAGTCCAAGAAAATTCCAATTGATGTAGACAGTTTTTTCCTTTGCTTGATTTCCTGTTGCTAATGAACTTAGCAAACAAAATGAAACGACTTCTATAAATAGAGATACAATCAGAACATCGTAAAATTACTCACAGTCAGTAACTTAATAAACACAGACGAGATAATTTCATTAATTTTTATAATTTGTTTTTGTTATCAGTAATATTTTGAGTACATTAAATTTTATCCTGCTTTTGTTGGGGTTGCTATCCAGGTGAAATCCAACTGGAACTTTCAACTGTAATTAATAATTACTTAGTTCTTTCATTTCTATTCATCAACTGTAAGTTTGACATTAATTAATGGTAGGTATTTAATGTAGCTTGTATTTTAGCGATGAAGATTAGGAAAGGATTAATGCCTTTATTAGCGGAGCTTGAATAAAACACAGCTTAGATACTGGTAATTTAGCTATTTTTCAAAGCAACAAGTTTAAGTTAGTGGATACAGTTTTCATAATCTCTCTCGCAATGAATGAAATCGTAATGAAAACAAGATCAAATAATAACAACTTTCGTTATCCACAAAGTTATAACGCTGCTGGCACAGTTACTACAACTGCAAAAGCTTTAGAAAATTATTTCCTAATAAACTTGCAAAAGTTTCTCGAAACTGCAATCTAAGTTTTTTTTTTTTTTAATGTATGTTGTTTTTTTTAATGTATGTTTAAGGCGTATAGAATATTGTGTCAAAATAGTAATAGAATTTTATTAATACTCGATTGATGAAGATGAAATTATATAATTTTATTTCATTAGAGGCAACCGTTACCTAAATTATCATCTTTGGTACTTCACTTGAAACTTTGCAATTAATTAATTGATTTAATCATTCCGAAATTTTCGTATAGGGTACCCGTCCACTTTAAATCGTGACCCCTGAATGTTATAGAATATGCAACCCATCAATCAAATCAGAAATGACTTCGCGGTTTCGTAATGTACTAAAAGCTCGGAAGTAGAAGGTGTTTTCTAATTTTAAAGGGTCTCGATTTATTGTGTTTCTATCGACAATTTATTACTAATATTTAAAGCCTTGCTAGGAACTTTAGTCGCTAATAAAAGTTTCTACGATAGCGAATAATTCCGCCACTTTTAACATAATAAAATTGACATTAAAGATTTTATTTTACGTTTTGAAAAGTTTCGCAAATATACTTTTAGACATGCAAAATGGTGTACCTCATAATGATTTTTATATGAAGTTTCCTATCTGAAATGTCTGCCTTTATCCGATTTGCTCCTACTTGAAAGCGATGAAAAGTCGTTCTTCGCTGTTATCCCTCATGTCTACAACGTGTGCATAATGTACACCTTGTAAGTCTAAATGTTAGATAATACAGAAACAATAGAGAAAAGCTCGTCGATAGATTGGATAATGGTAGATTAACATTAAGGTGGTACAAAATGAAAATATAAAAATATTGCCTTTTCAGCTTCATTTTTTGTTTCTCGTTGTTTTATATGAGACCTTCATTTATTCATGTATCTCCAGTAACTTATGACGTTTCTAACCGAGTGGCTAAAATCGGTCAGTATTTTATACCACTGTATAATGGCGTAGTTATAGTTTTTTTTGAACATATTAATTTTGTTAATCTTAATGAAGTTGATATTAAAAAGAAGCTATCACCAGAGTCATCTTAACATTGAAAATTTTGAAAGCCTAATAAAATTTATTATTTTATTATCATATTTTCTCACTCATGTAAACAGAGCCGGTTACAAGGGGGGTGCACCGGGCTACTCGGGACCCCCGTACTCCATGCTATTGTAACGACCGGACGGAAATGAAAATAAATTATTAAAGAAACCTATACTTTTAATATAATTAATTTCATAAGGACTCTCAAGACACTTTTCTCTCTAGATACCATGACGAAAGCGAGAAAGAGATTCAAATAGCAAAGTACAATAATTAAAATACACACATTCAGTCCAAATAATTCAAGGAGAGAAGAAATGATATTCTGTACATTTAAAGCTTTTGTTATTTCTGATGTTTCTTTAGGTAAGTAGACTACTCTTCGACTTATCGAACATTGAATCTGAATTCATCCAAAAATCCAAATTTGGGACAATTCGATTTTAATTGCGAGGACGTTTCGTTCACGACGTATTTAAACTTATTAAAATCAAACAAAAAAAATACTCGCAGAAAGAATTTTATGTTTCCTACCGAATATAAATAAAACTAAGGAAAAAAATAATTTATTCATCAAGAAACCGAACTGTAGAAAAATCACGACGAGATTTAAACACGGATAACATTATTTATATAATCTATCTAGCGTCTCTAAGAGGGGTAAAATGACATCACCCGTAACAGTCAAATTCAAAATATTTCCATCTTGCGCATAGCTTCCGAAAGAAAATGTATATACCGGTAGAGGGCGTGCCATTTCTCTATTCCCTTTGTTTTTTTTTCTTCTTATTATGACCACACCTGTGTCCATTTGCAGGTAACATCATGTTTCTCAAGTTTTGCACGTCGTAGTACGAGCATATTCTTCGAATTGTTTGTCTACTCTAACCAAAGGAATTGATTGTTACAGTTTCAATCCCTTGCGCAAAATTACATGTTTTGTTTTAACTTGATCGCTTTGTCCTAATTCAGACTCATACGTTTAAATTTTATGAGTGCAACATTTATTTTCTAATTTTGACTTCCGGTTTCTTATACCGTCATACTGTCCTTAAAAGGGGGCCCCACAATTCTTACTGCACCCGGGCCCCAGCATTTAGAAGGCCGGCCCTGCATTATTTGAAAAAATAAAGGGAAAACGGTCGCTGAGTTCTTACACAAGCTTTTGTTTTTCTAAAATGGTAAAATTAATAATTAGTAGTAATAACTAAAGTATAGAGGGAAAATAAAATACACATATTATCCAAAGAAAAATCAGGAAACGTACAGCTGCGGACAGAAAATTTCGGATGTCACTAACATTCATGTGACGTATACATATAGGAATTTTTCAACTTTTACGTCAGTGGAATGACAGTGATATCCGAAATTTTTTGTCCGCAACTATACAACAGTAGTCAGAAACTAAATAGTATACTATTTCAGTAACTAAATAGTATACTGACAAGTTCACAACTGATTGTGTTATCAATAAATGACATTCATATGGCTTACAATCATTTCTTCAAACTGAAAGATTAATATACTTTCATGATAAATAAAGTAGCCTTATGTCGATCAAAATTATCACACTTACATAAAAATTTTCTTCTGAATATACAGCGTGTAATCGAATAAGTTCCACATGTTAATACTGTAAGTTCTTCATCACATAAGGAATTGATTCTGCAAATAACAATGTTCTTGCTAGAAAATAAAAAACTGACCTACCACAAGAGCGCATCGCTTTTTGTTTGAAAACCTCTGCTCGTTCGTCAGTGCGTCTGCCATTTTTATAGACGCACCGTAAAACGATAAATTCCGCAAATGTCACTATCACTGGGTTAGTGTCGCCCGCAATACAATTTGGAACGGAATCTTCGAACATCTGTTTCATTGAATAATACACAATAAATACATCGTGATATTTCACACTTTATAAACAAATAACATACTATGTGTCATGTGATATAATTTGTTAATTTCTTATGTTAAAATAATGAATGTAAGTTATAAGTACATTGATAAGAAACAAATTAGTGACAGGAGAATTTTGCGGATGCGAAAATTTTTTTTCGGTTCCGTCAAATAAATAAATGCACTGATTGCACTAAATACAAATGTTTAGTTTAACGCTTCCCCTATGTTTTGAGAACATTCTTAAATCATTTACTGTAATGAAGTAACTAGGTGCGATTTTATTGCTCGAGTTTAACAATATGATCGTTTATTGTTTAATTCACGTATAAATTACTATTTGCTTTCAGAATATTAAATGATAAAGAACGTCTAATAATTAAAAAGGCAAATTTCAACACAGCACTTGCAACTATCGTAATCAGCTGACACTGTGAACAGGCGTACACGCAGTACCTCCAAGATCTTTCGGATTTTTTTTGTTTAGCCTGAACGTAATGAAGAATCATAAATTAAGGGGTGATAAGTTCGGCGCTTTTTGTTCCAATAATACCGTATGATTTTTAAAATTTTAGTTAAAGGGAGGCCGTGAAAGCAAAACGTATGGCGTAAAATTAGCAAATACAACAATTTATTCAAAATAATATTTACAAAACTTCGAAAGGCATTCATCATTGAACCATATTTTCGCAGTGATGTTAACCAAAACGTACGTATAAGTTAATTTAAGCTGTATGTTTTCCTCTTCACGGCCTCCCTTTATCTAAAATTTTAAAAATCATACGGTACTTTTAGAATGTTACCTTTATTGAATTAATTGTCACCTACTTTTTTACTTATTGTTATATAGGATTCATAATTACAGTTTTATTTTTAATTAAGGAAATAAAAATTTTATGCAAAAATTATTTTGTGAAAAATCTGCATATCTATTACTTAGATATTAATTTAAAAAACAGCTGGGAATCTCCGTATTTTTTCGTACGAAAGTATTAAATGACTGCCTCAACGTTTATTGTATCGCATCTGCGGGTTTACTGCTCTATCATTTATTGCGTATAATAGTAAATTTCGCTCAGCCGTTCGGGGCTTTAAATCGAAGCCAGCGGTTCTCAAACGTTTTATGTAAAAACTAAACATGTATTTTTCCGGAGTTATCATTGAATTTTTTTTCAAACGTGTGTCGTAACTTCGCTTCTTTTCTTTTGTATTAGTTGTGGTTACAATATGTGAAACTTATTCGATTACACGCTGTATTAAACTGCGCCAAATGAAGTAAATCAAGAAATGGGGCTTTTGATAGCTGACGACCTCATATGATTATACTGTAATAAAAGCTTTCGTAAGCTTTATTTTGAAGATTTTAAGAGCTAATTGTATATTTTCTTGTTTCAAAGAATTCATGCAACTTATATTTGTTTCTACACTCTCCGGAGGGTTGATATCGTTTCCCAAACGTTTTGCATTGACCTTACAATCTGAACAAAAGTAGAAAATCGAAACCGAAGAAACCAATACTAATACGAACAGAGTCCAAGACATTGATTGCCCATACGAGCGTCAAACTTTGTTAAAAGAAATACAAGGTGGCGCCTAAATTCCCATTATGTTATTAAATAGTGATAGTAAAATGGGGAAAAATTTTAAAGAAATTCTAAATGTAACTTTGCCACTTCAATTTAGTTATGAGCAATTATTGTAAGTTTAATTTTTATTCATAATTCATAATTTAATGAATTTTGTGTGGAATAAACACCGAATGATTTTTTAAATATTTTATCAATTCTTGCCATGGAATTTGGACGACATGTCTTACAATTAGACAAAGAGTGAAAATGTGTAACGGATTAAACCGACTGTATTGGAGTCATTGTCATTAATACATTTGATACAATCCTCTCCTGCTATGTTAGAGAAAATGGTTTACAGATTGTATATTCAGGAATAGTTAAGTAATACTATGACAGCTTTAACAGACTAAACTGAGAAATATTCATTTCATGGATTGGTTTTAGAGTGATTGAAAAAATTAAATTTATGTTTGTGAAACATTTCAGTCCAAATAAAATCGAGCGTACAATATTTAAAAAAACTAATTCAAACTAATGTGTAAATATCTCCATGTGTACGTGATATTTACACTGACCTTAAGAAATTAATAATATAATATTTATTCAAAGTTAAACAAACAATCTGACTGTAAAATGTCAACTTTAATTACGTGTACTTAATGCAGTGTACGATTTTGGGAATTTTCGGTACTTTTTCCAGGAGGAAATTTCGGCAAAACCTCTTAACCTTAGATATTTGCTTGATGCTTCTTGAGCAGTAAAGTGGTAAAGTGAAAGGAAGCGACGAAAATATCGCGGAAAATTTACCACGTGGGAAAATGCAATTGATTAAAAGTCGCGTCGCGATCTATCGATTTTCTACTGCATTCTTCTTTAAATAGAATTGCTCATTTCTCTGGCGGTTTATGGCAGCTTTCTTGCAGACGAAACACATTGAGACGTGCATTTCGTTTCTTTGAGCGCTTTAAAGTTTAATGCGCTTGAGAACGTGCGCGAACCATTTCAGAATCTGATGCATGAAACGTTTACGTCTTCTCCTAAATACCTTTTGAAACAAAAACAACGAACGTTTTTAATGAAATTTCACATGGAACAGAAACAGAAAAAGGTTATCTTTAAATCGACAAGCAAGATCCAGAAAATTATTTACTTTTTTTATGAGTTAAAGTTTCTCGTCGCCCCTCTTCTACCTTGTGATTAAAATTTTAAAATTACTCACTCATTAAAACAATAAACAATTTAAAAAATATCAATCATCAAATATCAATATATCAAAAAATTAAATGATACCTATAACAATTTGCTTTCCCAAAACTTTATTAATTTAATAAAGGAATCTTTCAAGTATATTTATTGTTTGCATTAATTTTCTTCTTAAATTTATTATTATCATGATTTATTTATACGCATAATTACGTCGATTTCATTCGGTGAAACGTTGTAGAACGTCATCGTAAATTCACGTACATAGATAAACAACATCTTCCATGCAGGCTTTCTCTGCTTGCTTTTAAGTTACGTACACGTTACTGTTAATTACGTACGCAATCGTAAAAACAAAACGTTAGAACGTACAAGACGCGTTTTCGTCCGACGTCGTAATCGAAAACTCTCTGAGGTCTTCTTCACTTGAACTTGCAAGCGAACGAGTAGTGAAAGTACACCGCTTGTAATGAATACAATAAACATTATGCTTGCCTTACTTGTTGTGTTGTGGTTTACTTCCTTTCTTCATGTATGGTGCTCGCAAATCGTAAACGAACGAAAAACTTATCGTTCGGTGATTTTCCTAATAATAACATAAGCGATTAATAATAAAAGAATTTGCTTTCCGATGTTGTTGACCTTCCTTTCCTTTCTTGATAATAAATAGTTAAACCGATTAATTCATGTGGGATCTACCGGAAATGCATTTCTCCTTCAATATGTTTTGTTTTTGAAGTATACTCTCAAGGGTTTCATATATGGTGAGCTACCAGTTCCGTTAAGAAAAAAATATAAACAGTAAATAACGCTTGAGGAGCTCGATGAGAAAGTTCGAGCTTCGAAATATCTACGAGTACATAATACATATGCCAAGATGAACGGACAGTTAAGATAAGTTAACAACCGAAATAAAGTAAAGATTCCAAAACCAGTTAAAGTGTTAAATTAAGTTCCTATTGTTACCTTTTTGAACGAGAGTGTTAAATATTAAAAGTGAAATTGGTAATTTTCATTAACTATTACAAAGAAACGATTGTAGGTAAATTTGTTTCCTCTTCTTCTATTTCTTTCTTCTCTTGAATGAAGCTTGCCGTAAGCTATGATGACTCAGTAATAAATTACAGTCTTCAATCTTCTAAAGGATAACTCTCTGTTTCATATTACTTTTGTATTTTTATAATGTATTCATGTTCTTTACCTACATACTTGAAGACGTTCTAAATTCTTCTTGCCTCTGTATTCCGGATTTATTCCAAGGATTCCTCGGTGGAGAAAATGTTAAACCTCGAGAATTAACAACGTAAAAGAAACCTAATGTTTTTTTCTAACTTTTCTTTTCAAATCCACCTCTGTTTTTGACTTACCATATTTTTATTAACATTCCTTCTTGTGCTCCCTCCAAATTCATTATTTCATTGTCGTTTTCTTTTATTTTCTCATTTTTGCCTTTGCAAAACAGCCCACTCCTTGACGCTTACTATTTATTTCTTGGTAAAAAAAATAATTTTTTCTCTTTTCATCTCCTTCTACAATATGTACTTTTGTTCTGAAGTATCTTCTCTTTATTTCTGTATAAGTAACTTTTGTTCTTTTTCTCTGCTATCCTTTCGCAACCTTTCCATTTTTTGTGTGGAGCAACTTTCTTTCTTTCTCTTCGTGATGTCTTCTTCATATTGTTTTTCTGCTTCTTCTTTGGTTAAACTTTTCCCTTTTCACCTATGGTTTTCCTCGGAGGATCTAGTTTCTTACAATCTTGACATTGTTTCTTTATATCTTCAAACTGCTTTTCCTTTTTCCTTTCGTCCTGTGGAAAGATGAATTCCAGAAAAAGATTTATTAGAGAAAAAGTTGAAATCCGAATTGTAGGTACTTGTCCTCTATAAATGGGTGCAATTACATTTTCGTCTTTCTGAGAACGAAGTGATTTTCCATACGTTCTATCGTAGTAGATCTTCTTGATTGACAGGATAATTTTTGAAATTACAATCTACACATCGGCATAACTCCATAAAACAACATTAACGTACAATTTGCAGAGCAAATGTTTACTTTCGGTGACTGCAATAAATCATTAAAATGCGAACCGGCCGTGCATGATTTATTAAATTAATTGCTGTCGTAGACGTACGAAATGTTACTGTCTAATGATGGCTAATTGATTTCAATTACACGATCGTTTTGCCGCATGCATGCACGTACTTCTCATCAGCATCATCAACATCGAGAAGTTTTCAGTTTTCAGCGTAAGTGGGTCGTATGATTGGCTCTTAATTGGATTACGCGAAGGTCGACTGTATGATTTAATGCGGCTTTTTTTGGTAATTTTTTTTCCACCCACGTGCTAACGGTAACCTTTATTAACACACGCTAAATACTGAGCAAACGTGAACCTAAATATCAGAATATACGGATGTTGGCTAAGTGGGTTTAACTTTGTACCCGGTAGGTACATTTACATTTTATTCTCGGAAAATGAAGTTTTCAAATAATAATAAGTTTAATAGAAATTAAAGAAGCAGTTGTTCAATTTCTATGATGTTTTATATTATCAATTTTGAATTACCAAAGTGAGCGTAAAATTGCTTTTACATTCATTCTGTATCAAGACTTCTCAAGTAACTGCGTGAGAAACCCAATTTACAGATTCATTACCTAATTAGATTTGCTAATATCCTACTTGGATACTTCCTACATGAAACGTGAATGAAACGAAACCTGCGTATGGCCAAATAGTTTCCGAAGTTTCATCATAATTTGCAATTTCATCACATTTTTTGAAGAAAAATATTTTTTATGTAACGATTGCATTGAAGCTAAAGTAGATTATGTTTTGCAATCAACTATTGACAGGACATCCAAAAAAATCGAAAATTACAAGGTGTGCTTTATAATTTAAAAAAAAACTCCCTATGATTGTTTAATTAATTTTGTATATGGAACATGTGTAGATGAGAACAATTTTGAATTATTATTATTTTCATAAGTAATATTGACTTTTCTGTTCCTACGAGGTTTGTATAGTAAGTAAGACTAAAATTCCCTCAAATGAAGAAACCTTTCCTTTCTAAACATCTGTGCCATCTTTGAACTCATCGCCCAAATTTGGTTTGAAGAAAAGATTTATTCGTATTTTTCACCCTCTGTTTTACAGCCAGTTTTAAATTCTTCAATAAGCTAAATCTGATCCCATTTAAACTTTTTTTCATTGGACCAAACAAGTGGAAATTCGACAGGGCTAAAAGCTTGATGGGGCATAACTGATCATCCGAGTTTCTGGATTGTCTCAACAGCGGCAAACGCAGTGTGAGGTTTTGCATTGTCATGGTGTAATACAATGTCATGCATATTTTTATTTGCTCTTTTTTTTCGATGGCTTCCTTAAGCTTTATTTGACTGTTTATAGTGGTGCCCGCTTCAGGATGTTCAACAATAACAACCTGACGATTCTAGAATATACTTACCATGATTTTCTTCGCAGATGTTTGGATGTTTCTTTGATTTATTTTTGGTTTGTATTTGAAAATGCCAAACATAAATTTTACAGATGAGTTGACGGGTAAAAACCAGAGGTTTTTTTTATTGTCGACCAATTTCGGAAGAATAAAAAATAGTACATAAGTCAACGTTTCGCTGCACAGGGAACAGCTAACAACAGGACCTAACAAATTGTTAGGTTCTGAAGAAGCTGTTCCCTGTGCAGCGAAACGTTGACTTATGAACTATTTTTAATTCTTCCGAAATCGGTCAATAAAAAAAACCTTTGGTTTTTACCTGTCGACTCATTTTATTGTTAATATTCTACCCGACAGTTACCACAGTCTCATAAATTTTTACTTTGGTCCTTCTTTTCTCAGGCTATTCATTTAACAAAGTGTGAAGAGCTTTATACAGCCAACATCTACTTTACAGCTGCCTTACGATTCCACCAAAAAGGAAAAACTAAAAATAAACAATAAAATTGATAAGAACAAAGTCGAAGTCTTTAATACTTTTCTTGCTCTTTTGATCAAGTCGAGAGGAGGTATGCCAGCCATGGGTTTATTATCAAAGAAGTTTGCATGTAATCCTTATACCGTAGAAGATTGTAACATTTCTTGTGAATAGTCTGTATAATGAATAAAAACAAAATCTTGGCAGGTTTTGGTAAAAATGTTATTAATAAATTCTTGATGGTCCTTGTTTTGTCTTGAGTGGAAATGCTCGTTGTATAAATAGATTTTTCCTAATACAATTTATTTTTCAGGCATTTCTAAATATTTCTCGTAGAGTCTGGCTTAAAATAATTTTTTAACGCAACTAACTGATAAAAACGACAAAATCAAATGTTGAAGTTGAAACTAAAGTCCAATTGCACTTTATCTAATTTTTCTTACTTTTTAAGTATGATGGGAATAATGAGTATGATGAGGAAAAAAAATTGCAAAATAATTTCGCAAATTCATCATTAAAATGACAGACACTTCCTTCGTTAATTAAATACAACTATAAATTATGTAACGTACAATTGCCAGTCGATAAAAGGAGGTAATAAAACATTTCAAAAAATCATATACAGGTCATTTAATTTGAGTTGTTAGTGTTACACGGGTTTACGATCAAACAATTTCTCCGTTTACATAACTGCCTACTTATGTCTAGTCGATAAAAGCGAAAACAATGCATTTAATTGAGGTGGCGCTCCCGGATTTCCGGTTACCTCCAATTAACTATAAGAAGGGAAATAATTCGATTTTTATAGGCAGGAAGGTATTTGTTAACGAGCGATATTCTCGTCAATTTAATTATTAAAAAAGAAATTTGAAAGGAATTTAGATTTTCCAGGCAAAAGGATAATTTTTTTCTGCAAAGAGATAATTACAACATTTAAATTTATGATCGCCTCGGGACATCCGTCCCGATTCGTTTCTTTTTTGGGTTCATCTTCAATATGGCGTCCTTGTGCAAGAGCAATTAAAACTGAAGTAATTAGACGAACTCCTGCACAGGTGTCATCCTTAATTTAAAAACTGAAAACGGGCCTGACGTAAGCGAGGCGAGAAATGTCGATTTTCGAAAGGAAGGCGAGATCCTGTTCGCGTAATTCGCAAAAATAGACGAAATATTTTATCGGTTAATTGATGTAATGCCATAAATTATATAAACGTCTTTTTAGTTATGAAAAATGTTGATTGCATCTTAGAATGTTTGCACGAGAAGCCTTGGAATAGATGAAGAAGAACGTACAGGAAGCTTTCGAATGGACCAGTATAAGAGAAGTTACAATCATTAAAGCATCTTTAAATTAAATTTATTCTCGCACAATATCACAGAGCTTTACAACGGTCAAACAAACTCTAACTCAACAAACCCTCTTGGGATGAATATTTAATTAAAGTTGCCACTGAAATATAGCATCAAGTTAAAGCCGTAATAAAAGTAGAATTACAGTTTAATACACTAACGTTGTTGGAATTGTAATATTTAGCATTAGTGTACAACCATCGCATGAAGTTATTTACCAACTGTCCAAATAAATTTTTGATGAAGAGAGGCCAGCCATGAAAACGTTTGTCATAAATGCAATCATTTAATTAAGATTATAGTTATTTATGTATCAAGCGTGTAATTAGGAGATTAGAGCTCGAGAGTATGTTTAAAGCACGACGCGAAGCGAAGTGCTTTTAAATACTCGAAGGCTTTTATCTACAATTATGCCCGTGGTACACAAAACGATTTATTTTATTCTGGCGAGAAATGTATGCGAGTGATGTGCAAGTTGCTTACATAAAATAATTATGTAAATTGTTACTATGGGTTTGTTTATTTTAAAGCTCTCGGACAATAAATAATTTCGTATAACGTCCGTTAAACGTTTATTTTTTTCTCCGCCATAGAAATAAGATCCGACGGCGAATTTATTCGAGTGTAATAAATTGTCAAATATGTAAATAACGTAAATGGATGTAATTTCAGAAAAATATGTTGGCCCACTCTTATGAACAATTTATTTGGAAAATTGCGCTATTATCTTCGAATACCGTATATTCTGTAGTTAACTATTGATTTTTTTATGGGAAAGTAATTTCGTTTCTTAATTTATTCAGAGAAGTCGACTAGAGTGGTATTCCTGGCTTCCGAGTTGGAATTTTATTAAGATTTCTTATCAGCTAACGTTTTGTCCTCAATCGTATGGATACCTTCATGGCTGATACCTATCACTCGTTATTATGCTGCTGCTGTTGTACACTGCGATCGGCGCGGCGGTCGAAAGCTAAGAAGTATCAATTAACAAGTGTCACAGAAATCTTTTAATTTTATTTTAGATTTTGAATTTGTCTCTTTCCTTTTCAGGAAATTCTAAAAACAATTTTTTATAGCTTTTGCATTTGTACTTATTAGGAAACTGAAACGTTGCCTGTTATTAATCTTTTCCAAAATTTGAATTTATTCGAGATTTTCATTAATTAATGGCGAAAAGAAATTATAATCACACATTAATTATTTCCGAGTCATTATCTGCTTATTCATCTCGCCGTTTAATGGCTTCACTTTTTATTTTATTTTAACGCTTTCTAACATTCGTTTCGCTCTGTCAACAATAAGGTTCTTAAACATGTATTTAGCCAAAGAAGTGGGTCAGGTTAAGGATACCTTAAGTCGAACATCGGAGTCTTTAGCACAGCAATGAATGTGTCGTGTCCTTCAAAAAGAACTTCGGACTTCAACTTTGCGAATTAAATTTTTAAGAAAATGTTCGAATCTAATAATAAGTTAACTTTTGTTTAATAATGGACATGTCGCCAACCGCTATCCTAATGAGAAATGCTCATTCGACTTACTAAAGATCAGGTACAACCGTTAACCCAATACAAAATCAATATAAACGTAATTTTTTTTATAATATATGCCAATTTGATCAATCTGATTGTGAGGTGAAAATACAACGTGACCCCCGACTGCAAACGACAAATCTGTTTTACGAAAGTTAAAAGGAGATAGCTATAAAAAAAATAAATGCTAAAGGTGACCTGACATATAGGGTCCCTTGTCCTAACGTTTAGTGTCCTTGCATAATGTAGGGGTAGCAAATCATGAACTACAGATAATTACAACACAATCAACGCCTTGTTACGGTTGAAAAGTTCATTTAAGTTATTCCATAATAATTGGCAGCCAGCCTGTATATATAACTTCAGGAGGCGTACGTGATTTTTATCATATTTCACAAGATTGCATCAGATAGACCATACGTTGTTATTTAGTCCGACTGTATATCTCCATTTCACTCTGTCGCCCGGCTAAATCTGATTTAATTCGTAACGACTTCCGTCATAGCGATAGTGGAAGAGTACGCCGCCCTGCATCAACGCTCGAGCCGTGCGTAACGTTTATTTGTGTCTTCAATCTTTGTGTTTCTTTCATGGAGTTTTGTGATCGAAACCTGAAACGGAATTTTCTCCGAGATCTATTAAAGCACGCCGAGGGAATTACAAGCTCGTTAAAAAGCTTTTCTAAAGCCTGTCGTTAAAACAAGGAACAGGTATGTCCTGTGGCTATTTTGATTTTGTGGTAATGCGTATTTGTCTCTTCTACTAGGCTTCTAGCTTCAAGTTCTAGGTTCCAGTGGTAGTTTTACCTACCTACTAAAACCCTAATAACCCTTGGGTGGAAAGAAAAGGCTGATTTTCGGCATTTGAAACGATTTAAGCCTCGCAACACGGCCTTCCCCCGTCTGTGAAAGTGGACTCGACTTGCAAGACGACGCTACTTTGGTGACCTAAACGCTTCACCGACTTACGGCGCTAACTACCATGAGAGGGCACTCCGACAGTGTAGACAGCTGATTGTCAT
Organism: Dorcus parallelipipedus; assembly: GCA_958336345.1. Lineage (NCBI taxonomy): Eukaryota > Metazoa > Arthropoda > Insecta > Coleoptera > Lucanidae > Dorcus > Dorcus parallelipipedus. The sequence continues at coordinate 39,611,554 of OY284482.1, read as the reverse complement.
TGATACTAGATGTTCGAATTACAAGGTCGGAATTACGTTAATTATTTTTAATTAACTCTGTTGAGTTGCCGCGGCGTTGTTATTTTTATTTATCTTTTATTCGATAAACAAGTGAATTTCTTTAATCACCTTAAGCGAAAATTGTAAACGAAGAACAGATCTGTTGATCGGATTAAATCTAACGTGTTGTTTACTTAATTACATTTCGTGTTCTTTTCATTGGGACCCCTACTAAATTATTTTTCTTATTCGTTATCTAATTTTGACCATTTTAAATAAAAACAAGTGTGCTCAGCTGGTGCTTTCTATTTTATTCACTTTGCACACCTTTGCCACACTTTGAGGTTTCGTCGAACCCTCCCATCTCCAAGAGCTTTGCCGAACGGTGCTGGAGAAACGTCACTCGCACAATTTGCTGGCCTTCAGTTAGGTAGCAGCCTGGATCAAAACATGGCAAATAAAATTTAATTAATTTAGAAAAATACTTGGGTATGATATTGGACGCAAAGCAAAACACCTTGGTATGATATTGAATGCAAAGCTCCGATGAAAAAGCATGTTAAGAAAGAAAAGTATGGAGATACGCTTAAAATAAAAGGGGCTGTATTGACTTATTCTAAAGTTCCTCCTCATCCACATACTATAAATTACTATTGTGTAAACAGATATTAAAATTGGGATTTAATGATGGACTAATGCCAACACTAATCAAAAGTAACACGTGATCAATATCTTTTCTAATCAAGTGACCTATGGAAAAAAAATATATCTTTGTTTGGTTCATTATTTCAAATGCCATTTGAATTATTTTCATTGCATTCCTATCGTCTTGTATAGGAATGCAATATAAATATGTAATACAAGTGGCATTTGAAATAATAAACTAATTAAAGACACATGATTTTATTTCCGTAGGTCACTTGATTAGAAAAGATATTGATCACCTGTTATAATATCGTAAACTCGCAACAGTATATTAAACAGATTGATTTTCATAGGGAGCTTTCGATTCAATCAGTTGTCAGTGAAACTACAGCTTGCATTAGTAAAGGTTCTTAGATAATAGTGTAACTGAGCGTAGACTCACATGTATAGTGCACAGTATAGTGAGAATGCAATAAACTACAAAAAGAATCCGAATGCAGGTAGCAAGAGAATGGAAATTAATTGGAACCGTTAAACTATATATTACGCTGATAAGACTTGTTAAAAAAATAATTTTGTACGACACACTGTACTTTTTGACGCTGTTGCACCATACTTTTTATCAGTTGCACATCTTCTGCTTGTGAAGATTCCACAGAGCTCTCATAGACGACAGTCTGACGACGCGACGGGTCCTTTTCCTAATTTAGGCCATCGTCTTCACATTGCAATTTTGGTGGCTACTTTGCGTTTATTTCTTCAGGTAATTTATCACAATGATGAATGTGTTTCTTTCATGCCTACAATTTAACTTCGTTCAAAAGGGGGGTTAATTATAGTATTTTATAAGCCTACGTTCTGGGAGCAACCGTAGTCATTAAATGAACACAAATTGCTGGTAATTAACAAAAGTTTTATAACCGTGTTTGACAGACGACTGTAAGAAAATCTTTGACATACGAGGGCTGTATGATACGTACCCGTCCCTAGGGAAGGAAACGCAATTTTTTTTATTTATTTCTCAACATAGTCTCCTTTCAGCTCGATACATTTAGTCCAGCGATAGTGCAAGTTTCTTGAGCCATTCAGAAATGTGAACCGCTTTTCAATAGACCATTTCTTCATATTTGGAAACAAAAAGAAATCATAGGGGGGCAAATCCGGAACATTTTATCGAAAATTCAGCGTCGACTCGGGCAAATAAATCAGCATAGAATTGTTTTACTTATTCTGGATATATGTATACAACAACAACAACAACAACAGCAACAACAACAACAACAACAACAACAAGGTGATGTATACATTCTCTTTATTTTTAAGTAGATGTCATTTTTAAAAGAAAGAACGTAATTTCGCCAATCCCGAAAAATGTTATGTATGTCGGGCAAGGGCTGAAATCTCATTCCTTATAAAGAGGACTAAAAAGCTCAAACCAGATACCTACAAACAGAGAAATTGCTGCTTGGGTCCTTTGTGGTTTGATAAAAATTTTGGTAAAAGAATGGGAAGTGCAAATTGTTGATTGTTTTGAGTGCTCACTCTCGTCGTGATATCTCGAGAAGCATAGTGTCTCGACGAGGCCTTGAAAAAAATTGAAAAAGTTGAAAGTAAAGGATAATTCATCCCCTTTCTATTATCATTTCTAACCACCCGTCCCTCACACTGCGACTGTCCATTCTTTCTCCACATAGTCGGAAATAGTCGGGGGGAGATGATGCCCAGCTAATCCCAAAAACATTGCTCAAGACCTTTTCTGCCGATGAAACTGCCTTCGCCTTCTTTGGAGTAGTTACGCCGCATGAAGTCCACTGTTTTGACTGTTCTCTCGTTTGTGGTAGTTTCACCAACAGTCACGAAGTGCCACGGAAACCCTTTTGGATTGTACTTAAATGTGTCCAAACAGCGCTCCGATTCCGATTTCATTCGACTGGGAGCAAACAAGACACCCATCTCATCGATAGCTTTCTCATGGTGGAGGCTGGATCTTCACCTCAAGGTATGTTAACACGATACTTCTTGAAAAGAGGATGTTAGATGTTAAATTCATTGAACCAGTCTGACGGTGGTCATCGAAGATGCATGTTCCTTGTAAATGGCATGCAACTTCTCTTTGATTTCCTCACATGTCGAATCACTGACCGAAATTGCTCTTTTCTCCACGGTTGTAAAATATAACACAAACTTGCCCATTTTCAAAAGCCATCAAAACAAAACTACTCGATAAATCGGTTTGAAATAAATTTTTAGAGGCGGCGTTTGAAATATGACGCTAAACAATTTTGACACATTTTGAATCAGTTGTTAAACACGGGTACTTATCATACAGCCTTCATATGAACAAAAAATAAAAATATTCTGTATAGTGACCAAACTTACTAATTCTACAAAGTAACAAAGTATTAATAATTCCATGAAAGTTTGACAAATAAATTATATTCTCTTGACTTTACACATTTGTGAGACGTGATGGACATACAAAATGAAGTTCCAAAGAAAACTTATCAATTCATGTAAAAGTGTTTAGATTAACTAGTTAAAAGTAGGTAATTCGGTATTTTAAGTAATTTGTTTTCTTGATGCGGCAAAGACAAGGCCACAAATCTCAACCCTGCGGCACGAATCACAAAATTATTCCTGAATCATCTCCAAATTTTCGCAGCATAACCTTCAACGTGTTTTAAGATTTAAAAAATAAATACTTGGCCGGCGCCAAATAAACACCAAATTATCGCAATTAATTTTCATCACGGTGTAATCTGCATGCGCTTGGCTCAATTAAACCGCTCACCGAATCGCTGGCCAGAAATTAGCGTCTAATTAAGACGAGTTATTGCACAGTTAACGCAAAACATGAACGCCGGCGTTTTATCCTCATTAGCGAATAACTTTCTTTGGTTTGTTTTCCTCGGATACATACAGCCATATGAATAAATAATAATGTTGATGGCATAATTTAAATTAATAAAATTAATGAGGAAATTACAACTTTTAGGTTTGGCACAGATTCAGTTTGCATATTCAGAATGTCATTAAAAGAATATCAGCAATGTTGATGATATTTAAAATATGTAATCATTATAAAATACAAAGATAATATAACATCGGAGTTGGATGATGGTTTAACTGTAAATTTTTTTGTACCTCTTTAATTTCTTTATTGTAAAAAATCGAGCTTTCCAATTGTGTTATGATTAAAATAATATTCTGCATAAATATATACATATGATTGGGTTGTGGGCAGAGCTGGGCATTAATTGAATTAAAATGCTTGAAAAAGTAATTGAGGCGTTTTCATTAATTGAATTAAAATATTTCAAATACTTTTGACATCTGGTCCTGATAATTGTTATTTCAATTACTTTATTGAAATGCTTGGTATTTGAAATAATTTTATGTTATTTCAATTAATTTTCACTATTGAAATACTTTTGAGTAATTGAATTACTTTTGAGTAATTGAATTACTTTTGAGTAATTGAATTGCTTTTAAGTACTTCAATTACATTGAACAAAAAATAAAACATATTCATTGATTTATCAGAAAATCAAAACAGAAGAACCGGTCGGAAAGGTTAAATAGCGTCAATATTGAAAAAAATAATAGTTCAAAGTAATTCAATTATTTTAGAGTAGTTCAATTACTTCAGACTACTTTAGACTTTACTTTAGTCAATTATTTTGACTGCTTGAATTATCATTTGAATTACTTTAGAGTAATTCAATTACTCTAAAGCAATTGAATTAGTCTAAGTAATTGAAATACTCTAAAGTAATTCAGTAATTCAAATAATTCAAGTAATTCAAATAATAATTCAAGCAGTCAAAGTAATTGAAATACTGTAAAGTAATTCAATTAGTAATTGCTCTGCAGCTTCAAATATTTTTCTTTTTAATTGGTAATTGCCAATACTTTGTATATGAAGAGAAAAAGATAATAAAGTAATTGAAGCTTGTTATTTGAATTACTTTTTTTAAGTAATTTGCCCAGCTCTGGTTGTGGGTAACGAACATATTTTTGATAATAAATGTGGATGTTTAATTAGAAAGGTTTGTCTTTTAAGCTTTTTCTTCTGATACATAAAATATTGCAAAAGTTATAATTGCGTTCTATTTTGTTTCAGCGAAACTAATTACAGCGAATTGTCCGTGACATAATTGAATGACAAAAAATAAATGAATTCCGAACAAGTCCCTCAGAAATACCTCGTTAAGTCATAATTGAATTATCTAACTAATGGAAAGCGCCAGCAGTTTCAACGTCGATCCTTATTTACAATAAGGACCGTATCCACAATCTCGCTTCAAACTCAAAATCAGTTCGAAGTTTTTTTTTTTAATTCTTCTTTTAGTTTTATGTGTATTTTAATCTTAGTGTTAGATCCTTTACGCAGCTACTATGCTTACGGAACGGATCCTTTTTTTTTATGAATGGACCCCGACGTACCATCCAGCCTTTAACAACTACAAACGCAGCGTTAACGACGTGATCTAAAAGTAGCTTATGTCACCTGAAGGAAAAACATCGCGTGCTTACTCGCAGGATTAGGTATTGATCCTGGCGGGCGTCACGCCCGCTCCAGCCGCCTCCCGCAGGACACGCCTTTGCTTCAGCCGTTCCGCCCATTCAAAGCTTCGATCGCGCGGGGTTCATCGAAAGGTCACCTCACCTGAAAACGCTGAATTTTTGAATATTCCCGATTTGTCTACGGTCGTACCGGTTTGAAAAAATGCTTTATTTACGATTTGACAGGGGTTCCATCGACCTAGACTTTAGGAACGTCGATTATCCTTGACAGGTTTGGAGAAGTGCAAGGTTCCTATTGCTTTGTTTATTTTTAGAATTATGTTCTTCATGCAAATTTATGCGACATGTCACAGGTTTTTTCTCTGTTTTATTTGCTGCAGTTTAGTTTAATCGATAAATACAACGTGAAATTACATCAAGGGAAAATTAATTTAGTCATCACAAATTAGAGTCAATTGGATTTAAAAGCCTTATAGAGCACCTATACTATAGACAATTAATCTAACGTTCCTTACCAATTTTTTAAATTTAATGTTAACGTTACCTTCCTTAATTTAAATAAAAAAAACTTCGTTTAAAGACTCTTCTTGAAACTAAAGTGTAAATTATAAATCTGTTATAACAACAAAACAGCAATAAAAGCCCTAGCAGGAGAATTAATTGCAGGTATAACAAACTGTGAAAATTATATTTCATTTCGAGTTCATTTTGCGAGCTTTTATTAGTTTGACGGCATTTCAGTTTTACTGCTTTTGAGGATGATGCCTCGTGAAAGTCAAATAGTGAGGAAGTTTATGTTTGTTTATTTAGAATTATAGCGTCAATTGATTGTCAGCAAGTATTCCCCAAAAAAATAAATAAATAAATAAATAAATTGTAATACCCCTGTTTAATTTTCATCTATCAAAATTCAAAAAAATTTATGAAAACAAAAAAGTTTCTTGGAAAATAGCTTCAAAGCTATTATTTCTACGTACAAGCTTACCATCTCAAGCTTTCGAGTTTGTTATATAAATTTTCAACGAATATTAATCTAGTTTAATTTAAATCCAAGTTAATTATAAAAAGGAGAAGAAAGTGTTTTCGTTTCATGTAGGTATTAGAGTTGTATGTGTGGTCACATTGATGAAAAAATAAAATAGAAATGACCCATTTTGCATTACCTTTTCAATATTCAAATTATTTTGTTGAATCGATAGATTCAGTTGTCAATATACGAAGGATATTTTATTTCCATATCTGATCAAATATGTAACATCAACCTCTTTCTGTCAGCCAATGTATTTCACTATACAAACTATACAAAACTATACAAAGAATTGCTTTAAAAATAAAATCAGAAAATGTGACTTCCATAATTTCATGAAATAAGTGACATTTTGGTACCTACCTATACAACGCAAATAAATAAACCGTTATTAAATCAATGCTGCTTTTAATTTTAAATAGGACCTTTCTGCAGTGACAGTTCTGTTGTTACTAGTAGAGAAAAAGTAGTAGTAGTAGTAGTAGATAAGATTTGATTCATTAAAGCTTGAAAAAAGGAGGAATCAAGACAACTTTATGCATGACACTGATGTATCTATAATAATTGACTTTATTAAACATAACATATAAAAAAAAAATTATGGGAGTGTGAATTTTAACATGCCCAAGGGATATCTCCCCAGAGAGTAGTGTCATTATTAAGCAAGCGTTTGCAAACGAGTATACAAACTCTGTTATTTTACTTTGAAAACTTTTACGATTTAATAAATATGCTACTAAAAATTAATTGCTCTCCTTACGCAAGAAGCATTTGACTCTATCAGTAATTGAATTCCCGATCACTATTGTTCCCAGAGAATCTAAGCACAAGAAACTGTAACATTTCGCTTTATTAAAAGCCTTCAAGCCATCTTCCCATGTGGTCTCGGAGTCAACTTGCTCAACGATGCCGCGTAATCTCAATTCCATAATTACAGTTTCGCAGTCATTGTCCTGTCATATCATGGACGTTGCACCGTCTGCGAACTAACACAATTTTCGTGCGCCAGAAAACCTACATTATCAATTATTTGAAATGTGTTACGAGCGCGATTAGTGGCCGAAAAAATTTCTTAATTGGTTGGCAGATTGCAAGGCCGGCGCTTAGAAAAAGCGTCTTCACTTTCGCGCACGAAGATGGACAAAGTGAAAGGACGCAGTTGCAAATATGTAGAGCGTAAAAAGCAGACGCTCTTAAATGCTAAAATTAGGAAACTCGTTGTTTGTTGTCTTGCTGAAAAGATATGTGTAAACGAAATCAATTATAAGACAAAAAATTCTCTCACACAATGGCCCAAATGCTTAATAGCTTTTTCGATTGACTGCTCTAGAGCACTCCAAATGTAGTCCCACCTTATTTTAACCTCATGTAATCGAGATACTATGACGCCGGATTTCACAAACGTCACTTAACTTTAATCATCGATTAAGAATAATCATTCCTATACCATCAACACATGTAGCCATGGCAACGTTTACTTTTAACGGATGATTAAATTTAAGTAACGTTTGTGAAATCCGCCCTACGAGTACTATATAGCATTTAATCGAAAATGCTACAAGTTTGATGCTAATATAATATTTTGAACCTTTGGTACTCTGCTACCTGGTACAGATGCTATCCTTGGTTCAAATGTCCGGATGCAAACCGTTTCCAGTATTTTCTGTAATTATTATTATTAAGATTTGGCATATATCCTTTACTTGTACAAAAATTGATTTACATTTAATCAAGTTAATATTTAAAATGTTTAGCCATGTCAAACATACGTCAATAAACACGATTAACACGCATGATTATTTTATTTTTTAAAGATGCAATTTATAACGATATTTAAATTATTTTAAAATAGAGTGAACAGTATAGGTACCTATAAAATAGATTTAAAAGATTCTTTTTTCATCGATTCTGAAGTTGAAATTTTATGTGTTTGTATGTACAGGATGGATCATTGGGCAATGTCTCTTATGGGCATCTCTGTAGCTATAAGAGAACTAAAAATTAGTGGCCAAGTCTCGATCTCTTTTTTAGAGATAAAGACAATCGTCAATACTATTCACTGATATAGTTGGTTTTTTGATATTTAGTTAAATTCTTGAGTTATAACATAAAGTTACATTTTTTAATGGAAATCATAGTAGACAATGTCATTATAAATTTTTTTTTTTCTGTTTCTATCCTGTGAAATGGTTTTCATGTTAAAGCAGACAGAAATTGTTTATGTTTAAATCCTATTTTCGTAATGAACATTTTCACGTCTTTTATAAGTACGCTGTTGGGTTTATTTCTTACAATTAATAGAATCAATCGCCTTTTTTATTATTCTTATTATATCCCTTATAAATATAGAAATGTCCATCAGAGACATCGAAATTGATCCACCCTGTACAGTCGTGCGCAGCATATGTGCTACTCGATTATTCTGTCAAGGTACTACAAGGTCTTAAGGGTGAGGTTTGCGTGTGTGAGGTACACTTTAATTACGCGGGACTGCACATGCATGTACAGTAAGTGTCAGATGCCTATTGTCGCTTCGCTAATGTTCGTTTACGCGGAAGGAAAGAGATTTATAGCTGTCTGGAGTTTAGCTTCAGTGTGATGCGTGGTTTGCTATTGAATAAAGCACTTTTCTATTAAGTAAATAATAGAATAGTGGACGTGAACACTCATTAAAATACTTCGCTCCGGAAATTCTGATTTTTCTTTAGTTTTATGATCCTAGAAGTAAAAAAAATATTATTCACAGGTTTATTAAATGCACCACTCGTTTTTCTTTTGAAAAACTTATATTTTATAGTTCATGTAATGATGTTTTCTGTTTAAATTACATCTAATTACGAAGAGAATTTTTGTTAACCTTAGTAAAAGAAGCTGTTTTTATATTTGCAGTTAATATTTAAAATATGTATTTCGAACGTGATCTCCTTAATTTTCATTTGATGGTATTACACTTTTACACGACAAAAAGTGCTCCACGCAGAAAATTCACTAAATGACTAAGGTCGAGAATAACGTGATATACATAAGTGCGGTTTTGGCAAAAGTTTACGAAGTTGAGGTGTCTGACAATAGGATCGTAGCACGTTCTGTATACAGAAACCTAAATCGACAGAGTTTCTTTGATCTATAATCAGATAATTGTGATAGAGAATACCAGAGAATACTTGTCTATTTTTATAGAACAGTTCAATAGATAATTCTAGAACGTAAAAATGAAAAGAAAACAAATTATAATCAATAAATGCTAAGAACTTTTATTTTAATTTCTCTATTCTGCTTAATTCTGTACAATAATTTTCAAAATGATAAATAGGTTTTTTTGTATGTTAAAGCTATTCATTCAGAATCAATAATTTTATTAAACAGGAAAATCTTTCCTTGTGTTTTTTAATGTGTTATATTAGGTTGTTCGGAAAAAAATGTCGTATTATGTCTACAATTTTTTGATTCCAGAAAAGTTGGGTGATATCATTGTGGAATACAACTGCTAGCAGAAAGATGGCAAAAGGTCACTGATGCAAATGGTCATTATATAGTTTAATCAAAATTTATATACTTATGTATATAATCGTTCTAAATTAATCGTTTTCCGAACAACCTAATAATATTTTCAATAGCGTGCAGTTGCACTTTCTAGAGCATTTTGTTTTCTACTACATTTTCTTTTGTAAAATAAGAGAGAAGGACTGAATTTTAAATTACAAATGAATATTAAATTGACTATGCTTCTTCAATTTGGTCGTTTCCCATTACGTTTGCATCTGCACTTATTATTATCTATTTTTCATAAATATTTTGAATGATACAATGTAGCATAAAACAACTTATGTATTTTCAAACGAGTTTGTTTTATTTTTGAAATTGTTAAAAAATAAACAAATATTCTTGTATATGACAATATAATGTCTTCGTTAAATTAAGATTCCTGGGATAAAGTTCCAAACCCTTTATGAATTTCGTTGGATAGCAAATTAGGAAATAAATTCGTAAATTCCAAACCTTCCTAAATGGAACCTTTGAATCACTCAAGACGTTTTTTTTTTGTAAATTTTGTGAAACAGCTATATTGTCTTAACTGAAAAGGTACTTCATTTTGCATCAGAGTAGAAATAACTGTACATACAGGTCATTTTTTTATTATATGGCAACCGATCGATCGATAAGTCAAAGAACTTTTATGAAGCTATCTCCTTCTAACCTTGCGGCTTTTGTCATGTCATGTCATTTCGTCGTATATTTTCTGAATTCACAATCAGATCTATACGATTGGCATATAAATAAAAAATGAACTTTACTTATTTATGCAATTATGCAAGGTATAAAGTTAAAATGCAATTGGGAATAGTAGGCCCCGTCAAAAGTTAAAATGCTCGTCTCTATGCGGGACGTATGACAGTTACTTTCTATGTATATGCTTTAATGACACTTAAGATTGTAATAAGCCTTTATTGTTACTCAACAGATTATCATAGTATGAATTATAATAACAAATGCATGCGTCATCAATTACGCGGTGTTTCAGTCATTCATTTACACGCGATTTAATTAACACGCAAAGCACATGCAAAGTGCTAAAACAAAAATTAATAATCATGCAATTCTTCAAATGAAGAGTACTAATTTCAGACGCAATTTTGATATACAGAAAATGACGATAAGCTAATTTTTTAAGATTATAGTAAAACAATGTTATACAATTAATTTTTCAATTAATTTATCGTATTTCGCTCATTATTATATTATGTAAGGAAATGATCGTCGCTTTACTTCCACTATTTTAATGATATAATATTTAACACCATCGTCACTGATTGTAAGAATACGCTCGAAGGCAAATCAATGTTATTTACCCATCAACTTTCCGTACGCTTAATTGTTGGCATCCAACACGATTGTGTCATTGGCTAATTGTGCAAGAGGTCAATAAAATAAACACCCGAAGCGTGTTATATTAGCTCTGTCACTTAGAGAAGAGACCCGGAACGTACGTAAACGAAAGGAAGCTTTCGGAAGGGAAAGTCTTCAGCGTGTACCGTCGAATTTACAATAGGTTTTTTTTTTCTTCAATATTTACATATTTGACCAAATTACAAATTCAAATTCGCTCTATTTGCAGGAGAGGAAATTAACTAAAAGCAACCGGTTCGTTATACAACTACATTTGAAAAGTGGCAAGTTACAAAATTACTAGGTACAAAGAGGCTTTAAAGTAGGTACTAAGTGCAAAGCGCAATGAATATTCTCCGAGTTGATTTGCATTTAGTTTTCCCATTTGATCTTCCTTCGGGGCAAAGACTTTTTATTTGTAAGTTACAGAGAGAGATGAAAGAGATCGTGTAAAGGTCTTTTATTAAAGTTTTAATTTGTACAATGCGCGTAATGTACTATTTTACCCAAAAGTTACTTATTGTTAGATATTTACCTTTCTACCATAAGGCAGAGGTAGCTGAATTTATTTTTTATTTAAATTAATTAACGTATTGATTATACATTTTATTTCTAGGATAAGTCCTTCGTCATTCTTAAATTAAATTATGTACGAGCAAATATTAAAAGTAAAATGGAAACGTGTCAAAAAAAAAAATTAATATGGATTGTTTATTTTTGGCAACTTCAATTTACAGTAACGTTTACTTTCTTACTAATTAATTTAATTTAACCGCTCTTAGTCCTTGGCAATTCATCATCATAATCATACGCTCCGCTATTTAATTTACTGTGTAACTTGAGTATCGTCCTCGCTAAAATACACATACCTACATAACATGCACTAGAACTGAAGCGAACCGATTGCGACAAGCATGAATTAATTAACTGTTTCGAAATGTGTAATGAACGTCATCTTCTTGCGCGCGCGTGATTTATGAAGACAGCCACTTATTATCCTCCAAATATGAGCGGAACGTATATAAGTTATTTTAATGTTTGTTTATGAAAGTCGTCGTTTTGGAGAATTTTAAATTAATTGCAGAACTACTTGCGAAAAATCAACGTTGACAGCTCCACCGGACGTTACTTCCGAAAATGCAAACATATTCATCGACTTTGATTGAAGAGAGTGAGAGAAAATGTGTTTAATTGAAGATTATAAATTAGCTGAGATTTGCATTGTTTCTAATTATACCGCGTCGAAGTAACTGTTTCTTATTAACTGGGTCATATCCATAACGCAAACTATAACACAAGTGCTTTATGAGGCAAGATAAGATCATCCAAGGCAAGACAGAACATTCTGAAAACCGCTCGTCGCAATTTAATTCCTGCTCTTTTAAACCTTTTGTACATCATATTTTATTGTTATTTATTATATTTGCTAAAGAAGAATGACGATGAAAATTTATGCGCGAGGAGTTTTTGTATGTCATTAAGCCTGAATATTTTCGGGAGAAAGGAAGTTTATAGAAGAGAATGATTTAGAACAGCTTTTTTGAAAGTTTCAAAATTCGAGGATAAAGGAAACATTCTGGTGGATCCTTTCTCTTAGCATTTATTTAAAAAATAACAGTTAATGAACTATAATAATATAACTTGGTCATTATATTTTCTTACTTACTAATAGTGTTCTTCCAGTTCAGTTTTAATTAATTTAATTTTTATCAGCACTGAAATCATTGATCTAAACAACTCGTAAAATGTACATTATTTGTAAAAATCAACAGAACAAAATTTGACCCTTTTGTTGAACTAAAATTTGGCTTCATCAATTGTTTAATGCGTCAAATTACAACTAAATTGTAAGTTTAATTTTTTTAATATAATTCCGAAAGTATGAAGAATATTTAAAATTTTATTGCTTGGTTTATTTATAGTATTGATTGTCCAAAATTCATCCCATTTAACCAAATCTATATTTCTTATAAAAACAGAGATCATCATGCTGGAATTGTTATCTTGGTATACCATACCATAAATATGAAATAATTTTCGTTATGATAAAAATCTCAATTAAAATAATTGTAAATAATAAAAATTGTTATATCTGTAATTCCTATAATTTTTAACACTATTTAAACACACTATACTTATGGACCTTTAAATTTTTATTATACAGCCTGTCTCAGAAAAATAGACCTTAGAGTAATCGTGAATTCTTGGATTTAAATTAAGTCACATTAAATTTATCTGGGGTGCAATGAAATTGAAAAGCACAAAGCTGACATCGAATCAATTGAACAGAAGGTTCTATTCACGACGAAAAGAATTGACAAATACTTTTCAGTCTAATGCATAGGATAAATTTTTTGTCATAGAAAATGGAAATTACACTGCATCACCTACAGAAAATTAACAATTATCCTAAACAGTGACCATGAAATTTAAACACAAAAAAATCTTTAAGAGATCATAGTGTACTATTGAGTACACTAGTATTCGTTGTAATATAATATAATTATGTTTGTAATTTTTTTGGCGTTATAATAGTTAGAGAAGTAGTATAATACAATTTGTGCAAAGTGACTAACTATAGTAATTCATAAATTTTAGACGAATTAGAACCAACACATATGCAAAATATGAGGTCCAGCTTTTAAATGCGAAGTTAATCTATTGTTCTAATGTGTTGTAAAAATATGAATATGCATAAAAAAATAACACTACAGTTCATTTTTCCAATATATGCCGATCGATCAGTAACTCAAAGAACTTTGATGCAGCTATCTCCTTCTAACTTTCGTGAAACAGCCTTGCGGCTTTTGTCATGTCGTGTCATTTCGTCGTATACAGGCTGCTTAAAAAATGGTGAAACAGCCCCATTCTACACTATTCAGGACACTCTCTGAGCATGAAAAAATGTAAAAAAATTCTACCTTATGTTTATATTTCTATCATTAAACAATACATATTCAGTCAAAGTAAATTCATAGGTAACTAAATGCAATTACTTACCAAATTAATAGCTTGGTTGCCAGATCACTTTTATGATAATTTTTGTGCAAAAGACGTAGGTACTATTTATTGATTTTAAATAAAAATTATTGTTGGACATTTTTTTAAATATATCTTCCACTATAAAAATTGTTGAAATATTCAGGATTGGTAAATAATAAAAATTTCAAATTCCAATCTTACAATCTCCATATCTTTAAGGAATCACGAGGTAGAATGTTTTAAATATTTTCCCCATGCTCAGAGGGTGTTCCTGAGTAGGGAACAAAGCCGCTGTTTAGTCACTTTTTAAGCGCCCAGTATTTTCTTAACTCGGATCTGTACGATCGGCATATAGTAAAAAATGTAATGATCTGTGTATACAGAGTGGAGCCTCGAAACTTCCTTTTTCTGAAGGTGAATAAAATAAAAATTGTAGCTGACATACATGTTTTTTTGTTTTACATTGCAAGAACATAATTTCAAATTTTATATCATGCAGTTTTAAACAAAACATCCTTAAGGTGATGTCCACCGTTTTCTATACACTGACGCAACCGACTTCTGAAGCTCCTCTCTACGCGTTCTAATATCTCCACCGGAATTCGGGCTATTTCCTGCCGAATTAGATTCTTCAATTGAAACAGGGTTGTAGGGCGGTGTTTGTAAACCTCTGCCTTGAGGTAACCTCATCAAAAATCACACACAAAAAATTCAAAATAGAGTCTTGTGATTGGCTGTTACTATGGTAACAAAATTTAACAACCCTTTAAATTTAACGTCTTCAATACAGAATAGGCCCTATTAAGTAATAACAAGCATTCAATATAAAAATGAATTAGGGTAGGCGTTTGAATTTAAATGTATGTTTTAGATAACGTCATATTAATACTAATTGTCAATCATGGCTGCGGTGCCCCCGACGCAGACGGGTTCTGGTTAAAGGGGAAAAATTGTCAATCAATTATAACATACAGGAAATGTTGTTTAACGTTACTCATGCAGTTATTCATAGAGTTCAAATGTGTCTTGATGCAGCAGGCAGTGGTCATTTTACGCATCTGCTTTAATTTTTTTTTTTTTTTAAATAAAACGGTTTTCTTGCTTTGTTGAAACGTCAAAGTGCACACATGCGTGTTTAGTTTCATCGCCAACGCCAATTCATTTTTCATTTGATCACTTCTTGTAAATTAGAAACGTGTATAATACATTTGCGGGCGGAATATATCGGATGTCACTGTCATTCTTTTGACGTATGAGTGTAAAACAGACTTTAGGAACAATCAACCTTACTTTCGATTTTAATCATACTCATGTCATCTTGATAGAAAAAGTAATACTTAATATAAATCACAGAATGCAAATGCTTGTGAATCGGTGGCAAACAATTTTGTCGGTATGAATAATAATCAATAATTGAAGCACAAGATGCAGGAACGGGGGGATATGTCCAAAAAATCAGTTTTTACAGTAGAGCCTAAAAACATTTTATTTTCTTATGTATGTCTGGATAAATAGTACTACTACCTTTGAAAATTGTTACATGTGGTTTAGATGCACTGGTATATTCAAAAACATTGCTGATTTTATAATAAACAGTCAATTAAAAAAATATACATATGTATTTGATTTTAGACATGTCTCGACAAAACAAAGATACTGATATATTTCAAACATAAGTCAAAGTGTATAAACACAAGTTAAACATGTCTGTAACATGTCGCCTTTCTGCAAAGTATGAAGCATTTTATGCTCGGACATATACAGATGTGTTCAAAAAGGTGTTGTACAGCTACGTGTTAAATATCTTTGCTTTTGAGCGGCAATTGGTTTTTCTATTTTTGACTTCAATAATATTATTATTGCCAGAAACCGTATATGTAACAAAACTTGTACAACAATCTTTTGCACTTCATCATCAATGCACATACAAGTTTAGACAGTACGAACTAATTCTGTACAACACTTTTTTGAACACGACTGTACATACACAGTGCATCGTTATATCCCATTTTTCCACAATAGAAGCGGATTAGTATGAGGATACGAAAACTGCAAAAAAATGATTTTGGTGAAAAAGTGGACATGTCTTGTTTTTGCATCTTGCAGTTCAATTGTACACGCACAGTTAAAAAGTCGGACCAACATAAAAACTAAACAAGGTGAATTTAGTAACATGTTATTTTCTCTACGCAGTTTACGTAAACTTTAATCTAAAGGTAAAACTTCAGATCAGTATAATGATCATAATCCATTTTCAGACTAACAAGTGTGAAATTAAAGACATGTTAGGCAATGAAATAAGGAAAACTCGATTAAAACTAACCTCACTTATATTAACAATGTTGTCGTTTAAACTTTAAACTTTGCTGCTGTCATCGGCAGGTATAAAACGGGGATATCTTAGAATCTAAAGTTTAATTCCCAAACTGCAGTTTAAGCAAATGCTATAATACCAGCCCTAAGGCCCAGTTGTACAATTCTAGCTTAATTTTAAGCCAAAGCTTAAACCCTTAACAACAATTAATTGTTGAAATAATCGTTGTTATGAGTTTAAGTTGCAGCTTAAATTTAAACTGACATTAGATAACTGGGTTTAAGTGTATCAATTAAGCTAAGACTCTGATTTTATTTTTCATAGCCTCCCATTATCTAAATAATTTTAGATCCCACAGTATTAATTTTTAATACAGATTTAGTTTTATTGATTTTCTTCTTTAATACATTTTTTGAAAGAATCTTGTAACTCGAAAAAAATATATAATGATAACATCGTACCAGGCTTTATAACAAAGAGCTATAACACTTGACCTGACTTTGACATCGAGAGCGGCGTTCTTAAGCGTCCTCCCCTCATTTAACGCAGGGATAATATTTGATTTGCCCTAATATGACAAAGGGATGCCGTCGTAAAACGGAAGATATATTTCATCCTAATCGCTCGCGAGTTAATTGTTTTTTATTGCCACTTACATGTAAAATATCGGGCGTTATTCTGTAATAAAATTTTATTGCGATTGCAAACAGCGAACGGTCATGTTGGTATTGCGAGTATTTAAATTTATGCCTTGAGGTTTACTATCCCGAAAGTATGAGTCATTCAATACAGATTATCCTTGTACAATATGATACATATATCATGTATTTCATGTTGGAAAAATTTAACTTTAACTTTAAAATGAAATTCAAGAGTTAATAAGTTTATTTTTGAATACTTGTGAAGAGTATTGATAGGTATTCTGATTACCAATGAAAAGGACTGGTAAAAAGGACATTTTTGCTTATGGAACTAAAACCATAATTCAAACGTCCTAGTACATTGCAATGTGCATGAAATATCCAAACACCTGAAACTGTTCTTTTGATGCACCTTGTCTGAGTAATGCACGTCTACATAAATCATCAAAACGAAGAGCACGTCTGCGAGCACCTCGAAACTCATACTCACAATATTCACCGTTTTCCTAGAGTAAATAATTGTGTGAATACTGAATGAACTGCTTCCTCATAAGCACAAGGCTTTACTTTTGTTTTACCTCTTGTGCAAATGAACTTACTCACAAACAGTCATCATTAAATCAAGCGAGCTCGTGATATAATCTCTTGTGTATGTAGTGCAGTGCAATTTAAAATATGCAGATTAACTGACGTGTAACTCCTTGGAGATTGCAACGTAGAAAAACTCTACATGTCCTGAGATTAATTAAATAAAATATTCCATCAGCATCAGCGAAATTATAGGCTGACGTCACACCACACATCTCCGGCAATTTTGGAAGTAATTCCAACTGTAATTTCCGTGACATGTCCAGAAGCAAACCCTGAAACTCCCCTGCTGTCAACCAGCGGTTCCCAATCGGTTTCGCCGCGTAAGTAACTCGCTAATCGTGGAATCACAGAGGGGTTTGTTGATACCTCTGGTTCGCCACCCCAAATCCAACTCGCCCACGGCATCGTGTGATCGAAAATTCAAATGAGGCGGTCTGCCCCCGGGGGCACCGCTGTCCGGAACACGTTCTTTTCGATGTCGTGCGGGCTGCGACCCCCGCGCGCGCTCGCTCAAACGACGCGAGTTGTAGATCGTAAATATAATTACGAAGATTAGGTGCTTGAATGGGGCCTTATCGCGAAAGGTAAATTGGCCCTGTGAAGTTTTATTTTGGGCGGTTAAGCAAATTACTGCTTTGTGAAAATAAATAGTTTCAAAAATACCATGAACGCTTAAAATATTAATCTTTATGTTATGCTTGAGTTAAAAAGGTTTTTGTGGTGATAATTCATTCTTGATTAAAATTGTAAATTAAAGGCAATATCATTAGGATTACGATTCAAAGTTTCGCCTCTCTTATTCTTTCTATTTTTCTGCCGTAGATAGTATCACTTGTATTCGTTCTTTCATGCTCTTGCATGACGGCCTATTTTTCACGCCGATCGTTTAATTTACTATTACAAATGTTTCCTACAATTATAATTAAGTAAGACAATGATTGCTATATTTCTTCTTTTGCTGTCATAAATAATATTGAGTTTTTTCACCTTCATCTAATCGTTCCACCTTTTTCTCTTCGTCTAAAACTTTCATCTTGCTGTTGATTTATTTTTGCTTGTCCTTCAGGCCTTTTTTGGCCTCCGGTTTCATCGTAATTGCTTGGAATTCAAAATTGCCGCCTTCTTTTCTTCTTCATTTTCCGCGTTGTTCTTATTTTATCCCATGTTTTATTCCATGGTCTCTGCTGTTCTTTGCTAGGCAATCATTTCGTGCATTGTTTTACCTCCGTTCGCAGTTTTTCCATTGCTTTTATTTTCCTGGTTTTCTTCTGTTTTCCTCTTCTGTCTGCCTTCAATAGATTTATAATTTTATATACCTCTTCGTCCAATTGTTTCATGCACTAATTCCTCCACATACTAAGTATTTGACAAAATTTATGTCTGAAGTTTTGTTGAAGCGAACCCAACCCTTGCATCTAAACATGAATTGTAGCTTATTTAGTACCTTTGAAAGTCGACAGATAGTACCGGCAGGTCTTTCAGTTGAGACTCAACAGATGGCAGCACAGAAATGTTTTCCTCTCATATTTTGTCTTACTTTTAAAATCTAAGAATGTATTTCTTCCATATTTTAAAGACGATGAAGACGGTGTCAAATTTCTTGTATTTTATTTTATTTTTAATCTAATCTGTTAATACACATAATTTCGTAATATCCATCGACTTTTGTTTTCACGTTTGTCTTCAAAGTTGAATATTGTCATATTTCTTGCTTTTTTGTGGTTTGTCTTTTACAGATTATTAATTGTTTAAAAAAAAACAATAATGAAATGAAAAATATGGAATATTAAGATAAACGGAAATCACAACGTGATGAAAATTAAAGTGCAAATTCGTCAACATTTTCATTGATTTTGTTTTCTTGGAATTTTTAACGCGCTTTCAAATTTCTTGTAATTTGCTTTTTTTAATCTATTCAATTATTTTTTTTCTTTATTTTAATTAAACGAAATTTTTGCAATTGTATTATTTCTTTATCTTTACCTTTTCTTTCGTCTTTATCTCTCCTTTTCTGCCTGTTTCTATAATATTTATAGACTATGTAGACTAGAACTAAATTCATATCGCTAAGCGGTTGTCTCCTCTTTCCTTTTTTCCTATTTTTTTCATTTTAATTACATATCGGTACATTAACATATTTAGTCACTTCTGGTTCATTCAGGACATAAATCTCATCACTAGCTTCTGCTTTGTGCCTTTTCCACATAATTCACCTGTGCTCCTAGGATTACCATCCCAAAATGATGCTGTTCTACCTTTGCTCTTTTCATTTATTAATAATAATAATAATAGTCTTTATTCCCACCAAGTTTAACATAATATAGATAGTACATAATTTGACATACAGTACAAAATTTTAGTATATCAGCTTTGAGAAACAAGAAGGGTCAGGTTCAGAAAAGGCACAAGTGCCAATCTGCTCTTCCACCCGACCTTTGAAATTAATTAACATTTAAACAAATTAGAAAGCACATGCTGCCAGTATATGAGAGAAAAAGGCTCTTTCCGTTTCCTTTCCTTTTCACCGACTTTCCTATCTAGTAGTCAAAAGCGAGCAAATTTTCTTTTTGAAACTGACACTGGGAAGCAATTTGTAATCTGAAGGGATGCCATTGTACACTTTGGTAACATTATAAGAAAGCGATCTTTCATAAAAACTAGAACTATGAAGTGGGGGTGTCAAAAGACCCTTGTGTCTAATATTTATATGATGGACATCCGTTCTGAAAGAAATTTTTTTATATAGGTACTTAGGTGTTTTAGTTAAAATAATTTTATGAAATGTGCAAGCTGAATGTAGAAATCTTCGATCGGCCATGTTTAACCATCCGGTCAGTGAGAGTGTGTGTGAAATTCGTTGATATTTTTTGATACCATGTATAAGTCTAAGACACGAGTTTTGAATCAATTGTATTATATTACGGGTGACAGCATCTAAGCACGGATCATATACAACATCGCAATAAGTGAAGTGAGATAATACAAGGCTTTCACAGAGAATGATTTTTAATTTGCGAGTTAAAATATGTCTTGAGTTGAAAATTAGAATAAGCTCTACAAATACACTGAGAGATATGGCTCTTAAATCTCAACTTAGTGTCTACTATTAACCCTAAATTTTTAGCTTCATCCACAAACTTAAGAGGAGCGCCGTCTAGAACTATTTAGATGTATATCAGATGGCCGTAAACTTTTACTGAAAAGGAGCGCCACTGATTTGGCTGCATTAATTCGAAGTGACTGTTTTTTTGAAACGAGTAATAAGTTAGGTAAATCCTCCTTGATAATCTGAGTCACGGAAGAATAATCGTCTCTAAAAAAGGAGTAAAGAAGTTGCGTGTCGTCCGCGTACATGTGATATTTGCAATTTTTCATATATTCATCAAAATTACAGGTATATATTGCATAAAGTAGAGGTCCTAGAATGGAACCTTGTGGGACTCCCTGAGTGATTTTTTATTCTATAGAAATTTCACTTCCAATAATTACTTTCTGCGAACGATTCTTTAAATAAGAAGAGAAAAATGAAATCACATCATCCGACAATCCGATAAAATGAAGAATCGCTAGCAGTACGTTATGGTTAATAGTGTCAAATGCCGCATATCGTCTTGAAATTTCCTTTCTTTTGCTCCTAATCCATTATTCATAACTAAAGCACGGATTTAGGTGTACTTTTAGGTCATGAGTCCACAACGCATACGTCCCACTAAAAAGATGATTCTGCTATGAATACATCACGGATTGAGATGTGTTGCTATCGTCTTTGTTTTTTGAAGGCATTCACTTCACTATTTTTTTTAAGCTCTTGCCAACATAACCCAATTAGAAATTATAATTGTCGAAGGTTATCTAAAGTTATTTTAATTTTACTCACATAACAGAAAGTCAGAATAATAGAGAAATACTTAACCAGTCGTTTCTGTAGATAGTTCAATAATTGCAAAATTGCTTTTGATGTGATTTCAAAAAATCATTAATTATTCTGGTGAACGTAGGATGGTTTCATAAGCTCGATTCCGTCGTGCTTCAAACTCATATCATCTCTCATCTTCTCTCTGGCGAAGCAATCAAGTATGTATGTATGTCTAAGGTCGTATTGCTCAATCTGATGTGCCATGCACTGCAGAAATCGATTAGAATTAGATTAAATCGGTGGTCGTCACAAAAAGCGAGCGAAAGAAGTCCCCGCTCCGGTAGGTTCATCACCGCCGCCGGTAATAATGCTCCGTGAATTATGGTCGAGGCTTTATTGCAGGGCATTGTTGCAATCCGCGTACAAATAAATGGAAGAGCAATTGTGCAAAGTTTTGCGAAGCCGATTGTGTCAGGCGTAATAAGCGTTTAATTAGCTGGGAAAAAGGTGTACGTGAAGATTTTTAACTCGAACGAATGCTCGATGAGAATTGTATGGAAATTGGGTACTTTGAAGGTGATGCAGAAAGCTGCGAATTCAAACTGCTTAGATATCATAATAATAAATAATACTCCCTCTGTCCCAAATTATGGTATACATTGCGGGTTTTATATTTGTCCCAAATTAAGGTATACAAATCTCTAATATTGGATTTACTCTTTTTTATCTTTACTGAAATTCAAAATTAATGTAATCAGAGTGAGTTATGAAGAAAAACGTTTGTTTTATTGACCAATAATATTTTGTAATATTTTGCGATGTCAACTGCATATTGACTACACAAAATAGATACCGGCAAATTCCCTTCGTTGCGAAATTGTTCTTTTTTCATAATATCTTGAATTTTAATATTAATTACTTTGATTTGACGTTTGTTCTTTGAAAAATGCTATTTTCCGAATTTATAATTTTCTTTACCTAAACACAACGGGTGTCATTTAACCTTTTGACAATATTGAGATAAACGATAAAATTATGAATGAACAGATTCATGCAAAGTCATCTATTAATCATCAAGACTTCTTGATTTTGATAAATATCCATCATTAACAAATTATCATTTTATATAACCATCCATATTCAATACATCTTTATACAAATGTATACCATAATTTGGGACAGAGGGAGTACAAAATACTCATTTAGTTTGAACCAAAAAACCTTTGACATATGCGATTGATTGATTAATTAAGCTGTAAAACGAGAAAGAACGTGACCAATTCCATGAGATTCATTCGGAAATAATCTGGGATCATAATCATTTCCAGTCGTGGTTATTATGATATGATTTTTTATTGCTACAAACGTAAATCCAATCTGCATACGTTATAACAATCAAAAATAATAAATACAATAAAAGAGCAGTCACGATATCAAATAAATATATACAGAGGCCACTCAGATGGCTCTGTACTACCAATTTAATAATTTGCTTTATATGTATTAAAAATCATTTAACAAATTAACTGCGTCAAAATATTTATTATAGCAAGGAAAGTAAATCCATTTTTTTAGCTGAAAGTTATGCTGCTTCCATCAAGTTTGGAATTTGCAACATAACTGAAAAAATTGACATTATTAAATGTTGATATTAACTTATTACTATACTTAACATAAATTAGTTTTGTCTAAATTTCGTAAAGATCAAAACGGTGTTAAGTAAAAGAGTAAAACATAAATTAAAAAGAGCGTCGGTCCTAATACAGATCCCTGTGAGGCACTACATAAATTAAATAAATATTCTGTAATGAGTAACATAAGAAAGAAAAAGATTCATCGTTACATTTACGAGTATATCTGAAACACAAAACATATTATATCACATACGTACAACTTATTATAAAATAGGAGATGTCCTGTAGGACATTCGGGACGATACAATAGTATCCTTTGAAACTAGAACCTTTTGCTTTTGTCTGCAACAATGTAACCCACGTTAAATGCAAGTGCAAATAGTGTACGTACAAGTAATCTATATAACTTCATAAATCAGTTGCACGAAGTCGACCTGAAGTCTATTTATTAAATCGCTGAGATGTCAAGTCTTAATGAAAGAAAATTGCGCTCCTCGTTCCTGGGCTCAGGAACACATTTTGTGGGAACATTTTCAGCGAAACTCTATTCTTCTATTATCATATAAATCACGCTTTTATTAATGGTTTGGGAAGGAATTAACATTGGAGAAAAAAACAAATTTTATTTTGCTGGGCTAAAGAATCTCCTAACTCTTGATGGGTACGTCGATCAATTATCCTTCTAAAAGTCATGGTTTTTATAGAAAAATTTGTATTTTTACACGAAGATAAATTAAATTTTATTAACAGAGTATCTCAGAACACATTTCTAGCAAGTTATTTCTAAAATGTGGAGAATAAGTTTCGAAGAAGTTTAATCGATGCGCGATATCCGAATTTATGGCAAATCAGTTTATAAGAATTTCAACTTCGCGAAAGTTGATTGATGACAGCGTATCTGTCTTTATTATTCTGAAAGTATCGTCGTTTTCAGGACGTTTCATACATTTTCAGAATCCTAAGAGGTGATCATTTCAAGAGATTATAATAAATTACACACGATCGCGGGCTATAATTAAGTAAGAATGAACTTAAGCCGCACCTGAATCGAGTCCAAGGTTCCGACTGAAAATAACGAAGTGCCTTACGCAAAATTAAAAAAATTAAGGCATGTATTGCTGAAAATTACCGTTATTAACCGTACGTTGAAAAGGTAATGGTTTGGATTACCACGATGTAACATTGCCCGCCATTACATTTTAACTTCGCATTAATCTTCAGGAATGATCAACCAAAATTAACCAACGTATTTCGATCGTGTCCTTTGATGTTTCACGCCGTTGACAACCATCGTAACGTTATCCTAGGTTGACGTTGTTACGCGCGGAATGCGACGGTGAATTTATCCTTCTTCACCTACACACACGCACGCAGGTGAGTCGGAGAGGTAGGGCGGGGTGGAAAGCTCCGGGGGTGGAACGGATCGATAGAGCGGCTGCCGCTTCTGCATGAATATTTGATACCCCTGCCCTTCGCCCTGAATGTAACGACCTCGCAAATGTCGGAAGGTGCGTCGAAAACTCAC
This sequence comes from Dorcus parallelipipedus, assembly GCA_958336345.1. NCBI lineage: Eukaryota > Metazoa > Arthropoda > Insecta > Coleoptera > Lucanidae > Dorcus > Dorcus parallelipipedus. The sequence goes on along the minus strand of OY284482.1, from coordinate 39,586,925 downwards.
TTTCATTCTTGAGTTTTTGGGGGGAGCTTTTTTTTCGGAACGGGTATCTTGGACAGACTGAATATCAAGTGCCTTTTTTGCATTTTTACCAATCAAGTACAAACGGGGAGATTTAGAACGATAATCAATTTTTATTGCATTTATTATAGGAATGTTTTTGAAATAAAATGTTTAAAAGACAACAGTCGAACTGTCAAGGAGTATAAAGTTTCTGGTAATTTATGACAATTCTAATGAGAAAAGCCACTCTGGTCAAACTTTAGAAGACACTACCCTGTCTGCATTACATACATGCGTACATACCTACATAGGTTTGGAAATCTCATGAAAGTGATAAAACTGTCAAGGCTAACTTTTTTCAAGAAAGTTATTTCCATTTCTTGAAACATATTCAAAAGGCCCTATTTTCGCTCTTTTTGGTTTCAGAAATTTTGTATCATATTTTTGTGTTTTATGGAACCCCAATAACTTTAATTATTCTTAGAATAATAGATTTTAAAATATTAAAATTAAACATCGGAGGTTATCAAAAAAGGTGTCACAACATACTTCTTTCTTTCATAGTATACTTCAGCAAAGCCTTCGACACCATAAATATTGGGCTCGTTTTTTTATTCGGGATTAAGTTATGCGTTGCAGGGATTAAACCAAAATCGTTTTTTTTTACATTTTAAGGTGGACTAGTTTATCAGCAGGAATCAGCAGTTCTTTAATCAGTTCTTTAATCAGCAAGTTCTTTAATCAGCAATTCTTTAATCAGCCCAAGTTTTATCTCCTACCGATTTTAAGTGGTTTTTTTAACCACTGAAAGAATACATATATGCAAATTGTCATTTTAAAACTGCAGTCTGACGTCATCACGGTTCAGCGCTGAAGATATAAGATGCAGTAAAAAACCACCCCTATGATATACTTTTCACGATTCTTCAAAATATCGGTTTCGGATGTGATGCTGTAAAATTAATTAAAAGTTATGTCCCTGGTCGCATGCAAAACATTAAATTAAATAAAAACAAATCCATATAAATAACTTCCAGTGTACCTCAGGGCTCCATTCTATGGACCATTGTTATTCTCGATATTTACAAGTGAATTTTGTGATATTGTGTATTCTACATGCGAGGTGTTCCAGCCCATCTGAGCTATAGGAAACTAACAAGGAATTTCAAAAATTTACATTGCGTCTGATGGTTCTCGAACGAATACAACTTAATGTTTGAAATGATGAAAAATCATATCACAATTATATAAATAATTAAAGAGAAAGGTTTTCGAAAATCTAATAGGTATTCTTTTAATATTTTTCTACTGTAGGAATTTGACAGCAGATCTTAGCCCCGGAAATTGTAGAATAATATTATGGCTTCTTATACGAGAAGTTCCAATTTGATTATTTGAATACCACTTGAAATTGTTTCTACCAAAATGAACTTTAGAGTCTACTGCAAGCTTTTCCTCAGTTTCTTCTCTTTGTGCAGAATTTGGTTCATCTAACGAGTTCCCCAATCTCCCTATTTCGTAAAATTCATCATCTTCTTGAGAGTTTGTACCAAGTTTACTATAAACTGCAAAATCGTCATCACCACTTGCAGAGCTGCATAATTCTTCGAACAATAGTAAAAGGGTTTCCGGTGAAGTCTTTATCGACAAATCTAAAGCGTTTTCGGAATCGGTAAAATGTATTCAGAATTGCAGAATAAAATTAAAATAACTTTAAATGGTACTGAGTAACTGATATATTTATATTTAAAAGTGCTAAAAATCTTGGATTAACTTTAGTTAAATAAAATACTTTTAGATTTCGTGATCACATATCTACACATGTTGACACTACCTATTCAATTTTAAAGAAATTATTGCTCTCCACTGTTTGGTATGTTTGGTAGTTGTCTTGACGGTCTTACGGAATATCGTATTCAGAAAGTTTTATGTATATTTTTGGAATTCGTAAATCGAACAAACCTGTATTTCACAAATTTGCAAACTTGGGATGCATATCACAATGCCACTTTGACAATAGAATCTAGCTATTCGTGTAGGAAATTAACCTTTCGTAATGATATCCATAACATTAATGTACGGAAAAAAAAAACATTAACACCACCTCCTCATGGTAATGAACTTTTTGAATGTTCGTTTAGTTATAATGTCACAATGCACAACAGTCTACGGGGCTCAATGCTGCCCGATTTAAAGGTCGTCTAAATAAAAGATCTAGGTATTATTCGTCCAGCAGTCGAATGCTGATTGTCTGAACGCAAATTTATAACAAAATTATTATTTAACAATTGTTAAAGTTAGGTATAGGGAATGCTAATACAGTTCGACGCAGCATTTAATTCCACATACGATGGTGTATTAAAATATTGGTCTGTATTTGAATCTCTTCGAGTGGAGCGGTGCGTTTTAGACACCCTGTAGCTTAATAGATTATGCTTATGGAATTTTTAAGAACCTTAAAGCTTCAACTACAATATCAGCTATTACAAATAAAATTGCTTCAATCATAGCTGTGTTATAATTTTTTGAAAATCAAATTGCAGAATCCAAATTTTTAAGAAAATTCAAAATATCTCCAAAATGATGCATTTTAGAGATAGGGAAATGTATTGCAATTTAACATATTTTTACATGTAGACATCAAAAACGTGATAAAAAATATAGAATTCCATTTAAAATAAGCGAGTTGATAGCGACTTCCGGTACAACAGGAAGTGATACAAAAACAATTTTATTTTATTTAAAGAGATCTCTACGGAAAACCCTTGCTCCTTAAATTTCAAATATCTACGTGAACTACAACCTCGAAAACTTTTAACGAACGATTTACGTGGATAACCCTGTATACGAAGTTGATAGGTAAATAATTGAACTGACTTTTTCTTTGGAAGAAGTTCGGAAGTTATTGACTAGGGACAGTGTATTGTTCTTAGATCCATTGTGAATCATGTCATCGCATCTGATCTGTTTCCTAAGACGATCCAATCAAGATAAAGCAATTTTTAGACAAAAGCAAAGTTCCTGTGTCACACCTTATTTCTCTTGTATGTTGTGACTTTTGTTTATTCCCCAAAATAGTCTCTCCTTAAAAGGATTCGTTCTTCCTCATTTAAAATAGATGGAAAAAAAAATCGACGAAACTCTTGAATGATAGCCAATAGCAATCCAATCCAACCCAATAGAGAAAAGTTCATAAAGATACATGAGCGAATAATTCGGAAACTTTTTCGCGTTGTATCAAAAATCACATGATCCTGAGCTATCCTTATAGAATGTACAGTTTAGTTCTCTTGGTAATTACTCTAATTAGATGAAATTTAATATCTGAACTAAAAATTACATGTAAATGTGTTTACTTACTTACTTACTTACATCAAACGTTAACGGTATTACATACATCAATAACTATTAAATAAATCAGAGTTATTAAAAATTTCTATTAATGTTAATATAATAATGCATAGGAAAAGTATTTAAGTAACTATTTACTACAGCGAATTACGAAAACAAGAATCAATCTTCGCTAATTGCTTTTACATGAATTGCGCCATGAATTTCACTTCGGGTTACAAGCGCCGAATGGATAATTAGACGCAACTTGGCGTTGTCTTCGACGTGTAGCAATCTTTAATTTCTTATAATGTGTTTACGCGTTTATGTATTTATTATAAAACTTATGCTAATATGCTACCACACTTTTCGTTCGGTTAGTGCAAGCGACAGTCCAGGATTGCGCCATCCTCGATTGCTCAAACAAAAGCCAGAAAAGTAGACAGAGAAAAAGAGGCAAGAAATTTGGCAACCACGAGCAATAAAAATTTGAAATTTATTATTATTGGCGACCTTATTAGAAAGAAAAAACAACTTTCATAATATGTCTTAATTAATTAAGGTCTTCATTTTGTTTTGCGAAAGTGATTAAATGAGGCTTTCATTTCGCTTACATTTATGTATATGTTGTGCCAAAATAGTTTTTTTTTTAATGAGGGCACCAAAAGCTACTCATTTTAATTTAGAGAATAGATAAGGAGTAAGTAACTATTATGCTGCTAACTGTTACATTATGTACCACTCTAATAGTATGCTCCAGTTAGCACCAGTAGCAGCAAAATAATCAACAGCAGAACTGAAAAAATAAACTTGACGCAAATGGATGAAGATTAAGGAAACCTTCGAATAGAGTCCTAGAATTTGCTAACGTAGATTGAATTTAAGCCATCGGACATAACTGTCAAGATAAGAGATGACACAGCCATGTTGCGGTAAAATAAGACCAGATCAGAATTGACCATAAATGAGAAAAAAGGCGAATAAGATAAATTTATAATAACCATAACTGCAAAGCATTCTTTTTGTTTTTCCCTCATGAGTAGACAATGGAATCACATATTTCGACGTCATCATCACAAAATACATAAATTTTTGTAACTGATAGAACAAGTAGATTCCTCATTACGTTAGTTATTTCTTATTTTATTTACTCTAGCATAACTTGTTGTTGCTTCATTAGAATTTGAAGCACAAAAAATAACTTTCTAATAATGAGGAAGGAGGCTTGAAATAAAACTGGCATTTGCCCTAAATAGAAGAATTATTTTTGAAACTGCGTCTAAGACGTAAACGTGAAGAATAACACTTTAATGGTCCAATTAACCTCTGGAAAAATTCTCTTTATCCCGACAGCTGCTGGGAGCGTCAAATTAAGCCACTCCGATTTTTCAAACGGGATCGAGTCTTAACAGTGTCACCACCAACGATTGTTTTACGTGATGAGAATGAGATAACGGACGGGTGGCGAGACCCGAATGAAAAACGGCCTTAAACTGTTTGAGCCTGTTTTGCCTTAAATTGTATTACGTGGTTTGCATAAATCGTCGCGCACAATTTGCACGATTTTTCAAGAAAAATTGGAATCCTCACGAACGAATTTTATGCTTTTCAATTTTCGGCAACTTTTATTGATATAAGAAATTCTGCTGTATTTGTAAATTAAATTTAGGAAGTTACAAGTTACAAACTTTTCACCAATATTTTACTTTTTCATCGTTTTTATTTAATTTAAATCTGTGACAGTTCAAATCAAATCGAAGATGTTCTTTCCTCATCACCATCAGTAAGAAATGGAGTACGATAAGAATCTGTTTTATGTTCGACCTTATGCAGTCTATAAATACAGCAGGAGGAATGAGGAAAGGTTACTCATATCATATCACATGAACACACACTTCCAAACATTTGACAATTAAAGTTTGATTTCAATAATTTCTATCGAATGGGAAAATAAAAACAAATCCATACTAAAACTACATTTCAAAAGGGGTTCGAAACAATTAAAATTTGTCCATAACAGTTTAAATTCCGGTTGATATGACAACTGACTACGTCACCCTCGACGTACAACCAACTTGAAATAAAAGAAAAAACAATTTGCAAACAGTCAATGTTCTCTTTATTAAAAATGTATGCATGAAAATACATGCACATTTTATCCTACTCATAAAACCGTCTGCAAAATCGATCCCCAAGTAAAATTTAAACTATACCTGCCTACATAATGGTATACAGGGCAGTATTACATCGATTTGCAATGTCACTCCACGGCTTCTCCGGTGACACTTTCCATATTTAGAAAAACGCTAATATAAAATGCATAAATTAATCGAGACCGGATCAGAGGATTGGTCCCTGGGGTGGTGACGTCCGGGACGCCGCCAATGGCAGAGAGGCGTCGAGGGCGCCTGCCTGACCCAAAACCCGCCCCTACGCAACTGCAACCCTTACTTCACGAAGTCAGCGTGGGCTGCGTCACAGGAGCGGTCGCACGTAACGGGAGTGAGCGACACAGTGCACCTGGACAACGGCACCGTGGATACCCGCGGGCAACACGTTCCGGGAGGCAGCCTCAGCCTGCTCGGTGAATCGCGCGTGGCCAACAACATACGTGGTTTTTTCGCTACTCGGATAGGAAGCGCCCTACCCGACACAGGTACGTCAAAAACCTCCCTAATTAGCACTAGAAATACCTTAGACGCTAAAGGAAAGCGGCGAAATTGACCGCGTATTGATTTTTAAGACGAACGAATTACCTGAAACACGCAACCAAAATGGCCGAGCTTTAAACAAGATGGCCGATATAGGGCAATTGATTAAATATTCCAAATGAAAGTACGAAGGTCATGCTGAAATTTTATATTAAGATTACATTTCAGGACTGAGCAGAAGTTTCATATATATTTTGGAAGAATTTAAAAGACCCCTCCAAGAAATTAGCTTTTGTAAGAGGAGAGAGGGCAAGAAAAGTAAATTTCATTTAACCATTCACCAGTCAATCAGAATGAAAGAGTTTCAGATTTGGGACTGGAGTAGTAACAATACAATATTACCAAGGTATCTCGTTCACAGGCATAATTGGGGGAAAAAGCTCGAGCAAATAATAATAGATAAACATGATAACAAAGATCTTTCATATACGAAAAGTAGATAAATTTATTGATTGAAACCTTTGAAGTGCAATTCTTCCTAAAATACTACCCTTAGGTTCTTATAAGTAAAAATTTAATAAAAGTAAGATGCTCACTGGCCCAAATTTCAGTACGGTTTTCGTAATTTGTCGCCATCTACATACGCTTTAGTTGTCAGTACCTGCCTGATGGATATATATCATAAACACCGCGTATCATAGAAATGTGCTATTTATATATTTGGTGTACGGTGGGGTGCGGGGGGAACAGCGCAGTGCCTCCCCTCCCTACCCTCGGCGGCAGTATCTAATACTTGTTCTGTGTCCAGGTTAATCCGATGGCACTGCGCTCCCCCGCCCCCAAATAGACGCTTGCAAGTCGCGAAATTCACCACCCGCCATGACGGCCACGATACCGATCATCAACATGCAGTTCTCGGAACTTAAGGAGGTAGTCTGGACGAAGCTGCAGGAGCCCCGCGCGCAACGCAAGCTCATCCTAGTGATCGTTTCGATCGCACTGCTGTTAGATAACATGTTGTACATGGTAATAGTGCCCATAATCCCCGATTATCTACGTTATATCAAAGCTTACCCTGACAACATCCCCGTTCCGGGAAACTCCTCAGCTCCACCAGGTACACTCAAACACGAACACCACGGCCAGGACCAGGCTACCGGCATCCTCTTCGCTTCCAAAGCAATCGTCCAGTTGATGGTCAATCCGTTCTCGGGAGCTCTGATCGACCGAATTGGCTACGACATGCCGATGATGATCGGCCTGACGATTATGTTCCTCTCGACGGCAGTGTTCGCATGTGGCCGCAGTTACGGCCTCCTCTTCTTCGCTCGAAGCCTTCAGGGAGTAGGATCGGCTTTCGCGGATACGTCGGGGCTGGCCATGATCGCGGACCGTTTTACCGAAGAGACGGAACGTTCAAAAGCTCTGGGCATCGCTTTGGCCTTCATCAGTTTCGGTTGCCTGGTAGCACCACCTTTCGGAGGAGCTCTCTACCAGTTCGCAGGAAAGGAAGTACCATTTCTGATTCTGGCGTTCGTTTCGCTAGCCGACGGTTTCATGCTGTTGCTAGTGATGAAACCCATCAAGACCCAACTGAAAGAAGCTCAAATGGTGAAACCTCCGTCAGTTCCGATCTGGAAACTCTTCATGGACCCGTATATAGCAGTGTGCTCAGGCGCGCTGATGATGTCGAACGTGGCCCTCGCTTTCTTAGAACCGACGATATCGTTGTGGATGGAGGACAACCTAACGACGGAAAACTGGAAGATCGGCATGATCTGGCTGCCAGCCTTTTTCCCGCACGTGTTCGGAGTAATATTGACGGTAAAAATGGCCAAGAAATATCCTCATTACCAGTGGTTAATGGCAGCTGGCGGGTTGGCCCTCGAAGGGCTGTGCTGCTTCATAATTCCCTTCGCCAGTTCCTACAAAGTACTAATGATTCCCATCTGCGGTATTTGCTTCGGCATAGCCCTCATCGACACAGCCTTATTACCAACCCTCGGATACCTGGTGGACGTACGTTATGTCTCGATCTACGGCAGCATATACGCCATTGCCGACATTTCTTACTCGGTGGCTTACGCTATAGGACCTATCATAGCGGGAGGAGTGGTAGAAGCCATAGGTTTCACGGCCTTGAACGTGGGGATCGCGTTTTCGAATTTGCTGTACGCCCCCGTTCTTTCATATCTCAGACATATTTACGATTTCAAACCGTTCGAGAACGAGGCGAATATTTTAATGTCAGATCCGCCAAACAAAGAGTACCAGACATACACAATGCAAGATCAGAAGCAAGTCAACAACGAGATTAAAAACCATTTGGAATACCGACAGCAGGAGACTGATTTGGATGGGTCCGGTATGAATGGGTATCACCATCAGCAAAGTTACCGGGATCAAAATTGCCAGCAAGATTATCAACCGCAACAACAGAACTATCAGCAAGAAGCTCCTTATCAACCACCTCAACGTTCTACTGGTAGGACGCTACCAGAACAACCACAGTCAAACCCATTCAGGCCACCAGCGGAACCTGGACGCAATCCTTTCAGACAAGGCTTCAACTAAGTGTACTATAATGTATATTTGTGTTAGTATCTCCTTTAAGTGTTTGTTCTCAAACATGTACATACATACTTTAACATACATATCACATCAGTTGTTCCTGTGACACTGTACATATCGCGTCAGTCTGTAGATAGATATTGTCGGTAATTCCCCTGAACTGACCGACTTAATCTGATTTAGTATTTAAAATCTTAGCAGTAAGAAAACTGATGATTTAGTTTTCATTGCTTTCGACATTTTTAACTATAAGTATATCAACTAAGATCACATACATATCAGAATCGATTGATTCGCTTGTTACAACGTGATAGGTCGCCCTCTGACCAACGTAGTTTAGGTACGTAGTTTAATTCTAGGCGTAAGTCACCTATCTAGCCCGCATCACGCCCTCCCTCTCGAACCCCATCCTTCTCCGCGTTGTACATTCGTTCAAGTTGGATTTTATTGAAATAGCTCTCGACTCGATAGTGTCAATTTCTAGCGTGTACAAATTAGATGTTTGCAAAAATGTCTTAATTGAATTCGTTTGCCATTAGTATAAATACGTTCTAGAACCAGAAACATTGCTCAGCTGTATAGATAACTCTCTTGTAATTATTATGAATGTAGTCATTTCCGGAACCCCCTCCCATTTTTTATGCGCCTTAAAAGACAAACTTAATGACATAGCGTTAAAACTGTATTCAATTAAAAACGCTTTTTTTAAATTTGAAATGAAAAAGAAAGAGAACAGGCTGAGACGAAACGACGATACATGCTTACATAAAACTCTTATATGAAATACATAATAAAATAAAGTTCAGCCATACTTATGAATTTATTTAGTTTATTCTTCATGAATCCAATCGAGAGAAAGTTCTAGTAAAGTATCTTGATGAATGTATTTGGTTTATCTCAGCCTGTAATTATATTTTTACAAGGAAATCTATAACATGAGAGATCTAACCTAATAAAATCCAATACTAAAAAAGAACAAAAATAAAAGCTTACCGCCTATCGTTCTCCGCCTTTCGACATATCTACTTGGGCAAACTTGCCTCAGCTTAAGTCTCCCGTTTCTCTTCGTTCTCTCGAAGCTTCTAGTTTCGTGTGTAAGTGTACCGAAAGAGCAATAAACCCCAGCACAGCTGATTTCCGTTGTTTTGACCAAATTTTCGAATTTACTCCACATCGAACGTTAGGTAGATTAAACTAATTGTGTCACTAGTGGGTGTTGTTGTTACCTTAATACTTAAGGTGCCTATTCTGTTTGAAGGAGGCCGAGGCCTTCCTCAAGAGCATATCCTGATTAGATGCTATGCACGTGGATGTACTATATAACATGTAACTTGTGTGCACTTAAGGTGTATGTTGACGAAATGAGATTTCATTTTTTTAGCTTAGAATTGCCCATAATTACGAACTCTGCATAATCCAATATTAAAATTAATGTTTCTGCTTCTTGTCAAGAATGTTTTACAGATATTTCGACACATAGTTTTGAAGCAAGCAAACTCTGTCCTAATGACAAAATTTTGCATTCGCGAACAAGTTCTAGTTGTTTGTGAATGCGACCGTTGTTTCATTTTGCAAACCATCGTGTTTCTTCCAAAAATATATTACTAAGTAATACATTAGGCAGCTGTTATTGGGAATATCGTTTCAAAGCATATAGATTTCTTTAGATTTATTGTGAGAGTGAGTTGCGTGTCTGTTATATTCCCAGTGTGATCGATCTGTAGTATTTAGGTTTTTATTATTATCGGAAACCTCTTATTTTCGTTGACGACATATTTTCATCTTTAGTGCTTGATATGTCCTCATCATAACTTTTTGAACGCGTTTTGAAACGAAGAATCGGCTCTATTATTTATGTCATTTTAAAATAATTCAAGTATTGAAACATTTTTATTTCTTGATCCTTGAACATCATCATCACTCTATTGTATTTACCTTTATAGAACGATGATGCTAATGTAATGTGAAAGAGGAACATTCGAGCACTTTTATATGAAAGTATCTTTTCCACGAAAATACAGGATTTCCTGAGACGTTCCCCAGCGACTAAGTGTATGCATAGCATAGTTTTATCATTTAAAAACGAGTGTAACAAATTTTTAATTTGTTGTACAATATTTGTATTTACTTGATCTACTGATTAAATGTCGTTGTGAATACCTACAAACTCACTGGCTTTAATTTAATTTTTTGTCCAATTCGTTTCAGTTAAATCGTCGTCTCATGCTCTCACTGGTCATATTATGTCCATAAGGTCGAAATGCTGTTTTAAAAGAAATCAAAACTTGTTTTTGTATTTTCAATACATCTAGTTTTTGATTCTATGTATATTAAGTCAGTGGAAGTTTGCGTGGTATTTAACAAATGTATCTGGAAATTGTATATTATGAATCTATTATATGATTGTTAACAAATCCACATTTGTTTTTCTTCCCTTCGCCCTTAAAACGTGTACAAGTAAATTACTTCTAAATTCTGTTACTATTAAATATGAATGATGAACCTAGAATGATCCAAACCTAATCAGCATTCACCCCCCGTCTCTCTCCTCTACAAAACGTGAGTAATTATCAGATTGTAATTAAAATATATGGCACGTAGCGTCGCTCGGTAATTGGCTAATTCTGTCGGTTCCATTGTATAACAGAGGGCAACCGCATTGCAAATCACCCCCGGTTCGTTAGCAGGAAGGGCTCCGCTTTCAGGGGCGAAAGAGGTGGTCGATGATTTATTTCACCTACGGCTCGACCCGGAACAGCCGGAGCGCTCCGGACTAGATTAGACTAATTAGGCGGAGACGGGCGGGCCGCGCTTCGTTAAGTCTGCGAAAGCACTTCTTTCTACGGTGAGTCGTCGACGGAATTAAATTTTCGCCGCTCGGTATGGAAATTATGGCGTGGAGTTTTTATGAGGGACGTGATGAACAATGCGGTCGTCTTAAGACGGTTATTAAATTTCCGGTTTAATGAAAGAAGAAAAAACTTAACGAACACCTCTCTGCATAATTATTGTCTGGACACTAGATAACTTTACTGCTGGAAAGAATTATTAAATGAATATCGAAAGACAAAATTTATGCATTCTTTTATAATTACTATTTTTACACTTCAGCATGTACATATATCTACTACCATTTTGATGGTGCATAAATGTATCTGCTACAGTAGGTGCTGAATATAAAATAAAACATTGCACGTTTGGGAAGACCCCGATCTTGAACACTCATCGCGATTCCTTAGACTTCGTTTAGTTGAGACCGTCAGGTTTTCCTAAACCCAGTTCATATCAATTTTTCACGAAAACAGCTTTATTCAAATTAATTTTCGGAAAACACTAGTTCATATTCATTCCTTCACTGAAATGGTGATATTCTCAATACTTTTGTAAAGGTAATTATGAAGATATCATTTAACTTGTTCTTTTTTTAAGTTGCCTAGAGAAGAACGATAAATAATTAAAAGATAAAGAATTTGGAATATGAATAGGGCCTACGTTCAGCTGTAAATATCGTTCCGTAGAGCTGTATAGCATGATGTCATATACGTACTTATTCAAGCTACAAGCTACGGCTAAGAAAGAAACCTGCACCTACAAGCACCATATCTTAAACTGCTGCTTGGGATTATTCTTAAATCTACATTTATCTTTCATTACTGTGGAAGTGTAAAAACTTTTAAAATAATTAATTTAAAAAAAGGCAACCAGTCAACATTGATTAAAATAATATAGGAAAGCAGTCATCATCTTTTTATAAGATACAGTGATGATGTAATATACAATGAGTGTAGTTCAAAATAGCAGTCAAAACTGTATTATCAATTGCTAGTTAATACAGAATATAACTACAATAATATTTGGTGAAAAACTGACTGCTCTAAAGACAGGAGTCATGGGACTTCCTGTCTTCTCTACACTACTCCATTTTTTTATTCTTTCTGTCATTCTTCTCTATTTAGCTCTTTCTGGTGCAGTTTTCGCCCCCAATCTTTAACTCCTATCCTCCCTCTTCATTACTTCTGGTCACTCTCTTTTTTTTGGGCCTGCCTTTCTTTCTTCTATCTCCCTCGCCGTTTATAAGTGCCTTTTTTGTATGCCAACTGTAAAGACCGGAAGGTGTTGAGGAGAAATGATCAAAAGGGTCCAAGAGATACAAATCCAAAATCTCTGACATCGTACCAAAAAAATTACACAAGAACAACAATAGTTCTTCCTCAATCTTTTTGCCAAAATTTTAGTCAAACCATTAAAAAATCGATTCGCAATTTATTTCTTTGCTTGTACGTTTCTGGGTGGAGTTTTATGTAGCCAGCAACTGCTCTCAGCACTTTTTCATATAAAATAATATTTAGAAATAACAAAAAATTCAAAGAAAATTAAATTATAAGATAATACAAAAATCAATAGGGAAAATACAAACAATATAGACAACAATTAATTCGAAGAGAGAAGAAACATTTAAAGCTTTTGTTAATTTCTGATTTCTAAGCATATAAATTGATTTTAGCGCAAGGAACTTTGAGACTGGTTATCTTCCCGTAATCCAAATTTTTGGGGACACTTCATTTTTAATTTCGAAGACGTGTCGCTTGCGACTTACTTAATTTTTTTATAACAAAACTAAAAACACTTGCGGAAAGAGTCCCTTTCTTTACAACCGAAAACAAACTGTGGGGAATATTACAGTCTTTTTCTTTTGGTTTTCTCCCTTTGTCAAATGTTTCCGAATTTGTCAAATGACTTTCCAATCTCTTCAAAGTATAGTGGTCCGGCGGATTGGAAACTCATTTGACAAATTCGGAAACATAATTGACAAAAGGTCAAAATCAAAAGAAAAAGACTATAATTGATTTTTCACGGAAACCGAACTCGCAGAATGGTTAGGTTCGAAATTACTTTAAAGAAACTCAACAGGAACTGGTACTGATTTCTCTCCCCCGAGCTGCAGTATTTAAAACATTGTTAACAGGTCTGGCAAGTTGGTGACTGACATGATAATGAACCAACCCATGCAAAACTTTCAAGTGAGAAATAGCCTTCGCCCACGTAGCGGAATCCTAACTCGCCTCCATTTGCTGAAAAAGCAGAATTTTTTTAACTTGCAGATTTAAGGTTATTCAGAATGGTACCAACCACGATAAGGATTAAATCTTACCACATAATGTTTGCGCTAGAATAAGTCTTGGGCGATTTATTTCCGCTAAGATACAAACCACTAGGTTTTAATTCTTTTCTAAATTGAAATAATAAATTTTTCTGTACAGAATTCCGGTTTCTTAAACAACTAACGTAAACGATCAAATTGACCAAGAGAACCAAGAGAAGTATTCTTAAGTAATAATGGCCACGTGCTAATGTGTTTTGCTTAACAGATTTGAGAATGGTATTTAAACCGAAACATGTCATCTAATTCATAGTTTTTGTACTGATAAACAAAATAGATCTTCGAAGCAGTTTTTTGTGATCCTTCGGCACATCGCCTTCAAAATTAGAGAAGTATTTAACACTTCCATTCATTTAACATTAAATACCATATGGTCTAAAAATTAAGACATTAACATCCATGTCAAAAGAATGCTGAAGACCCCTTCCCATTGAAGAAATAGGTACGTGGAAGAATCGTCAACAAAAGTACAAGTCTTGTCTCTAGACAAGATGGAATAGGTGGGCACTTAAGATGTGCGGAAATTAGGAAAAACATAGAGAAGATCCCAAAAACGTTGTATGTAACATCAAAAGTTGTCGCAGTGAGAGACCGTTGAAGTGAAAAAAGAGAGATGTGATAAGGATGAGAAGAGCATAACTTCTTTGGTAAAAATGCAATGCTCCCAGGTATTTTCGATTAATTTGATTAAACCTGCCTTCCTCGACCATTTCATTACTTGCGTCAACATCATCTGCAGCTAGACCATTGAAAAGGGTGAGGCTCTCCAAGCAACATTCGAGGACCCTCGTGCAGTGTTCTCTCACCGTGTACCAGCCGAGGCTCTACAAACAACACAGAGCTCCCCCGAGACGGGGGGCCCGACCCGCCTCGCGAGATAATCGATAGATCACGCAACACCGTTTGTATCGATATGCTAAGAGTATTTTTCACGCTCGAAAGCGATTTTCTGGGAAACTCTTGGGCGAAGCACACTCGGCGCCAAATTAGATGTGTCAATGGAGTTTTTCCCGGAGTGAAAAGATGAATCGACGCGCTCCGGTCCGACTTTCCTTGCGGGAAATCGCTTCAGGTATGAAAAAACTCGACGAGGGACTTAATGAGATTTCGGAGGCCGCATTGTGCAGTTCTCACGTTTTCCATTATGAAAGCCGTAGCCCCCTGCTCACGGCGGCGTAACTTTAAATTAGTGAATTCGCGAAAGCAATTTCGCTTTTCGTCTCCGGATTAACGGTAAAATTGGAAAGAAGAGATTCTTCATAAGTGAAGAAATAACTAATGAGGGAGTTCGGAAAACATTTAGAAACAAGTTAAATCCAAACAAAGAAATTCTCTGGAAATAAAAGACGGGCCTAGCTTCTTGCCATAACTGCGTGCCAGAAATAATGAATACGAACGCTCCTGGAAGTGGAAGACTCCCGGCTGCATAATTTATCCGTACGGAAAGCCTGAAGTTAATTCCGCTGAGAGGCATTCGACTAGGCAACTTCACTTTACCGACCCCGCACCAGGCACGAAGTATTTATTTATATAAAACGTGGGCGATGCATCACGAGATTACTCCGACCAAACTTTGTCGGAATATGAGATAAAAGAAAACGCTTCGTCCATTAAATTATTACGAATGCATTCGCGGAGAGGGCAAAAGCCCGACTTGAACGAGCGAGGTAGCAAAAATAATAGATAAGAGGTTGGTAGGTTGATCTTAATTGTGGAGGGTGTATTGAGAGCTCGAGGGATGTTAGGGTAAGCTAGACAAAGCAAAAGGCAATGTTTTAACAAATAACTTTCTGCATAGGATAGAATTTTACTTTTCCTATTAAGATTCATTAGGAAGCAAAAAAATATTTTCATAAATCGCCCAAATTAATTTGGAGCTTCTTCAGCTCCCCACGACCCTCCTTTTGCCAACAAAGTAAAACATACCACACTAGGCTTAACGAACCAGCCTCTTGCATTCTTACTTTTACAATTTACAATTTTTCCTCTTTGAAACAATCAGTATGATAATATGGGCGCGCTTGTTTCCTCTGCGCAGCAAAGAACAACACGCTGGAATAGTGGATTAAGTATTCCCTGTTGTGCGACGCTATTAAAGAAGAATATTCCGCATTTATCGTCCCTTAATACCACACGGTTCAGTTTATATCCGTCGGATACATTTATGCGTTGTGTTATATTGTGCCGTGCGCCCCCTTTATGGCTTTCCTCCGACGCAATCCCCGAAGACACGTTGAAAAGTAACACGCCGGTTATGAATATTAATGTTCCGCGTTCTGTCATCGCGCAACAATGGATGATGACGTTCGCAAAGCCGTATTTATTTTGGGAACCACGGGGGTGCGCGATATTGGCCCCCCACCGACTCGTACGAAACAAAAGTGTAACCATACGTGATTAGAATTTTGGCGTGCGAGTAAGAAAAGACTTATTTATTAACGAGGTCTGGTGGGGTTTTTCTGCTTTACGTGGTTAGAGAGGGCTGAGGCCGGCTAACAAAGCCAATCTCGCTGATCCGCGGTTGTAAGGGCTCCGGCCCTCCGCACGCCCAATTGACTCGCCGCCCGACAAAGCGCCTCACTTCTCTGCCCGTTCAACCGGAAGTTATGAGGAACTCATTGAAATATCCGAACGGAACTTATGCCACACTTCGTCATTTCGCTTCGCGGTGTTGGTTTTCCGGTAACTGGGGCTTAACACTCCGATGACCTTGATGTATAACCATGGATTACCAATAATTTATTACATCCTTTTAGATATTTCTGGAAGACGTTATTTCTAATAATTCCTTTCACAATAAAATATAATACAGGTCTGAGTAAAAATTTTGCAAAATATTGCACACTTAGAATTGTTTCTTCTTCCTAAGTTTTGGGTCATCCTCTGTTCATCCAGTGTACCACATTTTCCCCGCTTGGATCTTACACAAACATTAGGTTTTGGCTTTTCAATTAGTTTACTAATTGAATCATAGGCCTTTTGATTGATCTTTGCGTTATTCTAAATTTCTTTCCGTAAATATTGTTGATTTTGGTACATAAGTTATCAATGCCAGTGTGGTCTTTTCTTTTGAGTGGTCTTAGAGGTTAAATATTAGATTACTAAATGCCTACCAAATATATTATTAGTCTTTGATCCTCCGAGTAACATCTTTTCGTTTCATTTTGACACATTTGTTGACATTCATCAATCATCCGAACCAATCCAACATTTAATGACAAGTCATTCCCTTTTGTTAAGCAGAATCCCATAACTGCTTGGGCATCGACCAGAGTCATCGAACTGAGATACGCCCAATCAGCACGCACGGGCGGTAGCATCCACAAACTCATACTCCCAGACCTGTCCGGGGTGCACGCCCCTCGTTCCTTCTGGTTAAGTAAGACCTATCTAATCTCTACTGGCTAGTCAGATTAATACCGGAACTGAGTCTGCAGTTCAAACGTCGGGATGGATGTACATCGTCCCTAGCCCTGCATACAGGCTATCAACCACTACCATCGTGGGTCCAACCCTATTGACCGGAAAAGACCTCCTGCTAGTTCTAACTCCAGCGGTTCCCACTGCCGTAATGGTCAGGCTTTCGCCCTCCAGATAAGGCTCCGTGCAAGCCAAGGCACTAGTCAGGCAACTCACAAGGCCCCTACCCCATCAAATGCCTGTAGAGGTCACCTGAGCTGCAATATCAAATGATCCTCCCTTCAGTTAGTAGGGCCCCCTCCTCGCCGAACCAACTTTTGACATATTGCCGTATATTAAACAAAACAAACCTATTCTACCATCTTCTCGTGGTAGATCAACTTTGTATTGCGAGTGTGCGTTTTTCCATGGTCGCTCTTAAACTGCTCAATAAGCCGGCTTATTGGGCGAGTACTGGCCCTACTACCCCATAGAGTCTAAAACTCTCACACTAACGATTCAATATATCTTGTGAATTGTGTGGAAGGCAAGAGTTGATATTCATAAGAAAACATACACAGAGAGAGCAGATGAAGATTTAAGTTTTAATGCCACAAGTACATAAAGAGAAAATTTCCTGAGAAATGATTGCTTCATAACTTAAGGCACGAGAAATAACTCAAAAATAACAACCATTTTTATTTATTTCCTTCCTTATAAAACACTTAATTGGGAGTTACTGTCAACAATATTAAACAACAGAGGATCATCTCTTGGCTGGTAGAGAATAGTTTTCCACTTCTCTTCTGTTTTCAAACGCGCTATTCTTTTTTTATTTTCGCCTATTGGCGTTTCTGTTTTATAAATAATAAAATATTCATTTACCCTACCTAGACGTCTGTCAGCTGTTAATTTCCCTGATCTTTCCGTCATTTAATTAACTAAGTACGCCGTTAACGTTAAGCAGACGTTGAGAAAACATGATCACATTAATTTCCCGACAGATAGACTTGTGTTGCGTCGCCTAATTGACATAATGGGATTTCTCCACCACGAATAACGTCATTACATCCTATTAGCAGATTACGAGGGTTACTTTCGACACTTACCGGCCGCCGATCCAACTCCACGCCGGAAAAACTACATGCCATCGATTTTTCCGCGCGAATCACCGACGACGCCTTGCCGTTTTTGGTTTACGAACGGCTTTATTTAATTCCGCGACATCGATTAGTCTAATCCAATTTTGGAGGGGTGCGTGGTTTCGATCAGAAGGGGGGAGGGTGAATCCTCATGGGTCTTCGGACCTAATGCAGACGGATTGCCGTTCAGGTGATTACTTAGATACACGGACAGAATTCCTAATTCAAAGCCAAACTTCGACGTATGTGATATCGATCTTCATGTTGTTTTGTGAAACTTTGCTATTTAGAGATAACAAAACTAAAACACCATAACAAGTATCTATTGGTGAAGTTTCATTGTTGAACACAATGTAGGGTAAGAGTACCTACGGTACCTCTTAGATAATAATGGATGTTTCTTTGCTTCGTCTTTTACTCTCTAAGTATTTACAATGAATGGTGAGGTATGATCCTCCAAGTTTTTGTTTAGCATGAGGCTATATATAATACCTCAAGAAGTTTTGTCCATTTTAAGGACTTTATATGTGATACAATTCTTTGGGGGCGCTGTTAAACGTAAACAATACATCACTGGCGTTGTGACACGTGTGAAAGGGAGACTTGTCTGAGGGATTACGCTGGTCGGGCGTGTAATCCTAACAGCGGCGCTATCGCGACACGGAATTAACGGCTGATAAAGGTCCCCGCAAGACTTCCGCTATTGTTCGAGTTTTATTGCGGCTCGTCGTCATTTGTTCGTCCGGGGAACGGTTTCTGGCTGAAACCGCGTCTCTGAACTCCCTCGGGCGGTTATTTCAACTTTCTTGTCATTGGTTTTCCTGAAAACAAAGAAACTACTTTTGCGAAAATAAAGGAAAAGAAACGCTCCGCTCGAGGGAGAAAAGTCGACCAATTCTGCAGAGTAGCTATGTTGAGGAGCACAAATTTTATGTAAGAACAATCCAATGAAGCTATGACACTTTTTTATCTTTGCGAAGCTATATCTTTTGTGATTTATTTCTGTTAATTACTTACTTAATCCGAGTGGCTGGATGGATTTGAGATTGGTTTTCATTCCTGTACATCCTTGTATTCTTTTGTATCTTTATCTATTGCATTCATTGCTTCTTTCGCCCGCGTCCTTCTCAGTTTCTCTATTTGTTCCTTCCTGTACTAGTTTTATGCATCCCCCTCTCTTACCGTATTATCTTTTCACATTCTCAGGACATGCGAATATTGCGAAAAATAGTAGTTATATAAGTATAACTTCTTGCCAGGATGACGATGAAAAGCAAAAACAACTTTGTGATGTTAATGAAATTAGTACTGCTTTAAGAAATAAACTTGCTGAGGCCGACACCTCGAACGCAATGCTCCAGGAAGAAAATGACAACCTAAAAGCTAAGATTAGCAAATTACATGACGAAATAGACAACTATAAGATAATAATTGAGAACCAAAACAAAATCATAGAAAAGATTAATCCACGCAAATTAGTTTTGACCACATCAGCAACTCAAACACCTGTAACAAAAATAGAAATGGTCTCCACAGAGTCCCAAACATTTGCTGTACACCAAGAAAAGCTCTTATCGAAGGATACGCCAGCATATCCGAAATCTTTATCAGAAGCAGTAACTAATAATGTCCCAGAAATTACGAAACTGTCCAGTAAAGTCCTAATTGTAAGTGATAGCCATGGTAGACACATGAGCTTCCTTTTAAGAGAACTCTCAACCGATATATCAGCGATAGGTATAGTTAAACCAAATGCGAAACTACATAATATATCATCAAATTTAGTACAGTTAACCAAGGGCTACAACAAAAATGACTACTTGTATTTAATCGCTGGATCAAACAATATGCATGAGTGTTATGACAGCGAAAGCATCAGAAGATTAATCCAGGAATTTGAATTTATAATGAAGAACACCGCTCATACTAATGTTGTATTATCTACAATTCCATTCAGGAGCTACAACAACCCACTTAATAATATTATTGAACATGTGAATTATAAAATATACGATCTGGCTAAAAATTACGATCACGTAAACGTTTTTTGCGTAAATACCGTCATTACTGTGAAAGATTACACATGGGATGGAATCCACTTGAAATTGAGGGCAAAAAGAAACATCTGTCATCTGCTTTTTAATCACATGTTCAACTTGGATTTAACAGGAACCGACAACTGCGAAGCCACGGTCAAGATAGTACAACCAATTCCAAAGGAGCGAGAGGATAATTATTTCAACCTTAGTAATTGCATACAAATTAATCCTACAGACGTGAATTTTCCAATGGACCCGATAATGATAAATATACCTTAGCTTCTAATATTTTCCATCTGAACATTCGCAGTTTAAGATCTAAATCTGCTCCTCTTGAAGGACTACTGCATGAACTATCCTATCCTGAAATTATTTGCTTGACTGAGCATTGGTTGTCATATGACGAACTCCCATACATGTGCCTTAGTGAGTATGTCTTAGTTAATAGTTATTGTAGATCAGAACACAAAGGTGGAGGCGTTTGCATTTTTGCTAGCAAAAAAATTAACATATCCCCATTAAAATGTAAGACAGAATGTTTTGTAAAGGATTTCGAGTATACATGTGCTCAATTTAAAAATGGTAATTATAAATATAATGTTGTTACCATCTATAGATCTCCTAGTGGAAACATGGACACTTTCATTGCAGGAATGTTCTCTGTACTTCAAGACATTACTCAGAAAGTTTCTGAAGAAGTTTCTAAAGCATCGGTAGATATACTAAACGTATTTGAATCTTTTAATCTTGTGCCTTTCGTAACCGAGCCAACGAGAGTCACAAGCTCGACATCCACATTAATTGATAATGTATTCGTAAGTAGAAATGTAAATGTTTTAAATTGCCAAGTCTCCGACTCAGTCATATCCGATTACTATTATCAAATACTATCACTTAAAAAAGTGAACGTCTGCAACTCTGATGTAGTGAAAAATATCTACAGAAGGAAGTTTGATCCGCACAATATTGTAAGTTTGCAATCAGCTCTAATCAATGAAGACTGGGAAAACGTTTTTGCTGCAGATGATGCAAAAGTTGCATTCGATTATTTTTACGAAACATTCTTGCAATATTTTAATACTTACTTTCCATTGGTTAAATGTCGACTTGGTTCCAATACAAATTCGAAGTTGCCGTGGTACAATGATTCACTTCATAGACTTGCTTGTAATCTAAGAGATTTGCATGCTTTTTGCAAAAGATTTAACGAACCCAATTTATTTAACATCTATAAAATTCAGAAATCAAATTATAACAGAGCCGTAAAAGAGGCTAAAAGAAAATACTTTGAAAATAAGATATTATCGTCCCCTAATAAATCCAAAACCACATGGAACATCGTCAAGCAAATAGTCAATCCCAACAAGGTTTCTGACTATAAAATTTCTTCATTTGAAAATTCTAACACAGATCAGAAAGTTTTAACTCAGTTATTTTCTGATCACTTCAATAGCATAATTTCAGATACAAATTACGAACATCGTATGCCCTCTATTCACTTTAAGTACAATGAGAATATATTTTTGAGTCCTACCAACAAGGAAGAAATTAAGAGTATAATCAAATTAATATCTACCAAAAATTCCGCGGGTATAGATGATGTACCTTGTTCTCTACTCAAACATATTTGCAATCATATAACATCGCCGTTAGTATACATAATAAATAAATGTATTTCTCAAGGCGTTTTTCCAGATAAGTGTGGGAAAGTTATACCAATCTACAAAAAGGTGATAGTTCTGATATCAATAATTACAGGCCCATATCGCTTATGCCGGCACTTAGCAAGGTCTTTGAAAAGATTTTGAACATAAGATTGGTTTCATATTTGTCAAAATTTGAAATATTAAACAAAAATCAATTCGGGTTTATTAGTAACACATCAACGAAGGACGCTATTTACAACACCTTAACATATATATATGAAAACTTGGATAAGAAACAAAACGTAACGGGAATATTCTTTGATCTCTCCAAGGCGTTTGATATGTTGGACCATAATATTTTACTAACTAAAATGGAAGCCTACGGTGTACGTGGTATAGCCTTGAAGATGTTTCAATCATATCTGAGTAACCGCAGTCAAATTGTTACATTGACATCTGAGTCTAATGGTACAATTAACACATATCGATCTTTGGAATCACCTATTCATCGTGGAGTTCCACAGGGATCAATTTTAGGACCAACATTATTCCTAATTTATGTCAATGATCTGTCCTTATCATTAACATGTGGCCGACTTTCTCAATATGCAGATGACACGAATGTAATTAATTCTGACGGATGCATAGCCAATATCTCAAAAGCATGCACTCATACTGTTGAACAAATGAATGATTGGTGTGTAGCCAATAACCTTCGTCTTAACATGAAAAAAACGAACGTTTTGACATTCGAAAAGCAACTAACTAATTACAGTATTTATGTTAAATACAAAAATTCATCTCTGCCTGCCTCAAGTGTCGTTAATTTTTTAGGTCTTCATGTGGACTCCAGACTTGACTGGGAACAGCACTGCCATACCTTATGTAAGAAGTTATGCTCCGCGTTCTTTGCTCTAAACAACTTCAGATCTAACGTGGGAATAGTATCACTAAAGGCTTTTTATTTTGCATACGTAGAATCTAGATTACGCTACGGTTTAATATTCTGGGGATCATGCAGCCACATTACGAATATATTTGTACTCCAAAAAAGGATCATCAGGATCATGTGTGGAGTACCATTGAATAGTCCATGTAGACCTCTATTTAAACGGTTAGGAATATTACCGCTAGCTAGTTTATATATTTTTGAATTGGCCGTTTTCATAAAACAACATGAGCACTTGTATCCCCGAAATTCCGATACATATGACATTACTAGACATCGCAACGATTTCTGTATTCCAAAACATAAATCTACATTTTATCAACGTGGCGCACATTACAAAGCAATAAAGGTCTTTAACGCACTACCTACATCAATTAAAAACACAAACTTAAAACATTTCAAAATTTTAGTTAAAACCTTTTTATGCGAAAAAAATTTTTATCATGTAAATGAGTTTATAACTGTTTGATTCTATGATAACTAATGCTCTATTTAATTTTATACACTAAAGCAAAGTATTTCTTGCATTGACTAATGTTTCTATTGAAATTATGAACTGTAATGTAATATATTTTTTAATGTGTTAATTGTGACGTACGCTTATTTATCTGTCTTAATCTTATCATTTTTGGTGAATTATATCTAATATTGACAATGTCCATATCATTTGATACATGATGAGTGACAATAAAGTATTATTATTATTATTATTATTATGACCCAAACATCTTCGCTATGCTGAAGATGTTTGGATTGGTTTGGACTTGAGGCTTTCTCTGGATGTCGTCTTTCTTGTCTGTCTGTCTATGGTAGTCTGAAACAGTCCAGTCATCGAATCCATAAGTCAGTATCCGTGTCACCACATTTTTGACTATTGTATATTCTGAATCTCACTCTTGCCTAACAAATTATAAAAGGGCTCACACTGTCCTTCTTTCTTCTATTCTTCGTCAAGTCTCTGTCTGGTTTCAACTCCTGGATATTTAAATCTCTGTATTCGGTCTAAGCTAACTATAACGTTCTAATTTTATTTAGTGCCTTATGTTGATATTGTTATTACTTATAATCATTTTTTCTTTAAGCTTTTTTTGTAAATTTTTCAGATTTCAATCATAGTATTCTTAATCATGAACACCATATCGTCTACAACAAATAACAGTTTCGAGGTTTTCACTCCCTCCACATTTCCACAACATTTGGCTTCTTTTTTACTAATTAATTAACTAATTAACTACTCTTCTTTTTATACACACAATCCGTGCAAATAAGTTACGCATTTTTGTTTTACGTAGTCCCATAATTTATTCAAACATCGATTCTGGAAAGTTTGTTATACTTGTCAAAGAGGGAATGGCTGTTATTTGTTTTGAAACAGTTTATGTATGTTTCTTGGCGAGTATAACTAAATGAAACGAAATGTGAAATAACTGAACAATGCAAGTAACAACATTCTCATCGGTATTAATTAATACAGTGCATTAATTAAAACAATGGTTGTCATAAGCAGGAAGAAAAACGTTCAACCAAGCCAAGGTACGCACGCAAATACCATTCGGAATGCAAACAAAGCCCTTTTACTACAAAACTAGTCACACCGTCGATTTAAACTGAAAGAGGCATCAATACAAAGCACGCAAAGCCCCACACATAAAACAGCCGTAACTGCAGTCGACGCGTTTCTTTTATTTGCTCGCGCCTCACGTCTACCAGCAGAGCTAAATCCCCAGAGAGCCGAGCTAAAAAGTTCCCGACGCTAACTCGATCCGCACACAAAGGAAACGGCGAAAGGGAGAGGAAGAACGAAGGGAACGAGCAGAAACACAGCTCGGCCGGTAATCGTCGCAGAACTTACACTTGCTCGTCTTTTGAAGCCGGAGGATCGATCGCCGACGACGCACCTTGGAACCTCCTGAGTTCGAGGTGCGGAGAACAAATCCCTTTTGCTACTCCCCTAAGCCGGTTTCATCAAACAAAAAATATTTCATCGCCGCCGAGGAGAGTTAACTAACCGAAGTTGTGTAATCTCGTTTCTACGAAGTTAAACGAAAAGTTTGGAATGGATAAAAGAAAAAACGTGAAAATCTCTCATTGCTGACTTATTAATTTTAGTCATTCAACACAATAATCCAAATTTCTTTTTTTACTGTGCAAGTCCCAACTCAAAAGAAATCAAGGGAGCAGTCGAAGCATTCTAAATCCAACGTTTACTTTTTATCTTACTTTCGACGATTTGTTTTACAAATTGCTTCTCGTTGGATAACATCGACTTTGTTCTTCAAGTACCGTTTTATTTTGTTTCAAAATTTTAGGCAGATTTATTTTAATTATCATTCAATTCCAGAAAATTCTTCCCGGCAGTTCAAATTGAAACTTCCGTTTGGGAAAACCGTCATACGATCAAATTGAGCATAGCCGAGTTTTTTTTTTGACATATCGATACATTGCTCATTGCTTCATTAACAATGATATGCAAATGTATGTGTTGCCTGCTTTATCTAGTGTCTATGCTAGACTAAATTAAGTGGCACTCAAGTCAATCAGACACTTCAAAATCTCTCGACCGCCTTTCAAAAGATGGGTATTTCAAGGTCAATCCCCAATTATCTTCTCCTTTAAATTCGATATTCTTTTAATTAATCCGTCTGACCATCAAAACCTCTTCTGCTTCGATTTTAATTCGAGTTGACGCGATTCGTCGGAGACAAGTTCCGGAAATGGTAACAGTTTAATTTGTTTTAGAACAACAAGCTGGCACTCGTATTACTTTGTTCCGACCTGAAAGCAATTAGTGGGAGTTGGGGGACGTGCTCGTAATGGTGCAACTTGCCTCAAACAAAGACCGAACACGAGTGCCGTTATCCGAGCTGATCGACAAAGGGGCAAAGTCCCCCGGGAACCCGACACGGAGACCCTCCTCAGCCCGCGGCTGTAAAATGCGTTTCTCCCCCCCCCCCTCGGAATGAAAACATCAGGCTGTTATTATTTTATTGCGAATGAAAATATTATTTTTTTCGTGAACGTTTACGCTTGCCCAACGGAAAATTCATTAATGTAGAAAACAAACTTTTTTTTTTAACAGAAACAACAGAAAGGAACAGATACAAAATATATGTATACATATACCTAATTACATTAACCATTTCTTACCACTTAAATATATGCAAATTTTTGGACCTACATCAGAGATACCTGCTTAGGCAATGTCTAAAAATGTGAGTAATCATCTAAAAGCAATTTCATAGAAATCTCCAGCATGTAATTTTAGTCAGTGTTTGTCCTTAAAATTTTCCAATTTTACTTGCACTGACACTTTTCTTTTGCTAAAAATATAATCCTTTCAGTGTCCTTGATATGCGTTCTGCCTTTTTCCATCTGCTCCTCGATCCGCAAAGTGTTTATGCTATAAATACCCACAAGGGAATTTTCAAAATTTTGAGATTACCGTTTGGGATTGCGTCGGCATCTGAGATTTTTCAGAAGAGGTTAAATATCATGCTTAGGAATTTTCGACAGGTAGGGGTCTTTCAGGATGATATTATCATCACTGGAGAAACAACATCAGAGCATATATCGAATCTGGAAAAAGTTCTTTCAAGTCTCATGGTGTTCGTCTGCGATGTGAAAAATGCAAGTTTCTTCTCGATTCTGTCACTTATTTGGGCCATTGTATTTCAAGACATGGTTTGCAACCTATTGAAGGCAAATTAAAAGCTGTTTAGGATGCACCTTTCTCCCAAAGTTGCGATCATTCATCGCTCCACATTAGCTACAATGTTACATCCCCTATATCAGCTGCTACAGAAAAAATCGAAATGGAAATGGAGCCTTGATTGTGAAAATGCTTTCAAAAGAATCAAGAAGAAGCTAAATGAAGCTCCAATACTAGCATACTTCGACTCAAATAATACAACACAGCTGATGTGTGACGCTTC
Source organism: Dorcus parallelipipedus (assembly GCA_958336345.1). NCBI lineage: Eukaryota > Metazoa > Arthropoda > Insecta > Coleoptera > Lucanidae > Dorcus > Dorcus parallelipipedus. Next base: position 39,560,105 of record OY284482.1, on the reverse strand, counting down.
ATCGTATGGTCTTGGTGCTGCAATTTTCCAACGCAATCACAAGGGATCGCTGGTGCCAGTCGCCTATGCATCCAAAAGTTTGAATAAGGTACAGTTAGGTTATTTACAAATTGATAAAGAAGATCTGAGTATAATTTTCGGAATGCAACGCTTCCATCAGTACCTTTATGGAAAAATCTTCGCATTGTGGTCAGATCATAAACCACTATTGTCGATTTTCGGTACTAAAAATGTACAGTGGCAGCTGGAAAGCAACGCTGGGCTTTATTATTATCTGCTTGTAAAAAGAAGTTGCTGATTTCCTTTTTCGATTTTTCGATTGCCAAATGAGAAAGCTAATCCTGAGTCCATGGATGAAGATGAAGTATCATTCTTGTTTAAACTGTATATTCGAGACCTGCCGTCAATATCGCTAGATTTACAAGGCAGGATCTCATACTTTCCAAGGCATAGCTGTTCACGAGTAATGGTTGAGCAGAACAAGTGCAGGATATTTACATGAAACCATTCCATGGAAGAAGATCAGAGTTAGCAATTGAGCCTTCTATGGGAAAGTAGAGTTGTCGTTCCAACAAGACTGAGGAAACAAATACTCAATGAGCTGCACCTGAGTCATGTCGGTATCGTCCATATGAAAGGATTAGCATGACAGTTGGTCTGGTGGCCTGAAATTGACGACGACATCGGGCACGAGACTACAAAGCTTGTGCCTTTGCTCAGAAGAATCCTAGCAAGGCTATGCTACGTCCAAGGGAGCCCTTGACAGAGAATACACATTGATCATGCAGGGCATTCATGGGAAAAACTTTTCTCATTATGATGGATTCCTACAGTAAATGGTCAGAAATTATCCTTGTCAATTCTGTGTCGTCGACTAATTTTAAGATTATTAATCTACGTTCCGTTTTTGCTCGTTTTGGACTGCCAATAGTACTTGTTTCTGATAATGCTACGTCATTCACATTCGGCGAGTTTAAAGATTTTTTGCAGCGAAACGGTATGAAACACATTACATCAGCTCCACATCATCCGACTACAAACGGCGCAGTGGAAAAATTGGTCGACACTTTTAAACGATCAATGTTTTCAAGAACCTGTCACTAGACGATGCTCTTCATGTTTTTCTTGTCTCCTACCGTGTGATGTGATTTCACATTCCACTATGGGTGAATCACCAGCAGTCCTAATACTGGGAAGAAGTCTGAGAACTAGGTTGGACTTACTTTGATCCAGTTATATGAATTCTATTTCGTCAATGCAGAAAGCCTTAGTCAGAAATTTTAATTGTTCTGGGAAAATAATGTCCCAAATAGGAGACACAGTTTTGGAAAGAGATTACCGTTCTACAAACTTCTGGAGTGCTGTAGGGAAAAATTTATTCGATTTTGGGTACACATACTTACCTTCTACGCCTAAACGTACTTATTGGAAGAGACTTGGAAGACTTGCTTCGAGTTGACTACATGACAGTGAGCAAAAAATGATAATCGATTCAATTTCGAACCCTTTACAAGCTTCCCAGGAGTCAGAATTACCCGGTCTTTATAATAATAATAATAATAATAGTAATACAAATGAGGAAATATCGAAGGAAGCACTACAGATTCCACTTTTAAGAAGATCGTCAAGACTGAGAAAACCAGTGTCTTATACTCAAAGAACTTTTCCTTTTTAGGGAAGGGTGATGCTATGTATTTGTACATTTCATATATTGTATTAGTGTGCTAGGCATTAGTAACTAAGATTTGTTATACATAAAAAACTGTACTGATACTTTTAAAAATATAATCCTAATTTTCATTGATACTTTTAATACTCTACGTTATACTTGGAATACTGTATTTATTTATTTTTTTTTAAATTATTGCTTCTTCTCTCAGTGTAGTTCCAATAATCATGAAATTATGCTGCATTACTTCATAGACATTTGTTAACATTAATACAAAGGCAAATTGTGTTTCTCAACTCCTTCTTCGTCATGTAGGATATTTATAATTTATAATGTTAGGAAATATATTTTAGGTTTCTAAAAATATAAAATATGAAAATTGACAACAATGTGTATATGATAATAACGTGTCACGGTAAACGATGATAAAGTGTGTACATTTAAAAGTGTGCGATTTTTTCTTCTGGCGTAAAATTCCTTCGTGATCGATGGCAGGATTTACCGAGGACGTGTTTCCGAATTGCTTACAGGCCTGGATTACGTTTCTGTTAGATTTGCTGCGGCACGGGGTCCCGAACAATAGTCGTCCTTCTGCTTTACCGATCTCGACTTGTTAGATAAGATCCGAGTTTTACATTTGAAAGAGCAAACGGAAATACAACGCTAACAAGAAGAATAAATTGCGTCTTTTCGGTCGCGCGTGGAATTTACAAGTGGCCGTTCTTATTTATCGTCAAAGATTGATTTTGTCGTTTCTCCGAAGCTTGTTTCTCGGGCATAACATCTGCAACTGTAAGACAGAACACCCTAGGGGGTTGTGACCATCATTTTCTCATACGTTTCCTCTTCTCGCCCGTGTACTCCGGCCGGATGGGGTCGTTACGATAGCGTAATGTGTTTCGGCTATTACTGAAGTCTGAAATGTTCCGTTTCCCATCGTCGTAATTTCAAAGTTTCCTTACGAGTGGGCAGGACTCTTTCACAATGTTTCTTTTTCCTATACATCCACATCAATAAATGTTCAAAAGACATGAAACAAGTTCTATATTTCACCAAGAGTACACGATCAATAGACTATCTACAAATAGAATTACATTTCATTAAAGTGAAAAATTCATTCAAATTACAACCAAGAAAGAAGCTCAATACAAAATAATACAAATGTAATTTTCTAGGTAAACGATATACTTAGAGATATTCTGATATATTTGTCCAGTCAGCAGCTTCAAGTTTTACCCTTATGGGGCTGAACTGTCGTGATGTATCTGGCTAATCTCCCATCCCCAGCCACTACACCCCGGACTACGCGCTTGATTGCTTTGTCAGGTTGTTTTATTGTCACGAGTTCATCACCACTTTTCACACCATACCCAATTTCTTTCGTCTCCCTCGCGTCGCGACGCTGAAATCCCGAACATTTTCGCTAATTCGAAAGGGCAAATAATTTTCGCAAACTCTTCCTAAAAATAAGGAAAAACAAATTCACAAGTGTTACTAATTTTGCTTTTGCTTTCATTTTTCTCTAAACTTAAGAAAATTCTGTTTTTATCACCATCTAAGATTGCTTTTAAACAAAAACCAAATTGAAACATTTCCGAATGGAAGGAAGGAAAAATTTCTCTGTCAGGTTCATCAACGTTATAAAGTCACAATTTAATTATGAAAATCCGAAAGCAACCGGAGCGTTAACGCAGACGTAACCTTTCCGGGAAAATGTCAGAGCAAAGTTCGCGATGATATAAATCGTTAAAGCGGGGCAGCGTTGATCACCTCGGAGAAGACATCGAAGGACATGGAGGGTTCGTATTCATAACCAGATTATGAGTGCGGGTAAACACGGGTAGATCCTAATAAACGTCGGGGACATAAATCAGGACCAACTGTGTCACTTAACAGCAATTAAGCGCTCCTCCCCGGATTATCGGCCCGCCAGAGCAAACCAATAACCAGCGTTTATAACCAGCGCGAAGACATCGTTAATTTCACTTGGGTTAATAAAGTCGGTTTTGACTTGAGGAATCGCCGTTGATATTACTCGAGTGACTGGAAAATCCGTGTTGTTTTGATTGGTCACTATTGTCAGCTTAAATTAATTAAATGATGTTCGTTTCAGGATGGAAAGATTCGATTCTGTCGTTGCCCAAGAAGTGGTTGTCCGGGGCGTCGTTGATCCACTTAAATTCAAATTCGGCTAACGCTGAGGTAAGTTACGGACTTTATGTACTTATGTAAAGACTAAAATGGTCATATGGAGGACAGTCACTTCTAGTTATATTAAAAGTGAAGCCACAAAAGTAAGTTCTGTGTAAAATTGAAATTTTTGCTGGGGTCCTTTATGGTTCATCGATTATATTTTTTTTACTTACTATTAGATACAATCAGGAGCTCAAATTTGGGAGCAACGAAGAAGAAATGTCGTACTGTACTTAACAGTAAAGTGGTGAATGATATACATGCAATTTGAAACTGGAAAATTACGTGCTGCATATACATAAGTTCACAAGGAAATGCACATTGTAGCAAACGTGACAAAGACAAGAAGTGCAACAAAGAGCTGTGGAGATACGTGACGTGTGAGCCGATCCTACTCCATTTGTCATTAACATGCTTAATACAATATGCTTCCTTCCTCGTCTTGCCAATCACATGGATTGGCTATGTATTACAAATTAGCTTACACATGCCGTGCTTCAAAGATGTTATTTAACAACAGAGACTTAAAATGAAAAGCTAATTTAATTTTAATACACTGAAGAGTGTTATCAATGTTATCGACCATTTAGCTTCAACTGTTCAGATATTAATTTAATTTATCTAACAGTTAACAGTTCAATTAATTTAATTTAAAATCGACACCGAATGTAATACAAGCGTTAAAAACAAATTTCATCATTATGAAAATGAATCGCAGCCTCATTCGATCCGCGCTGTGAAATATTAAACGCTTCCTCTGCGTTGTTGGCGTGCAGACCTGGCCGTATTGATCGGGCACAAGCGCCCCATTGTACCTGCAGCAACTCTGACCTCCATCCGAACTTAATTTACCTCCTATTTTTGGAACGATAGTGTTTCCAATTATAGCAAATCCCGAACGATGAGGAGACGAAGGCCTGATTAAATTCGATCTTAAAAGTTAATTGAAGCATTGACGAAAATAAATTTCTTTCTATTACTGCAATTCTTATCCAAAAAAATTGGAGAGGCAATTAAGATACAGATGTTTGTGGACAGTAATCAATAGCACCTTACAGGGTTGCATATCAAGGAAAAAATTCCATTTCAACTCTTCTCCTCAACTCACCCCGTTGCTTTTACGTCAATTACGAATGCAACTGATCATTTCAAATTCGGGTCGCTTCTTTAATGCAGAGAATCCTGAAAATTGGCTATAATTAAGATACGAATGTGTCTTCTTGACACCCCATCAATAACACCTTACACGGTTGCCTTCGAGGAAATTTTTCCATTTCAAATCTTCTCCTCAACTCACCCCGTTGCTTTTACATTAATTACGTATACAACTGATCAGTTGAAACTCGGGTCGGGTTCAAAGGTGCACTCGTTTCTTTAATGCAGTAATATAATTCAAGGGGGGGCGACACATTATATTCGCATTTATACAGCTAGTGAACGTCCGTGCGTATTACCGTTATCTCTTTGATGGAAACTCGTGTGTCATACCGAGGCAACTTCCCATTGTGTACGCACTGTATTAAAACACCAGCGAGTTCACAAAGGGTCGACCGCCCCTGCTTTACGCCCCGTGGTGTACTGTAATAATAGCGTCCGTCTGAATCTGCATTGTGTATTAATTAATGTGCTTTGCCTATCTAGTTAGGGCGAAGCTTTTATTTATGGAGTTTTTTTAGTTTGAGACGAGATGATTGGGCAAATTTACAAAATATTTTTAAAAAAATTGTATCATAGGAAGATCTTCTCCTGGTTTTTTTGTTGGATATTTGGGTTGGGACAGCCTGTATAGCAATATTTTATGAAGAGTTAAACATTTTCACTTCTATTTAAATGACCATACAGAATTACCAAAAAGAAAATCTTATTTAACTTGGGCTGCTTTTATATAAGTTGAAAAACGTCGAAACTCGTGCAGCATATCACTCTGAGGAGATGGAACTGTCCGGAAACAAATTGGATAAGCCGAAAAGAACGAAAAGTCTAAAATACCACGCGTCGAATTACATCCCGACGGCTGATAACCTAAAATTTCAAGCAATATCTCAATCGCTCAATGGCATTACCAGCTGAATGGGCCTGCATCCTTTGACAGACGAGACGGCCCTTTGTGCAGAAGAGACTTCAAGTGGAAGGCTTCATTTTATTACTGCTTTTGACACTAACTCACTTCGGCGAGGCGTCACGTGACTGACGTCTCACATTTCCCGTGATTCGAACAATTCGCCGAGTTTTAAATGATTGCTTATTTAAATCGGGAAATTTTGCAGACGAGGAGAGTTACGACGCGTGACAATGGAAGAGGGATAATGTATGTATACATTGCGCGGGATGACGGCGACACTCCCGCGGGATATCAAATATGTAGATGGCATTTCTGTGTCCTGAGAGGAGCGGCGACGTTACCGATGTTATTTGATGGAAATCTCCAAAGACCCGATAAATTAGGAGAGCCCGAGGATAATACATTATACATAAAAAAGACATTCACATTTTCCAAACCACAAAAAAAAATATGTGTGTATTTTCATTTTCAGTACAGAATGCGAAAATCATCATCCGTATTATTATGAAAACTAACTTCTTACTAAACATTTTCGAAATAGTATAGTATATTTTCGTTAGTATAAAGGTATAATTTTCAGTGAATAAATGAGTTGGTTGATATGTTTAATCAAAAAATTTAAATATGTAGGTATATAAGTTTATACTGATTTTATCTAGTATGTATATTCATGATTAAATGAAATAATCTAAAAATACTTATTTACAGCATAACCTCGATAAATTCTCTATGATTCTTATAGCGTTATTCTCAAGAGTAAAAATCTTATTATCATATATCAACGATTCCCAATTTATAACATCATATCCCAGCAAGGTATTAAAAAGCGAATAATATACCAGTCATGAGATATTCTTATACGTCATATTTGAATATACATTCATCAGAGATTTATTCCTTGCGAATTATCCATGTTTTGCAATAAAATCTGGTTGATGTAAAGGTCCCCTAAATACTCTTGGAGTTCCAAAAGAAAAGAAAATCGATTCTAACTTGTTAACTAATTGATCAATATAACAAAACCAAGTTATGACAGAGTCTACTCGTCTAGTGTAATATCAACTAATATAATCATTGATTTGTTGTCTTCTATTATTCTTGATTTAAATGAAACAATTTAATTTTTGGAACAAGTACAGTGAAATTATTCTTTATTGTTTTCCTCACAATAAAATTCATCTTTTTCATAGCTAATTACTGACAATTTTTTATGCTAAATTATTTCTATATATTATGAATATACGAGGGGGTGTAAATGTTGGTTGCGAGTCGTCAGGATCGCAATGGGGCCCAATGGGGCCTCATCAGCAGTAGCTCGAGAACTCCACTGTTCTGCTGATGAGGCCGCAATTAGGGCCGAAATAGCTATACAGAATATGCTCGGGGGCACCATTGCGATCCTGACGACTCGCAACCAACATTTACATGTTTGCGATGACACGTTTTGTCCGCTTCGACTGCCATCTCGTGCGTGTTAGCTTATGAGGCAGCGGTATTGTTGCTATTTGCTTTTACGACACGAATTATAAGTCGGAAAATAGTTGTACTGCTGCGCAATTATTTCACATACGAGGGGGTTTTAAAAAATAGTTGGCCTGACTTATTTCCATTTGCGGTTAACATAGAAATAATTATGACAAATTATTTCATCAAGCTGACAAAAATAAGTTTGCTAATTTATCTTTAACAGAACATGTCCGCGAAAAACAAATTGAGTATCGATCTGTGATATAAAATATTTATTTTTGAAAGAGTTGTCGGGCGAAGAAACTTACATGCATGTGCAAACTAATTGGGGAGGAATTGCGTTTCATATTTTTCTGTGAAGCACTGGTTGTCCAGTTTAAAAGTTAAAGAATTTTTGTTAAAAATGAATACTGCACTTCTGTGACCACTCCGGAAAACATCAATGCTGTTCTTGAGCTGATTCTAGAAGATCGAAGAAGTAGATTGAAACAAATTACTTCTGCTTTATAACGAATTTTCTAAGTATGTTGATTTAGACGTGAAAACACTAACAGCCAAATGGAACTCGAAATGCCTCAATACTGATCAGACACTTCAGAGACAAATGACCTATAGGTCACTTAGCTACCGTTTTAAGGAAGATTCTTGCCACTTTTTTTGACCGAGGTGACAATGGATTAAACTACGGCTCAGAGATCAACGAATAAAGTAAAGTATAGAAAGATGCGTCTGAAGAAATTTCGAGTCCAAGTTGGAAAGGCTTTTGCTTCAATTTTTTGTGGCAAGATTGGTTTTGTTCTCGCTGATTATCAAAAATGTGGAAGAAGATAACAGCAGAGTATTAGTCTCAGTTGTTAACCAATTTCTGCGAGTAAATCTTAGAAAGGTATGTTTTTTTGCAAGACAACGCACTATTCTAACATCTTGTCAGTTACGCTGCAGAAATTGATAAGTTATGGTTCGAATTGATAGAACACCCCCTTACTCGCTCCATCTGGCCCAATCCAATTATTTTCTCTTGGCTAAATTAGGAAAATATCTGAAAGGACAGAAATTTTCGTCAGATGATGCCGTAAATGAGTGATATGCATTTCAGGATAAAAACTTTTATTTACAAGGTTTCGAAATGTTGTATGAGAGTTGTGAAAAATGTATAAACTTACATGGAGACTGTGTTGAATAAATTGCGTTTCGTTTCTTTCTATGCTAGACCAGGAATTTATCAACAACCCTTTGTAATGGTTATTCTACCGATGTATTAGGATGTCCAGAAAGTTTTGAGCGTTTTTTAGAAAAATAAATTGATATTTATTACTTAAGAAATTACACAACAATTAAACTAAATATTGGCCGTTATTGTCAACAACTTCCAACCATCTTTGTCCCAAAAGCTCAATTCCATAACGATAAAACGAGTTAAAAAAAACTCTTGGCAAGCAGCTTCAACAAGGTCGGTATCTTCAAACTCCCGTCCTCTTAGGAAGTGTTCCATTGAGCGGAACAAATGATAATCTGATGGCGCAAGGTCTGGACTGTAGGGTGGATGAGATAGAACTTCCCAGCCTAATTCATTCAACTTTCCCGTTGTTAACAGTGCAAACGTTAACGCAAGTGTTAACGCAAAGCCGCTAAAACACTACCTGGTTTCTGTTAACCAATGCAGGACAATTGAGACGCAGAGATTCTTGAACTCGGTCCAATTGTTGACGATAAAGTGCGGCGGTTGTGCTACGACCATTTGGAATCATTTTGAAATGAATAATTCCTTCTGAATTCCACCAAACAGTTAACATAACTTTTTTCCCAAAAGAATTTTTTTTTGTACTGGTAGAGCAGCTTGACCAGGCGTAATCCATTGATTTAGCATGATCTGGGTTGCTTCTGTTCAGCCGTTAATTCTCTGGGAATTTGTCGGGGCCTTCTGTTCGCTTTTCCAATACGATGAAGATGATTCCAAATGGTGGATTTTGACACCTGGAGTTCGGTTGCCAATCTCCGAACACTAGTCCTTGGATTGCCTTCAATGGTTTGTTGGAAGTCTTCAAGATTATAAGCTAACGGTCGTCCCGAACGATTCTTCTCTTTAAGGTCTTCTTCCCCATTCCGAAATTTCGCAAACCATCGCCGACAAGTAGGCTCTTTTACCGTCCCCGCACCTTCAATTCTCCATATATTTCTTGTGGCTGCTGCCGCTGAATGTCCACATTTAAATTCATATAACATTAAATTACGATTTCGTTCTTTTCCCATGATAAACAATCAATTACCAGAATGTAACCAATTGAAAATTATTTAACTGAGAAACGTCGAATTGTTTATGGACAGGTGTACTTGATATTTTAAAAAACTAACAATTTTACATTTATTTTATATCATGAAACAGAATACCACAAAAACGCTCAGAACTTATTGGACGCCCTAATACTTCGGAATGGATATAATTTTTAACTCAAGTTGTTATTATTTGACAATACTGATTTTTGGTCTACATTTTCCAAGTGAGAACAAACTAGACACAACACGTATTCATCCAAAACTTTTCATAACTTTTCCATCGTTAGGTCACACATTAAGACATATTACCTTAAGTACGTGATCTATTAACAATATTACTGCTTGTGTTGATCTACTTTCTAAACCCCTATTGACATTTTTGGAAAACATTCAATTTTTGGGTATTTTTGTAAATCTTTGAAAAAATTAAACAAATGGGCGAACTGGTCTGCAGTGACCCGAATCTTTCCTATTTTTTTCCTCTTAGGAAATAGTACATTAGTAATTTTCAATTTAGTTGATAAAATACCATTTGTTTGTTACATTTGGTAATATCGATATTAATTTCGAGGCTTCTGATGAGTTTATATTCTACACATTTCTCACTCATTCGTAGTTCCTTAATTACTTGTTCTGTTCTTGTTCACTTACTGATCATTGTAAATCTTTGTCTTATATTCCAACAGTGGGATGTTCCGATATGTTCTTAATAGTACCACATTCTCAAGATGATCTTTTTTTAATAAAAACTTCTTGAAGTTTTTTTTTTCTTGGCCTTACGCCTGACGTATCATATCAATTTTTTAGCATCTCCATCAGATATTCAGAACTACCATCAATGTTTTGGGCGATTCTTTCGGGGCAGGCATCGTACATCATCTCAGTAAGAAAGAACTGCAAAAGCTAGATGAGAAAACACGGGAACTACAGCCTGCTCCTAGTTTAGAGCAGTGAATTAATTCATAGTGAATCTAAAATACTGTAAAGCCTCGATAATCCGGAGCAATTAGAACCTAGGTGATCTGAATTAGTGAAAAATCCGGATTACTAGAATCTCTTTAAAATTTGAATATAATACAAAGAAAAAATATCTTAGCATGTTTTAAAATGTCGTTCTTTTCAAAAAAAATAAGGCATGGACCAAGAAGCTTTTATGAAAATAAAAATAATAAATAATAAAGTTCAGTCACACTGATAACACGCGAATTAATGTTTTGTGGGTCTCTTCGGCGCCATTTTAGGGGATTCCCTACTTTATACTCTACAGCGAGAAAAACGTAAGGAACCATGAAATGGATGATCCATATTAGGGAATCATTGGCTGGTCCGGATTAAGATAAACATCATACAAAAACGTGATCTTTCATTTTTATCTGGATTACTGGAAAATCCGGATTATTGGTTGTCTATATTATCGGAGCTTTACCGTAAATGTAAAAAAACGATGTATATATAAATATATTTTGGTTGTTTTATTGTATGTGTTATAATTAAAATTCATAAAAACAATATTGGGCTATTTACGGATTAATTAATGCACACTTAAGCTATTTATTCAAATACTAAGGCCCGGTTTCTCGATCGCAGTTTAACTTTAATCTTCGGTTTATCCCTATAGCAGCAATAGAAATAAACCGAACTTTAAAGTTAAATTGAGATCGAAAAACCGGGCCTAAGTTATATAAAAGATGATTTTTTTTCAAAGAATATAGAACAATTCACATAAAAAAGTTTTTCGATTAATTGATAAAATAGGATGAGTAAGAAATTAAAGTTGAATTAATAAATAAATAAACAAAATAGACACGAAAATTCAAATCCGAGTCATTCCCATTTTCATGTGAAATAAATTGCACCTTAGAGCATAAGGCAATAAAGGTCACTTTTTGAGTCGCTCCTACGCAAGTATTAGAAATATTTAAGACATGAAGTGTCCCAAAATGAATAATTTCAAGTTTTAACTAAACATCTGACTCAAATTATCAGCCTAAGATATCAATAATATTTATTTCTAGCGAATTGAAAATGGTTCCTTGTGTTCATAAGTTTATGGTATGTACAACAATACACAGTGTTACATCATTTTCATTTCGCTATAAATAAATATTTTTGATACCTTATGGCCGTTTTACACTATGACATTTTTAATCTAAAATTTGATACAAAGTGAGTGAGAAGTATCAATTCAACCAATCAGCTGTGGTAGCTTATCTCTCTCACTTTGTACCAAAAGATGTTATAATGTAAAACAGCCTTTAGACAGAAACATTTCAAGTCAGTTAAAACTTCAAATTATTCACTTTGGGACACTTAGGGTGGATTTACAGTAAGCAAATCAAATATTTAATTGCGAATTAAACTAATTACAATTAAGTTGCCATAAGAATTACATTCCGATATGTCAAATTAATAATGTCATTAAATTTGATGGCAATTAAAGTTTCTGTAAACTGGGCCTTCATATCTTAAACATGTGTAATACTTGCTTGAATGGCTCAAAAACTGATCTTTATAAAGTGACCTTTATTGCCTTAAGGTTCAATTTATTTTACACCAAATTGGGAATGATTCGGATTCAAATTTCATGCCTCCTCTGACGTCACACTAATGGGGTCCATTCAAACCTATTATCGTAGACATCATAATCATAGCTGACAATAAATTTGGAATTTATTTCTGTTTACAATATTAAAAACTATATTCTTCAAAAACGATTAAAACGATAAAATTTTTATTTTTATTTATACTTCAAAGCAAAGCCAGTGGATTGATAGACTCGAATGACCAATATATGAGACCAATATTGTAATTAGGTATACCGAATAATTTTGTTACCCGGGTACCCGCTATTGGTACCCGGGTATTACCCGTTACCCAATAAGTACCCGGGTACTTACCCGATAATTATCTGCATATCCGATACAGATATTTTTATATCCAACAATGCCAGAAAAATATTAGACAATCTACAGTGGGATTAAGATTATTAGTAACAGACACATAAGTATAGAAAAGTCCGCATCCAACTACTGTACTAAAATTAAAGAAAATATTATTTGAAAATTTAATTTTTTGTTTATTTAAATTCTTTCTGTTCTTTTTGCTTTCGTTAATATTTCGTATGTACTGATTTAAGCTTTCAGCAGATATTTTAAGATTCTATTTGAATATAAATAAGCACTAACAAATTTTTGGCGGAAAAAATTTTCCGCCGCAATCGAGAATCGAACTCGAGTCTTCTGCTATCGCGGCAGATGCTCTGACCACAGAGCTAAAGCGACACCGAGTTCCATTATCGTCTAATATAAAAAACAAAAATTAAACACAGTTAATTACTTTGTTAATATCACAATAAATGTGATATTAACAAAGTAATTAACTGTGTTTCATTTTTGTTATAATGGAATATCACAAAGTAACGGCGGAACGTGTTAATTATTCGTCTAATATAAATTAGAATCAGATGGTAAATGTTTGATATTTCCTTGAAGCAGGACAAACGTTATAACGTTATGCCCCGAAAGCAGAAGACTCGAATTCGATTCTCGATTGCGGCGGAAAAATTTTTCAGCCAAAAATTTGTTAGTGCTTATTTCTATTTATTTATATATTATTCGCTAACAACCTCCTTATTTAATTAATTTGTTATTTTATTTGAAGTTATCACAAAATTTTCAGCGGACAAAAAAGGTGCTTCAAGTAACAAATATCTAAATTTATTGATCTGCATTATATTTTAAATTACACGACACTTCTTTCATCAACATAAGTCTACTTTCGGAAATTTAAAAAGTAATTCGATTTTTATCTGAGCTTTCTAGAACTCATTCCAATAAGAACTGTAAAATCATTTAGGACTTCCTAAAAGTGCAAATTATATCACGCAAGGACTCTTACGTGTTTTTCAAGGACTGCTTTAGGACTCGAGTAAAAAGCAGATTACATAATTACAACGTTGTAGTTTTGAGTGTTTTAAATTACTCTCTTTAAGTCTTTCACGCTTACTGACATTAGATATACAGCAGTTCCTTTTTAAGAAGGAAAGTCAAAAACAAATTTCCTCAAATATGTACTTTGCTAAATTTTTTTATTTTCGCAAATTTAGCTAATAAATTCTTCACTTCATAACAAAAAGAAAATTATTATTGATTTTTGTTTTTCCAAATTTTCTGATAATCCTTAAAGAGATTTGTGAAATTCGGAAGTCGTTTGCAATTAAAATTTCGGTACAAAACAATGGCACTTTGTTTGTATTATAAACACAGTTGCCCATCGGGATGTATTACAAATGTTGTTGTTCTATAAGCTTTCGTAAGGGTCGTGCCCTTTCAACAGGGGTGGCGTGTGAATCTGGTTGGCATAGCAGGTGCTTGCGGTGTTGATGACACATCTAGCGCCTCCACCCTTCGCCCTCCCGCGATAATAACGTAGGTGCAGCTTTAAGCTCGAATTTCCTTCCGAACTTCGACGTTGCTTTTTTTCGGACGAAAAACGTTATCTGTGCAGATTTGCTTCCGCCCCCACGAATATTCTAGATGTGATTACGCTTATAAATGAGCCAGAGATGTAATGACGCAAAAGGTCCGTTCTCTGACAAATTGCGCAATTCATATTTGGAATTGGAGGACGCGATAGTTATCGGCGCGAAGGTTAATTAATAACGGTGCGTTCGGTATTGTGGTGTAATCCCCTTGCGAAGGGTCGTAACAAGGACACGTGTCTGACGCCCGCAGCCCTTCGCAACGTGTACACAACAGTTTCGAACGTTTTATTCAGACCCACCGCAACTAAACGTAATTATTAATTCAGCAAAAAAAAAACTTCCTCTATGATTTTCTAAAATACAATGAGTGAAGTAGTTAAATCTCGAAAATCAGACAATAAAGTATTAAGGGTAATATTCTCTGGAACACTCTGAAATCATCATTCTATTGCAATTAAAAGTTGTTATAAATTCATATTAAATTTGATGTAAAATGTATAACATATTCACCCTATTGTTATTGTTAATACCTGTAAAAGGTAATGGAAGTTTTATGGGAGCTTATAGTGTGTCATAAAATATTGAACGTAAACATGTGAACGTGGTGTGCGAAGAGTATCGAGAAAAATCGATTCGACGTGGTCCTTCGCGTCAGTCAAGGTGTTCGAGCTGGAGCTTATCGCAGCCAAAACGAAACCGTAACGAAGCGTGCGCCCTTCCGCAGACGCTTATTTGCCCCCCAATTTTTTCGCTATTAGGAAAATTGAAATGGAAATCCGAACGTTCTCGTTTACGCCGTTAATCCGCAATTCGAGGAAGAAGATCGCTTTCTGATGACTGTATTGCAAATAACTTTTTAATTCTTAATTACTATAAAATTAGTTTATATTTACATAAGTTGGCTGGGTAAATATTTGGATTTTTATGTAGGATTTTTGGTGAAAATACTCGTAGATAAAATAGTTTTAAAAAATTCTTTTAAAATAAAGCACACAAATGTTAAATTATTGCAACCATTCTAAATTTAAACAATTCCAAATTATTCCAGAACAATTAAGTCTTCTACAAAGATGTTTACGTTTACACATGTTTTATTTTTTAATAATAATAATAATAATAATAAATTGTCTTTATTGTTATGGCGAAGTTTAGCCAACGCTGTTCACTTAACCATCTAAAAAAATACATTTACATTCAAGCGTCGATTTACCGTAACAAGAAAAAAGAACAAATGATAAATATAAATAAAGACTGGCTGAAATTCAGGAATTTCAGGAGTTTCAGGAGCACTGCATACAGATAAATTATAGGTACAATACAAAATATTTTAATAACCAAAATACCGAAATACGAGTGTATCACTGTATAAGAGTAAATATATTCGAACACACACAGAGACTTTAATATCAAGTTCTATCATTTAAAAAAGAAGTATATTTCTTTTTGAACGTACGTAAGGAACATGATTTTAGTGATTGAGGCATACTATTCCAAGTGATTGGTCCATTGTACGAAAAAGATCTGGAGAATAAAGTTTTGGAGTGTTTAGGCAAAATAAAGTTATTTTTAAAGCGAGTATTAATTCCATGAACACAATCATACTTAAGCAACTTCGTAGACAAATATTCGGGTTTAGAATTTTTAACAATTTTATTAAGGAAAACAGCAAAATGTAATTTCCTACGATTTTTCATGTTCAGCCAACTCAATTCCTTCAGTTTATGTGAAACATAATCAAAGTGTCTGAGATTATAAATAAGTCTAATACAAGAATTCTGAACTCTCTGAATGCGAGTCTCAGTTAATGAATCTATACAGGATCCATACACAACATCACAATAATTGAAATGACTTAAAACTAAAGAATTAGTAAGAATTTTTCTTAAATTTGTATCAATGATATGTCTGTTGTTATAAAGCATACGAAGTGAACAATAAGATTTTTTTAACATTTTATTAACATGATCCCGAAATCTTAATCCAGTGTCCATATGAAGCCCAAGATTTTTCGCAACCTTAGAAATAGTTAAAGGCTGACCTAATACACTGAGACTGCATTTAGCAGCAGCTTCCTTACTTTTGTTACTACCAAAAACTAAAAGAGATGATTTGGCTGCGTTAACACATAAATTATGAGTTTGTGCCTTTTGAATTAAATTATTTAAATCCTCAGATATCAAGTCAAAATCAATATTAACGCTCTTACATGAGAACTGCTTATAAATCTGGGTGTCATCAGCGTATAAGGCACATTCACAATGATTCAATGTTAATTTAAAGTCAAACGTATACAGAATAAACAATAAAGGGCCTAAAATACTGCCTTGAGGAACGCCCTTTGAAATAAAGGCCTCGGAAGAAACACAATCTCCTATCACAACACTTTGCGTTCTATTACATAAATAATTACACATAAAAAGTATACTTATAGAATCAAATCCAATGTATTTTAATTTTGCTAACAGCACTCCATGATTAATAGTGTCAAAAGCTTTCGAGAAGTCCAAAAGGATGAGGGCAGTTCCGAGACCTTTATCCCAAGCTTCAAAAATATCATCACAAACATTTACTAAAGCTGAAGCGGTACTGAATCCCTTTCTAAACCCAGATTGAACGTTGGGACTTATATTATTCTTAGTTGCGTAATTCATAATTTGCTTGTAAACAATATTTTCAAGGACCTTTGAAAGTGTGGGAAGTATACTGATTGGTCGCAAGTCGAAATATTCAGAAGGAGAGCTCTTTTTGGGCAAAGGGTGTACTAAAGATTTTTTCCAACAATTAGGAAAATAACCAACTTCCAAGCAACAGTTTACAATGTGGGCTATATATTTTGCAATATGTGGTATGCAGTATCGTAACATTCTTATAGAAATTCCATCAATACCGTAGGCATTAGAATTAATATTATTTACAACTTCAATAACCTCTTCAGTTGTTGCGAGTTGAAAGTGGAAATTAAAATCTGCCAAATTGTTACAGGAATAAAAATTAAGGGCATCACTACAATCTTCATCAATTTGTGAAACAGAATCAATAAAATAATCATTTATTTCATCAACATTTTTTAAACTATCAGGAATGTCTGCAGCTTTAGATTTAGAAATATTCATACTATTTAATACTGACCAAGTCTTATTCATACTAGATTTAGACAAAGTACTTAAGTAAACCCTTTTCTCCTTTCTAATAGAATTTAAAGTTAGATTACGCAACTGTTTATAATAATCCCAATCCGCTGGAAGTCTAGTTTGTTTAGATTTTGTTAAAGCATTATTTCGAAGTTTAATCATGTGTTTAATAACATCCGTTAACCACGGAGCTTTAGGTTTTGACACACGCACCGTTTTGAGGGGAGCATGTAAATTAAATAAACCAATTAAGTTATTATTAAAAAATTATTAATGACAACTCTCTTCATGTTTTTAATATTCAAGGAAAGTTTAGGTTTTTTTTTTTTCTAATAAACTTAGAAATCAAGAAAATTTTTATCTTTCTATATTGGACTTACTTTTCAATGATACAAAATCAATGACAAAAACTAAGCATGCACAAAACGATGAAAAATGTGCAGTAGGGATGCATATTGAACCCGCTGTTTTTTTCACATGCGAAATTACTTTATATCCAAACATAGTTTTAAAAGTAAGAAGCATAGAAATAAGGAATTAAAATAAGTAAAGTTTAATTACATTGGGTTGAGACTTCAACGACGATATAAATGAAAAAACAAAGACAACTGAAAAACTAGGTACTTAAAAGCATCAAGATTACTTTGTTTTTGCCAAAAAGAACTTCCTAAGAATAGCGCAAAAATACCCTACATCAATATTGTCGTTTAGATCAAAATCATGAACAACTGCGAAGAAGTAAAGGCAAAAGTTCCTAAAAGATATAATATAGGAAGAGTAGAGAGAATGGATTAAAGAAGAAATATTAACGCAGAAAGAAATTGAAAACACTACCAAATCCATGAAACCTGTAATGCAAATAGAAGAAAAAACATTGAGAAGAGATTTCAAAGAAAGATTAAAGAGAAGAGTTAAATGAAGAGGCCTTGGAAAATGTGGTTGAAAAATGAGGAACGCCGTCCCAAAATTGGGATTGGTTTTAGGTTACTAAAAAGCTTTTTAGTAACCTAAGACAAATCAGAATTTTTTTACTCTTCATTACGTACTGGTTACTAACATCTTATGGAGATTCTCACCAAAAATAATTTGTTATGGTTTTTAGGTGGGAGTTTTAAATCATTTTCATGATTTCAAGTGTCCATTCCCAGTTAAGGTATATATTTTAGGTATGTTACAAATAAGAGGGAATTTCATAGAATTTTGGACTCTTTCGATAATATTTCAAATAATTTTGGTGTCTGTTGCCCCAGAAATAATATGCCATTTCGGGATCTCCAAAAACGATGATTTTCATCCTTTTTTCAGTATTTTTTTACCTTTTAAAGTAATTTTAGAAGTAAAGTATTTTCTTCGACTTATCTAAGGCGTTCGATTATGTTGGTCATGATCTATTACTCCATAAATTAAAACGTTATGGGATTACTAGTGTTGGTTATCTTTGGCTTGAATCTTATCTTTCGGACCGTACACAATTAGTTCAGATAAATAACCAATTGCCTTCTAAAGGTCATTTGAATATCGCCGGAAGGGGGGGACTTAAGGTTGCGTAAGCTCAGGGTGGTAATGGAGTAACAGGGGTAACTGTAAACTAACACATTAAGAACAACAAGATTTTCCCTTATTTAAATAAATATATTATAAGAGACGTTCTTAAGGTATTTTGGGATGTCTAAAAACGGAGATATTTTCAAGCATTTTAGGGCTTTTTTGGTGAATATTTTTTTATGCTCAATTACCCCAGTCCAGAATTGAAATGCCATTTTCGGGTTTCTGTAGGTAGGGGAATTTTATAAGGTCATGAAGCTTTTCTTTGTGATTTTTCAATGGCCTTTTTCATGTGCTCAATGTATTTAAAAATCGAAGAACTTGTAAGATTTTGGACCAAGTTGGAATTTTTCATGTGTCCAATTATCCTGATGCAGAAAAAAACATTTTATATGCTACCAAAGGATAAAGTAGCTTCAGAAATTAAACAAAATAATCGCACAGAGGAAATACAACGGTATCACACAACTAGTTATAACGAGAAAAAATTAAAATCCTGATTGGAAACACACGATTTAATTGACCATTCCAGAAGGAATGAATTGCATTTTCACTGCAGTTTCATATTCAACAACAGTAATGAAAGTGGGATTGGTTTCAAATATTCATTGTTGATTGATAACATGTCCTCGTGCACTATAAATAGTTAATCAAAATTTCGTTTCATTGATTGATAACTGCGACCAAATGACCTAGATTTTTTCAACAAACAACAAAGTCAGGAACACAAAATGCGACAGCTAAATGAATGTTTTTCGCTCGTGCTGTACACTGCCATTAATATTTAATAAAGCAGGTAAGAAAGAGTGCATCGAATCCGAGGGGTTAGGGCTGGCATTAATAGGGTGGCACTGCATTAAATAAACAAGCCCTCGTGCGCTATAAATAATTAAGATGTATTCAGAAACAACCGCCGTGTTTGTCTACTCTGTAAGCTCTCCGGAAACGCCGAATGGCCCGATGAATTTTTAAACGCTTTTACAACATACGACGACGACGTACGCCACATCACCCCTAGCAACCTTGAACCTTTTCAAAGTGGATAAATTAGAAAATAAATTAATATAGAACTTTTTTCAATGCGAAGGTAAAAACAGGCAACAAAATTGAAATTAAATATTAAAATAAAAAATTATTTGTGTTGATTTTATATGAGTGGAAGCAAATGAGATTTCGGCGCATCCACCATTTTTAAGACATAACCAAATATGTTTTAATCCTATTATTACAGGATATATTTTTAATAAAGTATACAATATTTAAATGAGGGAAAACGCAAACGTTTTCTAATTAACGAGTAACTCAGGCCAATTAAATTTTTAATTTGTCGCGCGGTCTCCGCTGCAATTCCAACAAAGCCCCGACGAAATCATTAATTTTAACGAGCTGTACGTAAATATTCGACCTAATTACAAGGGGCATATAATTTTTAATCCAAATACTGCGCACAGGGTAAACCCCGAGTTAGAAAAATAACGTTTGCACATCGTCGGCGTCGCCGGCGTCATGGCGTTCGTAACGAGCGAACTCGGAACTAGAGCGGTCGATAGCGTGCGGTTAAGTTTCGTGCTCCTTGTGATCGTCCTGGACGATATGAAATGAGACTGGACGCGGTGCTAGCTCGTTCCTTCTGCAAGGGAAACGTACGTAAGCTCGGCGAGGACACACAGGCTTTGTGCAACGCACCCGCTCTCGACCTCTGCCTTTTCCCACGGCTTGCTCTATATTTAATTCCGATCGATAAGGGCCGTACGTGCCGCATAAATTTGCTTTCGGAATGCGCTTTAGACCGCATGAAGGTGGCCTGATTTGTGTGTTTTGCACGGGGTTTTGCCTTGTTTTGCATTTTGTAGATAACGCTTTTATTTATTCGACACAGAAGTACGATATTACAATGACACAAAAAACCACCACCCTAACGTTTATGTTAGTAGTAGTGGACGTCAGAATGTCGAATCGCTGTTCAGTGTTCAGTTATTTTGGCGCCTCCACCATATAATATGAAATTCACAGAACTTGGGCTCTGCGTCATCAATCAACGAAATTACAACCGACAAATATTTCCGTATTATTTTTTTTGTAAACGGTGAATAAGGAAAAAGGATGGAGTTATGCCTTTCATATCTGATTATGCAACGCCAGACGCGTTTTATTTATGACGCAGAGCTCTTCTCTTATGAAACATTCTATATCATTGTCATTTTGGATTTCTGATATTTTGTTTATTACTATGACTACCCTGTACGATAAAATACATTTAACAATGGCTAAAAATAAACCAAAGTATCAAATACATCTGAGCCAAATAATATATTTTTCTTAGAGTTAAAAATAATTGAAATAAGAATAAATGAAACAGTGTTTGCAAAATGGCAGTTTTTAGATAAAATGTCCTAAATATGTCAAGAACGGTTAGATTTAGGTATAAATAACAACAATAATAATAATAAAAGGCCTTTATTTATGGTATATAGAAAATGTATACAATTCAAGTTTGACATCGTATATAGGTTGTGGTATTTGAAATAAAAGAGTTGCACTGTTTTGATTCGTTCTGCATATATGAAAGTGATTGTATATTGTAGACGTCTGAAATTAGAAAAAAATTGCGTTATAACGTATAACTTTTTCTGTATCTTCACTACTTATTGAGATATTGCCCGAGAACATACTCTTGGAACACCCTGTAAATATTGCACGTGTTACGTGTATCTGTCATACAGTAAGTAAGAAAATATATTCTAAAAATAGGGGTAGCTTATTATGAATTACAACTATAACGCATAATACTGAGAAAAATAGTAAAGAGATGAAAAAAATTATGAAATTTAACTTTTTTAGTTTTTTTTTTCAGTTTGATTTATTTATGTATATTTTATTTTGAACATTTAACTTAGCTTGGGTATTTGTAATTATAAAAATTATTTATTATTTATTTATTATTATTATTATTATAAAAATTATTTATTTCATTTGCTATTAGGTTTCTTGTTATTGCTGTTATAGAAAAAGTTTCATGTGCAAGCCTGTTATCATATGAAAGGTTTTATTATAATTTTCGGTTTCACAATATGTCAACTTAGTCATAAATTTGCAAAAAAATGTCTGAAATTATTGTTTTATACACATTTAAATTCGATTCGTTTTATTGAAGCACATCGTTTTATTGAAGTGTTGGTGAAAAATAAAAAAAATTTATCTTAGAAGAAAACTAGTACAAAAACTAGGAATAAAAAGAAACTGAGAAAAGCATCAAATAGGAGACTAGGATCTCCACGAAATCTCGTTGTTTTTCGATACGTTTCAGATTCTTTTTTAATTCTTCCTTAGTAAGCCTTTTTTTTTTTTCAAGTCACGTCTATCATGCTTTTCACAGCAACTTCTGTATCTGGTCATTTGCATTTTTTAAGTTCACCGTTGTCCATTGTTGTCCACTGAGTTTAAGGTTGCTGATTATGTAGGGGACGTAAACATTAAACGTTAAACATTTCCTTAAAGTCTCATCATTTGCGATTTCTAAGTCTGCACTGGTCAGTTTCAAACCGTTAATATTTGTGTATTCCTTAATATCCTCCGTAATTGTGCCGAATTTCGTATAGGCCTATTTTATTCTTTTATAGTTTCACAACAATTCGCTTCGCGATAACTTACACTTTAGCTATTTTTTTTATTGAAAGTTACTTGTGTAACTTAAGTGTCACACGTCAGTTTAATGATTTTCTGTCTTATATCCATGTTGTCTTATTCTTTACGTTGCGTTTCTGTCAATTTTAGTATTTTCTGAATAATGTCAACTTTCCGTAGCATTTTCAACAACTTTTTTGCATGTACAGTGGCGGACAATAAAATCCGGGCACGTCATTTGCATAATTTAAACCTCACTTTAATATTTCTGACGTTTAGTGCATAAGGGGCATTCAACGGACGCAATCGATTTATGATTGCTTACGGTTTAGCGTTTAACGCATCTGAATCGAATCAATTTTGCGATCCAACTGCGATTTAAATATGACGTTGCCGTTTGTATCATATGTACGAGTTGTTTATAACAATGTATTGTTTATTATTATTGTTAAATACCAAATATTATAGGAAGTAAGGTTGTACGGTCACACCACCGTTCAGTATTTCATCTGGTAATCAATCGATTTGTTGTTGAGTGCCCCTATATACACAAATGTCACTGGTAATTCTACCGCTTAATACAAATTTTATTTATTTATTTAGACCTCAATAAAAGCCTGATTTACCAAATTTGTCGAGATACGCAAGAGCTGTCAAATTCTTGCCCGGATTATAATGCCCGTTACTATACACTGGCGAGGATAAAAAAACAGGACACTATTCTTTTTCCTAAATACATCTTATAGCTTATCACGTTTTCGATTGACCGAACTAGTGCGCGCTCAGAGTACCTTCATCTCGTGTTATTACATGAGGGTAAAAGAAGATCCAAATACACTGAGTGCAACCGGTGCAAGCGAATTAAAAACGCTGTTAGGTTTTAACGTCATATTCAAACTTCTGACAATTTCAGTTAGTAATAGCCTTTTTTGGTTAACAGTTTAAAAGAAGATTCGCAACTGCACTTTAATAGATCTAGAACCCCGTTTCCATCAACCACATAATAATGACATTTCAATGGTGACTACAATTTTCTGAAATCGAAAAATACAACCAACATATTAATTTATTGTCTGTCTGAAAATAAAAAAACAAGATTTTGAGCATTTTCGATTTAAGGCATGGCCCAATTTCCACGTAGGTAATTCTTATTTAGCTTTTTGTGTACTAGTATACTTTAATTGTAAGGCACATTGTCATGTATCGGTTTGAGTTGCTCGTTTTCTATTATTTTGCTGCCACGTTGGGCGCCAGAAATTCGTCTGCTATAACTATGAGTCTTCAACTTCTTTTCTGATTATTGCCACAATTCTAGTTATTAATATTTCTATATACTTGACTGTCTCAGTTGTTTGTAATAAATTTTGTAGAGTATTTCATTTTGAATATTTGGTTTTTATTAAGCCATGTCAACTCTTTTGAGTAGATTTATGGAATCTGTAATCGTGGTTATATTGTGTAAAGGCCGCAATTGAAAAACATAAATTTGATGTAAATAATTCACATGTATTTGCTGAGAAGATTTACATTTAGACCCAGTTGCATAATTCCAGCTTAACTTTAAGGGAAAGCTTAGCAACAATTGTTGAAGTATCGTTGTTATGGATTTAAGCTTCAGCTTAAATTTATACTGGCAATGTACAACTGGGCTTTAAACTTTATTTTTGTGATAAATTACATCAAACTTGTGTCGTCTATTGCGGCCTTAAAGCTGCTACTTGTACGATGCTTGGCTCAAGATGTCTTACTAATTGCGTAATTACGTGTTCTTCGGCTAACTTTGTTATTAAATATTTAACAAAACTGTACTTTTTAGGCCCAGTTGCATAATGGCAGTTTAAATGTAAGCTGAAGCTTAAACCCATAACAACGATTATTTCGACAATTGTTGTCAAGGGTTTAAGCTTAGACATAAAGTTAAACCACAGTATACTCAATCAGTAGGGACAGCTTGGGGTTTCGAGAACTGGCGGACTTTCCACAAACGGCCGCGTGTGGCGCACCGGTGAATTCATCAATTGCTTTTAAGTGGGCGTTTTTTAATTCACCATTTTGTGTGATGGATGTGGAGTGATGAGAAAGATTGAACGGAAAACCATCTTTGTTAAATTATAATGAATTTATGTTGTGTAGAAAGCCTAAAGTTGTGTAAAATAACATCGCATTCTATGATTAGCTTGCAATCATTTCCATCCGTGCCATTTTTTCAACCAGTGACATCTAGTAGCAATAAAATGAAAGCCCGCCAGTAACGGCCATATTGGCTTTGAAGAACATCAAAGGTGCCGACACGAGCTGTCCCTACTGATTGATAAGTATACTGTGGTTAAGCTGGAATGGTACAGCTGGGCCCTAATGACTTATTTTTTCCCTGTCAATCGTGTACCCGAGTAACTTTCCTTTGTTCATTACAGTTCCGATATGCTTATCTTTCAAAAGTTTCAAAAAGTTCCTCCTCGAAAGCCATATTGTATGTTACTAAACAGTTTCTGATTAACTAAAATTATTTGTCTGTCATCTTTGATGTCATTATTTTATGTTTTGTAGGAATGCAACAGGATTTATTCGTTCATCCCCAAAACATTTTAGTAATGTTTCCTTGTTCCATATAAAATTCAAATACGATCTGTGCTCCATGCATTTCTTACTTTGTACCTATTCTTTATCTAGTTTCTATTTTTGTCCTGTCCGTATTCTTCTAAATGTTTTCTCAGTTCTTGTTTGTTTTGGTATTGTTAATTATCTACTTTACTCATCAGTTGAACATACCTCCCAATACAATTCTCAACTATTTAATTAATGGTAGTTAATTTTTCTTCTACTTTCATAACTTGGTTTCTACATTTATAACCTCTTTGGTTAACTTTTCTTGAATTTACTTTGTTTCGATTATTATTCTCTCAATATAATTTCTTGTCTCCAATTTATATTTTTTTAATAAATTTAAAACTTCAATTTTATTTTCATCTATTTTGTTGTTGGTTTCCTCCTTTTTTCTGTCATTTCTCTTTTACTTTCTTCTATTTTGATGTTGGCTGCTTTTCTTCCTCTAACTTCATCATCATTTTTGCTACTTCTCCTTCGTGTTTTGTTTTTGTTTGCTCTTTTGTTTGTAGGACTTCCTCTGTCTTTTCTATTTCTATATCTTTCTTCTCACTGATTTCTCCTACTGTCTCTATACTTCAGTTATCATTTCCTCCTATACCGTTTCTTTCTTTATTTTAGCTTTACCCTTTTTGTGTGCCATTATTAAATTTTCTTTGCCGCACGTTGACCACCAAAAATTGCTGTGTTATGGGTTTGCTTTTCTTTATCATCGACTACTTTTCTTTATTTTCTTTTTTATTTGCTGTCCTCTCAAGTTATAAAAATGATACTTACTAATGATAGTTACTAAAAATATATTGGTGATTTAGTTTTACATTTCGGTTAGATACATTTGTGTGGAAGTCAACTAAAGAGCTTTTTATGAATGGCCTGCTTAGAAATGGTGGATGATTCGCGTGATTAAGCCCCTTCGGCGTAGTCACGCATCACATTTTCCTATCGATATAACTCGAGTTCGTGCAATGTAAGCACCGGAGTCACAATGACAAAGTCGCGTGCTGCTACTTCAATTCCTATTAACAACGAAGGTTTTATTATAATGCACTTAACGTTGATTACCGCTTTGCGTCGCACTGTCCAAGTAATATTTCACTTCGACCATTTTTTTTATATTAATAGATACGTTTAGATAACACAGGATTGACGCCCAATTCATTTACGGAAAATTCTCGATCCCTTGGTGTTCGGTAACTAGCGACCTTAAATACTACGTTCTGAACGAACGAACGGGCGAAAGAAAGCAAACACGCTAATTGGGTGCGGTATTGTAAGAATGATTCACAGGATGTTAATTGGGAGCGCGCCCCCGCACGCTCCTCCGATCCTTGCATGACTGCGCCCCCTATATTTACATTTCCCATGAATATATGGATGATTCGGAAACTAAATTACGCACATTGGGCATTATTCATGCGTTCGTAGGCCACTGTGCGTAATAAAGTTATCACTAACGTTTGGAAAGGTGATTTCAGTTCGATTCTGTTTATTCTTACAGCATGTGTCGCTCCCCAAACTCCCGGTTCCGCCACTGGAACAGACGCTGAGGAAGTACGAAAAGACTATGTCCCCGCTTCTTGATGAAAAGGGGAGAGCCAGGCTGAAGGATCTCATACAGAAATTCGGTGGACCAAACGGACTTGGTCCTCGACTTCAACTCTATTTGTTAGATCAACAACAGAAACTGGATAATTGGGTAAGTGAAACCTCCACCAATTTGGACGATCTTGTTACTTCACTAGTTCGTCCAAATATTCAAATAATTAATTAATTTCGATTTTGTATTGTATAAGTAAAGTAAGGCATATACCAGGCATTTTTAAAACTTGATCACATGGGAAGTGAGTCATGCAACATCAAGAAAATTGTACAACTCGGGTTATACATATTTCAGAAAAAATATTTAATTAAAATTGAATAAACTAAGCGCCACTTAACGGCGTTTTCACTCGAAAGAAAGCGTCCTCCAATTAGCAAATGCAGATGGAGGGTTGCGTTGCATTCGCAATTCCCTCTTGCGATCTCGTTAGCTATGAAAATTGTTTGATCACCGATTCGGAAAGTAAACTCGGGTATTTTCCACCCTTGCCCAGTTAGCGTGAAGTCTACCTTTGCATAAGACCGTAGACTGGTTATTATCACATAGACGACAACTACTTTATTGTATAAATAGAATTTTTTTAAATGAATGTTTATAGGCAAAATAGGGTTTAAATCAAATGCAAACAGGCAGAGCGTTGAACTTATCCAGTTCTGGCAATATCATCGAGCCGGTGAATCCCTTGAGCCTGAGAGCAAACAACGCTTTTCGCTACCCCTTGGGGGATTAAAAATTATAATTGGATTGGGTCGCGTGAGCCCGTTCTAGAATATCAAAGAGATTATCGTCTTCTTTATTGTTGCAATTCTCTACAGGAACGCACGTATTTATATAAATAATAACAAAAATTTTTAAAAAAGAAATGTACTTGAACTTAATTCTGAGGACATTTTTTCTTGACTTTGAATTGCAATAAATTCAATAAATTTTGAAGAATCGGATTTTATAAATTTGCTTTGAAGTAAATAATGAGAGAAATTTCCAAATCTCGAATTAGCTTACCAAGAAGCATTATTATTAACTGGGTATAACATGTTATCGTAAAGTCCCGTGGCCCCAGTAGGCTTTGGAAGTGTGAACGCATGTCTTTTCCTAAAGTAATTAATTAATCAGGATCATATCAGGATGACATTTCTATTTAATCAATCGACACATATCAAAACGCTATAGGCTAAAGAAACGTGTATATTAACGAAAAATTCCAATGTTAAAGCATATTCATAAAAGGTGTTGAAAATGGTGCCCATTTTGCTGACGGCAAAGATTTGCACGTCGCTTCATATTGTCGAATTCTAATTCTAATGTGACCCATACAAATTATAAACGTCATTCAATTTTCTAAGAAAAGACGTGCCCTTACACATCCAAAGCTTACTGGGGTCACGGGACTTAATGATAACATGTTATTATGTTGCTATTTATAACCAACTATAAAATAGTCTACCTATCGAAAGTTACGCCGTTACACTAATTTCGTTTACACAATGATTATAAGAGTATTTACATCAATACAGGTTCAGTACAGTACATACAGTAATTTTGTGTTGTTTTTCAAATGTATTATTTTTACGAACAAAGAATTTGTGAAGTTTTTGTTAAATTAAAAAAAAAATATTTGTAATATTAAGAAAAATTTATATTTTTCGATATATATGATATACAAAGTGGTCAAGAATAACTGTTTGAGTTGGCAATACAATTAAGAGCATTTTTTTATTCCACTATTTGCAACACTGCAACCGGATATATGTTTTGTTGATTTATTTGACGTCACATCAACAGCGACAAGATGGTAGGTTATGTGAATAAAAACTGGCGTTTAAAATTTGAATTTCAAATTCCAAATGTCGCTTGTAAAGTGACGACTGTCAGTGTCAACCGGAAGTTACTGCAGTTGTACCATTTAAACATAAAATTCAGCATTGCCAACTCAAGCAGTGATTCTTGACCACTTTGTATTTAAACAGTTCTTAACGACTTTGATGTTAAACACAACCTTAATTGCGGCTTTTTTTTATTTAAATAGTTCTGGAATATATCGTACAAACTTAAATTTTAGTAGATCAATGCTTAAGTATTCCTAAATTCCTGGAAAAAAAAAATAATTGAAACGCTTCAAGTTTCATTCCAATCGCAAAATGTTACCGTAGAAGACGATACATTTTGAGATTAACATTTTTAGTTAGTACCATATAGTTGGTATTTACAAGTAACGCCCGTTGTGGTTTTTTGATCAATTCAGGAAGTTGAAGCAAATCGAAGTGAAAGAATATAAATTCCTGATGTACCATTGGGAAAAGGAAAAGGGTACTTTTCTATTGCCTGTCATCGAATCATCAATAAATAGATACACAACAAGGCAAGACAGTAACGACACAGTATAAGTAATTACCCAGTAGCGTCACTTAAACGTCAGTCTCAAAAAAAGCGGCCATTCTATTTGATACCCTTATGGAAATGCAATGTAATTTACGGCTGGGTAGGTATCAAACAAAAGAACAATTGTGACAGTTATACTCGAGTGACGCTACTGTGTGATTCTTATACTGTGGTAACGATTTACAATTGTTTTCTATGCATCTGTTGGTAGTTGGCAGCTTCGTTAATGAGTTATTTAAAAAAAAATAGAACTAATTTAATTTTTTTAATGATAAATTCCTAATAATTCAGTATGATTCAAAATAAACTACATCTAGTTGGTTTGATTACATATAAATTTTTAATTTTTTTGTATTCTTCAACAGGGCTGCAGCTGCAGTTAATTCCTTAACTGATCAGTCGTGATTACACTGCGCTTTTGTAAATGTTATGTTATGTTACCCCTCTATTCTCATTTCTCTTTTACTGTCCATAGTCTAATCAATTAAAAGACAATATCAAGTAGATTCGCTGCGATTAAAACTATCTTTAATTAATACACGAATGAAATGTACAATTTAGAAGAAAATACTTTTGTTGTTGAAACAAGCTTCCAATCTGAACATTTTATTAACGGCGACTGGCAATATTGCGAATATTTCATTTCCAAATTTTCTTCAGTATCTTGTATCTAATCCTAAAAGCACGGACGTTAGTTTTGAGGCACCCAGTATAATTTTTATCCTTATTCCAATTAACTCTGAATTTTAAATGACGAAAGAGCTGTTTAAAAATATTTCCAAATTAATGAGAAGGGACTACTGCAAGTTCTTAGATTAAAGTAGGTAACGGGTTTTCAATTAAAAAAACTTCTCGCAGTGTGCCATAAAATGACAAAGACCGAAAAAGGTTTGTCTTAGCTTAAAACACGTTTGCGTCGTCAATTGGCAGAAACATTTTGGCGTTGTTAAAATTTAATTTCTGTCGTACTGTCCTGTGAAATGGTTTTCATGTTAAAGCAGAAATCATTTTTGTTTAAATCCTATTTTCGTAATGTACATTTTCAAATCTTTTATAAATACAACATATGAAATATCTGAAGAGTCTTCTTTCTTCCAAAGTAAGGTATTTCCCTAGTACTTGTGCCACATGCGCAGAAATAGGTTTTAGACATCATATTTTTCCATAGTATATTAGAGAAATTTCTTATTTGAAAGCCCTTTACTTATTGTATCGTCAATATAGAGAGTGATTTTAATGACTGGAAAAAGTTTAAATAGGCGTCGTAGTTTTTGGCTGCGTTTAGTTGATAGACGAACCATCAAAGTTTAACGAGCTCGGGCGGACTGTTTTCTAAACGGAACTCATACCCACCGTGGTTGCCTAATGGTCGCATCTCAAATCACGACCACTGTGACCACCGTGACCACCACTTCAAAATATAAAATAAGAACCACCTACTATCTAATATATTCTTGTAACAATTATTAAGACTGTTTTTAATAGTAACCAACTAATGGTTATCGAATGAGGGTTACCTTCAATAATAATAAAAGGTAACAGTAGTTGGTTATTATTAAAAACAGTATTAATAACTGTAACGAGAATATACATAGTTATAATATTTCACAATATTTTTCTTACTTCTATTTTTTACTTCTTTCTTTTTCTCCTCGAAGATTGTTATAATTTAATTTTAAATTCACATTAACCAAATTAATTTGTCTTATTTTTTTGTAATATATGTTTATTACACTAAACCTTTATATGTTTTTATTATTTTCTGTATGTTTTTAATTTTATTTTTATTTTTCAGTTCAACATGGTAATGAGGAACTTGGGTTTATTGAAACATCATTTATTGCTAGATAATTATAATGTGATTGAAAGTGGGAAACTGCAGACATTAGATGTTTTTTTTTTTTTAATTTCTATCGAAGGCTCGTATTTAACCAGGCAGACGAGCTGGCAGTGTATGCATATGCGTTAAAAGTAAGTATAATATACTCACATTATTGCCTTCGCTTTTATTGACAAGTTTTAAATTATGTCTTAATATTAATTAAATATTAGGTGTGATATACAGGGTGATACTAACTAGAGCTAGATATTCACACTACGCGACCCTCTGTTAAACTCTTTGCCGAAAATAATAAAAAGAATTGCGAAAAGATTTTTCAAAATATTTTAAAAAGAATAAAATTTTTTGAAAGATTTAAAAAAAAACTTAAACAGTGAAGCAAACGAACCGTTTTTGCACAAATGAAATTATAATTTCATCAAGCTAATTTGATCAAATATATCAACTTTTGTCATTGGACGCATGTCCAGCTTTACTGTAAAGGCTGTTTTAGACTAGCCTATTTTCTTGTACAAGAATTTAAATTAAATTAAAAACTATCTGGAAAAATAGAACATGTTCTATCTGCAAATCGCATCTGCAACCCACAAATTTCTTGTTTTAAATTTTTATTGTAGAAATTGAACCAAATTTTGTACAAGAAATAGAGTAGTCTAAAACAGCCTTAAAGCATGTTACAGCTTTACAGTAAAACAGCATAAAGGAATGCAATGACGTACTTTTCACTTAAGCTAAGACATGTCGTCAAGATTTCATGGCAAGAGTTGATAAAAAAGATTAAATATCACTTGGCATAAATGTAATAGAATGGAATTATTACTTTCACACAATTTTTTATATAAAATAAGGTGACAAACGACAATGTATATAAAAATATTTTCCTAAATACTCGTAGGTACATACACTTACATACACATTTTCGTAAAATATTTTTTCCAAGAAAAAATGCAATATTTCTTAATTGATTCACACTGTTGAGATATGCTATTAAGATAAGTAGGATACTAATATGTATGTGTGTACGAGCCCTGCGTCAAAAGTATTCGCCTACCTCCCTTTGGTAAAGAAAGAAACAGCTAATGAATTACTCAGTGGTAGATTATTTTTCTAGAATAATAATAATAAATAAATAGGAATTAAACATTTTTAAATAAAAGTTTTGATATTCTAATAAAGATTTTATTTTCAAAAACAGCTATACCAGCTAGGCGAATACTTTTGACGCAGGGCTCGTATATACAGGGTGTCTCAGAAAGACTGTTCCCAACTTTCAGAAGTAGTAGAGGGCATTTAATTAAGCAACTTGTCCGGAAATGCTTCCACGTCAAGCTAAAACAAAATAAAGAAAATGAGGACTAGAAATAATCTCGATGTAAAAAGTAATTTTTCTATTTACTTCAATTAGCTATACAATTATAATTTATTTCACTTTATCAAGAAAACTTGAAAAATTATAAGAAATGTTCAAAATTAAGACTACCACTTTGAATGCATAAGTTACAATGATGTACGATTGACGACGAATTCTTCGAAATATCTGAGGACGATCACTAAGCAAATTTAAAAGCAAGAATAATTCGAGCCACTAATTTCCCTTCTGTATTGGCATAGACGTTCAATTTAATAAGACCCCAAATATAAAACTGAATTGGAGTCATATCTAGCGATCGTGTGAGTCAAGGAAAAGGACCACATCTCCCAATCCAGCGATTGTCCTCATCCTTTGCCCGGTACGATCCAGAGTTATTATTCCAATTCAATTCAATTTTATGTTTGGGGTCATATTAAATGCAACACAGAAGAGGAATTAGTGGCTCGAATTATTATTACTTTTGATGCTATTCGTAGATTCGTAGATGCTATTCCTCAGATATTTCGAAGAGTCCATTGTTCAATCACACGTCGTCATAACCTATGCATCCAAAATAGTGGCTTTAAGTTTGAGCATTTCATATAATTTTTCAAGTTTTATCAAAAAATTGAGATTAATTAAAAGTTTGTAGCTACCAGAAATGAATAGAAAAGTTACTTCTTATATCGAGATTATTTCTAGTTCTCATTTTCTATATTTCGTTCTAACTTGACGCGGAAACATTTCCGGCCACATCTTTATTAATAAAAGTTGCTTAATTATATGACCTCTAATACTTCTGAAAGTTGGGAATAGTTTTTCTGAGACAGCCTGTATATACATATCACTTTATCAAATATTTAATCCGTACAAATTTAGTTTAACAAAGAACAAAAATAAAAACTGTATAAAAAACAACCCTCAGAATAATAAATCATTCTTACATTGTTACTTAACGTTAATTATCTTTAAACTTCTCTTTCATAAAATATTGTTTTGTTTTAAATTTTATATAATCACTAACATCATGGAGAACCCTTTACAATTTATTGTTTTATTTTTGTTACAAATGATTAAATTATAAAAAAAAAATTGTATTCAACCCTATAACTGTTTTACATTATGACATGTAGAAAAGTATTATCTATCGATTAACGTAATCAAACCAATAGGTTTGCCATCGAAAAGACAATCTATGACGTCACAACTCTGATGTAAGTCACCCTTTAAAAGACAATTAATTGCCCATTTAAAAACCTGTCCGAGCGTTTTTCCGAGACCAAAATAATTTCGAAGATATCGAATTAGCTCCTTAATTTGTTTCCATACTGTATATCAAGAAACTTTTTTTTAATCTTCTTTAATTCTTCTCTTTAATTCTTTTGCGACATGTCATGGTCATTACAATACAGTATGTTATCGAATTGAACGGAATAATTTCACAAGATGGTAGCTTGGATCAAGACGATCAAAAAATATTACATAATATGTTGTCCTAAATGTATTCGTTTTCGCGAGAAAAAAAACTATTGAATTTCGAAAACTTACATCAAAATGCGACAAAAAGAATGGAAATTTCTACGTCCAAAGTAATATTCCAATTAGGGAAAACTATTTACAATATTTTTTTTAAATAAATTTTGAATTTGTTTATTGCTTTAAATTTCGAATAAACGAGGAAATGAACGTCTGACAACACCCCACCAAAACCCGCATATGACCGAAAGTATATATTGTGTGCCTTTATTTATGCCTTCATAATTCGAAAACGATTACATTTATGACATCATATATAACAAATTTTGATTCTTCTTAATCCAAGCTATCACCCTGTGAAATTCTTCCACTCAATTCGATAACACCCTGTACATCAATTATAATATATTTTTTGCAAATATGTTGAAATATATCGGGTGTTCATTAAAAAACGGTCTAGGCAGCCATTCATTCGTTTTGGACGTATAGCATAGAGCGCTTCATACGACTAGTGTCACTTGCATTTCTAACCTCACTTTAATTAATTTAATTAGTAATTTAATTAAGCAGACATTTAAAAAACAAGCGTTTATTACTAACTACACTTACGCGCAAGGAAATCGACCCTTTTCAGACTTTTGACTTTGATTGTTTCCCTTTTTTTAATGAAATTAGATATCAGATTTAAAAAAATGTCTTTTTAGGAAAGATTTAGAAACCTGAAGATGAAGTCAAATTATTTATTTCCTTTCGTTTTGTGATGTGGATGGAAAAGAAAAAGAATCAAGCCAAACGTGTGAAGTGGGTCGATTTCTTTGCATATATGTGTATATGTATAAAACTGTTTACAAAAATTATATATAAATGTTGAAAGTTTCTTCTCCTTCTTGAAAACATTTCAAAGTCCTGTGCTTTAATTAAAGTTGAAATATAAATAGAGTTAATCACGACATTCGTTCCTGACAACAAAAACAACAAAAGCATGTTACAACCTACTTTACCGTTTTTTTTTATTGAACGCACGTTACATTTAATTAGATGAAAAAGAATGGAATAATCAATTTCCGTTCCTGTTGTATATGCAACCGGCTGTGCAAATCGAGCCGGAGGGTGGCGGCCAATCAGGGGTGACGGAACGCACGCACGCGTTCGCGCCCGCCCAATCACGGCGAGCCGGTGGATTTCGTGCACAATGGGGGATATAATACAATCGTTCCGCGTGAATAACCGCGAATAATTTCTCCGGCTTCCATTGTTCCTCTGAGTTTATTATTCAAATTAGATATTCGCCGACGCAACGCAATTTACATCGAAGTCTACAAAAATAATTCAATGGGGGCTATGTTTCAAAGTTATGCAAGGGCAGACATTTCATTTTGAAAAATGTCTGTGTTATACGAATGATTTGATTAACTGCATCACCATATATTTCATAAGGCTTGGCCCTGAAAAACAAAAATAATGTCTGCTGCAAGCTTTAGAATTCATTAACTGTCGTCACTGCTGTTGTTGTCAGAAGTTTATTTTGAAAATTCAGTTAAGCTACAGTTACAATAGAACACAGCTTGTACAGACATAATAACTTTTGCTTTCCATCGCCAAACCTTATCTAATTACTTTTTGAACTCACGGTTCATTGTGAAACAAAGTTTTTGTTAAAATTCCAAAGCTTGTATGTATTCACGTCACCGCCATCGTCGGCGTCGGCACGAAAACATATAAACTTCTATTGTCTTCCAATTCGACAAACACTAAAAATATTTAATCCAACATGAAACAATATCATTGCTAAATATCGATCGAACTGGTCATTCCAACTTTATTGTACGCTAAGAACTTGTATGTAACTAATCGAGTACAAGGTAAATTTTATAATCAAATGTATTTGTATTTCAGGCATACAACTACTGGCTAAAAGACATGTATCTGGGAAACCCCGCACCTTTACCAATTAACTCGAACCCAGGCATGGTATTCTCCCCAAAAAAGTTCACCACCGTTCTCGACGTCGCACGTTTCATCGCCCGCTTTTTAGATGCGGCCCTGGATTACAAAGCAATCTTAGATCGACGGGCACTTCCTATAGAAAGGGCAACATCTCGCGATCCCGGACAACCCTTATGCATGGCGCAATATTATCGCCTATTAGGATCCTGCAGGCTTCCAGGAAAAACCATGGACACCCAGTATATATCACCAGCACCTGGAGGCGAAGCACCTCCTGAACACATCATAGTAATTTGCCGAAGTCAACTATACTGCGTGCCTGTTTTAGCGAATGATAGAGGCAGATTAAACGAGGATGAGCTTTGCTCGCAGTTGCTGTACATCTTAAACGACGCGCCTTGTTTAAGTAGCCCCGTTCCAGTAGGATTATTGACTGGTTTGAAGAGGCCAAACTGGGCGGAAGTTCGGGCAACTCTCTGCAAAGATAACAGGAACAGGCGAAA
The DNA here is from genome assembly GCA_958336345.1 of Dorcus parallelipipedus. NCBI lineage: Eukaryota > Metazoa > Arthropoda > Insecta > Coleoptera > Lucanidae > Dorcus > Dorcus parallelipipedus. The sequence goes on along the minus strand of OY284482.1, from coordinate 39,523,957 downwards.
TTTAGAATTGGTCGTCAAATCACTTCTGGTGATATGCCTAGACGAGCCACTACCTTCTTCTTTTAACAGCAGAATACAACGAGGTGGAAGAGGGCTAACGACTGGAGGACGAGATGAAACAAACATGGCGCTCCAAATGTTGCACGGAGGTGGTAGTAACCACAACTCGGCAAACCGTTGGTTCGATAAGACGATACAGGTCATCGTCTCTGGTGATGGGGCTTGCGGGTTGTGTTATGAACATTCCGCTGCTGAGGGAGTCGCGCTAATACTGATGATAGAAAAGTTCCTAAAACAAGTAGATTCTTTGCCACCCGCAACGACCGTCCCATCCTCGGCGTCGTCGCATTTACCACCCCCCGAACGTCTGGAATGGAATTTAGAGCAGGATGAACAGAAGAAAATCCAAGAGGCCGGCGAGTTTTTGGATAGCCTCATCAAGAACCTGGATTTTTTCGTGTACAGATACCTAGGTTACGGTAAGGATTTCATAAAATCTTGCAAAGTTAGCCCCGACGTTTACGTACAATTAGCTCTGCAATTAGCATACTATAAGTTGTATGGAAGGCTAACTGCCACATACGAAAGTGCTTCAACAAGGCGCTTCCTTCTAGGCAGAGTTGATTGTATTCGTTCAGCGAGTCCGGAAGCCTTGGAATGGGTATCTGCGATGACTCAGCCCAAAGAAGACGATGAAATGGGGAACAAGAGAGTGACTTTCCATCTCGTCTCGGATGAAGTCAAAATGCAACTCTGGACCAGGGCCGTTAAACAACAGACTACAGAAATGGTGGAGAATATCCTGGGGCAAGGAATTGACGTACACCTACTGGGGCTAAGAGAGGCGGCGAGGGAAACTTCGCCAACGGCATCACATCCACTCCCGGAAATTTTCACTGATGACACCTACCGTTTGGCTAATCGTTTCCTCTTGAGCACGAGCCAGGTAGGTACATCCGATGACAGTTTCATGGGTTACGGCCCTGTTGATCCGGATGGCTACGGTGCGTCATACAACATCAAACCAGACGCGATCATATTTTGCCTGTCTGCTTTTTGGTCATCGCAGATAACCAGCACCAACAGGTTTGCGCAAGCCTTGGAAGAAAGCCTGAATTGCATGCAGGTTTTGCTTATGAAAACGAAATAAATTTGATACATTTTTATATCTTTCCTACTTGAAAAATTGATGAAATGGTGTCAACGGGAGTGCAAATTTGTACATTTTTGTTTAGCATGCAACGCACAAGTAAAGCACAAATTATAGCTGCTTCCAACTGCATTTTTAGATGCAACACAATATAGGCTGAAGTAATGTAATTGTAGTTCTTCATGCCTGAACAAAACTAATTTTATTACTATGTATAGGCTCAGTCAGAATTGAATTAGTGCAGAAAATTAGTGCAAATCGGTACTGCACATTGGCCGTGTAAATGTTTGACAGATGTATTTTGATGTGTCTATTCACAATCAACAGACGTTTTGCACTAAGTTGATTGTGAATAGATACATCGAAATACATTTGTCAAACATTTGCACGGCCAATCTGCACTACCGATTTGCACTAATTTTCTGCACTAATTCAATTCTGAATGATACTTTATATCACTTTGCAAACTTAACTTTAAAAATAAGCCATCTTTTAAATCGCAAGCGTTCGTGTCAAATCTCGAAAGAAGGAGGCTCTTGACATACTCATCTTGCATATGAACAGTTATTCAAATTTTGCAAAATCGAGAAGCCAGAAAGGATGTACGAGGTGTGGCAATAAAATAACGGAACCGATGCTCTAAATGGACATATTATGCCCTTCAATATAGTCCCCTCCCCGACCCTTACACCGCTCTATATGAATCCTTCCACTGTCGGGAAGGATTGTTGCAGATTTTTTTCTGAGAGCCGTTCGTGAACTTCATCGCCTTTTTCTTCACAGCATCAAACGACTCAAATCTGCCTTTTTAACGCAGATTTGATCTTAGGGAACATAAAAAAGGCACACGTAGTTAGATCAGCTGAGTAGGGTGGATGTTCTAATACGGGAAACCCGTGCTTCGCCAAAAACCTTTGGTGCGTTGTCCTGATGAAGAATCCACGAGCCATTCCTCCACATTTCAGGTCTTTTTGCCTTGTGTGTTGTCAAAACCTTTTTGTAATACGCCTGGTTAATAGTCTGACCTTTCACACTCAGCATAATTCCGGCACAGCTCGGGGTACGCAACAAAAGACAAAGATTACTAGGTACCTAAAAGACAAGAAATAGAACGTACGACGATTACCGAACATTATATAATAAGTAAAATTAGGCAGAAAGAGGAACAGGAAATAAAAAATAGGTGACCTAGGATGATTTTGAATGGAGAAATCAGGAGAACTGTAGAAAAGAAGAATTCCCTGAGAAAAAAGTTAAAAATTAGTAGAAAACGAAAGAGAAGGCAAACTGTATGAAAAATATTAACACCAACAAACGCATTCCCAAGGAGCTTAGCGATTAATAAATAATATACTCAGATACTATAGCATGCAAAAGAAATTAAGAAAAAGTTCACTTCAGCAGGAATGAAAAATTACAGTATGTACTTTCGAATTATACTCACATGAGTCTCTTTGCACTCTCGATTGACAGAATTGATTTAATAACGAAACACTCGACGAATGTAGCACAATTAAATTCCACTAGCTGAAATCGCACATTTATACACGGCTTGCATTTTCCACGTACCTCTCGCGATATTTGAGTGACCATTAATTACTTAAATTTAAAAATAAATCGTGCAGCGGCGCATATGAAAATAAATCGGGATTTATTCCCCCTTCACCTACGTCGCTGTCTTTTAAGTACCAAGCATATTTCGTAGAGTAAGAATTGTTTATTTTTTGAAATTTAATGGTTAAACTCTATCATTATTATTACTATATATATAGCTGTATAAACAATAATTATTCGTTATGAATTAAAAAATTAAACAATGGCCTTGATCTGGCATATCGCTACAACTGTCAATCTAGAAAATCGTATTATATTGATTGTTATTTAATGTTAAGTGTTGTATACTATGCGTGTCCGCGCCCCTTTTATTAACAAAAAAAAATCTGTGTAGCTACGAACACGCGTATTCCATGTAATGTTGTACATAATGTATACCTACTCGTATGTAAAAGTACAGACATTCTTAAAACATACGCTTTTAGTTATACGCAGCGGAGTTAATAGTAAAAAAAAAACGAGCTCGGCTAAGTATCGTAACCGTAGGTGAGTAACATTAGTTAAAAAAAAAAACAAATATGTCGTAGTAGGTACGTTTTTGTTTCGGTTCGTTCGAATTTATGTAAATAATTCTAAATAGAAAAGTCGTGTATTAGCAATATGAAATAGTATATATATTTTCGCTATGTAGTTTCGCGTTTATATTTAAAGGAATGTCTTACTTATTATAGTGGTGATGAGTGTACAAAAAAAACTTTCATTCCCAGCTCTCAAAATGTTCCCCATCCTTTCTTCGCTCTGCTTTGCCTTAACAAAAAAGAAGATGCATTAATCACACTGCGCTTTTTGACGATTTAATACAGTATTACATAAAGTCATAGGAACGGATGGGAAAGATACTTAAAAGGAAGAAAAGCATTTTTTTGCACTCAACATTGTAACTACTTGTATAGAAACAAACTGTTGTATAATCAAATTTATTTATTATAAATTGTTTCACGTTGTTTTAAAGATTTCGTTAATAATTTCAATATTCTATGTTAGTTAAATACAGGATGTCCCGCAAGTGATCTTCCCTGAAGCGTTAGTTACGGTATGGCCTGTATATGTTTGCTGAGTCAGCTTTAAGGTATCAATGTTTCTCCTCGGTCTTGCGTATTTACCGGAGTAGTCTGAAACGAATTCATTGTTATTTGTAAACGCAGAGATGCCCGCACAGTATATCTTGTCCATGCTCGTAGTGTCTAAGATTATCCGTAGTATTATTTCGACTTCGAACGGTTTTGTGATACATACTATAATGTTTACGCTTATTTGTTTTGTCACGGGGTTGTTGTTGACTCGAGGATTTTATACGTTTGTTTAGGAACTCACTGTAACCGTGTGATCTCTACAAACATATCAGATTATGTAACAAATACTCTGTAGTTTTAGATAGATGTTGGAATATGTGATAATTTGTGTAATATAGACAGCATATAATAAAAAAATTCCCAAAACAAGGCGTATCTTGAATTTTAAATTGACTCCGTGTATATGAAAACCAATTAATTACAATGACCAAAATTCACCATCTATTATATTTATAAGCCCGTATTTATGCAGCGGTATTAACAATTACTCATGTAATTGACGTTGCTTTAATATCAACAACTGCAACTACAGGGTTGATCTAAAAAATACGTAAGGCTATTTTCAAAAACATACATAAAATTCTATAAAAAGAACATGAAATATTTTTTAAAAATATGTGTTTCACATTTTTCAGCAATAACTCCTCCTTTATTTAATTTACATCGCTCCATCAACTGAACTCAATGAACTATATAGCGACATGCTACTACACAGGGTGCGCCAACAGTGTGGGCTTTACAATTGAACATTTTTAAAATCTGTCATCATACGCATTAACATACATATTTACTTGATGCACAATTAAAATTATTTAGACATATACAGAAAAGGTATCCCGTAATCCAATTTTCTTTATTTATTGTTTCTATTTTTAAAGTTACCAATTTAAAAAATTTCTGCGTCCAAAGTTTAAGAGCTATAACATAAAAAGTCTTGTGTTTGGACCATATTGAACCTTTTGGAAACCTTAGTAAGAGATGTTTAAAGCCATGTCGTCATATACGGAACGTCTCATTCAAAAATGTTAAGAAAAATAGAGAGATTTCGAACTGATCGCATATTTCTTTTCATAATAGTTAAATAATATACAGGTAGAATTTTAAAACTAGGTGGATATAAGTAATTTCGGACGAAGTCGTGTAGGAGTAGAGGGGGTTCTAGCGTGTTCACGCCTAAGTTCGAAGCATGCAGTTTTTAGAGCTTTTTCTGGCTACATTATTATATTACAAACAATAATAATTGCGTTATGCAAATGTATTGCGGTAATTAGAACAATATTTTACATGAATTATTGAAATCCTATTTAAAATAAAACTATTAAATACACGCCCATTGTTTCGCTTCCCACTTTTAAGTAGGGTGTGGAAAATGTGTTTGATGCTATGGAAACCTCGCCTGATTTAGTTTTTTATGATTCATAGATGAGAAAGAAGATACATAAATTCATTTATAAGAGAGAGATTGCAATATTAGCCAAGAGTAACTCTAAAGTGTCTTTTATGAACACAGCCCTGTGTATGTCTAAATAATTTTAAATTTTAAATTGTGCATCAGGTCGTTAGCGTGTTCACAGATTTTCAAAATGTAAAGTCACTATTTCTCGCTCACAGATTTTGGTGACAAAAAATCAAATAGACCAAAGATTATGTTGCAATTATCGATTACATTACTTTTGTATTCTTTAACGGCAAAAATGATGTCATAAATTTCCATAATTATGTGACATCTTCTGGCAACACTGTTCGTCATTCATGATCTGAATTATTTAAAAAAAAATGCATTTTACAAATCCTGATTTTTGAAACAAATTTTTCTGAATATTTATACTCATTTATACTCAAAAACTGAATAGTTTCCATTAGTAGTTCTTTTTTTTTTAAATATCATTAGAGAAACCTATAATTGCTTTTTGAAATATATCGAACAGATGTCGCTCCTATTATTGATTATTTTTCTTGTTTGACGTTTAACTTAACCTCACAAAACTATTCGTTTCGCTTCACATGGACGTAATTAAACGAAATCGGTCGTATTTTAGTCAGAAATTCTAGATCATGTTTAAAAATACTTTCCAGAGTGGTTTCCTTTCTATATTGTATAGCATAGGCAGCAAGCCGTTGCAGATATGGGACAAGAAGGTAAAGAACGGTCACATCAAAAGAATAACAGATGAAGACATCCAATCACTCGTCCTGGAAGTCGTCGGGTGCAATGTTAGCACAACGTATATAACGTGCCCCGCCGACCCGCGAAAAACCCTCGGAATCAAACTACCCTTTTTGGTTATGATTGTCAAGAATCTGAAGAAGTATTTTACATTCGAAGTGCAGGTACATTTTAGCCACATTTTGTTTGATCAATAAGTAGCAGCAGTGCACTTGTAGATACTCGATGATAAGAACTGCAGAAGAAGATTTCGTGCGAGTAATTATCAATCAACGACGAGGGTCAAACCATTTATATGCACAATGCCGATGAGATTAGATGATGGTTGGAACCAAATTCAATTTAACGTTGCCGATTTTACAAGGCGCGCTTATGGCACTAATTATGTGGAAACGCTGAGAGTGCAGGTGCACGCCAACTGCAGAATAAGACGTGTTTATTTCTCGGACAGATTGTATTCAGAAGATGAACTTCCAGCCGAGTTCAAATTGTTCCTACCAATTCAGAATAAAACGAGGACGTCGGTAGCACAGTAATTCCATTTAAATAAAATACATTGAGGGGACTTAAAGACTTAATTAATTTTGTATATTTACTTATGTTTTCGTAAAACTAAATTGCGAATTTTTCCAAAGTCTGAGTTTTATTTTTTTAGTAAATACAACACATGGTATTGAATTTTGTATTTAATTAAAAGAAAAGGGTAGAAATCCTGAAATAATTATAATGGTCTTGCAGGTTTCTATGTTTCTTGTAGGAGCTTACCTTAATCGTCAATAGATGGCAAGTCATACTTAAAAAGTTCAAACTTACAATCAGTTCAAAAACAAAAATAAATTAGTTTTTAAATAAACATTTCAAATTTAAAATTGAAATACAGATATATGGACGTACTTTTAGTTGTTTTGTAGATTCTTGTAATAGTGTCCTGCCATTAATTTAATTATCTGTGCATAGATGGCACTGATGTATTTCAAGCTAAAAATTTGAAACAGCCTAAGAATTAATTTTCTGATAATACCTAACAAAATAAAACAAACAAATGATTGTACTTCAAGCAATATTTTAACTACTGGTCTAGAAATTTATTTTTCAAAATAGGTAACATAAGTTTCTATATCTAGTTCCTTTAATATCCGATGAAAGGCGCTTGTATTCAGATTTTATGATTTTATTAAAGTCCCTATAGATAAAGTACTGCAATTAAATGACATTTTGAGTCAAAATAAACCTTGGAAACACAGTTTTAAAAATCCTCATAGGTACTGTCTGATTGACGGATTAAAAATATTTGGTATTTAACTATTCATCATTAGCAAAATCAGAGCGGCTAATAAATCCTTGAAATAAACAATACACTGTTATAAACAACTCGCACATATGATACAAACCGCAACGCCATATTTAATCGCAGTTGAATCGCAAAATGGACAATTTCACGGTCGATGTTGAATCGATTCAGATGCTTTGAACGCTAAACCGCATGCAATCATAAATCGATTGTGTCTGTTGAATACCCATATTTACATTGGCTTAAAGATTATTTTAGTGACTTTAGATTTTATCAAAGCCAGTAAATTGATAAAAGTACGGACATTGACACCGCTCATCAACTCATCATCAACTCGCATTTCATCAACACGCGATAATCAACGCGACTAATCAACGCGATAAAACATCGACGACCCAACTCAACAATAGACGATAAATAAATAAATTTTCGACAACAGTTTCCTAATCTTGCAATTGCTTATGAACAGCTATGAATTGCGTGTCGCCAACTTTATAAAAAAATCACAGATTACTTTAATTAGGAATTTAATTGAAGGCACGGTAGCAATGGTATGTGCACGTTTAGAGTTACTTTGTAAAGAGATTATAAGAATATACTCCTAAAGTCACTGTTTAGAGTAACAATTAGTTCCATAATTACAGGGTGGGCCAACGAAAGTCAAGTAGATTGAATATACACTTAAACACGTCGATTTATAATCCGAGGGGGATACTTTTCTATTCTATAGATCACCTATCCATTGAAAATAATAATTTTATAGAGAATTCAATAATGTGAATATATCTGAGAATTCGATTTTAAACCCCCCCCCCCCACTTAGGGCCGGACATTACTAAATTCTCTATAAAATTACCTTTTCAATAATGTGCCAGTCATAGTATATTCCCTATTTAAATTCTATTGGTTAGAGAGGTGAACGGGAGGGATGATATATGACAGTTGATGATTTATGACTGTGTTCACAATTATTGCTCCAAGAGCATATTTTGTGTCTTGCTCATACGTTTCAAAACGTCCTTTGTTTACGTTATTTCCATGACAACGGACGTACTTTTCACATCCCACTTTTAAGTCTGTACCTCAGAGGTAAAGAATCGTATCTCCAGTTTTTGGTTAAATGCCTTTACATATTTCTTATCCGGTAGAGCATGTTACTGCCAGTTGTAATGTAAAACATGTTAGTGAAATTAGGTACTTAATAAAATAATCCAGAAGTTACATTGCTATTTTATTTCATTATTGTAAAAAAATACTGCATTTTAAAACTTTAAACTTCGTTTTCTCTAAATCTATGAGAATGGAGATACGATTCTTTACCTCTGAGGTACAGAAGTAGGACGCTTAGGGGGTCATTCTAATTGGGGTTGCAAGTTACAACTTGGTATGATCCTGCTTCCGAGCATTATCGAGACTGCACAACGTTGTATCCTGTTACCACCGAACATTGCCGAGATTGTAACTTCTTAGCAGTTACTAAGGAGGTGCCACCGTTGTTAGGTTGTAAAATCGATTAGAATGACCCCCTTAGAGTGCGCCCGTTGTCATGGAAATATTGTAAACACCAGTCGTTTTGAAACGGATGAGTGAGACGCAAGATATGTTAAAAAACGTGAGTGAGAAAGACGCAATTATACGCCCAAGACGTTCTCGAAGCTACGAACGCAGCCCCGGAGGTGTATCTCTGCAAGCCATGAAGATTTGAAAGTTTATGTTAGGTATTGGGGTTGATTTTGTTAATTATTATGGGCATTGGTGGTTTGTCCCACTGTTACTTTGTGAGTCACATGCCAATTACGTAACAAAAATGATAATTTGTATTAAATTTAAGCGTTCAAATGAGGTCTTTAAGTAATAAATAGGTCTCATGCTAGCAAGTATTTATTACACGAATTAACAAACTCACAGCAACATCCTAAATTATTAACATTATTAAATTATTGTCCTGGACTAAATTGTTGTTAAGGCCATTTTACACTACCCTATTTCTTATATAGTCGTCTAAGTTTTGTATCGGTTTTATGATCTTGCTATAAAAAATTCTTCAAAGAGACCGTCACTGCGGTGTCTGTCTCCTCTCTGTCGCTTTTTTTATAGCAAGACCATAAAACCGGTACCACACTGGGACGACTATACAAAATTGGGTTCAATTTCTTAAACAATTTAATTTGTGCAGTAAATTGTATTAAAATTTAAATCGAATTTTAAAAAAAATCTCGAAAAATATCTCCAAACCATATCTGCAGCCCAAAAATTTCTTGTTCCAAATTTTTATTGCAGAAATTGAATCAAATCTTTTACTCTTGTAAATAAGGCCTTTATTTCATTGAAAACTGAGCGATTACACGTGCCAAGAAAGTTTCCTAACGAAAACGTAAATAGATGCTTGTAAAATTTATTGCATGCAAATGTTTTTAATTGTAAATTACAAAAACGCATCTCACTTAATTGTCGTGTTAAAACGTTAAAACCAAACAATTGTTTTCCTTACAATTCATGCGCGTAATTTGTTCGGCAAGAATATGATATTAAATTAAATTTCTCGGAATTTTACTAATATAATAAAACAAATTACTTTTACGTTTCTTGTCCACGAGTCTTATTTATTAACGAAACCTAACATTTCTATAAATAACATTTTCCACCCGAGAAAATTTCGAGGCAAACGTTTCTCATTTAATTTAATTACGCTTCTAGTATTAACATACCTGTATAAATAAAGCACACGTAACGACATCGTGCGCAAAAATTACCAAATAGAATAAACAACAATATAATTTTATTTCACGTGGAAAAAGTGAATTCAAATCGTATGTAGTCGAATAATAATAAACTTATATACACCGAGTCCCAATTAAAATTCGAACACTCTCAATAACTTTAGAGAAAGCAATTTTGTGGATCGGTTTAATTTAATATTTAATTTTATCTTTCTTTCTAACTCCCTTTAAAAATGTAAAAAAGCAAAAGTCTACAATGGTGGCCATTAAAATCGTTACCCTGGCGGTGCTAACCTCGCCCTTATGAACTTGAAATGTAAACAACGACTATCGTCTCATAATGCCGCTAAGGGTTATAATATATGTAAGTCGATTTCAGTTTCAATAATTTAACATAGAATATGGACAGTCTTCATTGCTATATCATATACAGACATCCGTTTGAAAATTTCAAGTGGCAGGGGGGTCAAGTGATATAGCATTATTGAAAATGTTTACTTTTGTTGATTACTTAATTCTTCATAACTAATAGGTACTTACAGATATGAAGAGAAGGTTACGCAGTATAGTATACATTGTATAAAAGTATATGTTTTATATAAAAGTGCATGTTTAAATTAAATGTATCTCTTTGATTTCAAACCGAGAATGAAGGGCTTTCAGGAGTTTTAAAAAATATTGCCTGCAAAGTTATTTGAAACTGATAAGAGTGTTTTTTATGAAACGTAAAAGTATGTTATGTCATGTCATGTCAAAAATTAAGTGCCTTTGAAATTTTAAAGGCATCTCTGTAGAGTAGGATGACTAAAGTAAATAAGTCTCGTTTGTGGTAACGCTGCAAACGCAGTGCAAAGTTCAAAAACAAAAGTGACAATTTAACCACCATACTTTATTAAAACATGGAATTTTCTTCGAAACTATAAAAGCTGTGATTTTCCGTACAAGCATTAAATTAAAACAAATTAAACCCAATGTTTTTAAGCTAAACCCAGTGTTTGATAGTTTACAACTTAGAAGTCTCGTTTACAAGATATTTAACTCTTACTTTCTCTCAACTTTTATAAAATAAAAAATCTCTTGTCAGAGATATTGTCTTCCAGATACAACTACTCTAATTTGTAAGTAACTACTTTAATAATAATTAGAGAGCAGACCTTTAGGCAAATGCCTGCTTTTTGCTTGTCTCCAATTCTAGGGAAATTAAATAATACATTTGTTTCAAGAAATTGCGCGTCGTAGGGCATGCATATAAATGAGACCCTTCGCACAACTTAAATTTTATATTCTGACAGTTCTTGTGATAATCACAGCACCTGTACAGTTCATTTTAAAAATACAAGCTCTGACAAGGTAATATAGTTGAATATAATATCATCATCCAACAATGTCCAAAAACGGTTTGTTTCCGAGAAAAAGCATCTTATACAGTATGTCTCAAAACTACTAAGTTTGATTAAAATATGAAAGTCCCTTTGTTTTCGTGGTAACTTGATCAATTACAAATCCATTGAAGTCGTCTCTGTGTTGACTTTTTCCGTTGAACTAGTTGCCAAAGCACACCCTGATTCTTATGGCTTTTTCGATTCACTGGTCTTGAACACAAGAAAAAAACAAGAAAAAAATATTCTAGGACGGTGAGTCGAGAAGTCCATTAGTATTGAGATTAACCGTTTTAATTCGTTTTAATACTTTGAAATGTGATGGTATAGTATCCATGCATTTACGAAAGCTGTACACTTAAAAGCGTTGTTAAAATCGATCCTTATATCGGTGGGCATTTGATTTTAACCGTTCCGAACTAGTCCAGAACGTCTCAGCGAACATTACAACCTAACATTAATAACTTCACAATCAGTTTTATGAGTTTCGAATATTCTCAAAAGCTCTATGAATTCAGTATATCACTTTCTTACTATCATGCGTCCAACAATTATTGTAATCCTGGGTGGCTGTGGTATCACACATAAATGCCAATTTTTACTTCGTATCGTTGAATTGAAGTTTCAAATATTGACTGTTAGACAATAAATAAATGTTTCTTTACGTATTTAATGTTTTAATGCCATTTGAAACAATAATTAATTACCTATTAAAAAATTTGTGCAAATCGGTTTAAAATTCTCATATGCTTTGACAGCAAGCATGGCCGCCTTGCATGGGATGACTTATTATGTAGCGAACTGGTTTCAATTTGTCAATCTTACTGCAATGTCAGGTCAAAAAGCGATCGAAAGATGTCGCTACTTAAAATGTTCAATAATTAATTAGTTAAAAATGTTTGACTCTATAGCCACCCAGGACTACAATAATTGTTGGACACACGTTAGTTCTACGTATACGCGTTCGTAGTTTATAAATATAAATATTTCTATTATTTTATAATTAAAACACTTACTTCATTTGCCCGCTGCATTTAAAATAAATAAACTTATAAAACGGACAATATAAAAAAAATTATAAATATAGACACGTTCACATCAAAGTGATATATTTTGAAACAAAACATCATTTATTTATACAAAACATGACATTGCCTCGTTGTATTGTCTTGTTTACAGTACGGAAAGGTCATGTACATTGTATTTTATGTATGTAATAAGAGCTAATAAGTATGTTAATTCATGCACTTACGTAATACTTTTTAAATTTTAATGTGCAAAAGTAGCACTTAAATTAAACTGCATAATTTATAGAAATGCATAACAATACAATACACTTACATAAATATACTCATAGAGAGGCAAATTGTTTGGAACGAATTGTCGGGGATGAATTAAAGGAGGCGAAAATACTGTTTTTGTATGAATTAACTAAGGTGAATGGTTTACATTTCTATAGAACGAATAATACAGTAAAAAAATTCGTTAATACAAGAAGCTAAAGAGAATTAATAAGTCATTAATAAAATAAAAGAAATAGAAATAGAATGATTTATTTTGGTAATTTATTGATCTGTTTCAAATGACCTCCTACACTACTCTTGATTAATAAAAAGGAGAAAAGAGACAATCTCAATTATAGGGAAAATAAATTGTCATTTCTAATTACGTCACATTTGTCACCATTCAATGTTCATTGACCAATTTCCACTTTAAATGTAACGACTGGACTGTTCAATAAATATTTGTCGTTGACTTTTACGTCCCGACAATTTGTCTTCTACCATCCGTTAACAGGTCGACGACCACTGGACACGAGATAAATCTAGGTAGTAAAAATAATTCAAAGCCGTTTAATTTTGAGGTTGCACGGCCTGCGGAGAAAGTGAGGAAAATAAACGGACGATAAGAGAAAATGTTGCCCAAAGAACGTGTCGCCTCTAACCGACTGGTAAATAAAAACCAGTCACAACACCGTCAAGGCTTATCTCTAGAATTATTCTGCAAGGAATTAAATCTTTTGATCGCCTCTTATTCCTAAATAGGAATATTGTCGTGTTTGTTATCCTTTTCATTGTTCGGATTTCTATATAGGAGAAACCGCGGAGCTTAAAGGATACGATCTGTTTGGTTCTTACTCTTGTTTTAAAGAAAAGAAATCAACACAAAAGAACATTCGTTATGGTATGCTTTCCTTCAGTGGACAGTAACATACATAATAAGGATTCGGTGTAAAATAATCTGTTATTCTTTTCTTTATTTCCTGTATTCATTATTAATATAGCAAACGAATTTGATCACCAGCCAACAACAGAGATTAAGGTTACATTATTTCACTTTGGAGAATCAAAACACCAGAGAAGTCTTCAGATATTGAAGAACTACCACGAAAGGAAATGAAAAGCAAGGCAAGGAAATAAATGACAAGATAGGAAAAGTTGGAAAATTGTTCTAAGAAATACATTTATCAGAGACAAGGGAAGTAAGAAAAATAGTTACTTACTCTAACAACGATAGTGAATTCTAGACTTTTACAAACAGGAAAAAAAATAAAATAAATCGCGCAGAAAGGTAATTTTTAAGTCAAAATAGACAGAGAAACAAAGAAATATGAAATTAAAATTGAAATCGGATAAAAGCAGAGGCAGTGATAACAAAGTTATAAGAGAAGCAACTGAAATGATAAGCAGCACGTAAGTAAATAGAATGGTGAAAGAGAGAGCATACGAAGCAAAACCACAAATAGATAGAAGAGGTATATCCAGGAAAACAGCAAGGGGAAGAAACATTGAACGGAATAAAATAAATAAACTTAAGTCAACTTCACAATTTTACTCTGGACGGTAAGAAGACTCCGAATAGAAAATGGTTATTGGGTATGTAGATGTCCTTAAAATATAATATAAACTTTAAACTAAAAAATTCCGAATCTGTAGAATGATCAAAAAACTTCATTTTTCCCTTCTTCTATATTTTGGAATTTTTATTCACTCAGAAGGCACTGCAGATGAATGAGGTGGATGAGAAAACACCTCCCATCTCAATTCTATAATTTTATCCTGAATCTTTTTTGAAGAGTACCTGCCTACCATTAATTGTCATGCTGTGAAATCACGCCTTTCCTGTTGACCAGCACCGAATACTTATCAATACGACCTAGGTATATTTGTTCATACTAAAGGTATGTAGATATGGATTGGCCTAATTCAACACCTCGAAATGAATTTTGCCTCGAGTATTCCACCAAACACATAACACTTTTTTAGGGTAAAAGCCTGATGTTGGTGTCCGTACTGGGATTTGATTTCGAGAGAGCCATTGCCTTTTTTTTTTAATTATCGTAAAGTACGCATTTCCAAGCACCATACGATCAACCAAAGTCGCTGGAACAACATTTCTGTTGATTTGACTAATCTGCTTCAAATGTTCTTGTAATGTTGACCAAAATGATTGAAGCTTATCCGATAGCTCTTCGGTCATTTGACAAGGATTGACTTCAACAGGTGCCCGTAAAAAGCGTCATTATCTAGAGTCACTGGTCTCCGAGAAAGAGTCGCATGAGAAAGTTCAAAATCACCCGATCTAAGCTTGGTAAACCAAAACCATGAGGAAATTCGAGAAATTGGTAACACAATAAGTGAATAAGTCAATAGAAAATAATCGACTATCAAAGAGACTAAAGTTTGTGTTTTTTTGGGCAGCAACCGCGTTGAAGTTGTGGCAACGTCCAGATTACACTGGATTTCCTCAGGGCTACTTTGATGCTGCTTCTTCTCTCGTTGGTGTCTTGGAGCGACTCTGAGCGAGAGAATAGCAGTATCAACACCAGCTCTGAGGCACTGAAACCTGGACGAAACGTCGGCATCGCTACAACTTTGACGCAGTTCCAGCCCGCAAACCAAGAAAACATGGACAACGGCCGTGAAACCCTTCAACAAACGCAAAGAGACTAAAGATGTAAGAAGATATAAGTAGTGTTAAAACATGTTAATAAAAAGAAGAAGAATAAACTTCAACATCATGGAAGGAGTACTGAAATCCAATTTTGAAAAAGTGTAATACTAAGGGGGTCATTATAATCGGATTTGTCATCTGGCGGTGATGGGGGTACTTCCTTGGCAACATGGTAACTAGTTGAAATGACAGCAACGTTTGGTAGTAGCAATATACCTTGTTGTAATTTGCAACTCCGATTAAAAGACCCATTAAGGTAGCCATCTATTAAAAATAAGGAATGGACGCAAAAACGAAAGAAATCGAACTGTTGTAAGATTGTCGTAAGTTTGTTTGTATAAAGGCAAAAAGGAGAAAAATAAACTCCAAAATGAAGAAAGGATAACGTGTCATTCATGCTGGAAAAGGTACTAAATAAAATTGGGAAAACAATCTACTGTCAAGTTAATGACGGAAAAAGAAAGAACTCCAAAAAAAAGAAAAATAAATTCGAAAATAATGAAAATAGTGCTAAACATTTGAACGTCTATGAGACTAAACTGAGGAAACAAACAATCACATACATAGAATTTTTCATAATTCTGGTAACGGTAATTATGACAGCGAATGCTTCACCTAAAACTTTTATGGAAACATCTTTATTTTTAATTGAAAAGAATTAAAAGAAAGTAAGGAGAAATGTGCTGAACATTTTCGCTCGAGAACATCTGAGGTTAAATTGGTAATACAAGAAACCACTTAAGTTCAAACTGAAAGAAAAAGTTTGAACGCTAAAGTAAGTAGTACAAAAAGAACAACACTTCCAAGGAATTCTGCGATTAAATTGGAATAATATGTAGTCGCTAATATTAAAAAAAGAAGAAAGTGAAAAGGAAAAACGAAAAAGATTTATATGCATATACATATATTTATTATCAATTCTAAGGACAAAGATTTTTACGATTTTCAAGATCTTCCTAATAAATTACCTTGATTAGTTAATCGGGGAAAAACTTGACTTTAATTAACTAATTGTAAGACATCAAGATTAAAAGCATATAAGTACATATATGCATACACAAGTGTTTATGTGTGACGTCTCGATTGATGTTTTAGTAAAAAAGCGGAAGCCTTTAAGAGTCGTACTAAAGTTAATTGAGTAACGACTGACGTATTAATTGACGACATTTAAAACACAATCACAATGATTTGCAGCGGAGGTAATTATGTGCATAAATAGCAATTCGTTTAAGGCTTTGTGGAAATGTTATTTTTCTGCAAACCATCATGGACGCACTCGATTATTTTATGAATCGATTGAAAATTAAATCAAAATTTAGAGTGTTTGGCTAATTACATCCACCTTATAGTTTTTCTTAATACTATTTCAAAACAATCAAAAATTCGAATAATTTTAGCGACTTCATAAATTCCAAGTACGTAAATTCTGGGGACACAAACATCCTTATTTGTTCTCTGAGAATTTTAAAGATCCCCAGATTAAAGTCAAAATTTTGTTTGTCTTGTGGTCTCGTTCGCAATTAAATTCAATGAAATCAAGGTTGCTCTCGCACGTATGATATCATCATTGTTTAAAAAAAGAAAGATTTTTGCAAGGCGAAAGAAAATTGTAAAAAGGTGCTGTAAGATCGATGGGTTCACGTGAGTGGCAATAAATCTCAAACTCAATGGGCGCGCTGTATTTTATTGTTGTAAAGCCGAACACTTTCACTCTCATTTGGCTCGTTCATTCATTCGTACTTACCTGAAGTTGGGTTCAATTATGTCGGTCACGGCGAAGACTCAATTATTTTTTTCTGACTTGTTCTTCTATTTAAATTCTTTATTCACATCTTTTTAAGTTGAAACAGTTATTAGCATGTTAAGTAGTTCAAGATTTTATAAAGTATTTATAGTGTTTTATAGGTTCCATTTTTTTTTTAATTTTGGGCCAGAACACGGGAAAAATTTATAACAATTTATAATAATTGATTAAAAATTTGCACGAAATACACATGCATAAGACGAAAACTAAAACTTTACATCTTTAAAAGCGTGCAATAAAAGTTTATGGTGTTATGAAGAGAAACAAAGCGTTCAGTCGTAAAACTTGACCGTGAATTAATAACACACAGTTGCATGGCTGATGATGAAATGTGTTATACAAATGTATAAACTTCTATGAGATTAATTAATATCAATTACGTTTGTTCAAAAGTGAAATACAGTAAATTCCTGTTAATAAGAACTCCGTTTACCCGAACACCTCATTAGTACAAACAAAAGCAACGAACCTAGTTGGTCCGTTAACCTGACTTATGGCATTTTATTCGGTCAAAACAAACTGCGTTTACACAAACTTCGAATTACAGATCATTTTCTTACTACATGCCGATCGTATAGAGAGAGTTAGAAGGAGATAGCTATATAAAAGTTCTTTGACTTATCGGTCGATCAATCGGCTTATATGTATTGGAAAAATTAAGTGTACATTTTTATTCCCCAATAGACAGTTTAATTTGGATAGTACGAAGACTGACAAATAATAGTCATGCATTACAATACAAATTATGTCGGGGAAGAAACCAAATACGTGTAAGTACAGTCGCAATCATAATTCATGACGCTTACAGATCATCGTACCCATCTTCTTCAAAACTAGGAACGTCGAATGCATTCAAATTGTACTATTTAAAAGTGAATCCGGGATGTCGTAAATTGTTTTTTGCTTGGAAACCACAAATAAAATGTCCACCATGAGTTTCTCTGTATAGGGTATGTCATGAATTATGATTGTGTAACCTTTAAATTTTCGGTACTTAAAGTGTATGTATTGTTACTGGTATGAATTGCACTGTATGTACACAATTACATACTTATACATTTTGTATTTTTTTAAATAAATTTTGAAACTGTTCATGTTTGGTTTATACGAATTTTTATAACACGAACAAGGCGGTATCTATGGATTCGTCTTAACGAGGGTTTACTGTACTTACATCGAAGCGAACAATAATTTGCAATTCCGTCGCTTTAAAAATAACACACCGAACGCATCTATTGAATTTTGTTAAACTTTGTACAAATTTGTCCTTATAATAATAAAATTCGTGTTTCATTTGAAGAACGCCGCAGACAAAACGAATATGTAGAAGTATTAAATAAGACAATAAAGTCCGACATCCGACTAAATGAATGCCAAACAGATGCATTAAGCAAATTGAAAGAATTAGGAAAGTAGAACAACTTGGGTTCTTGATTAGTAGAAGGATAATTGTTTAAGCGATATTGCAAACTTCTGAAAAACGTAGGCCGCGACTCTAAAGGTAAGCACAGACCGGTCATCAAAATGTTGGCAACATGTAGATATTGGTGTTGTTAAGCTAAGTACACACTGGAGGAACAATCGGGGACTTTTAGTTCCTGTTCCATGTTCCTTAAAAAAGTTACCGGTAGTCCGAATGTTTCTTTAAGTTTCTTCATGTTTCTGTTTCCAGTAACAAAAGTTACTATTTGTTGCGTATTTCCATTCGGAAAATTGGTAAATATCAAAGGAAAATGGGAAACAAGCAGCAACATGCAGGAACAACAAAGCAAGTTCCTTCAGTGTGTCCCCAGTTTTGGTAACGGCATGTAGCAATCAACACCATAAGAAGCGATTTGTGATATAATTTTCATGGGACAAGAACCTGCTCTAACTATATTAAAGAACTTACTTGGCGTTCTCTTCACAAAAAACTTTCAAAATTTAGTAGGCTAATTGTTTATATTATCGCTATTCAATCTCGATAAAGCGAACAATCCATTTCGCGAAACGTCAAGTTAGTTCTCTTAAAAATTTTGCTCGATATAAATTTGTTTCCTTTTCCACATCTACAAGGATGATTGTGAATTCATTTATAAAGCTTTTGACTTATTCCATCTTTATTAGTTTAAAGCGTTTGCTAGTCTAAAAAGGGAGAGAGAAGATGGGAATAAACGATAAGAAAGAAATAGCTTTCGAGTGGGGCTGGTGAAAAGCTTAATGAAATCCCTATGTAAAAAAATAACTTCTTTTTTTTCTAAAAAATCATACACATAATGCAGATGGAACAGAATATCAAACTACCGTCGATTCCTTCTCACTCCTTTCGGATTGCGCCAGTACCTTCGGCATTTTAATTTTTAATTTTCGTAAACTAAGTCCTTTCGCGTTTCGCATTCTAGTTCTTTTAGTAAATGTTTCAAAAATGAACGTTATTTTTAAAACATTCGGTATTAAAAATTAAAACGAAACGTCAAAATTAGTTACTTTTAAAACAGCACATTCTTTTTAGTGTATATACAGGAAGATTCTTGAATAAACCCACAAAGAAAAATGTTGAAAGAATAGAATCACAGAATAACATGGGTTATGGAATATGGGGGCTCCTGTGCAACCCGGGAAATTTGGTGGGATGTTTCGTGTTAGGGAAAACGTTTTCTTGGTTTCAGGGCTGGAACCGCATTGAAGTAATGGCGATGCCGACATTTCGTTCAGGTTACACTGGACTTCTTCAGGACTAGTGTTTATGCCGCTGCGTTTGTTGCTTCTGCTTCTTTTTACGTTCAAGATCGTTGCTGCGGAATTATGCATAAAACAACCGTTTCTTCATACAACCCTTTAACTAAAATTATACTTACATCATTGTGTTTGAATGTTTTTGCAGTTGCAGTAAAGATTTATTAAATACATATACCTTTAAATACCTCTATCGCTATATAAGGCGTTGCTTTAATTTTATTTTCAGTTAGAAGCAGAACCTCCAAGTTTTCCGATTCCTTTAAATAATATTTCATTGTTTATTTGTTTTTTTCTTTCATTTTAACATACTGTTTCTTTTTCTATTTTGTTTGAAATTTTTAGAATGTGCCACTGTTCATTTTTGTTTTTCATTGTTTTTCATTTATTTATTTTTTCAACCCTTGTTTTCTATTTATTTTTGATGTAGGGATCAGTACCCATCGATGAAGATATTTCATGAGATTGTTCAGAATTATCCTGAGAAAATGAACAAATGCAAAACTGAAAATATAATTCTAAAAAAAATTTGCCATTTTAAATCACAGGAAGAAGAGAGTTCTGTTTACGTTCAAATTACTCATTACTTACGGATTTTACAAGAACATGTAATTTAATTTTGACTAAAATTTGATAAAATTAAAATACACGGTAATTCAAAATTGTCTTCCGATATTTTCAGGTCACTTTTTTATGTATTTTCTTTTCTCTGAGAGAAGGGTGAGAAATATTGTTTCCTTGGCAGTATGTGTCTTCTGAATCCTTTAATTTATCAAACTAATACATGAAGGCATCTAACAATATATTTGTCAAGTCCTCCCTCCTTTTTAAGGGGTAGCTTGAAGAGGTGACTTTCAGGTAGTAACAAAATGCAATAGATATATGCTAACTTTTGAAACTCAATTACTCGAAAACAAATTTTTGTAGAAATATGCAAAAAGTTAAAAATTAGGGATAAAATACCGAAAGTCACCTCTCCATTTATTACAATAGTATATTATCAAGAGTTTGCTTCATTTAATCATGTATTTACCATTTCCAAGTAGAATATTCGCCCACGAAAGTAAAAATTATTTTTATGATTTCAAGCTGTTTTGATTAATCACAACAAATTTCCACCAGTGAAAATGGGATCATAAAGCGAGCGTTAACAAACCCTATTATGATGATATATGACAACCTAGAAATTCTTGATTTTCCGTTGGATAGGGCCGTTGTGATATCGATCATTACAAGCAGACGTACATAATTAAATTGCCCGCTGTGATTAATTGGCAATTATTTATAATGACAATGGTGCACGTCATGTAAAAAAGGAATTCACATCTGCCATTGGTTCAAGCCGTGGCAACACTCAAGTCTAAATAATACCGTCCAAATTTCAGGGGCGTATTTAATTAAAATCAGGAGCAAAGGCTAATTACTAAGTATTCACAGCGATACTATCGTTAAACGAAACATAGGATTAATTGCAGCCAATTAAGTCCTTAACTAATTTCTCTGCTGAATTACGTCGATCAATTAAACGCATATGGCAAAGGTTTGAAAATTCCCAAACAAGAAAAACTTGTAATCAGCATCCGGAAATTGACGACACCGACAAACAGTATAGTAATAGATTTTAATGAGCGCCAGTATTTTTTGCGTCTAGCAATAAAGTACCTAATTGATGGTTTTTCTCTAAGGCGCAAATATTGACTTATGGAGGGAATGATCATGAAAAGTATTATTGTACAACTGCAATGTTGTTCTGTGCGTCAAAGCTCATATAACCACTGTTATTAGTAGTTTTCTTTGAAAATGCTTCGGCAAACATATTAAAGTGTATTTATGTTGTCCTCCACAGACTGTCAGAGACTCGCAGATATATTATTTCTTGGAAAATTATTTACAGTTTTGCAGTTGCTTCTTCCTTAAGGGTATTGGCAATATAAAACCAAGTCGTTTTTAATGTACTAGTAGGTATATTATACACCATGGTGGAAAGGCACTGTGATCAACAATGATTGAAGATTTGCGTTTGAAATATTTCAAATACAGTAAAACTAAGACATGCCGTCCAAATTCTATGACAAGTGTTGATAAAAAATTTTAAAAATCACCCGGTGTATATAATATCAATTTTTTAATGAAATTCCAATTCAATATTTGTAATTTTACCTACTACAAGAATATTGTCATGCCAAATATTTCATACAATTTGTTTTTTCACCTGCTTGTGTTACTTTTTACTACAATTTTTTCTCCGTGATATTTCGCCTATTTTGTGCACTCTCATCCTAAATCCTTTGATTTTGATATGAACCTAGTCAACAACCACAATCGATATGTCAAAATGCTATGATATGTAGCTAGTAGTGAAAGAATGAAGTTTCATTAGTGACAGCAAAACTTAAAGATCACAGAAGAAAGATAGAAATAGAAGGAACTCTCTTATTTTTCTTCGCCTAATTCACGAGGGCTTCACTTTGTGCTTCGTAACCATATGAACTTTGCAAAGAAAAAATGCATTCTACTTTGCATTACATATCGATGTCATATTCTAATACTTTTAAAAGACTTGTGATAAAAGTAAATGAAATATTAAAATAATCTTAAAGATCTGTATCGAACCAAAAGCTTTCTTTCATTCATGATGAAAGAAGGATTTTCTGACGAGTTTTAAAAAAATATATAAAACCTGAATAACATTAAATGAGAAGGTGTCAATTTTTAGCAAAATTAAAAATTAATTTTCATCTGTCATATAAATCCCAGCAACCCATTATAACTTTGATAAAAAAATTATTACTCAGGAATTTATGAATTTTAGTTTCAATTATAATAAATGTTTTGTTGAGATAAATTTAACCCATTAACACATCTTTTACTGTCGTTTTATGGCAATCATTTTAATGAAATTTCCGCGAACCATTCGATCCTGTGCGTAATATCGCACGTAAGATGTGCCCTCGAGGTAAAAATACAATATATTATTTATGTCGTCTCGTTTAACAAGTGTGACAGGTAAATATTATAAATTATATTTCCACGGCAAAATACTAACTTGCAATGACAAAAAACAACTTTGGAAAGCATCCTACTTTGTACAATAATAAAAAAAGTAGGCTTGTTCAAAACGTAAAACGAAAATCTAATTTTGTTTACATAAAACATTAGCTACTTTTAAAATTTTGTAACAAATTTATAATTTTCCTAAATCGCCAAGTAAATAAATAATTAACCTTCAGCTGTTAATGTTGTACAAAGAAACATCAATTATGAGACGATTTAAATTTGTTTTTCCAGTTATCAAATTATGCAATGGAAGTTTCTATTTATTTATAAATATTTATCCTAGTATCCACCGAAACTAAATAAAAGTTTAAAGGTCCATAAACTTGCCGTCAGCCGAATATGCAAATCGAATTTATCTGTAAGCCAGTTCCGATACATGCGAGGAAAGCGTCGATAATATATGGAATTCTTGAATAAATGCATAACATTAGTGTACATTAAAAAATATTTTGACTTTTTTAATTACTTGTTGTGTAGGGGACTTACAAACGAGTAAATATTTACAATGAATTGTGAATCACAATGATTTATGTCAAAAAAGTACAAAACAAGATGCTGCAGAGAGATAGATAGATAAATTAGTGCATGCGTCTAAGTTAAGAAAACGTAACATATATCGTTTAAATTTTTTACTAGTGTACAATTTTATTTTATCCGGGTATATGGATGACTCTAATAAATTTTGCATCTCCAGCTTCGGCGTTGGATGTAAATTTACTTTCGTATTCATAGACATAACATGTGGAATGCAGAATAAACAAATTGAAAATAGTAGGTAATTTTAAATCAATAAAGAACTGTTTGCTTGATTCTATTGAATTTACATTTTTAATAGCTCATATTGTTTTCTTTTTTCTGTACAAACGGTATTTGATTTGAACTGAATTTTCTTCCCCAGAATAATAGGCCATATGTTACGTTCGATTTGAAGTAAGCGAAACAGATCATAACATAAGTATGTAGTAAAACTGCATAATTTTCTCATTCTTAAGAAAGCAAAATTTACTTTATTGAGTTTTGAGAATTCTAAACGAGAACTCCAACTTGAATTGCTATCCAGTGTTAAACCCAATGACATCGACTTTGTGACAAGTTTTTTATTAATGTTGTTTATGTTCTTTAAGTTTCAAAATTTAGAATGTTATATTTACAGTTTATTGTTAGCTGAAACATAAAGTTCGTGTCATTGGCATGTAATGTTGCTTTTGCTTCCATATTCATGCGAAGATCATTTATAAATATAACAAGAAGGGGAGGATCCAATATTGAAACTTGTGGTATTCCAATTATGTAGATGTACCGATGATTTAAAAAAATATTTAATGCATTCTTAGGACACATAAAGACTGCACTTGTGGAGCAATCAGGCAAAAGCAGATAAATCCATTTTCATGAAAAATGATACAGTTATTATTAAACTGGACAATAAGAAAATCTATTGTCAACGAATTTTGGGAGATTTCAAAGCTGAATTTTATAATTTTGAAAGTATTTGATAAAAAAAGAAAATACATTAACAAGTGGAAACTATTGAAAGGAAAATTAACCTAATCGCTTGGCAAATAATTACTTGATGTAGCCCCATAAGGATATACGGTTATGTCGACCAAAGTTAAACGAAACAGTCTTCTTCTTTCGCTTAGTTGCTAATTACATGTTTTCTGATATAACATTTCGTGTAAATGCAGAGCTGCCAGCCAATGTCATCAACTTTTCGAAGCTGGAAATCTTGTTAGGCAAGATCAACTTATTTACTCTTAGTTTAGACGTTTTACCAAGATTGTGTGGATTTTCTCACGATTTGTTTTGCTAATTAATTATTTATATCCTGAAAATAAATCATTGTCATCGCGGCTTCCATTCTTTCATTTTATTGATAACAAAATGTTCCTTCTGACGTCTTTAAGGTTTTGCGTTCCCAAAATCTTGTTCAGAAATTTAACCGCACGTGTATACTATCTCGACTTAATTTAATCACAGCAAATTATTTACTCTGGAAATTTACTCAAACTGTCTGCATAAAATATAAATAAACTCTGTAGTATTTGCATCGACCATTGGACAGTCTTCGTCGTGCCTGCAATTTCTTTTTTTGTAATTGTAAATAATTACTTGCCTAACGTACATCATAACAGTAAAACGAGGGACAAATTCTCGATGTGTGTTCTCAGCACACGAGCGTTAAATCTCAGTAAACAACAATTTATTTTTGGCTTAATGTTTTATTGCACTTCGCGTTCCACTGCAAAAGTCAACTAAACTTTGCAGTTATAACCAAAGTGCTTTTTAAAATTGCTGTGCTTTTGTAAACAGTTTTGTTACAGTTATTAAAATGAGAGAGAAAAAAAAATAATGTAAGAATTGAAAGTCAAAGTGGTTAAAATTTTTGCAGGCAAAATAAAAATGTACTCATACTTTAAAATGGCAAATCACTAAATATTAATGTTCCTAATATCACAATTTGATGTATTTTTCTCTTGTTTTTTTTTTTATCACGCGGTATATTTGTTTCTTTCGATTATACAATTGTTCAACAAGCATGACCGTATTGACCATATTCTTTGTTTTATCACTCTGCGTGTTGCTAATTAGTATTTACCTGCATACTTCATTTAGGTGTTTAACGTAATGTGCCCGGCTAATTGGTACAAATACATAGATCTGAACCGACAAGGATCGACCAACCAGGAAACACGCAAGGTGTCGCTCTTTCATAATTGCATTAACCTCACGCTGTTGCGTAACAACTTTTTTCCTTCGTTGGCCAAACTTATTGTACCATTTTAAATACCATTCGAACATAACAAAAAAAAAGAAATGAAGTTTATTATTTGCGCTACTAAATATTATTATTACTTACAGTCTCAATCGGTTTGAATTTCTATTAATGAATAAGTATTCCCAGATTAACAAATTGACGTGTTATTACTGCCTCATTACGATAAGTATTTAATTATTTAATTATACTTTATTATCTGGAATTTTTGTAGTAAAATTATGTTTTTTCTTGCTTTATTCCTGTATCGTTTTATGGTTTACGTTCACACACACCCATTTTACGTTTGATTAGACTTGAAATATTTATCCAATCATTTTTATAACAGGTTTTCTCTTGCTTTAATTTTCTGTGATAATAGTTATTTATGTAACAAGGCAGTAAAGTGACACGTTATCGAACGAGTTTGCAAATTGCGAGCCTAGGCGAAGCCGCGGCGAGCAAGCAAACGAGTTCGATGGTGCATGCAGCATTTTTTCGACGACCACTTAGACACAATTTACTCTAAGAAGTACATGGTGACTCATCGAAATCTGACAGGCATACTGCGAAAATCTGATGATCAGTGGTGTAGGAGCAGGCAGATAACACCAGATGAACACCAGTAAGGAGTGGTGAGATCACCGATAAAGTTCGCATGGTTGTTAGCCCACTGTACTCCAATCTCCCCTATAATTCTGAATATGAGAACCTAAAAACTGATTTTTTTGTTTTTATGAAAGTAATTGACTTGTGCATGACTTCTGGTGGAACAACATTCTGCGTTGTCCTTCTGTCGACAAAATATGCAGTTCAACCGGAAACCATAGAGAAGACAAAGATGGCGGAATCCTTGAAATTATAATAATGACAAATTTTCAGTGGAAATGCATTTCCAGTGAAAATTTTCAAGGAGAATATCCTCTGGTTTATACGAACCAAAGATTGCATGAAGTACTTTTAATTTGTGAGTGTCGTGCGTGTCTATTGAAGATGTTGTTGCCGAAATACGTATATAAACTAATTTATTATGGTAAGAGATCATTTTTGATTTATTAGGCTGTATATATTTTTTTAAGAATTAAAGCCATTCATTTCTAGGTTCAATGGACTCATTTATTGAGGCGATTAACTACCATGTTATTCTTTCTATAGGTAGTTGTGAGTTTGTCTCTTCGCCCCTTCTCTACTATACTATACTCTTCCTTTCCTTCTTATCTTTTACTCAGTTTCGATCATGTTGTTTTTTTTCAATATCGCTGCACCTTTTCTTTTGTGGTTGTACCCAAACCATCTTATTCTTTCGGCTTGTATCATTTTTACCATATCTTTTCCCCTATTCGTCTTCTATTATAAATTCTCCAACTTCATTTCTTATTAACCCGTAAGTTCTTCTTATCACCTTTCTCTCATATAATCTTCATCTTTGCTTGTTAGTCTCATTGTTTTTGCTGCACACATTGTGGCGGGTCAATTATTTATATCTATAGTACGCTTTTTGACTTGCTTGGATCCTCTGGGCTATTTTTTCACTCGTCTGATTTTCGTTGTTAGTTGTTATTCCCAAGTATCTGAAATGACTAACCTGCTCAAATTTGAGATCTAATATTTTTGAATTTCTGGATCGTTTTTCTTGCAATTCTCGTATAATTGATCTTGTCTTGGTTTGTTTCTGGGCCTTTTTTCCTTCGCTGCTTCTGTCTCTGGCAGATTCATCTGATCTCTTGATTTTATAGCTAGGTCATCTGCGTTAATTTCTAGATTATTGTTCTTTTATCCCTTTTCAATTGCAATGTTAAACAGTGCTGATGATAACTGTCCCTCTGTTAGCAATTTCCAATTTCTTTGATTATTCTTTCCTGTGCTTCGATCAATCGAATTAGTTTGTTGGGAAGTCCTATGTCTTTTCTTCCTTTCGACTATTAAATGCCTGTTTAAAGTCAATAAATAATACATATTTGCATCTCAATGTTTTGTTCATAGAAGTTTTCTATTATTTGCTCTATTGTGTGGTTGATCTTTTCTTTAGGAATCCATTTTGATATCTCCTAATACTTTTGCGATGTATGTTGTCATTTTCTTCATAACCAGAGATGTTAGAACTTTAGAGCATGTATTTACTAATGGGTTTCTAGGGTTTACTAACTAGGGTTTCGTTTCTTGAATACTGGTAATGTTTTCCCATTTTCTGCCGTCAATACTTGTTATAGCATTTTTCCTATTCAACTTTCTGACTTATTGATATATCTTAGTATTACCTTTATTATCCTTTTTTATCTCCGTCAACATGTTTTCAATCCGCTGTGTCATTTTCCTCTTTATTTCTTCTGTTTATTCTTTAGCAATTTAGCAAATTGTGTTTGAATATTTAATTTAATATCATTTATTCTCTTTTGCATAAAATAATACTTATAAAGGAAAACATGTTAAGCGAAGCTGTGAGAAAAGATAGCAAACGGAACCGTTACCAAACAACATTATGAATATATGCTTTAACATTGGAATTTTTCGTTAATATACACGTTTCTTTAGTCTATAGCGTTTTGAAATGTGTCGATTGATTATTAATTAATTAATTTTAATATTAATATTAATTACATGCGTTCACACTTCCAAAGCCTACTGGGTCCACAGGACTTTATGATATCATGTTATTTAATTAAATTCTGATAAGAATTTACATGATAATTAAGTGTTTTTTGTGAAGGCGCGACTTCTAGCATTTGCTTACGAAAAACGTCGCAATTTATGGTATTCTATTTCTTGCGTCATAACACTCATAACTAATTTGTTTTTTCGTAACAATTAGCATTTACGAGGTTTGGTTTTTTAGAGATCAATTTGATTGATATCTGCCACCTTTCGGCGGAAGTAAGCTGAACGTGATCCAAATGTTTTACAAAAGTGTTCAATAGATCTCTTGTTATACGTATGTATTAGGTTGTTCGGAAAAAATGTCGTTTTCTTTTTAATCTTTCTGCTAGCAGTTATATTCCACGATGATATCATCCAACTTTTCTGGTATAAAAAATTCTAGACATAATACGACATTTTTTCCGAACGACCTAATACTTACGTATAGAGGCAGCTTGTTTTATTTAAGTTAATTATGCCCGCATATAATACGTAAAATTTAATATAAACGTTTAATTTCGTTTTCCTTTGTACATCACTTTTTTGCACAAACTAATGACACGTTCAGAACAGATAGTCATTTCCGTCTTAAAACCCGTAATTTATTTCGACATAATTGGTCGTTTGAAAAATCTAAAAAAAGTGAATTAATAAGAATTGTAAGTATATGCCAGAAATCACGAAGTTGTAGCAGAAATTCCCGCTTAAGACGCAAATAAGCTGTTTAAGGTTTCGTCAATTTGCCCAGTGAAAATATTGGCCTAAGTGTTTTAGGTATTCGGGCCTTTTTTTGCCCACTAGTTACGTAATTAAAATCAGCTCCTAAAATGTATGTAAGGTAAACAGTGAGTGTTTGTGCTTGTATCTAGACAAACAGCTTTTCCAATGTTTGTTTAATATAAGCAATAAAATAAATTAAATGACGTTTTTCTTTCTTTCAAGGTTTGGACGACAAATATGACGTCTTCATTTTTGTTTTTCCTGTTTTTTTATGTATTTAGTTATTGAATCAGAATCTGATCTTTTCTATTTTTGCTTTACACTGTTTACTTTTCTTTTACACCTTATTCCAATATTCGGATTTATAAAGAAGATGGGTTCTACTTTTTGTTCACCAAAAATTAAATTAAGTTTCCGTTCCACAAACGGCTTATTGTTACATTATCAAAAACTAGGCAAGTCTTCGATACATCGTAAACACCTTAACTAAATTCAAGATCATCATTTTACAATAAGATTAGGAATTTTGATGCAAGTCGGTTTTGATTCCAACGGAATCCTCGAACGTCCTCGGTCACTATTAATACCTTTGTACTCAAGAGTGCTATAAGGTATTCTATCTACAAATCAGAAATACATATTTTTTTCATTCAGTAATTCTGGCTTATGTTATGGTACACAAAAGAATAAAAAGCGAACAGATTTAAGGTTACAGTAAGTAAATAAAAATAAATATTTCATAGTTTATAGTCAGTACACAATACAATTAAACTTTGTAACTTTAGTGTGTACGGTTCTCAAGCGCGCTATAATTCCTCGAAGTCTTCCTTGTAAAGTTCCATACTTTTGTGCACATATTTGCTCGTCTGCATTCCGCACACACAAAAAAAGATATCGCTAGCTGATCCTCGGCGAAAAACTCCAAGTCCTTATTTGTTTGAGTGTTTAACACTGACAGGAACACAGCAGGTGTTTGACGGCAATTATCTAGCACAGGAGCAAAAAATTCATTTGAATGTACG
Source organism: Dorcus parallelipipedus (assembly GCA_958336345.1). Classification (NCBI taxonomy): domain Eukaryota; kingdom Metazoa; phylum Arthropoda; class Insecta; order Coleoptera; family Lucanidae; genus Dorcus; species Dorcus parallelipipedus. The sequence goes on along the minus strand of OY284482.1, from coordinate 39,493,902 downwards.
CAAGTTAGTGGACGTCGCAGGTCCGAAGGATTTAGCATCCGTTATTGCTTCGTGCGTCGAGCAATGATTTCCAACAAGGGCTATAAATAAAAGCTACGTTTTTTAATTATACATATGCAAATTAGTATTATTTATTAAACGGGAATCACTTACGTAAAACAAGAAAATTCTTGACAAGATAAATTAGAAAAAAATAATCAAAATTTTTCGTACAGCTAACTTACAATTAGCAGGCAAAGTAAAGGAAATGATAAGAACGGAAAAAAATGAGAAATCGAAATTCAAATTCACGTAAATCGAAATGCTTGAGATTTATTGTAAGCTTTTTCGTATAGGTATTTTGATTATAATTTCTCTAATTTATTTTGTAGCATAATTTCGCATAGTAGTATAAATAGTTCAAACTCAACTATAATAGGGTACGAATTTTTTCATAGGTTTTGGACAGTTGACTTTAACTTTATGTACTTCTGTTTTCGATGATTAAATTTCTTAGAAAACTATCATCTTTGAAATGAAATTGGAAATAAGTGGGAGGAGCAATTTAATTATATGAAATTGCGCACTCTCACTTTTACGTGGAAATTACTAACTACACCTGTGCATTTTTCTGAGTAGACATGTGGACATTTTTCCACGTGCGTAATTTTCCACGTAAGCAATTTTCGGTAAGAGTTTTCCCGTACGCATTTATGACAGTGGGTTTTTTGCGCGCAATTTTCACGCGATTTTTTTTTTGATGTGATCGACATTATTGTTCATACACATCATTCATATACGATGGCAAACATTGTAAAAAAATATGTATGCAAATCTCAGTAATTAAAATTCTGGAACTTTTAGAGACTTCAATGACTTTAACATAACACCTTTTGTTTTGATGATACAACATGGAATCACATGTATACAAAAATAGACAACCTATTCAAATCAATTAAGTATCAGTATTTCCAGGAGCAGAGAAATCTCTTCTAATAGTGTCGTATTTGTAACATTCAACGTGCAGCGGCACTTAAACTGTTCTGGATCATTTTACAAAAATGTGTATTTCAGCAACTGTGATTTATAAGTGAGAAAAAGACAATCTTTGTTGGTCTTAAGTTATCATATAAATATTGTTAAATACAAAGCGACATATAAGAGATAGTTCATAAGTAGAAAGCGTCAATTTTGCCGACATCGTTAATATATGTAATTGTTGAAAAGAAGCGGCCCAAGAATTGACCCCTGAGGCACTCCAAAATTAATTTCCTTAATATTTATTATGTTCTAACTACAAATTAAAGAGTAACTGCATAAAAAACGTAGAAGTCTTTTTGATGCTGAAGGCTCTCGCGATGTTTCAGAAAACAGTAGTTATAAATACGAAGTGATTAAATAAGAAGTTACTCAAAGGTCGTTCTGAACCTAAATCTGTACGTCTCAATTAAAAATTATTAAGCAAATGTGAAACTGACATACGTTGACAGGAGTAAATCAAAGTCTACGAACAACTCAGCTTACATGTGGCACTGATTTTTTTATACGTGTTGTGTACATACATCTTTTACCTTGAACAGGAAAAATTCTTTTGCATTTTATCCGAAGGTCTCTTCCGATAACACTTCCTACGGAAACATTCTAGTATACGTTTCGTTAAGGCAAATAAATCTCAAATTATGGAAACCTGACGATAGTCGACTTACGTAAAACTGATATTGTCCTTGCGCCCGGCGAGTTTTCAGAAGAGCTTATCGCTTATATGCACAAACAAAGTAACTTAATATACTTTAATGTCAGGTGGAAAACGAACTGAATTCAGGGTTATTTGAAAATACGACGCCGCGTGTTTTAATTACTCGCTTTTAAGAATTACACAAGATGCATGCAACGAGTCTGGAAGCTGTTGATAACCATTAAATAAGATGCAGAAAAAAACCTTTAAGTTTAAGGTCAATGTTTATTTTCACGGCAAAACGTCAAACGAGAGTTGTAATAATTGCAACGAACTAAATTTATGACACGGTAGTAGATAAACAAACTGAAATAATCACAGGAGAGAATGCAATAAATGGCATAAAACTGGAAACTGGGTTTTTCAGTCTATTTCGTTTAAGAGGTTTGGTAATTTAAACGAGTTATCCCAACTATTTTTATAATATAAAATGCGTCAACGGAAAAAGCTGACGTCAGTTATTTTATCGGGTTTAAGTTATTTTTCTCGATGATGTTTCATAAAAGTTTGAATGACTTGAAACAGGTGTTTTCAATCAGCAAATTTGAATAAGTGGCTATGTGCATCAGTTTTCCTGAAAACACATTATATCTATTGTTGAAATACGAACGTTTTTGCACATTCATTGAAATTGGTCTACAGCTTTAAATGATAAAAGAGTTGAGTTTGCGTTATAGAAAATATTTGTTTTTTTTCATAAGATTCTTAGATAGCAAGTGGATTCCGAAGCATTTGAACGGGTTTGTATCACCAACCCATCTTTTGAATGGTTGTCTTATGCTATTTATTTGATGAATTACATAATTCTATTTTGCGTCTCTTCATCCACTCACTTAAGATTACTTTCAGTATTTTAACTTGTATTAAATCTCTGCAATTATCACATCACATCACATCACTGATGTTAAAGGAAATTAAATTTTAGAAGACGATTTAAAGGCAGAGTCTTCCTATAATTTTTTAATTTATATACATCCAGGACCGGTTTCGTCCAAAATTGGACTTTTTCAAGTGGTTAATTTAATATTGTAAATACCGTAATTATTGTAAATTATCGTATAAAATATTATTATTGTAAAACTTTGACTTTGTTTGACTTTGACTTTTGTTTTTTCTTTTCTAAATTATTCATAAAGCGTCGCTCATCAAGAAGCCTTAGAAAACCATTTGTTTACCTGTAAAAATTAAATTCTAATTAATTTTGATGAGGTTTTTGTGACCACCCGCAAGTAAGGATTTTACCTGCTGTATGACTTACTTACAATTAGTTCGACAGAATAAATTATTGACTTTCCAGTAAGTCTATACACATACATATTTATAATATTTAATTAGCAGAAACTTCGTATTGCAACAGATAGTTTGAACTTTGTGTTTATTTCAATTAATTCCACTGGTTTCTTTGTGTTAAGTTATTTCACGGTGCCCAAACAGGTCTGATCCACTTATTATCTTTATAGGTATTTTTTTAATCCACATAATTAAATCTGTGTGTTCGAAGGATCATTAAAATTATTGACCTTCGTTTACGTTAATTATTATTTATCGCATTCAGATCTGGACGTTTTTTTTTCCGGAAGTGTTTTTCATTTGATTCCGGTACAGACCTTTGTTACTCTTTTATATAAGATTTTAGATATTCAATCCAGACTTTTTTTGTAATTAATTTTTATCGATTCTACTCTCTTTTCTTATATGAATTATAACTTAGCTTTCTGTAGATGATAGAGAAATGATCCGTTTGTTTTGAAGAACGTTCCAGTTTTCATTCTTGATTTCTCTGAGGAGTTTAATTATTCCGCTTCACATTTTCTTGCCTGCATTAAAAGCTCGTTGCGTACATTGTCATTTAAACTTAGGACAAGTTTTTCTTTTGCCTACATTTTTGTTTTATTTTTTGGCAGAATGAAAATGCTTTTCTTTTGCTTCTACCTTTCAGTTTTCTTTCATCAAGGATTCTTTGCTTAACATATCGTATATTCTCAAATACATGTTTGTAAAGTTACTTATAACTAAAGCTCGGATTTGTATGCAAAAAATTTTGCTAGAACATGCACATATATGTATATGCAGGATGTTTTGCAAAATATGCAGCAAGATATGCAAATTATGCAACAATATGCACGCATTTATCGACTAATTGAAGGTTTGTTGATTTCTTGTTTTTGAAATGGCAAAGCGTCGCCTAATCGATCAAGAATGTTGATATTTTGATAAATAATGGAGATGATCACGATGATGGGATAAGTATAAAATTAAAGTAAGTTCTTGTCCGATGAAATCTGTATCACAAATTCTTTTAATGTGCACTTAAAATTCGCAGAGTCGTTCTACGTTTCACTATCGGTTGATAGCTTCTGACGGCTCAGAAATCTGCTGCCGTACCGAAAAGGTTAAAAGAGTGGAGAATTCCAGTTATAAATAAATTAAAGGAAAAACCTATGCACATTTAGGGCTAGTAGGTACGGTGGTAGTCCCTACCTGATCTAGATGATATGTAAATTTCGTTCTATTTGTTCGAAAAATGTGCATTTTATTGAAATGGACAAAGTGTATTGTAAAATTGACAAATTATGCACGGCACATTAAAATTCAAAAACAAGTACTATATGCAAAAATATGCATGTTGCATAAAATCCGGGCTTTACTTATAACGAATTACGTATTTTATGCGTTATAAGGAAACTTGCTAAAATATTTTCGTTTTTAGTTTGAACATTTTCGTTGAATCATTAAATAATCCCTGCGTAGATGTTGTCTATTTGGGCATTCAAGTCTCCTTGTGATATGAAAATGTTCGTACATTCTTTGGAAAGTTTTAGAGATCTTCGTAAAATTTCTCTCTAAATCTTTACTTCTATTGTTTCTCGAACCACTAACTTTTGTGAAACAGCCTTGACTTTTGTCAAGTAACTTATATTTTATACGATCGGCATATAACATGTGTCCAACAATTATTGTACTCCTGGGTGACTGTGGAATCAAACATAAATGTCGATTTTTACTTCGTATCGTTGAATTGACGTCTCAAATAAATGTTTCTTTGCGTATTTGATGTTTTATTGCCATTTGAAACAATAATTAGTTAAAAATGTTTGACTCCACAGCTACCCAAGACTACAATAATTGTTGGACACATGTTAGTAAAAAAATAATCTGTAGGTACCTACGATATATTTTTGTATTCTAATTTAATTAAGTTTTTGTATTATTTTTGTTTGTTGTTATGGCATGACATCAAGAAGTTTGGGAAACAGCCGTCATAAAGTCAAATAATAATACATTTTTGATGTTTTCTTAGTGTTAGTTAATCAATTCAAATTCGAATAACATCTTTATTAACATTCAAATTAGACAAATTAGCATGAGACAAAGGAGGAAGGAAAAGATTAGTCACGCACTTGACATGCCACATATTAAGATGATATACGCTGATGAATTAAAAAGGTGCTAAAATTCATCTTGTGCTGCCTTGTACACACGTCCGTCTGAAATTCAAACGCTTCAAAAGGAATCCGGGTTTTTCAACTTCGTCCCACTTTTCTAACACGTTACCCAAAACAAACACTTTTTGGCCACTTTTCGACGCTCTGACGCGTTTACCTACTTTTTATTGACTTTCTGTTTCATAGTTTTTACCGATGGGTTTCACGTCATAAAATATTTGTTGGGTCAACAATAAATACATTCATAAATAAAACTAGGAAGGTCGTATACAGTAGAATTCCTATGATATTTTGATAAATTCAAAAACGAGATAATCAATCCAAAAAAAAATGTTACTACATTTTGTCTTTTTCGTTACATTTTCTTCGAATGATGTTTGTTATTTTTTCTTCTCCTTTTGCTAAATTAGCCTGTTACGTTAGTCAGGTGACTATTTTTAAAGGGACTAGCCCGTACATGTGTAAATGTTCATATTCTTTTCAATATGCTATTGTACTAATTTTTTACTAGAAAACCCCCATTATTACCAACTAATGAGTGTTCGTTAATAAATGTTTTATCCACAATTGATTATCCAATTAATGATCTTTTAATGATTCAATTAAAACACATTACAATAACTTCCAGGAATTTAAAAACAAATAAATCGGCGTCGCCGCGTGTGCCGATTTCTAATAAATATTTAGTAGACAAATCAGCGACTATCAGTTTACGAGTATTGATTGTACAGAACTGAACAATTTCTATTTACGGACAATGCTTCTGAGTTCTGCGAACTCGCACTACAGATTAGCTTTGCACTATTTGAACATGCAAGTGCTAATTTTCAAACTTGATACATTTCAGCGAACGTTTTATTTAACAGGTATTCTAAATATTATTTATTTAAATACATAAATTATGAATAAGAAAAACAATAATAGAATTCTTCCGTCATAAAACTAAGAATGAACGCCAAATGGTTCCTGCGAAGCTCTCCAAGTTACATTAGATTTTTTTAACCAATTTTGATATACTTTCTCGAAGAGTTATTTATTACTTTGCTAGGCCAGAAAAGAAAAAAATAAGTTTGGAAATGGATTTGTTTCAGAAGTTTTCAGTAATTTTAAAACCAGAACTAACGTTTGAGGCATTCGTCAAATTAAAATGTTGAGGATTCAAATATCAAATCCGCTATAGGTATACGTTAAAGAGAACTGGTTTAAAGACAGACCCTTGAAGAATACACAAGGGAACCGCTATCGACTTTTTAATTTGTTAAAAATGATCATCTGTTTTAATACAGTTTTTCTCGGTACACTCGATGAAAAAATTGTTTGATCAATAAATGTTTGTAATCAGAAGAATACCGTGCCGTGAATTTTGTAATAAATGCATGAATGTTTCATACGCCAAATATTACATTAAATTCGTACACAAAAACTTCCGCCCGTAACGCTTTCAGTCTACGATGAATTTAATATTAAAAATAGTGATATTAATTACGCGTGATTTTAATTAAATAATAGTCATAAAAAAGAACGTTACGGCGGAGTTATTATCAATTAGATATAATTAATGGCTGGGTATTTCACGCTTTATGAGTCGCTTTTATTGCCAACTTATCACCTTTGTATGTTGCTAAATACGTCGGAAACAATGCGCGAAAAACTGTGTTTATTGTTAAAATAAAATAGATTTTTTTTTAATAAAAATGAATTAATTTTTTTTTTGCTTTGCAGCTATTTCGTTTTTTACTTCTCTTCAGATTCTTTAAGCGTACAATTATAATTTTCCGACAGTAGAAGCCAATGATTAGTTCAGAGGTATTTTTTGGTTCGGGGTGGTAAGGAACCTAACAACTCGGACGGTGTTATTCTTGTTGTTCATGCTGCTGTGACTACTAAGGTCATATTGCCAACCCTACTAGAATTTAGCCGAATTAAGGGGAATTTTATTCCCAGCAGGAATTTTTAACGTGTCAAACAACGTATTGACACGAGACCTATGGCTTTACTTCCTTATTCGGGAATGTTTACGCTTTTCATTATAATTAGACGTACAGTACATCGTACATAGTGGTCTAATATACATTTTTTGCGTAAAGTCAATAATAAAAACGTTACTTTGATATGTGCAATATGAAACTAGGAAATTTGAATTTTATAGACAGACTGTAGTTAGAAATTTAAATTTAACCATTGTTTCTGAAGTTTCTTGAGAACGTTTTGTAAAGAATAACTTTTTTTACGTAGAATTGATATTAAAAAAGTTTTTCCTCTTGTCAACTCGATCCGGGGACACATTGTATACAGTAAAGTCTAGTTATAACGAATCCAAAAAATCCACCAAAACAATAAATACGAAGTATGTATTTAATAGATTTTTTAATTGCTCGAAATATAGTACGTTACACCCAAGAGTTCATTTCAAATGGATTCAATATAGCTGACCCTCACAGTAATTTCATTTTTTTTTAAACCTGACGTGATAGAAAAGAACTAATAACTGATTCTTCTTTACAATCATTCAAAAACCGCAAAAACAGCTATTTTTGTATTAAGGGCGTGAAGGAGGCGATTTTGGCTCGCGGCGGAATTACGAGTCCGAGGCCCGAAGGGCCGAGGGATTATAAGACGCAAAGGGCCAAAATCGTCGTTCACGCCCGAAATGCAAGCAAAATTTTTTGTAAAATCGTTTAAATCCTCCTTAAAGCTTTCTCAAAAATCAAGTTACGTTGTTGGTTGCCAATGTGATGCAAATAAACATGTTGGTTTCTTAGGTTTTAGGGCGCAAAAGACACTATTTACGCCCGCAAATTATTGTAAAAATGACTTCATTTTGATACGATTTTACAAAAAATATTTTTTTCGCAGGCTAGTGTTATAAAAGAATGATGTATCATTGTCATGTTTATGACGCAATGGGAGCAGAAAAAAACACTGCAATTTCAGAAATAATTAATTCGCTTGAAAAACAACGATATTTAAACAAATGGACATGGGGAGGGGACGAATTCGATATGACGTCCGTCGCCCCTCTTACCTGACACCTCGACGTCCACGCCGTCTTAAAAACCTCCAAACCTGCTATAAAACGCATAATTTCAATTATTACCAAGTATCGGTACATCTATACGTTGGTCTTGATGATAATTCAGTAGAATCAGCAGGCGCGTTGTGGAAGCAGCTCCTACTCTTAAAGTTGCTACCGTTACAGATACCCCCGCAAGTTAGACCCACCAAAGTGTTAGTTAGTGATAAGAAGCTGAAGATGGAATTTAAATACTCGAAAAACATAAGTAAGTGGAACTTATTTAATTTTTCGCGAGCGTTCAATGTTAGATCAAGACACATACCTTGACAGCACGTTTTTAATGTGCATTCAACGTGACTCTCGAATTAGCACTTACTTAAGATTCTGAATGCATTCGCGGTAATCAGAAGAGGCACCTGTTGTTTCAAATGTTTGTGCAGATAACACACGATTCAATTTAATCACAGTGTTCGCTCCACTTTGGTGTTAAGAGGTCGGACTAAACAAGTAAGCCAAAAATATTTTTTTTTGCACACGCTCTTTTATGCCACAGCTTCACCTTGATTGTGTTTCTAAATGGACGCATTTCAGTAGTCCTTTTGTGGAAGTCTTAAGGCCAAGGGTGATGATGTAATAAAACTAGCACTGGGATTTTTTGAGCACACTTTGACAAAAGAAAACTAAAATCGTTTAAAAATTAAATTGTATAAAAAGCATTTTGCAGTTTTACTATATTTTTTATAGCTCTAAATAATATTACTATATTATACACCAAAGGAAGTGAAGTGCATGATTTTTGCCCGAGATGTAGTTTGTAGCCAAAACACCGAGGGGAAAAATCATTCACTTCCGAGGTCTATATACTAATGTTTGTACGACCCAACAATTTTAAATGAAAAAAACTTAAAGTTTTTAAATTATTTGTAAATGTCAACATAACATGCTTATTTTATGAACACAAAAATCATATCGGTTCTGATGGATGGCAAACGAAATATTAAATTGGCCATACTTTTTTGCCCAAGGAAGTAAAACACCGCTTTACTCCCTCAAATTATGGAGTAAAATTGCTTACAGTGCAGAGGTCGTGCAAAAAATGTATTATTTTTTTCGTTAATTTTAAAAATATATAATTTAATAATTAAGTGGATGTACAGATAATTTTGTTTCAAGAAATCAAAAAAAAAATTATATTGCAAGTGAAGCTTTTATTACTTTATTTTTGTCAAGAAACTATTTCTATGTTTTATGGTTAAATACCAAAATACACTTTGCGATAACAATCACTCAAGTTAATTGAGTTTACATGTAATGAAACTTTTCGAAATAATATGCGCATATTTTTTTTTAGTTGAATACTTTTTTTAGCAATATTTTTAATCACATACAATTTATATCTAATGTACAAGTCCCGTCAAATATAGATTCGGACATTTAACTTTTTGCTTTTTTACAACATAACTGACCAAGCCCTTAATAAAATGATAATATTTGAATTATACATCGTATAAGTATGTTACAAAAAAAATTTTTAAAAGAAAACTAAATTTGCATACAGTAGCTACAAAACATTTTTACCCAAGAAATAAGTGAAACCGTAGAGTCCGAAACCATAGTTGACGGGGTTCCTAAATCATTACATTTATTATTATTATGTCTAATATAAATTATGTGATAATATGTGTATAAATAAATGTCTATAATCAAACATATATTTATGTAATTCACGTTAACCCAATGTAAAAGCAATGATTATTTTTAATTGAAAAATAGAAATAGGAGATATTTATAGTTTTGCAGAACGTTTTGTCCTTTTTTTTATTTATCTTGTAAATTGGCAAATATCGCTATGGAGTTTTAAGCAAAAGTTAACGCTTCGCCCACATTTGGCAAAATTCTAAATTAAAGTAAAAATTGCTTTCAGCTTCTTCCATTATAAAATATTCTGATCGCTACTGCGGACTTAAGGAACCAGTGTGTTTGTTCTAAATTATAATTTTAAACAGTGAATATTTTTCCTTTGAAAGATATTCTTTGACTGCTATCCTGCTGGTTCCTAACATTTTTGAACTTATAAATAAGAACTTAAAAACATAACATTATTTTTTTTATTGACTATTATTTTGAAACTTCTTTAGTACTATTTCAATTTTGTATTTTTTTTTCTACCATAATTTATTTCGTTTGGTTAACGGATTTAATTCTTAGACAAAGAAAATATAATTTTTATTTCCAGTTTTCTTTAACATATTCAAAGAATTACTACAAAAGTAATAAATTAATTAAAAAATTTGCACGCACAAGTAAGCTTCATAAATTATAAAAGTTTCCAGTTTCCTAAATTATAAAAATGCAAGAGAAGCTTTAAATTATCTTTCTACTTGTAGAAACAGAGTAAATGGTAAATTCTCTCGCATCAAAACTTCTTTATTATTGTTATTTTTAAATAAATTTAAATCTTAAATGATTCACATTTAAATTCGAAAGAACAAATTGATTCTCTGCAAAAAAAGAGCCCAATTAAAGCAAAAAGATACTTTTATAGTTACTAAGAAGGCATCACTTTTGAAAATAACAGTCATTAAAATAATGAGAGAAGATTTAGTATACACAAGTAGCTGACTTATGTAATATGGGGTTTCAACTAAACTTTAATAAGACGAAGCGTTTAGTCATTAGGAAAACATAAATAAACTTGAATATAGGTATAATAAAATAAATAATAATACCAACCAATAAAATAGCTTGTGCTTGGGGCGGTAGCAAAAAACTTCTTATTTCGAAAATCAGAGAAGTAGAAACTTACATAAAAAGTTCAGAATTTATTACAACTGTCGCAAAATAAGATACATAGAAATAAGAAGAATAGATGTACAAATAATGATTATAAAGCGATGTATCAAAAAAAATGTCTTTGATTTGGATACTTAAGAATGCTTCCAGAATTGACTGTGGACTACTCTGTAAGTTCATTGGATAAGAAACAAGGGTCGCCTAGAAAATGGAATAATAAGGTTCAAGAAGCAGTAAGAAGAAATCTCGGTTATCATAAGCTATAACAAATCCACTAATATACAGAATATAGCACCTTATGATTTCAAAAAGTATGTTCCCGTTGAATATATGAAATATTTTTATAAAATCTTGGTAATATCAGAAATTCTATAATTTAAAGTTCGCAATGTCCCAATTCGTCGAAAATCTATTAAATATCGCTTGTAAAATTATAAAATATTTGAACTTATTAATTAATTTTAACGTAAGTTTACTCAATTTTAAAAAATATTACCTTGTTATTACACGATTAAAACTTGATTATTTTTGACATTCGGACATTCATATAAGGTTCGTGTAAGTTGGAATATCCAAACTTATACGTGTATAGCTTATACGGTTACTTGAACTTATGTGGGTACCCGAATTTATCCGGGTATTCGAAATTAAACGGGTACCCACATAAGCTCGGTAGTCGTGTTACATCTTTTGACCGAATATCTTTATTTGTATTAGCTGTAGTTTTAACTGCACTTGATACAAATATTCTTTCAATAATTTTTAATAGTCCTTTACCATACTCTCTTGTACAGGTACGAGCTCATTTGATATATCAGAGCTCAATACTGATACCCGGGAAGCTCAAACATATGCGTATGGCATCCCTAATATTTACATATTTTATACTGATAATATCGTACATTACTGATAAAATTAACACCTCACTCTCTTCTCTATAAGTGATAAATTATTCGCATTGGCAACATATTATTATCATTATTAACAAGAGTTTATGTTTGAATTAAACTGATAAATTATTTATCAGTAGTGGGATTACTTTGACAGAAGAAGTCTACCATGTAAAGGTGCTCTTACACGAACAATTTTTACAGCAATTAGTTGCTGGAGCTATATCGATCAACATCTTGCGATTCCTAGCAATTATTTCGACAATGTATGGCAATATTGCTCCATATTGTCACGTGTTGCTTATGTCCCTACATCCATCAGGTTTGTAACACACCCAGCAATTTTTCTTTCTATGGCACTCGTTTATATACTTGCGTCTCTTTTTGCGATCGATGAGTTTTATTAGCACAGAATTCGGATCTCTCATGTTAGAAACTTTTTTGTAATTATTGGAATCAGTTTATTCACGAGGTTTTTAAATAAAAAGTCGTCTCAACTTAATTTATTTCACAATGCCGAAGATAAGTGTTCTCTGCTAGCTAGAAATGCTCGCATCCAAATTCGCCTATTTCTTCTTTTCTTTTATTGAATGCATTACAACTAAATGCACTTTTAGCAACAGCGAAAAGACGATGTTTATTGTCGGCAACAGTTGCTCCACGTGTACGCACTCATTGCCTAATTGCTTGGTAATTTTGGCATTTTTGGGCAATTAATTGACAAAGAGTTGCTCCACATATTTCGTATAATGTGTTGCCGTATGTTGCCTAGATGTTGCCATGACTTAAAAATTGACTGAAGTTGCCGGCAATTGGGCAATTTTAATTGCTCGTGTAAGAGCACCCTAAGACTCGCACTGCCTCACTTCATAATAATAATAATTATTATTATTTACAATTTTGCAAATGCAACAGAAGATTCTCGATTCAATAAAACATTAACTTCCAACTCGGTAACTTTTGTCATCTTGTAAATTTCATGCATTTTTATATTCCGCATTGCATAAACATCATTCTCAACAAAAAAATAACGTCATTAAAATTGCGTGCGTTTTATTCATTAGTCGCGGTAACCATTGGACTCGAAACACATTAATTTTATTAAACGGTAATTGTCATTAGTCGATATTCCGCAGATGCAAATATCACTGGCGATATGGTAATTTAATTAGTAATTACGGTGCAGCACGAGGAAGTAGAGGCGATAAAAATACAAACAATCCCTTCACTTTTTCGCATAAAATTACAATGCTGATTGGTCTCTTTAAGTGGACACCAATAAAAAAATAATAAAAAAGGAAGAACTAATGATGCTGATGCTTTATTAGTAGCTAAAATGGTTGTTCAAAGTGGAGTATTTTATCAGTTTAGTATAGATAGTATACTCATAGTATAGTATTGTCCTGTGACCAGTGACCTGGACTTTTAAATTTCTGATTGGCAACAAGGGACAATATCAAAATTTACTTCATAATAATCAAGGCACTTGTATAGTTGATAAATACCAAAGACTTTGTTTTGTTTCCATAAATAATGTCTATTGTATCAAACATATTTGTCGTTGTCGGTGATGTACTCTAGCTCTGTTGTGGCGTGAATTATCATCAAATTTTTATGTCCTGAGATTGAGAAACCTGGAACGAGTTATTACCGTTGATAAATCTTGAGTGCACAATTAAATTCCAGAAAGCAAACAGAGTGGTATGAAAAGGCGCCACTCAAATTCAAATTCGCCGCCAAAGAAATTCAAAGCTGTGCCGTCAGCGAGCAATTTGAGATATTCACGGTCCAATTTTAACAGATCTCTTAACTAACCGAAAGACTATAAATTTAGAGTTTAGGTCTCTTAGCAGGTACTTGGAACGCAAGAAATTTATGTCGAATGAGTAGGTAATAGAAGCGGTGCAAAATTGACTTTGCAGACAACCAAAAGAATTTTTCTCTGTCGGTATTTGCAAGTTGCCTGATCGTTGGGATAAGTTTATATTAAGGAAAGGACTTTATTTTGAAAAATAAAATTGTTTCATTAACTCTGTGTTATTATTTTTATCTCTGTATAAGAAACGTCCAGGTCAAATCCATGCCCCCCTCGTAAATTAATGGTTGAATCTAGCAAAGTATTTTACAAAAGATATGTTCTTCTAAATAATCGTCCCTAAGGATCTAATTATTTATTACGTAATTATCTCGACTGTAATGTGAATGAAGTTATAATTAAAATAATTCAGCCTCCTGGCTACCATTTTTTACGTGCTCTTCGCCCGATATTTTCTCGTTGTATTTCGGCCAGCACTTAATCCATTAAAATAATAACATAACGTTAATTATCGTTGTTAAACCCTCGACCCAGATAATTTTCGCCTAGAAAGCCGTCGACAAACGTTACTTTAGCGATTGAAGTTTTAGCCAAGACCTACTTGCGATGGAAAGATACAACAAAATTATTTGGGCGATTCAAGTGTTCGAGGAATCTTGGCAAGAAACGGCAAGTAAGCGGCCGTTACGTAACATTTATGATTTGGGATTTTTATTTGACATTTACGACGAAGAAAGCGTATTTCTGGTAAAGATTAAAGGAGATTTCAAGGTGAATCTCTGACGCTTATGGGGTATCATTTAATATAAAAGATATGACATTTAAGAACTGTCCTGTCGACAAATCTTCATGAGTACATCCAGTCTTCAAAATTCAGGCATGCCACATTAATCATCATCATCTTATGATAGCCTTTTTCATGCTGTCATCATCCAGAAAGATAATTATTGCAAATTATTATTATTTATATTTACCCCCTTATTCCATAGCTCATATCGATAACAGCGATAATCATCAAGTGACATATTTTGACCAATCAGTACCTACATGGAAACGCGTTGTGTCTAAATACGGATTGGTCAAAATATGTTTCTTAACGAATGTCCCTACTGAACAATGAGTTATGGAATAAGGGGGTTAGTTACGAGTACTTCATTTATACTGATGAAGTATACTACAATTATTGTGACTGTGGCTGCAGCAGTTAGAGAATTCTTCTAAAATTTGCTAAGAATTATTGTACTATGATTCAAGTCTCGTTTTCTGTCAATTTATGAAACGTTAATTGTTAAATGCATGTTACTATTCTATAATAAAGCGCCATCAGTAACACAATATTTGAAAAGTGATTTAAATTTAGTGAATTTCGATAAATTGAAATCAACACAAATTTAAAAAAAAATTACTGACGAACCGTTAAATTTAACAGACTTTTAGGGACTGTCCTGCATCGAAGACGTTAAATTTAAAGGGCTGTTAAATTTCATTACCGTGGTAAGACTCTATTTTCAATTTTAACGTATCCTTAAATTTTAACAGCCTGTTAATAAGTTACAGAATAGACCCTTTAACCATTTTGTAACGACTCTTGATGTGATTAAAATTAGTAATCGTAAGTT
Source organism: Dorcus parallelipipedus (assembly GCA_958336345.1). Taxonomy (NCBI): domain Eukaryota; kingdom Metazoa; phylum Arthropoda; class Insecta; order Coleoptera; family Lucanidae; genus Dorcus; species Dorcus parallelipipedus. The sequence continues at coordinate 39,478,608 of OY284482.1, read as the reverse complement.
CGAGGATGAATTTAGAGCCATTTGTACCATACAAGATTCTGCTTAGATCCTCTAAAAATTTTTGAGAACGAAAAAGAGATAATTATAAATTAAATTAAGAAATATCTCGTTAAACCTCAGGGCATTCAGAGTTTACATACATATATCACCCGCTGCTGAATATTCATTTCGGCCATTATTTATTACACCACTTAAATGCGATGAATTTTGAAATCCAAGGTTACTTTTAATATCTCAATACAGGGTGCAGTAAAAAAGAACCTCCCAAATTTTTTCCAACCTGGTCTAACGCCAGTGATGTACGACGATCTGTTTTGCAATCTACTGTTTTTAAAACTAAGTTAAAATAAACTGCTATTAAGTAATTATTAAGTATTTATAGTATTATTAAGTATTTATAATCGGACAAGTTCTGAAAATAACTTACTTCGACTACAACAACAGATTACATCAGCAAAACATAGTTGGATAAATTTTAAAAAATTACCGTTTAGGAATTTACAGGCAATATTTTTAGGATACTTAAAATGCAAATCTTTAACAGATTTCGTAGGTGAATCGCGATATTTTTAGAATTAATTACACTCCTTACGTTTCAAATTTATAGCTCTGGATATATGTATATTATTTTTTTAAGAAACACTAATAATTTTTTGCATTAGTGCGTAAAACATTTTGAAATATTCTCTAGTGCTTTTTAAGTAACCTATTTTTTGAATAACTCCCAAATTAAATTGTAAATGATTAAATGAAATCGGGAATAATCTTTTGATTTATTATTTCTCCTTTTTTGACAACTACTCGTGCAAATAAATTAAGACTTGGAAGAGTTCCTTGTTTTCTAAAATACTCTTATATTTGCCATTGGAAAGCGTTTGATTCAATCTGAATTTATTCATACGTTCAATGTCCTGCAAAGTTATTTCTCTTAACTTCATTATAAACTTTTTTTATGTCTTGATTTATAAACCTAAGAAGAATATTTTATGGTAGAAAACCTTCTTAATTTTCTGTCTCATATTAGGTTCAGTGGACCTTTCTTCGTTTCTCCTAATCGTCGATTTGATTTCTGAAATTATTTTAGATTCCATATTCCCATTCTAATCTACGACAATGTCTAAGTTGATTTCAGATTTCCTCCTTTCACTATTTAAGGAATTCGCCCTTCAATAGTTAGGGGTCAAATATCTTGTGAAGCTTCAATTTTAACACTTTTTCTCCTTCTTTTTCATTTTCCTTTTTTGACGTATCTTTTTAGTCCATTTGCGATATTCTCCTGGATCTTCTTAGAACCTTATGTAATTAACCCTTATCCTTTTCATTACTTCGATTAGTTTCCAAAAGCTCTTTCGTCTCAGACTGTTTATTTTGAATATTCACCACAATCTTTTCTTTGAGACTTCCTCCTGCCCTGCGAATCATGAAATACGGGATGTGGCTATAAAAAAGCCGAACTAATGACCTAAAAATGTACATTAACAAAATTATTCAATGGACATGTAGTCCCCTCAACACTCCATACGAATCTTCCATTGTTGGAAGCAATGTTGCAGGTCCTTTTCTGAGAGGTCATTTATGCGCTCTTCACTGCACCAACGAACTCAAATCTGGTTCCTTTTAGTGCTAGTGCAGACGTGATCTTAGGGAGCAGAAAAAAGACACTCGGAGCTAGATCTTTTGCTTTCCCGTGTATCTTATAATTCTCGACCAAATTTCGGTGTCCTTGATCCTTACCTTTCTCCCTCCTTAGTTTCTTGATTTCCTTCCACTGACATGGTAATCCCCCATCCAATCCTTTCTCAAGTCTAAAATTCTTTCGAATTCTGTGTTTCAATTCTTTGATCTATTGTTCAAAGTGGTTTGGTTCACAATTATGTCTCGTAAATAGTTACAACAATATTTCTCTAGGTCTTTCCTCTTCCACACTCAGGAATACGCTGTCTAAGAGTTATGAATGAAGACCTAAAGACTCATTAAATACGACATCAAAAGACACTGAGATGTTACTATGAATTTAATGGTTAAAAGCTCTCTTGTCTTCATATCATCCTACTTATAATTTTTTTAAGAAACTACTCTCACTTTTAACTTTAATTTTGTACTGTTAAAGATGAAAAAGGTTCTGAAAAGGCTTATTTTTAAGAATATTTATAAGGCCAATGTCAATGTGAGCTAATTTTATCTGTGTTGCTATGCCACTTGCAATTGAGGTCTTATTTTCGTAAATTTAAGGAACTTAATAAAAAAAAAAACAGGAAGCAATTTTCAAAGAATGCGATTTTGTGAATGCCAAAACAAAAATTTGCATTGACGTTAAAAATGCGCATTCTTAATCAATATAATCAGCAAGGGCCGCCGATCAAGGGAAGGCCAGAGATGCATTATTATTGGAAAAAACGCGTTTTTTTCGTCGTTTTATTTTATTCGCGTTGGCCCGCAATCGGATCAAGGTGCCTCGTTTATTATATTTATTGATCACAGAATATTTTCGGAGCCAACGAACAAATAAGACACAGGCTTGCCCTGATACTGTATATTAATTACGAGAGCCATCCACTAAGTCACGTAGACGAATTCCAAATTAATTAGTTTCAACGTGTCAGTCAGTCATAGCTCTGAAACACATGTGATAAAATCACGAAGGTTATGTTATTATTCATAGTCGTTGTTGTTGTTGATATTTACCTCATTTATGCAATGTTTTGTTTATCATCAAGGAGTAAATAAAAGTATTAGTAAATACAACCTGTATTTTCATCATTTGTGAAGGAGGTTGCTCTCTCTTTGGTTTGCGTAATTTCTTGCTCATAAAAATGCAAAAATTCTGATTCATTATTATAACGGGCCTTACGATACAATATGTATAAGAAACCGCATGACCATAACAGAACAAGTATTCATATTAACTTGGAACTTGATACTATTAAAGACTCTGGAATAAATTTAGAGAACACTTTTGTTCAAATAATTAATTAAAAATTCGAAATTTCAATTTGCTAAATCACGTTTTTAATAAAAAGAAATAACTTAAGTAAATATATACTGTCTGCTCCGCTTAACCTAGCTGTAAAAGCAGTACATAATTTCTTAAAACATAAATAAATTGATTTTTTTTTAACTGAATTAAAAAAGAATGTAATACCAATATGTCAGTGTGCACAAATATAATTATAATTGTCCTTTCAGACGTTCAATTATATTAAAAACTGAAAATGTTTTCCTGAGACAATCAATATTAAACTAAACCAGTATATCAAAACCCTTGCAGATCCAACCCACGTATGCATATATATCTAGAGAAAACAATAAAATTTTTCCTCCAATGAAATGTCCTTAAACTTTGTCACTTTTAGGGTTTTCAGGAAACTCATAAAATTCCCAAATTTGCAGTCGAGTGAAATACAGCCGGTATCCTTGACCAAGATCCACTCCTTGCCTTGAGTGTTGACCGTAAAATAACTTCTCGCATCTCACTCCGGCGTGATCCTGTCTTGAAGCGCGATCCTGCCACCTCAGGAAACTGTTTCACCGTAATTGTCAGTGACACGGCGAACATAAATCATAATCACCATTGACCCATAAAGACATTTTCAATCTTCAAAAGAAAAAAAAAATGTGTTAATGGATTGAGTGCATTTTTTAGAGCAAAATTCGGTAATTAAAATTAATGTCATGGTGCGTTAGTCACGCGGGAAAAAACCGGTTGAAATAGTTTTAGAAATATGAATCTACTTATTCACACAAGATAGGAGATTACTTATTATTAGCTTAACTTATCATGAGGAAACTGCAAGCAATTCAATGTTCATGATCGACTATGCACACGAAGGACCAAAAATACTGTAACTACTCAACATTGGAGATGTGTGCTTAAATTACTTTTTGATTATGTACTGGAATAACAGCAGGCTGACAAATAAATACTTAAAAATAATCAAGGAAACCATAGGATATCAAATATAGTATTAAAATTTCCCTATTTTAACATAGAACTTACTGCTGAAAAAGCAAAATTTAAGTTATTTTTTCAAAATTGTTTTTAATTTTTTTTACTGAGTCATTTTAAAGTGCTATTAACGTCACGATTTAACATAATTATCTTTTATTACAGTTACGTACAGTTTAAAGAAAACGTACACTAAGTGCAAATAATTAATTTAAATCAAAAGTCACGTACGCCATTAAAATTGCGTAAACGTAAGCAATTGGACGTAAGCAACTAGGACAGTTTAGATCCGGTGTCGTAAAATTTCCGGGGAAATTCAGTACGACGCGACGTTGGGAAAATCGTAGTTTGATAATGATAATCGACCATCATATGCAACGTCCTCTTTAAATTAAATTAAATATCGAAAAGACAAACGAGTTAGATAAAAAAGGTCAGTTTTATGTACCTACTAAAATGTGTAAGTAACTAAATACGTGACTGACTAATTTATCTCTCATAATATTAATTTATGAATTAAATTATTGGTCTTAAATCATAACGTCGCAACCTTCGATTGTCCACGTTTACGGCCTCCTTTTCCTCGTAGATAAATTTGATTTATCGGTGAATTATGTGCGCGTGACGTTTAGAGTCATCCGCTCATTTTCATGTAACACCAATTAGACGAGTCCTTTTGATCTATGTGATGCTTAATTATTCAAGAGTATACTTGATTTTTTTTTACTTCCAATGAAACGGGGCAAGTCAACAAAATAATAAATCAAAATGTTTTATATTAGTAATTTGAATGTCTTTGCATATGACATGACATGGCAATTTGCCACAAATAAATAAATAAAAGTGTTTAAAAAAATACTTGTAAACAAATATATTTCATAAAAGTACGAAAAAATAATTTAATTAATTTAATCACAAAAAAATAGAAAATAAACGATAAAAACTACATTCATTTTAATTTTCCTCGTTACAGAATATTTAATCCTCGCCTTGGGAGGAATCATACTCATGTTCCTGTCCTTCTTGATACACATTATTAATCCCGTGGAAGTAATCGTAAACAAGGTAGGTGATCGACTGTAACATTTTGAATTAATTGGGATGACAAGAAATCTGTTATTTGCAGCTGATGACTTTGTCAGAAGGCTCGTTCGTCGCAAACGTATGGACGAAACCACCTTACGAAGTCCTACTCAAAATGTACGTGTTTAACGTCACCAACCAAGAAGCATTCCTAAACGGAACCGAAAAGTTGAAGTTCCAAGAAGTCGGCCCCTACGTCTACCAGTAAGTGCAAGCTCTATTTTTTTAACATGTTCTAAAGGTCACATGTTTAAGAATTGGGGCTATACTTTATTTCAGTAGTTTTTCATCTGTTCGAACGGCACTTCGACTGACGTAAACCTGTCTTTCAGGGAGCTTCTAACAAACGTAGACGTTCGCTTTAATGACAACCACACGCTGACTGCCACACAAATAAGAAATTTAATTCCAAGGCCGGATCTAACAAAGGGAGACTTGCTCAATGACGTCGTCATCTCACCCAACCTACCCCTTCTGGTGAGACTTGTGCATTTATAGACGAGACGAGCTTCGTATTGACGGCATCTTTCCTTACAGGCCCTCTCGTCTGTCTTATCCGAATTTGGATGGTTCTTCAGCTTAGCCCCCTCTAAAATCATCGATGGAATGCGAATAAACCAATTTGTCAAACTCACTATACCCGAGTATTTGTGGGGCTACGATGATCAGCTCGTGAAATTAGCCAACACGTTCGTGCCAGGTTGGATCGACTTTTCCAAATTTGGAATCTTCGACAGAGTAAGCACCTCACTTCAGAAAATTCATTCATTTCTCATTAATAATTTTTTTTGTAGTTATTTGCAGTAGACAACGCAAGTAACGTCGTGACCCTATACTTAAATGAAAATACCTCAATTCAGACAGAAGACAACTTAGAAACAATAATCAAGAGACTCCCATACTCCATACATCGATTCAATGGCTCGCCAGGTCTGAAACAGTGGGGTTATAAAGAAAATGTTCCTGAATCAAAGAAAGGGTGCAATACCATTGAGGGTGCCTTTGATGGTGGTTTATTTCCTAGAGAACTCAAAGAGAACACGTCGTTGCATTTCTACAGGAGAGCCTTCTGCAGATCTGTTCCTATGGTGTACGAAAGCAAAGGCTACAATAATGGATTGGAAGTCTATAACTATCGAATTGATAAAAACTTTCTTGCCAGGAAAGAAGATAATCCCGAAAACGAATGCTATTGCAAGACTAAAAATTGTCTTCCAGCAGGATTTGGTGATATAGGTCCGTGCTATTACACCTTCCCCATTGTCATATCTTTACCTCATTTTCTAAATTCCGATCCTAAAGTTGCCGGGAAAGTCGAAGGCTTACATCCCGATGAAGAGAAACATAGTACCTTGCTACAAATAAACCCTAAATTGGGTATTCCAGTTAAGGCGAATTTAAAAATACAAATCAACTTGAAAGTCGGCGATACTTTATACACAAAGAATGCTCTGCCTTTCCAAGGCATGATGGTTCCTCTCTTTTGGATTGAGTTGGAAATAAGAGACATTCCCTATCCCCTGAAAACGTACGTGTTGTGGGCGGTTAACAATGGTCCTATTGCGGTGGAAGTCCTAAAATGGACGGTTGGTTTGCTAGGGATATCGATGGTTGCAGCCGCGGCTTTGATCATCTTCTTCTTCCCAGCCGAACATCGACTGGAAGATCCCTATGGAAACAGAATAGGTTACAGCCCGATCCTCGTCTTGCCAATTCCCCAACACTTCAAACCAGATTTACGGATAAGCAAATAACAACTGCTAGTGAATAAGTAATAGATTAGAAATTTCTAGAGACTGATTTTTAAATTATTTATGTGTACATAGTAGTCTTAAGTGTTTTTATTGTTTAAATCCTTTGGTTTGATATAATTTTGTAATAAACGGTTATGTACAGGTTGTTTGTATTATTTAAAACGCTAAGGAGATCAAGGAAAAACTACAGAGAACTTCAGTCTTTTCTAAATTCTAATCTTAGATTTGATCCATGGTAGGTAATAAGACAGTTTGGTGTAGACATCTGGAAATCCTGGTTTGGCGCAACCGGAACCAAATGATGTTATTCCGGCCAAAAACCATCGGCCGTCTCGACGGGCGCATTGTAGAGGTCCACCAGAATCACCCTGCGGCAGATTATAAGAGATGGCACAAGTGACTAATTTGTAACAGTGATCTCTTACCACACAAGTCCCGCTTGACCCGTCCAAATGTCCCGCGCATAAATGTCCCGAGCGTATCGGAACAGTTCGACCGTATTTTTTTCTGCAAACTGCGTTATCGTGCACAGGAATTTTCACTTCTAACAATTTCCCGGCTAAATTTCCATCTTCCTTTTCCCTGCCCCATCCAGTAGCAACGCAAAAATCAGTTTCGTTATAAGTGAGATGTTTTACTGGAAGGCAGACTGCCCTGATCCTTGTACCGGATAACTTAACTGGACGGGATAGTTTCATTAATGCTGCCAACAACAACGTGAAAGTCTATAAATTCTGTCTCAAAGGAAGACTTACCTATGTCGTGCTGAAAATTGTGGAAACGCTCGTGCAATATTATTTTTTCGATTGGTATACGCTGCTCGGTTTTTTCTTCCAAGTCTCGGTCCCATTCGCCCAAAACGGCAGTCCAAAGAGGAGCCAGAGGTAAGTTAAATATATCACTAAAAACGAAAACGAAAACATTGTCTATTCATTTGAAGTATCGAAGAAAAACATTGATGTTTCAAATACTATTTCAGATTTGTGCAAATTTCTATGGTACTTTCCCAAATTTCTGTGAAATTCATCAATTAAAATATAAATTAAAACACATAAAGCGTTAATGAGAAGTACAGAAAAATGTCGATGTGAAAACACCGAACTAAGTAGCGAATCAGTAATTAAGACGTAAATAAATTTGTAGACGATGTTAATTACAAAGCGTGGAGAACAACTTGAAAATTTGCATTTCTAAATGTTTTCTTTCACATTTTATGTGATAATAAAATTCGTAATTAATAGTCGATACATTCTAACACAAAAAAAAAACTGATCAGAAAACATATTGATGATTCTATACTTTGTTGATGTCTTCAAATTGAGATAAATTATTGATTTATTTAATTAACGTGTTTGACAAGCTCCTATTATTTACAGGTCGTTTCAAATAATTATTTTCTCAGACATTTAAGAAGAAAAAAACGATTAGGAAAATCAATCAAAATGGATAAAAAAATTGATAGATGTTAACGATAAAAAAAATAAAGATATAAACATAATATGTACCGACATTAATTTGTAATACACGAGAGTGCAAGTAAACAAAATGATTTTTATGGATCAATAAAAAAAATTCAAGAAAAACTACAGCAGAAATTTAAAAAAAAAAACGCAAATACGAAAAAGGCAAAATGTAATTTAAATAATGGGAGTTAAGTAATAACAATAAGAAAAGCATTAAAAAAAATAATAAAGATGATAGAATCTGAAAGAAATTCATAATAAGATATGTAAAGATAATGAATAGGTATACTCAAAGGAAAGCAACATTACAATAGCAAGAATGATAAAAAATAGAGAACAATGTAAAATAATTACAACGATAAGTCGAGGAACTATATTTTCATATAAAATTTGTTGCAAGTCGGTTTTGATTGCAATGGATTCCTCGAGCATGTTCTGGACAGCTGTTTCGGTCCTATTCGGAGCCTCTTCAGCAAAAGAGTAGCTCGAAAACTCCGCTGCAATCAAATGTTAGGTCAAAAATCGGTCGCAGGATGTCGTGACCTAAACGATTGATTATACTTTGATCAAAACTTAGAGATTATATTTTAAATTGTTTTACAAAAGCCATAATATTTGTTAACAATATAAAATTTCCTGCCTTTAAAAATTAACTGATTTTCAGTCGTGGCCTCCATAAAAACACAGTTGACAGTCGCGTCTTCGCAGTCCTAACCCAGTTATTTTAACTATGTTAGATTGTCCATCGAATTTAATATAAAAGGAGGACCGAATTTTGTAACTCTATCTTAACAAATAAATTCAAGATTTTCGAAATTGAGATATTTCAGAAATGAATGTACAGTGACGAGCAAAAAAATGGGAGTCATGTCATTCAAAAATTTGATGGAATCGTCGTACATTAAAAATATTTTCTTGTCCTCTTATCGCGTGTGTTAGAGCACACATGATACATGTCGCTGTACAAAGCTTATGACAATCATGACCATTTCACGTTTGTCACTGTGTCAAAGAATAACACTGACGATCAGGTTTTTGCTCGCAACTGTACTATGTTCGACAAAAAATCTGGGATAAGTTGTAAATACGACAAAATAAGTATTGTTAAAAAAATCGTCCCTCTGTTTATTTCTATGTTTCTTTTACGTTAACATAGAATAAGATCTACTACACAACAAAATAAATTGTTTAAGGCTGCATTCAAAGTAATAAAGTAACTCAAAAATCCATAACGTAGAGTTGCCAGAGATTTTTTTTTGGCGGGCGTAGTACATAGAAGATTTTTTTGTAAATTTTTATATAGACCCCAAAATAGTGTAATTTAACGATCCTTGTATCTCTTATAGTTTTTATAGTTTACGAAGTCCCCATAATGACCTTTTAATTAATTGTAACATCTTTTCGCGTGTCATGAAGTCATTTTAATAAATGTCATTACTTACTTATTAATGCAATGTGCTGCAGTTAATAACCATTCGGGTGATATGAGTACAGCCCCGCACCAATGTCCAAGGAACCCGAATTGAGGGTGAAGCAGTTGCAGGGACACCTGCGTTTCAAGAGTGAACAAACTGCGTCAAGGTCGTCACAATCGTTACCTGCCAAGGCCACGCTCCTCGTGCGCTCTGTTTCCCGTGAATGATGCGTCCCGACGCCGACGCCGAAGCCGCCGTTCCAAGTCGGGGTTGCCTCGAACGGCGCACGCTGGTCCCACATTCTACACACAAACACAATAACGACAACAACACCTTCGGAGAAAATGCGGAGAGAACGAGCGAGTTGAATTACCTTGGTGCATGCCGGCTGACATTGACCCAGAGAACGCGACCAGTAGCAAGAACGCATGCAGCTGGAAGGCCATAGCACTGACATGTCAACCTGCACCTGAAACTCTACTTACTACCACCCCAACTTCTTCGTATTAGGAGAGAGTGATAGTAACAATGAAAGTGCTGCGGCGATCTGTACGGTTTCTAGGCCTTATTTCTAACCCACATTAAGAACACCTACAGGTGTATGCCAATATTCGACAGGTAACGATGAAAAGTAATAAACATCTCCTCTAAGATACAATTAAAATGAAAACGTTTAGTAGTCGAAAATGACTTTAATCGAACAGCGAAACGCACGAAACGATGCGCGTGCTCGATTTCTCGCGCGCACGATTGCGTTTCTTCTCGACAATGTTTGCGCTTTATTTGTTTTCCTTTGAGCGCTTGTTCTCTACTTTCACTAAAAAGTAAAAACTCGCCGCCGCACGTTTCGTTTTCTTTGAGCCGCGCGAATCAAGGTCGGCCACACGAAACGGAAAATTATGCATCGAGCGTGCGGTGAAAACTCATCGGTCATGAGCTGATTCAAATACGGACGCTTCTTGTTTACATACATACATAAAAAAGTAAACCTCTTTTTATGATTTATATTCATTCGTGTAAGAAGAAACGTTTTCATATGAAAATGAAACCAGCGCGCCCACCATTATTTGACTCTACATGAATGAATGCCAGTTGACTACAGCAAACTTTATGTTAAAAGAGCATTCGAAACTAAATTATTAAAAAATATGTAATCATCTTTTGTTGAAGGAAAAAACCACCTAGTAAGTCGGTCGCAGCGGCGGCCGACAATATACAATAACTAGCCTTCCCGATAAAATCTCTAAAAAGCTTGGGACTAGTCAGGGTGTTAATAGAAGAAAAAAATTGTCGTCCAAATTGGAGTTAACATCGGAACTACAACCTACCCCATTAGCCAAGCAAGACATGAAATTAAGGACCAACCATAAGGAAGAACCTGAAGAGAAGGAGAACCACGGATACTCAAACCAACCCAACAGAGAGGGATGAGTCAACGATACGAAGTATCGGGGACCTAAGCACCTCTGCGCAACACTAACTGCGCAACTTATATAGAAATTAATAACTATAATAAGTTGCCGCCTCAGTAGCCAAGTGAGTTACTTGCCTACTCTGATAAAATCATCAATCAGAAGAACCCAGGTTCAAACCCACACAAAGCGAATTATATTACTAGAGACGTGCACATAAAAGTCCAAACGATCCCATGAGAATTTGGCAAACAACTGCCATATCTTATAACTGCTGGTGTCAGAGAACTGCGGAAACTTTACGCACCTTTTATGAACCAGAACCCTGAAGACGGTAATCGGCAAGTTGTTACCAAAACGTCGCATAAGAACAATCCACGAAATGGTGGTAGTAGCCCAAAGAACAACATCACCAATACTAAATTAAGGTTGCCAGGTGTCCCTATTTTTCGGAATTGTCCAGAAATTTGTTCCAGTGTCCCCGATTTTTTCCGAATTTAATTTGTTTCGAAAATCAATTCGAAAATTATTAAAAAAATATGTTGCACCCTTCAACCCCAACTGATATCTTGGTGCTGTTGTTTTTTTTGTGAAATTCAGCTTACACTTTACGTAGATGAAAGTAAATCGAAATAATCTTGGCAGTACTTAAAATCAATTAATTTTTTGTAAGTAACTCGCTATATACAGGGTGGGCCAATAGTACGTATTCGGAAGATAGCGACTTTATATTCTTAAAATCCGTGTGCGCTAAGACTTAGATGAGATGTAGCTGCACGATTTAAAATTAGTTACAATTATACAGGCTGTTTCGTCTGGATGTGCCAACCCAAAGTTATGTTTTTTTAAATGGAACACCCAGTATATTACCATTAATTCTGACACATCATAGATTAAGCTTTTCAGTAACATGCAGTTTGGTAAACGTTACACATTGAATAATGACACTTCAAATTCGAAACTCTGTAATGCAGCGTTTATTCCGATTTCTAACGGATTACTTAACGGAATACAACTTTTTAAAATAATTTTCAGTTAAAATGGACAATTTGTCATGGAAGCAATCCGTTAGAAGTCGGAATAAACGCCGCATTACAGAGTTTCGAATTTGAAGTGTCATTATGTGAGAATTCAATGTGTAACGTATACCAAACCGCATATTACTGAAAATGAAAAGCTTAATCTACGATGTGTCAGAATTAATGATAATATACAGGATGTTCCATTTAAAAAATCATAGTAAAATAGGCATTCGAGTTATGATTCACCCTGTAAAAAATATGTTACCTATTTTTAAAAAGAGCATTGTTTTTTACTGCCAACAAGTCATGTAATATTCGTATAAAATTAGAAAATAAAATTTTAATAAACAACGTATCTGCAGCGTATCAAAACATACCGTATTTTTACGTTTAAATGCCAATATCTCGAAAAGTATTACATTCAGGTACGTAATTATGTTATAAAAAATTGTTCCATTTTTAAAGGCGAATCTGCATAATTGTAACTAATTTTAAATCATGCAGCTATATCTCATCTAAGTCTTAGCGCACACGGATTTTAAGAATATGCAATAATAAAGTCGCTATCTTCCGAATACGCACTATTGGCCCACCCTGTATTTGTATAAAGTATTATTTAAATTAACTTCTGAATTAAAAGTTCCAATATATTTTGGATAAAATATAGAAAAGTGGGAAGATTGGCAGTAAATACCATCAATAGTAACGGTCCGAACTCTCAACCCAGAGGCACCCAAATTCAGAATTTGGATTTTCCATGTTTATTTTTTAAACTTTAATTTCTACCCTAATCAGAATTCTTCTTCTCATACCAAGGGATGATAATTTGCTTAATTATCATAAATAGAGTAGAGCACATAATGATCATTGATTGTATGTATACTTATACAGATTCGGAAATTTGTGCACTGGACATAGCAAGGTTGCTTCGATTCGCGGAGAATTAATTGCAAAGGCCGCCTGGGCAGACCGCGGCTAGCGGTGCCCGGGCATCGAAAACAAGTGAGCGTGATTAGTCAAATTTCTCTCTTTATTTTTCTAGTGCGTTCCCTGTTGCACGCATTATAACAGGATGTCCAGTTGAACATTTACCGAATCTGTATATGTATGTATTATTTTTTTTTAACTTGCTGCTTGTCTGTCTGTCGATAAATTTATGTATGTTAATTTATGATACGACTCAATTATTTTAGCTGCAGTTAGTTAATCTTGTTTTAATTCTCTGTTTCTTGTTTGTTTCTTTCACATAAGGATAGAAAATGCTGCGTTAAAAATTAAAAAGGAAACTAAATGTAAATGTTCTGATTCCCATTCTTCGATTTGCAACTATTTTATATGATTAAATTAAAATTTATTTCTCATTCGTGTAATTATACAAAATAAATGAATTGTTAAAAAATTATATGCACTTCCTAATTTGAAAATGGTTTATTTAATCTGAGCGACCGGTTTCGGTATGAATACCTTCTTCAGGCGGCTGACGTCAAAATTTAGAAAATAAAATGATTAAAAATTGCAAAAGAGAAGAAATAACCATAATGTAACATTTTAGTTGCAAAGGTTGAGGAACGACCAATAAACCATTTTCAAATTAGGAAGTGCATATAATTTTTTAACAATTAAAATTTCACCTAATTATGGACTACTCCCAACAAAATAAATGAATGTTAATTGTATTACCCTGTTAATCAATTTATTTGCTATCTTTCTTTTTGTTGAAATCATATTATTTCTCTCTCTATCTCTTTGTTGGATTAAATTGTCGAAGTTAATTCAGCAAGTTAATTAATTAATTTTATGCAATATTTGAAACATAGTTTGTGTAGTATTGTTAATGTTGTTTATTGGGCTATTACAACCATTTCGTGGATTGTTCTCATCCTCATCTTGGATGATGGAAAAGCTCAATAAACAACATTAACAATATTGACATTCCACCATTAGCAACTTTCCGTAAACATAGTTTGTGTAATTAGGCTTGTATTAGTTTTTAATTAATTTTCCTATGTACGTATTTGAGCTACTCTGTAATTGGGCCTTGTGTCTGTAGAGTGGCCTTCCTAATAGAAATAAAAATAAAATAAATAAAAAAAATTCCATTTTGTATTTTTATTATTCTTTGGAAAACTTTTAATATACTTTTAACTGACTTTCCGCAGCAAATTGACTGCTTAAGTGATAACTAGACTGCGGAAGTTTAGGCATTACAGGTACCTAAGGCCCGATTTTACAATCGTCGGATAAGCATTATTCTTTGAATAACGTGACGTAGGAACATTAAAAGATATTCTGCGAACAGTTATTCCGTCCTTATCCCACGATTGTAAAACTGGGCCTAAATGTAAATTCTTTACTGCCTAAACTAGTGATAACTAAATCAATGATTATTTAACATTTTGTTAAGTCTTACCTCGGTTGTACATACCAGTTCCTGTTGGTTATGAAATTTAGTAAAGAGCAATGAAGATAATTATGGATATTATGAAAAATAATAAAAACATATTAGGATATTCCTATTTCATCATCATCAGGAAGCATACGCTTTGTTTCACCGTGGTTTGTCACGTGCATGTATAACAAAACTGCCTAACAGGGCCGTAGCTACGGGGGCGCCAAGGGAGACGGAGCGTGCCCTGGAAAATTTTAAGTCTGCCCTGACCTGCAATGAAATGATAAATATTTATATTAAACTTGTGTTTCGCCAATTCACAAAAAATGGGGTAGATTACTGCTTACGAATAGAGTTCCTTAGGAATAAACATTTATAAAACCTCCCCTACATTACGATAAGCCTCCCTGAATATTTAATCTGGGTACGGCCCTGCTGCCTAATATAACCTACATGTTACATTCTTACAACATTCTTAACAACAATGATAGATACTTATATAGACAAAATCTCGCTTTGCATTTTTCAGACTTTTCTCTTGAATATAGAAGAAAGCGTATTGTTTTATTCTCGCCTTTGATCTGGATATCTAGGTATCATTTAAAACTACAGTTTTTGAGTATACATCGATATTGAAACGTGGGTTATTCCGGTAAAAGCAAGCGAAATGTGGAACTGTGCCTAAAATCCAGTAACTTTAGTCAAAGATATCTAAAGCATTACAGAATTCCCCTTTTTCGGACAGTTTCCGTCTCAGTGAATTGCAGTACGATATAGTGACTTTATTAACAGAAAAAGTTAAGTTATTAAATACTATGTGTTTTTTTTAAATGCCATAAGGAGTGGCCGTGGAAAAGAAAACTCATGTCTGTTTACTTTAAATTGTCAGTTTTGGTATGAGTTAGATGTCAAGCTACTACATGAGTTTTAATTTTCATGGTCAACCTTTATGGTATTTTTCAAAAAATACATCGTGTTATTCTCTTGTTCCATAAATATACCTAGCCATACATTTATTGTAAACCATTTTCATACGTAAAATTGAATTTATTAACGATTAATGGACAGCAATGATTAAATTAAATTTGTTTCTTTGCTTTCAATTTGATGTAATACTGTCCTGCGAATCATAAAAGAAGAATCGTGCTCAGAGTAATATATCTATACTAGTTTTTCTTTAATCTTTCTAAAACACTATTTACCAATTCAGATGATATAGCGTAACATTTTGATACACTTTGAAAGAAGACTTATTAATTTAAAACTTTTAAATTTGCCTGATATGATTCTATATATTTGCAGTTTGCTGTAAACAACATCTTTCAAACTCGTTTTAAATTTGGTTTACTGTTTCTCAATACTACACTAAGTTATAATTTTTTGTAATATAACTGAGATTTAACAAATATTTTGTTTGTTTCAAATTAATTGACGGCAATTAATTCAGCGGCAATGTTTATGTATAAACGAGGCCAATAATCCAATCATTATTCATCGCCGATACTAAAACGTTACTTTCCTGACCTTGCCCGTGAATCTAATCCCTACATAACGCAATTAAGAACTTTCATTCCGACCTCAGCGAACTCATCGTTCGGCGAATTAATCCGCAATTTCACACCTAAGCTGGTTAATCGTGAAAATTGTCGGCTTTTCCGATTTATGTACGTCGCGGAAAATATTTGCGGCCTCGCACGTTCCGCGTAATGTTTGAGGGCAAACAAGAAACAGCAATTTTCCGCCGGTGAATTCGTTGAAATGCGTGAGACAAACAAGTTAATAGCGCGTAAACACATGTAACCTTCTTCGTCAATATTTTCTTAAGATTGAACAAACAGGAAACGGCGATTTTAACTGTTAACAATTTGGCTGTCAATACCAAGAATAACTACTAAAAATAAACAAATAAAAACGCTCTTGGTAAGGTCATCGTTGATTAGGTAAACTGTAAAGAGGCTGGCAATATGTTGACAACAGAAAATTCATTTTTTTACTACATTTATTTATATAATGAGGACCAAATGCAAGGAACACCAAGGATTTGTAGGTATAGAGATGATCAGAAAGTCTAGAGATTCTACTTCAAACAATATGCTACTTATAAAATACAATTTGTTTACAAATGTGTATACTTCATGTACAAACAATTCACATAAATAATAAAACAGTAGGTTTAACTCTGTTTACACAAAAAAAAAATAGATAGGTAATTTTTTAATTAATTTTCGGATTTAAAATACTCATCGAGTCGAAATCTCTTGAATGTAAGACGGTAATTCCTAGAAGGTATCGTCTGTGTATTTTGTAATGTCATAATTTATAAATAAAAGAAACAAAACCGGTCCAAGTTTGAGCCCTGAGGTACTTCAATGTGACAAAAAAAAATTCAGGCGGACATTCCCCTGCGCCCAAACATTCTATGACTCTGTTTCAAAAAATATATAAATATTAAAGTAACGTCATACAAAAATAACGCCGCACAAAATGAACAAATTTATTGTTTTTTAAGTTCTTCACCAAGCTTGGTGACAATTCTTGTTGTTAACTAACTGGCTAACAATATTAAATTAGTCTATTCAGATTCAATAGATCTTGGTCGATGATAGAGCTGTTTTCTCTTGGTTAAATGCCTACGATCGCGATAAGTCCTGAGCGATTAACGGTGTGAAAATTGATACCTAATAGAAAATAATTAATATTGCAAATAGGACATTATGTTCAAACGCAAACGACTGGGACTAAATCACGTCAATTATCGAAGTGGAAGTTCAATTTATGGACTTTACGATCGAGATTACACGCAATTAATATCGACGAATTTTTCAAACGATTAAATATGATGAATATCACGGTGAAAGTCGGAATAGATAGAGTTTCAGATTGCTTCTTTATCTTCATCTTTTAAACAAAATAAGTATTTATGGGATCTGTGACTTCGTTAAATACAGAAAAAAAAGTGAAACTTTTCTTCTGTTTTGATCAAAACATTCGGAAATATTACCGCGTGCAAATCAACATCCATCAATATGTAAATTTTATTCGATGTTTTTTAGCACCTCATAAATTGTTTATTTGTCTCATTGACACCTAGCTATTCGTGCATTGTCCCAGTCGATAATGTGCGTTTATGACTTTTTTTTAACATCAAGCTTTTATTTATTAATTTATTATTTTAAAGATCACATGCCGCCGTTCTTTTTTTATTCTTAATTAAAAATGCGAAACAAATTCTTCTTTAGTTACAACTTCGATAACGCAAGCAGAAAAACACGCAAATAATTTCTACTAAAAATAGTGTTTGTCTAATAAACTGCTACTGAATCGTCTCCGTTGGGTCTAATCAAGCTTCGAGTTTAATATAAACATTATGGCAGGACCGAGCGTGAACGTGACGGATTTCATTCGGGAGGAAGAATGCAAATTTTATTTCTGGCATAACTCGATTTACGACGTCGCGTATTTGCATAAAACCTTTCATCGTCGACACCCAAAAAAATATCGACTCTTAATGCACGCATATAGTGTTACTGTAATTAGCATAGCTTTCAGGATGTTTCTATCAATAACTTAAAGAAACAGGATATTTATTTGATTATTTTAATCTATATGGGGGTGAAATAGAAAAACTCATTTTAAAATAACTTCATTCTTCTCGTTTGATTACTGATACGCCATTTATTGGGTTGGCCATTATTATTATTACATGTCTTGAAATGTAACTAATTTCATTTTAAATCGCAAAATCATTACGTAGCTTGATAGTTGATTGTTCAAGCTAGTTTTTTTAAATTTCCTAAAAAGAATAAACACTCATAAAAAAGTTATGATGTGTATGAAGATGCCTGAAAATTACAAAATTGATTTCCGAAGATTTGGATGTAAAAGGCCACGCTCAGAAAAACGAATTTAAGTTGATGACTCCAAAATGACGCCGATTGAATCCGCTTAAGCTCAAATAAATTCATCTGCGATTATTTCTTAAAACGTACAGAGAATGGATCGACTTTTGAAGCGGATGATTATAGGTGATAAAAAATGAATCATCTATCTGGAGCAAGCAAAAAATCATAAATCGTTTTTAAAAAGGTATGATTATAGGCTATGAAAAATAGAGCGTCTATAACAACGTCAAACGAAGAATATCATGGAGCAGACTTGGTGAACCTGTCCAAAGACTTCCAAGCAATTTTTCACCGAGGGAAATTTATGTTGTCTGAATTGCTTAGAAGGAATTAAACCGTTAATTTGGATACGTCCCTTGTCAAGTTGATAAATCAAATGATGCTATCAAATAGAAATGTCTAGAATTATTGATGATTGGGATGAGTTGTATAACATTGAAGCAGGGCAGTCTTTAAAATTTTTATTTTTAAAATATATTTTAATAATTATGTGATAGATGGATTTTACACGTAAAAATCATTTTATACTCAACAGACCCGTATAGTAGTTATAAGTTTGTAAGATTAAAGGAATAAATAATAATAATAATATAATAATATTTATGTACTGTCACGTATCCGAATATATAGACATTGTCATGTAGATACAATAAACTATAAGTAAATTATGGCAGTAATAAAATATAAAATATCAAATATCAAGTACGTAATGAAAATTACATTGTCAATAAAGTATTAATAATTGTAAATACCTATGAAATATTGCATGTTGCATAAAATACTGTAAATATAAAACTGTAAATATAAGACTGTTAATATAAAATTGTAAATATAAAATTGTAAGTATAAAACTGTAAATATAAAAGTGTAAATGTAAAACCGTAAGTATAAAAGTGTGACTATAAAACTTTAAATATAAAAGTGTAAATATAAAACTGTAAATTGTAAATCTAAAAAAAACTGTAAATAACTTGAATTGTTTTTCTTCAGATTAACTATTTCGTTTATAAATAGAAAATGTGGTAGTGCTAGAGCCGTTTTCTTTTTACCGGAAACTTTCTTAACACGCTATAACTTATATCCATTAGCCTCTCATTTTTACAGACAAATTTCTCTGAGCAGAGAGACTTGGTGTGTTATAATAATAATAATGCTAATAATAATACCCTTTATTTTCCACAACCATTTAGAAATAACGAGTTATTATAAATTATTAAATAAAAAATGAACAAAAAACGAAGTTCAGTTTTCGTATGAAAACTGCTCTTCCATTTAGCCTTAAAAGATATTTGTATAATTATGTAAGGCAGCATAAAAAAGCAAACAGGCACTAAATGATACTTAATTACAAATAAATATTTGCGCATTTTAACATTATTAACAACAACAAATGGAACAACTTACATTCAGCATATCCAACATTGTTCTCAACAGATTTTTTTTTAAAATAATTTATTAATTGTTCTAAAAGAAGTTGTTTTTACTTAAATTTAAATTTTCAGGCTTATAATTCTTTTAATTTATTTCACATTCTCACATTCCAAAAAAAGTGTTCAAAAATCATTCTGAGAACTGTTAAAGCGAAAACATCCAGAAATATCTCTCTTAGGAATATAAGGAATCATTTAGGGTCAGAAAAATTTTAAAAAAGGCTCAGTGTTACCTACTCACTAAAATTTCATGAATGTTGACGGAATCTCTGTTTGTATTGAATAATTTCTTTTTCTAAATGAATGTTCCCCTTCTTCGTTTATTTAATTTTTCACTTATTTTACCATTTTGTTGCAACAAATTTAATGTCCTTTTGTTATGCTTGTATTTAAATTTAATTCCTAAACTTTTGTTTTATATTTTATGATAATATTTTATTTAACTTTTTTGGTCACTTTGTGAAACAGAGTTCAAATAATTACACAATTACAAATTAAGTACAACACAAAACTATTAGAATACGTTCTTCTTACAAGAAATAATATTAATTCGAATGCCCTATTCATAAAATAGAAAGAGTTTTCGGTAAGAAGAGTTTTAATTTTTGTTGAAATACTGTTGCACAGTCGGATTCTTTGTAAATAAAATTAAGTGCAAAATTGGTCATAAATTAGAAGCTTGTTAGGTACTTACTAGCCGCACTATGTATTTCACTATTTATGTATGTCTATGTATATAATCTTTTTAGACTCTAGAAGATCATGTTTTTTTTTTCGTTTTTTATGTGAATGACCTTCTAAATGAACAGCGAGTTCTAATTGGCCTGGACATTTTGAAAAATGGACATTAAGTTTTTGTGCTCGAGAAAACGCCGAAAGTCGACACTTTGGCGCTGGCTACCGGGCGCCGAGTGACGGGCACTGTCATTACTGTGAATCAAAATGAGTTCATGCAAAATTAATTAATACTGTAATTGACGTAATACAACATAATTTATACAGGGTGCGTAAATAGTATTGCACCAAATGGGATTACGTAGAAACAAACATTTAGATTTGACGTTTGGTGGGGTTAAATTATACATAAATACCTATATTTTGATATGAGTTTCATTTGTTTTGTGCGACTGGTATTTGTCAGAGGCAACCATATTGATTTTTTTTTATGGGAACCTAAACAATTAAACTAAGCGTTTGGTGTCATTTAGCAGGTAATTGATTTAGAAATACAATACGGCATATCATAAGCTTGTTTATTCTAAAATAACGAAGAAAATTGAGTTGGCAGATGTTTCTGCATTCCAACGAATGTGACCCCAAATACAAAAATTAATTGGAGTTATATCTCACGATCGTGCAGGCCAAAGAAAGGACCATTGCTCCCAAACCAGCGATTGTCATTCAGGGGTCGTCTGGATACAACTTTACTTTGAAAACAGTGTCCGTGTTTAATTTATGTTTTTATCAACTTTTAACAGTTTTTATTATTAAAAAGCATTAACCTTTAAATCTTTGTACGACTAGTTTTCTTTTAATTAAGAGTTATTTCGAAATACCCTGCTGTTTTAGTTATTTCACAAATTGTATATGCAAAATAAAAGAGACTAATAAGTGAACAACAATCTTTTTGTAAATTAAATTAAAAATGCACAGGTTTTTTTTTACGTTGTTTCACCACTTATTTATTATAACACAGTTACTGCAGTTTCAACATATTACATGTCACTTTCAAACTGAATAAAGTTTTACAATTTCAAACTATTTATGTAGTGCAAAAATCATAAACCTAAATAAGTCTAAATATACAGAAACGTGACCAAAGCAGGTAGTAGTCCTTTTGTACTTATATGCTAACTATACATTTCAGCTTACAAATGAACGCTATTGTATCTAATGGGGTACAAAAACTTTGGCGGCAAATCAGGGTGAGTTTTTGGAGCGTCATTATTTCTCCCACATTTTCTTCAAAACCTGCATGTGCTGCTTCAAAAGCTTGTTCACTGAATTTTCTAACTTCTGGCTCTCATTCAGAGTTGCAGAATTCTAGAACATGGTGAAATATGGCATGTTGTTATATGTTATATCTAATTCAATGAAATTCTATCGGAATTGATCGATTGCTCTTTTAAAATCAGATGCTAAATTGTTACCAAAACATAACCTAACAACCAGTTCTAAACTCGACAAACACTTGACATAACAGTTAACGTAAAACGTCAATTTTTGAAAGCAGTTAGCAACAGGAGTTGCCATTAAAAGAACCTGCATGAAGGGGTTCCTATTGTACAGTGATGGCCATTAAAATCGTTACCTCCGCATGCTAACCTCGCTCTTATTGGTCCGCAATGGAAACAACGTCCCTCCACTCATATTTCCGCTAAGAGTTACATATAGGGACGTGTAGGGAAGTGGAAAAATCAGTAAAAAAAAAGAATGAAATTCTTGAATAGACCGACAAAAAATATTGACGAAAGAAGAGGCTTCCCAAAACCAGACAGATTACGAATGTGTTTACGGATTATAAAATTTTAAATTCTGGTCGACATCACCATTTCTTTGTTATTAGCAAAGTCTATTATTATTGAAAATATCTGCGATAAATAAACGAAATAAAATTAAAATGCAATGATTAAAACGCAAGGGAAAGATGACACGTAATATTGGGCCATAAAAAGATGCCGAAATGTTCACGACGGACACGTTACTTTAAATGAAATGAGCAATACGCATTACTTTTTACTTTCTAAGTACATTTAATATATACTATTACGAAATTTTTAATAACAACAGCTTTATGTTTCATAAAAACGAATTACAAACATTTTCGTCTGAATGTCATAAAAACGAGTACCTAACCATCGAAGAAGATCGTTAAATATTTTTTTCTCATTCCTCGAAGATAATAATTTTGCAAGCGTAAACAAATTCTTCAACTCGTACGACCTACATGACCTTGTCGGGATATCAGGATTAATCAAAATCAATTCTTTCTTTCATAAATATATTAATTATTTATCAATTTCCAGCACGCATCCGGTGAAATTAGCCTCGCATTTTGAACTATGAAAACCGATTTCTAGCAAACATACGCGGTTACGTGCGCGCATATTGGTTTCTATTAGGGATGACGACGTTTATTTAATTAGAACCGGTTCCCCTTTATGAATACCCGTTACCCGATAACTACCTGGGTACCCGGTAATTACCCGATACTCGGTAAGTGCCCGACAACCAAGGACCTCCTTTTAAATTTAAATTATTATAAAACAAGTACTTGGAGCGTTATTCTTGTTTTTTTTTTCTTTGAAAAAATAATTTATTTGCAGTATCAGTTCCTTGGGATATTGTTTTGAAAGATTTTTAAATTGTTATTCAATACTTCTCGGATATGCAGATAGTTATTGGGTACTTATTGGGTAACGGGTAATACCCGGGTACCAATAACGGGTACCCGGGTAACAAAATTATCGGGTATCGGTATCCCTAGTTACCATGTATGCTGCTCGTGATTCACCACGCATTGAAACTTTCGTTTTTATTAAATAATTGTTACTAACGTCGTCCAGTCAGTAACAATTATATCTTTGCGAATTTCGTATGGTTTTAAGTGAACATCGCTGACAATGCTAATCTCTATACACAGAACCGTGTTATGGTTATGCCAAGTGTTGATCTCAAAGAAGTGACCTAAGAAATGTTGCAATGGGCGTAGTGCTAGAAGTCACAGAACAACAATTTTAAAAAAATTGCACCAAAAATTGTCCCTCACTGGTCGGACAGTTTCAACTTTAATTTAACCGGAAGCAACTAATTTTCCGATAGTGAATTTTTAGAACTGCCAGAAGAAAAATTAGTAGTTTTTCACAATTCGTGAATATTTGCAAAATTGACTTCAACATTGATCGTGCATTCTGTGCAGGTCGATCATTTACGGCAATTATGTGTGATATTTGCGATGTAATTTCTCATCGATATGCTGCGTAAATATTTTCGCTCGTGTAACTTATTTGCGCGTAATTTCAAGGTGAGCATGCATGTCAATTGAATATCACACTTCTGTGAGATAGCGGGTAAAATAATGCATCAGAAATTTACCGTTGTTGTTATTTTTTTCTTCTGTAAATAAAAGAGTACACTATTTCTTTCCCAAAACCGCATTTAGATCCATTCAGATACAATTTCACCTCTAGTAGTTTAAAAATAATTCTTTTATTTGCGAGCGGCGGGTAAATTAATTCGTTTCTCGCAGGGGAAGTTTAGGTGCCTCAAAAGAATTACAATCAGTCTTGAACAAAACGAGAGGAAGACTGTTAAAAAGCTTTCAGAGTTAACCGCGAGCGACTGTCTGAATGCGCTTGTAACGGTAATTACCACGCGCTGTTTAACGCTTGCTTTCAGGAGTTTGCATCTATTTTTAACCTGAAAGTACTTCATCGCATAAATAATTATGGCATTAATTAATAATCTATGAAAAACAGACGGCGAAGAAAGTGACACTTTTTTAATCTAACGTGAGGCCAAACGCATTTTCTGAGGCACGATTATTTAGTCGCAAAAATACATTATCAAACAATGATATTATTCAAATATCATTCTCAATGCTAAACGATTTTCATGCATTGTATATGTTATGTGGCTTGTATAATACATATATTAAGAGCTTTGATTTCTAGTTGTGCAATGAAACAATTGTATGTAAAAAAATAGCTTGTGTGCGCTCGGCCTAAGCTCTTACATATTTTTTTAGATAATTTGTCTAGAATATGCAATGCTAGACATAAAATTTTGATATATTGAGTCTCGAACGAGTATATTTGAAGTTGAAAGTAAAATTTCTTGCATTTGAACCTAATATACAGCCCTTTCACATCGTTTTTTTAGATAATGGCAAAGCTACCAACAGAACCGACTATAACATATTATATAACATGTTAAATTGTTATTTTGGTTGTGATTGTTTGTGTGCCCCACGTTGGGCGCCAATTATTGTAATGATTAATTAAGGTTTTGGGAAGTGAGTTGTTTGCTTTATTTTATTTGCCCCACGTTAGGCCAATTACATGTAATGTTATATATAGAGTAGGGTCGTAGGATTATTTTGTTTTACGTTGTTTGCTAATAAAGTACCACGTTTAAAAATTTATTTACTATTACACTTTTTTATCTTTCTCAGTGCGATTAGTTCTTTCTTAATCTTATCAGAGAAGCTCCTTCTTTCCCTTTCCTTTCTCTCGGATTTTTCTTTATATTTTTACTTTATTTGTTCTTCCGTTTCATTTTACCTCACATAAGTATCCAATTTATACATAGCATTATTTACGTGTCTGTTTTTAGGTGCAAACTTTCATGGAATCTTTTAAAAAATGAAATTAACTAACCTATCCTATCAACTGGAAACTGTATGTATTTACATCTCATAATTAAACTAACTTACATCTAAGTGTCCTTAATTATCTCATTCTATTTACTTAATTTCAGATAGAGTTCTAATAATTCGTGATAATTCAATTCTACATCCTCTATGAGTGACCTTTTCATTCGGACACGTCTCTTCTAAGTAAATTAACCTTGGTTTCCAGTTGTTTTTGGCCAATTTTTCGCAGTTAAAGGGTGTTTTGGGGAGGTATGATGCTCTCCCATGTGCTGACAAAATTCTACCCGATTAATCTTCTGTTATAGTTTGTCGATCCACATCGGGGATATGCAATACAATGGCCGCTTCTTCCATTGATGGTTATTATCAATATTTAGATTCTTGTATTTATTAAATATATTTTGTAAGTTGGATCGTTTATTTGTGGTGTCATACGTCTTTCAGTACTAATTGTAATCTCTGTGGCGTATATTGAAATCCCTCTAGAAGATTGTGTTTTTGTTAGGAGTGTTGATGCTTGTTTATGAAGATATTCTGAAGACAATATATCATTAAAATTTAAGTTGAATGTTTTACGGATTTATATGAAATATACCTTATATTTCGCCTTTTGGTAATGTGAAGCATACTCCTTCGTTACGTCTGCAGGTCTATTCATTACGATGTTGGGAATATGGTTCATTCACAGCAATATCATCACAGTAATATGAACTTTTTCTTTTTTTTTTCGTGTTCATTTACGTGTTTCTTTTTAAACGCGCAAAATGAGAGGTAATACCAAATTAATTGATTTTCTCTCTTTTCTGTTTTGTAGTTTAATGTTTAAGCAAAATTTTAATCAAAATATAGAATGACTACTCCTGCATTCCTTCGAAGTAACAAAATTAATTAACAAAAGTTTTGTGCAAATCAACTCTTTGGAAATCAATAGAATCTTGAAAGGGATCGATGGGCCTTTAGGGATGCCTTGGGGATGGATGAATTGATAACCGATTGGACATCATTAAATAAGATCTTACTATCATTATTATACAATTTCATTTTTCTTACCTAAATTCATTTATTTGACAACTTTCGTATTTTCGGTTAGAAATTTCGTTGACAGTTGTACACCTATGTGATCATTTAATTATTTAATTTACTAATATCTCTCAGCGTATTATTAAAACAGAAATAGTTTCTCGGAATGATACTATGATAAATTAAGCGAGCATAAATGTGTTAAATCAAAACAAACATAATATGTAATATTAAGAAATGATTTAATACAAGAATCCATTATAGCTGAAGAAATGTTGCATATACAATTATTCAAAATACGAAAATCTTAGGTAAGTACGCTTCAGTAACAGATTACATTTGAATAATATGTTTCTGTTTAAGAATTTCGGTTAAAGTCTTCTGTAAAATAATTAAATTCTTCCTTTTTCTTGATTTTCTTGAGTTCATCAAAACTTGTCAAGGTCATCACTTTCGCTCTGTGTGGCTTTGTAGTTTAATACAATTAAATAAGTTGCCTTGTTTCCGGCTATTTTACCCAAGAATACATTTGTATTGCAAGAATTTTCTTCGATGGAAGAAATGTAACTAAAACACGAATACAATACAACATTTTATCCACAATTAATTCATTTATGGAATCAGAATTATCCGAATTTGATATTTGGATGTCACACCGATTGACACCTCTAAAGTCATTAGTGGAATAACATAACTTTATTCCACTAGTGAATAATGCGTCATTTTTTATAGTGTGTAATCGAATAAGTATCACTTACTGTAACCACTACTAATACATAAGAAAAGAAGTGAAGTTATGACATACCTATGGGGCAAAATCAATAATAACTCAAGACCTTTGCTTTTTAGTAAAAAGGTGTCATACTGATTGGTACATTGTTATGTCCTTTATTTTTTCATTCTACCATTAGTTAAAAAAAAGTTAATAAAGTTACTTTATTCCACTTGTAAATAATGTGCCACTTTGTATAGTTAAAGTGAGTATAATCATCTGCCAATTATAAGTTAATTGTGAATAAAATTAAATAAGTGGCCGTGAAATATTTGCAAATTAAAATGAATGAAAACGTTGAAATATACAGAGCATAACAAGTGCGTGTACAAGATTTTTTAAATGATTTAAAGGAGTCAATAAGTTTTTACTTATAAAAGAAATTGGAACTAGAAAAGTAAGTAAACAACTTTTTAGTTTGCTAAGTAGGATAGTGGGAGTATCACGGCACTTCTTTTCAACATTTTCATATTACAACACTCAAAGTTATTTATATAACAATTTCATAATAACTTCTAGTGGACTGCTTAAAAATCGCACAGTCCTAAACTAATTCTTCAAGAGCGTCAATTGATTTTGAAGTTATTGCTTTGAAGACAGGAAGGAGTACCTTAGTTTAATTACAAGCAAGCTTTATTTTTTAATTTTTCATTGTCGTATTTCATTTCTTCAATTATTTTTTTTCTAAATTGGCACCTCAAACTAATAAAAAGTGTAATACTTGTACCTATCGCCTTATTCATTGTAGACTATTTGCAACCGTATATCAACTATTTTCTGTTTTTTTTTTTTGGGGGGAGGGGAAATTGAGAAAAACATTGTTTTTTTTTAATTACAGGAGACAAATATGCTTTATTTAGTACACACTGACAACAATAATAACAGGCTTGTCTGCATGAGCGAAATGATAGTTAAATCACATTGATTGTCTACGGGGCTGGGGGGGATTGTAGAGATTCAAAACGCTGCCTCATCTTCGAACAGGCAGCCAGTCGTTGACGTCTCCTCCTTGAAACTGAAAAAAGGAAGAAATAGTTCAATTATTTAAAAAATTCAGTGAAACATAACTAATTTTGTTAACTACCGTGTTATGTAAACATGTTAATATTCATCGGACAAGATCCTGCTTGAGTTAATATCATCGCAACTCAGTTTGTTCTTATTCGGTGATCAATTATTCAACACGACATCAGAATAACCTTTGCGGGCCGTAATTACGAAAATATGCGGCAAAAACAACTAGACGAACAATAAAATACATTAATAATATCGGTGCTTATTATGATAAGCGAAAACTCGTTCCGTTGACGTCAAGCGGCGTTTTTTCTTCATCGAATTTCATAATCGAATTTTATCTACGTTCCGCCTTCCTCTGTGAGAGAATAAATTACAAACGATAATTATTAACAAATCGTCGTCGGCAGGGTCTAATAAGATGCCGATATTATTACCTGACATTTTAATTTAGTCGTTTATAATTATATCTACATAAATATTATTTGATGTCAAATTATATTGTCTTTAAGTTTAAGTTATTCTTATGCATAATTTATTTGAAACAATAGTTTACCTGCAATTAAAATATCATACTTTTTGATTCCTTCTCGAATTTGATTCCAGAATCATGGAAATACATGCATATACAGTGTATATTTACATATTTTTGGTATTTTATTCTAGAATTCTGAATTAGGCTTTCGAATTTATTTTTTAATGTGAAACTGAACTAAAAATTTTTGAAGAATTTTTATTGCAAGTCTGTTTTGATTGCAGAGGATTCCTCGAGCAGCCTCTGTACAGCGCTGTTTCAGGCCTAATTGTAGCAAACTGGCTTCAATTTGTCTATCCTACTACAATGTTAGGTCAAAAAGCGATCACAAGATGTCGTGATCCAAACTTTTCATAAAAATTTTTGTATTAAAATTGTTATTTGGGACCTCTAAAGATAAAACGAAATGTCCTAATTTAAAACAAACCGTCATTCAGAGTACTTTTAGGTGAAATAATAAAATGCTATCAAGATACATATACATCGAATGAAAGAACTTGAGTTTTTGATCAAATTCATTTTGAAACCACACTTTCTTCAATCTTAGAAATCTACTGTAGGTAATTAATTCAAATCTGACAATCCTGCACATAATTTGGATACCGCAATAAAGCAGAAAGCAACCAGAATCCTTTGCAAATCAAGAAAACTTGCGAAAAATTGTACTCCCAGAATATTTGAGGCTAGAAGATACCCCCCATGATATTTTAGAGATATCACGCAACTATTAAAGTTTATTCGCCGAAATTCGTTACAAAAGTTCAAAGAGGTCACTATGCAACGGTTTCTTGGAACGTCATCTATGATAGAGTTACAAATATTAATTTGTGTGAAAAAGTTGTCTAAATTTACTATTACTAGCTACTCAGAAAATATACTGTATGTATTACCAACGGATTACAGTCAACGACTGTTTTTGATGACGATTTTGATGAGGATTTAAAAGCCATTTCACTTCAGGACAACTGCCTCTATTCATTAGTACTTTTTGGCTTCATTCTGAAAACTTAGTTAATTTTCTTTCTTTTGTTCATATTTTACTTTTTATCGGGTGAGATATCCTTAGGGTATTTGCAGTTATTCATTGTGGGCACATGGCTGAATATGTCCTGCCCGAAAATCTTAAATCCTATGAAACATCAAATGATAAACAATGTTCTGCCATTTTGTATATTAGGTATCATCATCGTGGTTGCAGAGAGCGATAACGTCAAGATATTTTGTTCAATATCTTGAACCGGCCACAACAACAGTCCAACATTAGAAAAACTTAAGGTAGCCAACAGAAACCAATAAACCAAACAATCATCATTGTCTTCCACCGTGACAATGCAAAACCCAACGCTGCGTTTGCCACAGTTGGGACAATTCAGAAACTACTCGGATGGTCAGTTACGTTCGATCCAGCCGCTTAAAAAACAGAAGGCGAGTATGTGGACAGACCTGTGTACAAATCTCGATCGCGAAACCTGGGGACTCGGATACCAGATAGTCACCAAGAAACTTCGACTCAGACCACCAGTAATGATGAGTGAAAGCGAAGTTGACAAACAAGTTGGTAAACTTTTCCCAACAAGACCGGGCCACAATCTGGCCCAATATTGAACTACAGGAAATCTCTATACCTTTCACTATAACAGAAATGGACTACGCAATTAGCAGGATAAGGAAAAGAAAATAATGAGAAATAATGAAAATTGTAGCAAACACAAACAAAGACCCGATCCTTCAGGTAATTAATGAACGACTGCCTGAGAGGCGGCATCTTCCCCACCATTTGGAAAAAGGCGATGCTAGTACTAGTTGAGAAACCAAAGAAGACACCAACAGATGCCGCAACATACAGACCCATTTGTCTTTTAGATGTGGCATCCAAACTATTGGAGACGCTCATTAAACAGCGCTTAACGGATGAATTGGAGGAGAAGAACATCTTGCATGACTCTCAATTCGGATTCAGAGCGGGCAGATCCACGGTGGACGCCTTACAGAAAGTCTCCGAGATAGTAAGCGACTCCAAAAAAAATGGCCCATCAACATAGGAAACATAAACTAATGCTTGCATTAGATATAGGAAACGCCTTCAATTCTACCTCCTGGCAACATATTGTGGGCGCTCTAAACGAAGCCAAAATTAGCGAGTACCTAACAAAGATTAAACGATCGTACCTGAAGGATCGATATATTATAACACCGACAGGAAAGGAAATCAAGATTACAAGCGGGGTTCCACAAGGCTCAGTCCTGGGGCCGACTCTATGGAACCTCTTATATAACGACCTGATATGCCAAAACATGGGCCAGGGTGTGGTTGCCATTGCATACACAGACGATCTCGCAGTAATGATCACTGGAGGAAAAAGCTTAATACGCCATGATAAAGATAAAAACCTGGCTGGAAAAACACCAACTGAAATTAACCATGGCCTAAACAGAGATGATTATTTAGGCTGGCCCTAGGACACTAAAACACCTTTCACTAAATATGGGCAACGAAATAATACACAACAAGACCGATAGATAGAGACCTCAGGATGACCACTCACGTGAAGAAAACTTGCGAAAACACTAACAAATCATTAATGGCGCTGGCAAGGCTTTTGCCAAACGTAGGAGGACCCAGGCCCAAAAAGAGAAAGGTTCTGGCAGGATTCGCGGCTTCCATATGGACTACCACCCTAAACACTACGAACGAGTTCTGGAAGCGATATACTAGAAAATGGCCAACAGAATCACTTCTGCTTACAGAACGGTTGCTACTGCCGCAATAGTCGTGATTGCAGCAGTACATCCAACAAAACTGAGGGCAGAGAAATGAAATAGTAGACACCTAGAGGGAAGGACAACTACCCCAGTAATGCAAGAAGAAGAGCTAATGGCGAAGTAGCAAACATCCTGGGACTCGTATCGAGGCTAGGCAAAAACATTCGTCAAGGACCTGGAAAAATGGTGCAGCAGGAAGTTTGAGGACGTTGACCATTTTATCACTCGGGCGATGACCGGCCATGGAGTGTTCGTGAGCTATTTGCAAAAATCGGTAAAGCGAGCAACGATTGCTGCTGGTAATGTAAAGAACCCGACACACCGGAACACACGAACTTTGTGTGCGACAGATGGGTCGAAATCAGAAACGGAGCTGAGAAAAAGTGAGGAAAAGCCATCACTACTGATAACCTTACTAAAAAGCGAGACCCAGTGGAACAACGACACTGAAATGCTACGAGTAATAATGAAAACCAAAGTCCAAGACGAAAAAATCTGCAAAGACACTAGAAATATGCGAGAAAAGAAAAGACTACTACTGACGGCGCGGCGTGCGATGTTTCTGGAATATCATAGCGTTTTCCACTGGCTGCACCGGTGTGCACTCAGGATATTTCTATCTCGTTTTATTACATAAAGCTGAATCGAGATAAAAATACACTCAGTGCACACTAGTGCAGCCAGTAGAAAACGCTATAAGAAACTAGCAGCTGAACATCAATTACGAACAGTGCTAATTTCTCTCTCGCCCTTGTCAGTGACCTAAGAAATCTGCGATAAATCCAACACATTGATACTGGATATCGTAAAAATAAAAACTTTTAATCTTGATTTAGCCCCGTCGGATTTCCACTTGTTTGGTTCAATGAGGAACAGTTTAAAAGGGATCAAATTTCACTTAATGACATAAAACAGTGGGTGGAAAATCCAAACTGGATTTGAGCTTCGAAAGGAAATGAAATCATGTTGAAAAATATATTAAAGATAATTTTTATGTATCAGCGATGCTTTTTAAGAAGATAAAAATATTTAGAAACTTGAATTCATCAACCACAAGTATCCAAACAAAAAGCTTGTAGAGGAATATAAAAGCCGCAAGTTGTTTGCGTTAATTGCCGTGGCTCACAGTAGCGTGAAAGTTGTTTCGGCGAAGAAGAAAATTCGCTGTCTTCAGATTATATCTAAAGCACCAGCAAGGAAAGTGCACCTTCATGAACCAATGCACACTTGATCTCCTTATTGTGTAAGCTCATTACGTCGAAAGCTACACGCTCTTCAACCGATGCCGCAAAGATTAGTTAGTTTTGCGGTCGAAATACCACATAGCAATAATGATAATTGCGGACTTAATCGCTGTAATTTCTTGATTGTTTACGATATGTCGAGATCAGGCGCGACTTTCTTTTAATTACCATTTTCACGCTGAAAGCACCGTCCGTCAATGTTATGGGCGAACGCGTTTTCTCGACTTCGATTAATCGTCGTTTTACGATCGTCGTCCCTGTTTCCTACGAAAGCGACGGACGTTTCTAATTTAGTTACCCAGAGCTTTTATTAAGACATTCGATGGGTACTTTTATTTGACGAGATAAAACCAAACAAATTTCTTCCCTCATTCTAAATTGGTTGTTCAAGTGATTCGAATTATATTTTTTTTTAATATAGCACTAAAATTTGGTACTATTAATAACTCGACAAATTTGTGTCGTGACCAATCAGGATTAAAAAAAAAATGAAATTATACATCTTTCGAAGTAAGACAAATAGAGAAAAATCCAGTGCAACTCGGTCACACTAATGCGTGTTATCACGAAATCACCCATCCGTACATAATTCCACGTTCGAATTAACTCGTTTCCGACATACCTGAAGCGAAAATCAAGTGATTAATTCCGAAGTTTTTTCTTCACTTTTTCGAAACCGCGTTCGGTTTCTAACTAGGACTTTTGCTCTCATTGCCTGCGAACAAGGGAAAAATTGCGCACGAAAGTCTTGCTTGTACTCGTATGTAAATATTTATTTTCACTCGTCATTATCATTATTATACTATTATTTATGTTTTTCCTGGGCGCATTGAAACGGTGTCAGTCGATTAATGCAGAAATTTGCGCTAATTAATAATTATTGCAGGTGCAGTAAATAATCTCGTAAATTACATCTCAGAGCAAGAATGTTTATTAAAATCTAGTTCCTAATTCAACCAACGTTTTCTCTAACACACGAACCAAAATTAACAGGTAATTAAATTTTGCACTTCGAAATTAAATAACAGATAAAATACCATACAGTTAGCTATAAATAAATTACCTTGCAGATTAACAAAAGCTCCTCAAATGTCTATAATTAAATTCTCCAATTTACAATTTCATAACATTCAATCGCCTTGATATTTCTACGGTTGCGAATACTCAAAATTGCCATGCTATGGTAAATTACTAATACTTATTCGTTTTTTTTTTAGTCAAATGCGTCAGTATTTTTTTCCTGCCGGTAGATCGGATAATGCGATTCAAAAACTCATTAATCAGTGTTTTTCGGTGCTTTTAATAAATCAAGTTGAACTTAATTACAAGTGAACTGTAAGCTTGGTTTAATTTATAGTTATACGTTCAGGGTCTTTTAATGTTACTCATTTAAGTAATTACTAGCATTATCAGTTTTTATCTAAAATAAACATGGCATAATGTACACGTTGTTTTTATTTAATATTTGTCATATAATTGCTGTTTTTAAATAGAGTGCGGTGGGCTTGTAAATATTATTACAATCGATTTTTATTATTATCTTTAGACACAGATTATTTTTTCTTTATTTTATTATTTTTCATAAGGATTCTTCTCAGATCAAGAAATCTAAAATCTTCTTAAACAACTTTTATCCAGTTCATTTCTTTTTCATGTTGTTTCCATTACTTCATTATTTCCTATTTTTATGTATTGAGTCTTGTAAATAGGATTATTTTTTTTTTATAAAAGACGAAACTTCTTCCCATTTAACCAACAACTTATTCTGGCTAGTCGGTATAAAAATAACTCAATTCTAGAACTAAGGAAATGCAATGAAATTTTAACTAAAAACCAATAGATGAGAGAAAGTTTGAAATTTGAAATATTCATGTAACAGTTCCTATTACATTGGAATATTTTACAGAAGAATTCAACTTTACAAATTAATAACGCCTGCATGGATTTAGTGCCACTTGTAACTATCAGCAATTTTGTTTCATTGCAAGTCCTCGAGACTTTGTTCGTTGCACTAATCTAAGAACATAATAAGCTAGGATAGAAATTCTCAAATAACATAAATAGTTTTGATACAAAAGAAAATCTTGTTTTTACACTTGCTCTTCGTAAAAGAGAAATAGAAAATAAAGCAAATATTTTCAGGAAATAACTCGAAAAAATATTTATTTTTCGCAGGAACGTTATGCCTGGTCATCACAAAACAACCTCTAAATAATTAATTTGCATTAACAGCATGCAAAAAATGAATCATATTAACTCGACAGACAGACGAGGTGTCAATCAATCAGTCTTGTTTGGAGTATTTTCATTTTCGCCAATTCATTAGTGTCCTCGAGTAAATCATTTTTGCAATCCATTGTTAATCGTCCGTTGTAATAAATTAGCGTAATGAGCAAAGGAAAACAAACAGTAAATGTATGCCAATGTCGGACCATTCAATTTATCAGAAATTACCACTTACTTGCGAATCAACTGCACTTAGCATTGATGCAATGTTTTGGAAATTCCAACCTCGAAAGTATACAACATTTAATGTATGTACATTCCAAAATGCTAATGTCATGTCAATCCAAGCAACATTTTTCTTATTAATTAAAACGAGTGCTCTCATTGGAAATTTGGCTGAAGCAAAACTATTTGGTACTTCAAAATTAAACGTCATTTAAATATAATGCGAAATATATTTTTGCTCAAAGGAAAATAAATCAATAAATAAAATTTTGTTGTGTGTCAGATTTCGATATGTAAGTTTCCTGAATATTGTGAACTCGTCACTTTTGTTTTTATTACCTTAAAAAGAAATTTGGTGATTTAAGTAATTTCATCAGTGCCATTCGTTAAATTATTATTAAACCTAGAAGAAAAGAGTGGAACATTCCAATCTATAAATCCGTGAATTATGTCACAGTTTTTTAAAGAAGCATCATCTATTTATCTAGACACGTTAAGTGCGTTAGTGTTAAGTGCACTCATGATCACCATTAATTTGAACAAAGTTCAAAATTTCTTAGGTAATTTCCAGCTAATCGGTTTTTCGTTTTAATTTATATGGTTACTTAACTCACAATTTCTAGATAAACATAATCTAATTGAAAGTGACGCAAGTGTTGAGCCTTAATTTTCTTTAATCATAATCAGCTTTCGAGTTATTGTTTAAGTTTAAATTCGCGCGAAGCAGATTAAGCCGGAAATTTGACGATGTAGTTATTTCCGAGTTTGTTCTGCGGCTTTTTAATTACCGCTCGATTGCAAAAACCCGGCTTTATTTCGGAGACGATCCGCCGCTTCCTAGTTAATTTCGTTCCGAAAGGAATTTGCCCTCCTTCGGTGCAGAAATTAAAATAAATATTTTTGTACTATGAAGGGCATTAATTCGTTTTCTTCTCTGAGTCAGGCTGATCAAAACCCAATGCCAAAATTTATCATCAAAACGATAAATATGGTCTATTACTCCAAAAAATTTTAATAAATCTTATCGTGTAAGTACCCATCTTTGCCTTTATTAAAACGTCGCAATTCTTCTTCAATGCTTTCTTCCTTTAATTAAAAAAAGATTATTTGGATTGAGTTTTAATACCAATACAAATTCGTTAAACGATTTAATTAATCTAATTTCTCCAAAATGAAAACAGAAAATGGAAAGTCATCAAAACAGAGCTATTTAAAAACGATGGCAAAAGCATATATAATAAACTAACTAAACTTAATAAATGAACGATGGCCTTCTATCTTCAGGTATTCATTCTTACCTTCCCATCTCGTACCACTACATCAAAACTTCGTTTTCTAAAACGAAAGGGACCACAACCTGCAACAAATCCATTTAGTTTCTTGATTGCCTTTTCTAGGGTGAAGTGCCAAATGTCATATTACAAGCGCCACTAAAATTTAAGCGCAACTTAGAATTTGGTGCATATGGCCATAAATCTTCTATATCTTTCTGGTCAAGCTTCTCCACTTTCTTTAAAATAATCAAAACCTCCCTTTGCGAAATGAGATTGGATGGTGACGGTTCCGTCACACTTAAGAATCTCTACCTTCAGACTCTCTTTCTCCAAAGGGAGTTTGCTACAGCTTTGACTTCCTCAGTGCCTCTCCTAGAATAAATTCATTCCTTCCATCCAGGACAAGATTTGTAATTATACATTTTTGCATTACGTAAGATCACAAGACTGGTTAGTGCAGAACAAATCATGACATATACGTCTGGGAACATATTTCTTCGAGTTCTACCTCCTTAAAGGAAGTTTACCATAGCTCTTAAATCTGGCTTCCTCGTTGCCTTTCCTAGAAAAAATTCATTCCAGGGCACAAGAATTGTAATTATACCAATTTTTGCATTACGTAAGATTACAAAACTGGTTAGTGCAGAACAATTCCTAACACGTATGGGACAATAGGTCTTCGAGTTCTACCTCCTTAAAGGAAGTTTACCACAGCTTTTAAATCTGGCTTCCTCATTGCCTCTTTTAGAATAAATTCATTCCTTCCAAGACAAGATTTGTAAGTACATTTATTTTTGCATCACATAAGATTACAAAACTGGTTAGTACAGAACAATCATGACATTCACGTCTGGGACAACGAGTTTTCCAGTTCTACCTCCTCAATTTACCATAGCTTTTAAATCTGGATTCCTCATTACCTCTTATCCAAGAAGGAAAATCATTCCTTCTTTGATAAGACTTGCATCTGGGACAACAGGTCTACGAGTTCTACCTAGCCAACGAAAATATAAACTCTTCTTTTCCAAGAAGGGTATAGAGCGAGTAATTCAGTTTCTTCATTTACTCGTTGGCTGTGGTGATAACTAGTGGTGACATCAATATGGTTGAATGGTAATGGTAATCAATCATCATCAGATTGATTATTATAATAAAATTAATCAATTAATGTGACTTGGGTTATGGTGTAGTCAATGATATAAGCTTTTGCTTTAAATATGGTTTTAACTTTCGGTTTATAATCTACACTACACCACCACATTCTAAGGAAGAACTGTGAGGATGAGAACACAAAGATCCAGTTTATGTCTACATATATTTTCTTGCTAATTTCAAAAATATGTAGTTTGTCTATATTCGGTTTCATACGTTTTGCTATATTTAAGTTTGAAATAAAAACAAATTAATTTACTTCGATTAATAAAATTGTTATTATGTAACAAGTGTTAAATATAATTAAAAGACTGCTCATCTGGGACATTTTGTAAGACAAAACACTAGCAACTAAGACAAATAAACGTACTGTATAAAATAAATTTATCAAAATATGCCAAAACAATAATAATTTCAAACTTAAATATTGCAAAAATTATGAAACCAAATATAGACAAACTACGTATTTTTGGAATTAGGAGGAAAATATCTTTCTTAATTTGAGAAAATATACTGAGTGTTCCATTTAAAATAACAAAGTTGTTACTCATTTGTTAGGTATCCGATCGTCATCTGTTTTTGTTTTTAGTATATTCTGGCGGTTCGCGTAAAGGCCTAAAATTTTTGTATTTAACATTTTTTGATATGTCTAATAATAAAATGTGTAGGTACCGTTCAAAATATAAACAAAAACCCTGTACATGTTTTCATGTTTATATTTTGCTTTGGTATGATGTAAAAATTTTTGTACAATACAGGCTTGCGCAATTGTTAAACGTTTAGGCTGCCATTATTATTTTTTTTTAATGCAATGCCCCTACCTCTTTTTATGAATAGAGAGCATTCATATTCCTCTACAATTCTACAGTTTTTTAGTTATTATAAACTTTTTACGTTTGTGTTCCTAAATCAGTGCTAAACAGTTATTTAATTTATCGTATTTCAATGTTTTAACATAACCCCGTCTATTTTAGAAAAGTGGTAGGTAACGTCAATGTTTAAATTTGATTACAGACATTTCTTACATTATAAACCTATAATTCTTTTTTGGAAAATAATTTTTATTAGACGTTCGTGCCGGTCTTTCCACCTCTTGATAAACTAACTGACGGATAACTACCATGGTAACAATTCATAAAAGTCAATCAACCATTCAGAAAAATCAAATTATTCGCCGGATAACTTTAACTGGAAGATGGAAAGACCGGCCCAAATTCAAACTATTCACCTGTACGTTAATAAATAATAATTTTCGTAAATATCTTAAACATGATAGAGACTATGTTTATTTTAAATTAACACCCTGAGTATATTACCTGGCCCTCGTAGTCAAGCATTGCGTAGTTAGGGTTGGCTTCGGCGCGTTTTCCAAATCTGAAATAAAAAACAAAGGCCTTCATTAGCACTAATTTTTTTTTAATGAAATGAAATTTGCCGCATGCAAGAAAAGAGGGGCGGATGCTAAGTATTAATAATAATTATTAGGGCTGTTTTAATATCGCATCGCAAACACTGCGGGCTAAAACCTAACGGTTGTTATTGCATTCCTTCGTGCATTGCTGGCGCTGGCTGTTAAAAAATTATGCAAACTACTTCGGCCACGTTAATAAGAGTTAACCGGCCGGAAAATCGAGTTAAGCGTGCGAAAACAATTTCAGAATTAAACCGGGTGATTTATATGCAAATTATTTTTATTATTTGCTGCCAAAATATAATTTAAAAAATGTACAGGCGTAAGCTATTTTTTTGTCATCCGCCTAAGACATTTGCTTGCCTTGGGCTTTGCGTCCTGCGATGTGGAAAGCTCTAGCTCAAACAGAAACAAGCGCAAACAAATTTTGCGATTGAAGTTTGATTGGCAGCTTTTACAAACAGTAAACACAATCGCATTGTTATTTGGGTTGATACCCGTGGGAAATATACTTGGAAAATTCTCTTAATTCCTCCGGAGTCTAAAACTACACTGAAAAATTTATTGAAAAACAGATCTCGTATTGGCTTGTTAGGACGTCATAAAACTTTTAGCCTCATCAAAGTTGGCTTACATTGTGGAGTTGTTGCCCTTTGTTTCTTGTTAAAGTTCACGAGTGTATAAAGCGGGGAAAACACGCACAAAAAGACGATGGTTGATAAAAGTGGTGAATTGTCTCGGGGTTAATGAGCGGTCGCCGGAACGAACGATTCCCGGTAATAACGTCGTAAAGCGAAGACGAGCCAATGGGAGAAACACGGAAACGGGAAAATAATTCCTGCAGCGACATTGCACCGGCAGGATGTTGATTAAGTTTTGCAAAAACAGGAAGACAATGACGGGCTTTGCTCAAATGCTTTTTTGTCTGCATATTATGTAATATAAAAATACATACTTGGAGAACCTTTTGTTAGAATAACATTGTCATTTTGCTCTATCTATCTATACTCTATGTTTTCCTGACACAATTCATGACTCCGGCCGTGCAAAGTAAATGATCCAACGTAATCACCCTGAAATACTCCGAAACAAATTATAATCGAAGCGGTGAATTGTATTTACCCAAAATATTTATTATAACTAGGTACAATTTTGAACCCTCACGTTAAATTTTATGTTAACAATAACAAGTTAGTTTTTAATTAAATCACTGAGAAAGTTCATTAATTAAAAAGTAAATAACCCTAAACAAATATTACAACGGGAAAGTGATCGAGAGAAAAACCAAATTTGAATAAAATGAATATTCCCCCAATGCTACAAACAAGTTCCACAAATACGTACGACGTATCGACTTTCGCTTTCGATGAACTCGCCTCTTATTAAATAAATAACACCTCCAATAACAAAAGCTCATGTTGACCTATGAAACCTACGCAGATGCGTCACATTTTCCGGATTAAACTCGAAACCTAACAACACATACCGGAGGGGGGGGGTGCAAAATTCGACGCTTCCGATTCACCGAAGACACGTCGCGTAATGAGTTTAAACAAATTTGTTTGGAACAATTTTCGGATAATTGCGAATTAATTTAAAACCTAATTTATCGTCGTTGCGGTGCAGTAATTTAAATTGAGTATTTCTGTTTAATTAATTAGGCGGCAGGCGAGGGAGGTTCTTCTTTATCCCCGGCGACGGCGCTTGTTTTGCGGCCCGTAAATTACAGGGTAAACGAATAAAATTTAATTGTAATTACCAAGTTTTGTTAACGGGGTGTATTATGAGTGTATGCGAGAATCGGGAATATCATGGAATTGATATTCACGTGTTCACTAAGCCGTAGAAATTTTCTGACCGACTTTCTCGTTCCAAAATAATGATAATTTTACTGAACGTTAGGGAATTTAATACTGTTTCTATAGCTTTAACAAGAAAACTTTAATAATTTAGAAACACATTAATTTAATAACTCAAAAAAGGGGGCAAAAATTAATAATGCTAACATGAATGGGACGACCTATTCATTAATACAACGTTAAAATAACAGCAAGTAAACTAAACAAACTGAAAGTCGGAATAAAAAATATAATAAACTTTTAAAAGCTTATAAAACTGAATTATGTAAGGACAAATTTTCAGATTCAAGACTATATAAAAGAAGTATAAATTGATCTATAAGTATAAATAATATTTAAAGAAAATCCTCAATTAGAAAGGCCACAGAGTTTAAGTATAGCTCGGACAAAATAGAGGCAAGGCGAAAAATAAAACAAAAAATATTAGCACTGGAATACACAATTAACGAACAATTGAGTAAATAAGCACGAGATAAGAAATGTATGAAGAAAATAGAAGAGGAATATCATCAAGAAGTGGCAGAAGCAGCAAGACGTTATGATATAAGCAGTAAGTTAAATAGAATGAAAGAAAAATATTTTAAGTAGAAGGGAAAGAATGTTTCTGGAGATTAATTTCGAAACAAAGGAATTAGGAAAGGAAGAAAGCCAACCTATGGAAGATATAAAATTGTCAGACCTTTATAAGCCATGTAAGCACTTTTCATTATTTAAAAAATAAGATAAGGATAAGAATATTACATATGTATCTTTGCATCACCATTAACGCCAACGTAAATGCAGGGTTAAAAACAATAATTGGGCTAGTGGACAATAAACAAAATAAACAAGAGAACGGAAATAGGTCATAATAATACAAATTCGAAAAAGAAGATAATTAATAATAAGACATAGATTTGCTTCAATAACGCTTTTTGTCAAATAACAGAAATACACTGCTTGAGTGAAAAGTGAATGAAAAATTATGAAAAGATGAAGCAAGAATAAATTTAATAAACGCAAAAAATTTAAATTGATTGGCCCTAGATTAGAGAACAACTAATAGATTAGATCGATTAAAGATAAAAGAATGTACCTATTCTAAATTTAAGTAACTAAAGAGGGAAAACTAATACACAGGAAAAATATAGAAAAAGAACTAAAGTAGGTGAAATGAGGATGGAAATAAAGAATATAGAAAAATTAATGAGAAGTTTGGAAACATTTTTCTTCGAATGAATGAATATTAGTAAAAATTTGCTTTCAGTCTCGTATGTGATTTAGTTCAATCACATTGTCTTTTTTTAATGAGACTTTACTTTCATCTTTTTATGATTTTTTTATATAAAACAAATTAATCAAAAATGTTTCACCTCTCGAAGACAACTTTAAATTACTACGTTTTGCGAAATCTTTTCATCAGTTCCTTTTGTCCTTGTAAATACTTAAATAAATAAATCAAATATTTAAAATTATTTAAAATCTTTCTATATTTTTGAGTATTTTTCTTTTCAATGCAAGCCACAAAATCAATGCAAGATTCGACTAAAAATTGACAAGTTTTATAAGAAACTTATACGCTAATTAAATATCTATAAAACTAGAAAAAATTAAAGTTTTATACAGGCTGTCCCATAAATTAGGGGCCATACGGTAGCAATGGATAGGTGACCACATACAATAACTATTTTTCTTCTAATAAAATTACGAAAACAGCATCGTTTGGGAGATATGCTAAAGTATAATACTGAGTACGAACTTGCCTTCCCTGACCTGCGCAACGGAGGGCATTTCGAACACTTGCTATTATACATCACGGTAACTAATGACAAAACAATCGCAGTCCAAAGACCTCAGCAATATGTGTCATTATGTTGAGCAGGTCAGTTTTATTATCGTTTTACAATCGAATTATCTTCGCTTTGAATCACATCCGCTTACCTATGACGTCTAGAATTTATAAGCAAAACAGGACCGTATTCCGATCGTAATTTCTTTGAAAAATTTCCCAAAAAAATTACCGAAGCAGACCACTTTCATTTACATTTGCGGACTCTATATGCACCATTGTGTTAGCCCTCGCAGTATGGCCCCTTATTTACGGGACATCCTGTAAACAAGCAAAAATTACTGACTTTTATCTCTTTCAAATGTGCAATAATTTGTCTGCTTTTAAAAAAATTGGAATATAATTGTAATTTAAAACGAATTATTATTTTAATAAAAAAAAGGTTAAATTGAACTTAAACAACCTTGAACATATTTTCAGAAAACACATACAGTAGCGAACAATAAAATCCGGGCACGTCATTTGTACACTTTAATATTTTTGACGTTTAACGCGTATACAAAATGTCACTAGTAATTCTGACGTTTAATACAAATTATTTGTTTATTTTGATATAAATATAACCTCAATAAAAACCTGATTTACCAAATTTGTCGAAATACGAACGACATGTCAAATTCTTGCCCGGATTTTATTGTCCGCTATTGTACAAACTATGTACTTCAATTTTTTTTTACTTTCCCTTTTTCTATAATTTTCAAAAAGAATTAAAGAGAAAAAGTCTTATGTTTGATCTACGATTAGTTAACAACGTCGTTGATTCAACTCAACGTAAGAAACATGTTTTTTTTGAAAAGTGCATTTTGGTTTATTTTTCTTCGATATCTTCACAACTTTTAAAATCCACACAATGAAAGTGTAGCCACATTAAATAAGTGATAATTCCAAGTTACGAGTGTTTTCATTCTCCTACAAAACGCACGCCTGGCGTTAATTGAACGATTTTTATATCGTCACGTTTTACTACACTTTCTCCAGCATTGAGATCACATTAGAAGAAATTATGGTTATTCTAAACGTGCGCACCTGTGCCAGCTTTCTTAAAGAAATTAGGAAAATTTCGCATTTTTTCATCTCAATTTTCACGACGTCGTAAAACCAATCACCTGTTGCTCTAAAGGAGATAATAAAAATACGTTTTATTACATCTATTATACGGTAGCCGTGAAGTGGGATGATTACAAACATGCAATTTTGATTCTTTGGAAAGTCGCAATCATATTATTTGAAAAGGTGACTATGTACATGATTTATATTTACAGCAAGCGAAACCGGACAACACAAAAGCTATCATTTAAAATGTGGCATGCGTTCTTCCTGTGGGTGTTCCACTTTGGCTGATGGGTTAAATAAAGAAAAACTGTGCTTACCTGGGTCTTGATCGATCCGCATACAGTCGTTCTAGATGTTGGAGTCTCAACATGTTGATGGCCCGCTGTACCTTGGGGCCCATGCTGGGCTGGCTGACGGGTCCACTGCGCACACTACCTACCACCAGCACGCGTTAGCTCACGCAGCAATCGCCCACGCATGCACAATCACACGCACACAAATCCAGGATCGGATTTTCGTTTTTTCAGAGCAAATTTACATAAGCGAAAGGCATGATTGTTACAGGACGCGCTTCAAAATTTTCTTTAAAAAATATCTTGAATCATCTTTGATTTTGAAATACGTCCCCAGAAAATCCAGAGGTCATCAAGTTTTCAGGAAATCCCCCAAATTTGTTACTGGAAAGTGACATAACGCGCAGTTGATCCAT
Organism: Dorcus parallelipipedus; assembly: GCA_958336345.1. Lineage (NCBI taxonomy): Eukaryota > Metazoa > Arthropoda > Insecta > Coleoptera > Lucanidae > Dorcus > Dorcus parallelipipedus. The sequence continues at coordinate 39,434,333 of OY284482.1, read as the reverse complement.
TAACAGAACGTTGTGTGAAGCTGAAGAGGAAGATTAAAGGAGAAATCGCATATAAAAGTAAAAGCGAAAGAGACAACGCAAGCAAATTTTAGTTTGCAATGAAGTATTTAAAAGCAAATATTTATTATTACTGAAAATTTTATTGCAAGCATCTTCTGTACAGCTCTCGGGTTACGCTTCTGCCGACGAGGCCCCAAATAAGACCGAAACTTAGGTCAAAAACGATGTTGCGATTTAAACTTTTCATATATTATTATTGTTAGTTAAATTACGTGCTTCACATTGATTTTGTTTACAAAAAGAGTCTGCTGTCACAACAAAGAATAATTTAAAGAAACAGAAAATCTCTGGCACATATTTTATAGACTGGAAGGTAACCAGTGCCTTGCCTGTACGGATGACGTCTTGTTAGTGGACAGAAAAAAAAAGAATTAGAACTCAAAGCATGAGACTTTATAAAGGCAGCCAAAGCATAGGTCTAAGGGTAAATAAAGAAAAAAGCAAATAAGTATATAAGGCTAGGGAAGGAATGGGAAACAGAGGAGAAATCTATTAAGATCCATTTAGAAGTGGTAAGCTACTTGTACCTGTGGACGCTGCGCTGGCGGATAAGAAATGTAATGAAAAGGTAGAAATAAACTTAGAATAGCAAAGACGAATAGATACGCGGAAAATATGAGCAGATTGCTCACGGCAAAGGGAATATCTTGTGAAGCGAAAATAAGATTATACAAAACGATTTTGAGACAATAGCTGCGAAACGTGGGTAATGAACAAGAGACTGGAAAAGAAACTCGAAGTGTGGGGGAGAAAAATACTAAGAATAATTTTTGGAGGTAAGAAAGTGGAGGAGTTTTGGGAAAGACGTACAAATGCAACGGTATATGAGAGGTATCACAAGCGATAATGACTTGACGAGTACAATAGTTAGGTCACTTGAAGAGAATAGAAGAAAACATGAAAGTCAAGAAATGTGGCTCAACGACATCAGAGGGAAGAAGAAAAGGAGGTAGACCAAGACGAAAGTGGAGAGACTCAGTGAAAGAAGATTTAAAGGAATTAGGAAATTGAAGGAAATCGCGAAGGATAGAAATAGGTGGAAAGTGATAACTAAGCTATGGCCCTAAATGCCATGTGAACGCTTTCATATAAGTATATACCTGGAAGGACTTTTGCCAATTGTAAAAGTAAAGATGAATAAATAAAACAGAGTAAACAAAATTAATGAAAGACCTTAAAGGAGGGAAGGAGATTCTAGAAAATGGATGAAATATCTGGCAGGAAATGATAACGATAAAAAATTAGAAAACAGAAAATCATTAGAGCAAGTCGAAGTCCCAAAAACTTTTGAAATGTGAAGGTGAAATAAAAATAAATGTAAACAGTCAAAACAAAGTGGGACTATCCACTTTAAAGGAATGCTTAAACTAATAATCCAAGTAAGCACCAATTAAATGAATTACTATTTCACACTGCTGATCAAAAGCAACGAGTCATGTGAAATTAATTAAAACACCCTATAAATCCCCTATCTTCTCAATGCATCAGAAACTTGATTCAATTTGACTATATCTGCTCAAAAGAAAGAGTGTGTGAAATCATTAAAGGAATGACTTGGGTAGAAGTTAGAAGTTAAAGAAGTAATGGCATTTGAAAGTCACATTAATATGAAGTATCATAACTAGACTAGGGATTTAGGTGCATTTTTTAGTCAGGCATTGTAGAGTGATGACTCATGACCTAAAAAATCAAATAAATCCGTGCTTTAATCATAACAGATTTTGAGATCTGATACTATTTGACGAAACTGAGTATAAAAACAAGGTCGATGAGATACGTAAGCTCGGTAAACCCGTTTATGATTCAAAGAGGTGAAAGTAGATCTGACTCTTCAAAATAAAACGAGAAATATCTACTAAAGAAAATCCTTCTAAGATGGGAAGACCTTTTACTCAAACGAAAGAAAACAAAGTCGTTGAAGATTGGTCACACAAAAATACAATAAAATAAATGTATGGAGAGAATTAATGGTATAAGACAAAGTTATAAAAACTATCTGAAGGAAGAAGAAATATTAAACTAACTTCATCTACATACTGTATATTTCATTTCGAGTAGAAAACGTTCTGTTCTACCTCTGCCTTTTTCAGAGTTTCAGCGAGAAACAGAAAAGTATAAGAATTAATTAGGAAACACAAACTAAACGTAAAAAAGTAAAGAAGAAAATAGAAGGGACAAAATAAATGAAAATAATAAACAAATTTAAAATTGTAATCATATTAGCGTATATCAGATGATAATATTATTACATGATTATCTTTTTTCTTCAACCCACTTTCTGAGATGACAAACCGCCCCTATTTATTATCACCTACATTCGGCATCCACTTCCAAAATTAATTATCGATCACGCCACGCCGATTAGTTCTGTTAACGTTTGTGCGTGCGGTATTTTCAGGAGCGTCGCGACGTCCTTTCAGTTAATTCCTGCGTCCTGGGAAAGAGTCCTGAAACTTCGCTAATCACGTCACGTAGCGAATGTACGACGCACTTTCCGCCATTTGAATGAGGTGTGATTTACGGCACCCGACTGCTTGAAATTCCCAGCGTCGTTTAATCTAATTCTTACGTTACGTCCACGTTCACCGGAGTTCTTAGTTGGGGAATTTATTCGTGGGTGTCGCCTCCGGGGACAAAAAATTATGAATTATTTCAAAAGTGCTTTAAGGGAGCTAAAGATACGCTTAGATGTTTAATGCGATGTTTAACAACTTGCTTTGCGTGTTCAGCGACGTGAGTGAAGGGGCGATAAATTTAAACCTGACAATTTATTATTATTTAAAAATTCTACGTTCTTTCAAGAAAATAAAATAAAACTTCCAAAAAGAATTGCAAGTATTTCGGCTTACAAAATTAAATTTATGTCAACATACCTAGATGTTTAATGATAACTTATGTATTTGGTTAAATCATGTAATTATTCATTTGACTTTTCAAATCAAAAATTGCAGCTGGTTCGGGGCGTCTTAGTTGAACAAATTTGAATAGAAAACGACAAGGAACATCAAACATCTCAGTAAATATTTCATGGAACCCGTCAACAAATATCGTAGTCAAGTGAAAATAAAATTCCTGTTTATACACCGTCAACACTTAGTTGATAATTATGATAATTTATTGCAAGGAGTTGCTTTTAATGCGGCATACAAAGTTTCAAAGTAGCTTTTAAGAGTATCTCTCACCATTTAACACGCCATAAAACGTTTAGTTCGCAGTCGACGTGTTTGCAGTCAATTCCACGCGCTTTTCTATCCCAATTAAAATAATCGAGCGCGTTATAAATAATGGCCTTATTGTTACTATTGTTGTTGCTCGTAAATCAAGCGTAACCTAGTTAACTGGTCGGAAAAGCGCAACCGGAAACGCGATTCCACGCGCGCTTTCTTTTTTTAACTCCTCATTCGCATCGTTTCTTTCCATCCGGTAGCATTCCGATGAAGGTGGTAGTGAAATAGTTTTCGTTTTATGCGCTAATGCGACCTAGAAGGAGCAAGAGGCGGAGAAAGTAACTTGCACTGTATATAATTATTAAATTGCTTCATGTATTAGAGGAAAAAGAAACAATAAACTCTAAAGGTAGTTTTTTTTAAGTAAGATTGCTTAGAGGTGAAACCTATACCTACAGGTATAATTTTGGCTTTACGCCTAAGTGTTAAACAAAAAACATGAATTACATTCGAATTTTAAAACTATGTAGATGAAGTTTATACAACAACAATAAATACTCCAATTACGCCAAACATTTAATAAAAAGAAGCATAAAGCAGCACATTTTACTGCGTAATCAAAACTAAACGGAAAGGAGGAAAATGAAACATACATGTAATATGGAAATTTACAAATGCAGGCCCGATGTAAACATTAAGGTAAATCCGATTTTCATTTCCCTCTAGTTAATGCAAAATAAATTCACGCAAATCACTACAAAATTCAGTCTGTTGATAATGAGGCGAGCTGAAACCAATCGAGAGGCAAGAACAGCAAATTGTTCCTCAGTACAAAGAAATTTCAAACCAAAATATTACATAGGACAAAACAAGATGCGACAAGCAACCAAGGAAAAACAAATAAAAAGAAAATGATTAATGAAAGACATACCCAAAATCAAATCAATTAATGAACTAAGTGTGGAAGCAACGAAATCGACTTATAACGAAAACGTTAAAAAAACTCCACTCGTTGCACACCAAATGAAAGATCCTGTAGAGGCGAAATCGATAATTGCACCGACACCATCATGGTACTCCACACCTGGCACACCAAATGAAGGGTCGCCGTAGAGGCGAAATCGATGGTGCAGCAACACCATCATGATATCCAAGAAGGCGACGAGTTATGATCGAAAATGTCTACGAAAAAGAAGAACCCGAAGTGGCACTTCAAATGAGATGTCTCGAAGAAGCGAAATCGACAATTACACCGACGCCATCTTGGAGTACAAGATGGCGTCGGCTTATGATCGAAAATGTATGCGATGAAGAAAAATCCCACATGTATATCAAATGGAAGGTCTGAAAGGAACAAACGTAACAGTTATATTGATGTCAACTTGGAATCCAAGATTTATGATTTATGATAAAAAAAAACCTTAAGAAAAATTTCTACGGAGGTTGCCTCTTTTCGCAAATTTTTAAATCACTACTGTAGGAGTGTAGGTCCTGTACGGTTATAGCTTCCAATGAATTTTTTTAAATGTCACCCCTTCGCCCTTTTCTGATAAGAGTTTGACCATTTGTTTTTAATTTGGCAACTTTCAAAAAAGAAAAGCACTGCCTGTGGCACATCAAATGAAAGCTCTTAAACAAAACAAGGGTGTTATGTCGACGACACCATCTTGGAATCTAAGATTGCGGCGTTATTATCAAAAATGATTGTGGAAGAGATAAGCGTCGTGTCTATCTGTCGACGAGACGGATTCGACCATCATGTTGACGTCATCTTAGAATGATAGAAATGAACGGTGCAAAAAATGAGAAACACGAATTGTGACGCATGAAATTCAAGCACTTCACGAGTTGAAACCGAATATTACACTTTGATCAAATTTCTAGATGCCGCAAGGCCCCCAGCGATTAGCGGCCCTTATAGGGCTTTCTTCGAATTCTTATTTCTATGATGATGTACTTTCTGTGTGGGGGTCATCAAGATAAGGAAGGGTCTACGACCCTCCCTTTGTTTAAAAAAACACAAAGTGAAGTGAAATGAAAACGAAATCCTGTTTCCTTGCTTAATCTTAATATTCGACAAAAAAGTTAAGAAATAAATCGAAGTTCTTTTAGATATTAAACTAAAATTTTTTGACATTTTTATTACAAATCCACGTTGTGTGTCGAGGGTTTTGATACTGCTGGAAACATAATCAAACAGCATGGCACTCGTAACATAATAAGACATTCAAAGAAAATATGATTAAATAAAAGATAATAACAAAAGATACCAATGATGAAAACATAATAAATAAAATTTTATGTAATCATCTGATTTTAATGTAAATTGAGAAAGAAAAGTAATGTCTCCCCTACAAATGTTAAATTGCTACCTAATACCTTCTTACCACTAAAATAAATAAACGGACAAGTAAACGAGCAAGTAAGTGAACAGAAACAAAATAAAAACTTGAAATAAAATTCAACACGTGTTTGTTTACCTTTTGCACCGCGACTTTAAAGTTTATTGGGGACTTGGGGAGACATTACTTTTCTTTCTCAGTGTACATTTATGTCTCTTCGAAAGTGTACATTTAAGGTATGTACCGTAAATATCAAATAGTAACCAAGAGGTTGGTTGTGATTTTTTGGAGGTTGTTTGTGTTTGTTAGCGATTACTGAATAATTTTGGAACAGTCAGTGATTTAATAGGTATTAACATAACCAAAAAATGTGGGAACAATGTATTTTTAAGAATTATTTTTATCAAAAAATACAATGTATAACGCTCAAGACAAAATGGTTACAAATTGTTTACTTATTGTTATTATTTTCATGCATTATAATTCTTTTCCTATGAAAAAAATGACATGTAATTGGGACTATGATTTTTTTAACGAAAAACCAAGAATATACATATAATAAAAAAAGTATATTTCACCTTGCTTTCCATTTAAAAAATGAGTATTCAGTTTTATAACCTAACATCTAGACAGCAATAATTACATCAACCAGGGAGCATCAAGCTTTGATAGTGATGACTGTGGTTTCAATAATCTTGTTCCGTAAATATCAACTTTTCAGGAATATGTATGTTATTTTCGGTACGCAAAGTTTGTAGCCACAAACAACCTGATTACAATTTGCTAATTACGGTACGCACCCTTAAAAACTTACACATTTTTTTCTTGAGTCATTTTTTGTGATAAACTGACTCACTTCATGTAATATTATCTGAGATTATTTGTAAAAAAATGAATGAATCAAAACATGAATACGTTGAACATTTTAATACATCTGGTGTAATTTAGTTTCGTTAAATTTATTTAAAAATTGATGGAGTAAAAATGAATTTAAAAAAAAAAACTTGTAAAGGAAGCACTAAATTGTAATCGGTGGGATAAAATGACAGACAATAAGATTGCACAAAAGTGTCTTCACTCTAGGTAAAGTAAAAGCGAAGAGTGAAATTTGATTAGAAACAACAGAAAAATTGTCCCTTAAGAATTTGTACCGAGTGATTCTTTAAATTTTTTATCAACTCTTGCCATAAAATCTGGACGGCATGTCTTAGCTTAAGTGAAAAGTACGTAATTGCACGGCTTGATGCTATTTTTCAGTAAAGCTAAGACACGCCGTTCAAATTCCATGGCAAGAGTTGATAAAAAATTTAAAAAATCATCCGGTATAAGAAAACCACGAACATGCAATCAAACAAACATAAACAGAAAAGAGAGAAAATACAATTAATATTTCTTGGTCACACATGAGAGTACACTAAAATAATGATCGAAAAGAATATCAGAGTGAATTTAATTACAAAAAAGAACAAGATGGAGAGCTAGATAAAACAGGAAGAAAGATATAAATGAGCGGAAAGAAAAGTTCCACAATAAATCAAAAATCTCTTTTTTTTTAAACAAAATGATGAAAAACTGAAGTTTTCTGTTGCAGTCTCTTCTTTTATTATGAACTGAGACTACCTGTAGGAAATGAAGAAGTCAGATACTCGTATTAAGAAGATTGTGCAAAAGTATCATTCACAATATAAATAACGCGAGGCAATAACGTGAAATAAGATGAAAATGAGCAAATTTACAGAAAATCAGGATAAGAAAACAGATAATGAGAAAAGCTGTGAGCGTAGGCACATAAGCAAACATAATACACAATGTAGAAACAAGAAGAAAACAATTTATATAAATATAAAAAAAAGAAAGATTGTGATAAATAAGCGACAATTAAATTTATGGTAAGTTAGAATGTGTAGGTACACAATATTATGTTACGTCATTACGTATATTACATTCTAACTTAACATTAAATTTAATCCTGGCTTAAACTTTTACGACACCAAGGCCGAGTTGCTCAGTGTCTGGTTAAACCAGTAATTTGTTAACTGTTGGTTAAAAATCAAACCACAGTTTTCTTTCAAAGTGTTGTTCAGTCATTTTTAACCAACCGATTTATTAACTAAGGTTTAGCGGAATGTTGGCAGCTCTGAAGTGCTTTAGTATCTAATTTCGCTATGTAAATTTAAACTTTTTTTTATTCGTAACAGTAGTTATTACGTGTGTCAAAAGTACAAGTACGAAAAAATTAAGAAATATTCAAAAAAGAGATAAAATACTGAAGTGTTATGGCTTCCAGTAGTTGTGGAAAGATTTCTCGAAATCTATTAAAAGAAATCATCATATAAAATAATCTTTACGAATTTTTTTTGAAGACAAAATGTTTAATTCTGTTAAACACAAAAAAAAAAGACTTTAGTATTCAGCAAATATTTTATTAATTGTCTACTGAAGTTTCGCCAAAAACATTTTTGAATTTTTCGAAGTGAAGAGATTATAGAGTGCACCATACTAATTTTAAATATCATAAAGAGAATTTGTATGTTAACAAATTATCAGTAATAATGAGAGCAATAATAATAAAAATATGTGAAAATTATTGTAATAATGAGTCTTAGTTCAAGTTATCTTCACGTCTAAATTGTTTAGTTTTTTTCGTTATTCAATTTGGAAAAGCGAAAAATATATTTGGTGAAACGTCAGCAAACGTAAATAATATTTGCTTGTTACTAAAAACTCTTATTTTTAATACTTGAGTATACATGAGTAAGAAGACCCCTGTAGTTTATTACAAATACTTACCAAGCAACCGAAATTTTTCCAATAGAATTTTTCTCGTGTTTAAAATCTTTTTCAAGTTACTTTTACGTTAATTATAGTTTAAACGACCGAATTTCATGGTTTAACAAATGTCAAAGTTAAACTTGGTTTTACCTCTTAATCACTGTCTGAACAACCAAAAAGAAAAATTAAGCTCTAGTTAACGTTAAACATAGTTTAAACCTTCAGTGAGCAACTCAGCCCCAGTCTTAGAAAAGTAAACGACCCTTACGCCGTGCCCTCAAATAAATTACTGATTAAAGTAAGCTATGATTTCTTTATAAAGTTGGCGAAACGGAATCCAAGAGTGAGAGGGCAGTTGTCAATAACTGTCATAAGTGTCATATTACCTGACCATGACATCACATAAAAAATGAGCGCAAATTTCAGAGAAAGAATTAATTCACTTCAAAGTAATATTAAAGCAGATACTGAAAAAGCTGTCCTTCAGCTTGAATGCATGAACGTACCCTGCGTGTCATGTTTTCAAACGCGTTTGCCATGTGTTGGGAGGTTATATTAGTACAAACAAATAATTGGACAAACCTTAAAGAGGAAAACATTCAAATTATAGCCTACTTTAATCAGGAATTTAATTCAATGCACGGTATTAGCTAGAAATTAATTAGAGTGAGATGGCTTAATGGTAACGTTTTACTTTTATGTTATTGTTTTAAGTCACTTTGTGATTATTGTTGTGCACTCACGTAAGAAAACATATCGGCATAAATAATAACTTATTGATGGTACGTAAGCAACAATTTTGGAATAAATTGTTTACAAACAAGAACGAAGTTTAGTTAACAAAATAACACAACAAATGATACTTATAAATTGGTAAAAATGTAATTTTTTATTGGTCCAATCAAAAACTGACCTACGAACCTTCAGTTCAAGAAAGTAGATTATGTGTTTTACTCCACGAGTATAAAAATTCATGTAAGTTTTTGTTTACCATTACAATTGATGTGAAATGTAATTTAGTTAAATTTCGAAATGTAAAGAAAATTAAAAAAAATATTTAAATAGTTGCTTTTATTTTTTTAGAAACCTGTATTTTCCCCAAGCTTACAGACTTTGTCGAGGTGGCACAGATTGACTTACTTTATTTCTCCTTCAGCCTTCTCCTTACAAACTGGGGATATTCAGAAAGCTCAGTTCAAAGCAGCCGGTATAAATCCAAACACGATCCAGGCCAAGCCATAAACCTACTCGCATCAGGAGGAAATTCGAACCCACCTCTAAGGTTAATTAGAAGACTGACCACTCAGTGTAAGCTATACATATTACAAAGCGCTGGATACCGGTAAATGAAGCTATTCGATAATGGACTGTTCAGATAACATAAATTCAAACCGAATTAACTTATTTTAAATGGAGCACATTGTATATTGTTTCATATTTCGACTTACCGTTCTATTCCAGACTGCTCAGTATCCCCTTTTCTGTTTTAATATTTCAGAGACTAAAAAGGAATAAAAAACTCATCACGTTAGACAGAATTCTATTTAAACTTCTTCTATGCCCTCTAATATGAAACATATTTTCTTTTTATATTGTGTAGACAGTTTTGTGTCACCATGATTCGTCATGTATGTACAAACTTTTGACTGTGTATTAGCGATCTCTGCCAATTTTGCCAACCATCCGCTTTGTTAATGTCAACGCATAGTAGTTAGCAATAACATTAATATATTCATCACGTACTATTATAAAACCATCTGAATGACAATCCGCACTTTGAAATTCCGAAAATTACGATTAGTACTACAACGATATTACGACGTCGGTTATGGCAGAGACACCCGACTGAATTTAAAACACCTTTCGATCAGCGCGATACCACCCATCTACAGCTGCTTATTTTATTTTTTTAATAAAGCGAAAAAGCGCCCACCATCATCCATTCATACATACATACACACACATTCGATAACATTCGACGAGCGTGTCGCATAAAACCTGATTAAACTTTTCGTTGTTCTTTTTCGCGTTTCGTGTTTTTGTTTTCATTGGGCTTACGGGGGGTGGGGGGGGGAAGAATTTTACACGCATCGAATTATTACGCACATCTGGATTTTTTTCTTACGCCGATAATTTCTAAAACCAACATAGGCGACGTTTTGGTCTCAACCTTTGGCGCGAAGGTTAATTGTTAAAAACGATAAAGCACGCGCATATTTATTTAAGAATGAACGGACGGTCAGCGGAAATTAAATTGCGAGTGAATTTCAGAGTCGGAAAGCGCAACTAATCTAATTCGTCGTCACTTCCGATGCAACGTGCACACAGGAAAAGATAAGACAGGGCAGAACTAATGGTCGCTGTTATAATAGAATTTGAATGGCTCATCCGGTAATATTTCAGTAAATTTATTCAAATGTTCAATGAAGGAAGTCATTTTTAACTTTTTGTATACAGATGAATTTCAAACACTAAAAAGTCCCTACAAATAAAAAATGCAATTGGAAAAGTCACAAGAAAGTTTGTTTTATAAATAATTTTTTCTGTTCTAAAAGAATTATTATCTTTAACAGCATGAACACTGCGCTTTTGTCTTATACCTCCAGCCAATTCCCTCTGGATTTAATTCCCGTCAAAAATACACTATTATACTCGAACGTATATAGAAGAGAATCCATGCAAAGCTAATTATTTACATTATATACAGCTGTTTCTCTTGCTATGACCGTTTACGTACCTAGGTCTGGCGACGGCCGAATACATCCGGTCCAGTTCGAGCAAAGTTTTCAGCATGTCCTCGGTGTGCGGATTGGGCGCAGCCCGGGACGAGTTTGCTTCCAGCAGGATCACAGCCAACAGGCACAACCACCATACGCCGGACCACCTCATTTTATCGTCTCTGGCGGATATTAAAAGCTTCCCGCTTCTGCACAGGTTCTGTAACGGAACCCGAAAATCAGTTTAGCAAGGCAATTAAGAAGTTATACCGCGAACATGAACTTGTAAAGTACATTAAAAGCTAACGCTGTCTTTTAATTTCCATGAAAATTCCTGTTGAAATTTAAGAGCCAGCGATATCAAACATGTATATGTATATGTGGTTTAATAATGTTAACTGTCCTTTTGTGGCCGCAATTTCGTCTTTAAATACTGTCGCCCGCGGAAAATTGGCGCAAATGATTGTTGTCTTTGGCCGAGGGAAATTCGAGGCGAGTTTATCAAAATTAATATGCAAACTCGTACAAAAAAAACGGGAAAATTTGCATGTTTATGCACATACTCAAAGCGCACCGACTCTGGAGCTGTTAATCGTATTCATGGCTTCTATCGTAAGAGAATTTCGAAAATGCTATTGCGTCCATCTGGCTTTGTCGTAATTTTCATGTATAACTAATAAGTACCGGAGTAGACTTTGTTACCCCTCAAAAATGATATTAATAATAATAAATGAATGACAGTTCCAAAACCAAAAGCTTTCTGAAAGTTGTTCCACTAGCATCAAATGCTTTACGACCAAACCTATTTGTCTATCTAATTGATAATTTAGATTCTTAAAAACAATTGGTAAATATTTATTAATATTTGTAATTAAGTTTATTATTGTAGTATGGTCCTGATGAAGTAATACATAATTACGAAATATTGACCAATAAAAGAAGTCTTACTTTTAATTAGCCGTTAATCCCCGATAAATAATTAAAGTTTGGTTTATTATATTCCTCCAGATTAAAAAAAAATAAATTATTATTAGAACTTACAGAACTCCTACAATATTCTTCTTTCATTCTTCATATCAAGAATCAAGAACTAAAAAAGAATCGTTGCGGTAAGTGATTAATCTATCGAGAAGATAAACTGTGACCTAGATGTGATGATATCAGTGACTTTTCTCCAAAATTTCTGTACCTATATCTACCCAAGTACAAAAATGTATACTGACTTGGTCCAGAAGAGAGAACAAAAAATAAGTTTCAAAAAAGATGACCAAGTAATAAGAATATAAAAAGCAGAAATATATTACAAGTCTGCTACATATCGATTATGCTATTTGAGATTATAGTCTTTTACAGTGGAAGAGAAAAGTTAGCAGCTTAGAAACAAACATTAATGACGAATCCGGTCTCTAAACTTCAGGATGACCATGTGATCTACGTTATCGATAAAGGCGAACTATGTCAAGAAAACATAGAGAAAAATAGAAACTTTGTTAGTGAAAATTCAAAACATTCAGATCACAATATTGAAACACAAGACAATACAACTCTTCAGGGTTAAGAGACGCTGAGAATCTGATATATGTCTACTACCATTATTATAGAGTGGGATTTGCAACACCCAGGGAACAGGTAATCCGTTGCCAGTTCCCTGGGTGTTGAAATCATAAGCAGAACAACTCAAACAGAAGGCACAATAAACTAAACACCTGTTTAAACAATAAATATATTAAAGAGCACAGAAATCGGTAAAAAGAGAAAGTTGAAAATAAATATTGTCTTACTGTTAAGCTAACAAAAATAAATAAAATAAAATCCGAGAAGTAGAGATTGACGCAATTAAAAATTTAGATTTCTAGCTGATCTTAACTACAACTTCGAGTTTGGAAGAAAATGAGAAGAAACCAATTGGAAATACAAAAGGCAAAAGTAGAAGAAATTGGACACCACCAGTTGAATTGTATGGAGACATCTTAGGAATAAAGAAAGATGATTTTCAAGAAAACTTCCCCCGGACATTACAAGAGAGAGAAAACTGCTTGATATAGAAGGAGATAAGCGATAAGTTTCCGACATCTTAGGAAGGGAAAGTGCTAAAAGAAAAGACAATGACAAGTATCGGCTGTCGTGTATTTCTTTCTTTGAAACTGAAGCAAGATCAGAAAAAAAATTAAATTGACAATAAGGATTGTGTTGTACATATAAAATTTAAGGGCGAATATCTTAAAAGGATATAATCATGAAAAGTAAATTTGCTAAAATTCTTCTAGTTAATAAAGTTTGCCGCGTTTCTCTTTTTTTATTATTCTAAGCATTTATTAAAATCACAAGCTCTCTTATTATTCAAATTCTTTTTACTTGAAAATCCCCTCACCTTAAGTATTTCATGATCCATTTCGTTGACCGACATAAATCGAAACGAGCCCTAAATCCAAAAAGCACGTAATGGATCCATTCGTTTACATCTCCGTTCGTCTTTCGACCTTTCCACAGAGCTTTATGTCCAGCGGGGCCGGTCAAGAATTTATGAAATAATCGCTACGCATTATTCGAAATTGAATCGCTGCAAGCGACCGACCTTTGCACTTAATAAATAAATTATGCGCTGCGTTTTTTCGTTCCTTTTCTTTTTCTCCTCGAGCTCATTGTTAACGTTCATCTTCTGATTAAATTTCGATTCACGGCGCGTTCTCCGCGCTCGCAACAATTACCCCGGAGCGTACGTGAATTTTATCGCTGCCGAATTTTTCTCCCGCCTAATTTACATAGACCTACATTTTTTGCAAGAAATTGAATTTGTCTGTTATTAAATCTGTGAAAATTTGCAAAATTAATTAAAATTTATCCACTATAACAACAGTAGAGTCCGTCGATATCCTTATGAAAATGAAATAGATTTTTTTTATTTAAAAGTTCCGTTTGCTACCGATAATTATTTTAGCGGTTTTTCAATATCTCACAAAAAGAATCAACATTTTATAAGATCTGTGTCACATTTCTTTTTGGAATCAATATTTCCAACTTTGACATTCTTGTGCTACGTTTCTAATCAGTTCATGGTTTTAGATGACGGTAAGAATGAAGGGGACATCCGAACTGCGGTCAAAATTGAAACAGTTAAGAAGGTCATTAAGGAGGTTGTTTTTCGCGACTGAACTGTAGTTAGGCCCTAAATCCCGGGACGGGGGTCTTATGCCCGGTTGCACCAACTTTTTAAGCAAAGCTTAAATTTAAGTGGTGTTTAGACTATGACATGATTTATAGATTTAACAAAATGTTAGTTACATTCTAATTGATACTTAAGTTGAAGTTTAAATGTCAATCAGAATGTATTTGACATTATACTGATCATACGTAAATGTCACATTCTAAACATAACTTAAATTTAAGCTCTGCTTAAAAGGTTGGTGCAACCGGGCATTAATCCCTTAATATTTTTGTCGTCAAAATTATGTTTTAATCAATACCAAATATAAAATTATATAAAATTTCTACCTAAATTTTATTAATCCTTAATGTTGCCCACGTTGAAATTCTGACCGCAGTTCTGACAAGGATTACATCCTGCCACGTACATAGAAATGTTTTGACCGCAATTCGGTCACTTTCGAAAAACGGACCGCAGTTCGGTCGCACCGAGAATGAAAATCAAGGAAAGAAAACTTCACGTAGCTGATAAGGATAAAAAAGATAAAATCGTTTGATACTGACAAACAAAACCAAGTGAGAAAAGTATGATTTTTTTAACGTGTAATAAGTAGTTTCCAGCGCTAGAGAGAGACATAAAGTAGTCTAGGGAGTAACGGGGGACAAAATGTTATAGTAAAATTCACCAAAATAAATAGTAAACAATTGGGAATAAATAGAAGAACATCATAAAATGATGTTATTGAATCTGCAGGAATGGAGCATGAAAGAGAGGAAACACGATTCAGAAGTAATTGCAGAGCTTAAAGATAAATTGTCCAAATATAGAAACGATTTTTAAAATGAACAATGAACATAGATCGATACTTTCTAAACTCGAACTCTTTATATTACTTTATTAACAAATTTGTTACACATAATTTTAGTGGATGAGAAGTGACTTTAATACAAAAAAAGGAGGAACAAACAAACTGAAGCAAGGCATACACTTCTTACTCTTACTTAGTTGTATTTAATGTAATGGTGATGACGATACTTTTCTTAAATAGAAGTGAATTTAAAATTTATTATTAAAATGAGATTCAAATATTTGACTTTGAATTTTGCCAAAAGCTCTGTAAAGTGACCGTCAGGGCTTTGGGTTGTAATTGTTTTCGTTCAATAAATAATAGCAAAAAACAAGAGGGTTTTCCACTATCCCTCTCTATTCTTCACACTTTTATTGTACGTGTTTTTTCGAATGTAAAGTTAGAAAAGTACAATGTCACAAAACCATTTTATCTTCGTTTTCAAGTTTGTTCTGACATATTCAAACAATGGGTGCAGCGACAATTATCTCTTGATACAAAATTTCTACAACACATCTTCAACATTAAAAAATCTAAGTTCCAACTGCCTTCATAATTTACAAGAATGTTGTAAAGATTCGTGAACTCTAAGATGAAGGCAGCTCTAAGATAATTGCGAGATTTGAGATAATTATATTAATGTAACATATTGGTTTGGATCACTGATGAATATTGTTAAGAAAAATATTGAATTTGAAATATTGAATTGTTACTTGTTTTCTTACATTTTCCCTTTTCAAGTTCCAAAATGTTAGGTTCAAACCTTCCCAACTTTGTCTTATTCATAGGAGACAAGAGGGTATACTTTTCATTGAACGCACAATCTCTTCTCTCAACAATTTTAGAACATTCTTCATGAATTTAAAATAGATTTAAAATATCAACGTTTGAATAATTTTGATTTTGATTCTCAATTTGTTTTGCTTTCGTTTTAAATTTGCAGTAACGGGAAATGCAAAATGCAACTACTTGCTATTTTCATGGCTATATCAACAAAATTAAAAATATTTAACGTAATTTTTTATTAATTAAATCAAGAATATCTCATTATTCAAAAAACTGTTGAAGATATATATCGGGAATGCTAATACAGATCGATGCAGCAATTGCACATACGATGATGTATTAAAATATTGGTCGTTCCATTTGAAAGAAAAGTATTTTTGTGTGTTTCAATATCTTCTAGTGGAGTGGTATATTTTAGACGCCCTACAGCTTCATAGATTATGTTTAGAGAATTTTTAAAATAGCTGTGATATAATTTTTTTAAAATCAAATAGCAGAATCGAAATTTCTAAGAAAAGTATCTCAAGAATTATGCAATTTAGAGATAGGAAAATGTATTGCAATTTTACATATTTTTACATGCAGAATTAAAAAACGTAACCAAAAATATAGCATCCCATTTAAAATAAACGAGTTGATAGCGACTTCTGGTATAACCGAAAGTGACTGGAAATCAATTTCAATCAATCAGTTTTATTTGGGAAGTTCCGTTTGAAATATATCTGCTCTGTAAATTTCAAATTTCTATGTACACCTCTTCCTTGAAAACTTTTAATGAACGAGTTGCGTGGGTGACCCTGTATAACAAATTTATGTTATACTTTTTCAGGAATATTTCATATCGCTCAGTGATCAACGCTTCTGTATCTAGCTCAAGTTTTCTACCACTTTGTTAAATTTTTATTTCCATTTTCAAATTTTAACGATCTAATCTCAAGATATTTCAAATTTTATAGGATAGTTTCGTCACTCAAACTTTTAATTATTTGATTTTGATTTTGTTTTTTGTTTTTTTGTTACATATTTCGAATTTGAGTTTATGTGGCCTAATAAGGTGCTAAGCTAAAATCATGTGGATTCCGTTCATTGAAGTCAATCACATGACATTTGTATCAACCAATGGTGAATAAAATTCAAATAACATTAAAATTTATTTAAATCAAATGTGGTAAAAAGCCAAGTCAGCATTACAATTTATTTACTTGTTGTATCACATTACATCAAATCACGACCGGCTTCGTCACAAAGGACATTTTCAAGTGATACAATGTCTAAAGGCCGTTTTACACTTACTAAATTTGATAACAATTTTTGTTACAAAGTGAGAGAGATAAGCTACCACAGTGAATTCTGATTGGTTGAATTGGCACTTCTCACTCACTTTGTAACAAATTTTAGATAAAAAAATATCATAGTGTAAAACGGCCATAACACATTAAAAAATGTATGCCATTAAAATGGAATTTTGATGTAATCTGATACAAATAAATAAAATGTAGTGCTGACTTGACTTTTTAACACATTTGATATTTCTATTACAAATATCATGGAATTTTTCCTTAATAAACTGAAAGATGTAATCAATCTGCGGTGTCACTTAAAAATTCCTGTAATTCTAAGGATGTATTATCTAACTTTTCTTTAAATGTATGATAATACAAATATTTGTTAGTTATAATGTATTTCAAATTATTTTTACCGCAAAAATATTTATTTGCACTATTATGTCCTTTGATAGATAATTTTATAAAACAAAAAAACCAGCAGTTTTTAATATCAGTCGGTGTTGGGTATTTATTATAATACTATAGTCGTTATAGGACTTTATTTCAGTTTCTTTCGTATTGTGTATATATAAGGTTTTTTAAAATATTTTGCGTCCTATCTAGAGATCTTATTTTATAAGCTAGAGAAAAAATTTTAATGCAAAAGTCGTGAGGCTTTTAGGTGCGTATTATCTTTTAGAGTTTTCGGATATAACAAATGCGTTTCGCAAAGTGGAGAAAAAATACAGTTTTTGTTATTTTAAATACATATAATACTCTACCGGGTGTCCACTTTGATTACGCACCATAGGAATGCAATTTTTTGTAATTGTAAATTCCTGCTTCCTTTTTGAAGTTATTGTTAAAAAAACGATTTCTTCTTGTGGCCTTATTTAAAATCAAACTCCTTTCCGCGATTTGAATGAGTTGAGGGGTAGAATCGTGGAAGAATGGGCAACTATTAATTCTAGAATGTTAAACAATGTTCGTAGAAGCATCTCGGGCAGGCGAATTATTTGAACATTTGATATGGTACCTAAATAAATATTTTTCAATACGAATTATGTTTGAAATCTCTAATTTTCATTAAAAAATTTTAAGAATCGATAAAGTTTATCAATTAGAAGTTTGCCTGCTGGATCAGAATATAAAAATACCTGCTTATTTAATGTTTTTCTTTTTTTAATTTTGAAAGCCCATTTATTCGAAAAACATATTAAAAGTAGTCTTTGCTACATAATTCATAACACAAAGCTACGTATTATGCCATTTAGTGCTTCATGATATATTCGATAGGAGAGCAGGAATTTACAATTTAAAAAAAGATGTAATTTTCCTCGTTTTAAAAATATATAATATACTGATGATTAGATGAGACATTTGTGACATATTTGAGTTTAAAGTACCATAAATTAATATTTAAAAAAATTAGGGCGGCCTGGAAAAGATGTTTTATTTTAATTCGCATTACGACGTATGGACATATTATATATATATACTTTAAATTTCAAATACATTGCCTTTCAAAAAATGTGCTACAAACGGGATTTTCTTTTATTATCGATTTTTATAAAAATTTATTGACGTACAACGCTTCTGCATCTCTTAAAGTCAAATTAGGAAATGTCAGATAAAATTTATCTTGAATGGTACACAGCGTGGACACTGAGAAATGAAGTTTAAGAGTAAGGTGCCCTTATTTTACAAGATACAAGAAAATGCCATAAGAATAAGTCGTTCAGAATTAAAAGTTAGGAAGAAATTGCAGCCTCCTATCTCAAAAATAAATAAAAAAATCACAATTTATTGTGAATCACTTTTTATACATATACACTACATTAGGAAGGTACATTAAGAAGTACTGGTGGGATTAAAGTGTCCGCCAATGTAATATGAATAGTAAAACACGAAATTTGTTCTTATTTCTCAATTACAGTCGAACCACCATAATTCAAATTTCAAGGGACCAGAAAATTACTTCGAATTGTAGAAATTTCGAGTTAAAGAAAGAGATTTCAGTTATACACAATGTGCAAGGACATGAGGAAATTTCGACTTACAGAGAATTTCTAGTTGTGGAGGTTCGAGTTATACAGGTGTGACTGTATTTCATTTGGTTCTGAGTGATTATTTCAATGCGTTGTGCTTTCTTGTAGCACACTTTTTGAAAGACACTATGCTGGTTGTATCAGAAATACGTGTGTTAATTTTAAGCCTTAGAAGAACTCGCCCAGTTGAACAATTTTCTTTTGTGGAATTTTGAAAAAATCGTCAATTTTTTCATAATTTTTTTACTCCTATTTTTGAGCAAACGAGTCGTGTGGTATTTGAACTGGACTTTCTTTCGAGAAACCATCCGATTGTGAAAATTGCCATGGTTTCTCGAAAGAAAGTCCAGTTCAAATACCACACGACTCGTTTGCTCAAAAATAGGGGTAAAGAAATTATGAAAAAATTGACATTTTTTTCAAAATTCCATAAAATAAAATTGTTCAACTGGGCGAGTTCTTCTAAGGCTTAAAATTAACACACTTTCTTTCGAGAAACCATCCGATTGTGAAAATTGCCATGGTTTCTCGAAAGAAAGTCCAGTTCAAATACCACACGACTCGTTTGCTCAAAAATAGGGGTAAAGAAATTATGAAAAAATTGAAATTTTTTTCAAAATTCCATAAAATAAAATTGTTCAACTGGGCGAGTACTTCTAAGGCTTAAAATTAACACACGTATTTCTGATACACTCAGTATATCACAAACGGTTCATCCAAACATCAACAGATTTAATATTTTTGAAATTAGGGAAAAAAATCTTCCATTTTAGTGAAAAACGTATAAGATGTTTCATTTAAAATAACACAAACCGTATTTTGTTCTCCACTTTGCGAAACGCATTTGTTATTTCTGATTTTCATTCAATCAGACAAATCTGATCGCACGAAAGCGCAACATGCTAACGGCAGATCATTTTCAGTTTTCAGTCATTTCAGGCCGGCTGCAGATAACAGATAGTCCTCAGTCGGATCAAAATCCTGTGGCCTTAGGGCTCAGTTGTACAATTCCAGCTTAACTTTCAGCCAAAACTTATACCCGTAACAATAAATAATTGTTGAAATTTTTTTTGCAATCAAGACCGATTTTCAACAAAAAATTTTAAAACCTTCATTATGCTTTGACAGCACGCATGGCCGCCTTGTATGGGATGACTTATTATTATGTAGCATAAGTAGCGAACTGACTTCAATTTGTCAATCCTAAGGCAACGTCAGGTCAAAAAGCGATCGTAGGATGCCGCTACTTTTCAATAATGATTGTTGAAATAAAATTGTCAAACTGTTATTATACAATTGAACCTTAATGTTTATTTGAATAACTGTCCGAGTTGTTACTCAAGGACCACTTATAAAAACATAAAAGCTCGATGAAAATATATGTATATGTATTTAAGCCACATTTAATTAAACAAGTTTCATAAAAATAATAAAAATTATATTTCAAATTAAAATTCAGAATATTTAATTTAAACACACTGAAAACACTTCATAATTTACAGGACACCTAAGAAATTATACCTTTTACGCTTGTGGGACTTAAAGTAAGCCGCGTGAAGTTTACTTAAATAATTTCTGCATTAAAAGCAAAAATTTGAGATATGAGAAAGGTTCAAAAGTCGCATTATCTAGCATTATCAATTTTTTTAAAATTTAATTACTACTTCACTATCTTCCTATCTAATAGTTTCTACTGATTTTTTAAACAAATAAGTCATAAAATAATTATAATTAACCTAAGTTAAAATTCCGAAAAAATTATTTGTCAGTTCAGTACAAATTATTATTAGACTAATGAACCGTGAAATTGTTTTAATTAAACAAAAAATCTTTTAATAATTTTAGGTAAAGAGACTCTTTGAACATATGACGGTTAAGACATTTTACAATACCTCAGGAAGGAAAATATGAATTTGATTCACAGAATGAATTTTTTCAAATACGTATACTGAAATATTTTAGTTTTTACATTAAAATAACTTGTAAAATATGTACAAGGAAAATTCTAGTTTCTTATTTTACTTTTAGACAAATAAATCATATTAATTACTAAATTAAAAATCAAAACATTCTTAAAAACTAGAATTTTCCTTATATTTTGCAGATTATTTATTGCAAAAAATTTAATATTTCATCAAATGTTAAAAAATTTAAAAGACGTTATTTAAAATACGCAACAAAATCAAAGAAGCTAAAGAAATATTTTATGTGAAGCAAATTCATATTTTTGTTTCTGAAGTTAAATAGCTCTTATTAAAATCTCTTAACCGTCATAAGTTGAAAAAGTTTCATATCTAAAAATATCAAACATTTTTCGCTTCATTAAAACTGCATCACTATTTGGCTAGCTTAAAAAAGTTATGAAATAATTATATTAATTACACTAAATTAAAATCTGAACTAAATCATAAAAAGTTTTAAATTTGCAGATTATTTTAATATAGAAAATGAAATACTTCAACAAGTATTCAAAAAGAATTCGGCACAAAAGTTAAATTCGAGTCAACATGCGACACTCACCTGTTGAAGGTATTTAGTGGGACACGTTGAGACTGCTCGACGTCTCCGTCAAGCGCTTATATAGGACTCGGGACGCACGCCGGCGCCGCGCCGCGGCGGCTGCAGGGGCGGTTTTACTTTGCGCCCGCAGCGCGAAACAACTGCCATTTAGCCTTTTGATGTATTGCATTAATTAGCATCGGCACCGCTACTATTTCTGCGGAACAATTGGGCGAGATGTCTCCAAGTTACGTACGTGAAAGCCCCCGAAATTCTTCACTTGGCGCCGCTTAATTGAAACGCCCGCACGTGGGCCCCAATTAATACCGCCTCTGATGGTGTTAAACGCTTCTTATTACCAGGAAAAGAAATTGCTTCGCTGTCTTTTCAGATGACACTTTTACTTGATATTAATGAGGCAGTTTTTTTATTTCGTATTTTCGTTGGCTTTTGCATCATTTCTTTTTTATAATTAAGTAGGAGTGTTAATTATTTTGTAGAAATAATTATTCGTTTTTTTTTCCAAAGCAATTCAGAAACCATCACATAATATATGAATGGGTCAATGTTTCGACACTCCTGTAGCGCAAAAAATATGTGAGTTTCATTCAGGAAAAAAATTGATTTCGATTTCTACACATTTTTTGACTTTGTACCTACATCTTAACTCTACCAAATACATGTTCGGCAGGCTATCTATTCTGGACTTAATTTTGAATACAAAAGTTATTGCTGTGTAGAATTGAGGCCACAAGGACTGCAAGCTTAAAAGACGTCAACTAATGGAATTTTAAAATAAATATTAATTATTTGGCAGTAGAACACATCAAAAGTTTTCAAGGAAAGGAAGGACCAAAGTCAACACGCATTTCCAATTGATCTTCGACCTATCACCATCATTGACCAATCAGCAACAACACTAATTCTGGCGCAAAAAAAAAAACATTCCCGCTATCTCTATGTAAACTCGTGGTAAAAATAGCGAAGACGACGCATTAGCCAGCTAATTCAGGCAATATTTTAATTATGAAAAAACAGCTCATCGCCGGCATTACAGGCCAGATTAGCTCTGTCAGCACGTTCGATAAACAGTAATAATAATAAGGACTTACCCCGCTTTCACCTTCTACGAGCTTCTAGTACATGACGAGATTCAATTATCTCTCTTGAAAGACTGATAACGCAGTATTAATAGCGTTGTTGGAATTAACGCCGGATTGTATGCGTCTATTTTTCATAATTGTTATTCTCAATAATATGCGTCAGATAACGACGAATTAACATATGGCGAGTACAGCGCCAAATTAAATGTTTAAAAATACTTACATCCAAAACGTATTAACTCGTAATTGGATTCTTGTTTTAGATATCGCATTAAATTGCGCAAAAATTGCATTTTACCCAGCTACAATGTTTTTTATAGCCCTGATACAATAGAAACTTGCATTTTATAGAAGAGTTCATAATTTCTGATGAATTTTTAAACAGGTCCTTACGTATAAACGCCAACGCGAATACGTTAATCTGATGAACATGAGTTTTACAACGACAATATCATGTATACAATGTACACAAATATTGACAAGTCACAACAAGAAAGAAGCAAAGACAGTATTAAATTTGAGCTTGAAACAATGAAAGCGTCAAATCTAATCTCCAATTTTTTTTGTTACATTTAGTCCAACTGAGTAATTAAAATACATTTGCTGATTTTATTTAAAGAAGTAGATTTTATCCATAATTGGCATATTAAAAAGATAAAAAGTTAATATCAAAAGTAATCTTTCCTTTTCTTTCTCTCCTTTTGTTGTCCGTTTTGGCTTTTTGCAAGAACTCAAGGTATTTGTAATAAATTCCTTTTTTCGAATTAGGTGACTGAATTTACAGTATACCGGATGTTTTAAATATTGAGTGTGTACTCCTAAACCGTAGAGATACAGAGTCCGTTAAATGGCAGAATAATTGCATCAATCAGTACCTAATCCGTTCTCTATTTTTATTCTTGAGATATGAGTCTTTGTATCTAACCTTGATACTTAATTCTTTCAGTACATTTAATATTTAACGTCAAGATGTACAGCGTGTCAACCAACGAATTCCCACCCCGTTCAACTTTCTTATTTTTGAATTGAATTATTAAGCAGACTAATAACAGAGATGAAAATAAGTAAAAAAGCTCATATAAAAATTCCCAAAATTCCCCGTTACCATTGCATATTTGAATGTGACTTCTTTTGTAATTAATAATTCAAATTATTTTAATTTAACTTGAAGGCTTCCGCGGCCGTCGTCCATGTTTGACGTTTCGTTCTTCATGAAGAACGAAACGTCGGTGTAGATGTCAACGTGACGCGGTTCCAACCGGAAGCCGTTCAATCAAATTATTTTATTTTATTCTATTACTTTTACTCTTACTTATCTCAGTCTAAGTAATACATCGGTTACTGCTTAAGCAATAACCCTTCTTTTCCCTTTACCTTCTTTAAGTGTAACTTTTCTAAAATTATAAGTTTTAGTAAACAATTTTTAAATGGTGTTAAAAAGGGTGATGTCAGTATTAGTTTTATCTCTCTTCTCATACATATACAGAGATCGTTATAATAAACATTTTACCTCAGGGGTCGATTTTAGGCCCCTTGCTATTTCTAGTATACGTTAATGATTTTCAGTCGATATTAAATGATACTCACCTCAAACAATCCGCTGATGATCCGCACAGTTTCACACAAAATAAGTTTTAAAAACAGTTTATTTTTCATTTTGCCGTCCTCATATCAGCTATTGTATACTGATGGATTGTATACTATTGTATACTTTGAAGAATTTTTGGTTTGCAAAGAAAAGCGATTAGATTAAATTAAATAAATTATAGAGAAGACCATCGTTATGTTTTACCAAAATCGCAAAATTCCATTTTTCTCAGTGTATAAAGAAGATTTTAATAGCTAAAGCTTTTTATTCTTGTAATGAGTTCTTGGCCGTCTCCTTTTCTGTGCTTTGATGACCTATTCGTCCTTTGTCCTTTGACCTTGTCCATTGTCAGACATAACTCGTGTCTAAATAAAAACCTGGTCAAGTATGCTACATTTAGTAATTATTGTGCTATGTAAATGCAATGGATAAATTCTCGATCACAACCCACTTGACCAGGTTTTTATTTAGACGCTCATTACAAACGTACTATTTTTAATGTGATAGTTACTGTGAAATATTTTGTATTTGACTGTGTATTGCAGGAAGGTACAGTTCTTCCGCTCGATCTTTGCAGTTGCGTCAGAAAATTATCGACTCAATATGACAAATTTATAAATTCTATCATTGTTTTAACATACATATTAGATAAGGATAAAAGAATATGTTGATTTTGTTTCTCGAATTGGAAAAGTGTGACGTAACTGCAAAGATCAAGCGGAAGAACTGTATATGAATTGTAACGAGTGGAAACACTTTAGGTTTGTTCCATTAGGAGGTTCTGACTAGTTCTGAACCATCAAAATCAGTTGCCCACCAAAGTAATGACCGTTTCAACAGTGCTATCAAGTGCACAACTTTGATGAATGCATGCTTTTGACTGTCTCGAATTATTCAGAACCTCCTAAGGGAACAAACCTTTTGTGTAATTTTGACAGAATGAAATTATTATTATTTTTTCAATTAAAATATTTCATTCACTAACTTATTTCCACATTACTTATAGTTACATTTCTATTTCGTGCTCTTTGATTCTTTACAGATAATACAGTTGTCTTTAGGTATATTATTTCTATTCGTCAGTCGTTGTTCTCTAGTTTTCTAGTTTCTAGTTTCACCAATTTCAACCTTCCTACTTCTCAACACTTTCTTTCCGTTTCTTTTTGAAAACATTACCAACATGACTTCCCCAATAATTTAATTTTTTATTTTTATTTATGTTTTAATTTTCCAATTCTCTGTTGAGTATGAGTTGAGTATCAGGGATGCTTCAGAATTTAGCCCTAACTCTACAAATGCAAAAAAATCATATTCTATTTGGCAGTGAACGATACAGTGAATCTAATAACATTTGTGGAAGATTGCCCCATGCTTCTTCGTATCCTCGTAAATCTTTCATGCCAACCAGCCCCATAGATTTTCAATAATATTTAAGTCGAGAGAAATGCCCGGCCTGTCCAAAACTTGAACATTTCCTTCCCTAAACCATTCTTGCATGATCCCTGCTGTGTGAATTGGGGCGAGATTTTGTTGAAATATTCACTCTTCATTTTCCGTAATGTTACTAAGTAGTCACTTTGCTATAGTAAGAAGTTGTCTGTACTTCTGGGCTGTTTGTCTGCCTTGTAAAGTCTCTAAATTCACTGGTCCATTAGAAGAGATATTTTTATGAAAAATATTTATAATGAAGGTTTATAACGCATTATGATATTCTACAATATTTTGTTTAGTTTTATTCTGCCTATTTTTTAAAACCGAGAACCTTCCTTATTAAAAAAAGATAACAAAAAGATCGGTTAAACCTGAAACACCCTGTATATTATTAAAATTGGTAATATCGTTGTAATAGTACATATTTTAGAGTACTTATAATTAAAGAAATTTTGCTTTTTACTTGTCTTTTTAGGTGAGGGTGCATACAACTTCTATGGTTTGTTGATTTGTCCGTGTTTGTAAGTATTATTTATTTTTCCGTCAGCTGCGTTCTAAATTAAAAGAAAATTTGCTATCTGCAACAACACTCGCTTACATATCCTATTTATTGAATTATGAAATATACAGGATCGATGAAAAGTATCGATACAGCTAAATGTTTTCGAAACGGTTTATCAAAGCTCGTTGAAATTTATCTCACAGTTAGATGGTTAGAAGTGTTTAAATTCTATCATCTGGGATTTTTTCAATTTTCTATCTTCTTTTATTTCTTAGATACAAGGCGAACTTGATTTTTTTAAATGGCACTGGGGGTCAAATTTAATAGCTTTGAAAAAAGCATTTTTCCTGAATTCAGTAATGTAATACTGGGTGCTGTAAAAATGACGAAACAACACCATTCTGCAATATTCAGGGACACCCCCTAAGTATGGGAAAAATGTTAAAATTCTTTCTTGTGATTTCTTAAAGATATGAAGGTTATAAGAGTGGAATTTGAAATTTTTATTATTTACCAATTCTGAATATATCAACAATTTTTATAGTGAAAAACATATTTAAAATGATGTTCAACGATAATTTTTATTTAAAATCAATAAATAGTACATATTTTACACAAAATTAGCATAAAAATGATCTGGCAACCAAGCTATTAATTATTAAGTAATTGCATCTAGTTATCTATGAATTTACGTTGACTGAATTTGTATTATTTAATATCAGTTAACAGGAACATAAATGTAAGGTAGAATTTTTTTTACATTTTTCACATGCTCAGAGGGTATCCCTGAATAGTGCAGAATGGCGTTGTTTCGCCATTTTTACAGCAGCCTGTATATGCGCATCTTTATTTATTTTGTACATTTAAGACAGGCTTTTTTGTTATATCTTGCTATTTCACTACTTTTTGTATTGTATTCTCATGTTGTAACAGTCAATTTTTTTTTCTTTTGTAGTCTTTTTGCTACAATCATTTACCTAACTTGTCATCTTTGTAAGGCTTAATATGTTCTTTGGGCAACAGTACTACCCCCAGCAGGAATAATCCCCGAAGATATCCCTACAAATGAGAACGAAACGTCGGCAGAAGGAAAAAAATCAGTGCGATACACTTAATCGATCACCTTTTTATGCAGGATCTTTTTTTGATAAAAAAAGAAAACGCGCATAGGTACAGTTGCGAGTACAGAAAACGGGACACTTTTCTAGTATCCTCTTTAGACGACTTCTCTAAACGTTGTACCTCTTACAGCTTAGGTTACAATGTTATAACAACATAATAATGACGTCTCAACGATGATTACATTTCTCTGAAACCGAAAAGTACGACCACATAGTTAGATTTTAGGCACTTTCTCTTTAGCTTCAAAACATGGCCCGTTTTCTATGCTCGCGACTGTATATTGTAACTGTGTAAATATAAACTCGGAGCCAAATTGTGAAAAATAATCCACTCTTTAGTTTGTGCATCACTCATACTCAACTCACATTCAAACTTGACGTTTGACGTTATTTGAAATTCAGAAATATTTTTATATGATTTTACAATCGTCGGATAAGCATTATTCTTAGAATAACGTGACGCAGGTGTGACGTAGATATGTAGGAACATTAAAGGATATTCGGCGAACAGTTATTCCATCCTTATTCCACGATTGTAAAACTGGGCCTTACTCGTATAATCAAATTTATGGTCAATATAGGTATACATATTTTGATCATCAGTGATTTACGACAGAAAGTCAAAAATCATTAAAATGAAAATTAAAGCGTTTCTGAATATGAAATCAACATCAATTTGAGTGTCAGTTGAGTATGAGTGACGTTTCAGAATTTGGCCCTAAAGGCAGTTTTACACTACCCTATTTCTTATACAAGATTTGTATCTTTCTACAATAATATTCAGAACAAGAAAAATTTTGTTCAGCAAATACGATTTGGATATACATAGAACACATTCTATTTTTTTAGATAATTTTTTATTCAATTTAAATTTTGCTACACATTACATCATATCATAATTTAAATTATTCAGGAAATTGAACCAAGTCTTATATGTACCATCGTGATCATAAAAATCAACTACATGCGAAGTGAAATCGACACTTCCATTTTCAAAAAATTTAGCTGTGTAACATTAAGTTTGACAGCATTTGTCATGTATTTGTCAACCTATAAAATCTCATCCATCTTATTCGATTCCAAAGAAATAAATAATTCTCTATGATTACTAATACTAACAGCAAATTCAGTTGCAATTGCTCGAATACTGATTTTGCCTTGCAGTCGCGTTCGAATTATTACTTTCTGAATTGCTTTTAATTGGCGTATTTTTATTTGATTTGTCAAAATAATATTAATGTCAAAATGACAGAAGCACGCTTCAGTTGACTAAAATTTCGAGTGTAGTCGGTTTTTCTGATTACGATGGTACAAGAAATAGGCTAGTGTAAAACGGGCTTAAGCGTTCACGTTTGGAAAAGCAAGTTGAAAAGTACCTATGTATGTATAATGGCAACTTTGATAAAATCATTTCACGACATTAAGACAATCATCCTTAAATCACAAACATCCATTCTGCATAATTATTTCAACTACACGAAAGTTTTTGAGTGTAAATCGTAATTCGTGACAAAACCGTTTCTGTCAAATTATTGTATGGTCCCCAGGTGCCCGCGGAAATTCCAAAGTTGCACTGAATAATTAACTAATGCAGTCTACCTCGTCTTTCCCGACGAGCTTTTCCGACTCCAGCATTTTCCAGCGGTTTCCGATTACTCAATTAAAACAGAAACGCCGGCCGGCTCACTTTAAATTCGTCCTTATTAAGTATAGCGTTTCTTTAAGTCGCAAAATTACGCCGTCAGAAAACAAGAGAGCATTGAAAAGAACATTCGTCCGTCCATTCGTCCGCCTTTTTCATTAAAACTTTCGGATAACTGAACACGCCTCTCGTCGTCGTAATTTGATTACAGACAGAAACGGACGTTTAATAAAATAATTGCGAGGAAGACGTACTTCGTTTTGTCCAGGTGGAGTTTAATTAAAAGTGCATGCGTCGTCGCTGCCGCCACCGACGCCGACGCCGACGCCGACGCCGGTCGTTATGGCCGAAATAAAAAGCTACCGCTTAATTAAAGGTCCGCGGTGTCCTCATGCACTCGGATGATGAATAAATTAAATAAATTGGCACGCCAGAAATGTATTTACCGGCGGGACGCGTGTAATTGGTTTTATTTGGCAAACAGAAACAGAACGACGATAACATTAATTATTTTGTGCAGTTACGGCTGTTTACTTCACGATAGTTCTGCTATTTGCTCCTGCGGCAGATTAGGTTTCATGTTTTCATATGCTGTTATTGTTCCAGTAATTCAACTACTTACTGTGACATAAATAATAATAATAATAAATAATAAATCCTGATTGACTACAGACGTAAATTCACTTTGACAAAATCAATTTAAATTAAAGGTTTATTTTGGGGGGCAGTATCGCCAATAATTTTATAATTGTAATAAAAAAGAAAACATAATTTTCTCTTCTCTCGTAGATAAAGTTAATCAAACTGCACCAAAATTCGGCAAATAATTTAGCGTTTAGGACATGAATGGACTAATGAAGAAAATATTGCAACAAATTTCGATTGTTGGCACACTATAGAATTTTTTTTTTGGGGACATTAGGTACCTTGATGTTGTAACAATTATAAGCCATATGTTGATTGTTATCGTAAATGAGTCCAACAATTACAAAAAAATATCAGTACACAAACCACAATCCGCTAATTTTAGCGTTATCATGTTAATTCAGGAATAAAGCGTTAACGAAAAACAAATTTTCTTTAGTTCTACTTCACTTAGATCGCAAGTAATTTGAAGAAAACGAGCCCCAAGAATATTGTTACAAATTCTGCGCCATAAAAGGGTAACCGGAAACAGAAACTAATTCCGTTGAAAAGGTGGAAATGAAAGCTGTAATAGCGTGCGACGCGGGCGCCCCCGCGAATGCCGGAAACCCCATTTGCGGGGCTTTATTCGCTAAATACTTAAAATGTAAATTATTTGGCGTGTGCATTGTGTTGTCACACAATACGTCGAGTAATGGAAACTGCGAGATTAAAAAAATCTCGAAGGAGCTTCACAGGTTTTTTTTTGTAAACCAATAAATGCGTTGGTTCCGGAGCAAATTTCTCAAAACAGGAAAATTTGTACCAAGTACATGTTTCAACTCTAGATAATTTACTTTCATAATACTACAATGAATTATAATGGGAATATAAATATATATATTTTTTTAATCACATTGTATTTTGATTTTAGTTTCTTCTGTCTCATTACAAATTTGATTTCATAATACTTATCTACATAAAAATCAAACTATTGAGAGATGTATATTTTCTTTAATCACTTTGTATCTTGATATTTAATTTCAATTTTTTTCTTTTTTTAATTAAGTAAATTATTTTCCAAATGGTTTCGTTTTCTTCCATTTTATTTCATTCATTACATCCAAACAAAAAGTCCTGTCTTTCCTAATAATTCGCGTCTTGGTAATCGTCTACCGCTAATTATCCGCTCAACTGATAATTGCTTTTGTTTTCTATTCGTTCGAGCGCGGAATTGCTTTTGGCGGCGGTCTTCGAGGGGGAGGAATGGATTCTTTTCGGGCTCGTTATCGACGGTTAATTTTCGGCGGCGAAGCAGACGCAAATTAAAAACGAAAACAGCTTTTAATCAATTCATAATTGCGGTATCTATTCTCGCGCTGGCTGAGTTTCGCGCATCGAAAAACTAATTAACAAGAGGAATTTATAGATATTTTGAGATTTTTTTTTCTTCTTTTCACTGTGTGATAAAGGAGGCATTTAATTATACGTCGACAGAATTTAAATTAATTAACTTACACCCATAAATGTTCTATTGTTTACCACTAATTCCGCGCCCATACATTTGCGTTTAACGTAACGCCTAACGTGATTTTTAACATGTAATATGACATTAATCTGCGGTTACACTTAAGCTTAATATTAAAATACTCGTTATAAAATTGTTTTCTTTTCTATATTAGCATATCACGAGTAAAAACTACACCAAACTGGTCAAAGTAGATTTTGAAAACCACGTTAGGTGTTACATTAAAAGCAAATATGGCTGGGCTGTAAAAATGGCGGAAGTACGCCATTCTGCAATATTCAGGGACACCCTCTATGTCTGGGAAAAATGTGATTCCTTAAAGTTATGAAGGTCATAAGCAGTGAGTATATAGGTACTAATAAGAGAGATCACGACGGGTTAAAAATGCGTATACCTAAAAGTGAGTCGCTGGATAGATGGCTCTTCGTGAACTCTTCTGTTAGTTGAGTCGTTATATAGATGGCGTGTCGCTATGAGAGTCAGTAAGAGTCTAGTACAGTTGGTGATTACAGATTACTATTATGCGTGGTGCCCTCTAGTGTCAAACGTAAAAATGTTAGTTATTAAAAATGATTATAAAGTAATTATTGGCGTACATGCCCAGTAAATGCCGTAGCCGTAAATAAAGTAACTGATGCACGGTTTGCGAAACTGTAGAATTAGGTGAACAAAAGTCGAAATAATCAAATCAAACCTATTGCTACATAAGGCTGCGCAAATAAGCTCCGCCCACAGGTCCTTATATCATATGACAGTAAAATAGTATTTTGAGATTAAGGGGCCCGACTTCCTTCTCGATATACGCCTAAAAGCCCTAAAACATACTCAATAAACAATCAATATAACAGAATTAATATTCATTGTATTAATTCATCTTCTAATTTTGCAAATTGCAAAACCCTTCTCTCCTTCAGAAAGCACGTTATTTGACATTGTGTTGCTACAACTTTAGCATTACATTTGAAATCTGACGTTTAAAATTGTTATTTTTGACAAGCCGTCAAAGAAAGCCATATTTACAGCGGAAAATTAAACCGTGCGAAATTATAAGGCCACGATAATACAGTGTGAAAAATGCTCCTATCGTCAAGGAAATATGTAAACACAAGACTTCTTAAAACAGATGAGAGAGACACAAAATATATTAAAAATCGTGAGTGAGAGATGTGATTATATGCCCAAGATGATCTAGGAGGTGTAATTTCCATAACATAGGAATACAATTGACATTTCTCGCATCTTATTTAGTTAAACTTAATATAGTAAGTGTTTTATAAACAATGTTGAACTGTGGGTTTTCTGGACGTTCCAGAATTTTGTAAAACGACTGTGTGCGCCTTTGAGCCAGTTGTATAAAACGAGGTAATCACTCGGTCAAGTTAATTGTGGAGGAAAGTTGATCGAATGGTTAACTCATTTTATACAACTGGCCCTATGACATACAGCGACTATATTTAGTGACCAGTTTGGACGAGAAACTACTGAAAACTTTAAGTTTGATCGAGTGGTTAACTCGTTTTATACGTAGAACTGGCCCTATGACACACAGCGACCATATTTAATGACCAGTTTGGACGAGAAACTACTGTTAGTGTAGCTCTCCTGTTATTCTTAACTCGTTAGTGAACACTGAATGCACACGGAAAATTTCAACGGCGACAGAATACATGCATTTGTCTTCGTAAAAATTTTTGGTGAGGGTTCATCAGCGACACGCCTACTGACAGTTCCTTCCCCTCACCCTTTAGCCCCTCAGAAACGCGTATCATCTATCGGTGAAATCTGATACTTGTGATTCTCGTCATCCAACAAGTGATGCATCAAACCCAAACATAGCAGTTCAAAACTGTCCGACAGCGGCAGCATTTTACATATACACTCTCTTCACGTTGTTTTCCCCTCGCCCACATTTTACTACGTACGCTGAAACCTATCTCACGATCTCTCTTAATAGTACCTATATACTCACTGGTCATAAGATTGGAATTTGAAATTTTTATTATTTACCAATTCTGAATATTTCAACAATTTTTATAGTCAAAGACATATTTAAAATTATATTCAACAATAATTTGTATTTAAGATCAATAAATATTTTACACAAAAATTATCATAAAAATGATCTGGCAACCAAGCTATTAATTATTAAGTAATTGCATTTAGTTATCTATGAATTTACGTTGACTGAATTTGTATTATTTAATATCAGTTGACAGAAACATAAATATAAGCTCAGAGAGTGTCCCTGAATAGTGTAGAATGACGTTGTTTCGCCATTTTTACAGCACCCTGTATATTAAATGATTTTGTAAATTGTTATATATCGTATGAGAACAACCCTTAGTAATTGACTGAAACTTCACAAAGCATGTAATAAGAGAAAACAATAAAAATAACAATAAGTGAAACAAAAACATCAACAAAGTTCAAAACAAGGAAAATTAAAAAAATTAAGTTAAAAAAACAAGATTTAAGGAAAAAATAATGCATAGTAAAATAGTAAATATAAATAAATAGTAAAATAGTGTATTGTCTCCTGTTAATTACCGCTGTCATTCATCTTGGCATACAGTGAATAAATTTTAGATGGTTTCTTGTGGTATGTTCTTCCATTCAGTAACAACGACTTCTCCAAGCTCTCTGAGGTTTCCAGGAGCACCTAAATCGCTGTATTGTATCATAAGACACTCTGTAGGGTTTATATACGGGCTTCTATGTAGACTAGCACTATTCTGGCCACGTGAACCTGCATAAAAAGGAAATTTCTCGTCAATAAATGGCATTACGATATTGTCCCAATAAAAAACTGCATTCATGGATCTTCCAAGAATAGAAACTAACTTTATGTGAGCATCAAAACAAATTCCTCCCCAAAATATCACTGATCCTCCATCAAATGGTTGCCTTGGATCAAAATTGCAGCTAGCATACTTTTCTCGTCGCCTTTTCCAGATCTGCTCACGTCAACCAGGATGTTTTAACGTTAAAAGTTACATTACAAAACTCGTTTCCAAACATCAGTAGGGAACGAAGAAAAATTCTATGTCTTACAATTTTTTCTACTTAAATTGGTACGACCAGTTTAAGCTTACAGGACAACATATTACATAGTTAAGAAATGTTTGTACACTATATAAATTTAACTTTAATGCTCCTTTAGATCGAAACATTGTATCAATTAGATAAAATAAATTTTGTCTTATAATACTCTGCAGTTTATTAGACGTTCCATAAACATCGACAAGGATGTTTTATGTATGTCTATAAATATCCAACCTGTTATGGATATAAAAAGGACATTTGGATATCCACTAGATATCCAAGATATCCGGAGGATATCCAAGAAAATATCTACAAGACATCTAACGCATATCACTGTGCTATGTGGGTACAGATCTTTTTTACTAACCACTGTTCTGTATCACTTTAATAATTTCGATATAGGTAATAAAGAAAAGTTTTCCATGCTGTTACTAGCTTTGAAGTTATTAATAATAACAAGGCTAGTCAGCTTGTAAAAATATATTTCCTCTTTCACCAAGACCGGTTTCGCCCAACAGGCATTGTCAAATGTAGCAGTTAGCGTTCCATTGTGGGCAGCAACTTGTTCATGCTGCCCACAATGGAACGCTAACTGCAAGTTGCTGCCCACAATGGAATGCTAACTGCTACACTTGATAATGCCTGTTGGGCGAAACATAGCATTGTTATTTTTAATAATTTCGAATATAGTTGACGGTGAAATATGTAGGCCATTCTCGACGAATTGAAATAGAAACCTTCCAAGACTTAGTTCCTAAAAAAAATAATTTACAAGAAGAGTTTGAACGAAAGTGAAAATCTTATAAAAAAAAAGCTTCAAAAAGGGTGCAAAGAGCAACGTAATACATACTTTAATAAAAACTTGTGAAATTAAGCCCAAGATTTTTTAATGCAATTAAAAGGAGCCTGTTAATCGACCAGTGTGTAGAAACAACCTGGCTAAACAGAGAGAACTTTGATCTCGACGCGTCGGCCGGGATAATTTAATTTAAAAATAATTCAGAACGCCCGGGTGGCGAGGGCGCAAGAGAAAATCCCTGTATCCGCCGGCGTTTGTTTAAGTTTTTGCGAAAGCACATCAAAAATAATTAATGTTCGATTCAAGCAAATTTGTAGAGGATGCTTCTGTCTAGCATGTAATTGCTAACTAATTTCTAAAAATCATAATGTTGATGTCAAGAAAATTTGTAATAAAATACAACCCAAGGACTTACTTTTTTTTTTTTTCGTAATAAAGATTACTTGGAATGCAATTTTGCAAGTACATAATGACGTTTTCTATTTTAAACATTAGTAATAACATAAATCTGGACCCCTTTTAAATCTTTTACTGGTAGGGAAGCTAAAAGGTGTTTTTTTTATACCTTCAGAATTTAATTTACTATTCCTTTTACTGAAATTTAAACTATGTATTTAAATTATTATTAATATGTATATTAATTTAATCCATCAATGTCAATACAATGTACAATAAGATAACAAAGTTTAATTAATTACAAAAATTAATTACAAAAAAAATTATAACAGAAACATTTCGTCAGGATGATCTGTGCTTTTCTTCTTCTTTTCAACTTGCTGGCGCAGAAACTGCAACCCAGCGCTTATCGAATCTTCCACTGAAGATGTATCAACCTGTCTTTTAGTCTTCCTCTTGGTGCTTGGGCCGTAATAATCAAAGGTCGGTGGAGGTGCGACTTCAACTCCTCTTCCTCTCTTCTCCTTCTCACTATTTTCTCCCGCATGGTCAGCGAGATAATCTTGAAGCAAACGATCCTGTTCATCATCGAAATCAACGCACTCATTTACGATAGGTTCAGGCTTGAAACTGCGAGCTTCACTTCCACCTGACTTTTGTCTCTTAGATGGATTATTGATTTTTGGAGGTGGCTTTGAGGTGTCAACATGAAATTCGCCTTCCTTTCGTTTGGTCTTCTTTGTAGTAAAATACAAAGATTTATCTCGGCTGGAATCATCATCGTCCAAGTCATAAGAGCGCCTTCTTCCATGGTAAGAACTCGGAGGAGCAAACTCGCCTTTACGTTCCTTCCTTTGTTTTTTAACCCAGTCTTCTTGTGTATACTCCACATGTTTCTTAACACCTTCCTTACCCAAATCCCATGGGCGCACATGTTTCTGCCTAAATAATTCACGTTCCTTTTCTTTCTTCAGTTCTTCCTCGGATTTCTCTGGTTCTTTCGGCTCTTCCTCTTCCTTATTAGATGGCTGCTCTGGTTCTGTAAAAAAATTATTAAACACGTAATTAAAAAAACATGTAATACTTATACCATCTTCTTCCGGCGGTAATCCCATTCTCGCTCGCTTTCGATTTTTTGCCGCCCTCATTCGTGCTGCGAGTTGTATCTCACGCTTTGCTTTTAACTCCTCAGCCTTCTTTTGTTCTTCCTGAGTTTCTTTTCTCAATTTTTTGAGAGCCTCTTGTTGATGAGCTCTTTCTTCTTCGTCTTTCGAGAAACTGTAATAACCGACACCGTGCGTTCTTGCCTCTATAATAACAAGTGTTTTCACTCAAAATATAAGAAAATGGCACAAATTTACCATTAAACAATATATCTTGATAATGAATGTCTGATTTATTTCTTAATTCCTCTTCTTCTTTTTCCCAGTGTCGCCTTAATAATTCCCTGCGCATATCACCCGATAATAGCTCGCTTTCTTCATTTAATTCTATCTCCGGCTGTTTCTCTTCGCTCGGTTTTATCTCTTTTTCTACAAGTTTCTCTTCACTTTTACCTCTTGCACTAATCGTCGACTTCAAATCAGAATCTTTCTCTTTTATGTACTTCAGATCTTTTCGTAAGCACTTCCTGGTTCGGCCCAAACAATCAACATAATCCACCCTGTAGGTAAGAAAACCTTAATAGTAACGTTAAGAGTATTAGCAGAAATTTTACCATTCATCCCCCGGATTGATTGCCGGTTCATATTCGTCAGAAAAGTGCCGTTCTTCATCGCTGTCTGGATACTTATCAACATCCATTTCACCATCAGAATCTTCCGGCGGTGCAACATCATACTGACGTCGCTTTTTATCAAAACGCACCAGGTATCGTGCATTAACCTCATCATTGTTGCTCTTGCCTTTCATAAGTTGATCATATAATTTTGATTTCGCTTCTAGAACTGTCCTATAAAAATACGACGTGATTACTCAAGGCCAGAAATGAATAACATCAATATTACCTCGACTTCTTTAATAAATCGTCATCCTCAGTGACATCATTGAGTTCCCGCTGATTAACACCTTTATTCTTTAAATCAAGGGGTGTGCTCTTCTTCGCCTGTTGAGCCAATCTTGCCTTGTTTTGATGCTTAACTTTGCCAACCTCATCTTGCTTGCGCAGTATCTCGGCTTTTAAACTTAGCAGCTACGAATAAACCTCGTCATCAAACTGATCACTTATAACTAATGCAAACTTACCGAGGATTTACTTATTTCGTACGTACTCATTGTGCTTATGTGTTATAAGGACATATAACTTACATTTCGTTCAAGTTTTGTATAATGAACGTAACCTCAAAGTTCACATATACAAATCGTCCTTTCAATTTAGTATGTACGTACTTACTAAAAATATTACCATCACTGATTAAGATGTTCTAAACGTTTAAATGAGGCATCATCAGAATCTTTGTATTACTCTTAATCATCATTTTGCACTTAGCCCAATGTTAACATAACCTCTACTATACTTGTTTTTTTGTTTAGTGTGTACCTGTCAAACGCAGTGTTGCCAACCCTTTCAAACTGAATTTCCCACCAGTCTACCACCTCTTTCCCAAATTCAAAATTAAGAATTTCCCTAATATTTCCCTCACTATTTAAAAGAAATCATTTATAAACAAATATTTTTTTCTACTTTGCGTACACAATGTGTACACACATTGTGACACCAAAATCAGTTTGTCAAGTTTTAATTGAAGACCTTTAGTAGAATTTACAAAATAATTCAGTATATATTTATTTGTTATTTAACAGAGTACTCACAATAAAGCTGGACAAGAAAAATTAATAACTTGTCAATTTAATTTTTGTTTAAAACGAAATGTCACAGTATAAGAATCACACAATAGCGTCACTCGAGTATAACTGTCACATTTGCTCTTTTGTTTGATACCGACTGATTTACAAATTACATTACATTTCCATAAGGGTATCAAACAGGGTTGTGCTTGCCAGTACATTTGTACTGAAATCAGTACAATGAGCAATTTTTCAATACATCAGTATATTTGATACAATTTTCAGTACATTTATATATTTATACTTCGATTTCATCGATTAGTCAATGAACTACCGAAGGCTTCCAAAATTCAGCAATTTTGATTTTACATTTAACGCAGAGTTTTGTTAAATCATCTATTCGACTATCGCGATTAGGACTTTTTAGTTTTGAATGTTTGTTGCCGCGTTTGTTGCTAATTTCAGTCTTTACAAAACTATTAATGCGCGTGCTCAAAACTGTGTGAGCAAGCGCATTACTACTTTTATAGCATTTATCGTAAACGCTATTCATAACGTTTAAATTGCGAAAATTCTCTAATGTCAGTTCGGTCAGTTCTTGTCAGTCAGCACAACGGTACCACCACAGAGTACCACACAATTGTATGCCATTTTAAGTTTACTCTACTTAAAAAAAATTGATTGCTGTTTTAAACAAAGGAATTTTGCATGGCAATATTTAAATTTCCCGCGTCAGTACAATTTGGTGCGAAATCAGTACAATTCTCACTCCGATTTCTCAGCTTTTGTCTAACTCTTCTAAAAAGATGTGTTTACTATTAAACGTGTCAAATTTGGCCCACCCTGCACACACAGATCATTTTTTACATGCCGATCATATAAATCTAAATCAAAAAAATATACAACGAAATGACTTAACATGATAAAAGATGCAAGCTATTTCACAAAAGTTAGAAAGAGATAGCTACATAAAAGTTCCTTGACTTACCGATCGGTCGATCGGCATATAGTAAAAAATACCTGTCGAATGTTTCTGATGTTGGTACCTCTTACCTGAATATCACAGTATAATGTCCGTATTCATAGTGCTTCCTCGAGGCTTCTTGAATGAGGAACTCCTTAGAATGGGATTGTAGTACGGCAGTTTCATTAAACAACTCACATCTAAGGGTTTCCTTACTGAAGGAGGCCTCGAGGAAACACTATGAATACGGACATAAGTAATTACCCAGTAGTGACACTTAAACGCCAGTGTCAAAAAAGACGCCATACTGTTTGATACCCTTATGTAATTTGCAAATCAGTAGGTATCAAACAAAATGGCAAATGTGACAGTTATACGCGAGTGACGCTACTGTGTAAATTTTTATACTGTGTGAATGTTATCAGATTTCAAAAATTTTTGTTCTAGTTGTACAATTCGAGTTTAACTTTAAGCGAAGCTTAAACCCATAGCAACGTCCATTACAACCATATTATTGTAAAGGGTTTAAGCTTTGGTTTAACGTTAAACTCGAACTGTACAACAACAACTGGGCCTTAGTGATAAAAGCAGTGTTCCGACAGAAATCCTAAAACTTTGACTTTGACAGGTATTATAAAAAAACAAAGTATACATATAAATAGGCTTGCCATACGTCCCGGTTTGACCGGGACAGTCCCGGATTTTCAGCGATGTCCCGGTGTCCCGGCCGGTTTACTGCGTGTCCCGGAAAATACCAATTTTACTTCTTTTGACTCCTTATTCAATACTCAAATTAGGAGTTGAAACAAAATGATATAAAAACATTCAGACCACTTGGTGTGTTCGCTTTCCTTGCAAAAATGCGAGTGATTCTATGTTACCAGCTGAGAGGGCGAGTAATATTAACATTGGACTTAGCTGTGAAGATTTTTATAATAAGATCAAAAATAAAAAGGAAATTCTAAAAAAGGTTTCAGCAAGTGAAAAATACAATTAAAAACTATGTCACTTTGCTTAGTTTGTAAGTTAAGAATATTAATAAAATGTGTATAATATAAACATTATTACCTTCCATTGCATCCCATTAATCTATAATTTTTAGTTGTTAAAAGTCATGGAAAAAGTGATTTTTAACACTTATTTTTCAAAAAATTTTCCCGGGGGGAGTACCCCCGGGCCCCCGCTAACCTGGGGGGTATTCCATACCCCCAGGCCTCCCGTTTATCCCGGTTACACTTCCCAAAAATATGGCAAGCCTACATATGTATAAATATCGTAATCAGTTATCAGATCAGTATCACAGATCAGTATCGAATTCTAATATTCGAATATTGGTTTGACAAAACAAATAAAAATACCCCAATTAAAAGCAATTCAGAAGGCAATAATTCAAACGCGATTGCAAGACAGAATCGGAATTCGAGTAATTGCAACTGAATTAGCTGTTAATATTACTAATCATAGAGAATATTTATTTCAAAATACTGGCGGGTTATCCATGATGTTTGTGACTATTAGAAAATAAATTTTGAAAACGAAGTGCCAGAAGGTCACAAAACAAACAAAAACAGCGTTGAAATTTATGTTATATTTTCTTCATAGGTACATACAAGAACTATTAACCAGATGACATGTTTCGATTACAACGAACCATTCTCAAATCTAAAACTGTGGTTAAAACACGTTAAAGCGTGCTTAAATTGCTTAAATAATTTAAGTAAAAAGTTCAAATATTTCCAACTTTCTGCGAAATCCGCGTCCGCCATTTTATTCGCATAAAAACTGCGAAATTCGATCTTACATTAACCAGGCTTAATAATGATGATCACAACTATGATAAGTGCAAGTTTTGAACGGTTCGGAATTAATTAGAATTCGTGGATTGAACAGACCTGAAATTAACAAAAGATGAAAAGACTAGGCCTAAAGCTACCTACTCAGTTAAGCGGATAGCGGCTTTCGTGCAGCATTTGTGATTGGCTATAATTTTAAACGATTAATCACGATACTGCGTGATTTTTTAAATTTTTTATCAACTCTTGCCATGGAATTTGGACGGCATGTCGTAGCTTTACCGTAAAACAGCATAAAGGAGCGCAATGATGTACTTTTCACTTAAGCTAAGACATACCGTCCAGATTTCATGGCAAGTGTTCATAAAAAATTTAAAAAATCACTCGGTGTAATGCAACCGTACTACAATCCCAGTCTAAGGAGTTCCTCATTCAAGGAAGCCTCGAGGAAGCACTATGAATACCGACTTTAATTGCTTATTACAGAAGTGAATGAACTTTACTCCCGAACCCTGGTTGTAACGCTATCTTACGTTTTATAGAAGCGCTGCAGCACTGCGCTTACCTGAACGCCGTCTTCTTTCCGGCGGGAAATTCAAAACATTTGATATGCGTAACACAATTGTGAACTACTAACACTATCATTACCTTGCCAACATTGCGATTTATTAACATTAACACTATTGTGAGAGAGACTTTATGATATGCTTGAAATTAGATTATCGTTAAATGTTTTCAGGAAGGATAGTATGTTGGTTGGAATTTAAGGAATGTTGGCAATTTTAACGTACGCGCCATCTGGTGGAGAATTCGCACTGCAAGCGAAGCTTCTGTGGTTATTAGGCGACTTTTTGCTCGTGTTGTGGAATATTTATCCGAAATAAACTATTTTCCGCGAGTGCTCTATTTGTTCTTACTTTTGTAAGTATCCCAGAGTATTTTGGCACGCCGCCTTTGGAGTAGAAGAACGCTTGCCCGCGATCTCGTGAAAGTTCCGTACGTTTGTTTTCATCACGAATTCCGATCTAATTTTCACTTCGTTCCTGCATTTATCACCGCTGTAATTAGATAGCTCCGAGAGAGATTTTCTTTGCCCCGGTTGCGTGTAAATTATCGCCTCGAAACGCAAATAGAAGTCGGATTCGTTGTGTAATCTGAAATGTTTTTCTGCTCTTGTCACTGTGTCTTGTGGATGCTTCAAGTCAATACGCGTTGATTTTCCTCTTTTTTTTCAGATGTTTCAGCATAAAAGTATTCGATTATGATATTCGGCTTGCTTTGAATCATTGTGATGGGCACCCTACAACCACCTAACCGATACAGAGGTTGCATCCTTCCAACGCAAGGTAAACAGCTCAAGTCTCCTCATCATTTCCGTTCAATTAATTAAGATTGTTCATGCAGGATTTCCGCAGAGTTTGAGCGGTAGCGAAACAGATGTTTCCACATCGAACGAGAATTTATCAAACGAAGAGAAATATGTCATTAGACATACTGCAAGACAAGAACCTCAAGGACAAGAAAACCAACAATCTTCTAATCGAAGTTCCTTGAGGGATAGTTTACCATCGAATCGAAGCTCTTTAGATGTATCGTCATCTTCGTACAATACGTTGATAATACACAGCGCAGGAGATGAACCATGGACAGGTAATAACAAAGTTTTTACGATAATTCTTGATGTGCACTTCATTAATTACAGGACGTAATTCAGGACCTGCCGATGTAAATCCGCCTTTGTACATATCACACCAGGCATCTTCTCTTTTTCAAGAATCTAAATTATCACCAATACAAAAAAGAAGCTCTGCCTCACCGTCCCCATCTATAACGAGCACAGGTAAATTAAAATATAAAACCAGGTGCAATAAATTCTTCTGATTCTGATTATAGGAGTTCAGGAAATCACAGAAATTCCAGATGATTACCTAAGCCAATCATCAGTTTTGAAACACTTAGCCAAAGAAGTGAAAGTACCGGGCAGTAACATAACCAAAGATAATGCCGATAACTTAGAAGAACGACTTCTCCTGGAAGAAAATGCCTTAAAATATGATTTTGATAACCGCCCACCCCCTCCTGACTATCCCAAATGGGATAAAAATCCTCGACAGGTCGATGCCAAGAAGGGCAATACCAAGTCAGAGAAATACAGTCTCTCGAAATCACAGCCGGATCTGTCAAAAATAGGGTTGGAGAAAGTGGGTGGTGATTTGGTCACCTTTAGGAAGGGCGTAACGACCCCGAGGCCCAAAACTAAAGGTAGAGAAGAATTTGATGTTGGTAAAGTTGGGGAAAGTTGGCCCTCATCTGAAATGATCGACATACTCATCAAGGAAAACACTGCTTTAAAAGTTGAAGTGGAGAATTGTTATCAGAGGGTTGCTAAAACACAAAAGGTAAGAATTGCTTCAAACTTTCATAAACTAAAACAAAAGGTTTGGGTATCGGAGGAAAAATGTTATTTATTCAATTTTGTTTGACAAACATCATGTAAAATTTGTTCTTTAAATTATTTAAAAAAAAATACTAGATAATAAGGTTTTATAAACAGACGTAATATTTGGATCAAAGGTTACTATAAATATTTTGTTATCTGATTGGATTTACTGCAATTATAAAAACATTATTCTGTGTTATTAGTTGAACATGTTTACAAGAAATTTGCTGCTTTTTGAATTAATTTAAACACGTTGCAAATAATACAGCTGAGTGAACTACATCATTTTCAATATTTGACTCTTACCTATTTGGACACGTAAAAAGATGTTCGCAGTTTATAAATGAATTGTAAACATAAAATTTTCTAGAGTTACTGAGGGAAACTTCGAAATTATAAAATTGAATCTCATTGTAATTTTCTTGGTCTGACTTCTGAATCTGAAATTTTTCTCGGAAATAACTAAAACGTAACTGTAACGACTGAATAAAAATGTTTTCTTTTGTGCTGTAAAAAATTAAATTTTGGTCAGTGATTTGTAATACTGAGCTATGAAGGTACATTGAGATTTGAAGAAGAGATAAAAAAATAATAGATACTCTCACACCCGCAGCGTATTATAGTATAAGAGAAATTTGTGCGCCTTGTTTATTTATTTATTATGCTCTTGCCTAGATAAGTACGAAAAATATTTTGTGACAGTCGGTCTTGTCCATCTCTAATTTGCTTTTACAGTTGAATTCTACTGACTCATAGTACGTAATTGGGCATTATGAATGGCATCTCTATCTGAACTATCTACTAGCAAAGCCCTTTTATCTGCTAGGACCGGTGACAATATATCATATAAAT
The DNA here is from genome assembly GCA_958336345.1 of Dorcus parallelipipedus. NCBI lineage: Eukaryota > Metazoa > Arthropoda > Insecta > Coleoptera > Lucanidae > Dorcus > Dorcus parallelipipedus. The sequence continues at coordinate 39,390,073 of OY284482.1, read as the reverse complement.
CAAACAACGTATTGAATAAACAAACTATACAAAAAGAGAGACTCGATTGTTCTTATACAATCTGTTAATCAATTTATGTAACCTGGCAGTTTGGTAATGACAACGCAGGGAAATATTGTATTAAGTGATTAATAAATCAAGGATTTAGATGCATTTTTAAGTCATGAGTTATATTTTTTTAGTAGGGCGTGCGCATTGTGGAGTGATGACTAATTACCTAAAAATGCACCTAAATCCTTGTTTTAGTGATTAATAATAAATGTTGCATTCCTTTTACAAGGGAATTGAAGTTAGAGTTGGTGAAGTTAGAGGCTCACCTCACAAAAAAGTGAGTGAAAATTTATGTTAATTGGAAGTCAAAACTTGTATATATGTATATAATGCATTATAATTTATTAAAGTGGAGTCCTGAAATTTTTTAAAACGATTTCGTTTTAAACTCATTACAAAGCTATCATCCGAAAGTGAAACTTTGGGCATTTTTAAGTGTCCATTAAAAGATTAAAAAGAATTTGTTTTACTAATAAATTACATAAAAGTAATTTAATGAAGTGTGGAGTTGGTTTCATATAACTAAGGGCCAGTTGTACAATGCCAGTTTAAATTTAAGCTGAGGTTTAAACCCTTAACAACGATTATATCAACATTGTTGTTAAGGGTTTAAGTTTTGGCTTAAACTTAAGCTTGAATTGTATAACTGGGCCTAAATAAAATGGTATTTAGCAAGATGAAACCTTTCACTCCAAGTGAAGGACGATCACTCATTACTGATGATGGGTTTCCAGTTCCTTTAAATCGGTAAAGGGGAAGCAAGTTCCTCACTTTCCCTCACCTCACTTCAAGCAAAAGGAACATGTAATTTAATTGAGGGAGTGGAAGTGAAGTGAGATTACTTTAGATTATCAGTGTAAAAGGAAGACAATAAAAAAACTGCAAGTGTCGTATATCCCCATGGTTGGCTGTTGCAGTTTGTATGTTTACCGTGTTTCCTCCAATATATTTCCTTCTTTATATTAATCATCGTACGAACGATATGTTACATAAATCGGTTTACACATGGTATACTTCATTTAGAGAAAACATACACAACTAATGAATTGAATTTTTAAATAAATTATCAAAGTACAGCTCTTTGACATGAAATTTTGACAGTAACAAATGTTTTTATCCACTATCACATTATAATTGGACTTTTATCCACACTTCAATGCTTCATAAGTGTGGATAAAAGTCCAATTATAATGTGATAGTGGATAAAAACATTTGTTTATTATCCTCTAGTGGAATAAACTTACTTTATTCCACTAGTGGATAATAATAAACAACATACCATAGCAACCAGTAGGTATGACAAAGCCTGTCACATTTAATTTTACGAATACGAATATTTTTTAATTAAATTTCGCTCATTCTGATTCTTAAAAATGGTGATTGTGTGGATAAAACGTTGTATTGCATGCGTGATTTAGATGCATTTTGTCCACGCAAGAAGTTGCTATCTAAAAAAATTTATACAATAAATAACTAGAATACACTTTTGCACAGTGAATAATAATGAATAACAAACTGCACGTATTTAAATTATCAATTTTTATTAAGTATAACTTTAACTGTAACAGTTACATTCAGCATTGGAAGAGGAATCAATAGTATGGCATTTTTGATTCATTACCCTAGAGCAACCTTTTGTAAATTAGGAGCCAAAATAAATTCTACGTTTCACCGTTAATCGTCACTTTATCGTATTATTTATTTTATAATTCTTTTATCCTACTAAAAATAAGGACTTTTTAATATTACATTTATCAAATATTCTTATGCTTAGTGTACCTTTTTATTGTTTCAAATTTTCGTTTTTATTACTACTTGCCATCTATTTCATTAATTTTTTTTAAGATTTAGGTTGCGCGACCCGGGGGTTGCCCTCTAGAGCACTCTCAGAGTATTCTCATCTTATTTTAACTTCATATAATAATAGAGAATGGAGATGCTCTGAGAGTGCCTTAAAGCGATGAATTGAAAACACTATAAGAATAATTAGAATGCTTTAAAAACAATATAATTGATGTTTCTTTGAAATTGAAATGATTTTTCTCGTAAATACTAGATTAACAGGTCATTTCCTTCTCTTTATGAAATGAACCTACTCTCTATTATTTTCCCGTCTTGAATTCAGAATTTGTTATTTATAAAATACTGTCATTAAAGTGTTTATTTAACAAGAATATTAACTTTGATTGCCTAATCACATGATACTTATGTTATCCTATCAGTTTCAGTATATTTCAGAATTTAGAATTCATTCAATTAAAGAATACTTTGTTTGCTATTATGTAGAGTAAAGAATTTATGTTTACAATTAAGAAAAAAGATGTTTACACGACTGTCCATATAATTTTGTATTTGTCCTTATGTACAGTTTGTTAAATGGATCTTTTTACGCATGTCAATGAGAAGCGGCACTATTAAAATCAATTTTTATATGTAACTATTGTACTTATGTAAATCACTTTTTATGATTGAAAAAGGAACGTCTTTATACAAATGTTTGTAAAGTAGAACTTACGATTTATTACTTGGCTTGGGAGTATTGATGTGTTTCTTACGAAAGAAATCAATGACGTGCGTAAAAATATCCATTTAACAAACTGTAATGTTGTTTTGAAATGATATACATTTTCCTTGTTGAACAAAAGCTCAATTCTGTTGTTGTTCTTGCATGAAATTCTGCTCATATGAAGCCATTGTATATACATATTAATACATGATGCCAGAACATGTGCTGCAAGAGCATTTCATTCTCAACTTTAATACCAACCTCAAGAAACCAGTTACTTTTTTTATGTACATAATTAATTACAAGATACCTGATAATTATCGTTAATTACATCTTGCCTCTAAATAACAGTAAATAGAGATCACATTCTTTTGCTGCATAGCTATGTTAACAGTGGTATAAAACAATTGCCTGTGTATTTTCAGTTAGAGCAAGAAATTCTAAAAGTGCACAGAGCACACGAAGAGCTAGTGCAGACGTGTGACCGTCGTGAACGTTTGGAGAAGGCAGCAAGGGTACGGTTGCAAAGCGAGTGCAGACGAATGCAGGAACTCAACAGGGCATTGCGGGAGCAAGTTGATTTCCTATCGAGCCAAATGCTATCACGTTCACCTGCGCCTGATTCTTCCGGCCCAGAAAGTTTACGAAGGGAACTGAGTAAACGTGAAGTGCTCATATCACAATTGATTACTCAAAGTACGACGATTTTGCTACAAAAATCCGCAAAAATAATAATAACTCTTTATTGTTTGTTTAGATAAAGAATTAGTGGCCGCTAAGGAGAGGCAGGAAATCGAATTAGCAGCTCAGCGAGCCACTTTACAGGAGCAGAGAACTCACATTGATATTCTCGAGGCAGCATTAACCAATGCCCAAGGGAATGTAGTTCGTCTTGAGGAAGAAGTGCGTTCATTTATTTGTTTATTTCATGCATACAGTATTGTTGTTCTTAGTCTCGCAAGAAACAGGTGTACGTCGAAAGAGTTGCACAGCTTCAACGTGCCCTATCTTCTCTACAGTTTGCCAGCGACAGACGAGAACAGACAGAACGTAAGCTTCGCTTGCAGTTGGAAATAGAACTTCAACGTACCAAGCATGCAAACAGTAGAGACGCAAATGATGGCCCAAATTCACATGACAGTTGCCAGTCTGAATCGATTTCCGAACTAAAGAGGCGACTTCGAGAACGAGAAGAAAAAATCATCAGCCTGGAAGGAGAGAGCTCTAAGTGGGAGCAGAGGTATCTCGAAGAGAGTGCTCTAAGACAGGCAGCCATCGATGCCGCTAGCATTCCAAAGTAATAATAATTTCTCGACTTTTAGCTCTGTAATAATTGTGTAATTTTTTAAGGGATGCAAAGATAGCCGCTTTAGAAAAGACCAGTCAGGAGACTGAAAAAATTATTGCAGAGGCGAGGAATGAAAAGATCAGACACATGGATGAAGTGCACGCTGCACAAAAGAAAGTTGCTGATTTAGAATCACGGTAGTTACTCTTCTTGAATTGTTTAAAAATAAAAATTACATAATTTTTTTGCAGACTGAAAGATTTAGAATCGAAACTTGCTGAAAGAGATGCAATGATCAGAGTGTTACAGAAACACACATACGATAAAGATGTGTCGAGCATGTTGGGCCTCTCGCCTCATCACACTCCTCATCCTAGCCTTGGAGGGACTGATATCGATCACGTTTTAGGAACGACGGTTTCTCGCGAGGAATTAGGTATAAAATTATATTTTGTAATCGGAATATTTTTTATTGATAATGTGACTTGTGCAGTGAGCAGCGTTTTAACAAGTTCAACTGGCTTTGGTTCAAACTCGTATGCAGGCAGCGATTCTTCTTACCATATGCCATCCTACAGTAAATACGAGTCGAATAAGAGTTTTGATTCTACCAAGCAGACATTGGATAATCAGCTAAAGGAGATTGACAGTCAATTGGATTCACAGCTGCTCAGCAAGGTAGGAGAAACAGAGACCTTCTATTGACTGCTTCTCTCTTTCTTTCCATACTTTATTAAATCTGACCTCTGTTCTGCACTTAGTTTTTGAACATGCTTATAAATTAGTAAACGCAAATATTATTTTTTTTTTTTTGAAACTAAGAAATGTGCAGGACAAGTCATTTAGGTATTTCAGTGGAAAAAGACACAGTCAAATAGTGAGTCGAATTTTTTTGATTTTTTGTTTTTGTTTTGAGGAGTGTTAACTTTTTAGATTACAAATATTTTTTTTTTGTACATAGCTGTGCATTATTATGTTTATTATTTATATTGTGTACCTTAACCATTTAGAAAATAATTTTGAGCTGTTAGATAGTTTCAAAGTTATTTTAATGCCACGCTGGTGAATTTTGGCTTTTCACAACAAAACTATTATTTAAATTTCTCTGAACTGACACCAGTGTTATGGTAACATTAAGATTTTTTTTGCATGTATGTACGTATGTATGTGTTTGCAGCATGCTTAAAATAAAGTATTAAGAATCGATTGATTGTTACTGATATTATCACCTCATTTAGCTTTACTAAACCCATTTCCAATGACTTACTCCATACCGAGATTTTATCCCTTAAAATACTAGAAGGCTAGAAGACTTACAGTCACAATATAAACATAAACTCTTAAGACACTAATCCATTTGAGAGTAAATATTGGTGAGTAGCTCTCGAGATGCTGTTGATAGTACTCTTAGATGTATTCATTGTCAATGGGTACACCTCTGAGAGTACTATCGACAGCATCTCGAGAGCTATAATACTTGCTAATATTTTACTCTCAAATGAACTAGCACCGTTGTATTGGTTAAATTTTAACGGCTTACTAAATGCCATGTGGTTAGGTAAATGCACACATAAATTCATAACAACGTGATTATAAGACTTAAGCAAAAATTTAACTTAATTTTCTTTATCATCAAAAATTTATCAAATTTACTGTTTTGATACCTAATAAGACACGTTTTATCTTAAATAATAAATACACAGTATGCTGAATAACAAGAGATCAACAAACTTTTTAATTAATTTAATTATTTTGAACAGACAGGACGACAGGATAATTATTAAAATCCATAATGCTTATAAAGTAAACGCATTTTTGTTAATTGTTTCATGTAGTTATTCTTGGGTACACTTTCATTATAGACACTTTGATTTTCTTTGTTTAACATTTCATACAGGGACATTGAGGGACATTGAAATCAATAATAAAAATTATTTATCAATTAATTTTTTGTAATGATTAAAAACCGTTATCCTTAGCCTTCTAGTAAATTGCATAAAGGACCGTCTATGTCATGCATGGCTGGCCCAAGAGTGTGGCGTGCCGTGACTAACCCCATTTCACGCAGGTCCTGGACACGTCCCAACTCTGGGTTTTCTCTTCTCCTTTTCAGCGGGGTCTTTGCTGTTTTCCAGGATTCACTAATCCAGTCACTGCGCAGAGAAAAGGAAAAATACCCAAGCCATTACTGGCGGGTGTGAGTTCAGGTAATGGCGGGCTGTTCGAGACGGGCACGTTCCTGCTACCCCCCGCTAGACACGAGTCCGGTGAGATGTTGCTCTTAGAAAAGCAGGGGCGCACGTCTCAGCAACAACGCATGCAAGAAAATACGAGTCAGTCGCCCGCTCCGGACAGCCCGACCACACACCCTGATAGTTTGCCCCCGAGTAGCCTGCCGAGGCCCCCACGTTCCTCCACGCATCGGAGTGGACTTCCACGCCGCCTCGGCGAGTACAATCGCCTCCCCGAAACAGAGATACCTCGCAAGAAATCCGATGGTGGAGACTCGCTGAGTTCCAACACGAGCAGTCGCAGGGGATCCCCCGCTCGATCACTTATTCCACCTCCGCGTAAACTCGGAGAGTATGGAAGACTATCAGAAAGCGGGGGATCGAGCGCGTCTTTGCGAAAACCCTCTACTCGAGCCAGGATCGGAAACACCGGAGAACGAGATTCGGCGTCCACCTTGAGCGATAATTCGGCAAGTTCTTTACCACCCCCATCCAAGGTGAAAATGTATGGAGCTACAAATCGCAGGGGAACTTCGCTCGGACGAGACAGTAAATCTTCAACTGATTCGAATACAAGTAAATATCGAATACAATTTTAATTTACATTATCTTTTTAAGCTCTGCGTTGCTTAAAAAGCTAGTGTAAGGAATAAATGATTAACAATGTGCCTTAGAGAAACGAAGAGGCTTTTTTAATACCGTCGACAGGATTTCGCGATGTAAAATAGATATTAATATGCTACGCCAAATATTGAAGTGCCTGTTCATGTTTTCTTTTTTTTTAAGCAACCACTTTATGTATTCACTTTTCAGATCGTGTTACGTTTACTACTTGTAGTCTTTTGTATTTACATTGAAATTTGAGCCAATCTAGTAATAAATTCTAGTCTGTTTTATATTCAGTTTACTCTGTTCCTGTGCGGACAATAAATATTTATATGCTATTGGTGTTTTTTTTTTTTGTCAAACCATTCCTTGAATCCATTTTTTTGATCCTTTATTTTCGACATTTGCACCATGCCTGGCAAGAAAAATGAAATGAAAAGCCATAAGTTCGTTCGTAAATGAACCTTTTTGGAAAACGGCAAATATGATGTAAGGTTGACTTTCACTTGGTTACGCGTGCTACTTACTTCTACGACTTTGGTACAGCGTTTCGTGTTTAGTGCCGGGCATAGTACGTTTGAAGATAAACAGTACTGAATTAGCATGTGCAGAGTTCTGTTGAAAAATCGCCAAAATTATATAGTGTGACCTTTTAATCGATTAGAGCTACGTTACTTGGAGACTTTATTTTGTGTTGTAATTTTGCGACCGAGATCAAAACGAAACACGATTACTACTAATTAACTTTATTAAAAGTAAAATAACTAGTATGTACAGTAATCTACAATGTTTCGAGCGTACATCGAAAGTCCAAAGTATCAAACTAATCTCTCCCAATTTACCTCGGAAAAAAAATACTTATAGTTTCGAGATAAACAAGCTTATTTACACAATCGGGGTTTGCTCGTCGGACGTCACTTGAAATTTAAGAGAAAATTTGTATACATAATAAGGAACGTCGCCAGATTGCTACGACGACCGGTCGCATTATTTTAGGTGCGAAATGATAATTTGCAGTATGACAGTTCTAAGAGCATAATCTTTGCTTGATGGCGCCTTCGCCCTATAATGACTTCGTTCACAGACAAACTATAAGATATGGGAACATAAATTTAGACTGAAGTGGGCTTAACCTAAACAATGTTAGAAAATTAATTTGCAGGGTCGAATGCATCTACGAAAGTGATAATCTGAACGTCTAAAAACACTTATTTAATATCTACGATAGCTAATTAATCACGAACGACACTGGCGTGTCTTGTTAGTTTCACTACAAAAGCTTTAAAAATGTTTTGCTCTAGTTTCTAAAATAAAGCCTCTAGATAGAGCACAAAATATTAAAAAAAAAAACTACGTCAACATGATAAGTAAAATAGTTTTCTAAATTTATACTTGTTAATTGGCATAAATAAGTATACAGCCCCTAAGGTGTACGTACAGTCATGATCACTAAAATCGTTACCTCTGCATGCTAATCTCGCCCTTATTGACAAGCACTGGAAATAACAACTATTGTCTCCCCTAAGGGTCACGTGTCCTTCGAATCGTATCGATTTACTTGGCCACGTGTGTACATTTAAAATACAATATAACTTTATAAACTTGAATTACTTAAGCACGCGTAATTTTAAATTAAATTAAATTAAAATTTCTGTTATTTAAATACTCCTATATGGAGAAAGTTACTTTGTGTGCTTTAGTCAAAATAGTTTTCTTTTCAGGGTCTCTGAAGTATTGATTAAAAGGTGTTACATATTATCATAAATAGATGGAGCTAGTATCCATCATCATAACTAGTTATCTACTTGATGTTGCTTTAAAAAAATGAAATTCTTTAGATTCTCCTAACTCTTTTCCTAACTTTTCTAAATTTCTTTTTTTCTCAAACTTCCCTCGCTGTGTTTCACTTGAAACCATCAGAGTTGTACATTTGATGAAGCTGTTAAAACGTATCATTCGGTGGGCAACTAGTTCTAACTAATCCGAACTAGTCAGAAATAGCTTTCAGAGCAACCTATTATTTAAAGCATTAGGAAAACGTTTTCTAAAGATCGTCTTAGACTGTCCTCTTTCGTATTTTCGTTATTTATTTGTGCATGAATCCTTTAACAGGCGATTCATTTATAATTTTTTTTTTCAAAAATTTTAGAGTAGTTGGTCACGTTAATATATAATTAATTTCTAAGTACATTCCGTTAACGTGTTAAAAATTAACAGAAAATGTGATTCATGGTTATTTTCATTTGCAAGAATTATTATTTCATTAAAAAAATAAATAATTTAGAAAAGGATTAGATTGGTGGAGTATGAACCTGATAACTTGTTACGCTTAATTTTATTGCTTTGAAAAATTTCATATTATTGCAACAGTTCAAATATGATGAATTATAGATGTGAAAGGTTTTCCTGTCGTTTTGACACGATTTAATATTGATTTTTTTCTTTATAGTCGGTCGTGCGTTTTCTTGTATTGCAATTACAACAAAAATAAGACAGCGCTAGTTTTTTTTATGTATTTATTATTAGTTCACAGATGCTTTATAAAACAAAGGACATTAAAAATGTGAAAAAAAGGTTCATAAATAAAAAATACCTTCTAAACTTCACACTGATAGGACAAATGGGCGAAATCACATTTGTTACATATGCGAAAAGCATTGCACTTTCCCACCGATGCGCATCACAGACAACTCGTTTATTTTTTTAACTGTACACGAATCGACTACAAAAGCCAATAATATAATAAACGACTGCTCCAGTGAGCAAGCACACTAAATACTCACATCACTATATAAATATATGTATGTATAGATTAGTCTCGGTCGTCACAAAGACTACATACAAGAGAATTCCAAATTATTTACAATGTAATTCATTTTCTTTTATTTTTTATTAAGTTAATTCGAATCGGTCTGGAGTCGTACACTTTTATGCAAAATTTTTTTGTTATTTTATACTATACAATTTATATAGGTATATATATATTTATATATTTGTAAACGTACACAAGTACATTTCCCTGAGCATTACGATAACGTATCTTACACGTATTTATTACAAATATAAACAATTACTAAAGTGTAAACCTCAGCAATGAGTATTTTGTAAAAAAAGATTTGATTCAGTATACTTACAATAATACCCATTATTTTTTTGTATTTTTTATAATGCGGGCGGAATAGAGATGGGTGGTAATACGAAACGGAAACGGCGCGATTTGATTTATTTAAATCGAAAACCGCCCGCATTATAAGCGTCAATCATTGCGATCATATCGTCTGTCAATCGACCTACGTTACGGTTAAGATTTATTATTACCATTCTAAACATTGCACACTCTTACAACACGTAATATTTCATCTAGTTTTACATTAAGCTTAATATATAAATGTAATGTAAAATTGTCTAAAAAGCGCTGGTAACATGTATTAAATTTTAATAAAGCTCTACGATATACATATACATATGATCATCCTATACTCTTAAAAAATAATAATCAGTAAATAAAACTGTAATAAAAAATACATAAGTGAACAAAAAAATATATAAATACGAATTCGTAAAATATTTGCATTTATTTATACATGATTTGTCTTTTCGTAAACAACGTATTGGAATCGCTCGGCAGGGTGCTCGTGCTTTCAAAATAAAAAAAAACAAAATTAATTCTTTACAATTCTTCTGGTAACACGAAACAAATATTCGATTAGAAATTAAACTTAATCCAACCTAAGTTCCTGACGAGCTCGTATTAAAGCACCTCAACGAAATCAAGATCATCACAAGAAAATTAAACGCGTATCACCTCGTTCCTTTAAATACTAAGATTTACTCCTGCGAGGGTCACCTGGCGGTGATGAGTAACTTTTCGACATTCAACAACTGTCTAACCTTGTCTGTATATCTCACTAGGGCGATTTTCGACGCACGAGTGTTTATTTTTTCGTTCGCGTTCAAGAACTGACAACAGTGCGCTTGTTCCAAGAAATCGCTCATCTTCAGTTCTCTCATCACGTTCTTGCTTTGGGATATCGCCGACGAACTACTGTGCGGCATCGTGGGGTTGATCTGCTTGAGGAGGGCATCCCTGGACTTGATTTTTAACATGTTTGAGAGATCTTGCAGTAGTACCCAACGTTCTGTTTGCGGCTCGCCCCGTATGGTATATAAATTCGGTAATTGGACATCGCTCACCTCGAACTCCATGTCTTCTTCCTCGGAAGGAGGATCTGGTGAAGGTGGTGAAGAGAGTGGGTCGTAACCCGTTTCTTCGGGATCTAAATAAAAACACATCTTCAGAAATGTTCACTAGAGAAAGAACTTGATCTACTCACCGAAACAACTGGCCGGACCGTAAAAATTCCAAGGAACTGATGATTGGCCGTTGATATCTGCCGTATGGTTAGTAAGAAGAGCTTGGGTTGACGCTTCTGTGGCCAAGGAGAGAGGCGTTGAACCCGAATACGTTGCTAACATCGGATCTGCTCCATAGGACAATAACAGTCTTACTATCTCGACGAAACCATTTTCAGCTGCTTCGTGTAATGGTCTGGAATAATTTTGTTGATACAATTAAATGAATTATGTATGTATATACCAACACCAACTCAACCAATATTTTTAACCCGCAATAGTTACTTCTTTTTACCCAAAGCTTATTTATCTTGAACTTCTTTGACTCATTTTTTTTAATACTCACCTAATACCTCCTTGCGCCGATTCACTGGCATTAGCGCCATATAAAAGTAACAGCTTTGCTATATTAAGGTGACCACGTGAACAGGCTTCATGTAAAGGAGTATAACCAGCGTTGTCTTTGGGTGATGGCGAACATTCCATCTTCTCCAAACAATACGCCGTTATATCCTGTAAAATAAAAACTTTAATCTAGAAGATTAGGAGTATCACAAGAAGATTTACCGTGTAACCTAGTCTGGCAGATCTATGTAGATGTGTTTCTCCAATTCCTTTGTTCAGAACCCACATCTTTATTTCTTTCTGGATATCCTGAACGGACTCCGGGCTGGCCTTTAGTATTACGCCCCGCCTTTTCGCTTTTACGCTGCTCTCGTTTTCGACGCCACACTCCTTCTTAACCTGTTTTTTCTTCTTTCTGATATAATCAAAACCTGAGCTTCCTTTTCGTCTGACGTTCCGTAATTTACTGCGTTTCTTCCCCGATAAACTACCATCGTCGCCATCCAGTGAGGGTGTTTCTGATTTGCTATCCACGTCAGGCCTAATTTCCTTCTCATCCTCGTACTCCGTTTTGAACTTCTTGGTCGCCAGAGCTTTCAATAAATCATGCGCCTTGCGACCTCTGCTGAGTAATTTGTTCTTTAGAACTTCTTTCGTGTTTTGCGCGTTCGGATCTTTAGCGGGGGATTCACTCGTATTTGTAGGGTCTTTCAACTTTTCATCCTCCAGATCCTTCTGGTGTTTTAAATCATCGACACAAGTAACCGGTGGCGCTGATGCTGGCCTATCTTCGCCGAATACCTCCCTTATCGTGGCTTTATGCTTCAGTACTCTCGTTTCGGTTCTCGTCCTCGAGTTCATCACAACCGTCGTGAATTGTTCATTAACTCCAGCGATGGTGTTATTAATGAAGGTGTCCTTGAAATTTTCGACCGTTTTCTTGCGAAACCCGAAGAAAATTGAGTCTCCTTTGATGACAGGCTCCGACTTCTTTGAATCCTGCTTCAGTTGTAAGCTGGGCGTCGGTAGTAATTCGAGCGGGTTTTCAGATTTGGGTATGGTTTTCGGCCCGTTTTGTTCGTCCTTTTTCTTCAGTCTTTTCCTCTTTTTGCCACCGTAACGTTCCAACAGGCGATCCAGTATAGAATCCCTCGATCGATTTGATATATTCAGACTTTTAACCGACGAGCTGCCTTCCTCTGAATCGTAATTTGTTTTCGTGAAAGAAAAGTTGAAGCTGGAATTTGAATCCACATCACTGTCGAAGTTCTCGCTCTTCGTTTTCGTTTTGAATTTACTACAGTACTCCGTGTTGTCCGTTATTGAAGATGGTGTTGGACTTAGCGGACAAGGATCTAGGTCTGGTAAAGACGTGGATAGTCGCTGGTAATGTGGCGGTCGAGTTACATGTATTAAGGTTGACGGTATTCGCAGTGATTTCTTGTACCTACATAGTTCTTCTTCCCAGCCAGGATAAAAACCAGAACCATCGCCAAACACTGGCTTTTTCGCTGTTTTATTTATGGCCGTTGATAACTCCGTTAAGCTAGCCAAGTTCTTACTGGCTTTCCTGATTTGTTCTCTGATTTTCCGCTGCTTTTGCTTTTCTTCGATATTTCGACTTTGTTCAGTTTCGCTTTCGCTACTGCTATCAGAAGAATCTAATTTTCTCCTTGCCCCAGAAACTTCTTTTTTAATCAACACCTCTTCGCTATCACTTAAATCTGTCTTCACCGGCGTTTTACTTTTACATTTACTCAACGGAACATCTGAGTCTGAATCTTCCTCGACTTTGGGCTCGATATTTTCAACTGGTTTCACGTCCTCGTTTACCTTATCGTTTTCTACTTTCTCGACGACGATATTTTCGACCGGTTTGGTTTCCGGTTCGGCTTTGATGTCTTCCACTTTTATTGTCACAACTGCGTCTAGTGGTTTTTCTCTGGTGACCGACTCTAACTTGGCCAAAACATCGGCTTCCATAATCTTTTTCCTTCTACCTCGCTTCTTTCCGCCACCTTTCTTCAACTGCTCAACGAAATTATCACAGGCTTGGTCGAATATGTCGTCGAAAGGGCTCGATGCCCTTATCAGCTCGTCTTTAAAGTCGGTTTCGTTGATTAAAGACTGTTTGGAGACTGATTTTCTATCACGCCGCATAGCCTCTAGAGACTGTCTCTCCAAAACTGGCATTTCTGTGTCGGAATCGCTATCGGGAAAGTCAAAAACGGAAGTCTCTGACGAACTTCGCAATCCCGTGTTTCTTGGTGGCATATTACTGTTCGTCGGTAACACGCAGCCGTCGTCTTCAGATTTACTGAACAATCTGCTTCTGGGCGAGTACTGAGATTTATCTTTAAGTAATTTCGGCGGACCTATCGCGGAGGAACCGTTTACGATTGACGCTACCATTTCCACTTTGGCCGAAACGTAATCCACATTATTCGCTTGTGTTACCTGTTTCAGTTCACCCTTCGTACGAATTCGAGCCGCCAAATTGGCAGCCAAACCATCCAAGTCGGTGTTGTTGGAAGCAATTAAAGGTTGCTTATCGTTGTCTTTCATTTCGAGTTCAAACCTGACCGAATCCATCGCCTTTGGGAATTTATAAGTCGGCGGTGTATTTCGATCTAATAAACTCGAAGCCGTAAATGGTGAGACGTTATGTCTGCCAACGATTCCTAATTTTGGTTGGAGCGGAGCCATGACATCAGTAGAGGGATGTTGAACCTCCCTGGGTCGCTGAATGTATGCCTCATACGGTTTAAATTGGCTTTGCTCAATTTTTTTCTGTGCTTCCTTCGCACCTTTCATCTCTAAATTCGTTCGAAGAATGCTGATGACTCGTTTGTCTGCACCTCCGCCCATATGACTGCGGCCAGTCAGAGATGACTGTGAAGTAGTTCGTTGAAGGTGCTGGCTTTGCTGTTGATAGACGACTTGCTGTTGTTGAGATAAATGCCCGGGGTAATGATGCGCGACAGCCGATGGGACATAAGTTTGGTTATGGTTCATTTGTGATTGATGATACTGATTCGTGTTACTGTATTGCATCTGGGGTTGCATTTGATATTGATTTGTAAGATATGTGTTGCTCTGATTCGAAGGGAGGAAGTTTCCGTTCAAGTGCGATTTAGTTGGTAGTTGTTTGACATCGGAATTTCGTGATTGGTACGTCGAAAACTTCTGTTCGATTTGCTGGTCGATCGCAACGCGCCACCTGTCATCTACTTTCGGTTTCTTACTCGGCGTTACCGGTGGTAGAGAATCTGAGGTCCTCTTCCTTGGAATTTCCTGTTGATTAGGGTACACGACGGGAGTCGCTTTATGCGCAGAAGGTAGAAGATCGACCCTAGGTAATCCGTCTGTTTTTTTCGTAGACGGCGGCGCTTGGTAAAGGTTATTAGGTGTTATGGAATTAGGGGTGTGAAACAACTGTTGCTGGTAATTTCCAACGGTTTTCTGGTCGTATGACAACGTGCTATGATGATTTGATGGAGGTAAATGACGTCGATCCGTTTTAAAATTTTGCTGGTTTAGTGGCATGTTGAAATTCGGTCGGAAATTGACTTTAGGGGCGGTCGCCGACGGTTGTTGCACGGGCCTTGAAGTTGAAGTGCGTTGGAATGAACTAGCGGCGTTGTACGCATCTGGATTTGAATGCCTGGTAGTACTTGGTTGGACTTGTCTACTTGTTTGGTAGTATTTAGTATTTCTCTGTGCATCGTCAGAATCATCTAGTGTCGAATCTGCTGGGGTTTTTATTGTTTTGAGGGATAAATCCAAGACGCTATCGACGGTTGGTACAGCCGCACAAGGTACCGAATGGTTTTGAGGGTATTGATTTCTTTGCATGTCTGAGTTGTTACTATTGCACGATTTGATTGACACTTGCGGGGAAGACGGGTAGTAAACAGGTGTGGAATAGTTGACAGCTGAGTTGGCGGAAGCCACAGAGTAATTGTATGCGTTGTAGTTGTTGATGTTTTGATTTGCGCATGTATTTGGTGGAACATACTGGCTCGCGTTTCTGTAGTTTGTGTTATCGTAAGGATTATGTGCTGGCACTCTCATTGGTTGTTGTTGTTGTTGCTGCTGCTGCTGCTGTTGCACGATTGGGTTTGGCACGTTGTTGATCGGTTTGCTGGTAATTTGCGCAGCGGTTGACGTCGACGTTGTCGACTTGCTGCTTTTATTGGTAGTAGTCGAGGCGCGAACGGCTTCGCGATTACTTCGATTCGTATGGTAATTGACCGACAAGGCTGCGATTGGTGGTAAATTATGAGTAGTCCTGTGTTGCTGCGAGGCAGAAAGCTTTTGATTATCTTGTTTGATTTCTTGATTATGAGACGAAGTCACAGGCTTGATGGTCGCGTATGATGGAGCTTTCGATTGAACGTACGCTTTGTTACTCGTGTAAGCGTCGTAATTGTTGTAAGGTTGACTGGAAGCGGCGGCAGATTTGTAGACGGGGTTAACTGGATTTGCGGGTTTCGTTTGAGATTGTTGTACTGAGTAATAGGAACGATTTTGGTGATAGCTGTAGGGATGTTGCAAATGAGAATGAGAGGGACTTTGAGGCGGTTGCAGTTGATGGTAAGAATGGGGGCTTGGTAAGTCTTGCCTTGAAGAAGTCCTGGGCTGCTGCGGAGATTGAGGTTGATGATATGAGGGATTGGGTAGGATATGTGACTGGTACTGCTGCGAAATATTGGAAGGGGCTTCACGTGACAGTGGCACCGAGAATTGAAATGGTTGCGAGTTGGCGTCGTGGTAGGCCGCGGTGCCATAATTATTCTGCGATTTGATTTCATGCTGTACGTTGTGGTGAGACGGAGGCCTCGATGATTCTGAGTGATGCGAAGACGGTCGCTGGGGAGTTTCTTCCCGCGTGGGCGGCCGCACTTGGACTTCCGATTGCGGGGGCCAATACGGTGGTATTCCAGAGGATGACCTACCGTCGTGGCTTTGATCGGCGACATTCGCTTGATTGTTATAAGCGGGGCTGGCCGTCGAGCCCGTTGCCGCCGGCAGCCCCTGGAAATATTGACGCACCCCCTCCAATGCGTTGGTAAAAACATCCATGTCCTGCAGGTTACACCTGCTTTCGACTGATCTGAAAGAAAGCAAACAAACGTAATGAGCATCGACTGAAATCTCGACTTTGAGCGGATATTTTCCGCAAGCTCAATCCATCGCTATGACGACAGCTTCACCGTGGTAATACTTCAAAACTGATACAAGCAATGTCGTGAAAAGTGGTGTATCAGCTGAATTAATTTTTATTTAATAACACTGAGGAGAGGTCTAGGCCGCACGAGCGAAAATTAAAAGTGAGATTTCACGTGATATGAAAACCTGCCACGCCTGCGGCTGTATTTGCGTGCGTGTTTTTTTGAACGCAGTCAGCGAAACGTAAACGTCTGTTAAATGTGAATTAGATATTTATTAAGCGGCTACGCAAACGGACTGCACAATAGCGAACCAGTGACGTGTGTAATTCCCGTATGGATAAAATGTCCGCTCCCAATTCACCGGCTTAAAAGCCATACAACACTGCTCTACTTTGTCGCGGTTCATTTGTAGATAGAAAATACGCAAATTATTTATTATACACATGCATATAATTTTGAGAAATACTGATTAAACTTTTGCTGTTGTTTGTTAAAGCGAGAAGATTTTTTGTGCCATCTGGTAATTATCTAACCGCGAAGTTCAAATAATGATCACTTTAAATTTTATTTCTACAATGAGCCAGTGCCGAGATCTAAGAGAAGTTTAGGGACAAAGTTGCTTCGTAAACTCGGCCAAGATCGGTACGATGCCCTCTGGGACAAGCAGACGCTATTAAAGTAACGCTGATAAATAACAGGGCTTACAGCGTTCGGGGATTTCAGCTATTATGCTATGCCTGGCAAAGTCTGCGCCTGTCTTCCGTATTAAAAATCGCATCAGTCTTCCCTGCAACTTTAATTATCTACCGCTGTGCAACTAATTTTCAAAGCCTCTCTCAACTTAACCTTATACCTCGATTTTTCAATGTAAACAATTAGTAAATGAAACTGCTGGTGCATGTCCTCTTTTACAGTTGTTTTGATTATTAAAGAATCCGAGCGACGACGACACTGGGAATCGCGTTTTCCTTCTATTTAAAAATAGGCGTTGACCCCTCCTGGTTCAAGTTGATGCGATGCAAATGTCCTGGCGAAACCTCAAAAGTTCGCCAACACAAATATCAATTAAGCTCCAAGATTACTTCGTTATAGTCGAGAGACGGAAGCTTACACTTTGCAATCTCTCTTTTAAATCAATTACCCAAGTAAAACTTCGATGTAGATTTTAATGACGAAACGTCGTCATTTCACTTACAACACACACAGCAAAGAATTATTAAAACATTGGTCAACGTGTTAGCGCTTATGACGCAGTTTTACCCTTATTGAAAGATTCGTAAAAACTATGAATATGGTAGCGCGAAAACAAAGGACGACCCTACGAGGGTGCCCAACTTTATGATTACGAAATAAACGATGTAAGTAGAATAACTTCACTAAGATGAGTCATTCACACCAGAAACTAAAATACATGTAGTCTCTTGTAGTTTAAGCTCGTTACAAGAGAAAAAAAATAATGATTGTTCTCCCCCACATATCCTACGAGGGTGAATCAAACCCCTACCATTTCAGGTCGCTTCCCTGACGAATTCAATACCACTTAAAAAAGCAGTCTTTGAAAATTCGGAAAATTCGCTTCGACAAATATGATAATTTTTTTTTAACCAATCTGACTCAGCATTAAACAAATTACTCAGTAAAACTAAAAAGTAATCGCCTAGGCCTAGAGATATCATGAAAATGACCGTGCGTGCGTAAGTTATTTATCGATCATCTCGCTAGTGGCGACCGCTGCTTTCAATTACCGCGCTAAATCTCACGCGAAATTACGAAGCGGATATGTAACACTAACCTACGCGTAATATGGGTCCGAGGCGATTACCATTTACATTAATTTACATCTAATTATGCAACGGTACGATCGCCTTACACGCAGCGTTCGACTTTCAGAGAGCGCACGGAATTCATAACGAGGACGTCGCCGTTGCGTCGCGGCGACGCCCGCCGCACCGGCCCTAATTAGTTAATTAATAATTAGCGAAACACTAGCCGAAGAAAAATCTACGTTTCTCACGATAATGTCCGCTAGGACTTTCTCTTTGCACAAGCCAGTAACGAGACCGCTATGTCTGTGAGAATGTCCGTCTAAAAATAGCAAACTGTACAAGGAAAGGAATTGTTTTGAAAGAAGAACTCGCCAGTAATTTACGTGATTGCATTCATTGAGAAACAAGTGCGCGTTGAGATAAAACGGGTACAAATACAATTTCGATCATTTTTTTAAATAAAACTTTTGAGGTATGTTCACGTTATTTCTGAAAATATTTAGGGCAAATAAAACAGCTGCTTGTCTACCATACTCCCGGAATTTATAAGTGATCCATTTCTATACATATAATTGGTAATAGGTTCCGTTAAAATTTACGTACGTCAAACGTTAAAACTCTGTTTGTGATTGGCTAGATCCGTAAGGTTGCTAAGCAACATAGCCTTTAACGTAACGATATTTTTAACGTAATGTGTTGCAAAAACTCCATATTATCACATACGTACGGTACGGGAGACTTATGGTGGGCGGTATACCTTCGTGATAGTTCTTACGTTATCAGCACAAAGTGAAATGTCAAATTTCTAGCGTTATAAAAGTTGTAACCATTACATGGGAATGAACGATCAACGATTAACGAGCTCAGTCGGACTGTTTTCTCAACGGAACGTTGACCATCATGGTTGCCTAATTGTCGCATCACGACCACCGTGACCAATCAGCTGATTATTCAGACAACGTAAAATTAACTACGTACTAAACGAAACCGACAACGTTGCACATGAACTAAACGCAGGGATAGTTTGAAGCGGACAAGAAAGTATGTTATCGCGTTTGAGGTGATTGTCGGACAACAGACTTGTGACACATTTTGAAGTGACAATAGATGACGCTTAAAAACGACATTTAATACATTATACAGTTCCTGTATATTAGTCAGATAGTTAGTTGAGCTATCCAATATCCAAAAACAATTGATAAATTAGTTTTTATTATTGTTGACCTTTAATTTATTTACTATATTTAGTAGTTATTGAAGTTCTATCAAATTTCGACTAGAGACTCGGATTTTCATTGACCAAGTTCTAAAGCACTTTACCGTCTTCTTTATTCCATTTTCCAAAACAAATACGTGGGCATTTTACTATAAAACATAATTTCCTATTTATTATATCCTGTCATGTCATAGTACTTATCAATTGGATCATGGTCATGGTTTGCCGTAGATTCGTTACTTTCAGTCACTGATTAATTTTAACCTCGTGTTTATTCCCATATAAAGACAATTGTTTCTAAGGAAATAAACCGAACCAGTGACTAAAATTCCGTCCCTTAGGACCGTATTCACTGCTGTTATTTAATAGCGTTTTCGACCGAGTGCTCTGGAGAATAATGATAGTGTAAATCGCAAAGTGAGTAATTCCATTTAGCAAAATTTTACGGGAGAGCTAAAAATCAAACGTATTTTGCCTGTCAACAATTTGAAACTTTTCTTATTTTTCTGAAAAAGTTGAGAGTTCTAGCAGGATAGCAGTCAACTGCTATCTGTTGGCTGCTATCCTGCTAGAACTCTCAACTCTTCCTTAAGTTCGCAGTCGCGGTCAGACGCCGTTTTATGATATTTTTCTGTATCAGCTTCTGTTGCAAAACGTGACTTGGGTATTTATCCGACTATAGATATGCTATTATATTACTAGATGGTGCCATAAAAAATATTATAGAAAGAATAGAGTTACGCACTTTGCGATTTACACTATCGATATCTCTACTTGTTTTAACTTCATATATTAACAGGGCATCGAAATACTCTTAGAGTGCTCTAGAACAGTCAGTCGAAAATGCTATTAAGACCCAGTTGTATAATGCCACTTTAAACTTAAGCTGAAGCTTAAACCCTTAACAACGACTATTTCAATAATTGTTGTTAAGGATTTAAGCTTTGGTTTAAAGTTAAGCTGGAATTATAGAACCGGGCCTAAGTAAGTTTTCGTAAGTTCTTCTTATATGTTTAGGATTGTCTCAAGTTGCTATGTATTCATAGAGGTGAACTTTGATAAGTTAATGTCAATATTTTCAATATCAATGTCGTCCATATCTCGCATGTTTTGCAATAGAAATTAGAACTGTTCGTTGTTGCAAAAAATTCTTCTTTATTCCACTCCTTCGAAAACAGTGTGTACGACTTAAGGGACCACGACGTAAGAAAATTGAATTGACGGTCACAAAACTGTTTTAAATCGACTTTGAATACATATATACATAAGTTGTAGCCAATGTTTAAGATTTTATTAAGGATAAGAACTGTATATGTATACAGGTATTTCAATATTTAACTGAATCTGCAGTTTGCTTACTTTCTTCCACTTCTGCCGAACCTAATCTCCCAATATTTTTTCAATGTTGTTTTCATTTTCCTTCTATCATTTCTTCTAATATCATTTTTGACTTATGTCATTCGCAAGACATGTTCCATTTATCTGATTCTCGGCATTTTTGTAATTGCAGTTATATTTTCAGTTTTTCTATAAGTTCTTGATTTCTTTTTCAACCAAACTCTTTCTTAAATCTTTCGCCTTCATATCTTCAGCACACTTTGCTCTACCTTTTTCAAATTCTACTCACGCTTCACACGCTTACGTTACTAATGTTGATGTATCTATTGTGTAAAGGCTTCAGGTTTTTTTTTTTTGTTAATTATCGTCCTCCTTCGCAGTTGGTTTCAGAAACATTATCAATCTGGCTTTGATTTCTGAATTAAAGATGTCGTTATAACTAACGGAGAACAGAACCTAAATAAATAAGTAAGTAGCTGAAAGCATAAAAGAAACAACATGAAGTAATTGAAAGAATAGAGAAGTTTCCGAAGAAGATGGATATACGAAGAAAAATCCAAATATGAATAGAAATTATACTCGTAGCAAGAGAAATGAATAGAAATTATACTCGTCGCAAGAGAAGTGCTTGGAACAATAAAAGCGGACAAAATTTGTAGAGTTTAGGAGGAAAGCCAGGTGTAGAGTAAAAATACTAGCGTTCTCATCAGCCATCCTTGTAAAATGCCAAGGAGAAAAGGACTACGGATGAATTTTTGTAAAATAGTATTTCACCTACTCATAAACTAGATGTTTACAATTTTTCTACCACGATTTAGCAAGTATATACTGGTAAAAGATCTGTACTGATAATAAGTTGTATAAAAATATGACATGGGAAGTCCTCATTTTTCTGGAGATACACATTGATAAATTGATAATACTGATTGTGTTTTTCTTCTGGTTTCCAAAGAAATGATACACGAATATACGTCCCAAATCTCACTTTCGCCAGCTTTCGTCGAACTCTATAAGAGCTTGAGAAGAAAATCCAGGAGAATATGAGAGTAGAAGAGAAGGTGAGGAGAGTGATAGCTAGAACAACTTAATGGTTTGGCAAACCAGTTGATGAGATGGCACAATGATAACGTTGAACGATGACGTTAATGGCTGTGCTACCTTCTCCACACAAACACATTATTGGCAAGCGGAATGGACTTTATGTCAATATTCCTCAAAGTTTTATACCTAAGCCCTACAATGAACACAGAAGGTAGTCTACATTATATTTTAATATTGTTTTTTCAATGGGTTTTGCATTCGACAGATTATCTTGATAAGCAAACAAAATGAAACTTCCCTGTTTGTTAGTTTCGTATATAACTGACATTTTCGTGAACTAAAAGCATGGTCCTTGGAAAATTCCACTTTCGGTAATATATGTACATATTGGAGGTAACTTCTAATCTTTATAATGAAGATTATTTACATGCGAAAGGCAGTCAATTTCGAGAAGCAAAAGCAAAGAATTTTGTAGAAAAATGTTATGAAGGTTACGATGTTTAAATTCAAGATTTCCGTGGGATGAAAGATCTAATCGTAGACTATGTCGATTTTATGAATTCGTATCCAAGGTCAACGGCATGTTTGTTTGAACTTGCATGACGATGGGAGTCGTACTATGCAAAAAGTGAATCGTAAACGCACTGATTAGATAACGGGATTCAAACAGGAGTAATGTGGTTACCTCGGACTAGCGTATGAAATTCCGTATTCAGCGGAGGTTCTGAATAGTTGTAAATAAATCAAGCGACCGATTGCGTGACCTACCGCAACGCATTCCTCACATAAATTACGCCGCCGCCGACTTATCGCGTTGCTTAATGCCGCCTTCATGTTTTATGAAGCAATTTGTGTAACGAGCGAGCGGCCAGGTAACGCTGACGGTCTTTGTGCCAGACAAATTCCCCGGATCCCCTTGCCTTTGAGCTTCGAGTCCATTAACCATGGAAAACGGGTCGCCTATAAACGCCGATCGTGCACTCGTACTTACCTGAGGGAAGAACCTGATCAGAACAGGTCGGGAGGAAGCGGAGGGTCAGCCATCGTCTCGGTCGGCTTTAAATCTGCGGGGTCAACCACTCCCGAATGCAGGTCATCGATTTTGTACGACACACGCAACTTCTGAAATGCTGTGCTGCTGCTGCTACTTCAAAAACAAGGTTAACGGCGCGGAAAAATTTACCGCTCGAGATTAACACGGTGAAAGCAGTTTCGACATTCCCGTTTTTTCTTTATTAACAAAAATAATTCTTTAATTAGTTCTGGTCTCATTTTATTATCCTTTTTCCTAAGACATAGTTATTATTTGTTTTCAGTTTTCCACAACAAAAGTGAAAATAAGGAAAAAGTGAAACTTCAAATCAGTTGAATGATTCTCTCAAGAAAGGAATCTAAATTATATAATTTTATGTATAGGTTCTGATGAGTAAGCTGTAGAGTAAGCTTTTAACGTGAACTGGTAAGAAGGAAATTGCTGAAAAATGAGCTTTAAAAGAACTTGAAGAACAATCAGTTCCTACGTCTCTGTTGAGTTTTTGCTAAACGTAATGAGGTGAAGCAAAAACTTTCTCAATTTTTTAAACATTAGTTGATAAATTCTAGTTTTCGTTTCAATGAGGACATGCCAGGGTTAACCCGTTAGTGCCTAGCGTTACCAAATGGTAACGAAAACATGCTCTGATAAAAGAGTTTACTGTAAGTGTAATTTTCCTTTTTAAAAACAGATGGCGCAAGTTTAGACCGGTAATATGTGAGTACTGATTGCTCTGTGATTCACATAGCGTACAATAGCGTTTTTGTTATTTTATGAAGTGATAATTTCAGACGTCTGCGAAAGTGTTCAACATCATGGATATTCGATTGATGTAAAGTGACTTTACTTATTAGTAAATCGTAGTAATGCCCTAATATACAAAAGTTATTAAAAGTAAGGATCAATCTAACCTTTGCCGACGTTTTGTTCATATAACTGTAAAACCCTAAGAATGCCCATGCATGAAATTTAGCGCATTACCAAATGGTAACGCTAGGCGTTTACAGTATATAATTTGCTTGCTTCTATAGTAAGACCTTTTTATTTATAGTCGCGGATTTACATTAGAAGAGGCTCTAGAATTGGCTTATGCCGATGATTTGGATGTGGAGCATATATTTGTTGAACCTCCAGATGTAAATGTTTTAACTCACGAAGAATCCGGTGATGAAGAAACACCAGATATAAATCATTTACCTGGTCGTCAACTTGCAGCTGCAACAGAAATTGTTTTGCGTAATAATGATAGAATAGGACTTGATAACGAGGACGTAGTAGTAAACGATGACGATGATGATAATTATGTATCTAGCGACAGTAAAGGTGTAGATAATGAGACTAAGGAAATACCGCCAAAAATTTGCAAGCAGTTTTCTTGGATAGAAGGAGATTTTCATGTTGAGCCATCAAACTTTTCACATTAGAATTTCTCAGAGTTTCGAGATTTAACTCCCGTACAGGTGTTCGAAAATTTTTTTGATGATGAACTTATCAATTTTTTGATAGATCAATCAAGTCGTTATGCAAGTTTTAAAAATTACCCTAACCCAAAAATAAACTATGAAGAAATGAACTGTGCCATAGGTATTCTAATACTCAGCGGTTATAGTTCGCTTTCAAATAAACGTGATTATTGGGACAGTAAGAATGATCTGAAAAATCTGTTGGTAACTGAATCGATGAGACGTAATAGATTCCTCAGCATTTTACAGTTTCTCCACTGTGCTGACAATCAATTTATAGATGAAAATGACAAAGTATGGAAAATGAGACCTTTTATGAATTTACTGAAAGAAAGATTTTTACGTTATTTTGTTCCGGAGGAAGGCCTGTCATATGACGAATCTATGATCAAGTACTTCGGTCGCTACGGATGCAAACAGTTCATTCGTGGCAAGCCAATCCGATTTGGATTTAAAATGTGGTGGAAACTGGTGTTCTAGTTGCTCGGTGGGTGGATAATAGTGTGGTTACTGTTGCGTCAACTTGTCATGGTGTAAACCCCCTCACTACAGCAAAGAGGTATTGCAGAAGTGATAGAAAATCTATACAAGTGCCAATGCCAGCAATGATTCGGCACTACAATAATAATATGGGTGGAACTGACTTGATGGATCAGAACATCAATAGATTTAGAACGAGTATTAGAGTAAAGAAGTGGTGGTGGGTAATATTTACCTGGTTGTTAGATGCATCTATCGAAAATGCATGGACTTTGTATAAAAATTCCGGAAACACAATAACGCAAAAGAATTTCAGACGGGAAATTGTAAAGGTGTATTTATCGAGATATGGAACACCTGCACGTGGTGCTGGTAGACCTGCTACATCTTTATCCAGTGCTACTTTGAATCGAACTTCTGATGATTTGCGGTACGATGGACTAAACCATTTACTGGTATCGGTTCCGAAAAAGAAAAGACGACGCTGTGCTGGAGAAGGTTGCGCATCCAGCATTAGAACAATGTGCAAAAAGTGTAATGTAGGGTTATGTATTGAATGTAATTTGATTTATCACACCAAATAATGGTATATCTCTGTTTGTTGCTTTTTAATAAAGTAATGATAAGTTATATTATTGTAGTAGCTCAAGCGCCTAGCGTTACCATACGGTAACACCTTTTTTTTTAGAAAATTATTCCTGAAAAATAAAATTATTCTATCTGGTATACTTTTTTGCAACTCTAACATAACTTTTAATAAAGTATCAAAATAAAACATAGGGGCCGGGTTGCACAAAACATTTAAGCCAGGTTTAAATTTAAGCTGAACTTAGACTGTGATAAGGTATGGCGTACAGCATTCTATGTGTCACATTCTCAGTTAGGCTTAAATTGAATCCTGGCTTAAAACTTTTATGCAACTCAGCCTAAGAATTAATTCGGGCACTAATGGGTTAAGTAGCCCATGATAAATTACCTAGACGACTATTATATGAAAATACTTTGCTTAATGAGACAATTAGGCGAGAGTCGTTGGAAATCAAGTTAGTTTGTTCTTAGATATTTAACTGCCTATGAAACTTCATAGGATCAACAAGGAAGAGTTTTCGCGCTTCGGTGACCAAATACGTCAGTGAAATTCGTATCCCTTCCAATCAATTTTTAATTTATATTATAAAACGATTTCGGAAATTTACGAAGGTCTATAATTACTGATTACACTGGCCTACACTCATTTTGGTACCTGATTTTGAATATATTTGGTTCGCTAATTACAAAAATGCTATTAGTTATTCTGTATCAGCTCTACTTTACGAGATATTAAATAAAGGCAATTTTAACAAAAAATTGATTTATTTCATCATTCCACATGCAGAAATTGCCGTTTAAGCGATTTTGTTGAATGAATTTGGTTTGGATAGTTTCGCATAAGTCCCTAGCAATAGTCTGTCATCATGTGAACATCCCGTCTTCCTCGGTACCTATCTTCCAATGTTTTTATATCTTGATGGAAGCGCTCTCCTTGCTCTTCACTAAGTTAATAAAAAACAAAAATACGAAGTAAGGCATTTATTTGACAAAGTAGATATATATACATTCATCACTTGGCACTTAAAAATTTTCTTTTATACGACTTTCTAAGCATGGAGTTTACTAGGGCAGTCTCGCTGAAGACTCCAACAGTAGTCGGCCATCATGTGGCTATCCCATCGTCCTTGATATCGATTTT
The DNA here is from genome assembly GCA_958336345.1 of Dorcus parallelipipedus. Classification (NCBI taxonomy): domain Eukaryota; kingdom Metazoa; phylum Arthropoda; class Insecta; order Coleoptera; family Lucanidae; genus Dorcus; species Dorcus parallelipipedus. The sequence continues at coordinate 39,363,453 of OY284482.1, read as the reverse complement.
CCATAGTTTTAAAGTCCTGATGGAATCTTTCCCCCTGTTCTTCACTACAATCACCTAGGTTTTCTGGAAACCGATCTAAGTGGTTGTGGAGGTAGTGAACTTTTATGCTCATGTTACAAACGAGAAGATTAAAGTTGGAAAGCATATTTTCCACTAATTCTATGTAATTTTCTGCCTTATGATTATTATCGTTTCACCCAACAAATCATAGACCTTAATCGCGCTGTTAAATTAATCAGTATTTAACTACATTCTGTGAAACTCTTGGTGAACCGGGTAAGGCGGAGGTAGACAGAAGGATATATGGGCCTGAGATTAATTAGTGCGTGAGGGTTAACCAGGTATAGGAAGCTCGGATCTTATGGTCATAGGTAATTCCAAGTATCTCAAATCGACTAATTAGATTGCAATTATCGGAACGAAATTTCTATTTTGACCTCTAAAGATATATTTATTTCATTATTTTTGTCTTTTATCAGAACTAAAATAGCCTGTATCTAAAAAACTAGAGCTCCTACGAAAAAAAAACGACGTATCTTTGGAATCAGCAAATCAATACTCAAAATCAGTTCTTACTTTTCCGGCACCAAAAAAAAATTCATTTTGTTGGCCTGTGTTATTAATCAGAAGACGATCGCAAGACTTGCCAGAAGCAGATTACTTTTTGGTAAGTCTCAGGTTGAAGAAGTGTTTGTCTGAGCATTGGTAAATGTTATATTGTAGTTTTCCCTACAAGCAAGCAGTTTACCAGAAATATGCAAGACTGCCTGAACTAATGGTACGAGCGTACCATTGGCTTGCAAGACTGCCTGAGCTAATGGTACGAGCGTACCATTAGCTTGCATATTTCTGGCAAATCGCTTGCTTTTAAGGAAAATTACAATATAACATTTACAAATGCTCAGATAAACACTTCTTGAACCTGAGCCTGACCCTTTGGTCTCTTTAGTAATCTGCTTCTGGCAAGTTTCCTTGCCTAATCTTTTGATTATGATCCTTGCTACTGACCTTCGCAAATTTCCGTAATCGTTTTATATGTAAATTAAAAATTTATTCGAAAGGGTACGAACTTCACTAACGATGGGCTGGTATCAGAGTCAGTAACTTAAAGTTCGTTTTTGAGGTAGATACATATACCGTGAGTTCAAAAAGTTATTACAAAAGGTTTCGCCATGGAAATAGAAGTTTGTCTGCAGTTAGCTGTGTTCTACAGTAAAAGCCATTGTAATTGTAGCTTAATTGAATTCTCACAATAACTTATGACAACAAAAGCATGATGATAGTTAAAGCTTGCAGTAGACATTACTTTTGGTTTCCACGGGCAAGCCTTACGTAATTACTGTTTGAACACATGGTATATGAATTGGTATGCAATTGTCGCCGTCGAAAAGATTTTCGTAACTAATAAGTCTCTTTTGTGAACGGAAAACGGTAACTAATAGTAAGCGATTAGTCGTGATTTACAAGTTGAGCATTGAGTAAAAAGGCGGTTGTTTATGATCTAACAATTATTTTCGATTTACGATCGGTTATATCGATTATGATTTTTCGATAAACGATTACATTTAGCTGTTTATATTGCATTATTTTGATATTATTTTAAGCGATTACTTTGTGTCCATCGGTTTAGATGATTTTCAATTTTTTTGACTGTGAATAATTGATTCGTTTCAAGGAGTTAGTCTTTTTCGCTCAATTCATAGAATTGTTCGTTATGTAATTATTTGTTTTCCATTTCTTAAGTATGAATAAAAGTTTTCGTTCTGTTTATCAATAATTTTTGACTAGTCAGTTATTTAGGTCATTTAAAGTAACTATATCGAACCTCCAATGCTTTCGCCACTGTCTTTCATTAATCTTTAATGATTAATTAAGCTTCTCAAGTAAAGTAGAATGTTTTCTATTTATCTAATTGGTTGTTTTCGATTACTTTCAGTTTTTTTCAACGATCATTTACAATACACTGTTTGTTTCTGAATAATAAAAAAACTGCTTATTGCTTTCGCTTAAACAATTGTTTTTTCTTGCTATTTTCAGTTTATCAGTTGCTTTCAAAATTCCCTGCTTTCAAATACACACTAGGTTTTCTAAATTTAATGCCTTTCCATTACACAGCGAATTGTTTTAGATTATTTTTGAATAGTACTAATCGACTGCTTTTGAGGATTACTTTGTTTCAGCTTATTCAACAGTTTTCGACTTTTTTTTTTAAATAATATAACCATTATTACTATCAAGTCGACTAACGCAACGAATGATCAGAAACTAATTAGTTGATTAATTATATCAGATCTAATCCATATATTTTGATTAACTAGTTATTAAAAAAATGATTAAATATTGCCATACAATTATTTGATTCAAATAAGAAATAATTCAATTCATTAATTGATTGTTGAACAATCACCAATTTTTTTCACATATCTATACTCGTATTTAGTTGCAAGCTTGTAAGTAGGATGTTCCAAAATGTTCCACGTAATTTTCTGTAATACCTAGTTACTCTAGAAACTAATGGTGTAATTTTTTTTAAGTAGTTGATGCTAATTGCGTTATTTATTAGCAAATAACTAACGATTGCAGCGTTAGCAGTGATCAACCAGTTGATCTCAAAGAATTCCCTCGATACTCATGATAGAATACGTCAATTTAGCTTTTAAAAATACAGCAAAATTTGCACGTGTTATGAAAGCCTACCAATAAGTACGAGAGTATAATTGTACCTAACACTTTTGGTAGGTTCAATATAATGTAACACTTTTGCTAGATTCGGTGTCTTTTGGGTTTCTAGAGTGTTCTTGTCGAGCGCGAGTCACACTGAATAAAGAATAACTTAGAATCCGTCGACGAGGGTGTTATCCCCTGAGGAGGAGGCGGCGCGCGTTCGAGAAAGCCGACGGATTTCGTCCTTATATTTATTTATATAACGGGCGGCACTCACTTGATTACTTCCGTGGTAATAACAGAAATTCAACATTGTGACGAATTAAAAGGAAAAATTGTACCTATTTCATTTTTAAATTGAAATAATAAAAATAAAATCATCGTCGCCAAATTGATATGTTAGAAATTCTTTTTCTTCTTCTTTCTCGATTCGTTTTGACCTCTCAGGCGTCGGATTGTGTGTCCCGGTCTTCGTTTATCCATGTCTTCCAGGCCTTTCCATCTTTTGCTAAGATTCTCATCTCTTCCTTTGTTTTACCTTCTATTCTTCTAAGATCCTCTATCTGGTCTAACCATTTCTTTCTTGGTCTGCCTCTTCCCTTTCTGCTCGGTTTACTCATTTCCATTATTCTTTCTGTTAGCCTGTCGTTCTTCATTCTTGTGACATGCCCGTACTAGTTTAACTTCTTTTCTTTAATTTTTTCTAGGATTGCTCTTTGTTTTACCAATCTGTGATCAGAGCCTATTACTGCTTCTTTCCTTGTTTCTATATTTTGAAATTCACAATTATCAGAAATTTCTAACCTCACGATTAGATGCAAGAATCAAAAGAAAATTACTTCCGTTTTTCTATTTAGAAATAAAATGTGTTCAAAAACTCTCACGTTTGGAATTGGCCATGACTTGAGAGTCAAAAATTATTTCGTCAATTTTTTTTTGTAAGGATAATAGTCTGATAGTCTTGGAGTATCCTGCGTGAATTATCATACTACTTGGAGCAGTCCTGGGAGGACATAACATCCTGTGTTAAAAAAGTAATTACATAAGAATTGACCATGGAAACACAAGTAATGTCACCATTGCTATTGTTGTCATAAATTTATTTTATCAGTCGGGATTGTGCTTGTTTTTGAGGCTTTCTGTGGACATTGCTTCTGTTTCTTCCATGATCGGCCCTTAAAAGGACTTTTTAAACTCACGTCTTCGAACAACATTGAGGTCGTTCAAGGCGAACCCATAGTTCCATTTTGCTAACACTCCAAGAATACCGTACCCACAGTTCTATTTTGCTACCACTCCAAGAATAACGAAAATTGACAACGTATCACGGTACATGAAAGTGGAGTGAAACAACCGTAATAAACATAGACCCTTCATCACCCAATATACAACGGGAAAGACTGGATGTTGAAATTTCGTCAAAAAGACCGATAAGATTAAACAAAGGAAAATTGAAAGACAGTCGGGGAGAAGATCTACTATTTCGTTCGCTGTAAGGTTTTATATTACCGATGTGAACTTCTCGCCCAACTTCATCAAATTTTTTTTAAATAATTTAGTGGGTTTGTACCCCGTTTGTACCACTTTTTATTTCGTTTGTACCTCAAAGGGAACGAAATAAAAAATTATTAAAAAAATAATCGTCGCCCAACTTTAAGATATTGTTATTTCGTCAACGCCATTCGATAGAGAATCGTTTGTACCTGTTTGTACCTCTTTTCATTTCGTCTGTACCTCAATGGAAATTAATCATACTTTGGCTTGAATCAGCGAAAGACTTAATAGAACGTTATTTTCGAAACATTAAAAACGCTATACTTCGGTTCCCGTTGAGCTACAAACGAAATGAAAAGAGGTACAAACAGGTACGAACGATTCTCCTTCGAGCCTCCTTGGTCGTTTTTCGATATCTTAAAAAATAGCGTATGTACCGCCTTAACGTTGTTTTAAAACATTGAAAACGCTATACTTCGGTTCCCGTTGAGGTACAAACGAAATGAAAAGAGGTACAAACGATTCTCTATCGAATGGCGTTGACGAAATAAAAATATCTTAAAGTTGGGCGACGGTTATTTTTTTAATAATTTTTTATTTCGTTCCCTTTGAGGTACAAACGAAATGAAGAGAGGTACAAATAGGTACAAACGATTCTCTATCGAATAGCGTTAACGAAATTAAAATGTCTTAAAGTTGGGCACCGGTTATTTTTAATTATTTTTTATTTTTTTAGCCTTTGAGGTACAAACGAAATAAATAGTGGTACAAACGGGGTACAAACCCACTAATTTATTTAAAAAATGTTTTGATGAAGTTGAGCACCAGATTCACATCGGTTTTTATATTCGGCCTGCACTTTGGTAAAGTAGACAGAAACCTTGTCAATGGGATATGGGTTAGGCACGTTTGAAACCATTACTTTAAGGAACATTGGAAAAATTAATCAACATTGTTGACTGGCTGAAATAGATTCTGTCCGAAAGCCAATTAATTAAAGACAAAAAAAAAACTATTTATATCTCAAGAATGGTAACACAGACCGTCAAGTGACAACCTTTGTGACAAGAAAATAAACTTTGTTTTTCGCCTTTTGCACAACAAAACCGCTGTTTGTCCAAACGAAGATGTTATTAAATGCACGTTATGTTTAATTTGTGCGATTTCGGCCCAGTTGTACAATGCAAGTTTAAACCCATTACGATTATTTCAACAATTGTTGTTAAGGGTTTAAGGTTTGGTTTGAATTTAAGCTGGAATTGTACTACTGCGCCTCAGGCCCAGTTGTGCAATGCCAGTTTAAATTTAAGTTGAAGCTTAAACCCATAACAACGATTATTTCAACAATTGTCGTTAAGGGTTTCAGCTTTGGCTTAAAGTTAAACTGGTATTGTAGAACTGGGCCTTAGGCCCTAGCTTAAATTTAAGGTGAAGTTTAAACCCATAACAACGATTATTTCAACAATTGTTGCTAAGGGTTTAAGCTTTGGCTTAAAGTTAAACTGGCATTGTACAACTAGACCTTACAGAGATTTGTGAAAGTTTATTTGTTAATAAAACGAGTGAAATTAAGGTAGAACAGCGCAGTGTCATAAAGTTCTTGACAAAAGAAGGCAATGGCCCAAAAATTATTAACGAAAAAATGGTTGTCGTGCATGGGGAAGATGCACCATTTTATTTTCAAGTAAAATTTTGGCCTAAACTCTTTCAATAGGGTACAGAATCAATTAAAAATGACCCAAAGTCTGGACAACCCGTGGAAGCTCGAACTGAAGAGTCGAAAATTTGGTACTACAAGATCGTCGTATAAAGGTCTCCGTTCAATGAAGTCTGTACATATGTATATTCGAAACAAGTGTCTTGAAAATATTGCGTGACTATTTGACAGATTGCTTAATCTGGGAATCCAAATCATACCCAAATCGTGAGCAAAAACTGGTTAGAAAAGTAAGTTTTCAAGGAAGTTTGGCCGCGTTGGAAAGAAGTGGAAATGATGGGGTGAGATTGGAGTATATCGCTGGGACTCTTCCACTAAACAATAATCCATGCAGTGAATTTCGTAAGGGCTCTCCAGTACCACGAAAAGCCAAAACTAAAAGAAAACTGATGGCAACATTTTTTTTTCGGATGCTGAAGGAGTCTTAATTATTGAGCACATGCCGAGGAGGGTCTAACATAAATGGAGACGCATATGGAAACAAAATTCAAAGTTTAAAAACTGCTCTGGAGGAAAAACGCCCACATTTTATTTGATTAAAAAAAAATTGTTGTTTCGCGACAATTGTTGGGTTCATAAGGCAGACTCTGTAGGCTTATAGAGTTAAGGCCTTGACCTAGCCCAAACTTGTTTTTGTTCACAAACTTAAAAAAGCATTTCAGAGGAAAATGTTTTGTATCTTGAAGAAGCTGTTGAACAATATTTTGCAGAGTTGCCGAAGGAATTTTTTCCTGAGGATATAGGGCAATTGGGAAATAAGATTGAATGAGTTTAAAGGTGTTGTAGAAAACTAAAGGGTTGTTAATGTGATAGTGGTTTTTTTTATGGCTAGGTATACATAAAAATACGCCCTCGTATTTAGTACCGGTAAGGTGCGTGCCTTAATGCGGATCAGCTGTTACTGAAAAATGAGAGCATCCATCATTCATTAAGCAATCACAGCAATGTTTTGTTAAGTTGGTTCTTAAAATTTTCCAGAGATGAGGGATGAAAGGGAGCAGGTAAAGGGAATACTAGGTCTGTTCCATTTGGCAGAATTTCAAGTCCTGAATCGTTCAAATCATGCGCAGTATGAAATTTATATCTAATTTTGTGCACTGCTCATGCTCAGTAGGATTTTGAACGGTTCAAAACTTGAAATCCTGACGAATGGAACGAACCTATTATGACAAGTGCAAGAGAACATTTTGAACCGTAACAAATGATTGGAATGAGTGGAATTGCAGCACAGGTAGTTGTTAAATGCTCCAATTAACTTTTATCTTGAAATGATGGCGTATTCAGGTAATAATGAAGTCTGAGAAGTTATTATCTTCGAAGGTGCGTTGCATTTATTCTCTGAAAAACGCTGACATTAATTTATACCCGCCGAAATAAAACGGGCGACTTCATAAAAATTTAATTTGCTTTAGTTCGCGAACGGTAGGGGCGGGAGTTTCCCAGCCAAGCCGCCCCCGGGCCGCCGTCGCCGCCGTACGTAATTTATGTGCGCTCGTTGTCGGCTGCGCGATCTCAATTTGCATTGAAACACGAGAGCGCGCCTCCGTCGCTCTCCCGCCTCCGACAACTTTCGCGAACATGTGTTTGCGCATTATTATGCCTGTTTGAGTGCCGTGCTTAAATTTCTGCCTCGCGCTCTATTAAACTGAGCTGCATTTTTGTTTTTCCTTCCGCAATCGCGGGCTTTTACGGCGCACGATTCCAAGAGTTTAATGGACGATTGTGTTTCCTGAGCTTACCCCGCCCCCGTAATTGAATTTCCGCTTAACATTAAACATTTTTGCGTGATTGATTTTTCTCCGACAAACTTCCAAGCTTTTAATTAGATAATTGGGAGAATTATACGCTCGAAGTTCACAAAGCTCGGCTCCCTTAATGAAACCATTAAATTTAGAGGCAAAGCGGAATATTTCGCTAAGCTTTGTGAATCCTTACTATCCTGAGCTTTCGCCTTCTGACAGTTAACATCGAATTCTTGTGCACGTGTTCCATGCCGCGCAGGTTGGCTTTAGCTTACCGTCGTTCTCTCTCTTTGAAAACTTTTGTTCGAATTGAATTCATTTTTCACCGCAGATGAACTTATGAGTTTCCGAAGAGGTAAAGAAGTCTGCAATACTTCTTATCTCTTGCAACTTAATTAAGTCTTTCACTTTTTCGTTCTGCAATAACAACTTCAATTATGAAGTTGAGCTGCCCTGTTACAGTTCGCTTGGATTTAATCAACCACGATGTCATGCAAATTTATCTAAGTATTATCGAAATAGGTATGTTCTGTCCTTTATTTTATGGACTTGTTACTACGAATTTTCTTCCTATCTACAGATACTTGTTTTGTTACCTTCAGTAGTTTTTCTATATGATTTCGTTTAGATTAACACCTAAACGCGAGATTTGCGTGCAATCACTAGCTCGCGGTTGTTTTAAACGAATCTGCGATGGAAAATTCGACGGGGCTTCGATGATATCGAATCGATATCGAACTGTAACGGTGAGTTAAAAGACGCGTCGCCGTCGACGTCGGCGAATAACAGGGGAACCGTGTGACCCAGATTCCCGATCTGCTCGCTCGCTGCGCCGCCGGCTGCTGCGAACTTGATCTTTGCTTCGGAGATTGTGATATAAATAACTTGCATCAATGAATCCAATTACTGCTCGCCCGTGCGTGCTGCCGACGCCGAGCGCAATTGCACTAGAAATGTCTATTAATTACTCGCGAATTGTGGACGTGTCATAGTGACGAAATCGACTAATGAATGATGACGTTACGCCGAAGCACTATAAAATATATAAAAATTTAAATTGTTGAAAACAATAGACTGAAAAAAAAATTGTCTGTGCATTTGGGCACTGATGTCGATTTTATTAATAAATCATAAAATATATTGCATTCTTTCGCCTCCAAAATGCCATAAATAAATGCAACGTAAAAGGAAATACCTGTGGATATCACTTCTTTGAAGTTAGAAACAGATAACTGTAATGTGGCGCCTTCTTAGGAAAACAGAAAACGACTTTGAACTAAGAATGTGATTAGTCAGATAAAGGATTTTATCCTTAATTAGTTTAGGAAACCAGGAATTTAATAAACAACCAAGAACATTATCTTAATCAGTACAGTATATGTTACCTGCTGCTGTGTACCTGTAATTCCAAAAAAAATTAGGATTTGCCAAAAATTTTAAAAACATTCTCTTAAAATTCTTTGCATGTTTAATATATGACGGTTGTATGTAGAATTAGGATGTATGTGAGACTTAAGAAAGATATGGTCTTGTGTGCTTATGTAAAATTAAGGTATGCATACATACATTTGGTTTAATTTTGTATTTTCTTAATCCAAGAAAATAAATTTTTAAATACTAATTGATAATTTAATTACTAAAATATAGTTAATGTTTCTACAAGCTGTGAAATATGAATATAAATAAAGGAAACTTGATTATCTATAATAAATCACAATAATATGTATCTTCGTTTTTCAAATTAACAAGTTTAAAAAAATTCCTACAACTCAAGTTTAAGGGTCAATCATAAAAAACTTATGCCGTTAGAAACTTCAACAAAAGGTATTTAAGATCGTGTTATTATGTAATGTATTAACCAAAATTTAAAGCCAAATATTTAAGAATAACTAATTTATAGAGTAACCATTTTTAGCGATAAATTATCTATATCTCAAGAACAATAAACTTTAGATCAATGAAACCCTATACAGGGATATCCACATAAACCGTTCGTTAAAAGTTCTCAAGGTTGCAGTTCACGTAGATATTTGAAATTTAAGGAGCAAGGGTTTTCCGTAGAGATCTCTTTAAATAAAATAAAATTGTCTTTGTATCACTTCCGGTTGTACCGGAAGTGGTACAAAGACAATTTTATTTTATTTAAAGAGATCTCTACAGAGAACCCTTGCTCCTTAAATTTCAAATATCTACGTGAACTGCAACCTTGAGAACTTTTAACGAACGTTTTATGTGGATATCCCTGTATTATTTTCGTTCACTCATAATGAGCTATCTAATCGTGTAATAATCTATACGGTGTTCCCTTTAAAAAAATACAAGTTAGGGTTGCCACACTCTTACGGGACACGTCTAAAGAATCTTAGATTGTGCATCTAACCGATATTTTTTTTAGTGTGTACACGGACAAGACTATGTACAGTTCCGCGCACCTTAAATGCACCTCACTCTTAAAACCTTGTGATATAAGGGTCACAGAACTGTCAAATTGTATCATTTAAGCTGCGCACGACTTTAAAGTCAATAGAGAGATGGAGAGTCAAACAGTCTTGTAACATTTTTTTCTAAGACCTTAGTTGTCCAGATATAGGACTCGCCTTGTTTTAGTTCCTAATTTATCCTAACAAAAGTATATGTATATTACCAACTGATACATGGTAGGTACTAGTGCATACAGAATTCATAGCAATTTACGGCGTGAGTAAAATTTATTTATCACAGTCTTCGAGTTCTATTTTCCGCTAAGTTTCTTCGATACTTTTACTTCTACTTTATCTTTTGAAGTTTGGCTGGTCGATGGTGAAACACCAGGTTATTATCCCAATATACTGACAGAAATTGGAAAGAGTCACATGAACCGACATTATCCACTAATAATGTGTTGACTTTCATAAATAAGTCGACGACAGAACAGAACAGACCTGTATATGATACAGAGTGATTTAATAATAATTTTATTTAAAACCCGACAAAATAAAACCAGTAAAAGATTAGATGTCACTTATTACTCAAAAAACGTTAAACAATAATTCTAGGTATAGAATGAATTAAAAATTAATGTTAGAATGACAAGTTAATGACACTGCTCTATGAAGTGCAATGCCATATTTTGTAAAGACAGTAGTAAAATTATAGTATACATTTTACGACTTTTTTATTACAGAGCGTGACCTTGACATGCTGTAATTTCGTATACATTAGGCCGATTGTGGTCGGCCCGATCCGGTGGACTTGCGACCTTACGCATTTAACAACTATGTGTATGTAGTAACGGAAGAGTCGGTGTCAGTGATTTTTTAATGAAATAATTTATCAATATTTCTAAGAAATAAATTATCACTATTTGCTAGATCAACAATAAATGGTGATGTCAACACTTACAACTCGTAACACGCTAAAGAGTGATTTGCAGTAGACGACGTATACGTAATGATCGTGAACCATTAATCATATACCCTACTTTCACGTCCCCAAAGGTGGGGGAAGCTGGGTGATACTTAGAAATGTGCGAATGCAACAGTGGAATCTTGCAGTAGACAAAGTAGATTGAAAATTAAATTTGTGGCGTCCAAAAATTGGAAACATCCATTCAAGACAATTTTAACAAAAGTATATTGTATTAGAACCCTTAAGACGTAGGCGGTAGTTTTCATCTCATCTACCATGAAGTTTAGAGAAAAAATGTTGTTAAGTTAGGACAGTGGAAAGTACCAAATCCTTTAGAAAAACACAATTTTCTGAGATCAAATTTTATTCCAAATGAAAAGGATATAATTAATCGACTTTCTTTAAAATTTTTAACACTTGTCTTCTTAATTTTTCTGTTCCAATGAATTTTCTCAACAGTTAATCCGAAGAGTTCATTGAAAGACATGTTAGTTTAGTATTACGGAGGTTTGGTTTTCAATCTGGACATCTGTTATCAATCGTCCATTTGGAGAACTTTACATTTTTTGTTTCTTAATGTGTGGCCTCTCGGTTTTACAATGTTCATTTTTCTTATTCTTTTTTTCATTCTGTGTAATAACCACATTTCCAATATTTTAATCTTCTCTGTCTCATTTTCTCCAAAATATATGTATATAGTTAGTGTACAGTTCATTTTTTGTCTATATGCCGATCGATCGATCGATAAGTCAAAGAATTTTTATGTAGCTATCTCCTTCTAATTTTCGTGAAATAGCCTTCTGGCTTTTTTCAAGTCACGTCATTTCGTCGTATATTTTCTTAACTCAGATTTATACGATCAGCATATAGTAAAAAAAAATAATAATAATCTGTAGTCACAATTTTCAGTCGTACTCGAGGAGAAATAAATCTTAAGGTTAATGTGATAGTCGTTCTCAGCTTTGCTTTAAGTCAGATAAAATCAACTTTATTTGGCAAAATCTCTAATTCATCTTTCATTTGTTTAAAAAGAGACCACAAAGAATGAGTTTGTGGCGTTGCCACTGCCTTTCAGAAACTGCCTTCCGATTTTAATCTTTTCCTTCCGTCGAACAGCTTATTGCGGCTTCATTGAACATGGTGTTTCTTTTAACATTGGGTTCTATTTTTTTTTTAACTTAACCGAGATCGAATCCGTTTAGTGAAGCTCATTAAATTTAACTTCTTGAAGTTCAGTATTCCACCTATAGCTTTAATTAACTTAGCTCTGTAATACTAGAATTACAGCAAAGTTTGCGTCGATTAATAATTTATGTTTCAGCATTTATAATACTTCTTACTTTAGACGTAACTCCACCTAACCAAATTTAAATTGAGTCGCAGTTAAGTAGAATAGAAGGAGATGGTTAATTTTAATAAAAAGAAATGATCTAGGAATAAAAATAGAACTTAACTGAAACTTTTAATTTTTCAGGTTATTTGGTTTCATATTGTAATTTTAGTTCTATTTAAGTCAAGAGAAGGGTGAAATTCATACACTTTCACGACCAATTAAGCTAGTTTCATTTTCATTTTGAAATTGAAAAAGAAATTTTAATTTTTCAAGCTTAAAAAGCTTAGGATTTCCATGTTTCAATTTCAATTATATTTATGTTCGTTTTTAACGTCTGATAGTTTATTTCTTTTTAATAAAATTATTTCCCCTAATACGTTCAGGATAAAATTAAAAAAGATTCGTTCTGAGGAAAACTCAAATCTCAACCGGAAACAGTAAATGGTTTCCCCATTCGCTTCGAGCTTTTTATTTTCATCGTTTTCATAAAACGCTCGCAAATACCGAACTAATACGGTTTATCGAACGGGAAACCGCGCCGGCACGTAAACAAACACGCTCCAACATTAATCTGACGCTGTCGCGAATGCGGATCGATCGAAACGTTCGTCGATGCTAAAATGCAGAAATACCAAATGCCTTTTGATCACAATGGATTGAAAAATAATTTTTGCTGGCGATGGCGTTCCGGGTTGATCCACATTCGGTTCACTTAATTAATTGATTCCGGCGAACTATGTGGGCGAGGTTAATTACAAATTATCAGCGATGATAAAATAGCATTTGAGAAAATTCACTGTACGCATGAAGATATTTTGTTGCGGCGAATATTTTAAAATTTAAGAAACGACAATTTCAAAGCTGAAAAGTTTCAGCTTTCTTTTTCTTTTAGGTTTACCGAGACGCTTTTTTGTTTGGGCAGGTATATCGCATAATAGAGTAGAAATGGAATGAAATAAAATGAAAAAGGGCCTTGGAAATTCGAAGCAACGGGCATTAAATCTTGCCATCCGAAATTACACGCGTCGGAAATTTAACGAGCAAAGTTCGACGCATTTCTTCCTCATCGAGGGGACGCGGACGTTAACGACGACGGTATTCGACCGCGAATAGGGTCGTTCGCTTTTCAATGATGATCGAACATTTTTATAAAGGTCAAAAACGGTGTCTATAAGAATTAATAATGACGGAAATGAAAATCTTCATTCTCAAGCGATGTGCACCGGGTTCTATAATTTGATTACTGACTGAAAGCTCAGTTTTTTCGTAAAAAGCTCAGTATAGAAAAGAATAATTTATTGCGAAGACTTAAAATGATTGATAAAAACAATGACTGTCGAAATAAAAAGATCCAAAGCTCTTTGTTATCGGTAAATAACTAGCAAACAAGAAATGTCCAGAAACAAAACAATATTGTCACTTACCTTTCAGTGTTAAGAATGTGGAATTATCCGCCTATGTTGCAGTGCCAGCACTGGGCCGGCCTTGTTTGGAAATCCATGGAAATCCTGTAACAAAAACGCCCAATTAGCCCGTTCTGCGACGTGGAAGCGACGGCAATTTCAGTCCGATAATGGCCACCTAACGATCCCGAACGCTACGTATTAATTGTATTACGCCCGGCTTACAAGAAGTAATTTGCGAAATAGTTTTCGCGGAAGTGCGCGTCGGTCCTTTGAACGTTATAGTAATTGGATCAGGGGGAGCGATTTCGTATACTCTCTCCAAGTCTATAGATAAATTTCTTCAGGGAATAATCAAGACGGACACCATTAACTAGTCTTATTAAAAAAAAAATTGATTAATGGACAAATTATGAAAGTATACGCAAAGGCGCAGCCAGAAATTTTGTTAGAAAAAGGGCATGAGGTGGATTTCTTGAAAAAGTGCCAAATACATCAGCCTATTTTTTAAACATTCAGTTTGTAACAGAAGTTACTTGTATGTTCCTTTTGTTTCAAGTTGACGCCTTCATATTTCCTTTCTTTCGAATACTTCTATAATTAATTCATACTTTTTCATTTCAAGTATTTCAGCAAACAATATTCAAGTGGTTACTCACTTTCACAGAACTTATTAATAAATCTCTTGCAATCCTTTACTTTAAGTTGCGTGAGTTTCTTGTACACAGAATCCGAAAGAGCAAACAACGAAGTTTCCTTTTACTCGTTCTGCCCTTTACGCGCGGCACATTTTCGAGACATCGACAGCGGCGTTAATATAAAATTTTAATTAGAAAATAAACTGAAGGGCGTGCGCCCCATGTAAATAATCGCGCCGACGAGCGGGGGAAGTTTCGCTTCGAGCGGCGATTAAATTAAATCGTATCGGACGTACAATCGTAACTTTACACCCCCGCCCGCGCACGGGTTGATCTTATTGCATAATATACGTGCATATGCAGGAGATTTTGTGCAGCGATTAATTCTCCAAACTGCCGCACATGTTTACGTGTTTGGTTGGCTTCTGCCGGGTTTTAATCACGATGAAACATGAGTTGATCGTGATTATATTGACAGGGGATTATAAGGGATATGTTACGTTAACAATAACCGTCGTTAACCAAAGCTGCATAATACACACTTTATATTCCAAGAATCCTAACAGGTAGCTTCTATTTAATGTCCTGGTTCGGGGCGAAATTGATTTTTAGTCTTTGTTCCGCTTCCTCGTGAACTCACTTGCTGCTTTCATTAAGTTGAACATTCCGAGATTATGAAAATAAAATGTCGGCTCGTATATTTCATGAATATTTACGTGCTTCTCAAGAACAAGATTCGCTGCACATGCAAAGGAGATGTTGACAGATTTTATTACTTCATTACATTCCTTGCGGTTCTTACATTCTTAATATTATTGCTTTCTTGTTAAGAATAATAAACATGTCACATTTTCCATTTCAAATAGATAAGAGATGATTGCTCAGAATAAACGCAAATTTACTCGTACGTAACCTTCGTCGATTTTAATAAATCTTAATGAAATTTATTTATTGTTATAAATTTGTTCAAATCTGATTAAAATTTGATTTTCATTTAAGACACAAAATTGTACAAAAAAGCTTTTAATTACAGTCAAGAGATGGCGTTTGCTTCTGCATCAGTTTTTGTTTTTATTCCATATTAGTAAAAATGTATAAAAATTTATCTGAGTATACATATATCATAAAAATCAGATTTTTTCAAACTGTAGGTTTGAAGATATACATAGGTATATCAATTTATATACATCATGAAATCATGATATACAGTGAAAGCTCTCCTTACGGACAGCTCTCATAAGCGGACATCTATCTTGACCGGACAATTTTTCTGGAACCAAAATTAAAGATAAATTAAATTTATTGAAAACGAAAATTTAGCAATTTAATTAAAATTATAACGTGTAATATAAAGATAGTTACACTTCAGTCTAAATTACAAATGATATTATTGTGAAGAAAGTTTCATTTTTATACAAGAGATGGCACTAAAAACTTTTTCTGTTTCTCGATTATTTCTCGAGAGATTACATTTCTCTC
This sequence comes from Dorcus parallelipipedus, assembly GCA_958336345.1. Taxonomy (NCBI): domain Eukaryota; kingdom Metazoa; phylum Arthropoda; class Insecta; order Coleoptera; family Lucanidae; genus Dorcus; species Dorcus parallelipipedus. Next base: position 39,347,596 of record OY284482.1, on the reverse strand, counting down.
TTCTACTTCATTAAACTTAAGTAAATATAGAGTTGTAATAAACGGGACAATAAACATTTAGAGAATTAGATACTTGAAATTTTCTTCGAGAATTTTTTTTTTGTTAGCCAAGAGATGATATTTTACAGAATACTGGAAGATGCAAAGATGGTGGTTAAAAAAATCAGGAAATTGGAAACCTATAGCAACCTGTGAGCACATTAAAATATGCAACATGATCTTAAACCCACTGTAAAAAACTGAAGCGATAGACTCAAAATAAATAGTAGAACTGGAGTCGAAGTTTATGACGCATCTCCTGGAGGCTTCAAAAGAAGTATACTCTAAATCGAAACTCATGTAATAAATGCCTGTTTGCAGTAGAATTTGAAGAAGAAGAAACTTTATACTTTTCCACAGTCAATTAATTCTAAAACCACTTGCAATCAAATAGAAGAAAAAGGTTATATTTTTGACAGATAAAAATCATCTAAGAAAAGTTAACCCTAAGACCGATCTTTCCATCTCTTAATAAACTGACTATACTAAACTCGGCGAAGTAATAGAGTAATAAAAGCGCGTGATCAGAGCGTGCTGTTTGGATGCAGGGTTCTAATTGGTTGTCTCTGCTTCAATACACAACAGTTTCAATTTACTAATTCTCTAAATATTTTTAATTTTATTTTATTTAAGCCGAAGTGAGAGCTGGTCAAAAGCACTTTTAATTAAAATAGTCAGTTAAATTAACAATTCAAAATTCTTTTTTATATGAAATTCAACTAAGTATGTTTTCAGTAATACTGTAGTAAACAAATCGTTGTTGCTATTGCGTGTAAAACGAAGTATGAAATTGACGTTCACGTTCCGGTTAAACCGCACCGACCAAGGATATTATTTACAGCACGAGGTGACTGCACTCGAAATACGCCAACATAAATTCCAATTAAAAAATTGCAATTATATAATTGAAATTAATCGTACAATTAATTTATTCACTTGCCTTTGTTCAACGTGCTCGCGAGGAATAAATAAAGTACTGCATAACTAAAAACGTGATCATAGTGCCATGCATTGTAACCTTGACACTAAACGGAATCGCAAATTTATCAATAAATGGCGACGAAGTCAAAAATTATTTCAGCGTGAGTTATTTACTCACGCCGCCATTAATCAGGCGGGTTAAACAAACGCACGCTAATTTCAAGTTCAGGCTTGAACAGCTGAATAAAACATTGCGTAATTTATCTCTCGTTGCCTGGGAGGCTGCGTGTGCGTACGTGAGCAATTTGTCGGTAAGAATGTTGGCGCTTAAATAGAACGCGTTCCCTTTCTGAATAATTCTCGGTGCGTGCTGATGAAAAGCGAAGCCGCGAAGAAGGATGCCCCAATTCTCTGTTTAGTGAAAACACGGGTTGCAAATTATAAACAATTAAGTATTAAGGCCCAAGGCTGTACGTGTACTTACGTTTATAACTACAAGCATAAGTACTAAACACTTTTACTTGTATTTAAGTACGTGCAACAAGCGACAGTACTTGTACTTGTAAAATATAAGCACTATTTACTGTTTACTTTTACAAAATAATCCAGAAGTAAATGAAAATGAAATTGTTTTTCTATAGTTCGATACTTGCAGTTAGTTTTAAGCTGGCTTTACACTGGAGGTAACATTGTTAACAACAGTGTTAATAGCATTGTTGTTAACAAATCTTAAAAACTGGGCTAAAAAATGTTATTAACATTGTTGATAACATCAAAGAGTGCTGCTAGCAAAATGTTACTGACATGTAGATAACATTTCGCTACTTTCCGAGAGAGTAAATATGCGTCAACTTTATTGTAATTTATAGTTTTGAGCGCATCTCCCTAATTTGTTAAGACTTGTTTTTCTGAGTTCAGTATTCGCACTTTTCACAGCTCCAAGAATAGTTTAAGGAAAAGAGCATTAAATTATAGAAGAGTAGGTACCGTAAGCGCGAATGTTTATGAAACCACCAAGTTTCAATTTACAAGGACAGACAAATTTACCAACATGTTTATATCTTGCAGTACCATTGTTGATAGCAGTATCAGTAATATTGTTGATAACAGTATCAATAACACCCATATGCTTAAAATTTATTACAGCTTATTACTAGCAACAATGTTAGTAACAATGTTTGTTGATTATCTGTTCATAAAAATATACTTAGAGGTTTCTTTACTTTTTCTAAACTTACTTTGTGTTCCATCGATCATTCAATCTAGACTTTCTTTTATTAATGTATTCTAGCACGTGTCAGTTCTCAATATATTTAGTTATATCAATGTTCAATTGAAAAAGTTCATCAACTAACCTTTGAATTTTTTATAACATTGTGAAGCAGGTACATACTAGATTAAAACGAAACGTCACTTTAAAGTTTGTCACATCAGTTTATTAAAAAAAAACACTACAATTGTTTGACAGCTGTCATCCGTTAAATGTCAATCAGTTTGGGACGTCATTCTATTTTCGTTCTTTCTTCTTTCGATGAAATCAACCCATTGACGTTGTGCCTCATAATGTAGTTTCGGTTAAAACGAAGAGGGGGTTTAAAGACATATTTTCTCCACTATAATTACAATGGAGAAGATATATCTTTCTTCTTTCATAAAAAAAAGTCTTTTCAATTCAATAGTCGTTATGTGTACCTATATGTTTAAGTTACGCCACTCCAATGTCAATCATATCAAATATGCAACAAAACTGTCTGCAATACAAACAGACATCAGCGCACACAGATTAATTATCTGTAGGTAAATCCTGTCTACAAGTAATTAGTTGATGTCTCATGCTCTGATGGTTACTCAAAAAAAAAAACAACATATAATCCACCCGTAATTTTTAAAGATATTGATCCCTCATCAATGCAAATATGCGTGAGTTATTTTCTCACTTCAACCTGGTCTATTCTATCTCAAGGAGATAAGGACGGGTTTCATTGCATTTTCACATTCACCGCCGTACGTCAATGAAATTATCCGCACGTATTTTCGTCGTCCTTTTATCGGCCTCACATCCTTACTGAGGTCGTCGACTCTCAAGGTGGCAGGCGATCGCCTTTGAATTCCTCGGCAGTATTTTTGTGTTCGCTCGGAAACAAGGTCAACGATTCAGATACTGTGCGTTTCGAGCCAATCACGTTTGCAAATTAATGCAACCAGGTTTGCCAGGCCGGGTTGTAATTCCCGTCGAGCGGAAAAAGTGGAAATACTCGCTCGCAATTAGTGAAATCGTACGCCGAGTTTTCTAGCAATTAAGGACTTAATTGTAAACGATCATCTGCTCGTCATACAACTCGAGGCAAATTAATAAACATCATCAGGAATAAATCATTATATTTTGCGCGGTTTAAATTTTAATGAAACGAGCAATGTATTATATTAAGGGAAGCGCAAACTATGCCGGGGTGAATCGTAGCGCATCGCACTGTAAAAATGCGCAAGCAATAATTTTCATACATTTTATATGGACTTATTTTACAGACTAGTTTAGCTGGTTAGTTGTCGATATCATGACCTAGAGGTTTGCTTAAATGCTTCGTCATAGCCCGTAAATATCTTTCAAATGACAAGGAATCTCAACGTGTGTAATTGAAAAAATTGAAAAATACATTAAATATGAAATAATAATTTTGTTACACTATTAAATATGATTATGATTAATTATGATATCATGTTTAATGTATTTTTCAATTTTTTCAATGAGTTTACACAAAAATGTATACAAATTAAAAATTAAAATTTTTCAGCGAAACTTCGTATTTGGAGTATTTTAGTGGTGAGCAACAACTTTCTTAAATACTTTTTTGCTCTCTCTTCATCGCTACTATGACTGTACTTGAAACACTAGTTTTTATTTAAATCATAGTTGGCCAGATTTAGACTCCAAAAAGAATCCATTCCTACAAAAAGATTAACCTTAATGGTATCTATCTCTGGTAAAAATTTTATACTAAATGCGTTATTAATCAACAAGTTATTCAGGTGTCTTCATGTAAAGTGAAACCCACTGTATAAAGACTGCAATTGTTTTTCCCCTGTATCAGTTAGTTTTCCAAACATTTTAACACTATTATAACAATTCAAATTTGGCATTATTGCATTCACATTACTTTTTTGCCAAGTTGAGGCAAAATTTGTATAGTTCATAGGTTGGCCCTTATTTACATTTCCCTTATAGTTTAAGTACAAGAATTTTTTTACTACATGTCCATCGGTCAATCAATAAATCAAAGAACTTTCATATAGTTATCTCCTTCTAACTTTCGTGAAACGATCTTGCGGCTTTTCACATGTCATGTCATTTCGTCGTATATTTTTTTAACTCAGATCTATACGATCGCAATAAAAATAAAAAAATCAACTTTACGAAGTTGTTTATATTTTGCCAAAATATGTACGTAATTCAGTATAATTGTGCGACTTTCTGTATACTCTCCTTCGCTTGTTTAATACGCCATAAGTCGTTTGATTCACACTTTCCAGATCACACATTACATTATCAATTCATACATTTCTCCCAGAGAAAAAAATATATTAGTGTTTTTTTTATTCTAGTTGATTTTAAAACCACTTCATTAAATAATACTGCTTTGCCATGAATCCCCTGTATAACTACAGAATTAAGTAATTCCATTTTCCACGAACGCTGCTTTTACTCGTATATTTCTAATTGTCTTTGTTGTGGTTTTATCATGCCCTGCTGCTTTCCTTTGTTCTTTTTGATGTACATTTTCTCTTTTTTCACCTGTGTTAATATTGCTATCATCTTTTTCACCTTTACTCTTGGTATATTCTCTGCAATATTTCTGTATCCTTCATTTTTAATTACTGCTTATTCTTTTAGTTGCTTCCCACTATTCATTTACCTTTCCTTAACATTTCTAGTCTATCCAAAATAATTTTTAAGTAAAAACTTGCATTCTCGTGGAACGTGCTCGTGTTACTTTTTCCCCAAACTAATGTTGTTTTTTATGTTTTATTATTTTATACTTTTCTATTACTTTAAATCTTAACTTTCTTCCTGATACCATCCTGTTTGATTTCTCTATCTACAAATGAAATTTTAGATTCAGTAAAAACTCCCTTAATTAATATGATTCTCAAAGGGGCGAATATACCAAAAAAAAGGAGTCATAAACGAGAATATTACTTACAACCGAAACGTATGTATTTTAACAACTTGTGATTAAAGTCTCATCATTCTACAATAAAGTAAATCTTAGAAATACAGTTCATTTTTTTTATATGCCGATCGGTCGATGGATAAGTCAGACAATTTTTTATTGAGCTATCTCCTTCTAACTTTCGTGATACAGCCTTTCGTGAAGCAACATTTCGTCGTATATTTTCTTAAATTATATTTTATACGATCGGCATATAGTAAAAAAAAATAAATGTATAAATGTGTATCTTAGGATCGATTTTTCGATATTTGTTTAAACTAAGTTCAAAGTTTAAACGGAGTTTCGGGTAAGGTATGTTTTCACAGTCAAAGTAAACTCATCAGATTAAGGCCCGGTTTCTCAATCGCAAGTTAACTTTCAGTTTATTCCCATAAGAACACAATTGTCGCTATGGAAATAAACCGAAAGTTACAATTTAACTTGATATTTAACAACCGGGCCTAAAAGATAAAGTGAGTTCATCTGAACTGGATTATTGAAAAATCGATCCTCAAAGAATTTGATTACAGTCAGAATGAGATTACACAGTGGTATTAAATGAGGTAAAGGTATTACTGATGAAAAATTATAATCATCATTTAAATGATATCCATATTGATCAGTGACTAATGCCCGATTTCTTCATCGTCTTATCTTGAGGTTAAATTTATCTGTCAGTTAGAATGTGACACACAGTATGTGTACGGCCAACTATACGTCACATACTAACTGTTAGATAAATTAACCTTAGGTTAAACATGATGAAGAAATCGGCCATAAGGCATAATACGTCATTTCTTACTATTAAATATAATCATATTTCTTGTTACAAGAGTCATTATGATTATGAAACGTTATGTACTTGAAGAAAAGTTACGTGCTTATACTCTTCCAAAATCTACTAAAGTGATGGAATTTTGTAATCACATAATGTATCATTTTTTTAAGTTCGGTAGTAATAAAAGTTGTGTCATAAAAAAATGAAATGAAAATTTTTAGTAATGTAATCAAATGATGTCTTCGGTCAAGTTTGAGTTTTGATGGCCATCGTCAGACATACGCAGCGAATATATACATCTTCTTACATGAACAACATGACAGTTGTTGATCTTGTTCTAATGGTTCCTCGTCACCAATATTATAAACAGACCAGGTTTTATTATTTTGGTATGAGTATGATCCTGAATATGTGAAACAAAATCAACTAGCAGATTTTTAATAAATCACGTTATGATTTTCAATTAACAATACAATTTCATCAAATTGTTTTTAATTGCCGGTTTATCGAATTAGTTTTGAAAACAGGCGACGCGACGTCCAGGTTTAGCGAAATACAAAATAAAATTTAATTCCGCGAACCGGGCACGTGTACACAATCGATTTCTGTTCGTCCTCGTTTTCGAAAGCGGCGGCGTTTCACTATTGCAACATTGACATTGCTTTGTTTGGCGTCCGCGCTTATTGCACCAGCGTCCGTTCGCTCGGTGGAAATTTGTCGTCTTCGTTTCTCTACGCTTCCCCCTCCAAATAAAGTAAAATGACTAAAACGATTAGATGGAAACAATGTATCTATAGGAAAAAAGTTGCAGAAGGATTCGTACTTGTTACGTATCTCTCTTTCTCCAAGGACTACAGAGTAACACTAGAAAATAAGACCTTCAAATGCTATCAAAGATTATCGATTATCCTAAAGAAAGTTATGAAAGACTAAAAAGTTCGTGAATCACGATTCGCGCATATAACACGTCTCATATAAAATCGATATCACAAAAGAACCAAACAAAAATCCAAAAACTTAAGGTGGCCACTGACGCGTCGACTTTCGGGGGCTATTTGAGCGATTCGATCGGCAGCAACCCTATCGTGCGATTGAGTTACTTCAATATCGCAGTATCGATTAGATTGCAAGCGATATTTTCATCGCCCGGCAATTTTTCGTAAGCACTTGACGCGAAATTTTCAGGCGATCAGATCAGTTGATGCGTCAATCGCCACCTTAAGTCTACTCCAAATCGTCTTTTTTTGATCACGCCATATAACCTATATTTTCAGATTGAAGAGCATTTTAAAGTTTTTCTTTTGCTACGTCTCATACATCCTCGAACAAGATTTCCGCTTCGCGAAAGCCGTTTAGCCAGGCGCTTGTTTACGACACGCGAATATTTAAAACGTCGATGAATTATGCAACGGCCGGAACAAAGAGGGCGATCCGCTCGGGCGTAACACATTTAAAGCGCAATATAACGCATCGGCAAGATCCCGCAAACAACGAACTAATTGGTGGACGCAAGGGTGAACCGGATGTGATTAATGCACTCGTTCTCCCCCGTGTTTGCTCGCGCACAGCCAGTTCTAGGGATTCCCTTCGCGTTAAAATCGATTGATCCGCAGACATCATACCCTACCCTCCCCAAAAAAAATCACAACTTTTTGCCTCGTTTATTGAATCTCAGGCGGGAGACTTTTTGGTTTTCAACTACAGTTTGGAAAAGACAACGCGAAATTACTTCGATCGCACTAAAAGTGGGGGTATTAAGTGATACAGGGGGGGGAAGGTCAACCTGCTCCAAGAGTTTCGAATGTCGTAAACGAGGGTCGTAAAATTTTAACGCGCGCGCAAATGCAGAATTTGAATTTAAAGCGTCGTTTCGCGTTTCCGACTTCGCTTTTATTGCTTCCGAATTTCGTCTAGTTTGCTCCCGAGCTTCCGTGTTTTGTTGTTTTTTTTTTGTTTCATGATCAGTGGTAATCCAAAAACAAAAATTTTTCATGTCACATGAATAAATACATAGGTATATTCGACTTTATACTAAAGTATCTATTAATATTAACTCTAGAAAAAAATATTTTTAGGAAAAAGGCCTTACGTATTTTTTTTACGTTGTGACCTTTTTCCTTTTAATAATATGAGTGTACGAAAGTCATTTCCAATGAAACTTTAAGTTATATTCAAAAGTTGTTCTACATTTTTTAAAAAGGACAAAACTGAAACTGTACCAATTGGTCGATCATTCAATCCTCATATTCCGCTAACCCTCAAAAACGTACGAATCAAGAAGAACGTCATTACTTTCCTGCGTCATTTATGCAAAGCACTTCAAATTGAAAAAAAAAATGTAAAAGCCAAACAAAGAACGAGCCTGCGTTATCCTTGATAGCGCGTCAATTAAAGTAAGCGCCCAATGAAAACCTTCGAGGTTTCCCGCTGAAGTTCACGAGCCTGTGTTATGTCATGTGCGTAATAATAATAACTCGTTAGGTAATTAAATGACGGAATTACTGCGCGCTCAACCTCGTTGTGTGTTATTAATCGGTCGATTAACATAGCTTGTTGTTTCTTTATCGCAAAACGTTCGTTATTGTTCTTTGTACGTAAGCAACGCTATTGATTGCCGCAATCAATTGTGCCTGCAAACATTTCTATTGTATGTATGTACTTGTGAGGTGTTGTCCAATTAAATCAATACACCAATCACATCCTCCCTGCTGTTGGGTAGAGGAACCATAAAATTTTCGAGTAGACCTGTAGGGCTGTAGGAGTGTTCTTTGGCAGTTCTCCTAACGTCTTTGCTAAAATCTTTGCTCTCCAAACTGTAATTTAAAGTAGCGGTAGCTGATAAGAGTCAAGAACTTATGATATTTTTTAGAAAAAAGTGGAGTCCAATAGAAGTGACGATCGCGCTAATATTCATTAGAAAATGTTACCTTTTTCCAGAAGGTGATGTCTAAAAGGTTGTTTACAAGTTAAGTTAGTAGATATTGGCAACTACTGCTTTTTCAGGAAGTCCTTCGCCATCATAGTCTGCGAGTCTATAACTAATCTAGTATAAGTAGAGCCCGGCACTAAAGATCACCATTAGCATCATTCTGATCGGCTATATTTCAAAATTTTACTCTTTCTGCGGCTACTTCAGAAAATCTATCTTTGAATTGCAGCTGATGAAAGCGGTAGATTTTCAGTAAATTAATAGGGCGTTAGTATTCTTGGTGGTGCTTGTGTTGGTAGGATACTCTTCTCTTTGCAAAGATTGACAACAGCCAACGCAAGATAATGAAAATCGATTGTTTCAAAATGAAACCCTTGTTTTTCTCTTTCTCCGAATCGCCATCGTTTATTTTCCACGAATTTCACGACACGACTACGCTCGTTATCCGCGAGCGGCACACGTGTTGCGTCCGTAATTGAAGTAACGGCGTTATCAAGCAATAAATTTAATTACCACGCATGCGGCGACGGCGTCGCCGCCGTCGCATTGTTAACGCTTCGCCGGAAACGCGAGCGAACATATTGCTGGAAAGCCGGGCGAGCTCACCATTTTCCGCCCGCCATCGTCAGCTGCGACACCCACCGCCCCGGGGCCCTTTGTTAGCGCGGTCTCTCTTTCCCGGTTTCTTTTTATTTATTTTCGTTTCTTACGGAAAACATCGTCAGTTTCTGCGCGCGAAGATAATTAACTTCCATCCTGGACGGTTCAGGAAAAACCTTGGCACGTGAACGGTGAGCTTAAATTGATTTCTCAGACAAATATGGGGCTGATATTAATAATAATGCTATGTTATAAAGAAAAAAATGTAATTTTCTACAGAATTTTAGCGAAGAGAAATATTTTTTCTCTCACAATGTTAATTTTCTTACGACGTGAAGCTGTAAGTTGTTTCACTACAATTTGTGGGATTGTTAAGACCGTTTTAGACCACCCTGTCTCTTGTATAAGATCCGCTTCAATTTCTACAATAAATATTTGGCACAAATATGTTTGGTCTGCAGGTATGGTTTGGAAATAGAACACGTTCTATTTTTTACATAGTTTTTGATTCAATTTAATTTTCGTACAAGAAATAGGGTAGTGTAAGTAAAACGGCATTAAGTGTGGCATTCTGCGGTTGGAAATTACTGGGTTTTGGAGACCACAAGGAAAATGAAATCCTCTACTACAATAACTCCGAAAGTTTAGAATCTGACGAAGCTGTCGAACGACTGCGAAACGTTAAGTGTTTGTGCACTATTTAGTGTCCGGTTAAAAGATTTTGTGATACAATTTTCATCGGACAAGAACCAACTTTAAGTGTTACTTTATATCTGACATCTGACAGTTACTGGTTTGGTTCCAGGTTTGGAATCACTGTTCTAGAAAGTAGTCTAACGCCACCTTCTGCAAAATAATGCAAACTTTCTTGACACAATTTTATTGGTTTCAGTAGTGACAGGAATTACCAAAGTACAAATAACTTTCAAAATGATTTATGACAAGAGTGAAAGCCCACTTCGAAAAGTTATTAAACTTTGAGTTTACCTAAAAATGATAAAACTTATAGGTACATATCCTCAAAACTCAAAACAGTTAATGTTCTTGTGAGAAATCTAATGCGTCAGATAATCTTAGTAGAGTTTTCAGGCTACCCATGCGAAGCTTCCTCAAAATCGACGCGTATAACCCACAATTTAAACAGAGGTTTGGCAACTCATAAAGCTCGAGTTTTTCACAGGGAGTGCGGCCCTAAATTTATCGGGCCCGCTAAGGGCGACTAGATGACGCCGATATCGATCGGCGTCGGGAACGACGGCGGCCGGCTTTTCCTTTTTCCCAGTCGAACGTGATTGATACTAACGCGCCGCTTAAAAAGATCACGTCTCAGTGATCGCGCCCAAAATAGATTGATTTTACATGTTTTGACTGCAAGTTCACGCCTCGCGTTTTTTTTTTTGGCGACGCCGGCGCTCTTCTTTCTGTTTATCACGCTGCCGCCACCGCCGCCGCTGTCGACGTCGCGGCGTTCTCGTCCTTTGGTTTTCGGTCGTCACACGGCGGCGCTGCCGTCGCGAAAGCTCCGTTTTATCATCACGAACCGAACCAGACGGCTACAACTTTGATAGCTTCCCATTTTCACACGCTTTAAAATGTATACACAAAAGCGCATTAAAAGTTTCTGAGCGGATGAAATCCTCAAGTTACCTTTACACACTTGCGTCCTGTTTTAGGTGCATTACATAATTTAGTGCAGCAGATAAGAAATCCTAGATCGAGCTTTTCATTTGCATCCAATTATACAGCTGTCACAACAAAAATAATCGTGTTTCAGAATATTATTCGCAGAGTGGTTACCTTCGATCAAGATGATCAAAAATTGTTATATAATATAGTGTCCTAAATGTAACAGTTTTCAAATTATGAAGGAATAAATAAAGGCATACAATACGCCATTTGCGGATTTTGATGGGATGTTGCTAGACGTTCATTTCTTCGTTTATTCTCTAAACTGACGTAAAAAATTAATTAAAAAAAAAAGATTCTGTGATAAATCATAGGACTGAAAATGTTGCTTCATAAAGTTATTTATTATATTAGGTACTGCAAATGAATATAAGTAATGTTAATAGAAACGGCCTGCAAAGTTTGAAATATCTTCCGTGTTCTATCCAACACTTCGCTTAATGAAACACTCTCACATCAAGTAATTAACCGGAACGTTCAGGCTTTAAATTCCGCCATTAAGCAAAGCTCCTTTACGTCGCAGCGGATGCCATACAAGCGTGAGCTTTTACTTCCAAAAAAACGCGCGCTCGACGTCCGGAAAGCTCCGGTTCGTTCGCGGAACAAAGGCGTTCTCATTCCCTCCGTCCCGAAGACCCGTAATTAAATTATCTTCTGGGAGAATAGAAGCTGCTCGGAAGGACGAAGAAAGTTTTTCACGGATGCCGCTGCAGTTTTTGTCCGGGGAAGCACAAAACAAGCCGCGCTTTGTCCGAGCGCGCGAAAAATCAGCGTCGCAGAAAGGAATTTACGATCGACCGGATGCTTTTTACGCGTTTATAAATAAACGGACGTGAAAGTTTATTTTTGAGTGTGGCTATAAATAAGTTGGTTAAATTAAAACCCGGGCTTTCGCCGATCTATCTTTGATTTCTCAAGTGTGCGAGTTTAAAATTTTTATGTATACGTTACAAAAAATGTTAAACCAGCGGCTTTAGAGTGATGGGTCGTGAAACGAAATTACACTTCCTTGCCAGAAAGTGCTGTCGTTTTGGGCAATCCAAACCAATTCTTGTGTAACTTCTTTTACTACAGATATCTGCGGCTAAGGTAAACATCTGCAGTTAACGGTCTCATCTTTGAGATGTACCCCAGAAAAGCTAACCTAACGAAGCGTACAAACGCCCGTGGTTTGGCGGGAAATGTCAGCGTCGCAATTACGTACGGCGTCCGACCTAAATCCGCAAAAATACCACGGAGGAGTGCGATATCCAGAACCGCAAATACCGCTTGGGCCCGTGCCAGATTTATGACGGCCCTTGCGCCCCCACGGGCTCCGTCATTCACCGGAAATATTCATTCACTAGGGACGATTGAATTAGAGAGAAAGAGATCCCGGAGTTTCACGACTCTCATTTCACTTAATAATTGCTGAAAGTGACGTTGTCTAGAAGTTTACCAGAAAACACTAAAATCCTGTTAGTATTTACTTAACTCCGGTAAATCACGAAGAAACACTTGTCACGTATACATAGGTTACAGGACCGTCTCTACACGCTTACGTAAAACATGGCAATTAAGTCTGACGTTTTTAAAGTACAAACTAGACAGACGTCCGCGGCCGCAAGTCGCAATGCCTTCGGTTAAAGTCGCACTAAGCGTATGCGAAATAATAAAATTTTAATGAAAACGCGAACCAAGAGGGAGAGAAGACCAAGCAAAAAAAATCACAGGACGTGATTAGCGTAAATCAGGTCGTGCCTGAAAATCAATCCGATAGTCTGTAAATAATAACCAACTACTTAACGACGCTCACGTTTAAGTAATTTTCTTAGTAAGCGTAATTTCCAACGTCTTAGTTGGCAAATGTAGGCGGCCGCCTCATTTCTTCCCCGGAGACCATCCCTTACGATCGGGTTTCTCTGCGTTATCTCCATTAAAATAATTCCAGAAAATTGAGGAGCGAGCAAACAGTGTCGCCTCGTCGAAAGTGACAGTGAATTAAAGCCAGGTGAAACATAAATCGCAGTGACGTGTTAAGGAGAGCGGTTTTGGATGAAGAGGAACGATGGCATTTTTCAACTGAATATGTCGGACTTCCTAACAGTCATGAGTTTACGCGGATGCTCTCCTTTTCAATTGTGTTATGTTTATAAGAAACTCATGCTTAGCTACTCTAAAATTAATATAAAACGAACTTGGAATAAAAACATCATTTGCAGAGCGTGCTAATAATGTAATTCTATTTTTAGTTTTCATAGACTCGGAGTTAGGAAGCATCAAGGTAGTCCACCCCCGAAAAAGGCACGGACAAAGTTCTCCTTGGGACAGTAATTGAATATAAGCCAAAAGGCTCAACATTAATGCAGAAGCTTCAAAACTCAAAAAACGACTTCATAATCACGAAAAGTTAAGGACTTCATCGACACCATTGGCTTTATTGAACTTGACTATCCTCAATATAGTCCAGATCTGGTACCCTCCAAATATTACCTATTTCGACAACTTAAAAAGAAAGTGCGAGGTAGGCGATTTTCTTCAGATCAGAGTCTAAACACGCTGCGGAGTTTCCAAATAATTTTTTTCAAGTGAGTTACAACAACTGGAAAAAAGAGACACTTAAAGGAAGAATATATTGAAGAATATACCCCCTCTCTTCTTCTTCATGGCTAGATAGATAATAATCCCCTCGTATGTATAATCTAGATTTTTGGTAAATGTACCAAATTACTTATGGATAAAGTACGACTGAAAACAAGAGATTATGGCAACAATGATGTACAATATTTTAAGATAGTTTCGATGAAAGAAAAATATATACATACGTCTGAATAAAGAAGCCGGAGAATTGTGGAACAAAAAGGCCGCAACTAGATTCGAGAGAGGCAGATGATAAAAGGAGATTAACTCGACATCAAAGACGGAAGAGTTCTCGGAACAAATAAATATTATTTTCCAAGATTATTTGTCATGAAAGGAAATTCACAACAACAATATTTCCAAAGCGCATACCTATTGAAGAGATACCTAGTTTTTATTTTCTGTAAAGCGAAGTTTTATACACATATGAGGGACGTTCACATCAAAACCGGAATTACATTTTTAATCAAGTAAATATAGTGTTACTATTATATTGCACACAATTTTGGAATAAGAAAGTCGTAGCTGAATTCCAAAAAAATAAAGAAGCAAAGGATAAAAGATTATCTTTTGACGATCTAAAACTAGAGCTAAAAAATTACGACTAATAACGTGTTTAGTTCTACTTCGGATTAAAAGCGTTCCATTTAGTTGTTCCTTCAATAGACTTTATACCAAATAAACAGTGGTGTTATGAATTTTGTTCGTAAATTTGAAATAAAAAACATGGTTTATCAGAAGAAGGAGCAAGTGGAAAACTGTGAAAACATTCTAATTGTGAAGGCCTGCTTTGACGTCCAGTTTAATGCCTTCAAACATCCAACGTTAAGTTTATTGCAAGAACTCATAGAAAATGAGTTTAAAATACGGGTATTGCAATTGTTAGTCAACGGTGTAAATCGCTCTATCATGTGGTTTTGGCGGATTGGCACGTTGTTGGTATGAATGGTCATAATTTCTTTTTGTTTATCGCAATGCAAACACAGAAATCAATATAGACATTTCGACTACTTAGCCTTAAGAACAAATAACCCAATTACAGATGAGGAAATTAAACCCATCTGTTCTGGGATGTTGTACGCTCGAACTTATTGTGTCCTGAAAAATTTATTGAAAAAATTTTTCATTCATGATATTCCAGAACACTGGGTAATGATTTCATTCAATTTATAAAAGAGAAAATTAAACCACGGTTCGAATATATGGTCGAGTGTTATTAAAGCTGCAATAGGACAAGTTTTCGAAAATACTGAAGAACAAAGAAAAATTTCTATTAGAAGTTACACGTTGATAATACCTTTTGTATATATATTATATGAATGAATTTATATAAATTTTAAGAAACCGTATAACGTTACTTATGAAACCATTCGAAGAAGGAAATAGCTGCCATCGGCCTGGTATATATCCAATAGTATGGACACTCCTCTTTATGAAAACAGCTTGAAAAATTAAGACTATTGGAGATTAAAATGAAGACATAAGAAATGCAATAAAATAATACGTACAGAATATACTTATCATGGTTTTAAAAAAACAGCAGAGTTAAAGTACATACTGATTTTTATTAAATGTTAATGTTCAAACAGGACAGGAAAAGTAATACAAGCACTTAATCAAGATTTCATAGTAACGATATAAATCGATCGTTTATACTCTATGAAGCATAAAGACTAAAGAAAAGAAAGAGGTATTTATCCATTGTATGTAGAGTAATCTAATTCTATGTCAAACAATACTTTTATTAGTTGACATACGTGCATTAATTACAATGCGGTCGAAATTCAATTGAAGAAACAAAGAAACGATGAGCGAGAAAGTGAAACCCTGAATATTTCCCGGTTTCTGTCAGTAAGACTATTTTAATCACCGGTTCGTGACTCGCTAATTGCGAACGTATACAAAATGAACCTTGAAAACGGTCAATTTTTATGGGTTTAGTAATTCACTGCGATGCGTCATTTGCATTCTCTATACGTAGCGTACATGCAAAAAAGGTATTTCCCTGTAGCAAACTTTAAGTTAATTTGAGAGGATTTTCAGTAACAAAAATACTTCTTTTCAAGCAAATTAAAAAGGTCATTTTACACTGCAGTGCCTAAAGTTGCAAATATACTTTTGAAAAAAAAAAAAAATGTTGCCTTAAGTAACCGTAAAGTTAAGATTAGCTCCTTGTAATACAATATGTTTGTTGTTAAATAGGAATATCAGAGGCGGTTGTGGATAGAAACCGAACTTGTAACTTTCAGCGTTATTTACATACGGACGTGCCAATCATTGCATCATCACGACACGCACGTTTTATATAAGCTGCACATGCATACATGACTTAATTCATGTGAAGGGAATATGTTTCTGAAGTTACGAGTAATTTTAACGTAGTAACATACAGATTCGGTAAATATTCAACTGGACATCCTGTCATACGCGTGCGACAGGTAACGTACAAAAAATAAAGATAGAAATTTGCCTAATCACGCCCACTTGTTTTCGATGCCGGACACCGTTAGGGCGTTGGCAATTAGTTCTCCGCGAACTGAATCGAAGCAAACTTGCTATACGAATTGAATCTAATGCCTCATAGATACGATATAATTTGATATTTGTTACAAAAATAATTTATAAATAAAACCAATAACAAACAAGACCCACGCACGCTTATGTTGAATTTGATTACTTTCATTTAGTGACATGCAAATATCCTACAGTGTCGCTAAAGTGGGCGAAGCAATTTTGCCAACAAAGGTCACGTGGGATTCAGAAATTGTTAAAAACCTATAGTATTCCAGAAATTCCCAAAAAAAGCATTCTACAGCATTTTTTTTTAATACAAATTCATCAGTTCAGGTCTAGTGCTTAAAGCACATATAACTTCCGAAAAATTCCGGGAGACAGGAACTTTACGATTTCATCGCCTTCGCTTAAGGATATTTCAGTGCCCTGTCGCAGCTATTTCTAATTTTCAAAATAAAGAAAAGGATAAGACTCACCGTTCGCTGGAATAATCGACCTATTTAGAGACCCTGTAACAAAAAAAAAATCAAAATTTTAACGATGTTGTTTTCAATTACGTTTTATGTCTGTTATCGTCCTTCGTAAATATCAATTAAGGACGACATAAAACTAGTTTTCGCTTGGAATTTCTGAAATTTATTTGGCCGTCTTTTCAATCGTCAATAATCCAGAACCACCGATTATGCCAAAATAATGCATGTCAATCTCACCGGTTTCATTTAACGCATGAAGTTCCCATTTTAATAATCAGATTGTTTACAATACTTCAAAAAATTTGCAAGAGTCACTTGAATTGTTTTTTTCATTTGATGAAGTGATGAATAATTAATAATATTCATCTGCAAAATTATTTATCAGATCACTTTATCAAACATATCGACGAGCAACTTATCCAACATCGAATCGAATCATTCCTGTGGATCTATATGTAGAGATCAATTAAATTCAAAGGGATTGCCCCCAGTAATTTAAATTGAGTTAGTAACCTCCGTGTTTGTGCTGCGACGGAGGAGAACTTCCGGTTTAATAATTTCCCCCGGAACGACTCGGAACGTCACTGTGAAGCACGAGCGGCCGACCGCCCTTAAGTTCATAATCTCTTCGAAACCTAAACCAACAAAACTCTGATTTAAACGACGACGACGAAGGCGTGATTTACTTTTTCAATAAAATAACGGCAAAAAATAGAATCTTATTTTTTTTTTAATTTCCCTGAAATTGTTTACACCGTGTAAACTAAAACATTTGCGGTTTTATCGAAACATAATTCAAACACATTGCGAATCGAATTGATGAAATCGACCGTTATCCGCTATGTGAAGTGTTGACCTTGAAATTGTTATGTTGTGATAATACTTGTTTATCACCCAGGGCGAAATTTCCGAGAATTTAAGCACGTTACGTTTGTGATTTTTTATATCAAACTATTTATTTAAATACATATTAGCAAACATTAGCCGCCAGTAGCTGGCTTTTACTATTTTTTAAAATTGTTTCTACATAATTTTCAGGACATAAAATAAAAATATTAAGAAAATTTGACTTGGATCTGTTACAAACATTTGTTAGTTATAGACTTGTCGTTATCAAAAATTTATTCTTGAAATTAAAAATTCTTGCTCATAAGTTGTTATATGAAACCAGTTCTATCAAAATTTTAATAGTATTTGTTAAGTTAAAAGATACTGAGTGGAGGAAAACATTTTTTAATGAAATATGTATTTTGTAAATTGCTTCTTCATACCTTTGAAATTTCTCTTTTCAACGTTTCGCAGTTTCAACTACTTTAAGATTGAAATGTAAACAAGATTGGTGAGAAAAATTAGTAAAAAAAACATCAAAAGGAAATAAAATTAAGAATTTTAATAAATACTGAATGAATGTTAACAAATTCCTTATCATAAAACTTTCTGAAATAAAGATTTTAAATTATGAGGAAAATACATTTTTTCTTCTAATTCCTTCGCAGACACATAAAGCCGCGCCCACACTTGTGAAACTTGCACGTCATACTTGATACGCCGCAAATATTTGCATCACAAGAATTATATCTTTAGTGAAGGCCTCAAGTGGCCATTGCCAAACGGCAACAAGTTTGAGAAAAAATCTGGAGAATTATTTTCTAATTTATCGAAATCTCGAGCGGTATTCCTAAGATTATTTTTTGACGTTTTTATTTTCTATATTAATTTCATCCACTGACACGGAATTGAAGCGTTCTCGAGTAATTTTTAAAAATTTACTAAACTTGACAAAACTACATACTTACATGTATACTGAAAATTATTCTACAGAAGAACCATTTATATTTAACAGATTCTCTGTACACAATTAACATTTTAAACATTCGCACACTTTTCATTTCAGAAAAATGTACGAGATGTAAAGAACCATAAAACTACTGATACATACAACCATCCATAATACCAAAACCAAAACTGAACAAGAAATTTTATATTCCAAAAAGTAACAAAAATGTTATTCTAAAATCTTTTTTGTATCTTGCACCAAAATGCCTAACCTGATTCCCTTACAAATAAGACAGATAAAAAATCTCAAACAGTTTATAAATCGAAGAATAAAATCTCGTGTGAGATGTCAATAACAAATGAAAGTAATAGTGTTGCCAGATTTAAAATTTTTAAGTCGCTTCCAGTTCAAAGAAGAATCAGCAGATAAGGTTTTTAACTACAGATTACCCAAAGATTAGCAGCGCCTTAACACTTTTTACTAAACATTTCATTTCCACCCTCATACTCATTAAATCGACCCGTTCGATCAAGGATTTAATTATGTAGTTATATAGACGGTATCGATTTAAAAAGGTGCACCTAAATATGAGTGAACCTAATAAGGTTCTTGGTGAAAGTAGTGGAGTTTCCCTTTGACCTGGTTCATTTTCAACTCTTTTAACACAGACTAATAAAGAAGGCCAGTTAAGTTCAACAGATTTTTGCCGATTCTTCGAACCCTGGGGCAAAGCGATGTCACCGTTACCTTTGAGCGAACTTTACAACATGTAAGTAAGGGCAGTAAGAGAAATGTCTTTGCAGATATAAACTTGTATAATGTTACGGTTCAAAAACTCATTATAATTATTTCTAATATTTCGGGTTAACCTGTATTGTGTGGGAACCAAAATACGTTGCGTGTTTTACTTTCGTTTCATCAGATTTCAAAATACTACACAACTAGACAAAAGCCATAACCTACTCCAGATGGAAATGCTCTTATTTCATTCACTCTCCTACATAATACAACTGTCATCTCTTAACAACCCCCTTGCTGTGTTTGTTCGTCAACACCAAAGCCTGTACGAACGGGTCAGTATTTCTGCTCTTCGCCTAAGCATAGTTTGCTGTGCTGTTCAGCCATCGTGTAAATTCTTCAAACGGAGTTGTCTAATTGAAGAGTGAACGAAAGATTTTTAAACCGTGATCTGAGAAAGCCATCCTAGGCGACGCAAAGTATTTATGTATGCTTTCCGAAGCCTGACTTCAACAAAGTCAGATATTTATACCAGCAAATTCTATGCGCAATTCAGGCTGTAATGTTGTTTTTCGTTAGACTTTTACCGGAGGTTTTACTCCAGACATTTTTTACTGCAGTTTTTATTTGGGGTTACCTGGCTGGTTTATCTTTGGTAGATAATTCTGGTAGCATCGTTGTGATCTATCTCCGGTAGTCCGAACTAGAGTCCGATAAGTCCGTTGCTTGGCATCGTCGCCGGAAGAGAGGGGACGCGGGTTGCATATTTAACGCTACCCTCCCGGACGTCTGACACTCAGACGACTTCTTCGACTTTAGCACAGCTGATGCGCAGACATTTTGGAAGGCTTAAGGCCAGATCATTTTGTTTTATTTACAATAATGCTAATGTGTTGTACCGAAACAAACAATTTTTGACGCGCGGAGTTAGATTGAATAGATTTTATATACTTTTTTGTGAGCGAAAAGCGGATCCGTGCTTCGTGTTGCAATTTTATTTAACCTGTTGATATTCATCGTTCATTTAATATAGTTAGTGTAATTTTAAGTTTGAACTGAAACAGGAAGTGGCGACTTTTATTTATCTTATTTCTTGCCTTTTGCTTTGGGGTTACGTATGACCTCGACTCGTCCCATTGAATTGAATGTAACCAGTAATTTGGGACGAACTTAATTTGCCCGCCCAAAATTTACAACCTTCAGATAGATAGCAGTACAACACAACCTAAATATTTGCAAGTGTGGGCGCTACTTAAATTTGCATCAATGTAAAGTGTGGACGCACCTTAATAAGTAACGCATCAATGTAAATTTAATGGCTGCAGTAGATTAAAATAAAATTGAACGAACCTGAGCTCTTTCGTTGTCACGTATGTAAACGAAGAGATAAAGAGAATGACCCAATTAATCCTTCATTAATTGCCGTCATAAAAAGCACCGAGGAAAAGAAAGCGAAACGGACGTTATTAGCACGGTTTATTTACCGCCGCCGCCGTCTTTATTAAGGTCAGCTAAAGCTGACGATAAATTTCGACGACGGGAAATATCGCTTAGCACAGTGCAATAAGACGGCCAGAAGGAGAGATAACCGCTTGATTTATTTACACCGAATGGACGCGATGGAAAATCTAATTTGCGCTTATTTTTCCGAGTTTCGGCCGGCGAAGACGAAAGAAAGTTCGTGACGAGCTCAGGATCTGATACCGCTCGCTACGAATGAACGCTAAGTAGGTTAAAATCGGACTGGGAAGTAATGAGTTATGAAGTCTATAACGTTCCACTGACATACTTCGACAGAAAGTATTTCGAACTGGCTCTGGTTTGCCGATGGTTCTTGAGAATTTCGTTTTACGAATTAATTTTCAAGACTTTATAATTTCAGCCACATAAATCAACTCAGATTACAAGTTTATTACATTTAATTACTGTCGTGCTACTTTCCTGTGCAGCTTTTCTTTTCAGTTTTAAAATAAAATAATAATCATTTAATAGAATAGATTTCTGACAATATATAATCTAACGTTTATAAAATAAAATTGCACTGAAGATGAAATTTCATTGATAGAATGTATGTGAAACCGTAATGGAATTGATTGGACAAAATGACTTTTTAATTAAGAAAATTTTGGGGATAAATGATGCCAAAATTAATCTGGCGTTGTTGGAATTGTTACCCAGCTTAAGCCCTAATTACCTAAAGTACTCGAAAACGTATGAAGGCGATTAATCTCCAGTTGAAAGCCTGAGGGAATCGAATCGGAAAGCCGACCGCATTACGTACGGTATGCGGAAACATCAAAGTCGTTGGCCGAAAGTAAACGCAAAACGCACCCCCAGAATCGACTCGGATGGCCCTTGATGAGGATACGCGCGTGCTGCGAACCAGGCCCTCTAATTTACAGACGCGAGTTTTTCGTGGCAATCGAAGGCAGGCGATTTAATTAACAGATAAAAATCAATAGAGCGATTCGGACCATCATCGTTTGCGTGCCAGTGAAAGTGTTGTTTGTTTTGTTTGGTTTTCAGTTTTCAAACTCGTTTAAGCTGGGCAGATTTGAAAACGGAAAATTTAATTTCGTGACAAAAGTAATTTCAAATTTCAAAAATTATTTAAAAATATTGATCAAATCCAATTAAGATAACTAGCACATGTACAGTTGCGAACACAAAACTTTGGACACCACTTGTCCTGTGCTCACCTGAAGGTCGCGACAGCGTGTGAAGAAGACCAAAGGAACAATACGCAGACTTTACCATCTCTGAAAGGCGATCTTTAAATGGTGGTATTTCATGAATATAATAGTGTGAAACAGTTTTTATATAAAAGTAACCTCACTTCTAGTCATTTTGACAGCGAGAACAATAATACAAATCACACAATATAAATGCATGCGATTCAATGAGAGATCATTTTTATTGGCCTGAATATGTAGACCACAATTTAGACACCACAATTTAGACCACAATTATAAATTTAACTGCATCATTATCTTAATGTCATCATTATAATGTAAAAATACACTCGTGTTAAAAAAATTACAGGCATTTCGTTTTTTGACTTTATTCGACTATGTCACTAAAAATCAGATTTTAATTAATAATAAGCTGCTGCGGTTTGCATCTTCTTCAATAAAAACACGAAAAAATACAAAAACACATTTCTGATAATATTGTAACTGCTAAAAACAAATTCAACTATGTATTTAGAAATACTACTACATGGGTGAGATTTAAATCTGGTCTTCCTGTTTCTGATCGTCTGAAATTACCAGATACTGCAGTTCATAATAATATAATCATTGATTACAATATTGTGTTTGTTGTTTCATTATGATTACCTTCCGTCACAATTAATTAATTTATCTGTCAAGTTGACGAACAAATTTGTGTGTGATGTAGTTACTACACATGCCTAGAAAAATAGTGACTCGTATTATTCTTTATGATATCAATAAATTTGGGTTAAGGCCCAGTTTTACAATCGTGGAATAAGGCCGGAATAACTGTTCCTCCATATCTACGTCACACCTACGTCACGTTATTCTAAGAATACTGCTTATTCGACGATTGTAAAATCTGGTCTAAGTGTTTTGTATCCTCATACAGTCAATCAATGTTATACTCTACACTTTGAGTAGGTATTATTATATTTTAATACGTTTAAAGAGAAATACTTTCTCACACATTTCGATTTAGATTAGTAAACTTTTTATGAGCGTCTTCACATTGCAAATATTATCGTTTTTTAAATTTGTTAAAGAATTTTATAGCTGCTCTAAAACCTGTCGGCATTGTCATGTAAACAAGCCAAACCCGTGAGCCGATTAAAATGCAAATTTCACAGTTTATGGCATACTAATTTTAATTTTACTACTTTAACAGTAAATTTCTTTGGGAGTCCCCATAGCTTTGGCAGTTGGATGAATAGCTTATAATTCTGATCCGTCCATCCTTTCGTCCAAAATGAGTTTACTTTTCAGTTCTACAAAATGAAGGAAACTTGATAAGCTGATAAGAGAAAATCAATTATTTTATAAAAGCTGGTCACGTATGTTTTTATAATTGCGAATTTTTCTTGAAAAATATCCAATTTCGACAAACTTTCTAATTATTTTCAAATTATTGTAGATTTTGAAAAATATCTTCATTAATATAACTTAAAACATAAAGATAACTAAAAACATAAACCGCGAAGTTTTGCATCAATGTACTCCAATTTGACATGTGGCTTTTGATTATAAGCTTGATGGACTTCTCGCCAGGACAGTTTAAGAACTGTTCTAGAACCGTCAGGAGCATGTGCACAACAAAAAAGCATGCGCATACTCCTGTTCTTGCAAGAACCCAAACAAGCCTTATGCTGTTATCTCAGAAAACGAAGGAACTAAACAGAAGTAAGAAAAGTTCCTCGCTTTGTTTCATTTACATATATGGCGACCTCTTAGCAATTGTTTAATTTTGTTATATCATGATTTTCAAGATGCTCTTCTGCTTCTTCCTGGTTGTTTCTTATCAACTTGATTCCTCCTTTCGCAACGGATCCAAATAGATATAACAATAATTACATTTTTATTTCTCGGATCGAGTAGTAATTTTAAAGAAATAATCGCCTCTTTAATCGTCTTCACACGGTAATTTGTTTTCTTCAGATGTTAGAGTAAACAGTTGTTTGCACATGAACGGTGGTACCTCCTTAGCAACTGGTAATTCGTAAGAAGCTTCAATCTCGGCAATTTTCGGTGGTAACAAGGTACACAACGTTGTGCAGTATCGATAATGCTCGGAAGTAGGATCATTATCAACTTGTAACTTGCAACCCCGATTAGAATGACCCCCTAAGTTTGTACAGTGTTTTTCCTTTCATGTTTTAACCATATCTTTAATTCATCTATTTTCTGTATTTATCAAACCGAATTCCTCATTGTTCTCTGTTCTATATCCATCACTCCTAATTTTTTCTCCAACCAAGATTCATTGTTGTATGAATGCAAATTTCTTTTCATCGTCTATTTCGTATCCGACAGTTCTTAAACACTTTCTTTACAAACAAGGATTTATAGAATTCTTTTAACGTGCGTTTAGCAAATAAAATAAGTTATTTTTCACAGTTGTTTAGTGAACTTCGTGGTATAATTATATGATTTCGTTTCATATTTTTTCAGTTTTTCTGCTTTATATTTTTTGTTACTTTTGTTAAAATCCCCTTGTAAACTATGTTTTATTTTGCAACCAACGTTAATTATGAAATAATTTTGATACGTTTTCCTCATTTTCAGTTCTTCCTATTAAATATATTGTCCTTTTTTTGATTAAATGTTTATACTACATGTGAAATAAAACGATAAAATGTTTATTGGTACACGTTTCATCTCTGCATATGTCAAAATGTCCTTTCCTTTGGGTAAAACATTTCTTGATTCTTTGCCTCTGACGGTAATGTAGTAATTAGTTGTAATCGCGATCGCTCAGTCAATTTTTGACTTAAACTGTGTAGTAATAATAGTGTTGACAAGTGGCTGCTCATAAGCCTTTACATACAAGGTGATCAATGCGGACACAATTAGTATGTCAGAGCATAATTCTGAAGTTGTTCAAGTAGGTTTTAATTGCAGTGAAGGTCTTGAGCTGCTCTTCTACTGACAATCCGCTAACTAGGGCCGAAATAGCTATCCAAAGGCTGTTCGAGGACTATTATTATTACACAGTTAGGTCAAAAATAGAGCGAGTGTAATAATGATTTACATTCAGGGCTACCAAACATAAAGGGTCTGGTCAATAAGATTGTGGTGGAGTTCTCGGGCTACTTTTCTATTGATGAGTCAAAATAATTATTTACATGTTCGGCCACCGAACAGACGTTACCCTCATGGCAAGAACACGAAAAGACGTATTAACACCAAACAGAAACAAAACCGTGCAAGCAGTATTGAGTTAACTTTTAAAATAAAGAAAAATGTTAAAAGACATTTTCAACAGAATTACTCGTGAAGATTAATAATAACGCAAATCTGTTAAATATAAGAAAAAGACGAATTACACTGTAGTCTAGCCTAAGGTGTGTGCGTAGATTCACAGAAATGACAATCACGTGTACATCACGCAGCTTTATTGCTCCGTGCGTTCAGTGGCTGGACTATAGATGTTGTGTTACTTGTTATTTAGTTCATTTTTTAATCGTCTTTTATAAAAATCTCAAACAAGATTCTTCGAGAAGGTACAATTTATGTTACTTGTTATTATTTGTTATGGGACGATAACTATTTTAATTGTTTTGTTTCATTGAAAAGGGATGCAGACTAATTTTACTAACGACACAAGTGATGGTGATGATAATGCATTTCCCTCAAATTCTGGAAATGTTAGTTAATACGGAATAGGGTAAAAGTGAATGGAAAAAAGGTGAAGTGTGGAAATGCTGTTAGATTATTATTGAATGATTAGAGATGATGCTCCTACAATTAGGAAATGATCGTTCTGTTGTTACACTTACATTACACATTTGTTTAAAAAAGTCTTCCATAATGGAAAATTTAGTTTATAGAATAAAAAATTAGAAAACGTTAACTGTCTTCAGACCTTAATTTGATGAAGAATGACACCTTTCAGAATTCATTTTTATGTTGTCATTTTTATGTGTGTGTTGTGCGGATGGCATAGTTCTTCTATTACTATTATTAACATAACAAATTAAGTATTTTCTCCCCGCATACAGTAAAAGTGAAACAGCATACAAACTTACGGTAACCAACGAGAACGATACCGTCGCAGTTAACGGTACATCGCGTCCCCGAATAGTGGGCCAAGTAACGGCACCTCTCTCATTACGCCTTGCCGTTTACAGAAAAGAAAACAAACGATGGCCATCCTTAAGCAAGGGATCTCGTTCTGCCGGTGATTACGGCTCACGTCGCCCTCATTTCGATGCTGCGTGCGTAATTGTTAAACAAATCGTCCGGTGTGCACAGTTCATGAGAACGAAGAACGCGAGCGCAAAGAGTAATGGAAAAATTCTGGGGCCGGCGATTAATTAAAAAGTTTCCGGCCCGCCAGCAAAGAAGGCGGGGGTGGTTTTGTTTTCGTAAACGCGAGACGAGTTTTAGTCCCGACAAAGGATTGAACTCGATGAATATTCAGGCAGATTTTGTTTAATTTTGTGTTCGAGGTTCATTCAGTGTCGTAATTATAATTCTGCCTGTTTCTGCTGCTCCTGTACGGAAATTTTCTTTTTAAAACGTTTTTTCAGTGTTCGAAAACAAACATTAGTTGTTAATTATTTATTTAAAATAGTTCCTTTAGTTTATTTAATGATTATTCAATTCATCAGAAAAGGACTCATATCAAAATTTAATCAGAATACTGCTAGTCACTAATAAAATGTTATTAGGAAAATAGTTTATTTTGCTGCATAATACAGGCTGTCCCATCGCATAACAGGCATAGTTTAAGAGCGTGTTGCTGACGTAATTTTAAACCAAAATTGTCTATGAACTTGTATCAAAAACTTATTCGTAACGGATATCCAAGCATTTTTAATTTTAAAAGTTTGTAACCGCGTGTTCAAACGAGATATAAAACGATACAGTTAAATTACTTAAAAAAAAAAACAAATCGAAAACTATTTTGATGAACTATTCTAATTAAGCATGTAAATGATTGTAAGTGCACAAATTCTCCATCGCGCATAATTTTTCCGGGTCTAGAGGGACTTCCCCCGGTTATTCTTGCTCTCTGCGGAAGATCGCGGAGCGAGGCGAAACCATGAATTATTGATGCGCCTTCGTCGTCGACTCGTCGTTACAAAGAACAGGGGCGGGCGAGGCGGTTGTCGAATCTCTCTTTTTAATCGACGTAAATAACAATGAAGATAACTCCTCGCGGGACTATCGAGGGAACTAATTCGCCAGATAAATTATAAGGTCCTCGTTTGATTGTTTTACGGAAAAATTAAATTCGCAATAATTTTATTAGCTTCCCCTGGTATCACCAACGTATTTTGTAATTTTAAGATGTTGAAATAGGATATTTATTTCAATTCTTATTAAATGTTTTTTTTTTTGAAAAATGATAGGTACTAATTCTCATCGCAATAATCACAAATAAAAGGTTTTTTTTTTAATTTGTGCAATCTTTATGTACCCATTGTCCACAAACAACATAACTCAACACGTTTTTCCGGTGTTTTTGTTTCCCAGTTTTTTTGTTTATTTTGGTCCACTGAATACATTCTCCAAATACAGGTAGTTCCTCATGGAACACCCTGCATTTACGCGACATGTTCGTAGAGAAATGCAATATTTGAAATCCGCATGCGACATTGGTTTTGGGGTAATATTGACAGCCCAACATTACCCCCAAACCATTGGTCGTCATTACCCCCATTTGTAAGTTACAGAATATGAATCTACTCTACTTGAGTGGAATAAGTTATGAAAGTTCTACGTTTAGAAATCGAAACTACATAAAATTCTGTATTAAATAAAACTAGGAAGATTTACTATTCGTTAAAATTGCAAAAGATATAAACCTTTGAAATTTTTCATGTGTAATAATAAACAACGTTAAAACTAATTTTTATATCTAACCGCTTTTCACTTGCCTCTAATGTGGCTGACATTGCTACCAACTGTTTAATATGCAATGTTGAAGCTCTATTGCGACGCACGATTTAAAAAAATGTTTTCATATTAGAAATATCAGCTGGCCGGTATTACCCTAGGGACCGCTGTTCACCCCACTTACCCCACCAAAGTTTAAGTCTAAAAGTTGAACCGACCTAATGGAAACGAATATTTCCTAACTTTTCTAAACACTTCGATTACTGTTGTGTACCTCTTTCTCTTAAGAAAAAGTGAAAGCAGAATAATAACAAAGCTATTGATTTTAGAAAAACAAATATAAGTTTTATTCTTTTTTTTCTACACAATTTATTTTGTTTATAGAAATGTTTCAAAAATAAACGAACGATTAACTCGAGTGACTAAGATCTGCTAATTTTAGAAGTACATACGAGTTGAAATACACTGAACACTAAACATATGTTGACAGAGATTCTTGCAAGTTTTTAGCACAAACGAATGTATTTACATACATTAAGCGTGTAATGTCAAATTAACACAAAAAGACATTGAATACGAATGGTTACTTTTCATATTTGCAGAAATTTAAAATAGTAAACGCCTAGTTCTTTTTATTTAAGTTGAAACTTATTTTTTTTTGGCCTTTCTGAATGTTAAGATGTTCCCCTTGACATGAAGGTACTTTCCCAGGTTTCATTTTTTTGCGTTCTTAAGTCTCGAATCTTTTTATCTTTTATTCACCTTCTCTAATCGATTTCACGAAATCTATTATTTCACATTCACATTGATCTTTAACAGAAATATCAGGTTCTGTCATTCTACATAAATTATGTTTCAGAAAGAAAGGTGTTCTTTTTTCAAAATTGAATGTAGGAACTAGGAACGTTTGCAGTGTAATTATGTCTGCTGTGGAGTTCGGAGTCTGAAGCAATTTATTGTGTTGATGGAGTCGGATTTGGAGCCGATAAAACTGCATCGAATGATTGTTTATGTAACCTTTTGATCAAAACAAATAATTTCATTTTCTCGGTTTTAATTTGAGTTTAAAATTTAAGGTTTTTTTACTGCATATTTTGTAATTTCTTTGAAAAAAGTTACAATGTTACAACTGTGATTTTTATAGCCCTCCTTTAAACAGATTTATACGTTGCGTGCTTTCAATCGATAGTAGGTAAGTACACTTACTTATTTTCGGTATTGATTTAGAAAAGAGTCGGGGTTAGGTTTGGAATCGGAATCAGAGTCGGAGTTGGAGTCGAAGGTTTAACATACCGACTACACAGCCCTAATAAAACTTACGGTAAAGTTGTTTTCATAAGAGAAAAGCTCTGCGTCATAAATAAAACGCGTCATCAGACTTAAGAAGCATAACTCCATCCTTTTTTCTCATTCACCGTCAACAAAGAAATAATACTGAAATAATTGTCGGCTGTAACTTCGGTGATGATGATACCAGAGCTCAAGTATCGTAATTTTGATATTACATAAAATAAGGTGTGACAATAGGACCCTCGAACTTATTCTAATATCGAAAAGAAACTTCTAAGGAGCCGGCCGTATTTAACTTTTAGTTAGAAAGGTCGTATGCCAATAAATAATATCAAATTATAATCGGTTTGCCAACTACTACTTTAAAATTAATTTGGGAACGATCAGACACCATATTCCTGGTTAATATACAGGGTGAATGACAATTATACCGACAAAAAAAGCGCATAAGAGAATCGATGTCGTAGATTACGGGAAAAATGTTCAAAAAATTCTTGTAAATAGTTTATAACTAATTAAAAGTATACCCCAAGATCAAGCTCCGGCACTGCGAACGAAATACGGCGTTCTATAAATTCGGCATAACAATGCGGTTATAAATTTATGATTATTGTTTTATTATCTTCTTGCCTGCACACAGTGCGACCTTGACACATATCTCAATTTTTTTTATTAACCGTTTCACAGCTGGGAAACCGAAGTTTGTTTTACGTAATTATAATTGGAATTGTGTATGAAATAAGAATAACAAATTCGCAAATAATTGTGTAAATAATTGCGATCCATTTATTGGTATAATTAGAATTTAACCAATCTGACAATGGGGCAAGTTGATTGCAACGTTTCAAACGTTGGAGTTATTTTTCATTAAATCGCGATCAAATTACGAAAAAATGTAGAAAAATTCTGTGGAACAGTTTGTAATTACTAATTAGGTAATTATAAATACTACATATACAATGTGTTTCATTTCTCATCTACACACCCCTGTAGTTTTTATATTTATTAACGGATCGATTTCAAATTTTCGCCAGATGAACATCCTCTTAAAACACACATTTTTCAAATTTGAAACCTTTTGTATTGCAAGCCATGACCTACTGCGATTTAATAGAAAGTCGAAAAAATTAAGAAAACATAGTAGGCCTTGTTTGATCAAAAAAAGTTATTAGAAAAAGTTGTTTAGAATTACGAAATAACCCCAGTTACCAAATTTGGTTGAAAAATTTTAATTTTTAATTATAAAAAAAAATAGAATTTCAATTTAATCCATAGTTTTACGAAACGCTAAAACTAACTGACTAAAGTTGTACAAAACGCTAAAACTAACTTACTGAAACACACAGAATGAAAAAAAACAACTTAATCTAATGTTCTACCAGGCCCCCATCACGCAGTATGCATTTTTCAATACGTTTTCTATTATTCTTTACAACTTTGTTTAGTTCCTGGGGTGTTATTTCAAGACAAGCTTGACGAATCCTGTTGCGTAGGTCTTCTGCATTATTATCTTGATTTTTGTAGACTTTCTGTTTAAGTATTCCCCATAAATAAAAATCCAGAGGTGTTAAGTCAGGAGATCTGGGACACCAAAACATGAAAGGACTATTTCTGCCTATCCATCGTAAAGGAAAATTTTCATTTAACCATTCTCTAACTATTCTTAATGTTAGAATAGTTCGCGAATGGTTAAAAGAAAATTTTTAAACAGAAAGAGTACAAAAATCAAAATAATAATGCAGAAGACTTACGCAACAGGGTTCGTCAAGCTTGTCTTGAACATCACAGGAACTAAACAAAGTTGTAAAGAATAATAGGAAACGTATCGAAAAATGCATGCTGCACGATGGGGGCCTGGTAAAATATTAGATTAAGCTGTTTTTTTCATTCTGTGTGTTTTAGTCGGTTAGTTTTAGGGTTTTGTAAAACTGTAGATTAAATTGAAATTCTATTTTTTTAATAATTAAAAATTAAAATTTTTCAACCAAATTTGGTAATTGGGGTTATTTCGCAATTCTAAACAACTTTTTCTAATAACTTTTTTTGATTAAACAAGGCCTACTATGTTTTCTTAATTTTTTCGATTTTCTATTAAATCGCAGTAGGTCATGGCTTGCAATACAAAAGGTTTCAAATTTGAAAAATGTGTGTTTTAAGAGGATGTTCATCTGGCGAAAATTAAAAATCGATCCGTTAATAAATATAAAAACTACAGGGGTGTGTAGATGAGAAATGAAACACATTGTATATAAATTTACCCAAAAAAGTAGGTACGTTTAGATAAGACGCCAAATTCACAGCGTAGGTGTGTCATAAACGCTTGTAAAAACTTGACCTTGCTTAATAAACGTTGCGTACTTTGTCACATTTTAATTATGTAGTTTTATTATTACTCAGTTATTAGCTGGAGACGGAAGAAAATGAAATTGGGTGTAAGTGTGTGTAGCTAAACAGGATTGGTCAAAATAAAATTAAAGAAGAACATACTAATTGAATTATTCAGAAACAAGAATTAAGATAATCTGCTAATTATACTGGTGTTATTTGGAAATCTTATTAATCTCAGATTAATAAGAATAAATAATTATCGCCACAAAAGAATGATTACTTGATTACATTTGCCAGAAATCGCTTAAAATAATCTGTTCTCTTCGCGGACAAGTTTCGTTGTTTATTAGACTATAAAAATTTTATTATGTACGTACAGCTGTGATATGGGTATGGTTTTTTATTAAATCGCGTACTTGAATGATTGTAATAGATTACGAGATCATGTTTAATCCTTCGTCTGGAATAATCTATTTCAGGTAATTTGGCAAGTAAATATTTTCGACTTTATTTCATGACGAGCGCGGGCGTTGACATAAAAACCGAGTTGTAAAATTCCACTGAAAGGTCAAGTTCACGAAGGCAGGCCTCGTTATAAAACTATAAAAAACTTTTATGAAAGTAATCATTTCGTTGGTCTGCTCATCTACTTTTTAAGCAGGGGCGCATCGTCGTTTTGGGGCTAATTTTTGATTAATTATTTCTCGAAAACTAAAGAAGAAAGAATTTTTGTAACATTTTTCCCATACTGTCGGACCTCGCTTCTTATTGTGGTTTGATTTTGTCAGTATAATTACCCTGTCACCCTGTATATTTGAGGAGTCTCTGTACTGAGTATCAGAAATAGAAGTTGCAAGAATTCCAGAGATGGTAGAATATAATTACCTAAAGAAGGAGAAGTAAAGAATATAAAGGAGCAGTAAATGGTCAGCTGTTTTAAGTTATGGTAGAAACATTTCCCCATTAGTGATACAAAAACTTAGACATTTGTATAGAATGAAATGCAAAATACAAAGTCTGAATTAGGGTAAATCTCAGACATAGTGCCGTAATATCTACGTTTCAACACTTAACATAATTTAATAACAGAGTGTCCGCCAATTTCTTCGAGTGCCTTATCCGTCTAGAACCACCAACTTGACTTCTACTTCGCCCACAGGCTCACAGCTTTACGAATTGGGGATTAAAGATGCAAGGCAAGAAATCGCAAACAATTTGGCCAAACTGTTGCCTTTGACTATTCTCCTTTTTGATATGTTCAGTATTTGAATCTTATTATTAAATAATGTCTTCTTGAGAAAATTATTTCTCAAACATTTTTCATCATAATTATGGATAAAATTGAAATTGTGGTGGTTTAGGCAGTTAATGGAAGAATAAGCACTGAAAGAATGAAACTTGAATAAAAATGTGATTTAATATGTAGAGTACTTGTAGAAAGAGATCGAGTAGGTGGCGATTAGCTGTAAAATTTATATATCTGTAGATATAATTTGTATTGCACCAAACAAAAAGCAGGAAAAGCAATTTTAATTTCAACAGTTGTACATTTAGCCATTTAATTAGAACGAGAGTGCAATATCGAGTTTGCGGATTCTCATGCCATTAAAAAAGTTCTCTCTCGAGAGCCGCCAAGTCTCTGCGCAGAGAATTGGATTCGTTTATTATTTCACCATTTTTCATTCCTCAAATGCAGCTCCTTCATTTTCGACTTATTAACTCGCCATTTTCAGCGTCGATGCGGCGGCGGTCGTAAAAAGCCTTTAATCTGCTCGAAAGAAAAATCATCCCCGCCGTGTTCGCGATTCCGACAACAAATTTCGCCGGCTTACGGCCGAACTTTCGCCATTCAAAAAGTTAAGGCTCGAATTTCATTTGCGCCCGTGAAGCACGCGATTTATATGTCGCGCGCCCTGGGGCATATATTCCACGAAAATCCGCAAGCGAGGCATCCACGATTTTCAAGAGAATTTTCAATGAGTACGACGCCGTTAGAGGAGCGTCGGGACGGATGAGAATGACCCGTTCACGCTGTGCGGAGCACTGTGCAGATCGATACGTGCGCAAAGTGATTGTGATAATAAAATCTTTAAATTTATTTAAAATTTATCAATCGAATTTGTAACGATCAGAATTTTTTTTTATTGATAAAGTACACGAAACAGTTTCTTGTGTAACAAGTGCGAAAAGTGATTTTCGTCACGCGAAGTGAAGTCGTCCAAAGAGAGCGAAGGGATACGTGATTCTATTTAATGAGATCTTGCTAGATGATTGAGTGAATACATGTGAGCCCATAAGAAGAAACTCCCTGGATAGACCTTCACAAAAAGATAATATTAATTAAACACAACACCATAGCACTGGAAATAATTAGCATAAAACCATAAAAGATTAAAAGCGTCTGCCCAATATGCAATAAACTGTAAATGTATGGCTTTTAATGCGATGTTTTTGTTTTTGAACTCGGTACAATAGGAAAACGTCGAAAATAAAACGAATGTTTAATAAAATAATGAAAGATTCTAGATCATAAGCCGAAAGAAAGACAATTGCTCCAAATTGATAAGAAATTTACCAATTGGCCTGTGATTTACAAAACATTAATTCGCACGTAAAGCAAAAGGATATTTTCGCCAACTGACCAGTTTCTATATTTGTACTTTACGAACCGATGTCGGGAGAGTGGAAAGAAACGGCGCATGTTTCAGACCGTAAGTCGACCATAAACGACGTTATATAGGGTGTGTAATTTATTTATGAAAAGAACGAGCGAGGACGTATAATAAAAAAAAAAACGCCGCGTTACACGGATAAACGAACAAACGGAATCGATCTTTCTCCTCTCGTCCTCCTCGAAAACGAAAGACTGCCAGGATTTTCTACTTTCGCGATAACTCGCTGAATTAAAACGCGAGCGTTAAATTGAATTTTCGGGCTATCAAAAGGCTATGTTAATTAGCGGACGCAGAACCGGTTAATTTTAACAATCCTTTAACGGATTTAACGTACGATTGAAAAAAAGGCTCGCGGGTGGTAACCTGTCGGCGCAGTGTTGATGTTGTCAAGGTAATTTCGTCCGGAATGCAGGCGGCGCGTGCGCATTCCGATATCCGGAATAATGGCATCCGGAATAGTGGTTCGGATCGTCCCCCGCCCCGAGACACGTGCACAGAATCGTACTCTCGGCCACGCATCGCGAAATTGCCCCCGCTACATCCGTGTATCCCCCAGCGAGGTATTTAAAAATGGATGTCACGTTAAAACCAGCTAATCCGTTAATTAGTTAACGTTGACGAAAAACGCATAAATTAAGAATCTATACACTTTGTTAAACACTTTGGATCAAATTTTAAAATAGTGCTAGAAATGTCTAATTACTCTGTCAAAGTATTAAGACCGTTTTAGACAACTCTATTTCTTGTACAAGTTTTGGCTCAATTTCTATAATAAATACTTAGAACAAAAAATTTTGGGGTCGTTATGATTTCTAGATAGAGTACCTTCTATTTTTCAATATAGTTTTTGATTCAATTTCAATGTTGATACAATTTACTACATAAATAAAATTGCTTAAGAACTTGTACCAAATCTTGTATAAGAAATAGGGTAG
Source organism: Dorcus parallelipipedus (assembly GCA_958336345.1). Taxonomy (NCBI): domain Eukaryota; kingdom Metazoa; phylum Arthropoda; class Insecta; order Coleoptera; family Lucanidae; genus Dorcus; species Dorcus parallelipipedus. The sequence continues at coordinate 39,312,531 of OY284482.1, read as the reverse complement.
CGTAAAACGGCCTTTAGGTTGTAATAAATACCGGAAATTCGCTAGGGGAAAGAGGAATGATACCAGTAAAAGAGAAATCAACCCCGAAAGCAGAGGGTGTTCTATATTACGTATACGTATATGTTTGAGAGTGATAAATAAAAGTACTAAGAGTGAAAAATAAACTCCTAACGAAGCTATCAACTGATAGTGAAACGTTGATTATAAAGAAACTGTTTTATAACATTTTGTTGTTCATTGGTATTTACAATATTTTGTAATTATTTTGGAGCTTTACAATGACTACTAATATGAAAATCACGGAACTTTAGCTCTGCGTAATCAATCGTTACAACCGGCAATTATTTCAGTATTATTTCTTTGTTAACGGTGAATGAGAAAAAAGGACGGAGTTATGATGATGTAACACTAGACGAGTTTTATTTATAACACAGAGCTCGGTATTTACAACAATGGGGACCATGATAAGAACTATCTCAGATTATAAGAAGTATTGAAGAGTCATGTCCTCTATGGATTGAAATACTTTTATAGGGGTTGTTCAAACAATTCCTTTGGAAATACAGTAAATATAAGGCTTGTTCGAACCGCAGGTTCTGACCAGTTCAGAACCGTTCGAATTAGTTGGCCTTCGAAGTAGTGAATTATTTTGACACCTCCTTTAAGAAGTACAACTCTGATGAGTGCACGTTTTGAACGGTTCGGAATTAGTCACAACTCGCGGTTCGAACAGAGCTATAGAATCTATGTATTAAAAGATAAACACTCGTAGAATGTGGTAAAGTAGAGTTTACATTTATTTTCACTTTTCTAATTTTTATATGTTACGCTCTTTTTCTATTTAAAGGTTTCCTAATAAAACGAAGTAGTTTATATATATATACCGTAAGCGTCAGGCGCTAGGTCAGGCGTCTATTGCTACATCACATCGTTTAGGCAGGCGAGAGAGATGGTGAGTCTATAGCTTCAATGTGATCCGACAGCGAAAGTTAACGAAATTGAGGTGTCTACCAATAGGGTGGTTGCGTTTTGTATAGGTGCACACAAACATACATGCTTATGCACTTACATAATATACACCTAATAAGATTCGCGAACGTACAAACCCGTATAATACATTAAGTTTTAAAAAACATAAAATCAAAAGACACTCTCTATGGGAACCGCTGTGAGATTGAGTAGTTTGGTCACCGTATGCATTTAAAACATTTAAATCGTGTCTTAATACATAGTAACCAATAAAAACAAATTATGTACAAATGTTCATAATCCATGAAACTTATTGCAGTACATAAGCAGTATGTAAAAGTATTTATTTTTCATTCAGTGATACGTACACAAGCGGACCCTACATACATATAAATGGGGCACCCTTGTAACACGAACGTATCGAACCCCTTCTTCGAATCGAGGGAAAAACCACCCTTTTTAACGCCGTGATTTATTTAACTGCGCCCAACGAAGTCAAACGGGTCGTGATTGCCCCCGAATGGAATTGCGCGTGGCGCGACCCGAAACCAACACGATACGCGCCCGCGATAAGCAAAGTAACTAATAGGCCGCAAATTGGTCTGGTATTTATAGAAATTATGATTCATATCAATCAAACGCTATAATTGGGCTTAATTATACGGCGGTGGCTAATCTAATTTTATGTTCTGCATATTTCATTATCTTTAGTGAACGAGGAGATAAATCCACATAAGAGTGTTTTGTTTTGAACACGAGAATTTATTACACTGAAACTTCAATATAGTATAGTCGTCCAAGTTTTGTATCGGTTTTATGATCTTGCTATAAAAAATTCTTCAAAGAGACCGGCACTGCGGTGTCTGTGTCTCCTCTCTGTCGCTTTCTTTATAGCAAGACCATAAAACCGGTACCAAACTGGGACGACTATACTCGTATGTATATTCAGGAAAAAACTTTCAGTTGTTCGAGAATATGTACAGTTTATAATCAAGACATGTAACTAATCTGCAATGTATGAAATTAATACATCTGACATCCCACAAGGTAATATTCTGAGGCCAATACTGTACGTACGTAATTTTAATAGTAGTTTTCTTTTACTTATTAATTCGCTCAAAGAGCTTTACTTCATTCATTTATTAAGGAATCAATTATTTAGATCGCAAGGATATTAAATGCGAATGTAAAATATAGGAAAAAGAACTTGTAGTAGTTGTACACAAAGTGTAAATATGTACATGTCGCAAATATCAAGTTAATAATTTCATGCCTCACTTGATCTAGTTCGGTGTTGACCCAGATGAGGAGGACGATCGTAAATGTCAGCAGACTTACGCGACACGTAATCCCGCACGCACGCGTGCACACGCGATTTCGCGCGTTGGTTTAATAAAATATAATGCGGCCCGTGCGACGTCGACGACGCCGACGCCGGAACGCGACCCGAATCCAAACGCGTCGAATATTAATGCACGCCGCCGTGGAGAGAAAGTTCTCTTCCTGCGGTAGTTATTTATGGGAGGATTTTTTATGCGCGATATATCGTCGAGATTACCGCCACTATTCGCCTTTCGCAACGGCGGCATTCTGATGCAAATATAGTGCGCCGCCTTGCGTGAAATATGCCGCGGTTACTCACGTGATAAATGTTCTGGAAGTGGACGAGAATCGTAAAAAAAATATATTACTTCCTACAGTTTACGAGCATTTGAAGAACCAATTACTTTTGGCAATCCAAAAATGTGCCCTAGTCAAAAGGGTTCGTTAATCTAAAGGGGACATCCCAACTGCGGTCAAAATTGAAACAGGAGGTTGTTTTTCGCGACTGAACTGTGGTCAGGCCCTAAATCCCGGGACGGGGGTCTTAATCCCTTAATATTTTTGTCGTCCAAATTATACTTTAATCGATACCAAATATAAAATTATATTAAATTTCTACCTAAATTATATTAAGCCTTAATGTTGCCCACGTTGAAATTCTGACCGCAGTTCGGACAAGGATTACATCCTGCCACGTACATAGAAATGTTTTGACCGCAATTCGGTCGCTTTCGAAAAACGGACCGCAGTTCGGTCGCACCGAATTTAAAGACTCCTGAGTAAAAAAAAAGGAAAAATATGTACGTAAAAAGAAAGGAGAAGGAGGAATATCATTGATATTTAATATTCCCCTTCTTCTTTTCAGTGGTTTGATTTTAATTTTAATTTTTCTTATTGCCCGCAGACTCTCATTACCCCACGCTCCCCTATACTTATGGACAATCGACAATTTCAAAAATTGAAGTGTTTGCTGGAGGTCAAAAATTGCTCATACATAAAAAGTAAAGCGTTGGCAGGCACTAAGTGTCTCGAAAGACCTTGGCTTGCGGATCCATGTCGTTTACTTAGTTTTAGTTTTGGATTCCTTAGGTTAGTCTGTCGCTAAACCCTCAGTTTACTTCTCCAAGGCCGAGTTGCTCAGTGTCTGGTTAAACCAGTAATTTGTTAACTGTTGGTTAAATACCAAACGACAGTTTTCTTTCAAACTGTTGTTCATTCATTTTGAACCAACCGATTTATTAACTAAGGTTTAGTGGAATGTTGGCAGTTCTGAAGTGCTTTAGTATCTAACTTCAGTATGTAAATTTTTAACTTTTGTATTCGTAACAGTAGTTATTAGAGTGTCAGAAGGTATAAGTACGAGAGAGTTAAGAAATATTCAAAAGCGAGATTGAAATACTGAAGTGTTATGTCTTCCACAGATGGTGGTAGTATTAGTTGTAGAAAAATTCGGTGCCAGATTTCTCCAAATTTAAAGCAATATGAATTTTTTTGAAGACAAAATGTTTAATTCTGTTAAACACAAGAAAAAATAAAGATTTTAGTATTCAGCAAATACTTTACTAATTGCTTATGTTTACTGTTTTGCCAAATACATTTTTGAATTGAATAATAATAATATTAATTTTATTGGATCAACTATCAGGATGCATTCAGATCACATTAATTACATATTTATTATTAAAACAGTTTCGATGTTTTATGATCCAATAGGATTGGCATCAGTTTACTCCAAAAGTGCAGCATACTGTTCTAACTGCCAGTCCTAAGTTACAATCTAACTTATAAACTATATTATGAACTTATAAGAGATTATACAATGCATCTTACTAATTTTAAATATACAATAAAGAGAATTTGTATGTTAACAAATTATCAGTAGTAATAATAGTAACAATAATAAGTGAAAATTATTGTAATAATGAGTCTTAGTTCAAGTTCTCTTCACGTCTAAATTGTTTAGTTTTTTCCGTTAGTCACTTTGAAAAAGCCAAAGAAATATTTGGTGAAACGTCAGCAAACGTAAATAATATTTGCTTGTTACTAAAAAGTCTTATTTTTCATACTCCCATAAGTAAGAAAACCCCTGCAGTTTATTATAAATACATACTTACATACTTACATACTTAACTTTTCTGGCGTTTAAAGTCTTTTTTTTTACGTTAATTATAGTTTAAACGACCGAATTTCATGGTTTAGCAAACGTTACAGTTTTACCTCTTAATCACTGTCTGAACAACCAAATAGAAAAATTAAGCTCTAGTTAACGTTAAACAAAGTTTAAACCTTCAGTGAGCAACTCAGCCCAACATGCTCGCCAACTAATTTTGTCCGAGTTTAAACTCGGAGACGGTAGTTCAGCCACATTGACCGTTGTATCATCAAGCTTCTTGAAAAAGGTAAATACATAAATAAATGAAATTAAGATTTAACCTTAGTTTACAAAGCAGAAACGATTACTTAACGGTTAGCGAAAGTAAGTCCATATATACCTACTTTCGAAACTGCACCTTCTTGATGAAAGTCAAAAAATATCATTGTGAGGCTTTCAACTATGACCCGGATAATAAGCAGCATTTTATACATCGCTTATACATATTAGTATAGCTGTAGGTAGTAGTTTTATTTCGAAACGGTTTAAGAAAATAATTTTTGCGGAAGCAAAATGATTGTAAGTGAAAACTGGGCTTGTGGTAAATTCAAATGCGAATGCTGAAAGAGAAACAACAGAAAGTGGATCACAGGCCTCAGCAGGTATTGAATGGGGGAGAGTCGGGTATATTGGACCGGCTCTTAAATTGGACCGCTCTTGAATAAATGAAAATAAACTAGAAAGTCCAATAACAGGAAACATTACAAATACCTCAGATGTTACTTTACTAGGCAACGTTTCTGCAAGTAGCTTTTTCCAAAACCGATAGATAGTTCTAGTTGGTTTTAATTTAAATTGAATTAAAATGGTCCAATTTTGGAACCGGTCCAATATACGCGACTCTCCCATTCCCACAAGCTCGCAGCGCTTGAAGCTACCTGCAAGTCTTGAATCTTGAAGAAAAAAAAGAAGTATTCTGGCAAAGAGCAGTTTTGCTCAGCTTTTACGCCACGAAGTGTGAGGACTAAGCAAAACTAACGCAAAAGAAAGGACTGAGCAGTGCTTGAAAAACAAACTTACTGTATGCTAATGAAAATTACAATGAATTAAAATGATTCATTAATTAAAGACTTCTGAGTAACAAGGAAGAAGATTTGATGTAGGTCAAGTTTGTGTCACAGGCGGAAATCAGAAGAATTAATGCCCCCGTGCTAATCACAAATGGTTTGTTAGTTAAAACAGTTCATAATCAAAGACTTCTGATTAAAAATAAAGAAAAGCATTAATAAATAAGGAGGAATTTATAATGGGTGGATTCAAAGCAGGTAAATCAAGTCTGTGTGGCTTTATAAATTGCAACATTGACCTCAAACTGAACACATGATATTTCAGCGGTTAAGAGATAAAGAAAATTAAGATTTAAAAAATACAAACTGATTCGCTAATATTTTCGTAATTATCACAATGAATTCTAAATTAACAACATTGCTGATAACAGTGTGGTAACAACAAATAAAAAAAAATATAAGTTTGTGTTGCTGTTAAGATTTATTTATGAATGTCAACGACAGCATTAAGTTGTCATAGTTTACCGCCGATGACGCCGTAAATTATGCTAAATTATTGACGGGCTTCATTATGCGATTTAATTAATTAATTGCGCAACTGGTTGATTAAATTCGCGCCGCCGGCCCAAACATATTATGCACGCGCAAAATTGAACTTATCAGATTTATGAATTGAAATCGGCGCGTGAGCCGGAATGCGAACGTTTACAAGCGATATGTTATCATTTATCATTTTAAATCGCATCATAAAAAAAAAACTTGGTTTGTCTTCTGTTTAATTTTATTGGAATCATTTGAATTTTGAGCGCAATCGTTTCAATAACAAAGAAAATTACTAAAACAAGAAACTGTTAAAAAAACAAAACTGCACAGGTTGGAAGGTCTTTCAAGAGTTTTAGTTTTTCCAAGACTGCATTTTTCATAGGTTTAGAGCCCGCGCACACTACAGACTTACTATCGGCCGATAGTTTATTCTGAATCAAGTTACGAGAAGTGCGATTACGTGGCCTATAATAATTTAATGTACAGCCACGTATCACATTTTTCGTAGCTTGATGCAGAATAAACTATCGGCCGATAGTAAGTCTGCAGTGTGCGCGGGCTCTTAAAGTACTACATTAATTGTGTAGCACGTGCTTCAAAAAGGACTCGCATGAAATGAAGTAATTGTTGCACATTGCCTGTAATAGTAAAACATGGAATACTGAATCACTGTCACATGTTTACCGGTTTAAAATTGGGTCAGTAAAAACAAACCAAACCGATTAAATTGATTACCGTGCGCACATAAAGCCTACGTTTTCATTTCATCCTTGTTAAAAGAGTTTCAAAATTAATTGCCTCACTGATGAAACAACAAACACGTGAGCGTCTGTGGGCCTCAAAACCTCTTGATTGTTGTTTCACCCGGCGGATTTTCGTGTGGGCGATGTTTTCGTGAACCTGACGGGCGTTGATTTACAAATAGGCTGAATCAAGTCGCATTTTATTCCTCCCTCGACGACATGCTTGTAAACATGCTCGTGATCTTTTAATAAAACAATCGAACTATTTGTTTTTGTTTCCTAAAAGAAGTAATCTAGAGAGAATTTGGGTTAAAACATGTTTGTAGATCAAATTCGTTCGGACGGATATAAAACCTAAAAAGGTTTTCCATAAAGTTCTTAATCATTGACTATACTTTACAATTCTGTACGTCTTTTGAAAAACACGTGGAGTATGATTCTTCGAACAAATTCACTAGATTTTACGCGTCTGTGTAGACCTTTCCACATGACGATTTCGATGGGTTTGGGATCAATACAGGGTGTAGTCGAATAAGTTTCACTTATTAATACTGTAAGTTCTTCATCGCATAAGGAATTAATTCTGCAAATATCAATGGTTTTGCTCAAAAATTAAAAACTGACCTACCACAAGAGCGCACCGCCCTTTGTTTGAATACCTTTGCTCGTTCGTCAGTGCGTCTGCGGTTTTTATAAACACATCCTAAAACGATATATTCCGCAAATGTCACGGTCACTAGGTCAGTGTCGTCCGCAACACAATTCGATAACGAAATCTTCGTCTATCTGCTTCATTGAATAATTGATAATAATTACATCATTACATTGATTAGAAACAAATTGGTGACAGGAGAATTTTGCGGATGCGAACGTTTTTTTGGTTCCGCCAAATAAATAAATGCATTGACCGCACTTAATAAAAATGTGTGGTTTAACGCTTTCCCTAAGTTTTGAAAAGAACATTCTTAAATTATTTACTGTAATAAAAGTAATAAGGTGCGATTTTATCGCTCGAATTTAACAGCACAATCGTTTATTGTTTAATTCATGTATAAATCACTATTTACTTTCACAATATTAAGCCAGATATGCCTGAATTGTTTAAGAGTTTTTTTTTCTTTCAAAATTTGTTATAAATAGCTAATTTAGACCTCTGTAGTATAACAAAAATAGTAAAAAAAAAATCTAAAATGTTTGTAGATAGGTAAAAAACAGTGTCCTTTTAAAAGGACAGTAGTCATTAGAGGGACAATTGAAACAAATTTAGATTTAGGAAAATGTAAGCATAATATCAAGAGTTTCATAAACATAAATGATGATCATCGCAACAGAAAAATGCTAGTTACTAGTTTTATTGTTATTTTACTGTAGTTTTGAATATATGAAATTTTTTTACATATATGGTTTATCTGGAAGTAACAAAACATTCCACATTTCCATTTTTTTATGGCAGATTCTGCAATGCGTTTGCTTCGCTTGCATTATCAGATAATGGACCTTTATTGTCAAATCTAGACTCTGCGTACTCCATTGTACTAGGTCGTCCTCTCCTCCTCCAAGTATTAGAATGACTTTCCAGTAGCGTTTCTGCGATTTGTCTACGGAACGCTAGTTGATCCAACTTTCCTCCCTGGTGGCGATGAAGCTGCCAAGCGTTTTGCACTGCCAGATCTAGACAGTAGGCTATAATAGGAAAATACCATTTTTTTCCTCGAATTCCCACACGATATGTTTTGATCAACGCGGTCGACTCCTCCCAAGAAAGAATTATATTTGTGAATTAAATCAGGTTGACCGATTTGGATGCGCTTTCTTTGTTTCTGGGAATAACGAGAAACTTGATGTAGACCGCTAAAATTGGAAGCTACATTTACTAAACTGTTATCATGCCATTTGACAATTATTATTTTATCTTCCGCGGACTGGTAGTCGTAGTAACCTCTACATTTCTTCTTCATCGCTTCGTTTGGCAAGAGTGGACATTGCGACGTACGATCGGTTCTCATTGTCCCAGTACCTCGAATATTTCTTCTTTTCAATTCGTCCAGCAATGGCACAGTTGTAAAGAAATTATCAAAGTAAATATGAAACGGAAATGTTCCTATATTCAACGGCACATCTGAATACCGCAAGACGATCGAAGGTCCTACTCCGAAAAATTTATATTTTGGGTCAACAGGAGTAAATTTTCCTTGATAGGGCTCCAACCATACGCAATAACCTATACTGGTCGTCCCCATCCAACATTTATATCAGTACGGAATTGGTTTGCCTTTCAGAAACTGCTTGCAGCGATGTCTGCCAAAATATGGTATCATCGACTCGTCCAAATTATGGTTTTCTGAATGTGGCATGAATGACTGCAACGTATTATTGAGCTTTTCAAGAAGTGGTCTAACTTTTGCAAATTTATCATTTGTATCTAAATTGTCGTTGTTTACGCAATGCAAGTTTTGCATTATAAATTGAAAACGGTCCCTCGATATTGCACTTGCAACCATTTCATTATGTACGTCCTTCTCATTTCCCAAAACATTCTTCGTCGGGGCAAGGGAACGTAACCGCTTAGCAAAAGAACTCGCCCGCATTTCATCATGTGTAATGTTTCCTGGTCTATTATTTTTCAGCTTAAATTCATTACTAAATGTAACAAACATGTTGATGATGTCCTCGTCAACAAAGTTGCCTCACAGTTTCTAACCATTGCCATGGAAGGCCATATAACTTGCAAATCATGCTGCTCCCAAGAATATTTTTTTCACTTTCAACAACAGATAATGTAATGGAATACATTCCTCTACATCCCAGTTCTCATCGTCAATCATACAATCAGGCACGAGCAAACATTATTTTCATTATTATCATGATGCATCAGCTCAGCTTGTGACAGTAACTGAGAAGCAGGTAAGTTATTTTCATTCCCCGAATCCTCATCAGTAAGCTCACCACTAGGAGGCATCATAGCAATATTTATTTCATTTAAATTATTTATATCATCTTCTTCTAAGCTTTGCAGAAGCTCTTCCAGAGTAAGGCCGCTGTAATTGCAAACATTATATATGTGCCTACTATCCTTCTATAAAAGGACACCCACTTTCTGCATAAACTTGTGACAAATTCTCAAACTAATTATATCAAACACCGTCAGTGTAGTAAAGACTCATTCATTGACAAGCTAATTATGCGGAAATTCGCAAATAATATTATTTATACTTACTCTACTAATCGCAAATCAATTGGATAAGACTTCTTCCTCCGATTACAAAATTTATTCGTTATGTTGCCGATTGAAATTTGAACGCACGGCGAATGTATTGTTTTACACGAACACCAGGAGATGTCTATAATACTCGGATATATTGGACATCTAGCCATAAATATGTGTACTATGCTTTAGCGGCCGCTATACTAACCACTACAAAATGTACTTTTAAAAGGATAGTAGGCATATCTGGGTTAAGAGACGAGACTACGTCTAATAATTAAAAATGCAGATTTTAACACAACACTTGAACTATCGTAATCAACAGGCGTACACACAGTATCTCCGCGATCTTTCGGAATTTTGTTTATTTAGACTGAACGTAATAAAGAATCATAAATTAAGGCATGACGAGTTCGGAGTGCTTTTTATTCCAATGAATGTGACCTCAATTGAATTACCTATTTTTTGACTTATTGTTAGCTAGGATTCATGATTACTATTCTATTTTGGATTAAGGAAATAAATTAATATTTTTATGTAAGAATTATTTTGTGGAAAAATTGCATTTCTGTTACGTAAATGTTAATTTATAAAATAGCTGGGAATAGGCATATTCTTTCGTATCAAAAGTAATAAATGACTTGCCTCAACGTTTATCGTATTGCGGGTTTACTGCCCTATCATTTATTGCGCATATTAGTAAACTTCGCTCAGCCGGGGCTTTAAACCTAAGCCAGCGCTTCTCAAATGTTTTATGTAAAAAACTAAAGATATATTTTTCCGGAGCTAAATGTATGTCATAACTTCGCTTCTTTTCTTGTGTATTAATAGTTGTTACAGTATGTGTAACTTAACTGATTACACCCTGTATATTTAACTTACTTCAGCAAGGTGGTTTAGAACTGAACTTTCTATATTTGCGTAGATTTCAATTCATTACGGTTTCTAGTCGTCGTGCATCGTCGGTCTTGGATTAATAATGCTTCATTCTGCGTTCAGTTGCGGACAAAGCGCCAAGTCACGTCTTCCCAGTCGACCTTCAAGTCAAGGAGATGGGTAGCTACGAACAATAACGCTGTTCCTAGATGGGAGGCAAAATGTTTTCGCAAATACAAGAAATTAAGTAAATTCCGGGTGATATTAATCTATTAGAAATTTAACTTTCATATAAACTTCTCAACCTTAGAAAATACAGTAGCTTTAATAACCGTAGACATTAAAGAATTTTCTTTTTCCAAAAAGACTTTAACAAATTCTTATAAGATTCTTCGTTTTTGAAGGCGACACAACTAATCTGATATGAAATTCGGTTTTCTAAGTACGTGTAAGTTTAGTTAAGTTAAAGCTATGGATAAGATAGGATAATTTTCGTCGATCGCCGTCGCTCTCGTGCACTTCAACGAATTCTAAATATATCGCCGAGTGAAGCCACTTTGGTCTAACCGAAATAAACGCGCGTTTATTTTCGTCGTAAAATCATCCGGCGCTAAAATTAGAGCCGAGCTGCTTGTCTTTCGGAAAACGAGAAACCCCAAGCGCAACAACAAACAGCGGAAGAATCCATCGTCGACGATAAATGCATAAGGCAAGGAAATTAATTTGTGTCAAATACAAAACACTACGACTCAAAGATTAAAAATATGTATAGGTAATCATGAATGAATGTGCCTTATTGCAAATCACAGGTGAATGAACGGATACGTTTCCATAGTTGCATCGAAGAGTGGGCCTTTTTAAGCACGCGGAAAAGGTATTTGAAAGGAAAAGGTATTACCGAAATATCATAAAGCAAAACCGAAGAATGTCGGGCAATAAAACCCTAATTACCGACGAGTTAATATTTGAAGGCAAGAAGTAAAATGTGACAATAGAACTATTTGTGTTTTGACTGGGTAGAATTTTCAGCCTTCGCTATTCTGTACGTCCACCATAAACTGGACCCGATTTTACGGTGGAACTTTCTACTTCTACCGAAAGAATGTGTTATACGCACTATCAAACATATCATTAATGATCGTATTTTATGAATCGAAATTTTAATAGACGAAATGAGTACGTCGATAAATTTATTTTCGCGGCGAGAATAACTACGTAAACAAGCCGGTTTTAGCGTGGGGTCGACGAACCGGGCCGTCGAAAAAATCCATCGGAAATCTTCACGCATTCGAATTTCGTTCGTTCTCGAATCGGGCGGACCTAAAAAGCTGTTACGTAAACCCAAGAGCACTTCATGCGGAAAATTATCAGCGGCCTTCGAACGCACCTACTCCTCGGTCATGTAATGATGTAATCGTCATCATCGCCGGGCATTATGTTAATTGCGTTTCGACAACAATTCCGGCCTTGAGGCTCTCTCACCTCGACGAAAATCGTGATAACGACATAGCCGCGGGCCGAAATAGATTTCGCTGTTATTATTAAACTTTACCGCGGTTAAAAATAAGGACGGCGTGTTTTGAGTTTTTCAGGCGGCTCTTGAAATATATTATCTGCTTGTCGGCGGGCGGTTCCTGAAATAGTTTCAGCGAATTCCTTCTCGCGGCTCTTTAATTCCTGCTTGAAACCGGAAAAAAAAGTAATTAATGAGTTCTGCGACTCGTTATTCACGTCGTCGAGGCATTTATTAATTTCACTGTGATGCGGTAAAAAAAAAACAGTGGGAAAATAAAACGAGGTGAAATTGTGGTCTGTTGTCTGTATTAATTTATTATTGAAACCTAAGTAAATAACATTTCACATACACGGTTATTTTTTAATAGATCGACAAAGAACACATTGTGAAAGAATATACACCACAAATTATCCCCAAGACGACGATACGTCCTTTGTTAAGAAAGATCAGCAGATGAACGAAATAAATACAGTCGTAAAAGTGTTTTATAGTTTTATGATTATTACGACGCGGCTTATGCTTGAACTTGACCTTTAAACGGAATTGCAAATTGTATAAAATAAGGGATATAGGCACTTTGAACACCTGTTTCGACAGGTAAACAAATAAATCACTACAGGACGAAAACAATTCAAATTTCCGGGTTAAAAATTCCTAGTTACATATTTTTCTTTCAGTTTAATTTATATTGTACTATAAATAAAGTTTATTTCCAAGCAACGTGTCCGTCATAAACATTTCGGCATCTTTTTATGGTCCAATATTACGTCCATTTTAATCAGTTGGTTTATCGCTGATGTCTGAATAACAATTGACATAAGGTTTATTCTGCACTTTTCTACTCTTTTTGCACTAACCGCTCCTGAGAGAGTAAGATGTATACATTGTTACGGGTGAAAAATTCATTTAAATTATTTTCAACATTGCCAATCACCCTGTATTTGCGTGGGAACTGAAAGGTTAGTTTTGGGCCTACGTGCTGCTCGTCACGTTTCATCATATTGCATCAGAAAACAAAAGCCACTACCTAGCCTCACGGTAATATTCTATTTCACTCTTTCGCCCGATTAAAATAGAGGCCATCTCGTAATCTCAGGATAGTTGGTCAGAGCGTGTTCCGCGCCGCATTCATTGTTGTTGAGGGTGTCTTGACGTGCACATCTATTGTTACTGTAGTGCCCACGATTTTTGTGCTTTGATCATGTTTAATTCGTTGATCGAAGCCTGAAACGGCTGAAACTTGCTTTGGTGCACGTTAAGCGATACAAGCTTTTTTATAAGCTTTTCAAAGCCTGTGCTGCGAGATAAAGAACAGGTAGCGTTTTATTGGCAACTTTGTGCGTATGTCGGTTGGTAACACGCGTCCTTCTTTTATTATTTAGGCTTGTAGTGGTAGTCGTACTCCTCTTCTGACTCTCTACTCTTTTCGTAACGTCATTTGAAATCGATCCTGGAGTGGAGCGGAGCTCTAGCTGCTAAAAGTTCAAGCTTTGCTGTCCACTCCTTTCCCATTGGAGTTGGACTCGAACGTAGACGATACGAATCAACAGGAGGGATCGTGACGTGACACCGTGACGTAATTGGCAGCACCGATCTCCTCCGCCGGATTGTTTCTCGATTGGTCTTTCCCACCTCACCTTGACAGCTGAGTGGATTCGTTGACAAGGTCGAAAATATTTTATTTATTTATTTTGTGTCATAATTTAATTGTTTATTTTGTGTCATACTAAACGCTACGTTTAGCTGAACAATTTTGAGCATTTATTTTTTGCATTTTCTGTAAACGAAAAGCAGATCTGTTTCTCGGTCAAAGTTTATTTAATCGATATACCGTTTACAATTTTTTTTCTCTTTCGCTCAACTCATTGAGTCCCCCCGTCTGGGAGGTACATTCTATTTTTGTTCATTGTGTTAAGTTTTTGAGCAATATCAAATAAAAACAAGTATGCTCAGCTGGTAGGTAGCAATATATGTATAATATAATGTAAGTAGGAGCGAGAAAATTAGAGTAAAGGAGTTAAAAGTGTAGAAAAGATAACAAAGAAATGGTGATGTCAATCAGAATTTAAAACTTTATAATCAGTAAACACATTCGTAATCTGTTTGGTTTGTTAATTATTATAATTTCATTTGTGTGCGACGTTCAATGAGAAGTAAATAAAAGACGAATTATTAACACAAATTTGTACAATGTCTGGCAAAATTTGAAACGTGCGTTTAGTGTGTAAAGCGTGGAATTACCTGTTATAAATTATTGTACAACGCATTCATCGTCAGCTGTGGAACCGTGTGTTTTTAGTTCAAGGTCAAGTTTCACGACTAAATGACTCCGATTCTCTGCGTAACACCATAAACGTTTATTGCGCGCTTTTACAGACATAAGATTTTGGTTCTTGTCTTACGCACGAGTGTAATGTGCATTTTGGGTACATTTTTAATTAATTATAAATTGCTTATAGAATCTTTTCACCATTTATGTTCTGGGAAGTCTCTTCTTTCCTCAGTATTTTTTTATCGGTTTATTCAAGAATCAGCCTGAACGTAAGTACCTAGTATGTACAGAAAGTACAAGTCATAATTCTATAGAAGGACAATGTTTCTAAGTTGCAAATGACATTCTTTAAATACTATTGAAGAATAAAAAATATATTGGCCAAGTAGTCAAGAATAATGAATATATCGAATCTGGTAAGCCAGCGTTATTGATATCTTTCATCAAATCCCCCCCCCCCCATGATTTCTAACACGACTAATAATTTGCTAGGCAATTTTAATACGCAGCTAAGTAGATAAAATAACATTAAAAGCGAGAATATCAATTGTGCACACGACGATCGAAGCGCTAAATTTAAACAGATGGTCCACAGCGAATAACGTTCATATATAATTTTTTATAAGCGAAGAGCTCTGCGTCATAAATAAAACGCGTCTGGTGTTGCATCATCAGACATAAGAAGCATAACTCCATCCTTTTTTCTCATTCACCGTTAACAAAGAAATAATACTGATATATGTATTTGTCGGTTGTTACTTCGGTGATTGATGAAGCAGAGCCCAAGTTCCGTAATTTTGATATTAACTAACACATTCTGTAATCAAATAGTTGCCGAGGTTGAAATTGTAGCGACAGGTCAACTTTCCATGCAATTTTGAGGTTGAATAAATCTGTACTTTTCTAGCCAATCAACTGGTGTAACGATCCAGTCAAATAACCCATCATGTTTGCACTCTATAAACATCTTATAAACAACAGGACAGTTTTCTATATTAATTTAGACATGTAAAAAAGAGATTAACAGTAAATTGTGTAAAAGTAAATAATTCATCATGGAATAGGTTTTCAAGTGGCTTTACTCTATACTACCTCACAATTTATGTCGTCTGCTTCAACTTACAGTCTTTTTCTTTTGCTTTTCCCCTTTTGTCAATTACGTTTCCGAATTTGTCAAATGAGTTTCCAATCCGCAGGCTCACTCTACCTTGAACGGATTGGATAGTCATTTGACAAATTGGGAAACTCATTTAACAAAAGAGGAAAAGCAATAGAAAAAGAGTGTATTATTGTATTGCACTTTTCAGTCATAAGGATACCCTCCACTATTTAAACAGATAGGTATCTCCAACAGTCTTCACTCCATTATATTTTTTTACAGTCCGTAAAGTCTCTTTCCCTGTTTTGTTTCCTCTAATAAGTTTAGTCCTTTCTGAACAGGAAACTCAATCTTACGTACTCTTATCACCGTAATTCCTTCAACCCGGTCAGGTGAGTTCGCGTTTCATCTACCGGCAGTTCTCGTCAGATTTGCTTCTATTCTAGTTTATCCAGTTTCATTACTTCGAGCTTCTGGAATGTTATAATGTTGCTGGTGTGCACGTGCCGGATCTGCGCTTTAAGTTCTTCGAGTGGCAAGCACAAGAAAATATTTTCTACATTTTCAATGTATCCTCTGGTCTTTCAATGCTTTGTTCTTGTCGAAATTAATTTTCTTTTTCGACCAGAATCTTCAAGGAAATTTGGTTGCTACCACTGCCATCTTTCACGACGAGCTTACAGTTCTCCACTGACTAAAATTTTCAAGGCACACCGACTAATACTTGAAGTAGAAATAATTTACAAAGCAAACTATGTCAAATTCGATCAAATGAGAAACGGTGTTATTGATTAACAAGTATCCGACAAACGGTTAAAGGTGAAACTATCGATAGTAACATTGACAACAGCTAATCCACGACGCATCGGTGAAGGTAAATGGATGGCAAATTCCTTGTTAATTAAATGAATATATTAAAATGAGGGGCAACAGGTAATAATTTCATTTTCACTTGATTCATCGTCCTAAACGTTAAGAACCTTTCAGAGGTACGTAAAAAATAAACTGGTAAGGTATTCATGAGGGAATCTCGTTTGGAAGAAGCAACAGTTACAGAGAAATTTATTTTAAGAAACTAATTTAATTCATAACACCACTTAGGGGGGGTTTTGGAGAGCTACTTCTCACCATTTATGTGAAAGATTGAACTCGTTTTCTAAAATCAACTTGTGTATTATTTGACCTTGGTTTATAAAATTTCATATTTCATACAGTTCCAACTTGTTAGTTAAACTTTAACTTTTTTTTTGGCAAGAGACTATAAATCCAATTGTCACTGAGGATTAACCAAATCGGCAAACTTTATTATTTGCAAGTCTTAAATCGTCACGCTGGATTTTCAACTTGTGCTTTTGTTTTGCCTGCCTACCTGTTTTTGTCTCGTCTTTACGTGACGCGGCCTCAATCCGCGACTGATTGAAACGTGCGGGAAAAAAAGCACCATAAAGTTTAATTCGCATTCAAGACCGTGCCGAGCTGCATCATTAGCGAAGTCGTTAACGAAAGCGACGTAAATCAAAACGAGAACTGCGCTCATGCCCGCAGGCCGCCGACCGCAGAAAACGCTCGCGAAGGAAGCGTTCGACGGCACGTCACATCCGGTTCGTAACGGAACGCCGTTGCTGTTGTTGATGTTGTAACTCGTCGCGTGTTTTCGACAAACAAGCGGAACGACGTTAAGCCTCTGCGAAATTCTCAACTCGTTTCTCCTTTGTAAGTAAGTACGTAGGGCACCTCTACGTAATTGCTTCGGAGACGAGCGATTTTTATGAATGTAGGTTAATTACCGCGTGTTTATGAAGACGGCCCACAAGTGTTTTAATTAACTGAGACTTTAAACCTACCCACTAACGCTCAACTTTAAAGTTGAGCGTTAGTGGGTAGGTTGTAGTATTAAGTTCAAAGAGATTATTCATATATTTAAAAGTCTGGTAAATTTATGGTGAATCGCACGATTTAATTTAGTTGTACATAGAGACATAACTAAAAAAGAAGTGAAAACAGTTTGCGCTCGGACACCAAAGTTTGACACCCAAATCCGATAACTCGCAATTTGTAACATCCAGGAAGGGATGTCACATATTGACTCTTCTTCAGTAGCACAGATTCTACGTAATAAAATTTAATCAAGTTACTGCATACTGGATGTGCACAAACTAATTGTCGAACAGAATTAAGCTCAATGCACACGTGTGGTTGTTTGCCGCGCGGCACCGCAACCGCACACAGTGTGTCGAAAAATATATTAAATAAATATTATTGTAGGATTTTTCCTTTTATATAAGAATATTGTAAGTTTTAGTGGCAAAGAATATTTTATTTTTCATCCGTCAAAAATATACATCAACAACTTGTTTTTCACTGCTCACTTACTTCAATTCTCGAATCCCACATTCGGCCTTCCTGCAAAACCTTCGGTCTCCGAAGAAAGTTCGCATGATTTCTCTCTCATGTTGAAGCCTCAATGCACTGATTGTGTCATTACACTCTTTTTTCTGTTTCGTCAATTTATCTTGCAGTGCTTTGATTTTGTTCTGTAACGACTGTGTTTCTCTGTCTTTTTCTGTTTTCTGAAGCAAGAAGTTTTTGCTGGGAGCTCCTCATTTTCTGGTCATGGGGGTCTATAGGTGGGTCTATAGTATCTTTCAATTCTTTATCTTTCTGATTAATTTCATCTTTAGCTTGTTGCAACTCGGCGCATTTTTTCGCAAGCTCTGCCTTCAACTTGGCGATTTCCTCTTGCATTTGTTGCGCCTGGTCCGACATATCGCTCTTCAGTTTGTCATTTTCGCCTTTCATCTTCCCCGCTTGTTTGTTTAGGTCTCCTTTCAGACTATTTATCTCTGCTCCCATATCTGCGGCCAGGTTGTCCTCGTTTTTCAACTTTGCGTTTTGGTCTCGTAATTGTTGGATTTGCTTTCCCATGTCGCTCTTGAGTTTTGCGTTTTCTGCCTGTAGTTTGGCAATCTGGTCCCCTGAGTCGCCTTTCAGCTTGGCATTTTCCGCCTCTAAATCGGCAATTCGTTTTTTGTAGATATGTGATTGCATTAGGTTGATATTACTATCGGTATCCATCAGTGCATAGTAACATGCTCCTTTTACTTTGATTGGTATAAACTTTTCATCAATGGAGCGTACGCAACTAATGTTCCGATTACTTTTAGTACATTTTGAAGCAATGTGTCCAAAATTACCACACTTAAAACATTTCTTACCTAGCTTTATAAATTTACAATCTTTTGAACGATGACCTAACATACCACAGTTGAAACATCTTTCATCAATCCCGGAAGTTTTGGACGTGTTCTTTGTTGAAGATCCGTCCGCATACTGCTTCGGCAATGTTGTAGCAACTCTCGATGAATCATCCTTTCCCTTGCTGAATTTGTTACTCCTACTTCTTAATTCGGTCATTTTTTCGTAAACTTTCAATCGTGTCTTAAAATCAGTAAACTTTTTAGCTCCATACAAGTTGGTTTTATTAGAAATTTCATCCGGAATGCCATCTATAATATATTGAATAACGCTCTCCTCTTCAATTGAGCCTTTAGTAGCCAACTCTTTCATGATGAGATAATATTCTTGGATAGACTCACCCTTCTTCATCTTGCGAGCTGCAAACAAACGATGCAAGTCAGCACTATTCAAACGGGATGAAAATTCATTGCGTAACACATTCTTCAACGTCTTCCAGTCTTTAATGACACCTTCACCTTGAATGAACAATTTTGCGAGTCCTGTTAATGATTTTTTTGCAAAAATTAGCTTTTGCAATTCATTCCACTCATATAAAGCTGCCGTGTCTTCAAAATCTGAAATCCATTTTTCGATTGAGTATGAATTTTGCCCACTAAAAGATGTTATGGAATCTTCGATGTCCTTGAAGCTAAGTGCAAACTTTATCTTTTGACGACCGGTGTTTGCTTCAGTACGTTCATCCTCTTCATTAATTGCCTCAGTTTCTTGACTATCTTGTGTTTCCACATTTGTGTCATCATTATCTTCATCAACGACCAGCACATTAATATTCATCAATGCACCAATTATTTTTCTTTTTAATTGTTCTTTTGTGCCAACATAATCAAGACCTAATATGTTACACATGGATACCAAGTCACCCAACGAAAATCTAGCTGAATAATTAATTTTCTCTTGATATTCTTGTGATGTTTCATCAAAAGAAAACCCAGAAAAGCTACACAAAGTTTGTTGGTTTGTGCCATCACCATCTTGCTCAAAAATTAGTTTATACAACACATTCACTGCTGGACGCGATTCCGCCAAAATTGCCTTCTTCACTTGAGTAATTTGCGCTAAACTCTTCATTTCTGCTTGTTAAATATCTTTTATACTCGTCTTTTCGTCTTCTTATAACTACTCATCGTGTACTTTTTCTTAGTCTCTTCGTTATTTCATCTACGTCTTCCTTTTTCGTCTTTTATCAACTTCAGTCGTCTTTTTTACTTGTCTTCTTCGTACTTCGTCTTCGTGTACTTCTGTACGTCTTCCTTTTTCGTCTTTTATCAACTTCAGTCGTCTTTTTTACTTGTCTTCTTCGTACTTCGTCTTCGCCAATACGTATTTCGTCTACTTTTTCAACTTTTCAACTCCAATCCTTTGCCACTATCCCGGACGAGCCCCCAAAATGTAGGATTTTTCCTTTTATATAAGAATATTGTAAGTTTTAGTGGCAAAGAATATTTTATTTTTCATCCGTCAAAAATATACATCAACAACTTGTTTTTCACTGCTCACTTACTTCAATTCTCGAATCCCACATTTACTTCATTAAGCCTTGGACAACAAAATGATAATATCCAGAAAAAATTATGAAATTTCAAAATTTTGCACAAACTGTCCTTAAAGGACCAACTTCATCGTGTAAAGAGACGTAACGATATTGGGCAATATCGGAATCACACGCACTGCAAAAAACCGCACGTGTACGTACATATATCGAGTCTTAATTCCCAATTTATAAAATTTATAAAGCATTGGTAAAGAATTGCCTGTAAGTCCCATCCCTGATACAATTCACCCTCTAACCTCGATTCACTCCACAGTTGAAAAACATCATTAACCTGGGTAACATATTTCCTCCTGTTCAAAGGCAACCAAGCAAAGCGAAAAGCTAATTCAATTCTAATAATCGTCGAAACGGAATGAGTGATTGTGTGCTTCCGACAATGGCAGAAACAAGTGATTGCGGTCGGCGTGTAGCAAAAGCGCCACGACGAGGTACAGTTAGCGGTAGTGGCACTGACCTCGTGAGCTTGGGCTTCAGCGGGAATACGCCGCAGGAATTCAGTATCGAACCATCGCATCGCATCGGGAATTTAGCGCACCCACCGGCTAGGGGGACACGCGCAGGCGGAATTTGGCGTCGTTGCGTTTTATTTATCGCCCCCGCCCGCCATGCGAACGACGTAGATTTGCCCGCGTAATTAATATCGAGGCGAGTACTGGGATGAATTCCGACAAATTGGTCAAAAGTCTTTCCTCGTTTATCGGGAATTCCAATCAGTGCAGTAATTATCGATTTATTTCGTTCAAAGCGGGCATGCTTTGATTAAATACTAGTAGAATTGACAGTGTACATGATGTGATCAAATTGAAAGCAAAAAACTCAACGAAATCTCGCATCTAAAGAATAGAATGGCCACGGCTTCACTGTGAAAATTATCTGGAAGAGTATCTTCATAACCGAATTGGTCATTTTGAAAAGCGGTTAACTACACAGTTTCTTAAATCAACTGATTGATGGAATTTGATTCCCAGCAACAAGGCCTCATTCATTCCACGTTGAAAAGAGTCATATCGCGTCCTTAGAAAGCAACCCTGCATACCATGGAAAACTCCCCATTAACTTAAAGCAATCGAGGACATTACAAAGCTGTCCAATATACCAGACACACGTAAAGATTTTTACAGCGTTATAGTCAATGAAGTACCCCCAACTACAGTGGATGAAACGACTGAAGAATTTTAGGCCAGGCGCAGACTGATCAAGCAAAAACGTCTTCAGGCAAAACGTTTTGTGGAACTGAAACACATTTTGTTTTATCTTGCAAAAACGCTGGATGCACCAAAACGCCTTACAACAGAACTGTTTCAAGCTTTGTTTGGGTTTAATGCACATTGATGATGCAAAACGACTTGAGTCAAACCAGTCGGCTGAACGAACGTCAAACAAAAATTTATGTTTGCACTCCCAACACGCTGCATCTTGTTGTAACCTGTTGGATGGTGCCTGTTGGTATGCGCACACTGATTAGACAGAAAACGTTTTTATACAAAAAAAAACGTTTTGTTGTACAACGTTTTGTTAGATGTCGCTGTACACTGATTAAGCCAAGATTAAGCAAATTTGTCTTTTCACACAACAATTTGTTTAACAGCGTTGTGTTTTGTTGGCAAGTATTGTTTCATCAGTGTGCGATGGTACCTCCTTAATGCATGTAAAAAACAGGTTTTGGCAAGTTCAAACAAAAACGTTTTGTCTGAAGACGTTTTTGCTTGATCAGTCTGCGCCCGGCCTTAGGATATATAGTTAAAAATAACGAATTTATTGTGACAATTTTTACTTTTTTTTTGCTTCCGGTTTGACAGGAAATGCTTCCTACTTTTTTCTTTTTTTAAATGAGACACTATGTATATTTTTACATTTTCGGATGCAGAATAAAAATCTATCTTCAGAAATATCAACATGTTTATTTTTATCGATACAAAGGCAATACAAAAAATTTTAAAAACTACAGATGAACGTAAAATCAAAATATCTTTAAAAACAATTTGAAATTTCATTTGGGCTACAATAAATGTTCAAACTGTGCCACATTTACAACTTGGCAGTAATGTAGTCGATCTACAAAATGTCTTCAGTGAATTCTGTATCACTTGTGGCGCAATACCGTTGATTTCTTCAGTTATTCGTACTTGTAAATGTTCTAGGTTATTTGGTCGATTTTTATACACTTGGCATTTCAAGTGACCCCACAAGAAAAAATCGAGTGGCGACAGATCTGGAGAACGGGCTAGCCAATCAATTGCTCCTCTACGTCCGATCCAGCGTGCAGGAAATATTTCGTTTAAAGTAAGCGCAAATTAAACGCAAAATATGGCGGAGCTCCATCCTGTTAGAACCAAATATTTTCGTTTAAATGATTAGGTATGTTTGGATGTGGAAAGAGAGCCGTAAGTGCGGGGACAATCTCGTTCCTCAATAAATTTAAATAGCCGTCACCATTTAAATTTCCTCTTATGAAAAATGGCCCTATTATGTTGTTTCCAACCATACCAGCCCACACATTCACTTTTTGAGGATGTTGTGTATGGACTCCCTCCATCCAATGAGGGTTTTCAGTTGACCAATAACGACAATTGTGTCTATTAACCGTGCCATTGAGACAAAACGTCGCTTCATCAGAAAAAACTATTTGATTCACCATATTGGGATGTGTTCTGATAAATTCTGTCATCAGTTCAGAAAATTGTTGTCTGCGATCTGGATCATCTTCAGTCAACTCATGAACAATATGCATTTTGAAGGGTTTCAATTTTGCAGCCTTTAGAGATCTCATGAATTTATCCCAAATCCGTTGTACACACATGATTATTTTCCTGAACTGTTAATAAAACATTTAGACTAGTGTCTTCATCGGTTGCTGTTCTTGGACGTCCACTTCTTGGTAAATCTTTTACTTGGTGCAATGCTTCGTACTTCTGAATTGTCCGATACACTGTACTTTTACTGATTTGGCGATCTGGATTAACAGTGTTAAACAAAGTACGAACTTCTTCAAAACAACGTTGACGGTCACCATATCCGCGCATGATCAAGATGTCAATTCGCTCAGGTAAGTTTTACTGCCATTTTCAAAAGTTTTCATTAATTGATAAAACCAAAAGATAGTGACACCAACTTGTGACAACAATCTGACAGGTTACAGTAAAGTGCCTGTGTTTTCAAAGATATTTTGATTTTATCTTCATCTGTAGTTTTTTTTTAATTTTTCGTATTTCCTTTGTATCAATAAAAATAAACATGTTGATATTTCTGAAGATAGATTTTTATTCTGCATCCGAAAATGTAAAAATATACATAGTGTTTCATTTAAAAAAAGGAAGTAGGAAGCATTTCCTGTCAAACCGGAAGCGAAAAAAAAGTAAAAATTGTCACAATAAATTCGTTATTTTTAACTATACATCCGTTACTAAATTAAAAAAAAAATACTTCTCAAGTAACGAAGTTATTCGACCGTTCCGGGACTTTGTACTAACCCTGTATACAAATTTAATAGGGTTGTGTTATTACTTTTTTCGAACGAGTGTTCTACGACCTCTGCTATATTCCATATTTCGTTAGCTGTCTTCTCTTGTTCCTCTACAGTTCTCCTGCTACTGCTAACTGCACCTAAACAAATTTTCTTTGCCCCTTTTGTACATTAGAACACAATTAAAACTTCTGTTTGGTCATCGATCATTTCCCTTTGTTCATTAAAAAAAAAAAGTCTTATTTTTGTTGGATGCAATTTCTTTGCGGGAACAGATTGTATCAGATATCTGTTATGAGAATGAAGGGGGTCTTATCAGACCACACTAGTAGCAGGACTTATTGTATCTTAAGTTATAGAGGAAGGAAAATCGAAAATTTTGGATTACCTTAAGGCCATTTTTGAAACAAGTAATACACTGGCTGCAATTTTTTTTAATAAACAACATTTTTTGTTCTTTATAACTGCGTTAACATACTTAATTTCTCTCTTGATTTCCTCCACTTGATCTGCACTGCATATTTTAGTCCATTCGTCGTATGTGCACTTCGCGATTTATTTTATACGTCGCGATATTTCCAGAAGCATTAAAAACTTTTATATTATTTAATTAGTTGTTCGTACACGTAAATTTCTTTCGAAACGAAACAAAGATAAAAAGTTACCCAAGTTTACTTTTGTTTGTTCCAATTCTGTTCTTTGATGGTAGGTACTGCTTCAAACGGAAATACGCAAACTTCTTGTTATTAACGAGAACTTGAAGAAACAACATGTAAAATAGGTAACTGGCAATTTTCTTAAGAAACAAAAAAAAATCTTATCGTTCTTTTACTGAATGTGCACCATAAGAATCCGTCGGGTTTTTGAAATTGTTTTATTATAAAAAAATTCTATAATTCTGTTACATGATCTTTCGATCCTTCTGCCTTATTAATTAGCGTGAGTTTTCCAATTTTTGTCCTGTTCGATTCCTTTATGTTCTATTAATATCCCACTTATAACATTTCTTTCTATTTTCGGAGCATGTAAACGATGTTACTTTTACAACTCTAAAAAGTTGCTTACTTAGTCGTTGACGAATTAAGGAATCGATAAATTTTCTTCCAACAATCTCATAAAATTCTGAGTTCGATAATGTCGAGACTTTCAATTCTTACTTGTACATTACTGGGCTAAACAATCTCCGTCACCATCTCTCTTCCTATTTTGAAATCTGTTTCTTCAATCTAGTTTTGCACCATCTAAGTTGTGCTTGTGGTCTACCTCCAAAACGTTTAAGTTTTCACGAATTCCATGAAGTTAAATTATGATTGGCCCTTTTGCATCAGTTTTTTTTTACTTACCAGTTTGCCCTTCAAGTTAATGGTTAACATAAAGACAATATGAATCCGAACATAGTTACAGACGTAACATTTCTTCTTCTCCACGAACTCCGTGGATTGTTAAGTCCTTTGGTATAGTTTTTCTTTTTAATTATCCAATCTTCAAGCTAGTGTTTCTCACAAAAACCAGGACAAAATCGAACTCATAAACCCAAACCAAGCCAGAACAAAAGCCAAACTGTAATTGCCTTAGCCGAGTGGGAAACCCGCTACCAAGGACCCTAATCAGTATTAGGCAAATTTATATGTAATGTAGAATTATTTTAAGGAAAATCTCAAGTATAGTTCATCCAATTTGAGAAACTGCACAGAACAAAATTCATGGTTTCAGTATCATTTGAACAAATTTGTTGCAAGTGATTTTGATACCAATGATTCCTCTGGACAGCTAGTTCAGCTCTATTTTGGGCCTCTTCAGCAGAAGAGTAGCTCGAGAACTCCACTATAATCAAACCGACCTGTCCTAGTTACCTCGCAATCCTGCAATAAAAATTGGTCGCAAGATGTCGCAACCTAAACTATACATTTTAATAAAGTTTCTAAAATTTCATTGGACGGTAATGCGTTATTACTTTTAGCTCCATCTATATGCTCAAAGAGTTTCAATTTAACGATGTGAGTATTACTAATATTTTTTTTTGGAATCGTTCTATTCTTTGTAATGGAATCGTATGACTATGACAGTTACTGATCACTTCACTTTAAAATCTTCACGTTACCTAAAATTCTCTTGAGTACAATCATCTTTCTCTCTCTCTCACAGCTTGAAGTCTTACTTATCAATACATACGACATTTTCCACACGTTATTTCTTGAAGCAAAATCTATGGAGAGATCTGTTTTAAAAACTGAACATTTGCTATTTAACAAATCCACCAGCATATCTTCTTTTAATTTATCATTTGTATCTACATTCTAATTGTACAGAATAGGACTTCCTTATGATTTTCTTCTCCGTTAGGAAATTTTCAGAAATACTAGCTGAGTTCGGTTATTCACTCCGTGCAGAGAGGCTGTACAAGTAGAGTGAGAGCGAAGCTGTTTTGAGGCAAGTTAAAGTGAGACAAAGTGCGAAAAGGGCAAATTCAGTTGAATGAACGAACGTAGTACTACTATTCAGCGATTGATATTAGTTACAGGGTTTCATCCCTTGACCCACAAACGATATTTACAAACCTATTTTATCGTCAACATTTAATTAGAGATGATTAACGGCTTTTGAACTCGAGGGTAACTAATCAAGGCCTCTTAATTCCACTTGTATGACACGAACATGCGCACTCTTTGATTACACAAAGGTAACAAAGACTATTTGCGTTTTTAAATTTAATTTTGTTCACGTTTGTTTGCATGGCCGAATCGCTAACAACAACAATGTGCGAAGTAGATTGTTACTATCTCGGAAGCTCTCGCAAGTTTACTGTCGCCCGTAAATTATGCATAAAGCCGTCTCTAAATAATATCCTAGTTGTTAAGGGCCGCCTAGAACGTTCTGGTCGGCATGTGTAGGGCGCCCCTTACGATCGTAAATAGTTGCGTAAAAAACTGTTTTGATAAAAATGTCGTTGGTATTTGTTTTCGTTAATCTTAGTCGGAATGTTAAATTCTTGTTTTGATTAATAGGACACGTGTACCTTGAGTTGGGCAAGCTCGACTTGGATGTCCATTGCAGTGTTTATTTTTTTTTGTAAGTTGTAAAAACAAGCGGAACATCTAAAATGCTGCTCCTACAAAAATTTGGCCCGGTTCCAGTTTGTGATTGGCGTTGTGTTGTGAAAAAATGAAATAATTTTGAAACTCGTTGAATACTTGGTCAGCATCCTAATGGTTAATTCAAAGTAGATTTATTAAAAACAGTGTAGAGAGATTTTCAAAGAGGACACGTTATATAAAACAAAAACTACTATTGGATCTGTCGAGTAGTTGAAGTCACACTCGACTTAAAGAACGACCATTTGTTTTGAAGTAGATCATAGTGATTGAGATCACCAAATACCTTATTTGTTAAATCGATTCAATTTTATTTATGCATTTAAAAATATAATAAATCGACAACGAGATTGGTTTCGTTAAATTCAGAGCGTTTCAAACTAAGGATCATTAATGACGATCATTCTCTACATGTCAGCGTACTGAACGTGATTACTTCTGTTAATTGTGCAGCGTGCACTGTCAAAGATGTTGACACTCCTTCTGTCGTAATAATACCGGTAGTTTTAAAGTGAAATTCATGCAAGCGTACAAGCAACGACTTTAATTTATGGTAATTTATTAACGACGTTCGCCGTGGGTTATGCAAGCGATTAAAACGCGAGTTTGTTCCTCTCGAAGCGAGCGGTCGGGAAGGGTTTTCCGTTCCAGTTCGCTGGTAATAATTGATGAGGCCGCAATGTCTCCGCGCCGAAACGCATTAACGTTTTTTTTTTCACGTTTACTACATCACTGTTACGTTATTAATTCGACAAGAACCATTATTTACAAGCCATAGATAATGGCTGGTAGTTTTTAATTTTGGGAAAAAAATATGATTGGGAGTAATACACAATGAGCGAGAGTTTTCAATACCGAATCAGTTCGCCGTCGTAGCGGCGGTGATTGCTTGGATATTTCCGGATGACCTTGAGCTACATGCCCGCACCTCTCCGGACGATGATGAAAAGTACCTGCCTACATCAACGTTCTACCTGTTATTCCATCAAATTGGATTTCCAGTCGAGATTACGAACGGTTGATTTATTTATTGCCTCGTTTTCTTTAATTATTCAGTAACGTCCGCATTAACGAACGTTAATTAAAAAGAAAAAACTTTTATTTGTTTGCCCCATCTATTTACTGTTTGCGATCGGTGATGATGATGATGGTGGTGGTGGTGGTGGGCACGGTGAGTTTAATTAAAGGCCGAATTACATCAAAGACGGCCGAGGGTGAATTCGAGGAAATGAAATCGGCTGCGCAAATACGAGGGGTGTGAATGCGAGCGCGAGTGCAACCATCCCCCGTTCGAGGGGGTGAACGCATTGTGACTCACTCACCCCGTGTCAAGTGGAATTTGCCGCTATTGATTCCGTGTGTGCGCCGGCCAGCCATTAAAATTCCGCGCAACAGATGCATGTGATTTCAATTAAGGGTTGTGGAGGACTCGTGCATCCTTTTCGCGGTGCGCACGCAGGTGATAACGGCCCCCCGCGTTGATCGAAACAGAGGATAAACGCGCTGGAGATTTATGGTGTTTCGCGGCGCGGCGGTATAAATTGAGGTATTTTGGGGGGTTTTTCATGGACTTTCGCGAGTCGAGAATCTTTACAGGGAAACTTTTTTCCCCTGCTGAAGTTAATATGTACATTAGGAGCAATTCGTTTCGGAAATAAAAACTACCCTTTCTAACATTTAAAAGAAACTGTAGCGTCATGGAGTTCTACAAATTAAAAACTGAAAGGACATTTAATCCAAGAAAAATTTTATTTGTATTAATTTATTTGTAAGAGTGAATAGTTAATGTTACCTTCCGTGTCCATTACATTTAGAAAATTGGTAAATACCCATCTGTTCTTGCCTTCCCAGTATTTTTGATTTATCGATGCGCCTTTTTTTATTCAACGGGGAATCGTAGGGGGTGGTGGTGTTTAGTGAGCCGGAGCATCGCAACGGTAAATCCTGTGCGTTAGGGCGAAGCATTATAATAATGTCATATCTTCTCGCTGGGGTTGTAATTTGATGGGTTCCAGATATGGTCGCCATGGCGACGCTCTTGTGTGCGCGGGACGTAACTTACAATTTCAATCATCTCGCCGCCCCGACTACCCCAGTTCGCCGTCGGCCCCCCGACTTACGCCCGCCGCCCACAACCGGAACTAAACACCTCACCCACTTGTTCGATAGTTGTTGCCGGAGAACTAGTCGCAATTTGATGAATTCAAAACGACGGCGGTGGCGGCGACTAAATGAAAATCCGGGGAGACACACGTTATTATTTCAGTTGTTTGTTCGGGGGTGGAGGGTGTGCAACGAAACAACGAACATTCCTCCGCCATCAAAACAGTAATCGAGGAATTTAATTATGTAGTTTTTCCTCGGAAACGCAGGGCGATTGCCGGCGGGTGTATTTTTGGTGGTGCGTGGGGTGACTCGATTTTTGAATCGATTCTATTTATTACAAGGAGTCTGTTAATGTGGCGTTCAAAACCTTTACACTTTTTTTTAAAGGACTTTTTATTAAATAGAATTTTATTTTAGTCACAATAAAAACAATTTCAAACAAAGAATTACCCCAATAACATAAATATTGCCAAAACAAAACCAAAATTGCTTGATTAAGAAACTATCAGCTTGCACAGATTTGGTGCGCAATCATTTCTTCATTATTTCGTAAAGGAAGAAAGGGTTAGTCTTGCTTTTCATAATTTTCGGATTACATTTTCTCTGGCAATAGAGCATATTAAGTTTGACTAAAGAAAAGGACAACTAATCAATATCGGAAAGGCCCAAAGCATGCTTTACAAGGAGGCAATAAACGGCATATTGCTCGCCACTTTAAACTATGGCAAGTTATGTTGCATACTGTTACGTAAATTTAATTGTAGTTTGTTGATAGAAGAAATTAAACATTCAGTGTTTATATTTCGAGAAAAAAATTTTTTAAAGATAATAACGGATTATGGATAAAGAAATAAACAAATTATCAGATGAGAATTTTTTTAAAAGCGTTGTTGAAATGAAATTAAAACTATTTCAGGCGTAGTTCAATTTTGTAATTGGATTACCGCAAATATTACAAATAAATTCCGCATCATCGACAGAGGTATTGGTGTAAAATAAAATTACACATTTGCAAATTGTTTATCCGAAGCTCGGGGCTGGCATAACGAACTGGAAACATAAAATGCTTTTAGGAAATATGTATAGCATGTATGCCTTCCTTTATGGGCTGAGAGGCGAAAACTTTTGTCTATAAGAAGCT
This sequence comes from Dorcus parallelipipedus, assembly GCA_958336345.1. NCBI lineage: Eukaryota > Metazoa > Arthropoda > Insecta > Coleoptera > Lucanidae > Dorcus > Dorcus parallelipipedus. The sequence continues at coordinate 39,282,214 of OY284482.1, read as the reverse complement.
CGGCAACAGTTTTCGATCAACATATTTATCATCATCCGCCTCCGCGCAGATGATGCTATTCGGATAAAGAACGGGGGCGATTTGAGCGCCCCATTTTTCCCGGCCCTCCCCGATCACGGCGGCAGTTCAATGATTTCCTTGTGCAAAAAACAAGCCGGAGCTTCGTTACGCGTAAACAAGATTGTTACCTGCTTCATGACACAATTAATAAATAGGTACAGTTGATGGAATCGAAAGCTCACGAACAACCGGATAATTCTTCGGAATGAAATAAGCGGACGGCTTTATGGTTAGAATGTCACCCTTCCTTCAATATGGAAAGGTGGAATTTATTTTCGTCTTTGATATGATATTATATCTGAACCAGATGTGTGCCATCGCATTTTATTATTTCTTTTCTCTGTACAAATTCTTCGCTTCTACTACGTGATGTACGGGGTTACTTCGAATTCAAGGCGCATATGGAACGGGTTTAAAATAGTTCAGATTGTGCAATAAAACTTTATTTAACGGCTTAATGTAATTTTTCATGATTTCTGTCCACCATGATTACGGCACCCTTAACATTCTTTACAATTCTTTTGTGATAGTAAATGTTTATGATATAATAATATTTATTTTCAGTATCCCAATTCAACCCAGTACGAGATTTGGTTTTATTTCTATAATAAAATTTCAAACAAGAAATGTTTGAATTTTTCCAGTCATTTTTTTAAATTTAATCTAATTTTTTATACAAGTTATAATGTGAAGCTGCAGTTTAAATTTCTCAGTAAGACCAAATTTGGTGCAAAATACATAGTCTAATACGGCGTTGGTTTCTCCCGAAACTAAATTAAACATAGTGTGCAGTCGATTTTTATTCAGAAAAAGCTTAGATTGCTCGATAATACGTGTTCTGATTAGGAAGAAAAGCAGTTTGAAGTACACAGCACTCTTAACCCAGAATCATTTACACCCCAGCCCAATACTTTGCAGCTCGGAGTTTAAAATAGCGATTCCAATGCCAATATAAAACCCTGGGTGTCCTAGAAACATATTGCAGATTTTTTTTCCAGTAACCTTTGCAATTCAAGAAAAATGAGACTTCGTGAAACACCTTCAATTGGGAAAAGTTGACTTTGTTATTTATTAGCTCTTTCCACGAGATCAACACATTCTGAAAAATACAATTTGTGATGGTCGCTCTCGAAGACAAAGCATCTTCGGGATTGGGTTTAATAAACATATTAAGGGCTTCGTTCAATTACATAATAGTGGTTAGAATGGGCGAGGATAAAAAAAATGGTTGCCATTTGATGTTTAACTTTGGAGATTCATGTTAGTTTCTTCTCTGAAATTTTAAAAGATGAACTTACAAGATGATGCATAAGACGAAACCAGAAATATAAAGTGCAGTATCAATGATTACAGCTAAATACCGTTACATTCTGAGTCGCCGAGAAACTTCTTTTTATAACATCCATTTGTCACATTTAGGAGCTTCCCGATGATTTTACAAAGCTCTAGAAGTTAATGGATTTATACCAGAAAGTTTCTCAGCTGCTTCAAAGCATTCCTAAATGAAGGCAATATTTATAAAAGCAGAACGGGAAGTGAAATTTAAATCAGAACTAATTAAAGTATTAGTTTGTAAAAAAGTATAGCTACTCGTTGGTTGAATGTGTTAAACGACTGCAGACAATAAAATAATTAATTTTATTTAATAGAGAACTATACTACTTATAACTAACTAAGATTAAGAGGAAATTTTTGCATTCATTTTTCTTTTGGCATCATAATAAAGTATAATCGTCCCAGTTTTGTATCGGTTTTATAAGAAACCGCCAGCTGTTTCTTTGTCGCCTCTCCGTCGCTTTTTTTATAGCAAGATCACAAAGCCGATGGGACGACTATATGTACAGCCTCAAACAAAACTAATGTAACTAATGTAGATGAAGGCTTATGGCGAACGAATGTTTCCGAAGTCCTTCGGAACCGCACAACACGTTGCGCTGCCTCTGACTCGGCACCGTTACACTCTGACTACAACAGCGTTTCGGTTTCGAACGTTTCGTTACTTTTGATTGAGGATGTACAACATGCGTCGCTTTGACTTTCGGAAGGTTAGTAAGTAAGTTCTGTACGAATTTGTTTTATTTGAAAATCTGGCTCGCTAAGCCAAGAAGAAAAAATGAATTTGAACATAGTACTTGGAAAAGAGATCGAAAGAGTCTTCGTTTTGAATTATAAAGTAGTCTTGAAAAAGTGGCGAAGATTCTGAATTAAGAAAATGAAGAATTCAGAATCAGAAAACCGAAGATGATTTCAACAGCTTAGCAATATGTATAAAGAATTTTTTTTCTTCTTCCTTATTGACTGATAATCAGAATTTACTGTTCTATGGATCAGAGCTATGACGTTTTTATTGTCGTGATGAGGCACTTCTTCAATGAGAGCCCCGCCCCCTTTAGTCCTCTGGGTTGGCTGGCCAGTGGCCTCTGATTCTTCTACTGAGCTGAGGTTCTACCAGTGGGTGAAGAGTAGCATTTGGGCGATTTGCTGGATACCTTTTTTTTTAATGACATCTTTGACAAATGATACATTCGGGTCAGATTGTAACGTGTGCTTGCTTACATACCAAGGTGGGTTTGCTATTGTTCGCAGTCATTTTGGCTGACCTCTCTGGATTATCGATATATTTGATTTGGTTATGTATTCCCAAACTCGATTCTATAAATCCAAATGGGTTTAATTGCAAACATGTACAGAAGGATTTTGTCTTCTAAGGACAAGCTGGAGTTTCTTCCAAACAACCAATGTAAATCCTTTGTTTTCAGGTCAATTTGTTTGCGTTTTTTGACTAGGTAGTCTTTCCAAGTGAGTCTACTATCCAGGTGAATACCAAGATATTTTGTGCTTGAAGACTTTGGTATATTTACGTTATTTAAATTTCCTTGAGGATATTACTCTCTTCTAAGCGTAAAATTCACTTGAACAGTCTTAGTATCATTTATGCATTTATGTGATGCAAGGATGACAGTGTCATTTGGTGGTAGTTCTGTCAATTGGTAGATCTGCCGTGTACAATAATTACATATAGTAAAGGTCCGATGAGACACACCTGATTTTACTGGAAAGTTATTTGATACTGCCTCATTGATCCTAACTCTGAATTCTGTCACTTAGATAAGGACTTCATCAAATTAAAATAAGTGATGGGCAGAAGTATAAAGGAATGAACGTCATAATTAACAACAAATTAAAAAATGTAGTACAGCAGGAGAAAGAAGAAGATTAAAAATCTTACATCACCTGGACACTATATACATTGGTGTTGAAGACGATAATGAATAGTAACTTGTCTTTACTGAAGTAGAAAAATGTCTGTGATTTCTTTTTGTTAAATTCTCGACTCTGGAAGACCCAGATCGAAAATGTTAATGGTCTCGAAAAGAAGTTAAGCAGTTGACGCCACTGTTATTATCGTAATCGTGAGAGATGAGTCCTGTGTCATAAATAATATGCATCCAGCGTTGAATCATCAGACATATAAAGCATAACTTTATCCTTTTCTTTTTCGACATTGAATAGGAAAATAATACTGAAATATTTGTCGATATTTACCACGCAGGGCTCGACTCTCGTGATTTTGATAATAAACAGTTGGTGTCATCAAGCTACTTTTACTTTATATTATAACCTGTCCCATCTCTGCTGTTTTTTAAGTTTCAGTGAAACTTGTTGGTAGTTGTCTCTGGATGCTTCAGTTTATAGTTATCCTGATTATTTCGTGTGGAATTTTTTTCTTGTGCGCCAGAAATAATTATTAATGAAACGCATCTGCGCGCCATTGTTTTCGTCCGGCGAACGTACGCTTGTCCGAAAATATGCACAGCCCGCACAATAAACCTATTTTCGCGCGTTTCGAAATAACGAACGTCATTCATCGCGAACGTCACATTGCCGCTGGGACGGACGAAAATAGAGTCCGCAGGGCAGAGGCATTATCCCATTGTCAGGCGCGCCGCAGACAAAGAAGCAAGAAAAACGGCGAAACGAGCGCGCCGCGATTGTTTTAATAACTTTGTTTACTAGCGCAGGCAGCGATCGTAATTATAGAGTTATTCACGGCCGGGCAGAGCATAAACATAGAGGCAAGCGCGAATCGTATGTCACAATGCGCGCATTCACGACTCCGAGGACTACAAATTGAATCATTGCTTGTCACAATGCCAAGGCTGGTGAAACCACGTTTATTATTGGAAACTCATAAATAATGCAAACGAATGTGGTGAACGCAAAAATTGCGCCGCCGATCACGATCGAAATTCTAGCAGCTCAAGGATGACCGCGATCTCAACCACGGCTGGGATTCCACCGAAGCTATTTTTAGGCCCGTTATCTTCGGTACAGTTTGTGTGCGATTATCAGTAGTAATGAACCGACTCGAAATCTACGCGATAAGTGCTTTTTTCGAGTTATCACAGGAAACGTTTACGATTTGATTAAGGTCACGATTTTGCTCTACATTATTATAAGACGTACAATTGCCATCATTCATTTGCGATTTGTTTCTGTAATGTATTTAAAAATTTGACAAGGATATCTATAGAATAAATCGTAAAAAAGAAATTTTCTTTAATAAATTTGGGGGTCGTATCCCTCTCAGAAACTAGCGCTAGCCTAGCTCGAGGTACCTAGTATTTGAGAAATAGGTACTTACCTAACACCCTCTCTTTAGTGGCCGTAGGGGAGTCGAGCGCAGAAAAGAAACACCAGCTTCTTCTCAAACACACTTTATTTACCCCAGCTCGTCTTGCTATTCACTGTCTCTACCGTCCCCCGTAGCCACCCCCTTAACTAGTGATAGCCACCAACAGGCAACATGGCAATCAATCTTCAATTACAATACTACCTCAAGACGAGAATAAAAATTTTAAAATTAAAATCACAAGGAAGTTAAGGAACTTTTAATTAATTGCAATCAATTGTAGATAATCGCGCAAATCCTGGTAAAAATCCAATAAACAACTCCAACCTTCCAACTTGATCAACTGTAATAATCCCAAAGGTGATAACTGCCCATTTAATAACTCCATACATCGCATACATAATCTCTTGAAATCATTAATTCCCGAGGTGTCCAATGGATAGGACAACGAGTTACACGGCGAGAATCAGCATAAACATGCTGCGCAACATGTTTCCCCGACGCTTGTAATGGTGACATAATTTAACCAACTTGATCACTTTATTGAAGACTCCAGACTTTTTACTAAGAACTCGAGTTACACAAGTAAACCTTGTACTATTTACTGAAGGACTAAAACAAACGTCGAGAACGAAAACCAAATAATTTGACCGCAAAATGGCCAAAAATTCAAGAACGCTTAAGTCACTCAATGTTGAAGTAGAAATATTTTTAATTAAGAAATATTTATATATGTAGACTTAACTCGACCAAATTCTTCGTTATAAGTTAGGAACGAACAGTCTATAAAAGTCGCACAAATCTCAACGTTTCGGTATAATTTGACTGCTTCTTCGTGGGTATGGATATTGTCGTTTTTGAGTCTATTTACATTATGTGAATGAGGCAAAACTTTTTATCTCACTTTATATAAATGTCGTGGAGAATTCAAGTAGAATACTTTTCGAATTCCTATTTCGTGTTTATGGCTTTGCAATAAAAATTGTCGATGCAGTAATGAGATATCGAAGGAGCCCGCTATAAATTATGCATCTAGACAGGCTAACGCACAGGTCCGTCTCGAGGCCTCAAAAGACAAGCGTCTTTTTTTTGGCGCAGAGAGAAAACGATTATCTTATTCCGATGAAACAAAAGCGTAACACGCAAAATCCATCAGACGACATCGAAATGCAAAAGATCTTCAATAATAATCTTGTCTATCTGCTATGTTCTTGACATACTTTTATTTACACTTTGTGAATTTGATTAATTTTAATGCAATAAAGCCCTGTTGTAAACAGGAAATAGGAAATGGAGAACTGCACGTTAGGCTAACCTGGAATTCACAGCAAAGCGTACTTAATAATCCGTGTCCCTTTTTTATCGAATTTCATTAAAAGTAAACTTACATCTAAGCTCAGTCTATATCTAGTCACTGCTTTAAATTGTACTAACAATTATATTAACACGAAATAAAATTGCAGTCCAAAAAGTATACAAGGTGATGATTTCTAATGATTAAAGATACTTTGAATTTGGCACCACAGTCCTTGGTGAATTTAATTTTTAAACATCTCATCAGAAAGCTTGTAGTCCAGGCAAGGTAAGTCACAAATCTGAGGTAATATTAATAGTAGTAGTAGCATGAGGTATATTAAGAACGAAATTTAATAGGGAAGAAGCTGATTACCGCCGTTCCGTTTAGTTTTTGTTTAAGTTCGAGATAACAGAGATGCAGTCTGTTCCAGGTAATTTCGCGAACGTCATGTTGCAAGCAGGCAAACAACAAATATACAGCTTGCACAATTTACGGCGTCGTTTGAACCCGTGCTCGTGACTCCTCGCGAAAACGCCGTGGTCATTATTCCTAGCGCTTCCGAGCTTGCTATATTCGAGCATTTTGCAAAAATTCAAATTTGATAAGGACGGAATTATTATAGCATACATTTTTTTCCATCCAGCTCTAGAAAATAATACGTATTACATCCTTATATTCGCGTAAATTTCTGCTGATGGTGGAGTAAGTTTGAATACGTAGATGTAAATAGAATATGTTCTATAAATTTTCGAATTAGTGAAAATATAAAAAAATATTGTGCTTTATTCGGTCGAAGAGTACAATAGGTACCTAGTCTTATTACGTTACGTAAAAATTAACTTAATAATCAATGCAAGTGGATATTGAAAATTTTCTTCCGTTATTGAATCGTATTTTGTTGGGACTCTATTGTTTTACGATGTGTTTATAAACAAACGTAGGTGCACGTATATCTCACAAACGAGCAGAGATTATCAAACAAAAGATGCTGCGCCCTTCTAGTAGGTCAGTTTTTTTTTTAATTTTTGAGCCGGACCATTGATATTGCAGAATTAATTATTGTAATTAATTTTGTTATGTGACGGAGAACTTATAGTATTAGGTAATAAGTGATACTTAATCGATTACACACTGTATAGAATACTCTTGAAATGGAATATTAATAAATGTTTAGGATCCAAAAATACTCTGGTATAAAACCTGTATGGTATAAAATATGTTTTTCAAGCGACGAAATAATCATCCTGATTTCAAGCTCTTACTTTTTTTGAGCAAACTTATGAAATCATTCGTTATTTTATTTTCACGGAGCATCGGATAATCGTTTCTTAATTTCTAAAACAATGAATCACTAAAAATAATCGATTTAATAACGATGAATCGATTCATTGTCTCGATTCACTAATTGGATTCAGTAACTTTGAATTGTTATAGTATTTCGACTCACCTGAAACGAATCACGATTCACTAGAGAACACTAATAGCATTTTCGACTGACTGCTCTACAGCAACCTTAGAGTACATATTTTCATCTCGTTTTCACCTCACTAATAACGGGAGATGGAGATACTATCAGAATACTCTGGAGCAGTCATTCGAAAACGCTATTAGTGAGAGTCCCTCGGCAAAGTCACTGCGTTCCAATATTCAAAAACCAAATTTTTAATATCTACAGAGTTGTAATTATGAATTTTTATACTTTCCAACTAACGAAGATTTACGGCCGTAGTCACCATTCACAAATTAACAGTCAGTTTACTTAACTACCGTTAAAATTTAAATCTCTATTAAGTCAAAAGTAAATTTAATTTAAATTAACTATATTTGTTGTGCTACACAAGTGTAATTACTTATAACAAAGCGATAAATTTTATTAACTGCCAAATAATCCATAATTAACTTAAAAGAGTGAGTTTGACACAACGTTAGCTCTTAACAGTGGTTGGTGAATACAGCTTTTATATATAACAGTCTGTTAACAGCTTAACTGACCTTAAAAGCCCGTTCATAATGACTTAACGCAACAAGATTAATCACTTAATAAAAGTTGGAGACACTGTTAGAAATGTAAGCGTACTAATTGGCTAATTCTATTAATTTACTTTTCTTAAGTTGACAACTTCCATTTTTAGGTTAACTCTGTTAAGTACATTCAATCAACAGCGTTCTAAAACAGTATAGTGAGTGTAATCTTTGAGTGCTCGAGTTGAGCAAAAGAATTTTATCCTTTATTAACCTAGACAACCACAAATTTGCAAATGCTTGCGCATGCAAAGAACAAAAAAATTTCTTCATTGTGAACACATAAATTAAAACTCTAATTTCCTTAATTTAATTTTGTTACGTTAAGTCATTGTGAACGGGATTTTACGGCCGGTATTACCAAGTTTTAAGGAGACCTTAAATTTAAGTCGTGTTTAGATTGTGACATTTCTGCTTGGTTTATATATAATCAATCACATTCTAAACACGAATTAAATTTAAGGTCTCCTTAAAATGTTGGTAATACCGGCCGTTAAACATATAACTGAGGAATTGTGAATACGGCCATTAAAGTTTTCGTATACTTCATTTAATATCACGTTTTTTTTTTTTTAACTTAAAACAGTATTTAAAGCATTTATTTATTTAGTACATTGAGAAAAGAAAATGCATTAATTTAACAACAATGATATGGTTAACTACAGAATTATTGCTGGAATTTCGTTTTAATCAAATCAAAACATTATTTCAATTTAAATAAAAATATTTGTTATTTCTTTATAGTTAAATTAAGAATGAGACATTCATTGCTTTGAAATTCAACTAATTTTTATATTGAAATTAATCAATACAACTTTGTTAAAATAAGAATCTCCTATTATTTAAAAGGAAATTCGTAAATAGTCTAATTAATCATTAGATATTGTTGACTGTAATAAAATAAGAGGTAATTTGAATATTTCAGTTGGTTAAGATGGTTTTATTGTCATTTTAAAATTTAATTATGATTAATACTGACGAATATTTGTGTTGTAATAAGTGGTTTTCTTGGTTTAATACCTGAACTCTTTTGAACGAAGCTCTATTTTTCTAACAATTTTGATTTGTTTCGTTTAAGTAAAAATTGTAATTGACTGTATTTAACTAAAATTATTTTGTTGAATTTGCCTTTTTTGGTTAATTCAATGCATTTTCGTTTCTCAGTGTACATCAGATACGAGACATAGACATTTTTTTATATTTATCTCAAAATCAGAAAATTGCACTTACGAGGTTTTGCCGGAACACGATCGATGATCCCTTATTTATTTATGACTTTAAATTTTACGGATTACCTCACTTGAACTACGTCGAACTTAACTGAACGATGAAAAGTTCATATTCTCGATCGAATGACAATACCAAATGCGAGCAATAAGTTAAGAATAAATAAAAATTGAGTTTTATTATCAAATTCAGAGTTCTAATAAGAATTGTAGACGACTTGAAACCATAATAAATGGGATGCACAGCCTCAATCAAAACTAATGAAACGTTCAATACCGACACGCTGTAGTCAGAGAGAGAAGATACCGAGTGAGATGAAGCCTTTTGGCGAGCGAATGTTTCCGAAGTCCTTCGGATCCCTACAACACGTTGCCGCTCTCTCTAACTCGGCACTCTGACTACAGCGTTTCGGTTTTGAACGTTTCATTACTTTTGATTGAGGCTGTACCTACATGTACAATCCTAGTTTAAATCTAAGCAGAAGCTTAAAGTTAAGAGAAAATTTAACAACTGGATCTAAAAGGTATAGATAGCAGTGTCTAGCACAGTTATGCCTTAAATGACCAGATATTTATTAAGGATACGGAAAAGTTGAGATTTAGGATCAATGCATCACTTGACACAATATTATTTGCAAGATTTGTGGAATTCAAGCTCTTTCAAAGATTTCAATAGTGCCTTAGTACTTATAAGTTTTCAATTGCCAACCACGGATTTCATCTTCGTGCACTCAAATAAATAACTTTTCTTCACCTTTCTAACTTCAATTGTTCTTTTGGCCGCTATTACATTTTCTCCTATTATCTAGATTTGTTTGCCATTGACTCCAATGGACAGTTTATTCTTCACGTTAGTTCTCTCTTTAGTAGTTTCTGACATCTCGTCACTTTTAATTTATTTAAGAAAAATGTTTCGATGTTTTGTTTGGTATTTTAACTTTCCTGTTTAAAGTTAAGAGGAGCAGTGTAGATGGGACATTTTTATTTTAGTATAACGAAATTTTAGATTTTTCTAATAAGAAATGTAAAGTCGTCACAGCGAGAGAGACGGGCATCTAATTCACCATCTATTATATACTGCATGACATTGAAAATGCAACACTCAGTAATCATCAATATATTGTAATAATTTTTTGTTAGTAAATTGGGTATATGTAGGGTGGGTTTACAGAAAGCAAATCAAATATTTAATTTCGAATTAAACTATCACGATTAAGTTGCCATAAGAATTACATTGCGAACTGTCAAATTAACAACGTCATTAAAATTTGATTGCAATTAAATTTTCTGTAAACAAGCCCGTAGTATATTAAATGATCAAAATTTGGAAACGATTTCTAAAAATAATTTCTTCAAAACAACATAAGCTTTTGTTCCTCCTGTGCTTGTGTCAGATTGCTGTGCATAGTTAGTTTTACTGTCGTGGTTGCTGTATAAACAGTGTTTTCTAATGCCTCGAGTACGCAGACGCCACAATTTCCGCCAATTAAGCGTAAAACTAATGACCGTGAAGAACGCCGCTTAAGATCAAATGCCCTTAGGGATCGGTTCAGCACCACCAGGTCCATTGGGAATGAATGGTTGGCTACTATAGGACAACAGCTCTCTATCAGGTCAGTTTATCGCAGAATAAGGACTTTTGGTCTACAATCCTATCGACCGCGCTTCATCTTGCCATTGACCCAAAGGCACAGACAGGAGAGACTCCAATGGTGTGAAGAACGCATCCAATGGAATCAGGAATGGAATCGGATTGTGTTCAGTGACGAATCCCGATTTTGTCTCTGGACCAACGATGGACGTAAAAGAGTCCGTCGAATACGTGGAGAAAGGCGAGAGCTGCAGTTCTGCGCTTACCCGAGGGCATATGGTTTGGGGTGCCATAGCATATGGAAGCAGGTCTCGTCTAGTCTTCTTGCAGGGAAACTTAAACGCCGAGTGTCTTGGAACCTGTTCCATTGCCCTATCTTCAAGAACTAGAAAACCCTGTTTTCCAGCAGGATAATGCTAGGCCTATTCTTCCATGGCCAGCTCAATCACCTGACCTTTCGCCCATCGAACATGTATGGGATATATGGTGGGCAGAAGGTTAGGGCGATTACCTGCTCCCCCTATGTAACCAGTTTATTAGCAAAAATATATTACAGTACCTTCACGTTTACTGGGTGTATTTCGCTTCTCAACAAAATCTCGAAATTTTGAAAAGCAAAAATAAAATGTTTTTCCTCTTTTGATCTTTTGTTTGAATATGGCGGAGTTAGTTCTTCAAAATTCCAGAATTCTGTTGAGAGTTCTGAATAGCACCTCAAGAGTTATAAAGAAAGCCTTAATAGTGAAATTAATTATGTATTTCCAATGGTCAAAACGTTACAGCCAATTTTCAAATTCTGTTTTCTGAACTTAGCAATTCGTCAGAACTATTTTTAATTTTCACATACAATTCCAGAACTCTTCAGGGTGCTAACAGAACTGCAGTAAAAAAATGTTCTTTTTTCAAGAATGAGGTGCCAACTTCACACACGTGGATTTGTACACATGAAGCAATCAATACAATCGATTTGGTTTCCAAGGACAATTTCCGACTAGTTATAAAATCGTCATAATTAGTTGCTCACCGAAGTAACAATCAACATCTCTGAACTCTATCAAGTGTAATCTTTGATTAGTCATGCTCTTAACGGTTGCGAACTAGTCGGGAAATTTCGATTAAGAAAAACTTAATCCTACCCAAAAACAAAACCAAAAATCGTGACCTATTGCATTAGTGGCACACAAATTAATAAATAAAATATAGACTATGATTTACAGATAAAAGCATTCTCTTGTTTGCTTCAAAAATCGCAAGTCTATATTCGTCGGAGGAAACGGCCTCGTTCAAAAAAAAAAAAAGTAATTTTCCGACCGTCAACGGAATTTAATTGCTCCTCGGTCTTTCGCTTGGGGAAAAAAGGCGCGAACAAATTCCGAAATTAAAACGCTCTCGTTCGTTTCGCAAGGCACGACTCGCGCGCGAACACCGAAATAAACACGTCCTCGGCTTGTATGTTTTGATGATTCACGCGTTCTACAAATATTTGCTGCGCTTCCTATTTTTAAATGCCGTCCTAATGACGACTGAACGAATTCCTTTGTGGAGTTTTTTGGACTCAACATGGCCCATCTTTTCATTTGATCATCTCGAACAAATTGTTATAATATAATTAGTTTCACGTTAGCAAGTTGTTAACTTTCATTTAAATAATACCAAAACTTTATAATAACTTGGATCATAATTAATAATTGTGTCATGTACTCGTGTATCATGGTGCTTATTTATGAATGTCATTTATCGGGGGAAAATCGGAAGGAACAAGAAGGGAGTAAATGGCGTTGAAAAACCTGAACCGAACGATATTTCTCGTGAACATTCAGCCATCGATCTGAGCAAACAAACATAATATTAATCTACAGTGTTGGTCCGGAAATTAGGTTAAACGATTGGACGAGCAAGAGGCCCCAGCTCCGACGCGTTTAATTAAGCTGCCAAAAATTGATTTCTGCGTTGAGAACTCCGAGACAAATGCGAACAATTTTAACCCAGAGGATAATTTTGTTTACTTGCGGCCGGAACGTCATCCAAAGTTGGTGGTGAATTCAAATTTTACGTAATTCAATTTATCTAACGCGAAATTTTCGGCTTATTTAATCCTTATAGGACGAACTAATTTTCTTTTATGTCATAGTCGTTAATGTTTTGTTAAAATATATATATCATATAATCATATCCCCTCTACCTTTCGGTGTGGGGTTATTTGAAGCTATAAACGTAATACTTATTCTAATAACTATAACTATGTATCATAGCTATTCTAACTCTAGGTTAATTTTAGTTTTCTATTCTATTTCCTTAAATTAAAATAAAATAAAATCTAATTCTTGTTTTAGTTTAACAACTTAATACTAATAAATTGTCCGTTCTATATGTCATGTACGAACTTCCTCCATAATTTTCTATCCTGTGCTATTATTCTTGCTTCATTCCATGTCTTATCTTTATTTAACAGTATTTTTCCCAGTATCTTGTTCCATGTATCCTGTGGCCGTCCTCTGTTTCTTTTCCCCGTCGTCTTCGTTTCCCATATTTGTTTTACTTGTCGTTTGTCATCCATTCTCTGTAGGTGACCCCACCAGCTAAGCTGTCGTCTTTCAACGAATTCTGTTACTGGCTTTACTTCTAATTCTTCTCTGATTTGTATGTTTCTAATCCGATCTCTTAATGTTACTCCTCTAACCTTTCTCATGTATTTCATTTCAGTGGCTTCCAGTCTTTGTTTCAATTTCTTTGTTTTCTATCCTTTCGTTTATTTCTATTTCTTGTTTTCCTTTTTCATCAAATGTTACTCCTAGATATTTTATTTTTGTGACTTGCTCTATTTGACTCCCTTTTATCTGTATGTTAGTATCTCGGTGTTCTTTTCCTACTACTATTATTTTTAAATTAAATTGGCAGTATTAGAGAATTAGAATATCTTATAAATCACGTGAATTATTTCGCCCTTATTGGGCCTCGTCAGAGATATGTACTAAAAAATTACTTTTTGAAAGGATAATAATTAAAATTATAAACTTACATTTTTTGAATTTCCAAAATCCCAAAAACAAAACCTGAAATCATTTTGCAAAAATGAAGGAAACGCGTTATGTTTCATCAGTCAAAACGTCAATTAAATTGATTTGTTTAATTGGCAGTATTAGAGAATTAGAATATCTTATAAATTAAACAAATCAATTTAATTTACAATTTTCATTTGGCAAGAACTACATCTGTCATTAATTTCACTCAATGTTTCCATAGTTACTTACGTTATTTAGTTTACTGTCACATTTTGCCGTTTTGACTGATGAAACATAACGCGTTTCCTTCATTTTTGCAAAATGATTTCAGGTTTTGTTTTTGGGATTTTGGAAATTCAAAAATATGTAAGTTTATAATTTTAATTATTATCCTTTCAAAAAGTAATTTTTTAGTACATACCTCTGACGAGGCCCAATAAGGCCGAAATAATTCATGGACGACGGCCGCGGAAGCCTTCAAGTTAAATTAATTCACGTGATTTATAAGATATTCTAATTCTCTAATACTGCCAATTAAACAAATCAATTTAATTTACAATTTTCATTTGGCAAGAACTACAGCTGTCACTATTATTTTTGTCTTATCCGTGTTTATGCTCATCTTGTTTTGCGTTAATATTTTGTCCCATACATTTAGGTTTGCTTGTAAGTCATTTTCAGTCTCTGCCAGTATAACCGCATCGTCCGCAAAGGCACATGTTGACAGAGAAATTGGTTGTAGATTCTTGTATCCTACATGTATGCTCTTCGTTTCCTGTTGGCATTTTTTAATTATATCGTCCATGAATACTATGAACAAGGCGGGACTTAAAGCTCCTCCTTGTCTCAGTCCTTCTGATGTCTGGAATTCCTCTGATGTGTTGTTGTTGTTGATGACGTAGTTCCTTGTGTTTCTATACAGGTTTTTTATTACTCGTATTAGTTTTGTATTTACTTCTCTGTTCTTCTCTCCCATACTTTATTGCGTGGAACACTGTCGAAAGCCTTTTGTAGGTCTAAGAAGGCAAGGTACGTTTGTTTGTTATATTGTATCCTTTTAGCTACTAATTCTTTTATTGTGAAAACATGATCTTGTGTGCTTCCACCTTTGCGAAATCCGCTCTGTGCCTCCTATAGTGTTGGTTCTATCCCTGCATGTAGCTTTGCTTCAATAATTTGTTCGTAGATTTTAAGTGGCTGGCTTAATAGTGTGATCCCTCTATAATTGTTGCAATTTTTATTGTCGCCTTTTTTGTGTATTGGGACAATCTGCCCTATTTCCCAGTCCTTTGGGATTTTTTCTTCGACCCATACTTTGTTGTATAGGTCTAACAACATTTTAAATCCTTCTTCTCCCATTTTTTGTATCATTTCTGGTGTAATTTTGTCATGTCCAGGTGATTTCCCAGCTTTCATTTTCTTTAGGGCTGTTTCTAGCTCTTCTTTTGATGGCTTATTTAATCCTTATAGGACGAACTAATTTTCTTTTATGTCATAGTCGTTAATGTTTTGTTAAAATATAGCAAATGTTAAATGTCAAATTCGTATTGACTATGATAACCACCGCCACTAAGAATGAAACATGATGATAATGGGGTAAATGTTGTGTGGGCATTATGCTCGAAGAAAAAGCGTCTCCTTTCGAGTGAAAAGATTCATTACTAGACATAAAACATGCTTATTATAATTTATTACATCTCATCTTTAAATCACTACTTTTGTATAAATCAAACAATGAATTGGCTATTACCGTTTAAATAAATTAAGTATATACAGATTCGGTAAGTGTTCAACTTGACATCCTGTTATAACGAGATGAGATGATATCGTTCAAAATGAAGCATTCTTGCTGAATTTGATTTTAATAAATCCTCGTAACTTTCAGAATGTGGAGGTCTTGGCTGACAGCTAACATAACAGCTCCTATAACTACAGTCGAACCTCCATAACTTGAATCTCAAGGGACAGGAAAATTACTTCGAGTTATAGAAATTTCGAGTTAAATAAAGAGATTTCAGTTATACACAATGTGCAGGGACATCAGTAAACTTCGACTTACAGAGAGTTTCGACTTGTGGAGGTTCGAGTTATAGAGGTGCGACTGTATTTAAATTGAGGGGATAAAAAAGAAGAATGACAAATTAATAGCAATTTCAATTGCACCAAACGCAACCGGTACTATTGGGGATATATTTTCAATTGCATAATACTGCACGTTTAATAGATTACTCGAAGTGGAACTACTCCATGTAACAAATTCAACCGCATGCAGCTTTTGAAAAAGCCCAATTAAAGGATGCCACTACATCAATAAGCAACAGAGCTTTTCTGTTGTCATCGATTTAAAATAGTATGAATAAAGAAAAAGTTTTCTAAAATTTTTTGAAGACAACGTATTCAATTTTCCCCTTTTTAATATCGACACGTATTCAAAGGCTTCGCGAGATGTTATTACCTTCGTTCAGGTTTCAACCCGTGCCCGATCGTAAATCGAGCGTTTTCAGGCATCTCTCCCGTTTCGCCGGATAAATAAATGTATTAAGTAATGCCGGCCGTGGGCGTTCGTATCCGGAGCAGGGCGATTTATTTCGCGTGACCTTTTAGCGGGCGAACAGAATTTCCCCGGAACGCGTTGCGTTTTCCGCCCTAATAATTTTTCCGCCACGCTACGTCTTCGTTATTTTTCAATGCGATAAATCCGACGACGCAAGTTCAACGAAACGGAAAGATTGCACATTTCTTTACTTACCTACCTACTCTCTTTTTTAGTGAGTTTGCGAAACTGCATTACGCCCGCGCTGCTTAATTTATTAGGAATTGTTAGTTGCTGAAAGTTCCAACGGTAACTAAGTTAACTGGCTGACACATTTCTAAGGTGGTAGAGCTGAAAGGAACTCGATTGAAAGTTCGAGCTTTATTAACGAGCTCTGCGATGTGGAGATAGTTATTAATATCGGTGTATAATGCCTTCCTGCATCCGTGTAATTTATTAACCGTAATTAAGTTTCCTTACTTGGTTACGTTGACGTTGGCCATCCATGCACCGTTTAGTGTGTAATTTCCAGGGCAGTCGTAAAACACTGAAAATAATTACCCGGGGACAATGGTGACGCAGTTTTACCTCGGTTAAAAGCTAATTTGCGCCAGTTAATTACGATGTCACATCTTAAAAGCTTTCAAAGCCTCAACATGCGTCAAACTGAAAATTTCCGTTTATTAAAATCATTAAATAATAAAGGAAATTTGCGTATATATGTACATAGATTCATATAAAGTTCATTTTATTTCGTAAAACAATTATAAGTTATAACATGTTTCTTTTGGTAACTTTTGATCGAATAGAATCGCTGAGAATAATGTCAACTTGATTAAAACGTTCGCTGAAAACTATTTCGAGAATTCCCTAAAGCGTTAATCAATTAATTTCAATTATGTGTAGCCTCGTTTTAGGCCACAAAATTAGCGCGGTGGATTCACGTTTCGTTTAAGTAATTGGGTTCGCAATCGAAGGACGGTTAAGTTACACGGTAACCTAGATTTTTTCATGTTTTAAGCAAATTCAATTTGATGTTTCATACAAATTAAAATTCCAAAGTTCGTGCATTTTACTGACATACAATTTTGCATTCGAACGTCACGTTACAACAATGCAATTATAACCCCTTTTAGTTTTAATAGTGCTAACTGATTGCATTGTATGTTCGTATGATTTGATTTTGAAAAATTTATTCCATTTAAAATATTTTAATTCGCGTTATTTATGATATTTTTAAACCGTAGAAAAAATTCGTTAGTTATACAAATAAAGAATATCCGGTTTAATTCTAATTCAAATAATGGAACTATGGAATCCGCATTATAACGGATATAAAACAATAACATCATCAGTCAGGCCCCCGGTGGACATCTTTTGGAAACCGAAAAGAGAATGGTTCTTAAACATGAAGATCAGAAAAATACAAAGATTGGAGAAAGCTAACGACGCGACGTGTGCCATTTTTTATCACTTCATCAGTATAACTTATAATTTACTTCAGATTGTTACTAATCGTAAGCAAATAGACAAACGTTTCTTGGAATTTTGTTAATTTGCAAAAAAGAGGGCAATGCAAATCAATTTTGCGCTTTTACATTCTAAACACGCAAATCAGCAATAAGGATCCTAATAACAATTAAAGCCTCATTACTAGTACGACACAAAACGAGCAAAAAGAAAAAAGAAATCGATAGCACAGTCGAAAATTGCGCGCTTCTTTCTATCTCTGTGCCGCATTCATTAACAGGTCATTAAAATGTAAATCGACCTGGAAAATATGCGTGAGGTAACAACGTACGGCAAACAAAAACACCAACGACAATAGCGCGACGGAGCCTTGAATCGAAAATGGGCGATCATGATCGATGGGTTATCAACCTTTTCGAAACCGGTCCGTCCGGGTCACAAGGTCGGCGATTTCAATCGGCCATCAACATCACCTAACGAGGTGAACGCGCCCCCAGAAAACTGAGGGTAATCTTACCTTGATTGCGAGTGAACGAGGACGTATCCGACAAGAAACTCGACGGCGGCCCAAGAAGTCGACGATATCCGTTCACTCTGAAACAAAACGAAAAGCAAGTTAATAACACCGTAGCGGCAGCAGGAACGTGAACGGTCGGATCGGGTCTTAGCAGTAATTGCACATTTGCTGGAATAAAAATCACTACTCGGATAGATTCTATCTAACGTTTAACTTTTGCGTTTCGATGAGATTAGAAACGGCGAATAATTAATGCTTTTATAGTCCCGGTGATTAGGGTCGTACACTTAGTAATTGAAGATGGTGAAAATCAATAATTTAAGAGATAACTAAAAATTACGAGTTCAAGGGCCTCAACGGAAAGTCATTTTACCAAAGACATTGGCGTTGCTGGTGAGGAGTAAGAGAGAAATGATAAAGAAAGGATACCTAATGATTAGAAGGAAAAGTCAATGGATCTAAAACAGAAGTGCATATAGGATAATGAGAACATCAGTGGACCAACAGTTAAAGAAAATTCAGACGACACTCAAAGGTAGAACACACATTCAGGTATGTAGAATTTCATAACTTGAAAGTTGCATTTGAGCAAAGTATTAGCGAGTCATGAAGACTACACGGATAGGAAGGTTTGAAATACAGAAAGAACAGAATAACAAAACGATCTGATATTGTCATAAACTGACAAGTCCAAATACAAAGAAAACCAAAATATTTAAGAGAGGATACAGAAGAGAAGGTGGAAGAGGAGGTAACAACGAACAGGGTAGGAAAAACGTTGCCAATAAACTTGAAGCAGGAACAAAAAGTAAATGGGGCGTAAATGAAAATTTTAAAGAGGATAGCTGGAATTAGGGATGGAAAATGTAACGGTAACCTTACTACTGTTCCTGCTGCATCTTATCGCAAAAGAATCGGCCCCGAATTCACGTTACTTTTCCATCCCTGATTGGAATAACAGTAGACATTAAAGGAATGAAGAACTAAAAGCAAGTTTTAATAATCCAAAAACATTTAAAGCGATGAAAGCAGCCCAAGGAAAAATTAAGGATGTAAACTGTGAAACCTGGAAGAACCCTCAAACAATAACATTACCAGAAATGAAAGACCTAGTCAGAAAAAAATAATAAAATTTATGGCAATTGAATAACTTATTATTCCTATAACAATAAAAGATTATTTTCCTGAAGTATCGTTTCAGTTATTGTACTTTTTCCTTTGTACTTTAACTCAAAGAGCCAGGATTTACATGGAGAAGGAGATTACAAAGGATAACAAGCTAAATTTTTCTCTTTTTTTATATAAAAAAAAATGCAAGACGCTCCCAATCAATTTCATATTCTTAACGTCTATTACGCTTTTGATTCTTTACGTACTTTAGCTTTCCGGAACCGGTCCATCCGGGTAACAAGGTCGGCGATTTCAGATTGTTTCTATTCAGAATGTTTTCCTATAAGTATCTCATTTCAGTTAATATATTTTTTCGCACTTTTACTGAAAGGGGCAGGACTAATTTACACAGGTTAATCTTCCACTTTTTTGTAAAAAAAAGCTGCAAAACGCTTACGATCAATTTGATATCCTTAACATCCCTTTGGTTCTAGAAACTATAGATTTGATCATTTGATCGAAAAACTGTATTCTCCATCTCATTTCATTCTAATCTTTATTTATTAAACTTCTTTTTACGAGCTTCTTCGATTTTCTTTAAGAGTATACTCAGTGCGACAGAAAAAATGAAGACACCCCTCTTTGTGTTTTGTTTAATCATGGTTTTCCAAGTCAATCAAATGCATAGGTTACATTGCAAAGTAACTGTCAGGTTGACGAAAGTTTATTTCGAAAGGGTAAAAGCCAGAGCAATTACAAAATTGGAAGGACGGTCTCTAGGCAAGTTACAGTTAATTAATTTAAATGATAGACACAACAAACTACTCAATGAAGTAGAAGATGTTGTTTAGCCAACCAAATTAATCGAGACTGGTTATTTTGGATTTAATTTACTGCCACATGAAAGTCGCAAAAGTGCGCGAATTATTCGTCCTTCGAAGTAGAAAATTCATACCTAGGGCACCAGATATAAATTGTCCTTCTGCCTTAATTAGAACTGTTTAATAAAGTTTTTGTTTATTTCAATAAAATACGTTGAAACAAACCTGTTGAGATCTGTATTCTAACAATGAAGCCGTCACCTATGAGTCAAAAACACAAATTCAAAATTTATAAATACTTGATTTTTTCGGTCATAAGTGTACATCCCTTCACACTTCCTATTATTGTTCTTTTTTTTATTTTTATGGTTTCCTTGACGACTCGTTTGTATTCTAACCACCTTTACAAATGACGATAGCCACCAAACAATAAGTTGTTATCATGCAAGAAAGAGCATGTAAAATTTTTATTGGTGTTAATCTATATCTAAACTTCTTTGTTATAGCATTAAAAAAAGAAACAATACAGAAAGGAATGTTTTAAACAAAAGTTGCTTAACATTAAGAGGGATAGAAATTGCAGTATTTACTTTTCATTTGGAGGACGCTATCAAGGTATTTTTTTTTTAAGGAAAACTCGTATTCGTTGTATTTGTTTCTTATTCTACGTATAAAAATAAACACAATGAAACAATTGATTAAACTAATGTCATGTATTGCAAACTACCGAGTAATTTAAATACCTGTGCGGATTTAAAGTATGAAAATAAACAGATTTCTAATATATTCAATAGTAGATAATAAATGAAAATATTTTCCTCGAAATTTAAAATGGAATGAGTAATGAAAGGGATCAGCTGATTAAAGTATTATAACCAAACGCGCTGTTAATCATCGTAAGCTGTGCCTACAATATAACTACAAATTTAAATGTGATACAAATGTATTTTTAATAACAAATGAAACGTTTTGCATTGTCCTGAACGACAATGGCATCATGAATTATTATGTTAATGTCAATGTTTTGTGTTTTCACACATAATCAAAATGTAGATGCTTGTACATGATGTTCTTTTATCAACACGTGCATACGTTGCAAAATGGTTTATACAGAAGTTATTTATTGTACGGATTTCTGTTAGAAAAAAATAGAATGACCTTGACATCGTTCTTCAAATAAAACATAAATATTTTCTCTCCCCATAAAGTCAATCTACTATTACAATTTAAAATTTTTCTTTCTACAAGGTTTCTTTTTGAGAAATTGTAATACATAGGAAAGGTGCCTCACGAAAAATGTCTACAACTAACGCGTAATATAAACAAAAGATGCAGCGCAAAGATGACCTCTCGTTCCCACGTACCGATGAACACGTGCGCTGAACAGGTGCATCGCGAAACCTAACATGTCGAAACTTGGCTTACCGTAGATTCAGTGATATGTATATTAGTCGTGGAGAGGTTAAGTGCTACAACTTGACAATTCTGTGAGCCCTTGTACCACAAGGCTTTAAGAATGCGGTTTGCGTGCAGGAGGTGCATTTTAGGCGCGCATGAGTGTACATCTCTCCCTCGTCAATAATCGAAATTGTTCGACTTCCAAACTATACATTTTCAGAGTATGTAAATCTATTTTTTGTTAAAGTGTAAGTGTGAGGCTGGCCAACTTGTCTAACTTTGTTATTTTAATAAATGCATTATTTGCTGCGGCTACGTCTGGCATCGCATTGTCAAGTTACATGGTCCACCCTGTTTATTGTTATTTTAATTTTTTTAATTCTCCTTGACTTATTTCCTTGTTCAGTTGTCCGAAACTTCTACTATCACCTCAGTTGCTAGTGGATTCTATTGCTACTAACCTCGTTGATAATTTGTAAGCAAAAAACGCTATGATTTGAACATAGTGAAAGGAAAATTTCCGCAACGAAACCGAAAGTATCAAAACTGAAATAACATCCAAAACTCACTGAAAATAAGGCAAAGTCAATAACGTAGGAGTTTGAGTACTTTGGAAGTAGATTAACGGTCTCGAGATTTAAAAGTTAACTTTAAACACAACAGTTTTGCATTATCTTCAAGAGTTTAATGGCGTAAATTAGATTTACGTCGAACACTTTTCCTCTCAAAGGTATTGTTCCATGTTACTATAAAAGACATGGAAAAAAGAACCCCATTATATAATATTAAAATTCATTTTGTTATTTCTGTTCGGGATTATGTTAAGCTTGTAAGAAGGATATTCCACTCAATTTGGTTCCGAAGCAATAAAAATAATATCGCCGATCACATCACGCAAACACCGTAAATAAAGCTCTCGTCATGATGCGAACGAACGAGCGAGCGCCGCGACGCTCCGCTTCTCTTATTTTCATTCCGATCGTCCACGTCCGTTCCGAAGCGAAAGTCCGCCCGCCCGCCGATCGAAACTCGTCCGGCATGAACCGCGCCCGGTTATATTTAAAGCACACAACGACGCCGACAAATTGCGCCTGAATCGACGCCCGCAGAGCGTCTCGCGCTTAATAACCACCGGCTGCAGGAGCTTTTTAGCACGTAATTTACGCGGAGAAGCGCCGCAGATAAGGCAGCGTCGTTTGCGGCTAAATGGCCCCCGCGTACTATTTACACGTTACACACAGTCAACGTTACAGCTGTACTTAAGATATTACGAGAAGGAATAAATTTATGAAGATATAAGTGTGCCCGCTTAACTTCTACTTGCTTATATGTTAGTAGAAAAATAGTTAATGAAATTTAAAATTTTCTTTTAAAAGAGGACAAAATTCAGGTTGAATAGTCTTTAAGAATCCATACTGTATCAAAAATAAGAGGGAAACCAGTGGGAAAATGCGTTCAAAAACTCACACGTTTGAAGTTGGCGTTGATTCAATTATACGTATGTCGGTGCTCTAGTCCTAACACTCAGAACCAGCTGATCTCACTGTTGAAGTTTTAAGGTTAAAGTAATTCCGTTGTAGCAAAATTAATTCTCTCTTAGTTTATTTACTAAAAACTGTTAAGTAATTTTAGGTAAAAATCTCTCGGTTTGATCTGAAAAAGAGTTTTCCATGTTGAAAGTTACTTTGCAACTGAACAAAGATTAATGAAGTTTGGAACTATGCAGTAGAGAAATGATGTTTTTGTACGTTAATCCATTTTAGAAAGTTTAAGCCGATGTGGTAGTGTCGTAATAAAAGGAGCTGGACAACCGAAAAAGTATACAGGGTGAAGTCATTGCGGAAGCAACCGACTTCCTTGCTCTAAGAGCACTTTCAGAGTATCTTCATCTTGTTTTAACCTCATGTAATAACAAAGGATGCAGGTACTCTCAGAGTGCTCTGGAGCAGTCAGTCGAAAACGCTGAGGTAATGCAGAATGGGTCCCATACTTTTCTCTCACCGGAACAAATAAACCTCCCTGTGGAGATGTGTAATACAATTTTACGGAAAGACGTACCCCTATGGTTTGACAGCAGTTAACCTCAATTTACTTTTCCGTTTATTTTTGTTCATATGTAAGTAATAAGTAAAGACGTACCATGTTTGTTGCTATCTCAAGTCATGGAGAATTCCAAACTTGGAAGTTTTTGAACGAATTTTATTATATCAGCGGCCCGGAATGCAGTTTTCTACAGTCCGACGCAAACACAATCATTAGTTGAATATAATACAAAAAGTAAACATGAAGAAACAAGACCAAAGCAAAAATAGAGGACGTAGTGAAAAAGTGATTAAAAAAGAAAGAATACAAGATATCATTAAGATAACATTAAGCTAAAAAAGAATCGATAATAACGATAATCGAAAATAGATAAAACAAAAACCGACACAATATTTTAAAAATGAAAAGAAAAATTGAAACAGTCACTGCATGAAACGAAACATTTTCGAAACTGAACCTTGTTCCTAAGTTGATCTTAACATTTCAGCATTGGATTTAGATTTTTCAAGTTCCCAGCACAAATCTGAAAGGGATTCTTTCCACATAAAAAAAGCAGATATTTTTGGATTACTTATATGTAGGTATGTATGTATAATTCGATTCTTTGTGTTATTTTAGGACTGGTTGATCAGTTCTGATTTGGAGGTAAAGAATATTATTAACTCCGTACTTTATTTGCTTACTAATTAATAAAGTTAATGGGCAGGCTCAAATATAACTTGACGAAAAAGATTCCTTTCGAGCTTTATTCTTCACATTAACATCATTTTCTATTTCTATGCGGGATATCTTTTTTCTTATAATTTTCCGGTAAATGTAAACTTTTAATGTTAATGACTATATGGACTGCTTTAATAATACAGGGAAGAACTTTTAGGTCGAGTATAATCATTAAATCTCTCTGGTTCATTCTTGTTTTCACTCTTCTCCGTTCTTTTGTATAACATTTTGTAATAACTATTGTCAATTCTCTTTTATTTTGTAAGAATTAATGCGTTTGACTTCAAATGTCCCATCTTTGCTTCCCCATTCTGATCAAAGCCGTTGATAAGTTTCCTTTTTTCTTCTCTGGTATACTTCAAGGAGGACTATTAAGTTTTCACTTTCAATGTCGACTAGTTTTTTCTGAACTTTCGTTTGGTATGATACAATGATTTTCTTTTACTCTATTTCTGATTTTTCTTCTAATTCTGAATAGTTGCTTTGATAACTTTGATAATTGTACTGAGAGTGTGTTTTTCATATTTATGAAATCGAAAACCGATTTGGAATTTGAAAATTTGATCATTGTCACTTCTATCTTGTCTGTCTACAACTCAATATTAATTAAGACCAGACAGTGCTATAAAACATAAAAATGCAATACGTTTGTGATGGACAAGCAATACCTCAGACATCAAACAGGAAGAAGGAAATGGGATAGGGTTTATTAAAGTCAAAAAATAATTAATTTAGGGATGAAAAAAGAGAAAGAGAGATACACTGAGGACGACATGGCTACAGGGAATAATAGTAATTGGCGGAAGAAGAGATTGAACTGATAATAGATAAAAATATAAAAGCGATACAACACTAACTACCATAAAACTCTAGTGTGAATTACTCCTGTTTTAATTACTTAGATCAGTAACAAGTCTACGCTGTATCTTTCATCAGCTCTTTCTCGACTAATAACAGTGAAGAATGGGTGTGGATAAACAGATCTTAAAACAGGCGCCAGGGTGAACAAAATATCCAGCTGATTCGAAATAGGCCTTGACAGTGTTCCCAATGTATCTTGGCCTTGCAGTTGATCGTTAGCAACAATCACTCGAGATTTTATCTACACTCACTACGTACGTTCAGGTTAGTGGCACAAATATACAAACAGCTAAAATAATAATTATTTTAATTACAAACACAGAATGTATCATAAGGTCAGTTACGCTCCTTTCACATTATACGGTTTTTGGCCGTACGGTAAAAAAAACCGTATGGCTTTTGCCGTGATCTTGTCAAACTAACTGAGTAAATTCCTACGTATTGTTATTTTCATCGTAAATGTTAATAACACGTAATATAACGTATTGTTATTTTCATCGTAAATGTTAATAACAATACGTACGAATTTACTCAGTTAGTTTGACAAGATCACGTCAAAAGCCATACGGTTTTTTACCGTACGGCCAAAAACCGTATGTATAGTGTGAAAGGAGCGTTACTAAGTTACAAACGGATTAATTCAACGCGACAGAATGTCGCCCAAAAACTAGGCCTAAGGCTATTCAAAAATATTGTACGCGAATGTACAGCTACTTACTTATTTACTCGATAAATCAGATCAATCCACCTTATTACTACCATAATAATTGACATCAACTAATTGAAGGCGCAGGATTTGTCGAAAACTCGCTCTTAAGCAACGCAGCGTCACGCAACAGTTAATAGAACCCCTATTAAAACTGAATCGACTCACGTAACCGTGAATGAATGCTGTAAGTAGGTCAAAATTGGTTACGTTTCCCTGCGTGTTTTCTGCGCATTGTCTAAAGCGTCATGGAGTAATCTACAACAGTCAACTCAGATTCAACCGCGCACGCCAACTGCTTCCAAAATACTATTTGGTAATCCTGCGTTTTAGGTACCTATTAATGCGCATGCGTGGGCAGGTGCATTTCATTTAAATTGCAGAGCGAGGTAATTCAATTTAATTTGTTGGAGATTAGTTATTTGCGTTTATTTAAAATAAGTAATAAAAATTTTTGGTGTTTAGTAAATGTTTAATTTTATATGCAACTTGCGTTTACTGGCGCATGAGCATTAACAAGTACCTAAAACACAGGATTACCTATCATTTAATTAACCGAATACCAAAAGGAGATCCAGAACGAAAAGTACCAAGAGATATTCCAACAGTAAAAGTATCCAAAAGTAAAAGTCCCAAAACCTAAGAGCCTGAGTTAAAAGAAGAAACAGTATAATTAATAACAAGATGGCGTCATGCCGATAGCCTATCATTACCTGGATTTTTAGGAAAACCCGGGCCTGGCAAATTCGACAAATTCCGACCACGTCGAATAGGAGTTCTTCTAAACTTTCTTAGCAAGAACTCCGATAATTGTAATCAGAATGACACAGCATCACCAAAGTTAAACGAGTAATAAAACGTTAAAACAAAGCCAAACAGGATGACGCGAGATGATCGTAGATGCCGTCAGCCCCAGCCAATCAGAAACCATTATTGTCGAAATGCCCATATTAGGACATGTCACGTGACGAACGAGTTATCAGGGTTCCACAATAAATTCTAAGTTGACTAAAAGTTCCTGATTTTATTTGTTAATGGGATGATTGATTCTTTTCGATAATTATTTTTTCAAAATTTAAATAGTCACTAATATCATGGACAATCCCTTGGTTTTAAAAGTTCCGAATATGGCCAACCTATAACCTGTAACACACTTGTAAGGACAAGAAAAATCAATGAAGAAAGTCATTAATTTTTTTTTTGTTTCTTGTTAAGGTTTTGCTTTTTCAATGTCAATAATATATCTGTCTCGAATACATCCGTTTACTTTTGATATGACTATAAGTCTTTTATTCACTTCATACACATGATTGGTCTTTCCAAAAGTTAGATATTTATTATTAATTTGTTGTTTTTCAATATATTTGTATTTGTTAAAGTGAATGTAAATCTAAGACACTGTAAAGATCCCACTTTTATACTTATTCCTTTAATCTCTTTAAATCACAAAATCTTTTAACCGGACACTAAATCGCGCACAATACACTTAAGGTTTCACCGTTGTTCGACAGCTTCCTCGAACGACGATGAAACGTTAAGTGTATTGTGCGCGATTTAGTGTCCGGTTAAAAGATTTTGTGATACAAATTTCATCGGACAAGAACCAACTTTAAATCTCTCTAAAGTTTAAATATTATGCAACAAAATTGTGAAGATTGTAATTCAGATATCTTTTTGACGTTTTGTAATCAAGATTTCGTTGATTGATAGATTTTTCAACGTCTGAAAATATCCCTTCAATAACCAATGAAAACGTTTTAGGTAACGTCTTACTCTCTTGTTAAACTTCGCTCCTGAAAAGTAGCATTACTATTCTTAACTACCGTCTGTAAACTGATTTATGATAAACAGCAATCCGTGTAAGGTGAAGAAAACGAGGAAACTTATACTGTATTAGGCGTGTTAAAGACAAGGATTCCAATAGAGTGGGATCAGCTCGCGCGTCCCGTATTCCCACAGTTGGTTGTTGCAGGCTTTGCCTTTACCATTACACTCCAGTGTATTTCTTCCTTTGTCTCGATAACTGTGCGAACTGCTATGTTACATACACAGCCGTTTGTTTATTTATTGTTTAAAAATTAATGTCTTTAGTAACTTGTTTCGAAATTTTTTACCAAGGGCTCAGCAGATCAACGATCAAATAAACTTCGTCTCCATAAAACTTCTGATCTACATTTTCTTAATGTGACTTTTCTGGTTCGAAATAAATTATCCCAGCACCGTACAAGTCGGCATAAAAATACAGTCTCCTCCTCTCTCGTAAATCTGGGGAAATCAACAGCTTTACGAGCGTTTATTTGGACTAAATCTGCCCGTTCGTCCGTCGTTTTGTTTATCGGAATACGCGGAGAGGGATAAGCTCGCAGCCGCTTTTATCGGTTTAAAAATAGCGACGGCATCGAGATTAATGCGCGCGAGTTTCGCCGTCTAAATAATTCGATTTGGTTATGGCTCGGTTCGCTTCCGATCGAATACGGAGACGGGAAACGTCTCTTTGACCTACTTTCTTACTTAGTTCTGATTTCGTCATTGGAGAGCGGCGTCGTCGTACGCAAGATGGGTACTGTCTGAAGTCATACAGAAACACCGCCTTCGATTTTTAAAATTTTTAAACCACATTAAACGACGCGACGTCCGATTTCCTGGCAATTCTTCAATCTTTAATTGTCAATTTCCTCACTTTCTTTTTTCGATCGGGCAGTTTCATTTTCTGACTGATTGCTTCGAGATTAAGTGGCATTCGTGTCCAGAAAAAATTGTAAACGGCCGCATTATGTAGTCAGTGTTAAGAAAGAAACTCCTCCATGAATATTAATGTGGCAATTAACGGTAAACTTGTGTGGTGAGGCCGAGCTAATAATGCTTAGTCAGAGGAGTAATCGATAAAGCTTGAAATAAAACTTCACGCATTAAAAAAACACGATTAAAATGTTTGAAGAAAATAAATGTATTACGATTTCTTTTTTTAATTTCAACAAGAGCAGTCCCGGAAGCTTAAATTAGTCGATTTGGAATTTAAAAGATCAATATTAGCAGAATTCACAAAAATACCAAGAGAATTGTTTATAATTTTTTTATTAGGAATTGGAATGCCTTCCTACAAAACAAACACAAAAAGAATTGAAACTCTTGGTATTTTCCAATGTAGGCTAGAGATCTCACAACTTAACAAGATCTTGACACGTGACCTGCGCTACATAAGCAATATAAGCAAGGAAGCTCCGCGCGTAAGTTCCTCTCAAATTGCGAGACCTGTATCACCTAATTCAACACACTTTAATTCAGTGTCTCCGCCATTGGTCGGAGGCAACTTCAAAAGTGCTCTGAAGAGAATCCTTCCAAATGTTTTTTCACGTTTCCTTTAATATGTCCTGGGAACGCAGTTCTTTCAATTCCTCTTTTATATCAGGAGACACTCGAAGGACATTAGGGGCTGAATCTGGTAAATAGAGCGTATGGTCCATCAGATCGATTGTGGTCAGTCATGGTGGAGAATCCAGGAACGGTTTTGCAGTATCTCAAGTTTTTTTTGCGTTCTCCTCAATTTTAACACAATTTGATGTTGGTTGTTACCAATAGGTAACCATACCTTAGCAATCATTCATGTCATTCTTTCCTTCGACACTCTTTCCCTTCAAGACATTGAAACGAAACAAATCCTGTTCTAACCCACTAATACAATAATACAGGAGTTGTTTCGTTTCAATTTCTTGAAGGGAAAGAGTGTCGAAGGAAAGAATGACATGATTGAATGCTGGTGTATGCCTACCTAATCGTTAATTTTTTGAAAATAAATTTGCAGTACTCCACTTCACGCAAACATAATTCCGAAACTATTAAATCAAATGACTTGACACTCGCTGCATCACCACTTCAAATTTCAGCACGATTTAAAGAGACCAATAGAAATTATAAGCAAGTCTCGAAACTTAATTGAATGATCACACATGTCATGTCTTCTTTTTAGATTCCTCCTTTGGAACCTTTTTCTGTTTTCCTGTTTTCCAGATTTTTCGATCTACCTTGTTCAAGTATGATTTTTTTTATTAGAAATTGTCGATACTCTTTATTCTGCTTTGTTCGCTCGAAATAGTACTTTTTGTTTCAGAAGTCGTTAATCCATATTCTTTTCTTGTCTAAGCACTCGAATTATCGTTTTTTCTTTAATACAGCTGCTATATTCACAACAACAAATATTTCTGCAACAAGTCATCGTTTATCATTGTAATAATATTATAAATAAACGACTCAATTAGAAATTGGGGAAAAACTAGTATTCTCTAATAATATGCATATGCAGGTGGCTGTTAAATAGATGTCCCTTTAGTTTGTAATTAACGTGTAAAGCCGGACTCAGACGACTGGTGTACTTGGCGAATATACCAATATTGGTATACTTGGCAAATGTACCAGCTCATAAAGGCCATTTTACGCAAAGGCGCTCACACGACGTGTACAATTTTTTTTTAAATACGCCAGCGAATTTATACAATGTTGGAATAGATAGAAGAGTGCTGGCCATCATGGATAGCGGTCATTCTGAAAATGTTGTCCCTTGTGCAGCTTTTTTAGTAGTAATTTGTGGATATTATTTAAAAGTAAAAAAATCAAGAAATTCAAGTACCACTTCATTTAATTTTTTTATAATTATTAATAAACACTTTATAATTATTAATAAACATTTTACCTTCTCTATCCGCTTATCAATACAGAATGAATAGTAGTTGTAAAGCAATACACAATTATATTAACAACTCGTGTGAGCGCAACCACAAGTATGAACTTGTCAAGTCGACCAATAATTGTGATCCCTTTGACTTGTGTCATTTTTACCGACAGACGATGGGAAATTGACCAGTCCTCACCAGTGACAAATAATTGTACAAGTAATCCACTCACACGGCATGGCAAGTATACGCCATTAACAAATATTGGCCAAGTACACCTGTCGTCTGAGTCCGGCTTAAGAAATCGAGCATTTCATAATCATTAAGCTCATTACATAAGTTAGACTCGATACAATGTCGCCTATGCGAGCGCGGAAAAATTCAATCACATAAAAATTATGTAAACAAACGCTTTGCTTTGTCAACGGCTTCATTTTATCATGTATCATGACTGACATTTGCAAATTGCAAGAATTGCAGTTGCTTAGATGACTCATCGAAAAAGCCGGGCATTATAAATCATAGAGCAACTGGCGCACATGTAAAGTGTTACGTAATCGGAATTCCCGTTATCAAACGATATAAAAGGGCGGTTGAATTTCACGGAGGGGAGACAGCCAGTGCCCGTCTTGTCGAGTGCAACTTCACAAGTCCGAGGACGTAATCAACAATCACAGAATATTATAATGTGTGGTTACTCTCCACAAATCCGTCCGTCTCTCCATATCTAGTACCATGGTTTTAGGGTGAGAAATTTTGCCACTTGTTATGTTTTTAGAAACTAACATCTGCTTATTTTATATTATAGTGTCTTGACGAGGCCTTGTAAAAATGGGTAAAGTTTAAAGTAAACGATAATTCATCCACTTTCTGTTATCATTTTTAACCACCCGTCCCTCAAAAACATATTGTTTGAAAAACTTTGGCAATAGCATTTCACAGGTTGCTGTTATTCGATGGATGATAGGAAACATTTAGAAGAAATAAGAAATAAAACTACACTAGTAGTCCATTAGGTATGAAATCAATCAAACAAGCAGAAGTTCTGTTTACTTTATGCAATAATTTTAAATAAATACGTCAAGTAATCAGCTTTAAATCCCGGTCTTTGAAGATCCATGGCTTGGTTGGTTATTCTTTTACGTCTTGTTTCGACCCTTGCCTTTTGTGTTCAGTAAGTCGCTTTCAATGCTATTAGATCTTTTGCTCTTTCTTCAAAAGTCTTCCGGTTTCAAACACTAATTTTTATCTCACTCTGTTTTTTCGATGTCCACACCTCAGAGTCATGTATTAATAACGTATAACATGGTTGTACGGTCGTTTACTACGTTCTAATTTTAGCACCTTTTGATAATACCAAGATGAATAGATAATAGTTATCATAATGATAATATTAGGTATATAATCATTGAATTTAAACCTAACATAGAACGGCAACGCAATGCTTAAAACTGGCAGCCAGAAATTGGAGGTTTACGCGATTAACTGATGCATTATTTAGTAAATAATCTGGTTGTAGGATAATTTGCAAAGGTGTAGGTGTAGGTATAGTAATATAGAGACTCTACACCTTTACAAATTATCCTACAACCAGATTATTTACTAAATAATGCATCAGTTAATCGCGTAAACCTCCAATTTCTGGCTGCCAGTTTTAAGCATTGCGTTGCCGTTCTATGTTAGGTTTAAATTCAATGGTATAATTGACGCCCAACGTGGGGCAAAATAAGAAAAGGCCTCACAACACAGTAACCATTCAATAATTTTGTGTTTTTCTACACACCATTTTATCGTACAGGAATATCGAATCCATCGGAATCAAAACCGACTTGCAACAAATTTATTAACTGTAACGTCAGTCCAGAATTAAGTTCTAATTCATATATGCACTCATAAATAAATACTACGTGTGTACAAAATTTAAGGTCATGGCATTGGACAGTCGAATTTCATTCGACAGACGTATTAGTGTACCTATATGTATGAACATACAAGTGGAATTGAATCATACAATATCTTGATCCTCAACTTTAGTCTGCTTATAATCTGGCACATCTCATCGCGTTTTTTCTTTGCCTTGCTCAACATCAACAACAAAAGATCGCTACTTACCTCAACTTTCCGTGCATAAATAAGGTACGGGCCGTGGTGGCTGTTGCAATAAACTTCCACTCCACGAAGGAGGAGGAAAAAACCTGTTTCCGTTACGCGGCGCTTGCAGCGCGAGGAGAGGGCATTGTATAAGCTCTTTATAAATCGACATCGCGCGAGCAATATATCAAGGTAACTTGCGTTAAATAACTCAAGGTGAGTTTACACCTGCATGTTAACGAGCGCCCATAACTCGGGCCCGCTTTTTTTAACGATCGCCGTGTGCGTACGATCGCATTTTTAATACCGATTTTATTTACAGAACCAGTTTATTGGAAAAAAACAAAGTTAACAAACAAACACAAATTTAATTCCAGTTTACTATTGCACGTAAGTACATAAATGTATATGATGGGGAGGTAACATAGGTTCGTGGTAGTTAGACTTTGACGTTATACATGTTTGTTAGGTACGCTTTTGAGATTGAAAGTAGACTTTGTGCACCGACAATGTCATGTGGATTCTCCTGCCTCTGGAAGCCCTTCTTCTATCCATTTCTTTGGTATCGTTTATGTTATAGTTGGACCATCTCTCTTGAACTTGGAATAATTGGCGCCCAACGTGGGGCAAAATAAGAAAAGGTTCCAGAACACAGTAATTTTGTGTTTCTCTGCTCACGATGATTATCGTACAGAAAGTATCGATCGATTTAGTTGAATGCGACTGTGGAAGGAATAATTTACGTACTACATTGACACATAAAATTAATAATGCGCGTAAATGAATGAACGAAATCCCGCATTCTTCGCATACAATTTGTTTGTAATTCGGAATAGCGGTCGGTCATCGACTAATTTATCGCCGTCGACGTTACGCCGATAATAAATATTTATCGTCGTGCTCGGTTCATTTGTAATTCAAGCGCAGCGAAATTAATATTCACCGTAGGTGTCCCGTAGTACCTGTTATTATGCCCCGTGATTTACAAATAAGGAAACCCCATTAATCGCGCGGTGACGACGACGACGACGGCGCGAATCGGATTTTATTCTCGACAACTCGTAATTATTGTTCCCTTGCGGAAATGACCGGTTCGGAATTGGCTCCTTTGGAATTCCGAACGCGCCTGATTTTCTCTTAAGACGTCTACTTAGTTTATTGGGTCATTAAGTCGACTTTTGTTTTCGTTTTTGTAAAACTTGCAATTAGTGATTCGATTTGAATATCAAGACTAATTAACATGTATGGTATAACGAAGTTCATCTCTCGTTGGCGGCCTTCGTAATAACGAGAATGCGTCGGCGTAAAAGTACATAAATACGAAAGTTCCTGGCCAAGTTCAACTATAATTGCAACTATAATTGTAGCAAAGAGTTGAGAAATATATTTTTTTTATTTTGTGAAATCAGTCAATTGAAACTAAGAACAGATCATTCCAATGGCAATCCATTATTATAGAAGTCTTGAGATTGCCTCGAAGACCACTGTTCCATTTCCAAAATGACATCATCTGTGTCGTCAAATCGTCGACAGAAATCACTGGGTTCGGATCAGGCAAATAAGGGGATGAACACTTATTGGCTTCTACAATATGCTTAAGCAGATTGTATTGTTGGCTAGAATACGGATGCCTTTGCAATTTTTACCCTTCGGAAGATAATGGGTAGGGATTTCTTCCTGATATTTGCACCTTCATTCATTTTTTAGTCTCCGGATCTTACATACCCAGCATTCATCCATAGTTCTGATACGTACAAAGAAACCCTCTTCATCC
The DNA here is from genome assembly GCA_958336345.1 of Dorcus parallelipipedus. NCBI lineage: Eukaryota > Metazoa > Arthropoda > Insecta > Coleoptera > Lucanidae > Dorcus > Dorcus parallelipipedus. Next base: position 39,247,672 of record OY284482.1, on the reverse strand, counting down.
TGCTTCAATTTTGTTTATCACGGGAATTACTGACAATAAACAGCTATGGAAACGATACAAGTAGTCAGAGGCAGCTATAGTTAGCCAACCGCCTAGGGATCAATGATAATGTTGCTCAAATTACAACCGGATATTTCAACAACTTCGTGGTAATAATTAAAATTTTACGATACCCCCTCATACACATGTCTACAAGCATCTCGTTCTATTTTTGATAGACCTTAGCTGAACTCTCAGTTTCACATGCAACTGACGATCAGTCGTGGGCTTCAGCGTTCTAACTTTTATGTGTAGAGTGTCCTTTATGTAACATGAAAAACACTATAACTTCCCAACCTTCAGATTTACTTTTTTTTATGGCGCCATAAAATTAACAACTGTATCACACTAACCGGTCCGGCTCGAGAGCACGTAGATCAAAGCTAGAAACAAACGAACGAGGAGGACGACGACGATGACGCGCACGAAACTTTCGAATTTAATTAAAAAGAAACAAAGCCGGGCCGAACGACATCGTCCGATTAATTAAACCGGGACGGCGGAGGAGGAAGACGCAGTCACTTCGGTTATTATCCTCATTTGCATAACAAATCGACGCAAACGACGCGACGGAGAGAATCGACCGCCTCAGGCCTCAATAATTATCAGATCATTCAGACTTGTGAGTGAGTGTGTGACGTGCCTGCTCACTTGTCGATGGATGCTTATAATTAATTAATACGCGCTTCGACGATGGATGTTTCAGGTCGACGTCAACGTTGACATACATGCATCCACGTAATATTATCACGCATAAATCAAACCGCACCGAATTTAATTAGGGGATGTTTTAGTGCCTGAGCGAGCGGAGATTTCATGCAAACTTTTGTCAGTTTAGACGAGTCCAGAAATAGGGATGAGTTAACAGAATACAGCAACTATTGGTCGTAACTAACAATCGATCAAACGCATTCACATCTAGTATTCTCGTCGTGATCCGCGCTAATTCGTAAAGGGGGTCAACACGTAAGCGTCACTCCCGCCGTCCACCCGTGCTCGCTTGGGCTGGGTTGGAAGTTTCCGATCAATCGCCTTTTAGCAATCAATTGATTTCAATTAATACTTTTTTGTGTGTCACTGTGAAGACCAATTTTGCTTTTAAATTTCCAAAAAGCTACTGCGTCAATTTTGAAGAGCTTTAGGTAAATTACAATGCATTCATTTGATGAGGAATCTCACTTAATTATTATGATAGTATCAAACTCATTGACATCGATTTAATTTAACGTAACATTTAACTCGAGTTTTATTAAAAATCCAATTTAAAAGCAGGCGGCGGAAATTTGCTAAAACAACGGACGCACTCGTCCGATTTAATTAAGGCGATCCGTTCTCCTTCTTTCTTTCTTTCGATCGGTTATTTATAGCTCGCCCGCTTTAACAAAGCGATTATGCAGATTAACGGCGAATTTTTATAATAATTTATGAGGCGAGGGGGACGGGCATCGTTTTCATGTCCCGTTCTTTATGCGTTCGCTTCGTCCGCGTACACACGTATACGCGACGCGACGTGTTTATGTATAAATAATAAAAGTGGGTTTACTGCTTCCTACACGGATTTCTGTGAAGGTGTACGTTCTCATATAAATAAAGTTGCTGGCCGGCTGTTTGGATTCGTTGGCAGACTAACGGGCGACCTTGTGTTCAGACTTCGTCAGCGTTTCCTGTCGTGATTATTTGACACTGTACCAATTAGTGATATTTTCGTCGGTTTCTACAGCAGAAGGAACACGTCCTTTTTTTTTTAATTTGACGTGTCACCATAATTTTATTTTATAACTAGCTTAGCTTGTCACACAAAACCCTGTACTTTTTTTTAACTTCTCTCGATTTGGGATTGATCTGAAACATAAAATCGACGCTCAAGGATCATTTCAAACCGAATTGATCGCTTTTCGTTTGGCAATCCTTATTCATTCTCATCACATCATCATAACAAGCAGGCGGACAAGCAAATATCGATGCGAGCCTATTTGTCCGCCTACTCGTTACCGCGGTCAGAAGTGATTAGGTCGCAATTTAACTTTTCATTGGAAAGACAATACTTTTAACTCTGACTGTACTTTATATGCAAATCGCTCTTTTCCTAATGCACAAACGACTCTCGTATTTCCAACGTGAACCAATTTGCGTTGATCCAATTGACTTCCGCTACCGGCCTTGTTGAAATAAGGTGGCCAACCTGCAGTTCTAAAGACGGTATGCTCCAATCGCAACGCAACCAACAGCAATTAAAAAAAAAAACTGCACAATTAGTGGCCAAGTCATTGAGCAATAGTCAACAATTCAATTCAAAGACATGTTTGATATCTTAACTCTGCAAAATGTCGGGCCCATTCCAAGCACTAGGTATTTGTTTACAAGATTCACTTAAATTTAATATGTGTATCAAATTTCAAATTAAAAAGAACTTATCAAAATACTTTTATCATTGTTGCCTATACAAAAATATCTGATTGTATATGTATATACGTAATACGTATAACAGGATGACTTTATCAATACCCGCCAAAATAAAACTTCTCTTATTTCGGTCAATAATCAATTTGCAAGACGTTTTCTCCGTTGCATTTTGTTTCACTGAAACTAGATAAGCGTTCTCTCTTTCTACTAAACAGAACGCTGCGTAGCTTACGCGAGGAAAAAATAACCTTCGTTTAATTGAGGCCGTAAGCTGTAAACCGTAAATAATTAAACAATTGTTTAAACATACTAATTGAATTATTTAAAAGCAAGAATTAAGATAAACTGCTATTTACATTAGTGACGATGGTATTTAAATTACTGGGGTATTAGGTACAGCTGTAGAATGTATGAGTTTTCATTAACGTAACTGCCAGTGGCCTTTCAAGCTTTTTGCTTCAATTTTCAACTGCAATTTTCTCAAAAACTATTAACTTTATGGTGATTGGAACATACAAGTTTCAAGCTTGTCACTTTTCGATTTTTGCTCACCCAATCACGCTAAGCGATGCAATTACGGCGCGCCTAATTAATTTAATACCATCGAAATTATTAAATACATAAATAAATGTAAAGTAGAACAGCGCGCGATAATTTCACTTTCGCAGCTCGAATTCATTAGCGATCCGCGCTTATATTTCTATCCGCGCACGGACGGCTAACTGACCCATAATTCGCTGGCGGCGGGGCGTTCGTTTTCGATTCGATTCATAAATTATCTCACGCACAGCGAGCGGCTTTTTTCCGCGCCGTTAAAAACGTGCGCGATCGTAAAACAAACTCGCCGATTATTATTATTATTGCCAGCGGCTATTTATTTGCACTTTATCTTTGGCACATAACCTTGAACTTTACTACTGTGATTCAAACTGCATTTGAGACGACGACATCCTTGCGGACGTTGCCAGTGAAAACGCGATGATACTTAGCAGCTACGAGCAAACATTTTGATGTACTTTTTTTGTTCTATTCTTATACATAATACATTTCCACATGTAGATAGTTTGCAACTAATTAGAAACATGCGATAATTACATATTACTACGTTATTTGTTATTGACATATTTGTTTGTTTATTTTTGAATAACATACTTGTTTGCCTTTTAGGTTCAGGGCGTAATCTGTTTTCTCTCTTAATAAAAATTCATGAACGCTTTTGGGTCCTTTACTTAATGCTTCTAAATAAATCAAAATAAACGCTATTCAAATTAAAAATTTTTATTAACAGTTTCTTTATTTGCATCAACAATGACTATTTGTTTGTCTAGTTGAATTTAATATAAATTAGGTTCCTATAATGGCAACTTGTTTAAATATGTATATCACAAAACAGATAATAACAACTGAAGGCAGAATTATTATTACCATTATTTAAAAAGCAAGTTGTAAATTGTTTATTTACAATTAAATTAATAACCTGATCAATTTCTTACGATTTTATACACCAAACTAATGTTCACTGTGAAGAGGGCGCGACATTTTGTTTTCAAAATAAAATCGATTATTACAAGTCTAATTTCAAATAACAAACATATGGGCGGATTCTCGGAGTTTGCAGCTGTGTTTCTGCGAGCGTTAGGCCAACAATCCGAGGCGCCGCGTTTTTTTTCCGTTCAGAGTGGACCACCCTCGGCTAGTTGTAAATCTGTCAGAATAACCTTTATCTGATATTTCGAAGTTCTGTACAAAATTTAGTCACGCGGTATTCCCCAAGCGCCAGGCAGAGGCATTAGGGTGGCACGGACGTCATAAAACAAATCTATTCGACGTTTAGATGTGTTTTCTTAGATTCTGTATACAGTCTGTCGCGTCGAAATCACGGGTACATGTAGATTAACGGAAAAGGCAGATCGAATTACGCTCAAGTTGAAGTGTTTGTGTTTCTTGTCCACGTCCAGCGTCATAGTTCTTTCAGTCAGACAACAGATACTTTAAAAATGCCAGCTCTTGCACTAGAATAATAAAATTTAAGGGACTTCATTGGCGACAGGCAAGCAGCGTGCATTCCTGATGGGTTGGGTTGGGTTTCGAGAATAAGGACCCTGGATGGTATGTATGGACAACGAAATGATTATTACCAACACAAGATGTCAACACAAAGATATACATAAATATACAAGAGTATTAAACAGCAACGAGGAGAGGTCTATCATAGATTATGTAATCGTTTCAAAAAGCTTAATGTAGAGAGTCAGGGACACGAGAGTGAAAAGGAGCTATGAAATAGGAAGTGACCATTATCTGGTGGTAGCTACATTTGTAATGAATGGAATTGAGAGAGATGCCAGCGAAAGGAGAGGGAAGAACAAGAAGACACAGAAAATAAAACCTCACAGGCTGAGAGAAGAAACCATAAAGGAAAAATTCAGAGAAACTGTTCAAAAAAAGATCGAAGAATTGGAACTAGAAACAAAAGCACTGGCTGGGAGTGTGGAAGATGCTTAAGACAACATTATTAGAAAGCGCCGGAGAAGTCTGCGGAAGAACAACCGAAATAAGGAACAAAAAACAAACAGCATGGTGGTCGGACGAAATAAAGCAGTGCATACAAATCGAGAAACAAACATGGAGAAGACACCTGCAAGAACGAACAGTAGAAGAAAACGAGTGAAAGAAAAAGGGAAGCACGGGAGAAATTTGGCATAAAAATGGAGAGAAATTTCAGGGTAAACCAGAAGCTGTTCTATCGAGTGGGTGCGTAACTTAAGAAAGGATAAACGAAGTGGAACTGGGTACATAAACGACAGAAGCAACCAAATAATTACAAACGAGAGACAAATTATGGATAGATGGAAAAAGTACTTCCAAGAACTATTGACGGTGCAGGGGAAGGAGGAAAAGCTGCTGAAGGAGAACCCACAGAACACAGAGAGGGACGTAGAGGAAAATGAGCTTAATATAACAATGGAAGAACTGGAAAAAGGCGCCGGGCACGATGAAATAACAGCGGAAATGCTAAAATACATGGGGGATAGAGGAAAGTGGGTGTTTCTGCAACTTCTGAAAAAAAAAAACTAGATAATGAAATCCCGGACGGCTGGGAACTTGCAGTGATACTACCGATCCACAAAAAGGGTGATGCTAAAACGTGCAATAACTACAGAGATATCTCGTTACTAAGTACAGCAAGGAAAACGTATGAAAGCATTCTTACTGGAAAGCTGACAAGTGCGTCTGAAGGATAACTGATTGAAGAGCAGAATGGTTTCAGAGCGAACAGAGGTGTAACAGACGCGGTATGCATGTTAAACCAATTAGTATAAAGAACAATAGACGCGGGAGAAGAACTAAACATGAGCTTCATAGACTTCAAGGCGTTCGATACGGTGAACAGAGAACTTATATACAAAACCCTCGAGAAAAAACATGTAAACAGAAAGCTCATCGACAATATCAGAAGCTTATACAAATGTACGAAGAACTACGTGAGTATAAGAGACCTTTATTACCAAAACTGGAGTCATGCAAGGAGGCACACTGAGCCCATATCTGTTCATCCTAATTATGGATGATATAGCAAAAATCTGCAGACAGAAAACAAGAAAAACTTACTGGAGATTAGAGTGGAACGTGAGAAGAGCTAAAGAAAAAAGAACTGTACATCAACTTTGAAAAAACAAAAACGATGGGAATTGAAAAGTAACAAATAAAGTTAAGTTTAGAAAATAGCATGATTGAGCAAGTTACCAAATTCAAATACTTAGGAGTCACATTACCGAAAGACGGAAAAATCGAAGAGGAAAGGGAGGAGCGAATGAAAACTATACTACCATGTGAGCAAAAACATATCCAAGAGAAAAGAGCTATCAATAAACACCAAAATAAGAATACATAATACGCTATACATCCCTACACTAACATATGGATGGGAACTATGGCTGTTGTCGAAGGAACAGAGAAGGAGACTACAGGCAAGAGAAATGAGGAACCTGAGAAAAATTGCGGGTATAAGACTGCTCGACAATGTAAGAAACGAAGAAATTAGAGAAAGATTAGGAGTAAAACCGATGACCCAAAGAATAAAGGAAAATGTATTGACACCTAATGAGGATGAGCCCAGGAAGGTTAACAAGGAAAATCTGGAAGATGGGAAGACCGAAGGAAAAGGGTAGGCCGTGCAGAAAGTGGAATGACGAAGTGGAAAGTATTTGAAGGAGATGAAGATGGACTGGAACGAGGCGGTAGTACAAGTAAGAGACAGAAAAACCTGGAGAAGATGCATAACTGGGAGGAGAGACGCAGAATTAGTATAAATAGCAGAAACCTCGACACTGGCACTGCCGATAGAAGAGGCAATGGATTAAGTAAGTAAAGTATAAAAAAATAACTTGGTAATTCGTTAAATCCAAAACTGAAAACCAAAATTTAAAGCGAGTCGTAATTATTATTGAAATATAAAGCAAGTCGTGCCGTGCAAATACAAGTCTGTTCTTCCCCCGTGAAGTTGACGGCGCAAGATCACAGCATCGTTACAGCTATTTTCCCACTTAACACTGGCTAATTGTGAGCCAACAATCCAGCCCGGGACTTATTTGCAGTCGGACGCTAATTAATAGGTGCCTCGTTGTTGATGTTTTTGTGTGAACGTCCTTGTGTTAGAATGAGTTTGTTTACGCGATCGTTTTTTCGCTAGTGTAAACAAGCTTCTCTTTTTCACTAATACCAACAAAACTTGCGCTAGGTTTCTCCTCTGTCTTAACCGACCGCTGTCTAAAGACATTCAAGCTCCAAACATTATTTCTTAATAACGGAGAGACTAATGGATTCTTTATTTTTTTTATTGGCTGTAGAAATACAATTGTTTTCCAAGAAAAAAATATTTCGTATTGGGATAATGTTAAACTTCAACCTATGGTGTGCAAGGATTGAGCGAAGTTCTGCGTCGTAAAGCATTGAGAAAGGACCGACCATGTAGCGGTCGTTGCTCTTTAAATAATAAATTGTGAATGTCTCCGACTCTCACACAGACAAATACGTTTTCTCCTCCGCCTATCGATAGCTTCCATCTTAATTAGGCGGCCGCGACTATTTCGGACAATACACCGACGAATTTCTATTTCTATTCCTATTCGGGCGATTTATTATCAAAGTTTTTCCTGCGCTTCGCCTAATTGAATCATTTGTCGGTACGTCGGCGGGTCACGCGAAGCAAAACAAGAAGACGAAGAAGTGGAAGAAAGCGAACGCCCGCCGATTATACAACACCAAAATTTACTTCCCATCCCGTTCAGCGTAGCCCCAACTCCGATCGATATCCAGCAGGCAAAGAGTGAATGGCGCTGGCTCGGGAAAGCGTGTGGAAGGAGAATGATATATATTTTGGGCGAGTTACCGGAGGCACGTACGGAGCAACTGACACTGGAAGGAAACGAACTTGTTAAGGGATAATTAAAATAAACAGCCGGGAAACTCGCACAAGTCGAAACTCAAAAGCGATTACCCCAACAAACTCGTCGAACACCATCCGATTTCCCTTTATTGGTATTTCTTTGAACGACATCTGGGCAATGTTTTTTTTTATATCCTTTACATTGCGTAAATTATTGAATCTTTTAAATATTTTTATTTCACATCATTCTTAGTATTTATCTGACTTATTCTTTTTATTATATATTTACAATTTTATTTTCTTTATTTCTTCATTTTTGATACCTTCCTTTGCTTCTAATGAACCATTTAAGATAAACAAGGGCTTCTAAGTTCTAGGCCAGATACAACATCCTTACTAGAGCCTCTAAAGCTGAGGTCTCAGTGCAGGATGGTCGGCTAGAGGGTTGTTTATTTTTTTTTATTTATTTAAATATGTCTACAACAAATTGCCTAGATTGCTGCCAGGGGTGCATCCACCCTGAACCCTCTAGGCAACCATCCTGCACTGCGGCCTCAGCTTTAAGAATGCTGTATCTCGTCTAGGTAGATGATTCAAGATGTATCACATCTAGTTAAATTTTATTTTTATTTAAGATCTTATGCTTCAGACCTACAATAGTCAAGCAAAACACAAACATGTTCATCAGAACAAGAAGCAACCTTTCTGTAAGTTGTTAAATGTAAGTAACGAAAAGCTAGAAAAAAGACGTTAAGGATTTCGACAATTTTGTAACAATCTATCTAAACCTCAGTGTACAGAAACAATTTTTTTATTAGTACTTCTTACTGTAACATAAAACCAACAACATGTTCTATTTTGTGCAATAAACAGTTTCATTATGTGAGGGTATGTGGAATTTATTACGGTGTGCCAGAGGTTGACGTACTAGGACCTATTCGTTTTATGTTTTATTTTAATGACTTGCAGCATTCTTTCAATTAAAAAAAAAAACATATAAAATTATTCTATAATTGAAAAAATATGTTAGATGAGGGCACAATTACTCGTGCGTTTTATTTTTACACATTAATCAAACTTAATGAACCTGCAGCTCGTACCTACCTTGTTGCGTATGAATATATTAGTTTATAAAATATTTTTATTTACTAAAACTGAGCACAAGGTTGTAATAACCGCGTGAAAATGTGCCTACCCATGATGAGGTCATGCCTACCAGAAATTGAGGCTGTGGTTACAAACAAGAATGTGGATTCGCAATAATACAATTTTGGCCAAAATGACCTTGTTTTTTCGGTTACTGGAATAACACGCCAAGCTCCCTGCCCAATCATCATCATTACCGGGCATCCGTCGTGCGTGCGTGCCAAAGCGAAAGACTTATTTTTCGGGTGCGCCCCTTCTTTCCCCTTTTAATTCCGCCCGATTGCATTCTTCTCCCTGTACGCTCGTGGCCCCTTGCGCTTTTTCTTAATTGTATGCACCACTTGTTTTCTGTATGCTCTTTCTCACTCACTCGTGATTCACGAGAATTAATTACCATTTGTTAGTCATGCGAGAGGGCAGTGCTTTTAAAGTGCCAGAATCGGCACGCATACATATTTTTCACTGTTAAGCTGATACTCTTTATAGATGAAGACATTATTATAAGTTACATTAGATTTCTATAATCTATTAATCGGAAAAATAGTGTTAGGCTGGCCCCACATTAAATGCAGAGTAGATCCCGAACAAATAAATTTGCTGACCCAAAGTGTCTCGATTAAGATACGATAAACTCTGGTATATATCAGCTTGATTACACTTAAAAATTAATTTTGATTTCTTCCTGAAGGTCCTCGAAATTTAGACGTCCTATTTCTGCTCCAAAACAGCAATGGCCAAGTCAAAGTTTCAATAGTTACACAACTAACATGTGTGTACATTAAATCCAATAAAAAAAAAATAAAATACACTTCACCTTTAATTGCTTCTCACGAAAATAAACAGTCGTTTATTATTCCAGCGTGTCTTGCGCGGTTTATCTGCAAAGGCTACAATCAAGGCCACGACGAAGCTTTTACGGCCCATAGCAGGTCGTGGAAGGCCGGGCAGGGGGAATCGGAGTAGGCGGTGGCAGAGTTGAGCAACATCGGCCTTGTCTGCCTGTTCGAAGCTAAACATCGACAACGTTAAATATTGGGTACGACTGATTGTTGTTGTTGTTGTTAATAAAATCAGAGAACTTGCTGACGATAAAGACGATGACGAACAAATCTCATTGTCTCATACAGATTATTACCGAGAACATCGCACGCATTAATAAAATTAAAACTTATCGCGACGTGTGTGTACATACATACATACACGCCACAATTTCATCGGAGATAACACAGATATAAATAAGCAATAAACAAATAAACAGAAGCTCGCGATACTTAACGTGACGCTTAAAACTTTGCGAATGATCGATTTGAAAATTTAAAATTTGTTCGAGTCGAGTCAATATTAACTTGGGCTTGGTAGGTTGATTTCGCAGAAACAATTGTGCCATTTCTGTTGCAATCGCCTGCCGGCCTTTTCTCCTGGTTCTCTTAATATATGAGCAAACATGCGCCTCTTCAATACTCGATTTATTGCGGCCATAAACAATGGTATTACCTCATCTCCTTTCGTTGGGCGTGTGACATGCGCAAGGTTTATTTATGGGGACACTGCAAATTTGATCCCTCCTGTATAACCCTGAACGAATGCAGTCTATCGACATCGGTATTGCAGAAAAAAAGCACTCTTCACGAATTTTATTGAGAGAAATTGATGACTTTAGAAGAAGTCGAAAAATGTATGTATACAAACAAACACGCACTTATTAATCTTACAATAAAAAGATATGTATGTACAATCAGGTTCAATTAAATGGATACCCCTCCATGAATCTCCAAAAATCTCGAATGGTATAATTTATTTGGACGCCAATATGACTGTGTCAATGAAGAGAAAAAGAGTAAGAAGAATTTTGAGGAAGATAAAATAATGTAAACATAAACTCATGCGTAAGATAGAAACTACTGGAAAAAGACGCAATGGCGGATTCGTAACAAGAATAAATTTAAGAGAAATAATCAGTGAATTAATAAATTAACAGGTTCAATATATGTATACCTAAATAATTATGTAAGATAAAAAAATAAATAATATTTGTATGTTTAATTAACTCAAATAAATTCCATGTTACAATTAATTTTTTTTTGCGTGAAAGGTTTGAAAAGAGCAAATGATTTCACATTTGGTTAAATTGTTATTTACTGTAGGGGATAATCACAATGTGTTTGCACCAACAAACCTGTTGAAAGTTTTATACCCAAATTAAAATGAATTTTGTTATAATCGTCGCGCACCGGAAAATTCGCCGATTTTCGTTGATCTCCATGATTCTATTTATGATGGACTTTCCCAAGTTTCGCTCTGCGCAAACTTCCATTCTGACAAGGAAAAAAAAAAGATCCGCTCGTTTATCATCATAACTTTTCCGCTCAAGGTTGAATGAAGATTACCGTCGATAAATTTATTTTCGTCGCGCGCGTACCTTTTGATTTATGCTCGTTTATGTGCTAATTAATTACGTAAGATTTTACGAAGCAACCGTGCACGTGCAACGAGGCTAATTAAAACGCAGACGCACGAAAAGCATCGACGTTTATTTTCCGCTTTGTTTTCTATTAAAAGGAAAGTTTCACTTTGTTCTGCGACGAGTCACTTTCCTTTTGTGTTCGCGAAGCTCACGCGCGCTCCTCCGACTTGTCTGTCGTCTTCTTCGACTTTGAGCGAATAAATCATCGATGCGAGGGTATAATTTGGAAACCTAATTTGTGCCTGATCGTTTCTTGGATGCTGTAAATCAGGAATTGCATCGAAAGTTTGCGTGTGTGACTTTGAAAATTTCCAACTCTCGAGCGAAACTTCCTGCGACACTTCTGTTTCGCGCAAGTGATTATCTGTGTTAAAACTTCTTAGTTTGTGGATTGGAGAAAAATGTTGCGGTTTATTATTTCAAACTAAATAATTCGTTGTTTGAAAGTGAACTTAAAAGGAAATAAGTCGGTCAATCTAAGAAAACACACTTATGTGGAAACGAGTTTTTCAAAATGATGATGTATGTGATGGAGCAATAACACATTATGGTACCTACGTGTACGCGTAAGAATTTTATTAAATAGACACTTTCTTGGAAGATGGATTAGAAGAGTTACTCTCATACCCTGGTCTCCTAGATCACTCAATCTAAGGCCCAGTTGTACAATTCGAGTTTAACGTTAAACCAAAGCTTAAACCCTTCACAATAACATGGTTTGTAATGGACGTTGCTATGGGTTTAAGCTTCGCTTAAAGTTAAGCTCGAATTGTACAACTGGGCCTTAATCTAAAATCTATTCGATTTTAGGGGGGAGGGTGGGATTATTAAGAAAAAGTTTACTTCGAACTTGCCGTGGATGCTGAAGAAGTTCTTGCTTTTATTCTCACTGCTGTGGAATTAACCAAAACGTGCTGATGTTTCCACATTGTATCTCTCACATAAAACCTCTTGTAAAAATTAGATTTGGGGTTTAACATTATAATTCATTTTGTTATAAATGAAAATTAATTTAGTTCTCGAATAAGTCGTTAACAAATCGGAACTTTACACACTATTTAATTTCGATTTGTTTCGGCTTCCTCAATCAAACCGCAAAAGCACGGGGCATTACTTTTGAGACACACTGATACACGTATTTATAAAAAACAAACAAAATACAGATTACATACATAAAAGGTGCTTTCCAGGTAAGCGCTGGAGTAGCTCCGAGTTACTCCAGAGCAGTTCCGCTGCGTTCCATGTACAATTACCTTTAGTTCTCGAACTGCTAGGAATATACCTACCCCCGTCCCCTGAAGTACCTACCTAAAATTTTGAACTCCAAGTTCTGAATTGAGGGGGAAGCGAATGATAGGTTAGGTCATTAAATGTCAACCAACCATACACTGTAAAAAATTTCATGGTAAATTTACCTGAATAATCATTGGTTATTTGTGGCCAGCAATAATCATGGTAAAAATACTGTAAAAATATATGTAAATTTAATTTATGGTAAACTTACATGTATTTTATTGCTGGCCACAAATAACCAATGATTATTCAGGTAAATTTACCACGAAATTTTTTTACAGTGTACGTCACGTCAACAACAACATTCCAAATTTACGTTCCATGCTGAAACTGCGCAGAGTATTACACTCTCGAGTAGTTCCGGAGCTTGAAGTTCCATTATCACTTCCGCCATTATTTGTTATAATCTGATATTCGTTCTTTTAAATAGATAAAGTCACGCGTTTGCACAACAATAACCTTCCCTTTTTTATTTGATTTGTCTTTAATTAATAGTTATTTATTTTTTAAATAACCAAGACCTGGCACGTTTGCAGAGCAACCTGCCCCAATTATTAGTTTTCTTTTTTAATACATTATTTTAAAAATTAATTCAATAAATATTTTAAATTGATTTGAATTGTAATCAGTAAATAAATAAGTCACGATTTCATTTGTCTTGGGTCACTTAAATTTTTTTCGATGGTCACACACACAATTTAATTTTTCGACTACCACATTCGAAAGTACAATTTTATCGTACTCATTCAAGGCGAGAAAGCCTAGGCAGGTAAAATATTTTAGCTGACTGTGACGAAGCCTACGTCGACCTATTCTGAAGTGACATTAATCGATTCTAATTAATATTACTGTTTATCTATAAATGATCACAAATTAATTGTTTTACATTTGATTATTTTTCAATAATGCTGTTGAAATCCTTTTATTTTGGATCAACTAGTATGATTTTTAATTTCTTTTAGGCAATTTGTATAAAGCATTGCCTGGCATCATTATCGTCGAATCCAATTAATTGTCAAATTAATTTGTCATTCAAACCAACTCAAAAAGGAACAACATTTTTGCGGTCGCGTCGCATCTTTTGGTGTCATCGAAACGCCAACGTCGTTTATAACGTAGGGGAGAGGGGGGTACCTTTGAACACGGGGTACTATTGAACATGGCTAATATTTTTCGCGTAAAAATAATTAATTAGTTGCAATTGATTGGAACATAGATGACACAACTATCTTTACCTCCAACGGAAAAATGACAGTCGTCTTGTGGTTTTCGTTTTGTATGGAGGTAAGTGTTTGTTTTTATGGTATTGAAGTAATTTTTACTTGGAAATTCTGTAAGTGGATAAGTTTTTTAAAGATTTTCTCCCTAAAATGTTTTATACATTGCCTTTTTCTCTAACATTCGTAGGTTCTTTCGCGTTGTAAAATTTTTGTGTGAATTTATTATTACCCAAGTAAATTGATTAAAAAATGACTAAAGTCCCGTGGGGTACCTTTGAACACTGTGAATGGGGCACGTTTGAACTGCTCAAATGTGCCCCACCCAGAGTGGGGTGTCATACATTGCAATTCAGTCATCGTTCACTCGCAAAAATATTATTTCTGGTTTTCAGAAGACAGGGATTTGGTATTTCAATAGAAATATCTTCTGTGAGAGTGACTTCATCGCTGCAGGAACACTGTATCCACTAATGTTGGAACAGATGGAGCTTTAGATCACAATAGCAACAATAGTTGCTGAAACAACTGAACCTGTTCCTAACAGATACGCCTGTGAAATACAGGATTGAGGCCGCCGATGAGACTAAAAAAGAGAGCCCATGAGGCTAAAAGAGGCCATGAGTGGCCAAAGTACCAAAAGTAAAAAGAGCTGTACTTGTTGACAGTGGTTCTTCACCATCATGAATCGGATTATGATGATGATCACCAGTCAGACTCAACAGAAGAAAGTCAATAATTGCCATTAGATAAATTCGATGTGGACGATTTTGTCATAGTGAAGTTCTGTACGAAGAAAACTATTGTTGACTATGCTGGGGTCATAACTGATAAACGTGAGGATGAATATAACATTAAGGCTGGATTTACAGAAAGGAAATCAAATATTTAATTACGATTAACTATTTGATTGAGCTTAAAATTCGTGTTGCCATTGAAATTAAATTGTTAAACTAACGCAAGATTGGAGATTTCGGTAAGAGGGCACTTTTCGGAGTTGAAAATTTTTTGAAGAAATTTTAATTTTAATTTCCTTTCACCCTAAACCCACCCTAAATATTTAAGAGAAAAAAGGCAACAAGTTTTATTTTCCAGCCTTTGAAGATACCAGTACAGTGGCTTCTGCAGATATCATCAAGAAGTTGTCCGTCACCATGAAGAAAGGCACCGAAACAACATCGGGTTTATTGGAATTTAGGATAAACTTTAATAAATATAACATCAGATAGCTTTTTTGTAAAAAAAAATTAATAAAACTTTGAAAAAAACGGACTGTTCAATTGTACCCCCAGTCCCTGTTCAAATCTGCCCCATGGATGGGGTACCTTTGAACGATATGCACTGAAACAATAGATTAGCTGAATAATTCAAAATATTGGAATTCTGTAGTTATTTCCACTGGGGGTTGGGAATAGACATATTTTATTATTGTAAGACACCTACGTCATTCTGTTTGAGTGCTTTTCAAGTTTGCAGTAATTTAAAATATGTAAATATGTTCAAACCTGCCCCCCTCTCTCCTACTATAAGGTAAATGAAATATATTTTTAAAAAATTTACGAAGTCATAAACATAGATATAAATCTGCAAGTTTTGAACACTTCAAAATAAATGGCTGAGTAAATAAGTGGTAGTTGAAATAATGTTGTTTGCATCACGGCAGTAAAGTGTCTTTGTCATCTTGGTACATTAATAATTATTATCAATACTTTAACGTTTTAATTAAGATGCACAAAGTAAAAAGTCGAACTGAGCAGGTACTTTTTGTATACCATGTTCGTAACTCCAAGGGTACCAGATTCAGTACCAAAAAATCTTGAGCAATTTTTAATTAAAAAACTACCGATCAAAAAATAAAATAACCACATAAGCAATAACCACAAATACCACAATAACAAAAAAAGTAAAAAAAAACTAGAAATTAGAAGTCACCAGAATAATAGCAGAGCGCAAGCGCGTCGGGTCAGAATCACCAACTTAGTAAATTCATCTACATATGTTTTACGATGTTGTTAATTACTAATAAAAATTATTAACGACGAAGCTATCTTAGTACGCATATTCAGTGTCCGTTTCAAAGAATTTGTGATAAAAAAATAATATTGCAAAACGTGGATAAGTACCACCAGTTTTAAGAACGGAGTACAAAGGTACCAAGGCAGTTAAAAAAAAGTACCAAATTTGGTACCAAAATACCAGCTTGAAGAACACTAGTCCCGGGCGAGTTTTGTACCGGTATTTATACGTAGAAACAAATGAATCTGCCATTTGATTTTGCGCACTGCTTTCTGCAATATGTGAATGATACGACGGCGCAATCCTTTTCCTTTGATATAGGTTATGGTGCCTCTAGCCTGTTTACTTGAACACGCAATCTAGCAATTTTATAAAATTTTCGGATTTGCAACTACCAAAAGTGAATGTAAATAATTTGGAAATATTTATTATACAATTTTTGAGCTACGTACAGTCGGTAAGTAAATTAAATCAAATCTTACTTCGCTTAACCTTACGTTCTAAATTTGTATCCTCAAAATTAACTCAAATTCTCCTGACTTTCAAAGAAGTTAATTTAACGAAAAATTTCTTCTGTATTTTTGTTAACCATTAATCCTGTTTCATCATCTACCTTCCTAAAATTATCCTGATTAATTAATTAATTTTTTCTAACCAAAAATCTACTATGAACCAACTTTACCGATGACTTTGAACTATTTTCTAATCGTTTTTGGATTGCTTATGTGCATCTAATTTGTACAATGACACTTTACAACCGCACAATACAATTCACCGAGCACTTATTTCACCTCCTGCGAACCCGTTCTGGCTCCATCGGTAGCCGATGGATGGTTTTCGCTACCTCCAGAATCATCTTGTTCATTCTACGGCATAAAAAAAGATACTCCTAATATCTTTCACTGGTCTTCTCATTTTACCTATCTTCCAGTTTTAAATTATTTAGACTTATTCCAAGAGAATTTATTCATAGTTTCATGGGAATCAATTTCAGGAAAACGTATCCTGACAAAATTCTGCAAAAAGCTTTTCGACTAATAGGTAGATAGAAAGCAAGATCATGTTACGCAACTTAAGTTTTGACAATTTATTTAGTTGTGAAGTGGATGTAAACAAGAATTAAAGACATTCCGAAAATTTTAGTCAATTCGAGCTTCTTAAATGAAACTTAATGCTTAATATTGAATACTTATTTGTTTTTGCTTTAGAAACAAATTGAACACAACAAAATAAACGTTCACTAATTGACGGATGAAAACGCCTTTTGGCTTTTAAAAAATTCACGATTGCATCCAGATTTCGAGACACAGGTGTGGTACGTTTCGAAAGTGAACCGCTGAAATTAACTCGCGCCTTCGCACGTAATCTCTCGCGTTTATTTATACGCTTAACCTTGGTGCGAACTATTTATAACGTGTAGAAAAAAAATCGACGATTCGAAGCGCTTACGAGTCGTTATTGTGCTGCCGGGCATCTACGCAGCACTTCTCCTCAATTGTGCGTGCGTTCGTAAAGTACGAGAGACGCGGGCCCCTATCTCAACGGCCGTTACGCAACGCAAAGATAACATCTGACGTATTAGCGAGAACGTAGCAGAAAAAGTACGGCGGAAAATTGCGCTCGATTAAGTTTTTAATTAAATTATCTCCGCGGTTGTTTACCTTTTTTGTGTTTTTGTTTTGTTCGGCTCTTTAATTTGCGAGCTTTTACAGTTTTTTTTTCAAAGGAATTTCTTTCCGTCACATTCTTTGTTTCGGCCTCGGCTTCTAATCATTTTAATCTTTTAAACTTGAAACTGTCATGAAATTTGAAACTATTTTAGGGAACTCTTTTTTTTTCACTTTGTTGCCATCAAAAATCGTTGAATTTTGTTATATTGATCTTTAAATTAACGAAGTGGAATCATACGATTCACATTTGAGATTGACTTATGTACTTTGAATTCTTTATTAATTCTTTAGGTTTGTAATTCGTTTAGCTGTTAACGTATAGACTGCTACCTGTTTAAAATTTCGCGCGCGGTTTTCCCCCAACGCCTAGCAAAGTCACGCTAGGCAACCGTACCTGCAAGTTTGATACATCCATGTAAAAATCCCATAAGAAAGTGAAGTCCTAAAGTATATCTACTCAAACTAATGTTCGAATTATTAATTAATACAAAATTCAAAATAATCTTCTTGCATTGAACATTTGCAAGCAGCAAAAAAAAAACGTGAAACGGCCGGCAACTTTAATCAAATTTGTTTAATCCCTCACCGTAAGTAATTCCTGAGTGATTAAATCCTTTGTGTTTTTGTTCACGATTTGGTGTTGATTTTTCATTCTAATTTATCTCTCTGCATGCTGCAGCCAGCGCAAAGTAAAAATTAAACGTAAATATTCACGAGAGATTGCTGCGGGTCCCGATTATTCTTCCGATCTCGCATTCATGGGGGGGGCGTCGCATTTTGCGGGGACATAAAATCATTTCGGCCGACGCGGCGCGTTATCTGCGAAACACCTGCGCAAAACGCGGTTTTCATTCGGATTTACGACACACCCGCTGTACGTGCGCCGATAAATATTTTACTGCGCGTCGCGAATAAAACAACGGCGCGGATGCATTTATGCATGGTCGGAGATTCGTTTTAATTGCACTTTTTAGATGTTCCGCAGCTCGCCCGTAAAATAAAAATGCATATTTCTCATTTCACATATCCGAGTACTTTCAACAAATTCAAGATTTTAATTTAATTTTATATCCAGTATACATGCAAGTATACTTCTCAATATGACATAAATAATAAAATTAGAAATAGAATGCAAGAACATACAGGGTGACTGACAATTGCTCCGACAAAAAGAAACCACGATGTCCGAGAGTATGGAAATAATGTTAAAAAAATTCATTCTACTTTAGTTTTCGAGAAATAATTAATCAAAAATTAGCCGCAAAACGACGCCTCTGCTTAACAAAACAGAGAAGTAGATGAACGTACAAGTTTTATGGTAGGCACGGCGCGGCGGAGTAGCATCGATCGAGAACTTGACCTTTAAATGGAATTTCACGTCAACTCCGTTTTTAGGTCAACGCCCAACGTCGTGAAATACGAACTACAAAATATTTACTTGACAAATGCAAGCGAATCACCGAAGCAAATTACTCCATGCAAGGGATCACAACGGCCCCACTTTTAACACCTACCTGTTTGACAGGTAAACAAATAAATCACTAAAATGGAAAGCAATTTAAATCTTCGTGTTAAGAAGTCCCAGTATTTTTCCTTTAATTTTAATTTAAATTGTATTGAGAAGAAAAGTGTACTTCATAAATATTTTTGACAAACAGAATTTAAAACATTTCAATCAATTACCTTCGTAATCCATTAATTATTATAACTTCATTTTGTGTTGTAACGAATTATTATTAACACAAATCTATTAAAAGTTTAACAAATTTAAGGCGCGTTTGCAATTCCATATCCTGTGCTTTTGGCGTACTGTTTTAAATCGTTTCACCGTACGCACGTTTAAAACAGCTGTATATTATGAAGTTTGTATAGCCTAATAAACAAAAAAATTGTCGGCGATGAATTTCTGGTCGAATAAATCGTTTCACATTTTCCAAATAACCCGAGCAATTATTTTTGGTAATCTGTGACATGCATTCTTGTACGCGATTTGATCAAAAATTGTAGCGAATTAACCTAAAATAGTATTACTTTTAAGGGAAAAATAATTTTAAAAATTTACTCTTAGAATAGGGGTAGTTTGGGGGTGTGCTTTAGTACAAAGTAGGACCAAAATTCTGAAAGTTTCAAAATCAGCCTAAAATAGCATTACTTTTAAGGGAAAAATATTTTAAAAAATTAAGTATTAGAATTGGAGTAGTTTGGGGGTGGGTTTCAGTAAAAAGTTAGGCGAAAATTCCGGAATTTGCAGAATCAGTCTAAAATAGTATTACTGTTAAGCAGAACCGTACGCATCAATTTATAATTTTTTTTGTGAGACGGGGGGCAGGTCGGGGCAGCCAATTTTTGCAGGAACAGTTAGAGGAAGATCTAAGCTTCAAATTTAAAAAAAAATCACGGCGGGATTATGCGGGACATTTTTTAAAAGTCAAGCTGAATGTGAAATTTATACACTGTTTCAAAAATTTGACACGCTAAATGTAAGACGCGCTCACTACCTAATAAAGAGAGCAAATTCCTTTAAATTATATATGAAAAGAAAGTACTTACTTTGAAGAACATTCTCCATGGTTCAAACTGCCAAAAAAAAAATGTAAAACTCCTCAAAAAACGTCCAAAACAATCACTTATTTTCACAGAATTATTTGCAAGAATAAGGCGCATCGGAAGTATTCACTTCGGCGACTGGCGAAGCAGTCGCAATGGAACGCCCTGTATATTTTGACGAAAGACGTAACATTTGATGCTCTAAATGACAGTATATGGAATACCTACGTTTACTTTACGAATTCAGAGTAAATTAATATTTTGCGCAATTTTGTTAAGAATGTCCTGAGTTTTCTACACTTGTTTAAATTATTTATTATAAATTTATATTCTTACCAACCGACAATAAAAAATTTTGGTGGTGTGCTTTATAAATTGAGGTACGAGGAATAACCTAGGCGCACGTCGTTTTATTTATTTTTTTATTTTTTCCAAAGGTCTAGGCAGTGTTGCCAACACGCAAAAGGCAGAAATCCCTCAAGAGTTGTAAAAAAGTCCATTGAAAATACATAAAGTCAAAGAAGACAAACAAAAGACGGTCAGCGCAATTCAGTAGACTGATAATAAATGTAAAAAAAAAAAACAATTTGAAGAGAATGATGACAAAACAAAATAATAAAAATTCAAAGAATGAACAATGAAATTAAAAATATTATAATAATGAAAACAAAAGACAATCGATTTTATGACGATTCATAATTTGAAAAGAACGACGAGGAAGCGAAAGAAATAGAATTGAAAGAAAATGCGAAATAATAAATTTTAAATGATAGTAAAAATAAAAGACAATCGATTTTACAGCACAGTCAGTAGATTCGGTAAGTTGATATATGTATTTAAAAAAATTCAGTAAATTGATATATCTAAAAAAAATGTATGGGAGAAAAAAGGCCTAAAGTGATGATTCACCCTTAAGGTATGAACATTTTACTTTCTGTTTATGCACATTTTCGATAAGATGTGATGATTTTATAATTTGGATAATTTGGAATTTTGGCCGGAAATTGAAGAAACTGACCCACTGTGCGACGTTTAAAACAATTATGTCTCCGACGGCAACAGCTGGTGAAATTGGGGGAAGTTGGACATACCCGTTGAACGTTGGCTTTGTCTAACAAACATACATAGAGAACAAACAATACATAGCGCACATCGTGCGCCCTTAGACGTTACAGGGGCCCAATTCTTGAAATCATTCGACATCATGTCGTATGCGACATGACGTCAAAACGACGCAATTTTCAAACGATTTGTATAGTTTTGCATGAGAGCCTACGTCATTTTGACGTCATGTCGCATACGACATGATGTCGAATGATTTCAAGAATTGGACCCCAGGTCGTTCATGAACTCCGTGATCGCCAGTATTAAATCCTTGCGATTTTTTTTGGTGGATGAAGCAGCTGATATATTCGGCTCTAGTAAATAATCCGCAAGAATTAACAAACAATTACTTCCGAATTTGTTACCCTTATTTCATTTCATACGCAATTACAGTTATTTTAGAAATTACTAATAATTACGTCGCCTAAAAGAAACAACTCAGACTTCCGTTCCCAGCTGTTAAACGTGTAATAAAACGAATTGAGATGTGCGTGAAGGTCGCATTGTGTGCAAGCCAGTAATCAATAAAAAAAACTTTATAGTCCTATTATATACAGTGAAGCTCCCATAGCGGACAGCTCTCTTAAGCGGACACCTCTCTTAGCTGGACTGTTTTTAATCTCGGTCGGTGTCCGCCTAAGAGAGCTTTCACTGTACTTGCCATATTTATAGAACGTGGCGTCGTATTTCGTACGCAGTGCCGCAGCTTGATTTTGAGGTAATTGTTTAATTAATTATAAACTGTACAAAAGAATTTTTTAAACATTTTGCCCATAATCTGTGACACCTTATGCGTTTTTTTTTTTGGAAAAATTGTCATTCACCCTGTTCTAGAACAAAACATCAATGTGAATTCGAGAAGGGAACATCAACATTAGTATATTTTCATAGAGCTTCTTAGAAAACGAGAATCACATTAGAGACGTTTTACGCCGTATTCCTAGATTTAAAAGGGAGTGGACGAAAACAGACAAATCATATCAAAGTACTGAAAATTCACTATAAGCTAATAAGACCAGACGAATTGACTCAAGAAAACTCCATCAGCGTAAGTACAGTCATGCGCACATAAAATGCACCTCCTGCATGCAAACCTCACCCTTAAAACCTTGTAGTACACTCATACGCATCTAAAATGCACCGCCTGCACGCAAACCTCACCCTTAAAACCTTGTGGTACATACAAGGCTCACAGAATTGCCAAATTGTAGCACTTAAGCTGCGTATGGCTATACAAGGCTCACAGAACTGTCGAGTTGTATCACTGTACGTATCTATTCCAATTGTAATTTATTCGATCTCTTGATATTAATTATGTATGTATATTTTAAGCTTTGGTAAAATTATACAAAGTGATTGTTGAAGTCTGAAACTCACAACGTTGCAATGTCAGAAATCAGATATCTCCCAAAATCGATTTCTACTTTTTAATCACGCGGTATTATTTTTACTTCTTCGCTCGGTTTGATCACAATCAGAATCCGCCTCGGATTTGACAAAAGCTCTCGTTCGGAAATAACCGCCCGCGTTTTGCTTGTAAATTTTCCCGTTAGCAGCTGTCAAAACATGCAGGTCTTGTAAACAGTTTATTTCGAGCGCGCCCGACCGAGCCTTTCACCGATTCCGCGCGAGTAAATTAAACGATTGCGTTGGCAATGGAAATGTCAACTTATCCTCGACGAGGAAAAAAAAGCGGCTCTAATTTCTCGTCATCCGAGCGTCGATTGAGGATTCAATTGGGACGCTCGGCGTCGCGTCGGAGCGAAAAAACGAAAGCCGGCGCTGAATGGAGATTTTGCGACTGCAATTTCGAGTGTTTTTGTTAAGACGTCGGGTGAAGATGAAGGAAAGTACGAGTTTTCGAATATATCTCAAAATTTATGGGCTTTGTATTGATCAATCTAGTAAGTATTACATATTTACATATTTCTAGAAATTTTAATATTGTTACTAGCTTATCAATAAACAAACTTCATGGTTTCTATCTTATTAATAAGAGGTTAGATTTGAGCCACCTGCTTCTTATAAATTAATTCATAATATTGAAATAGGAATAACATTTAAAAAAATAATACGATGGATCTAAAATTTTATGTATTTTAGATATCCAAAAATAATTAATGAAAATTATCCCTCAAACGACGATACGTCTCTGTTTAAGAAAGAGCAGCAGATGAACGACATAAATGCGGTCATAAAAGTGTTTTATAGTTTTATGATTACGGGCGTGAACTTGACCTTTTTAAATGAATTGACGTGATCAGCTGAAATAATAAATCCAAAATGCATACAAATCACCTGAAGCAAATCATTCCGTACAAATTGTATAAAATAAGGATAACAACGGTCGCACTTTGAACACATGCTTTGACAGGTAAACAAATAAATCACTACAACACGAAAACAATTCAGATCTCCTTATTAATAATTCCTAGTACCTTTCTTTAATTTTAATTGAAATTGTATTGTAAACAAGTTTATGCAGGCAAGCAACGTGTCCGTCATAAATATTTTGGCATCTTTATGTGGCCCAATATTACGCGTTACCCCTCCCTTGCATTTTAATCAGTTCATTTTCCTTATATTGTTTATTTGGTTTATCGCTTATGTTTTAGTAATAACAGACTTTGCTAATAACAAAGAAACGATGATGTCAACCAGAATTTAAAACATTATAATCAATAAATACATTCGTAATCTGTTTGGTTTGTTGATTATTATAATTTAGTTTTGTGTAGATCGTTCAATGAGAAATAAATTCTATTATTATAAAAGACGAATTATTAACACAAATTTGTACAAAATCTAACAAAATTCAATACGTGCGTTCAGTGTGTTATTTTTTAAAGAGGTGAAGTTACCTGTCGTAAATTATTGTTGGCTTCGATGTAAGAATTTCACTTTTGTACACTTTTGAAAACGTAATTGATTTTAATTAATCTCATAGCAGTTATACACTTGTACGACGCATTCATCATCGGCCGTGCAACTGTGTTATTAGTTCACGGTCAAGTTTTACGATTAAACGACCCCGATTCTATGCGTAACACCACAAACGTAGTTTTTAATTAATTATAAATTGTTGATGAGAATTTTTTAACATGTTCTGGAAAGACTCTTCTGTCGTCAGTATTTTTTGTCGGTCTACTTGATCCAATTTCTTACTATTGTATTTTTATTGTATTTTTATTGCTCGTACTTGTAACGCATTAGGATCCATAAATGTATTATTATTATTATTATTATATTATTAAATCACCCATCCTGTATGTATGTATGTATTATGAAAGAATCGCAGCGTAATTTTTTTGTGCGCGTCGACATTCGCTTTGTGAGATTTATTTTCGGTTTTATTTCCAGTGGAGGATAAAATTTCAGCGCGCGTCCAACGCGTGGCCGATTTACAAAACAAATATGTATTATGGGCGGTAAATTATTTTTGTGTCTGCTGGCCGTGAAATGTTAATGGTGGCCTCTCTGATTTTATAGGCAAATAGGACGCGATAATATCAAACATTTTACAAATAGAACGAGAAAACAAGTAAGTAATCGACTTCACAAAATGGGTGTGAAACACTTTCAAAAATGCAGCAAATTTTGGCAGTACATGTCCACATGTAAATTGATTGATGATGCACAGCAATCTGTATGATTGGCAACACGAGGGAGGAAATACATATATTGTATTAAGCCTTATTATAATGACAAAAACTGCAATAGAGTGGAGTCGGCTCGCGCATCACATATCCCCACAGTTGGCTGTTGCAATCCTTGTCTTTATTACTTACACTGCATTCTTCTTTTGTCTTGACGATTGTGTTACATATAGCGGTTTAAATGTTCAACAACAGGTTTCCATCCCAGATGGAACACATAGAAAAAGTACGCTAAGGCCTTTTTACAAACGTAAAATAATAACTATTCGCTAAATAGCATTCTTTCATATCGAGGGCGTCATCAGTCCTTGCTTACGCCCTTCTGATATGACGCCCTCGATATCTCCGTTTACAATAAAGGAATGGTTTTCTAATATATAAAAAAAGTGTAATTTAACTTAATGAAATTTTTAAAACCGCTGATTTACTGATGGGTAGGTATTTAAATTTTACGTGTAAAAATTCAAGAGTTAATTGGAATTTCTAATTCCTTTTCACTTCTTAAACTCAACACCTAATATTTCCCAGTTTTGCAACTTGCCTTAATTAATATCGTTCGCCTTGCAAACAACAAAAAATTTATTCCTTTGTGCGCCGCATTAAAGCCCGCCTATGAAGTAATTCTTCCCGCGCGATCACAAGAAAATCCCTTCCAGTTCCGAGCCAAATTACGCCGCGAATAAAAGACATAAAACGAGGGGTAGCTTTGCCCGGTTGGTCCCTCGCCCGCCCCCAACCGACCCGCGCTCGGCTCGCCCCGAAGTGAAGCTGACGTTCCTGGAGATATATCTTTTTTTTCTCGTCCGTCTCGGTCCTTCGCGGGGACCTGAACGCCCTTTTTACTCGGAGAAACTTTTACACATTCTAAAATAAATAGCCGGTTGACAGTTTTCGTGATGTACGGACCGGTTTTCGATCGGCCCAAATGCAGAAGAGAGAGAGAGGACCGACCCGACTTGCCTTTGACGTTTTCTCTTCGCCTCGAAATTTACGACGTTCACGTGTTACGACTTATCGCTTTAATTTCTTCTGGTTGGACGAATGTGATGCTAAAGAAAAACAGAAGTGCCTATGTCATAACCACAGAAAAAAAAAAGATTATTTAAAACCGTGCTCACAAACATAACAGGGAACATGTTTTATTTCTGTAGAGAAATCTATAAGTACTACTACTCGTACTATGTGAAATCTGTACATTTAATTTAATTTGATAGAGCAACATTATAACTAGGAAGATACATCTTATAGCTAAAGCCTACAACTCACATGGAAACATATTTTGCATAACACAATGCGATCGAAAATGATTGAACGTCCTTCAAAAATATGTACTAATTTCGATATGAAAAACTCGTAGAAAACTCAATTAATAAACAAACCGTGCACAACATACGAACGCTATTGTTACCTGTTGTTGGGTATTTATTTTCTCAAGGACGCTCAATCATTTTCGATCGCATTGTCCTTCGAAACGTATTTATCTTGCCCACATACAGGGTGACTGTTAATTAATTATTCTGTGTATGAAGCGTCTGGTACATTAGTAAATAATTCCCACGAATTAACAAACAACTATTTGCGAATTTATTATTCGTATTTCATACGCAATTCGAGTTATTTTAGAAATTATTGATAATTACGTCGCGTAAAAGAAACTTCCGCTCCCCAACTGTAAAACGTGTAATAAAACCAATGGAGATGTGTGTCAAGGTCATTATGTGTAAGCGGGTAATCAATAAAAAAACTTTATAGTCCTATTATGTGTGCCGAAGAAGACACTGGTTCCAATATGCAACCTTGTTTCTTGTAATCCATTGTATCCATTTGGTAGGAATGATTGTAGTCTCCTCTAGGAAAATTCCCAAACTATTTGCAAGGGTTTTGCAAACATATTACAAACTGGTCCGGAAAGACACCAAAAAACGTTTCGAAAAGGAAAACTTTTATAAACAAAGTTTCTAAAAACAACCTTCCAAATACATACTAGGTATAAAATTTGAGCTTGTCGTATAGATAGAATAAGACTCGCATAATTTTATCAATTTAAATTACCTCTGACTACAAATTTTTGAAGACAAAAGAATGAAAATAGTCTAAATTGACTCTAGACAATCTCATGTACATAGATAAGTGGTGATTAATACGCTTCGATATTTTCATCGAAAAACACTGATAAGTAAAAAAAAAATAACGCACAAGGACAGTGCGTTCCTAATTTTTACGATTGCCGAACTTCACGTGCGCTGAAGGCCCTGTTTACGAACCGCGGGCAGAAGGACAAGTGCGCACATGCATCTGTTGACAGCTGCTTTTGGTCTACGCGCGACCTTGCCGACTCGCTCTCCAGAGAACAAAGTGATAATTTGATATCGTGACATCAGTCTAGATAATGAACGTCGTTCGAGTCGGCGTGTTTGCGTTTCTGTCGTCACAACTAAGCGCATTTGCATAAGAAACGAAACGTTGCATCACCGGTAATACTTTTTAAAAATGCACGTTCAATATTGATGATGGTTTAAAGCTGAAACGTTCTAAAAACTCAAGTTTGTTTAAAAGCAAATTTACAATCTATTTATCCGGTACATTTTTACATTAAGTTACGTTTTCATACATTTTCAACTCTAGATTAAATAACTTCTTGAAAAAATTTAACCTAATAACAGGATCACAAAATGGTTTCCGAGCTATTCAACTTCAACAGCCTTTTTTTCCCAGGCTTTGGACTATACCATGAAGGACTCGAAAATAAGGAGACAATTTTTTGGTCTATTCTTCGATCTGAGCCGAGCCTTTGCCTGCGTCGACCATGAACTTCTAATTTAAAAAACGTACAGCCTCGGGCATTAGAGGTAATGCTCTTGAATCGGTCAAATCATATCTTACCGGACGTAATTAAATAGTCGAAATTAATGGTGTCCGCTTATCCTCACGCAAAACTAACAAAGAAACTCCTCCCCAACACTTTTTAATATATACGTCATCGACCTGCCAAGGAACTTAAATTCAATTGGTCGTCCTGTATTATACGCAGATGACACGAGTGTTACAATCAAAGACGGAATGTTTGAGGACGTTAAAAGAAAATGTACGGAATGTGTTTCACAGGTGACAAAATGGTGCCTTAAACCTGAACGGTAAAAAAATCGCAGGTAATACAGCTGTGCACAAAAAATCAAAGTGTCGATCGTAGTGTACTACTAAAAATAGAAGAAAAATCAATACGAAACACCGACTGCACAAAGTTTTTAGGACTCTACATTGACCAAAAGCTCACCTGGAACAAACATATCCACAACCTCTTACCAAAATTAAGCAACTACTGCTTCATTATAAAAAAACATTCGCCAAACAGTTTCTCTAGTCTAGTGGCGGATTTCACAAACGTTACTTAAATTTAATCATTCGTTAAAAGTAAACGTTGCCATGGTTACATGTGTTGAAGGTATAGGAATGATTATTCTTAATCGATGATTAAAGTTAAGTGACGTTTGTGAAATCCAGTGTCAGTGTTCTAAACTACTATATTATAGCCTTATACAGTCAATCATATCTTACGGGATCGTCCATTAGGGTGGTGTAAAAGAAGCTGAACGGGTTTTTATCACTCAGAAGAAGTCAATAAGGTGTATGTTAGGACTACCTAACAGAGAAAGCTGCAAGAAACTTTTTAAGGAACTTCATATTCTGACACAACCATGTCTCTACATATACTCATTATTATTGATCAACTCTAAACATCCCCAGGCAGCAAAACAATGTAATGTTCATGAGCACAACACAAGATCCAAAGATGACCTCATTGCTCCTTACTGTCGCCTTACAGTAACCCAACAAGGACACAAATACATGGGAATCAAATGCCTGAACGAATTAAGACAGTTAGACCCAAATATTGTTAACTTCCCAACAACCTCAATTTTTAAATCGAGACTAAAATCATTTTTATCACTAGAAAGTTATTATTCGGTTAACGATTTTTTAACAGACGACTAATGTTTGAATATCACCTCATATGTACAAATATGTAATATTTATCTGCTTTTATTTCGACGTGCCTAAAAGTTTCCTTTAATTCAGAAAATTTCTTATAAGAACTACCTTTTAGAATAAAAGCTCAGAATTTGAAAACACTAGAAAAATTAATTGCTGAATGAAATTCCTGTCCTGTAGTGTCTCCCCATCTTCCCAAAGATCAGAGTCTCCCAACCTTCCCAAAGATCAGAATTAATATTTTGGAATTATTATACGTAAGAGAAAAGTAATTTTTTTCTGGAGACTGTATACTGTAAGTATGATACACAAATATGGAAAATCAAGAGCATATCTTAATCCCATTGTTTTCCAACGTAATATTGCATAAAATATCAAAAGATTTAAGGACAAATAAATACAAAATACAATAAAAAGTGAAAAATTGAAGAAGTTATAATTATATAAGTGAGCAGTAAATGCAAGGCAAAATGAACAACATTTGCAGTACAACAACATACACAGAAGAATTTAGGAAACAAACTGGGTGGTATGCATAAAACGTAGTACATACTAATACTTCAAGCACCTACTTCGAAACTGAAGTACTTACTATAGTAACGTAGTATTTACTATGCGATCTAGTAGATACTATTATGTACAAGAGCACATAAAAGTTTTTACTTCGTTGTAGAAGCACCCACTGTAGTATCTACTTCAAAGTCTCAGATTCATTTTAACAGTAAATACTACGTGCTGTAGTATAAACTTTGCTTTCGTAGTATATGGCTTCAGAGCTGCAGTAGGTACTTTATGTAATAGAAGATACTTCGAAGCGAAGAATATACTAATTTGAGAAGTATTAGCATCTACTTCGTTTTATGCATACCACCCAGCGTGTGTGTGAAAATAAGTTCATACAGGGAATACTAAAATACTGAATTGAAGATACAAGGAACAAGCATCACGAAGAGATCATAAAACTAGTAAGCAAATTGACTTGCTTGAGAGGAGTATTGAATAAAAATAATTAGGGATGCGCCGAAGCAGCTTTTTTCCGATTCGGCCGAATACCGGATATTTAAACGCATTTCAGACCGAAGCGCGAAGCTTCGCCCGAATCACAGCGATAGAAAAATACACATAAAACAAAAATATACAAATGCTATGAAAAAAAGCAATACTCGCTCAAAAGTTTAGCAAAACAGAATAGAATAACACTAAACTTTCATAATAAAATCAAAACAATAATTCTTTAAAGAGAAAATATGTATAATACTATTACAAATCAAAAATTTAACAAGATACAAAGGAAATCACAAATGAGGATTCTTATTTACTGGAAATTCTTTAAGCCGAATCGATGGTTCGGCGCATCCTTAAAAATAATTACAATAATAGACAGAGACTATTCAACATTAAAAAGAAAGAAATACCCAAAGTGCTTACAGTTTTGATGTTTTAAGAAAAAGTGACGAGAAAATCAAAGAAGAATAGGTTAGAAATGTATAAGGAACAGCTGAACGAGAGCACCTGAAGTGGATAAGACATTTACATCCAAAAAAATGGAAACAAGTCGAATCTGAAAAGAAAAATATAAGGCAAAAAATTTGGGAAAATAAAAACACGAAATAGAATAGATAAATTCAACCTCGGATTTAATTCACATAAATTTACACTACCAGAATGAAAGATCTAGTTTTGAGTTTTCATATTTTCTGTTAATTTTTCTTGCTTTTATAATTTCTGTTTTGTATTTATAGATGTAAACACAAGTACTAATCATTATCTATTGTTTTGCAAGTCTGTAAACATTTTCATATTTTTCATGTAGGTATCAATAAATGATACTGACATTGGCCTCACCTAAAAAGTGACTAGCTTCGTGATTTAAAATATTTAAATTGATTAGACTCATTCACTACCTACACCATAAAGGGCATTTAAATTCATTCTCACAAAACTAAAGTAATTTTTCAAACAAATTGTGAGGATTTGCACCACTCGGATTAATTAATTAACTACATAATTAACTCGATTAATTTTATTCTGACGAATTATCGCGATAGCAGTTTCTTGTTCTGTTCGAGCAGTAGTTAATTACAAGCAATTAATTTTACTGCTTTAAGAAAAACATCCCGCAAACTAATTATCACTCAGCGAGTTTTATGTTTTTCACACGTGAGTATTTTTCTATCAGAAGCACACACGTACGAGTATGTTATTTCTGATGGTTTCCGGCCATTGTTTAAACAAGTATACAGGGTGAAATTAATAATGCCCAACAAAATAAAATCACCAATAGAACTCATGTCACAGATTACTAGAAAATTGTTTAAAAATGATCATGTTACAATACTGCCTCGGAAATACAACGCGACGTTTTATAAATAAAGCTGTGAAACTACAATAAAATTTTACAATTATTATCCTCATTCAACACAGTGACCCTGATGCACTTTGTAGGTGGCGCATGTATGTAGGTATCAGTTGGTTCAGAGGAATAAATTTGATATTTCTTACACAAAAGTATTGGTATTCAAAACAGCTAATCCGAGGCCTAAAATAGCAAAACTTTATTAGATCCAGCTGTGAAATGCTCAACGTAACAAAGAATATTCACTTAGAACAACTTCTGATAATTGTTTCAGGGCGCATGCTTGCCAGAAACATAAATCAGTTGTTCTATTGTTTTCTTGTCATTGATGTCCAATATTGTTAATTGTGTTCTAAGCTTTATTTCTGGCTAATGTTATCAGTAGTAACAGCTGATTTGATTAGGCTATAACAGGGAACAAACTGATGTTTCTGCCAGGCATGGAGGCATGCGCAATGAAATTGAAGTGTCGCTTCTTGTTCTAAGTGAATATTCTCTGAACCGGGTAAAATTTTCAACTGCAATTTTCTCCTCGAAAGCTATTAACTATTCCACCCAATATTATTCGAGGCGCATTATTTCATTAGGACCCCTCGATTTTGAGGGAACAAATTTTTTCCGGACGTCGGAAACAATGCCGACGCTAAATTAGAAAAGTTTTCGACGCCAGCGTCGCCCGCTTCTGCGCCACGTAATTCAGACGGCGGTGCACGTAATAATAAAGACGGAGGGACGAAACGAGCCGAGGTAACTGTACTTTCGCCGGATCTATTTCGGTTTATGGCTAAACGGAGCCGCACAACAAACGATTAAACTGGGTCATCTATTTCTAATCTAATTAAAATTCTATTAATACCGGGCGGACGTGTTTTCGAAACGTCACATTGAAAATATGGGCTTGTTCGATTGTTTTTGCGTTTTTATTATCGTTATTTTCTTATTGTCGGAATTATACTGGCAATCGATTTGCGCTCGTCTAAATTATTGGCTAATATTGTTCGTTGATGATGATGACGACGCGACGTCGAGAACGTCGGCGAAAGCTGATAACGGTTTAAGGTTTATTATTTGTGTTTCTTGATAACGCGTAGTTTTTAATTTGTAATCTCCAATTTTTTTTTCCTTTGTAAATAGACTCTGGTTGGATTTCTCCGCGCTAATTTTGCAATATCCGAGTTTTTTTCCTGTAAGTTAATGGTTGCGCGTGGCCTTGTCCTTTCGGATTTGTTTCAAGAATGAAACAAGGTCGAGCTAAATTGGTTTGAAAAAAAAAACCATTCGCCACGTTCAAAGCTTAACCATATATAATCATTCTTTGTGCGTATAAATATAAATTATTCTAGGTTTGCTCCGCAATTAATTCTAAATGAAGAATCATTTTGTTCATTACATTCCATTGTCCATTATGCGTCGCTTTGTTATCCGTTTAGTATTTAGTAGTATTTACAATCGTCAGATAAGCATTATTCTTAATAACGTGACGGAGGTCTGACGTAGATATGGAGGAACGTTAAAGGATATTCAGCGAAAAGTTATTCCGTCCTTATTCCACGATTGTAAAACTGGGCCTTAGACAAATAAATAAAAACTTCCGATTTCGTCAGATCAACATTAAGTGACTCAAGAGTGTTGTACAACCTATTTATTTAATTACCTCGTTACCTCAAATCTAACCCGCCTTATTTCTACTACAACAACTTACATAAAATAATTAAAGGCGCAAGATCTGTCGAAAATTCGCTCTTTAACAACGTAGTGTCACGTAACAGTTAATAAGAGACACTGATTAAACCCAGGCAACTAAGAATGGTCAAGGTCGTTTACGCCTCCCTGCATGTATTCTGCACGATGTCCAAAGCAGTCACCTCCCTTTCAGCCGGATTTGGTAGTACGAAGCCGCAAGATGAAAGTGGTGTTTCGATAGCGACAGCTTCGAAAATATCGATTAAATAACCTAGTACCAAAAGATTATCCAAAAGGAAGGTATCCTAAGAGATATCTCAATAAAAGCCTGATTGTGAGTTAAAACAAGGAACTGTATAATTAATAACAAGATGGACTAACACTACCTGGATTTTAGGAAAACCAGGCCCTGGCAGAGTTGTGAAAATCACCCCAAACTCGTTTGACGATGCACTAAGAATTTGCGACTACGTCAGAATCGAATTTTCCTAATCTTTCTTAGCGAGAACACAACGATGAGTTATCAAAGTTAAAACGAGAAGTGAAGCATTAAACAAGCTAAATCGGATAACGAGAGATGATTTCAGATGCCGCCAGCCTCAAAATCATTATTATCGAAAAGCTCACTTTAGGACATGTCACGTAGAGAGTCTCACGCTTATTATTCGTTAACAGGGTTGCCACAAAGAATTCTAAGTTGATTGAAAATTTACTAGTATTGCCAACCTATTCCTTACGCATTTTGGTAATGTAATTTCTTTTCATTGAGTTTTATTTTTCATCATTGTTGAATTTTTATTTGTTATTAGAATTGTATCAATTGTATGTTGCGATAATTACACCAAGAATATTGGGTATGTCTGGTCGTGAAGACTAGATAGAGTATTGGGTCCAAGATGCATCCTTGGAGTATTCCTGATTGGATGCATATTACCTATTATTGTGTCTATTACTTATGTACAACTTGTACTAGCTGACTGGTAACATCCTCTTTATTTTATATAACAGATGCCAAACTATCAAATGTATGCTCAAGAGCGTAACTTGAAGCCACAATTAATTTATCTTAATTAACGAACTCCTTCTCACTATTAAAGCTTCATCCCGCAAACATAATGTTGTCGATATCTTACTATCGTGTCTTCCTATGCGTCTTTTAATCTTCCTCTTCATCTTTCTCTCGACAACCAATTTAATATTTTGTTATGGCCTTTACTTCTATAGTCCTTCTCTAAAACCATCTGCATATTTGACACTTTTCCATACACCATAGACTTTGAAGAATAATTTTTATACACAATGGTTTTTAATTTCGTCTGTAATTTTTAAAGTATATTGTTCAGTTTTGTGTTGTAGTATTCATCCCTATTAGCTATGTAAGTGTTGAGATTTACTAACATACACCTCTAATTAAAACTTCAAGAAGCTTTAGATAATAATTAGCAGCGTCCTAAGGTAACTATCTCGAAACATCAACAAAAGTTTTCTCATTATTGCTTCGATATGAACACGGTGTCTATTAAGGTATACAGCGTGTAATCGAATAAGTTTCACATATTAATACTGTAAGTTCTTCATCACATAAGGAATTGATTCTGCAAATATCAATGTTCTTGCTCGAAAATAAAAAAAACTGACCTACCACAAGAGCGCATTGCGTTTTGTTTGAAAACCTTTGCTCGTTCGTCAGTGCGTCTGCGATTTTTATAGACGCATCGTAAAACGATAAATTCCGCAAATGTCACGGTCACTGGGTTAGTGTCGCCCGCAATATAATTTGAAACGGAATCTTCGAACATCTGTTTCATTAAATAATCCACAATAATTACATCGTGATATTTCACACTTTGTAAACAAATAACACACTATGTGATATAATTTGTTAATTTCTTATGTTATAAGTACATTGATAAGAAACAAATTGGTGACAGGGGAATTTTGCGGATGCGAACTTTTTTTCGGTCCCGTCAAATAAATAAATGCATTGACTGCACTAAATACAAATGTTTAGTTTAATGGTTTCCCTAAGTTTTGAGAACATTCTTAAATCATTTACTGTAATAAAGCAATTAGGTGCGATTTTATCGCTCAAGATTAACAGTACGATCGTTTGTTGTTTAATTCACGTATAAATTACTATTTGTTTTCAGAATATTAAATGATTAAGAACGTCTAACAAATAATTAAAAAGGCAAATTTCAACACAACACTTGCAACAACTATCGTAATCCGCTGACACTCTTGAACAGGCGTACATGCAGTATCTCCGCGATCTTTCGGATTTTTTTTTGTTTAGTCTGAACGTAATAATAATAAAGAATCACAAATTAAGGGATGATAAGTTCGGCGCTTTTTGTTCCAATAATACTTTTAATGTGACCTTTATTGAATTAATTGTTGCCTATTTTTTTACTTATTGTTAGATAGGATTCATGATTACTGTTTTATTTTTAATTAAGAAAATAAAATTATTATGTAAACATTATTTTTGAAAAATCTGCATATCTATGACTTAAATATTAATTTTAAAAACAGCTGGGAATCTCGCATTGTATCGCATCTGCGGGTTTACTGCTCTCATTTATAATAATAAATATATATGTATTATAATAGTAAATTTCGCTCAGCCGTTCGGGGCTTTAAATCAAAGCCAGCGGTTCTCAAACGTTTTATGTAAAAACTATACATATATTTTTTCGGAGTTATTATTGAAATTTTTTTCAAACGTATGTCGTAACTTCGCTTCTTTTCTTTTGTATTAGTTGTGGTTACAATATGTGAAACTTATTCGATTACACGCTGTATAAAACTGCTTTATTTCAGATTATTTCAAACTCATAAAATGCTCGGTATTATGAGTTTCAAATACTTTGAAACGTGCTGTACCAAAATAAAAATTTTAATAACTGAGAAGGGGTAGAACAAAAATTTCATGAGTGAGCAGTAAATTAAATCTGTTTAACATCGACATATTTAATTAAAGTCTACTGAATTAAAGCAAAAATTTGTAGAAATGTGAATAAGGAATAATAGTTATAACTCATAACTTTTCTATGTATATTGTTGAGATTTAGAGCAAATCGATCTGATTGCAAATTTATATCCCAAGAACTTTATACCATTGTTAAAACTAAAACAAATCATAATTGTATGTCTGCACACCTATACATTGCATATATACCAGTATTATTCATATCAGCAATGTTGAATAGTGACATGTATGCAGGATGAATATTATCCTCCAGATCACGTTGAGTGCTGAATAATTCCGTCCACACTTTCATCTTAGAAATAACTTATTCCTTTATAGATAGTGATACGCAACCATGATTTCTTTCAAGTAGAAAACACGTCACACTATGTCTAGGAATTTAAATTTTGACGAAAGCAAATTGAATATTATTTTTTATAGCAAACATGTGCAACTAAATCAAAGATAGTGATATTAAGAACCCAGAAGTTAAAAAGATTGAAAGAGAACAGTAAATTAACAGTACCTACAGAGGTAAAGACTTTCAGAATCAATTATCCTAACGGCAAATAAAGTTATAAATACCGCCCACAATACATCTAAATCTAGAAGTTTGGAAAATACAACAACTGACATGCCGCAAACCCCGCACTGAAAGTCACCATTTCCTAGGGGTGCCCTACATTTTGACAAGAATGCAGCGAGGGACCCACTTACTTTTATAATTCGTAAACCTCGAATAATAAGGCGCATATAAAATGGAGGCTTACGTACCTTCTTAAAGGACGTTTCACAAACTATAACTTTCGAATACAGATTCGTACGCAGAAAAAATTGATAACATTACGAATGATTCAGAACTAAACAAAGAAACTTTTTCCTTATCGACTACGTTTTTGCCAACATTTTAATTTTAACGATTTTAAGATTATTTATTTGTCGCCGCGCATATTACTACATTAATCATTGATAAAAATATCAGATACCATTATTAATAAAGTAACGTGTTATAAATAGATACAATCAAATAAATTGCAAGTCACTACCGCAATGAACAATAACGAACTAGAATGAAATTGTTCTATTACTGAATGAACTATAAATTATGTTTGTTTAGAAATCTGATACTACTTACAAAAGAAAAACATGTGAAAAGTTCAATTATAACAAAGTGAATAGTAAGAGTATTTGGTTTATTATTTACGAATTGAAGAGTAACATAAAGAAAAATATCTAATTGATTTTAAGAATGTTGGTAGGGAACATGTGTGCGTGAGTCAATGGACATGTTCAGGTCGAGGCCCGAATTCCATAAACACTCCTGATTTAAAGTAATTGTTTCTGTGTACATTTCACCTGCCGTTTACCTGCCAAAGGACAGGTACAGTCGCCCACGTGCTTTGTTGCACTTGTGGGGCGCGCACAGAGGGTAAGGTCGAACTGCGCTATCGCAGCCACCCTCTCGACGGCCGGGCTCGCATTACGAACCCCCAGACTCCGCTTACAATGTATTGTTCGCGTAGCATGCGAAAATAGATAAATTTCTGCCGTTGTTCGGAAGCGTTCCCGTCTCCTCGCATTTTTCACTTTGATGATGAATTTTGATTTTTCTTCTTTCCCCGGCCACGCTCTAACGGAAGCAAATATTATTTACCCGTTTTGATTAGCGAGGAAGCAGGTTTATTTTTGGAGCGCAAAATTCATAACACAAACTTCTCGGTTGATTATAAGTTTTAAGAGCAGCCGCCTTCGCTCGTAGTTTCACCAGACTGCATTGTAAACTTCCAGATAGGTAATTTATCGTCGCTTCGCTGATCCGGCTCTCCTACATGAAACACTGACGCCTTTCAAGCAGCTCGGATCGCTCATCCACAAATTAATTTGGGGGTAATTAAAGCCGGACCATTTCACATTTAAAACTGAATCGTGCCTCGACGTTCCCGCAGAGTTTTGGGTCATTATTGATTGTGTGGTTTACTTTAAATTATCACCATTCACGTAATATTATAGTAATTAAGTTTCATCAAGCAAAATGTTTAAAACTAAGATAACAATAGTAAATGATGGTCTTTCTATTTTTGTTTAGTTTATACATAATTTAAAACTGAATTTGAAATACGTTTTTTTTCGCTCTCTCTCTCGTGAAACCCGCTGTTTGAGCTCACACAACATAATGCACAATTAGTTTTAAACAAAAAAAACAGAACATCATAAACCGCGTCAGCTTTTTCCTCTACGTGAATTCCCCAACGGCACTTTCTCCGTCGTTCCTCTCGTTAGAAAACAAACGACGGTTTTCCTCGTCGTTTTTAATCGGAAACGGGCGCAGCTCACCTTGTTTATTCAAGCGAATTAAATTATTTTAATGTTAATTACGCGCGCGCTGCGTTCTAAAAATAGACGTCCGCGCTTCTCGCAGAATTCTAATGAGCGCCGATAATTCGCCATGAAAAACGCCTCTGCTGTACACGAAGTGAAAGCGTTCGAGGAGGTCGAGCTTGCCACCGCGAAGCTTCGTCGTAATTTATTTAAACGTCCACGTTAGCCCCCGGAGCTGCGGCGGCGCTGTAATTACGTGATTTACGCCGCGGCTCCGGCTCGAATTGCGCTTATCGTCGACGCCGATTATTTATTTCGTCGGCCGACTTTGATTATTTCATAAATACTCACGAAAATAATTATGTTAATTAACTGCGACAGATAAAAGCGCTTTCAAGATTTAAAGCGCCGTAAGTCCGACTAAGAGAACGTATAAATCAAAAGCGGGTTTCCAGATACAAACTCAGTTTTAAAATAATTGTTTCCTCTTATAATAATTTTAAAATCTCCCACAGAAATTAATGTAATTCATAAAATTCGAAACGTCTCCAACACATGTGTTCACACAACAATAAAATCAGTCATACCCAGATGTTTGTCAATTTCCTATTTTAATAATTGCAACAACATTCGTTCCCATTTTTCGAATCCGGGATAACAGTTGCAGACCTGTACACTTGCGAATACATAACAATAACAACTCAGGTAAATAACGCAACATTTTTGCCCCTTATACAGTTCAATCATTCATTTTATTTATGGTCGTTTCTTAATGAGCAAAGAACGTTTCTATCCAAAGTCTTTTCCTAAAACAAATTGAAGTAAATTTTATTTCCAAAGAGAAACGCTTCCTTATGTCCTTGCTCGATGACGCAAAATACCATTTTACAAAAAAATAATAATAACAAGATTGCTTCGTTTATCGGTGTCTTGTAGCCCCAACCCCTTATTACATAGGCCCTTCCTGCTGACTGATTCATTTAAATATGTAGATGCAAGCACGCTCATATTTGGGTAAAGAAGGGTGCAACACATGCATATCAATAAACTAAATTTCGTGTCAACGCACTCTTGCTTTCCACAGCTTTCGCTTAACTATTCCTGACGTATACAAAGTATAATTATGCGCACTCAGTTGCCTAGTTTTATTAGTAGGAGACCTAATGCTCAAGATCCAAGTTCACCATTAATCTTCAGCACGGAATGGAAAGGTAAAGGGCAGGTGAGTTCAGTAACGTCACCATCAACTTTCTTCACTACGTAATCAAGGATGGAACATTTTTTACTGACTCTTAGACCCAGTTTTACAATAGTGGAATAAGGACGGAATATCCTTTAACGTTCCTCCATATCTACATCACATTATTCTAAGAATAATGCTTATTCGACGAATGTAAAATCGGGCCTTCATATAAGAGACTTTTCCTATGGAAAATCGACAAAAAAGCAAAGAGGAGGATTAGTAAAAAAAAATAACCACGATTTCTTTTTGTAAACAAATTCTCAGCTTTCCTTTTTCTTCTGCTTTTGCTTGCATATTAACCACCATTTGATCTTCAATGGTAAGATAAGGTCAAAATCAAATACATTACCCATACGAATGTGTTATTGTGCTATTGTGTTATTGTCAACATTACAAAGAGGATTTGTATTAAACTACCGCTTGAATGATGTAACGTAATTCAATATTATTGGTCACTACATGAGTTCTTTGTAACTAACCTTCTTGTTACGTAGACTTTTCAGTGACTCTATGAGGTCATGGCGTCCGCCATCCTCCAAACGTGTCACTCGTCTTCAATATGAGTTCTGGATTAGATGCGAGCAAAACATCACCAACAGTTTTCCTCACTAATAAAAGTAACCAAGCAAGGTGTAAATAAGAAAACAAATTACCAAAAATTATAAGACATAATTAATCAAAACCTGTTTAATGAAGAGAGGAAAGGAATTACCAAAAATAATTACGACATTGTCAACTAAAAACTGCTTAAGTATTTGAAAATAGAAGACCAACTGTTTGTAACAACTTACCTCCAAATTGTGTTACCCCTTTACCACAGCAGCTAGAGAAGTCGGTTTTGAAAATTTATCTTTGCTGAGTGACACTGGATGAGAAAGTAAATCTACGGCAGGGTTATATCCAGTCAATACGAATTTTAATCAAACAAAAATCGACTTATTTTGGCCGAGGGGTTGACCACTGAAGAAAAATGTGTACACAAAATTACATTTGCAAAAAAATTTCAGATAATTGCAAATTTTCAGACATTTACAAACAGTTGCAAATTTGCAGACAATTGCAAACAGTTGCAGACAATTGCATACAATTGCAACATTTGTAGGCATTTGCAAAAACTGTAAGATATTTTATATTTAAAGCTGATACTTCATTCGCAAATTCGCGCTTTCGGACTCGCAGATTTGCGCTTTCGGACCTTTCGGTTCCCGTTTTAAAGCCGTGGAACAAATATCAACGCCAAAAGTCCGGGAACTTCTCAAAGAGCATGTACGACATGCATGTACAATTCAAGTAGTGAAGGTGAGGAAAATGTTGATGAAAACGATAATGAAAAACTAGATGTCGCTGAAGAACACATATTTGACAA
Organism: Dorcus parallelipipedus; assembly: GCA_958336345.1. Lineage (NCBI taxonomy): Eukaryota > Metazoa > Arthropoda > Insecta > Coleoptera > Lucanidae > Dorcus > Dorcus parallelipipedus. Next base: position 39,206,800 of record OY284482.1, on the reverse strand, counting down.
TTCAGTAATTGTCCCACAATTTCAAAAGACCTGGAAGTGTTTTTCAGAAGATCAAGAGAGTGTTCCTGAAGACCTAATGGACAGTGAATTGACTGGTTTCAATGAGGAACTAAACATGAATGACCACGAGTTACCAAATTTAGACGTCCGTTATGTGCACGTAAAGGTGAAAGAAAATTTGGTGCTTTAGGAAAGACATCACTCTGTTGGCTTTTAAACAAATGCAACAAGTAATGAGATACGCAAATATATAATTTCTTTTCCTATGCCAGCAGACATTGTCCATGAAAGCTATTATGCTGTGTATTATTCGAGCGGATGGTTCATCGGAAGAATTTTGAATTCTTTACCCAATAGCACATTTCAAATCAAGTTTCTAAAATATTCTTTGGCGCAGACCAGACGACATTCAAATTGTGAATAAGGAATTAATTTTTTATGGTCCAATGAGAGGAGTAACTCCTACGATTATTTTTCAAGATGATAATAAAACAATTTCCCTTTATTACAAACTATTAAAACGCCGATATAAATGAGTTTTTGACAGCATCGTATGTAATGTAAACATTAGGTCTGTTCCATTCGTCAGGATTTCGAGTTCTGAACCCTTCAAAATCGTACTGAGCATGAGCAGTGCACAAAATTGGATATAAATTTCATACTGCGCATGATTCGAACGGTTCAGAATTCTGTCAAATGGAACAAACCTATTATAACCTGTGATTCAAAGAAACTTTCATCAAAGTGTGCCATGATAAATAAAGATAGATATAAAGTGCATGTTTGAGATACCACGATTGGTGACATTTCAAAATTATATTTGTCAGTTCTATCAGATTTAAGTTTTGATTATTCTCTCACATTTCAACGTTATGGTTTTCACTGATCACCAAAAGTGCTGTATGTTAGAAATATATTTTAGAAACAGTGAAATAATTGATGGTTTGTGAATTTATTTAACACGTAGCGCATTTGAAGATTTGATATAGTTCCAATATTCAAACTTTATATTTAGACATACATAATATTTTTCGGGGGACATTTGATGAAAATTTTTTTGAATCACAGGTTATCATTTACCGCTTGAAATATTTGCTGTACCTAAACTTTTTTTTTAATAGAAGTATACATGCCTAGAATTTTATTTACTTTATTTAAATCCATTTCTTTGTTTTTTTTTTTTAATGTAGAATCCATTATATGTCTTTTGTCGCTATTATTATATAACTATACAGAGTGTTTTCGGAAGTGTGGCTGAAAGCAAAACTTTGGTATTTACATGTACTGGGTATATGATCGAACACATCGTTTTTGCTCAAAAACAAATTTAATGTGTAATTTTTTTGGAATTGCCGGAGACACTGGGGAATAAGGAAATTTCTTTAAATAATATATTAAGAACAAAAACATAATAATTCTTAGAAAAACTCCTAGTTACGGTGTTAATTCTGTCACAATTGCCAAAATATGAAACCATTGGTAAAAATTCTACCAATTTACCAATTGTACCAATTTTCAGTAATTTATGGAAATATATGAAATTATTTTTCATTTCAAAATGAACACAGAAAAAAGAAAAATAAATCTGCCACTTTTTAAAATTTGTTTCATATTGTATCCCGATTCTTTTTCAGCCACACTTCCAAAAACACCCAGTATATTATTAATATTGATATACCAATAACTAGTACTCGTATTACATATGTAATTATAGTGGCCGAGATATTCGGCCATTTGCACCAGTCACTTAAGCTGAGCTTAAATAAAGGTTATTTGTTCGGTGCAAACCATGGATTGACGTTTAAATATTTTGTAATCAAGCAAAATTCTCTCGATAATTCTGTTAAATACTCATAAGATCTATCACTCCCCTTGCAATAATGTAGGATATCGCCCGGATATTGTTGTTCTTTTTATCGATTATATTTCGACTTTTTAATAAAAATTTAGAATTTATTTTGTTTATTTTTTCCATTATTAACGATTTGTTAATTAAAACAAAAATTCATTTACCACCATACACCATGTTACATTTACCACAATGTATGTTAATCTTTCACAGTCAATTATTGGGGTTATTTGTAGAATTATTTGCGAAATTATTTAAAACATTTTTTGTGGAAGTAGGTACTTATTTTCACATTCAATAATAAAAGAAATCTCAACATGGCAATATTTGCAGGTAATTGCAAAAAAAATTTCAGACAATTGCAAATTTACAGACAATTGCAAAAATTACGGACAATTATAAATTTACAGAGAATTGTAAATAATTCACAGACATTTGCACCCTGTTGTACACCAAAATTGCAGGGTGGTCAGCCCCTCGATTTTGGCCTACTCTGCACACTTGAGCTTTTTCTTTTACTAAATTTTCGTCCCCTTTTATTATAAGAAGTGCCTCGGATCGCAATTGCGAATGTTTTCAAAGTAAGGCGGTGGTCCTATTTAAACCAATTAAGTAACCTCAACTAGATCAATGGTAACACTTTCCAAACACTGAGGCAGCCCTGATGAAGGAAATAAAGTTTTCCGAAAGCTTGGCAATCGAACAAAAGTAAACTTTCATTTGCCCCCTTCTTCGACTATGTCCTGCTAAAAAGAATACATTGTTCCTTTTTATTATTACATATTGTGCATTTTTAAGATAATTTGTCACAATTACTTCTTTTCTCAAATCTTTATAATTTCCAATAATAACCCCAAAAGTCCACAGTTTTTCATGTTTGCTTTCGAATCCGAATGGTCTGGGTTCAAACCCAACCTGGCGGTCAGCTTTTCAATTGTGGATGAAAAAATAGAAACATGTCTTCAACACGTCATTATGATGTTTGGCACATAAAAAATCCCTACGGGAGAGGGGTGAAAGTTGGAATTCCTTCGGATTCGACTAAATTCTATAACAGAATTGGCAATAGGACGTCTAGAGGTACGAACAAGGAATATTCCACAACCCGATACCTCCTCGCTCATTAAAAAGAAAGAATGTGTTCATCAAGAAGTTAATACAGCAAACGCTCCATAACGTGAACGATTTAAAACCAAGCGTGTTGAAGTTATCGAGTTATTTAAATTGACGAGCGCAACTTTATAAATGTGAATACTACATATAAAAAAAAAAAACGGTGAATAAGGGTTGGCATGATTTTGTATATGTCAGTAGCTTCATACATGCCAGAAACGATATTCGCTGTTTTTCTGGTTTTCTCCCTGGAACAGATTTTTCAAATGAAGCGTCTTTTCGGGCAGAAGTTTCCAATAAAGGCCACTTTCATCCGCGTTATAGAAATGACTGAAGTGAAGGCCACTTTCATCCGCGTTATAGAAATGACTGAAGTGAAAGAATGAGAACATCTAACTGCGTCGCAAAGGGAAATCGACGTGTGTTTGTCACCACAATAATTTACGTCATCGAGGTGAGTACAGGTGTACAAGTCGTTTACATTATCGAGCGTTCCATTTAATTCCTTGACATGAATTTATTGTTTACGTTAGCGCAAACTTTTCGGTATTGGGTGTTTACGTTAACGAGCGTCTACTGTACTTTATTTTCTAAGACAACTTAATTCACATTCACACTGAACAACAGGTTCCTCATTTTTTTTATTATTTAATTTGGAAATAACTAGAAAAAATTGTTCTTTACTTGTCGGACTGTTCGCTGATAACACCAATGACTTAATAAGTAACTGGGACCCACCATGCCCTATACTTCCTGCATTCTCGATTGATAGCATGTGAGAGAAATGGCGAATATCTGTGAGTATTGTTAACTCATGTGTGCGACAAGGATATCAAATCCAGGTCACGTGATTTAGGGTTAGGTGAAAAGGGTGGTCATAAATTTTATATCATTTAGAGGTTTTGTTGCAATTACCCCAGTTTTACACAAAGCCTGCATCAATAGGAAACTAAAATAGAAATTATATTAGTGGGAATATTTTGTATCCTATCTCATTCTTCTGTTGATAATATAATTATGTCATTAGATGGCACACGTCAACACCTAAGGTTCTACATTTTAGGAAATCGTCCCAAATCCTAGTCCACCACTTCTTCTAGGGATAGATAGAATATAAGGAGGAGGGAGAACAAGACAAAGTCAACGGGGCCGGGCGCGATGCCTGGTCAACTATCATCGAAGGATACTACTATTGTCAAGATTTCTACTAACCCATATATAACTTTCAACAATAAAGGTGAGGGGCCACTGCGGGCGAAGTGAAGCTAAGCTGAGGGAAACTAAGTTTTTTGAAAATTAGCTCGAACGTAATCTTACGCGAACGAGGCAACCGAGCGAAGATAAACATTGTTTTATATCTTCGCTAGCCTAACTTCGCTTCGCTTAGTTTTAGTTGCCACGTCCGCGTAAGATTACGATCGAGCTAATTTCCAAAAAACTTAGTTTCGTTCAGCTTGGCTTCGCTTCGCGGCCTTCGCGCGCAGTGGTCCCTCGCCTTAAACGTTTTGTGTTCCAATTCGAACATCTGAAACAATTAAAGTGCATCTATTAATTTCAGAGATAGTATTACGCATTTCTTTCTTAATATTCACACTCCGCGTAGTATTTCATTTGGATAAGGGAAAAGTCTTCAGGCGAAAAGGTCTTGTCCACTGATTTCATGACTTTGCTGGTCTCTTCTAGAGGTCTGTTCCATCAGCAGTTTCTAATTCGTAACCCAAACATCAATTGCCCGCCAAAGTAATGACTGATTGTAAACAGGGCCATCAATGAAGGTTTCGAACTGTTGAAACAAACTTAAGCCCGGGCGCTCGCTGAACTGATGTGACATACGATATGACTAGTGATATTATACGCAATTTAGAAATGACATGTTACTTATTTAAAACCAATGCATTTTAATGATTATGCACACACGCATCACATCTCTTCACATGTCAGTTACAAATTTTGTCATGTCTACAAAATATAATATTTTGCTTTAACTGAAAAGCTTGTCTTTAAAAAGAATGAAATCTTTCAGGATCTTGCGACAAGTCCTTGAACATGTGCTCCATGTTCAGACACTTCTTCTCCAGTATGGATGAATCCAATACCTACGCATTTTAATTGTTTTTGACTGGATGTTTATTAAATTTAGGGCATGGCATCCCCATAGAGCCATGGCGTACGCCACAAAAACTTCTGATCACAACTCGTAACTTGTTAACTATACTGTAATTTGAAATCATCCTAAGGTGAATGTCACTAGTGAATTTTAATACTCGCTAAATGTAAATAAAAATAGTTTGATTAAAGTTATCTAAATGCAATGGCAATAACGACTTTACTGACCCTTTATCCACTAATTAATGCAAATTAAATTATCCCTACGCAATTGTTACCAGCAAAGGTGCGATGAAGAAATACAAATAAATGTCCATTACCTAAAAACGTGTAATCCGTGTAATACCCGCGCACTTCTCACTCTGAATTAAGCACTCGCGTCGCGACGCCCACGTGTTTGGTTTTTTTTAATTGCCCTTTCTCAACACACTGTATTTTAACCGTACCGAAATAAATGATTTATCTAGAAAATGAGTAAATGACTGCAAGCGCTACAGAAAAAACCACTAAGTCAGAATTTAAATATTTGACCCTTAGCTTATCAGGGACACTCGCTAATGTCTGTCGCAAATGAAACACTCATAACCAGACTTAAGTAACTCGTACACATGATGAGTGGAAGGGAGCAGTCGGCATGGGCGGTTACGGCCTTCATACATTTTTGCGTCATGAGCTACGCGTATTGGTGTGGGGGACGCACGGGTGACCAGTTGCGAAGTTGAACGCAGCTTTTCTGTCTTTAAAGATATTTTAAAATCAAAACGAGCGAGGTTTACGGAAGAAAATTTAGGAAAAAATGTAATTGTAAACGCCTATGTAAATCGTTCCACGACTGTAGAATAATTCGCCGCTACACATGCGAAGTTTCCGAATATTTTATTTCCCCTCCGAGATCGGCCACCCTATTGCGAAAGAAGGGGAACAGTTCAGTTGTCCAGTGTTTTAATGGAATTGGTTATACGCGTTACTATTAAGAACTTTAGTTGCGCCATTGGAGAAATATGTACGAGTTACTTAAGTCTACTCATAACTTAAACTTTACAAGTGCCCAAACTGACATTTTAAAAGTATCTGGTGCCTGCTTGAAAGAAACCAGGCTTAAGCGAATGCTTCAACTTGCAATGTAATTTGATATCTTTACCCAAATTAAACATGTATCGGCAACCTTAACGCGACAAAATGTATATACAAAATCTAAGGCTAAACAATCCAAAATGTCAAGTAGATTTGTTTTATGATGTCTGTGCAGCTATAGCGCATCTGAATAAGTGCAGTTTTCGAACACTGTTTGTTATTTGAAATAAAACATGCAACAATCGATTTTGTTTTGAAAACAAATTCCGCGTACGTTTCAATCCTCTACCTGAAATATGATTTTTTCCCGTGAAATAACGCAGACAGGGATTGCCACATTTACCGATGATGCAGACGAATAAGAAAGCCAAGAAGTTTATTTATAAAAATATATAAATAAAAATAAATCGCATCGAATTTATGAATGGAAAAACTGTCCAGCTAATAATGGTCATGCCACATGTAAATACAATAAAGTCTTCAGATATGAACCTGGGTGCTAAATTGAAGCAAAAAGACTACAAAAGGAATGGATGCTTGAGGCTTACAAAACAAACTTAAATATATTGTACATATAAGCAGGGTTTTAAGACCTGCTCGGATGTATTATGAACTACAACTATGGGATTGCGCTAATCGAAAGTTGACAATAAAATAAGGTACTGGTGTATTGACAATCTATGAGATACATTAAGATCTGTTATCTCTTAGAGACCTCAGTATGAGAGCAATGGCTGAAAAAATGAAGAGAAACATGATGAGAAGTTTCACAATAAGTAATGTTAATATCGAGCCATGGACTCGCCTAAAAAGACTGAAGAAGATGAAACCCTTCGAGCTAGTGAAGTAGCACTTTTGTTATGCACTAAAATGGAGGCATAGTGAGGGAGTGATACATGTTTAAAGTGTCATCTGACTGGTTATTGAATGTGTCATGATTGAAAATTTGGTCCTTTTAGTTAAATAAAAATTAAACTGTTCCTTCCTGTAATACTATTCTTTTGCATTCCTCAATACACAGATAAACACTGCAAGGTATTTTTAAGGGAGGGTATTTTCCATTTCCACTGGAAATTTGGTGAAGAGAATATATTCAACTAATACCAGCCAAAGATGCCATGAAGTGTTGATTCGTTAATCAAAAGGATATTATATTCAAAAAAACAGTATCTTTTTTTAAAGGAAATAAACAAATTTTTAATTTTATCGATGCAAACAAAACTGTTAGGTCTGTAACACTGGCTTACGTAAGGACACACTGTTTAAATTTTTGACATCAATTAAAAAGAAGTTTCTTTTCATTGGTCGTTATATTTACTGTGTCCTATTTACTTTATGTTTATGTATATTTCTTGCTATAATTTTAAAATCACAGTCAGGCGAGAGAGTGCCATTGGGTGGCGTTCCGTTCGATCAGATAGGGACGAGGAACGCTGGCAACGTGTGCATGTGTGAGTGTGTCGGTTGAGTTCCCCGCCTGCCGACGGACGCGAGGCATTGCCCCTGCGAAGAAACTCGGCAGGCTGCCCCACTTTCGACCGGCTCGATTGCTGGGAATTTCAACACACAGTTCTCGCCGTCGTCGTCGACACGGGATTAAGGCAAAACTGTAAAACCGCCGTTAACGGCCCCAGCTCTCCGGCCATTTCCAAACGGACACCAGGCGAATGCACCAACTTAATTATCGGCTTTTTACTACCCACGTAATCGCCTTAATTATAATAATTCACGTCGACTTACGCGCTCTGGGAATTTATTATTTATCTGTAGCTGCGGATGTGTTGCCTGCTTTTTTCGCCGTCAACGAAATCGAAAGCGATTCTGCCGAGCCGTGCACAAAGTCTCTTGCCCAGTCATCGGATATAATTAACGACGATTATTAAAAACCGCAATCGCAGCTAAAAACTGCTACTTAACTATTTTAATATTACACACTTAATTCATCTCAAGAATCTACATAGGCGTGGAGTGTGGATCAATAAAGGGTCTTAAAAGTCATCATCATAAGTCATCCACACCCTTACAAAACTGACGTTCTCTACAAATTATTTTTTAACACAATCTTATAATATTCATTCTATGTAAATTCATATACTTATTCATTTTATAATTTCAATCAAAAACTATTAAATTTTTTTGCAAATTCAAGAAATTCTTGATAAAGAATAAAACGCGAGTGTTCGAAATATTTGAAGTCAAGCTGCCAAGGAAGTCAAATAAATCCGTGTGAATTATTGAATTAAAACAACGCGTAAAAGTTAATGGGCGAATGCTGCCAAGAATTTCGCAATAGATTCCATTAAAAATAACAACAAAATATTTCTGGAATATTTTGATATTCTACCCGGCATTTAAATTCGTTTATTTAACTATGTACTAAAAAAAGAATGAATAAAATATGTGTAAGTAATTGAAATACAGTGTACTCTCTCTTAAGCGGACACCTATGGTCGCCCAAAATGTGTCCGCTTAATAGAGGTGCCCGCTAAAGAGAAGAATGTGTTGACATGTGCATGTATATAGGTAATACGGTATGTACAGGTAAAAAGTGAAACAACAATGATGTTTGTTTGATATGAAAATATATATTCAAAATTTGAATTGGAACTTAAAATACATTTCCACGAAAACAAAACAAATACGCATATCAAGTGTAATTAATATAGTAAATATGTGTAATTAAAACGAAAAAAGTCTAATATTGTTGCTTGGCATAAGTTTTTCATATTTAGGTATAAGCACTTTGTCAAAATGTTGTTCTAAATCAGATGCCAATTCAAAGCCTTTTGAATCCTCATACTTGGATGTAAATGATTTTATGTTTTTTTAATATTGACACGGCATCTTTATATGATTTAATGTTATTTTCTATGTTATCTTCTCGTACTGTGTCATCATCGGAATCACATTCTCGCGGTGAATTTTCAACATTCTGAAGATTTATATCCACACTTTCATCTTCATAAATCAAATTTTCGTCGATGTTAACGTTTTCTTCAAAATCAGTGACATTTGATCCTGTTAATTGAACCATTTTACAAATTTCTGCTATTGTATGTAGAGGTAGCTCATCTTCGGGATCAAAACGATCAGTACCAATTTCAGAACTGTCGGAATAGGTTTAAAAGAGCAATTTTAAATTGTAGCCTAGGTTACCTGATTCCATACTTTTCTAATAAAATAAACAGCGTCTAACAAATCAATTGATTTTGTTAATTCTTCTAAAGAAGAAACAGTATCCGTTCTTACTAAAATATGTTTTAAGATTATAGATTTGTACCAGGTTTTGAAGTTTTTGATAATTGATCTAATGGTTACCAAAATGCAGTGATATTAGGAGGAAGAAAAATTATTTTAATATTTTTTAATTTTAAATCTCGCGGATGAGACGCTGCATTATCCAGAAAAAGTGGTAATTTGCGTATCTCCAATTCCATCTTCATGTCAAACTATTGTAAGAGCTAGGTCATTATTTGGAAAGTCATCGATGAATTTTCATTGAACACGTTTTTGAGATTTATTTGGGAAAGACATTTTTACTTGCTGTCGAATGCAAGACAACTGCTTGTACCGCAGCGCTAACGGTTATAAATCCCACCTCGTTTTTATTGTAAAGACTTTTGGGGAAGTCCCGACATTTCGAGAGCGTACTGTCCGCTTAATAGAGAAAAAAAGCTGCGTACGTCATCGCATTTATGTGTCCGTGTCCGGTTAATAGGGAGTCCGCTTAAAGGAGAAAACTTTATCATTTAAATCATATGATCTTTTTCGGTACCCAACTAAGTGACCGTTTAAAAGAGGTGCCCGCTTATGAGGGGTGCCCGTTAAGAGAGAATACACTGTACTCGTACAGTAAAGCGGAACCTCTTTAAGATGTTGTGAAACCAACAAGACGCCAGTGCAGTGCGTGCTTAGTTAGACTGTCGTAGTTATTAACTCAATTTATTTATATATTTAGATTTTCACTTCAACAGATGTGTTCGACTATACAAATTAATTTTCGATTATCGTTCACTCATATTATAGGCCGAAGGCGCATTCAACCAAGAAAACTAGCCCATGCCAACTAAATTTATATGTCAATATTTCACGCTATTTTTTTGTGCAGGAACGTCGTAGAGCGAGGACGCGATCCGATCTTTATTATAAGCTTCGTTTTTTTGTTAGGTTTGATGTGTCGCTCGTTCAAATCTGGCAACCAACCCCAATGCCGTTATTCTGATTATGTAAAATACACTTATTAATTATGAAACTAAATTAACGGAGATTAGTTTTACTTCCGACAAACAACACGTATCGTCTATAAGTATCGGGAAACATTGTAGATTACTGTACTTACATACTAGTTATATTACTTTTAATTAAATTAATTAAATAATCGTGTTTCACTTTAATCTTGGTCGCAAAATTACAGTAAAAATGTAATGTAATGTAATGTATGTTTATTGGTGATAAATACACAAGGTATTACACAGGTCATAAAATAAATAAATTTAGTTACAATATTCATGTAGTAAATAATACGTATACAGACACATACTTAATAAGACAGCACGTATACATGTACCCATTAAATAGCATATGGATGCTGTAGAAAGTCTTCGAATGAATAAAAGGCATTATCTATCAGATACTGTTTGATAGAGGATTTATATTGAGGCAATGGTTTTTGACGTAATTCAGGTGTTAAACTATTGAAAAATTTGATTGCATAATAATTGCTGCCATAGCGAAACCTGTTTAATCTATGTTGAGGCAATACTATATCCGAACTCCGTTTAGTGTCATATTCATGATTTGTATTGTGGTCAACATAATTATTAATATTTGATTTTATATGAATCAAACAATCTAAAATATAAAGTGAAGGGAATGTCAATATTTTCATTTTTTTGAAAATTTCCTTACAACTGTCTCTATAACCAATGCCACCCATAATGCGTATAATTATTTTTTGAAGAAGAAAAATCATTTTAGCTTCAGGACAATGACCCCATACTAAAATTGCATACGACATAACTGATTGGAACAACCCATAATAAGCAGTTAGCAAAGTATTCCAAGGAAATGTCGTATGAGGTATATCGTTTTAGTCAGTTTATTTGCAACGTAATCTACATGTTCATGCCATTGTAGAGTGGGATCTAAATGAATACCCAAATATTTGATGCACTTCACACGAAATTATTAGTCCGAATGTCGGCATTTTTCAAGGAAAAAATCATGAATTGCGTTTTGTCTTCATTTAAGCTAAGTAGTGTATTTGTTGCTTAGGAACCAATTTTTAATACTTGTTACAGCTTCCGCAAAGTTTAAAGATCCATTAATGAAACTTTTTAATAATGTTGTGTCATCTGCAAACAGCGTTATCTTCGTTAATGTACAGTAAAAACAAAATTGGACCTAAAACGGAGCCTTGCGGAACACCTACTGTAACGTCAATCCTGTCGGAACAATTATCTTGATATCGAACAACTTGCTTCCTATTGCTTAAGTAAGATGTTATTAGTTTTATGCTCACTGAATCGAAATTATAATATTTCAACTTAGATATTAGAATATCATGTGAGATACAATCAAAAGCCTTAGAAAAGTCAAAAAATACTGTACTATATACTATACTATAATTTTGGATAACACTGGTAAAAATGTGTACATGATACGAAGAAAAAATATCGTAACACCAATAGAAACACCGTATCCTTCAAAAAATAAAGCATGGACCGAGAGGCCTTTGTGGTTGGACGAATAACACAGGAGTTAATGTTTTGTGGGGTCTCTTCGGTTAATTTTTAAAGATCAGGGAATTCCCTGTTTTGTAAACGTTTACAGCGAGAAGTAGTCAAAGAACCGTGAAATATATGATCTGGATTTCGGATTCATAGTTGGTCCCGATTAAGGAATACGTAATACAAAAATGTGATTTTGAATTATGGGATTATTGGAAAAACCGTATTATTGGGAATCGGAATTATTCAATTTTACTGTATACTTGAAGCACATAAAGTATTTGCCCGTTGAAAATGATTAATGATAACTGGCAGTTCAGAAAAACGGTGTAAATGTCAGCGTTTCACTGTAAGACAGCTTCTTCAATTTATTACAAATTTCGGAAACAAAATATAGGAAAAATGAAACGAAAATAACAAGTGTTTGTAAACACAGTCACTTGGAAACATAAGCGCCTGTCTTTTCTTTAAATAACAATCAGAAAGCAGTGTTACCAATACAGTGATTTCTTCGCTAAATGTTTTTTTTTTGTATCGAGTAATCAAATAAAATCGATAAACTCATGCAAAACTGATGTCGGCCGATTATTGTGTTTTATTTAATTACTTCTAAATAAGTAAGTATTTTCAACTTTCATTATCTTTGAAGCTAATTTCAGATAACTTAACACCGTGAGACACACCGAAATAAGATTTCTAAGAGAAACGGGCTTGATCACAAACATATAAGCTTAATAATATAGAAGAAAGAAAATTAACGATAGGGACATGCAAAAAAAAATGCTAAGCAGGCAAACCAAATAGAAGAAAAAAGCAGAAAACGATCAAGAAACGCATAGTTTAAACTATGAGAAAAGAGAGGACTAAAATGAGAAAAAAAGTGGATGAAATGGCATAAGACTTAATACATATGTGGGTAAAAGACATCTAAAAAGATTTATGAAAAATAAAAAGAGATACATATCGAGTTACATATTTGTATGTATTTTTATCTTTACTGGCGTTTCGCAAAGGGTCAATCCATATCAAATCAACCAATGAGTGTTGCTGCCATATTTTATTTTAATTTTAATTTTAATTATGAATTATTATGAATTAAATATGGGAGTACAAAACGATTTTTTTCACATTTTTATCATTACCACTTTAGCTTCTACTGGTCATTTTGTTTAGAAAGAATTGGCGTTTTCAAAGGTTAACAGTAAGTTAAATAACTATTTTATTTATTAAGATATCAACTTGAAATAAAAACCATCTTAATCTTGGCTTAAATCCTTTTTGCAACCCAGCCTTAAAGATTTTAGTGATACAATTAATTTCCTGGATTCTTTGGATTCCAACAGGGTGGCTTCATCCACTTATGCATACTAAATCGACACATTCGTAATACCACAGCAAAAAAAACTTAAAAAAAAATAGTCAAGGAAGTCTTAAAATCAACTCTGAAGAGATTAAGTACACAGAAGTCCGAAAAAAAGATTTAATGAAAGTAGTGTATTGTTACATTCCGAGATGCAAATTCTATTGGTATGATGGTAGAATTTACTGGAACGTTCGATATTTGTTCGCAGTTATTCTCGAACGAGTAAATTGCTATATGTGCTGAGTGGCGCGCTTTTTGAATCAGTTTTATTTAGAAAGCGATGTGTGTAACTAGCGAATTAGTAGAACGGTTAAGTTGTAGAAGTGTTATTTGATACGCAAATGTTACAGCTCGATATTATTTGTGCTTTCATTGTGTTAAAATGATCGTAGACATTAAAGTGTTTTTAAAATAAACAACGATTATAATTTGTTACTGATTTTGACATATAGACTAATTCCATACTTTATTACATACGAGTAAGACGAGTGATTCATAAAATTAAAGCAATGTCAGTAGAATTTATTTGAAGATCATGGCGTGGTTTTTAAAATTATTTAAATACTCGTATAAGCGAATTATAGGTAGCGTTACATTTTATACAATTTACACAGAAATCAACATACTATTCATTCTTTATTAAATGTATACCGATCAATCGTTTAACAAATTTAAGAACTTTTATATAGCTATCTCCTTTTAACTTTCAAGAATCAACTTTGCCGTTTGCAGTCACATTTATCCGATCAGCATATAATAAAAAAGGCAACTTTTCTATCCTGCAAGCCTGGTTAAAATTTTGTAAGTAAAACGCTAAACCATTTCAGAATGAAAGTCTTTGTCTTGATTTAAATGAAATAAAAGTCGTGATTTTTATGCTCTATTTAAAGCAATAATTGTGTTGATTTCTGTTTTACTTCTTGACCAAATAGGAGTAATTTTTTTTTGAACATTTGCTTGTATAAAATCGCAAGCGAATAACGATAGCCACTGCCTTCTCTGGCAAATTACTGTAGAACTCTTCTACTTACATGAAATGAGTAATTTCCGGCGATGTTAAAGAATTTGGTAATTTTATTATTACAGGGTGAACATTTAATCATTTTGGTGATTATACAGATCGAAAGTAAAATGAAAAAATCTAACGGGATGTGATCTCGTGAAGATCAATTAAAAGGCTTTGTTTAAGACCTCATTTTGAAAACTTTTAAAATTTATCTTTGACAATATGGGGTACCAATGAGTAATCCCATTAGTTCTATTTTGGCTTTGATAATAATGGATAAATTATGAGATTTTGCTATTGACAACTTCCATTTATTTACAATTATGTCGATGCTTAGTCACGTCAATTCCTGAGGATCAGCAGCAAAATGCTCTGAATACTTTCAACAGTTTTAACCCACACCTACAATTTACTATAGACACTGAAAAAGACCACAGTGTACCTTTTTGGGATACCAAAGTTATAAGGATGGAGATTCAAAGCATAAGGTTTAACTGGTACCAGAAACCAATAGCGTCAGGCAGATATACGTATAAATTTTCACTCTTGTCATTCTATGAAACAAAAAATCAATGTGATTGTTTCTATGAAAAACAGAGTGAAATACATTTGTCACCTTGACTTCCTCAAGAATAACTATGAAAAATTATCCAACCTTTTTATAAATAATGGTTTTCCCAAATCTTTAATTAATAAATTAATTTATCACAACAATAATTTGCCTCGCCCTCTGGAAGGTAACAACAAAGATAAAAAGTTTGGAAAGTTAACTCATATTAACTCAATATTTTTAAGGATTCTGATTTTTTAAATATTGTTCAACATAACACTTGCACCATCAATAACTTATTTTCAAATATCAAAGACAAGGCACCACCTTTCTTGCTGAACAGTGGTTGAAAAATCGTATTTCTTAAACATAGAAGTGACATCAAAACAAGAAATGTGGCCTGTGCTTTGGCCATAATGTACAAGTCATGGATATTGGTGAAACTTCTGCTTTTTTCTTCAAAACTTGATGTGATGTGGATATGTAATTTATTTGCAATCATAAAAGGTAATTAATAAATGAATTGAATCTACGGGTATGCATTCGAAAAGCTTTTCGTAATGATTTAAGAATGAAGTCATGAACTCATCCTTAAAGGTTTCTTTATAGAAGTGCGTGTAATTTTTAGTCCAGTCAGCGAAAACCAATGCCCTCACTTTACGCAAACATCTTGCACCACTTAGGTCCAGTTGTAAAATTTCAGTTAGTTGCGTTTCGTACAGAGTGGGTTTTCCAATTTAGTTTTGACCGACTGGAGTTAAAAATTACACGGTCTGTATAAGCCAAACGTGATGTGACGGACTTTTCGTATAATCAACACCCCAAAAATCTGTAGCGATCACTTATCGAATCCAAAAAGTTTTTTCATTATAGACCTGTGTTATTAAAGCTAAAATATATTTATTTAGGTTACACGTTTAATTCAACTTTAATTTAAATAGTACGAAATATTCTGTTTTTGGCTGGACAACATTTCATGTGTGGGAATAAAAAGAGCGTCGTTTCACATTCGGCGCCCGCGTTTTTTTTTTTTTAATCGTTTTTCGACCAACACGACGCGGCGCGGAATACGATTCGCGCAAATGACCGAGCGGTGGAGGCGTACACGAGCGAGCGTATTTAATTCGACGGTGAAAAACGGCGATCGATGCAATTTGCTGATCGTAATTCTAGCACGTCCGACCATAAAACATCGCCGTGACTGCGGCGCTGCTCTGCGTGTATCGGCTCGCTTGCTCCCAACAAGCTGTCTAATTAATTTTAATGAACTCACCGAGATATTCTACGTACATATTATTCCATAATCTCCGCGCCAGCTTCGCCTCTTTTTCTTCAGGCGTTCCGGTTTTGTTCTTCGCTTTGCCCGATATCGTCGGAGCGCTCCGGTTTTTCAGCCTGGCACATCCGACAAATAAACTGTTTCGACTTTAAAGCGTTGCGCTTCGTGAAGTATCTGAAGATCGGTAGCGTTGACGGTATGAAGATCAATCATACTTCAAACAAATTCTGGGAATTGAATACACAGGTAACGTAATAAAAACAATTAATCTTCACATTCTCATTATCTAACATATCGTACATTCAATTTGATGAACGTCATCATACTGGAGACAATTTTCCTTCAGTTCATCATCGGTTATAGATGTCAGACACTGAATGCAAGGGTCGTGATGTACCTTTCATTGCAACATGTCTAAATAGTCAATATATTATGACTGCTATGGCAAAAGCCATTGGATGTCTCTAAAATAAGTCTTTCGAAATTTGAAAGTTATCTGCAATATCATTGCATTTCATGGAAATCGGGGAAGCAAAACACGTTTCTCGAGTGAAACGGAATACGTGGCGTGGCACTCCGTGAAGTCATCCTTTAAAAGATTTGTCCAAGAAATCGGTGTGGATCTTCACTACCGTTAGCTCTCAACATTGGTGCGCAAACATAACCATCACTTTGCATGCAAAAGTGAAGCCATTTCTCAACGCATTGTCTAGAATTAAGACATCTCTTGTCTCGAGGAGTGATATTGAGGATGTAGCTATCTTCATCTAAGACAATGCCTAATAAGTATCAGATTAAATACGAATGAATGAGAGAGCGGAACTTTTTTTAGATAATGCACGGTTACCACTCCCAAACAATGGGTGGGTGGTATGATTAAAAAGAGTATTTGCTTTTACTTCGAGTAGGAGCCTTTACTTCAAAGTATTTTGTGGAGTATAATCTTTTACATGAAGTAAATCCTTCGATGGGAAATTTTTACTTAGGTTAGAAGTATAAACTACAGTAAATGCTAGGACATGTTTAACCTCAATCGGTTCAATTATTGTTCTATTATTTTCTCGTGATAAAAGTGCAATAATTATCAATATAATGAGTGAGAGTGATGATAGTGTTGAAGCAAGTGCTAAGGATGCCGAAAACGTGGAAGATATAGACCTTCAGATGGCATTTGTTCTTCTGTTGGAAGATTTTAAAATACTTCTTGACAAGCGGCAAACTCCAGCAATCAAAGCAGAAAAGGATAAAGCAGCTAAGTCACTCGCTGAAGCTTATAGTAAGAATACCAACGAAGTAATAACTGTAAAACAAGTTATGAAAAAATTGAACAATATGAAAACCAATGTGGGTACAATCTATCGCTCCTATTGCCCCAGGTATCGTCCAACTCTCTTTCGCTAATTCAATTTCGCGGGCATTCTGAGGAAAAGACATCCAAACATTTATCTTCGATACAATCTTTTGTGAAACCTCTTTAATTATGTTTGAAACGGTTGTTTGATGTACTTCTACATCTATACCAACACCTTGTTGAAACCCAGGTTCACCTAGAATTCTTAAAAATATCTCCATTTTCGCTACATTTGACAAAGCTGCTCCTTTCGTCTCAATATGATTTCCTAAGAACTTGTCAGTCATCCATTCAACATTTTCTGCATTGAAGCTAAGAGAACAGTGTCTTAGTAAAACGTTATCTAAAATAATCGACTTACCGAAATATTTGTCTATACAGTACCTCCCCATATGTTCTACGTTCACATATTTCCCTCTTTTTCATACCATAATTCATAAAAGCAGCCATTTTTCACACTTTTTCAATCGAAGTAACATTTGTGAAGTTGCTGTATGGGTAGCTTCTTAAAAACTACACCAAACACTCCCAGTTGGAGGAAATACTAGACAACATTAGTAATTAATCTAGCATTGACTTCTATATACCGAAGTAAATAAAGCAAAGTATGAAGTAGTTACTCCTAGTACTTACTTTAGTCTTACTTCAAGAATAATTTGGAGTAAAACCTTTATTTTTTAGTATTTACTTGAAGTAAAAACTACACAATGGAGCATTTACTTGATGAATTTCCTTGAAAGATTTGAATTTCAAAATTCTTCCAAAGCGATAAATTAATTTGGCATGTCCCAAATTATCTCGTGGCCAATTGTCTTGCATCTATACAATCCATCCGACTGGTTGCAGCATTAGAGTATTTCTTTATCCGATCACTTTGCAAATCGATTAATACTCAAGTAACCAAGTACTGTTGAAACGACACCAGATACTTTTATAAGAGCACTGACCTAGAATCGACGAACAATAAGTACGTACTCTAAAGGACAGAATGGTTTACTACAGATATATCTTTAAAATTTTCTGTAATCGGTCATCATGCAGAATAATATAAAAAAGCTTGTTTCCAATAAATTTAAATTTCAAATTTTTACTTTAATCATTGTTTTCTTCTACAGACATTCGTGTTTTTACTTTTAGAGACAGGAATTTAAATTTTTTTCGAAATGAAAAAAGTGTAACCCAAAATTTCTTTTACTCATACTGGGGATGATAGCCTAATGAATGAATTTACATAAATGGCAGTTTATGAATGATGTTGACATTCATTAAAAATCGAAAGTAAAGATTTGGTAAGTCTTTGCCTTTTGAAAACGACTGACTTCGAGTCTTATTAATATTGGCTGATTAATTACAACGCACCACATGTTCATACAGAGTTCTTATTTTATCTTGAACGTTCTATTTGATTGGCAGCATTAATAATTGCTGACAAGGCAACTAATATCAAATCAGAATAAATTTTTCAATTCGGTTCTTCAGAGAACCATTTCATGCTAATTAATTATTAATTAATCCAGCAGCTGAAGTGCAATAATCCAATATTAATTCCGGACATCTATTTTGAAGGATTAGGAAAATAGTAAGAAGGAAATATAAATCGTTTCCTGCCACAACAAAAACACCGAAGGATCCCGAAGCCTTTCATCACGCTTAATTCAATGTGAAAGCGTCATAATACCAAAACAAAAATGATGATGTGCTTGAGTTTAAAATTACAAGTGACCTAACTACCTACTACATTCGAGCAATTCATAAAACTCCCGCAGTGCACTGCATTTTCTGTTTCCGTTAAATAAAAAATTCTTCTGATCGCTGTGATACCATTTAGTTAGCACTCCTCGTTTCACGTCTCATTGATTATTAATGATGGGAAGGTGGATCGTAGGCGTTCCTTCGTTTACGTAAGAATTGCAGTGCAGAGGTCGATAGTATTTTCAACAGAAAGACGCAAGTTTCCTTCTTTTTCGAAAGAATTAACATCGTTACGTAAGGAGTCGCTCGTTCTCAAATTATCCTGAAAGTGGCGAATGTGAAACATTGCGTGCTTCAGAAAGTTAGAAACGAGACCCGTATGTAAATAAGCGGGTTTATTATTAAATGCCAAAGAGGAATTAACAACAAACAAATCATCGAGGTAATCCTAGAGCGGATATGTTGTTATCACGCATTCCAACGCGTAGATTGAACCGAGGACGTTTTAACGAGCGCCGGTGTTTAATTAGACGCCTCAAATAAACTGAAGAATGCGTTCGTCGAAAAGTAAACAGAATCAATTGCGGTGCAATTATAATGCGAAAAAGGACGGATACAACAATGAGTGTTATTACCCGTTTACGTAAGCCGCCCGTAATCATGGTTTTCAAGTTTCTGGCGTTACGGTCGCGGATTTCTATTAGTTGTGGAGGTTATTAAGGTCATTTCTCGCGGTGATTATGCGCCATGCAAATTAACTTTCACGTCTGTAATGCAGTTTGCGATTTAAGTCGGACGCAGAACTTGTTTTGCGTAGTTTAGAAAATCTAGTTTGATTCGTTAATGAAATTCGCTGAATTTTGCCTAAATTGTTCTGAAAATAATTTGCTAATTAGCACCAGGAAATATGAATAACATTTGCGCAGTAAGATAAACTATTTGTTTAAAATCAATATTTGAAACCGTGTTCTCCTAACTTATCTAACAAAACCTATTCTTGGAATTTCATATATGGTATTGGAACATTGAGAGTCAATTAGCAAGTAAAAATAACTGACCATTACCACTTCTTCCTTCAAAAAGCCGCTTCAGGATTTCAACAGGAGCAACAGTCATAAAGCCTTTCCATCTCAATCTTCGTAATTCTTTTCGTGTATCTGGTTTTGAATCGAGTATTCGTTTTTTGATCTACTTTTGTAATGATGATATGACCTACCCAGTTCCACCTTGGATTGATTGTTATAAAAAAAATTATAAAAGAAATATTGTATGGTAATTGTCGGCAGAGAGTGATCAGAGCAAAATTCGAGACTTTGTATAAAAACTGTTTTAACGAACCATAAAATCTCACAAGGGGTTATGATTTGGGGATGCATGTCCAGTAAAGGTTTAAGCAAACTGGAGTTTAGTGATGGCATCATAAATACAGCTTTGCTGAATTTCAACAAGCATATTTCTATTTCATAAGTATTTTCTTGTACTGCGAAATGCTTCTTACTCTTGGTTTCCAGTTTAAGATTCGTTTGGTCCATATGTTGGCTGTACAAATAGTGACATGACCAACTCAGTTACATTTCAAAGTGACGATTCTTTCTCCTGCACGGTAAATTTAGTTCTTCGGCATATGTGCCATTTTGGGACATACTTCTCGTTAGCTGTTATATGGGACTATGCAAATTTTCATGTTTCCTATTTATACTTTATTTGAAAATGTCACAAATTTCAAAAACAGCTCACGTTAAGGCCGTATCTAGACTATTCTTTTTCTAGTACAAGATTTCGTTTAATTTCTAAAATATTTTTGAGCTGTATAGTAATAAAATTTTGGGCCGTACATTTTTTGAAAATAGTTTTTGTAGACAATTTCGATATTCTTTAGGTACTGTGCTATATTATACAATTTAAATTGAAATGGAACCAATACTGGTACAAAAATAGGGCAATCTAAAAGTGCCTTCGTTCGTCAATTGATTCAGAAGTTTGTTTCTCCCGTTCAAAGTGCATTTCATGTCCTAGATATGTATATGTATATTTATAGCTAACAGCTACCTATCTGTTCATATGACGATTTCAATTGAACCAGGTTCATTTAATATAAGATTATGGGGATATTGATTTTGATTCCACGTCTCCACGTAATTAGCCTTCGTGAAATAGAACTGGTTTTTGGATGCGAGGATAATTTGATCTTTTCTCATTTATTTTATGTAATTTCGTTTCAAGTTTCACTGTTTTTCCATTAATTCTTCACATCCTGTTCTGGTTGCTACATAATAAGTAGAAGTCGGATTTTAGGTGAAATGCCTTTGTTTAATCCTTAGGCTTTAAAAGATATCTCTTCGTTTCGACTCTTTCGAGTTATTTAACTCTATTTCGAATGAAACGAAGAAATATCTTTGAAAAAATCTCTAAAATCTTAAGAATTAAACCGGGGCATTTTACCTATAAAATCCGGCCTCTAATAATAACGAGATCTTAAACTTTCTGGTACTAAGGTCCGTTCTCTATGTTATTTCATGACTTTCAGCCATTTCTTCTACATACATCTAATATCTGCACAGTTCATTGCAAATCTGTTTATGACCATCATAACATGTTAAGTATTTTATGAGTTTCATATACATTGTTTGAAATGTCCAGTACCTTCCTGTATAATTTTAGCTCGATAAATTTTTCCGTAGTTTAAGTGACCAATTTTATCAGACTTTAGGAAACCGCGAGTTTCATTATAAGTTCATTCGTTTTATTGTGATTAAAACTCGATAATTTTCAACGACGCCGTTTTGTAAGCTTCAGAATGGATGGAATTCATAAGTCCTATACGTAACTACTCAATTAGTAAAAACTGACCGTAAAATAACTTTTTAAAGCTTTTATATTTCCTTCCAATAAAGGCAATCATTTCACGTTTGAAAACTTTTCTATTTTATGTGCACTAAGGACTTTCTTTTTTTTTACTTTACTTAAGTTTGAGGACATATAAAAATGATATTTTCTTTACAATTATCTATACATACATACAGGCCGTGTACTCGGACATCTCGTATTCAAAAGACAACTGTGTGGCTGTGCAATACAGAAGTCGTTCTACCACATCATGGTAATGGTGTAATGGTATCTCCCAACGCTCACGCGTTAAAGACACAATGTGTAGATTGATAAATTAAATTAAAATAGCAAAACCATCAGCAAAATATGTGATACACAAGGGCAATAGCATAAGCTTTTATGGTATATTAATGAAAATGTGTACAATGTTGTTATGTGCTGATTCTATTTTCACTTTTCATACTAGGTAAATATTTAGGATAAAATTTAAGCTTTAAAAATAATATTTCTTGTTAGTTATAATTGAACCTTGGTGTACTACACTTTTCTGTTTTAGTGCAGGTGATTGAGTGAGCGGAGCGATGCAAAAACAACCGATTTGTTATTTACGATCACATGCCGGCGAGGTAAACAAAAATCGGTTTTCTGTTCGATGACCGAGCGACCGCACACGTCAAATCAAATTTTCATGCACAGGGCGCGTTTACACTTGCACATCGGGCAATTAGTGAATATCGTGAGGCTTCGTAGCCGACGCAAATGAACACGTATCGATCAATCTGTTCACGACAGATCACGTCGACAATAGCCCCGTGCATTGTGTATGTGTGTGTGTTATGCCGCGGCCTGTTCACTCGCTCGCTCTCTCTCTCATCCCCGCTCCGGCATCGGCCGTCTCGCTCCGGAGTTATTATGGCGGTGCTGTCACGGTCACTCACCCATGCCACGCCTGAGATGCTAATCGACTAACCTCTAAATCTATTACCACTAAACTATCAAGTTCAATGCATATCGATATTAAAAGGATTACCGGCGAGTAATTGGCTGCGCAAGAGGGCGGACACCCGGAGTTTACCGCGCGGCCGGAGTAAATTTCAATTAAAAATTAATCCGCGCGCGTAAATTATCACCGCGCGCTCCGGGAGAGATAAAAAGCACTGGAAATTTCAGAGAGGATTCGCCAATTTATGGACTCCTGGTCGTTTTCTTTAAGTCCAATTATCTTCAAAGCATCAATTTTCCTGTAGAAATTTTACAATTGGGTATACATATCAGTGTCAATACTTAATCGTCAGTTTCGCTAATACTAGATTAGATCAAATGAGAGTATAAAAACTCCCTCAAATTTAGATTCGCATTTTTAATATATGTAATTAGAAAATGGATACCTCCCACACGATTTAGTTAATTTAAGCGAAAATTTAATAATAATTGCAATAATCCTGTTTTGCTTGGCGATACCCATTTACTTAATGTTACCATGAAATATATGATTGTTGGACTGTAGTCTCTACTTTTTTCGTCATGCAGCTTGAACCAGATATCTCACTTCTTGCTCTTTCCATTGCCGTCTTCTTTATTTACTGTTTCTATGATTTCATTAATCTACCAGTTCTGCTGTTTCCCCTCTAAATCCTGGATTCACGTATTCTTTGCATTGGCTCTTTATTACCATCCAGTATATATTTTCCAACTAACTTAATTGCTAAGTGGTAATAAAGGTACCTCCTAATTTGTTTACAAAATATTATGTGGCCACCAGTTTCGATATTATACATCTGACTGAAAAATAATAATTAAAATGAAATCATTTGAGAGAAGGAGGAATACCCATTCCGCCTTCTTCTCTTCAATGGTAGAAGAGGAATAGCTATTTCTCCTTCTTCTCTCCAATCATGGTTGATTTCATTTTTAATATTATTTTTTGACGATAGGAGGCTGATGAAAATAAAATATCAAAATCGGTAGCAATATAAAAATTTTAAAACAAATTAGGAAGTATCTTTATTACTATTTAACATATTTACCTAATTATGGACAACACTCAAATCTCTGCTAGTGACTTAATTTTGTTTTGTATGTTATTTTTCCAATCAGTTTCATATTAACACTTTAAACAATATTATACACTTTATAGGTACAATACAGTGGAATCAAGTGAAAGGATAATTAATGGGTCAATTCTGCGCATATCTGTAAGGACCGTAAGATCTGTAAGCCTGTAACTCAATTATTAAAATATAGAATTTTGAAGTTCTCTGGAAGGTTTGATTTCTCCTAGGTCTCTAGGATTACTCATAAGTCTCTGCGACATTATCTTAGAGACTTACAAGAAACCGTATCATACTAAGAACTTCAGAATTCCGTTTTTTAATAACTGACTTACAGGCTAACAGATCTTACGGTCCTTACAGATATGCGCAGAATTGACCCATTAGTCATTAACGGATGACGTTATAAGCGGAATGACAGTACTCTGTATGAAAACCAAACCACTGGGTACAAGTACGTCATAATAAGCGTTTTGTCACTATATGCGGAGTCATACTAAACGAACTCCACTGTATATACCTTTGTTTTTATTTTCCAGAGGAACTTCATTTTCATAACACCAACTTTATTTTTACTTTTCCATTAAGTTCTTAATTTCATTTCTAATGATTTTGTTATCATCCATTTTTTAATTACTTTCTCTTTCACCTCCTTGGTACTTTTTCTTGTTTACGAAAATATTTTTCTTGTCTCAAGCACTTTCATTATATTCCGCTCTTATGTGACTTTTTCCTTAAACTACAAATGAATGGAAATTGTGAAAGTCAAAACCGATCGGAAAACAACAAACAAAATGTTCGTCAAAACAGAAAATTAAACACAAACATAATATTAAAATATTTATTCGTAGTCTTTAAATAAATAAAGAATGGTTATGTCTGGCTGCAATCTTGGTTTTTTTTTTCTAATTGCAATCGCAATTTCATCCTTATAAGGATAATTTCAAACTAATTGCGTTTAGGATCAATATCACATGCTATGGTTACTTTCACTTCTGTTGCTTGCTTTCCTTGTTCCTTTTTGTTTTCGCCATGGTGTCGTTGGCGTATAATAATGCTTGATGTAATCATTCTCTTATAAATTTGCATTAAGACTCATCACTCGTCCTATTCTTTATTCACTTCTAATTTTAATGTACGTAGTTCTATTTACATTTTTAAATAGTTAATGTTGATGTTTAATTGGTGTTTATTTATTTATTGTAAATTTGCTTAATTTATACGTTACTTTGCATTTATAACTCTCTTAAGCGAAGATTACGTCCTTCTCTGCTTTGGCAGCTCTTAGACAATCGTTTATTTCCTTAAGGCTGTTTTACATAGGGGAAAGATGGGATAGATACTTTTGAAAAATATTTAAATACAAGATACTTTTGCAAATATATTTGTAAATACTTAAAAAAATACTCTATACCGGGTGTTCTTTTAAATGTAAATATTTAAACCTGTAATACATCACCATAAATGGCAACGATTGAATTCATATGTCCTTAACAAAAGTTTTACACATTTCGACAAAATCGCAGTTGAAAATCGGGCAAGAATTTATTGCACGTCTATGTCTTTGAGGTAGGTCAAGAAAAGGAAATTTATTCGACCGCAGAAAGCATCTGTTGGAACAAAAAACAGAACTGTAATCGAGCAGTGACCCAGTAACCTTTTGGCGAGTTCGCACGGTTAATAAAAACAATTTTTTTTCACGTCGCAGTAAGTTGTATCGTAGCCAAGGAATTTGCTTTATTTTATTTCATTTATGATCATGACAAACAATTTATTGCTCCGTATCCTTGGGAATCAATAGTTTAGTTTGTGAAAAGTGCAAATGTGCAATGCAAGAACATTTACAGCTAATGTCCCCGCATTTACACGATTATGGAACGTTTCATGTGTGTGTCGCTAATGATGGATGTCACTTTGAACAGTTAGTTGTTATAAACATTACTAAATTACAGTAGTGAACGTTTGAATGTTTTCTTCCACACTGATATTATACGGTGAGTGAGTGCGCCTTTGCATATTAGTCACGTCTGCGATGTTTATTGCCTACGACCAGCGAAGCAGGTTCCGTAAGTTTTTTTGTTGTTTTATGACCGCCATATAAGGAGCGGATAAAATAATTTCCCCCCGTTATGAATTTTTTTTTTTAATTTTTCCGTGTTCCATATGCTCTCACGGTAGTGTGGTTAAAGTTTTTGCACATATTTCACAAACACCCTGTATAAAAGTATCCGGTATCTAAGATACTTTGAAATAAAAAGATACTTGAAACAAATGCGGCTTCAGTGTCAAGCTTCTTTACATACTTTTCGATTAGCAAATTATTTACGATTATTTTTCAAGATTATTAGATGTTATACCTAAGTCTAAGCAGGTTTTAAAAAAATAAGTTGCCCCGAAGCTCGCCGCAGAAAATTGTCGACTCTCTCGCCGTTCGGTTATTCTAAGTACTTTTCAGTATCATGAAACACTTTTAAGTAATAATTTATTCAGATACAAGATACAAATACTTCTTGAATGTATCTTTATTTCGTACATACTTTATAGACGGGAAAAAATATTTAAATACAAGATACAAGATGCTATCTCGTATTTGATAAAGTATCTAGTATCTTTGATCTTCAAGATAGTTCCAGCTCGGGTTTTACACTACTCTCTTTCTAATACAAGATTTGGTTCAATTTTCCTGAACCTAATTTAAATTATATAGTAAATTGTATCAGAAATTAAATTGAATCAGTTGATAAAATAGAACGTGTTCTATCTCCAAACCACATTTGCAACCCAGATATTTCTTGTTCTAAATATGTAAATATTTATCAGATCATGAAAATTTTTAGTCTCCAGTAGTGCCCCTTTAAAGTGAAACTGTTTTGGCATGTATCTGTCCATCCTCACCTTCGTTAATCCGTCGTCATTTCAACAATACTTTGAACAATAACCTTTCAAGTTCCTCGTTCAGTGGGGGTTCCTTTCTATAAGTCTATAACTTTCACCGCCTTGCAACAGTATTGGAACAATATTCGATTGATGCCGCCTTACTTTATTTCTTTATTTATTTTATATTTCTAGTATTCTTAGAGAAAATACTTCTTCAATACATACATATTTATACGTTGGGTTAATTTGAAAATGAAGTCGTTTACAAAAAAAGGCGTTTTTGTTGATTCAAGACTTTTACTTTTGACCTTTCCTTGTTTTGATCCTCACAATTTATTTTACAAATTACTTTCGTTTTATTATTATTATAGTTTTGTAATTATATCAAATAAAGATTGAAGATACTCCAGAAATAGGTGTGAATTAACGAAAGTATGTTTTCAGGATAATAGACAAGTTTAAAGTGATGTTTTTTTCAGGACTGTATCAAAATCGTTTTACAATTTTGTAATTCGTCGTTCGAATTGAATTTGGACGCACGTTGTTGCTGTTGCTTAAAGCACAGACAAGACTTTCTTGATTGCGAAACGTCGACGGTGCAAAATACCTGCGGCGGCCAACTAGGACATCAATCAAAACTGCAAAGGAAAGCGAACGATCCTGCCGTCGCGTCGTCGACTCGAATAACCCATTTACTGCACGGATTAATTCAATTCCATGTGTTCCGCTTTATCTATCTCAAACAGACAGATATGACCAAGGTCGCGATATCATCTCGAATATTTCACTCTCTCGTTTTACGACAGGCATGTTTGCTGCGCGACGAGTTCCAAACGTGTACTTTATTTTTTATTTGTTTTAAAGGCCGATTGCATTTCATTCGCCGATTTCACGCGTCAGCCTCTCTCAATTGTTTCAAAACTGCGATGAACGTGTCGATGGATTTTTTGTTCGGTTTTAGAAATTAACTGCGGCGTGTGTAGTAGCCTCGAGCAGTTTCCAGTGCCTGCATACGATCGCCAACTGCTTTAATAATAAATTAAATCGAAACGATTCTAATAAGCCAACGGTAAGAAGAAATGATTCCAATCGCTAAGCCTAGATTAGTTCAAGAAATAATAATGACTCATGATCTGAAAACAATTTTTATAAATTGGTTTAAAAACATGTGTTTTACTTTTTTGTCAATATATGTTTTACAAAACGATCTGGCGTACAAAGGAAATTCATAGAAAAGAAAGACTTGAATTCCTTTAAACTTATTTCCTTCTATGGAATGGTATACAGTGTATCGTTTACAAAATTAGGACAAACTTGCTACATGCCTTACTTTAATATTTATTATCGGTTTCTTTAGCAGGGAATACACGATCCTACATGTCTTAACACATGTACGCGCATACATGTTCGCCGAACATCAACGTGCGTGTGTTGGCCCGAAAAACGCTTCGAACATGTACGCACATACAAAAAGTCCGTCGAACTTGTTTTCAGGATTTCCTGAAAACAAGTACGTGCGTTGATATTTGCGCGTACATGTTCGATCGTGTGGTTGCCAAACGCACATGTTCGCCACGGACTTATTCAATGCAGTGCGTCGACGTCGTGCATACTCTTTTCCACAGCACCTCGAAACAGCCAATTTATGATTTTTAATAAATAAATTCCCGGCAATGTGTGGTGGCAGATCCTGCAATTGGAACTATTAAACTGGGGACTTATCACAGCTTTGTTTATTATTATTTTTTTTGTACTTTTGTTTTATTATAATAGCGCACGCCAGTGCCACCAAAGATAACTCTTCCGACATCGTCTTGGTTGATAACTGGACTATGATGTCTTAAGACAAGTTCGATCGTGTGTAGTATGGTACTATGTGACGTTGATGTTCGGCGAACATGTACGCGCGTACATGTGTTAAGACATGTTGGATCGTGTATTCCCTACTTTTTACTAATTTTTAATTTATATCTTATAAAAAGACAAGTATCTGCAGCAGAAACAACGTAACGTAGATAGTAAGAAATTATCGGGAATATCATTTTATAAATAAATTACATAACAGACATGACCGTAGCCTTTGACTCCCTGATGCAAAAATATTTACAAACTTAGTGGGACTTAAATTTTTGAATACCATTCGTAAGAATCACGATTCTGTTACCAAAGCAAAAGAATCATGAATGAAAATCATGTTACCTCGGAAAGTCTATAACATAACACTGTACCTATTATATAAATTCATTTTTTTATATAATTATACTAGAGAAAGTCGTAATTTTTTTTGGAATAATGAACTCTAATATGGTCATTCCTTACAGGTCAACTTCCTGTTGTAAAAAGTAGAATTCTGCAAACTTTACAGCCTCGCCTCGGGTGCTCCTGTTTACTTAACAGCAAGTTGTATCACTTTCTGTCCAACAAGCTTGCGTGTAATTCCTAGAATGTATTTATTACATTACGTTTGTCTGTTCTTTTTTTGTTTTATCTTATGTAGAAATTGAATTTGTATTTTTTTAGAAACTCTATTACAATATTACATCACTTCCTCTGCTTGAGATTAAACGCAGGACTTCTCGAATTTCAAAGGACGATTCTTCTTCAGCCGTGTAACGCCCCGATGGAAATCAGATTGATTCTCGAAACTCAAGTGGTAGCCCGGAATCGATCGATCCAACTAATGCATCTGACTGAAACTTATTAGTCCGGCCTCTCCTTGACCTTTTCTTGCTCCGCGAAGCGGACCCAAATATCTTCTTTTTTTGTTTCCGGAGCGACTTTTTGTATCCTTGCAAAGAAAGGGCCGTAGTCGATTCAAAATCTCTTTTTACGTTTGATTTAACTAAATTAAATTCGAATTTAATCGGAATTTCAGATCGTAAATAAAAGTAAAACAGTCTAAAATTAACGGTTTCTATTTTCGTGCGAAACTTTGCCCGCGCGTGCCTATTTTTATGTGTTGATTTAGGTGAGAACTCGCTGCAGTTGCCCGAGGGTGTGATACTCGTACACACAAGTTAGTGGGTCAAGTAAGAACGAGAGTAACTCCCGATTTCTAGTTCGTGTTCTCGCTGTGAATTTGTATGTACAACTATCACTGAATACAGACAGCTTATTTTATCAACTGCCGAAAGTCTTTTGGATTAGTAACTACATCGAACGATAATACTCAACGAATTTGTTGATAACGTCGTACTTATCTTCGTCACAATCAAACAGCCTGATGTTTACGTGATTTATTGTTAATAAGAATGTAGAGCACGTGTCTACGCGAAAAGTCTAAGGAAGGTATTAATCAAAACAATGTAAATATTTTGTTTTCGTACTTTGCGTTGAAATTTTACAGATTACACACCTTACCATCCATTTTAAATTTATTACTGGATTGGACAAGTGTCTACTGAAGTTTATAACTCATTTTAAGTTTGGTTTGTTTAAAGCTTCACCGGACTTTCTGCCACATTGTCATTTCCTCTTGGCGAATCTTGTTGTTGATGGCTGATGAGAGATACAAAAAGGGACACGATTTCATTTATTCTGACAGAAAGTTGAAATAATAAGTACTTTACGATGAACTTGAGAAGCCCAGGGCCGAGATCTTTACTAGAAGAAACATTTGGTTATACACTAATTAGTTCTGGGTAGTGAACAGTATAACTTGACGATAATGGCAGAATTCGGGAAACCACGTACATTGAGAATAAAGTTAAACTTTATGACACTGATTCAGAAGAATAGGAAACGAGATCCATTAGTTGAAATTCATCCCCTTTTATAAGTGTTTTACGTGGGCTCATGATGTAGGTGTTCCGACCCGCCTACTGAAGCCTGAATTCTAGGAACTGCATATCCAATACGTGCTATAATTATAATTGAACAATTTGTGTAGGTATTATTTGCATTTATTTATTAGTTTTGACCCCAAATTGTTCAAAATTAGATTCAAAAGTTATGCCAAGAGTTCTACATGCGGCAAAAAATACACTTAATGGATCTGTGTTTAAATATTGTTCTTAGTTTCTAAAAGTAAATATTGCATGCTTTTTATTATTATTATTAAGTTAAGTTATAAAATCGTAGTTATTTTAATTTTCTTGGTGTACTATTCATGTGCCAGAGAGAAAATCGTCGATGGCGAGTGAATGGTATACAGAAAGGAATAGTACTTAATTCTGAATCACATGGCATAAAATATACCGGATGTTCTACTTAAAACAAATGACCCTTTGGACAGTTGGAATCAATCGGACTTGCAGTTACTTTTCAACTACCCTATAAATAATGAATTGTAAAATTAGACACGTAGTGTGGCCAAATTTGATATCATAGCTTTTGTTTCATAAAGAAGACAACTCCCATAAACAAAGTACCGCAAGTTGAAATTATTTAAAAAACCATCTGTCTAAAACCGCTTTAGAATTTTGAGAGGAATTAAAAAATGCAATAAAATGTAATTTTATTTAAAACCGGAAAGTTGACAGCAGCTTCCGGTGTAATCGATTCAAATGGAAAGGCCGTAAATCTTTAATGAGCGAGTTGTTGCGTGAATCGCCCTGTATACCTATGACTAATGTTCACACTCATTTATACCTAAGTAATTCATAAAGATTTCTTTAAATACGTGTTTGCTTATAAACATAAACATCTTGCCATAAATAAAGTACAGTCGCAGCTCTATAACTCGAACCTCCATTACTCGAAATTTTCTCTTAGTCGAAATTTACTGATGTCCCTGAACGTTGTGTATAATTGAAATCTACTTCTTTAACTCGAAATTTCTATAACTCGAAGTAATTTTCCGATCCCTTGAGATTCGAGTTATGGAGCTTCGACTGTAGTTCAAAATAAATCATTCGTTATTTCGTAATATGTATGTATAGCCATTTTTGTCTCATCTCTGCTATTTTTCAAGTTTTAACGAAACATTCGGTATGAAAATCGTAACTTTTTTTTTCTTTTTCAAATAAAAAATGCTAATATGAGCTCAGGACTGTAAAACTGAAAATGAAATAATATTTATTTATCTACTCATTATTATTTATGTCTATATTAATTCACTACTTGTCGAAGTCGTTGACAAACATTGGTGGTGAAAAAATATTATGTATATAAACCTTCCCTGTGGAAAATGTAGATCATAAACTGCGTTACTAACCATATTAAAGAAATAATGTATCTAAGCAATTAGATAATAGTAGATTATACATCAAGGGAGTGAAGTGTATGTATCATTTTTACCAGAGGTGCAGTTTGTAGCCAGAGGGTTCTACAAAACACCGAGGGGAAAAATCATTCACCCCCGAGGTGTATATACTATTTTTTGTACGACCCAACGATTTTAATTGAAAAAACCTCAAAGTTTTTAAATTATTTTTAACTGTCAACATGACATTCCTTCTCTTCTTTTACGAACACAAAAAACACTTAGGTTCTGATGGATGACAAACGGAATATTAAATTGGCCATGCTTTTTGCTCTTTGCCACTTTATTCCCTCAAATTAGGAAGTAAAATTGCTCATTATATAGAGGAAGGTGCAAAAAATTATTAACGTAGTTAACCACTCAATCAAGTTAACTGTACTGTTAAGCAATATCATTGGAGGAAAGTTTCCACCAATAATATTGCTTAACCACGCAGTTAACATGATCGAGTGGTTAACTACGTTTTATACTACTGGCCCTTAATAAACTTCGTAATTTATTTCACTATTTCATTTTTATCAAAAGCAAAACTGGTGTTATTTAATTGTTCAAAAAAAAATAATTTACAGTGATTCTATCAGATTATAAAAATACAATATGACCATAAAGTTTTCTGATCAACCTCTGAAATCAAGAAGATATCAGGTGTTCAATTGAAAAGTTCATTAAGCAGCTCCTTTGAATTTTTCGTAACTTTGTGAAACATGAAACTTGAATTCGATAAAAAAAATCTCATATTCCATAGCCGAAAGCCATCGATAAAAAAAGGACGTCCTGTTTAGCCCTCAAAACAGGTAATCTGTAATAATCTCAATGAAAAGGGAACTTAATTCAAGAAATGAATAAAATAACGAAACAAACACGTTAGGCAACTGTTTGACAACTGTCCTCCATCAAACGTCAGTCGCTTTAGGAAGTCAACCGTTTCTCCCTCCTTTCTTCATCAAAAAATCAAAACCAACTTAATGAACTTTTCAATTGAACAGCGCCATGTTTGATTCATTATACAGTCATAATTAATTTGACAGGTTTCAAGCGAACATAATTGCAAGTATGGTGCTTACAGACGTGTTTTTGTATACGTACTATACAATCATGTATATATAGGTGATTACCGAATATTTCTACCATCGACAATATTGTCGAGGTCCCTATGTAATTACTGTTTTCCATAACTACTCATTGCATTGCATAGTGTACTTCCATTCAAAGAATACCTTTAAATACTCATTTCGTACAAAATTCCAAAATTAGTTGAAAAAAGAAAAAAACGAGCAAACAAGTAAAAATAAATAACAACTTCGTGCGCTCATCATTCAACCGAGAAACATAAGCAGACCAAAAATTAAAATCTCATGTTTTAAATAATATAATGAAAAATGCATATTTGATTTTTATAGACAATAGCTTCTTCCGTTTAAGATAATAAGCACTTGTAAAATTAATTTAAATACACAAATTTTAACAGAAAAAAAAACGTTACTTGTGTTTATCATAATCTAACAAAATCTAAAAAAAAGTATAAAGTATACAAAACCGTCGATGTATTGAGATTATCAATATTATCTTGAATACTTAACGATAGGGAAACGGAAAAATATAATAAATAAATGTTTATTTATTACATATATTTGATCATAATACCATACAGTTAAACAATGAGGTAAAATTGCCGCTATTTTAATTTACAAATAAAATAAAACTGTGGTTACTAAATTCCTATAACTGGGGTTAAAAATATTGGTTGCCAGGAGACAAAGGGGGCCCGCGCGCAACTATAAGGCCTATCATTTTTAACATATCGTTTAATATTCTATAGGGGGCCTACTTCTACGAGGGTCAACTTGACATTCAACAAACTGACACTTAAGGCCATTTTACAATACCCCATTATTTCTTGTATAAAGTAGTGCTGGCAACCTAAATCGATTTTTTGGATAATCGGTTAACCGGTTTTGGATATCCGCGGTTTTGGAGAAAACCGAAAACCGGTTATCCGGATAACTCGGTTATTCGAGTATCCAGTTATACGGAAAACCGGTTATTCGAATATCCAGTTATTCGGATAACCGGATATTTGGATATTATCAGTTTCTTGGATAATCGAATAATCGGTTTTAACCATTATTTGGATAGCCGATTATATCCGAAACCGGTTTTTAAAGAAGCCGATTATTCGGTTTAAATTTTTTCCGGTTTTTGCCAGCACTATTAGAAACAGCAGTCTTATTTTAATAAATAGGGAATTAAAGAAAATTCCTTTTGAGCTAAAATTATGTCGGTAGAAATATTTCAAGTACACAAACTGAAACTATTTGCGTTAGTTTTATAATTTGTTGAACATTGTTCATTAGATAGGTATAACAAGAATAATTATATCAGGAAAAAAACTTTTACTTTTATTACCTATTTAAAAGCACAAACATATTATTGTGAGTAGTGACAAAAATTCAGTTCTTTTTAATATGTCCTAATTAACCGGCTTTCGGTTAATCAATTGGGATAATTCAAAAATTGAATAATCGGTTTTTCGAATATCCGAATAGTCAGTTTTTGGATATCCGAATAGTCGGTTTCTTGGATAATCGAATAATCGGTTTTAACCATTATTTGGATAGCCGATTATATCCGAAACCGGTTTTTAAAGAAACCGATTATTCGGTTTAAATTTTTTCCGGTTTTTGCCAGCACTAGTATAAAGGTCTGGTTCCTTGTCTTAAACAATTTAATTTGTGCAGTAAATTGTATCAAAATTTAAACTGATCTAAAAACTATATTGAAAAATAGAACGTGTTCTATCCCCAAACCGTATCTGCATCCCAAAAATTTCTAATTAAACTAAATTTTTTACAAAAGTAGTATAAAACGAAGACTAGTAGATTTGAGCACAAGTAAATAGTGCTAGGTTTTTTTTATGCTGACCCTTAAATCAAGGATCGAAAAAATTCTATAATCACATCACGAATGAACTGTTCAGTTTTTGAAACTATTCGTTTAAATCCGTTCTTCGAGCCTCGTTCTTTTAGCTAAATTTTGAAAAACTAAGGCGCGCAAAAATCGAGCGTAATTTGCGTGAAAAACCAGGATGTTTTTCACAAATTATAAAAATCTTGCGATTTTAATATGAAAACAAAGAAAACACCGACGAAGGGTTTTGGATCGGGTCAAAGGCCGTCGTCCATCCATGCATGGCCCGAATACAAAGAATGAGGATGAACACGAAAATTTCGTGGAATCTTCGAAATCATGCAATTTTAAAAAATAAACAACGTGGAATTGAAGTGGTTGTTTGGTAAAGTGACAATTCGGACAATTATTAAAATTCCGGTAATGAGTAATTAAATTCGGACTGTCTGGGCGGCCGAGACGGAAACAAAAGACGACGACAAACTTAGGGCCGCACAAAAGCAAGGAAAAATCAATAATTCTAATTGGCGTTAAAACTTGAGAGAACGCAAAGTGCAGCCATTTTTGTCGCCGTCGGCGCGTCGTCGAATTTCGTACTTACGCTATCTGGGTGCGGGGCGGAGAAGACGTCGTCGGTTAATCCAACAGTAATAAAGGTAAGTAATCCAAGAGGAGGAACGGGTGTAGAAGTACACAATCCTTACTGCAGCGCAGCACAGAGAAACACTGAAAAATACGGTTTTTCCTCGGGCGGCACCAACTAATTTAATAACAACAACAACACACAGACAGACACGACGACGATAAGGATCCGAAAATAGTCGTGAACGGCCTCTCGCTTATTGTAGGCCACTACTTCGCCGCCGTCGCCGCGATGGTGCTCGGGCGAACCGAAAAGAACGGTACATAAATAGGCGCTGCTACGTGGCAGATTTCGCGCGAAAGAAACTGAAAATAGCGGTCGCGAACGCACAAAGGTTTATCGCGAAAGTAAACAGAATTCTGATGAATAATAAACCAGGGCTCTTGCTTGGAAATGGAGTATTCGCCTCCGCGGAGGCCACTGCACAACAAACAATCAGGAACACCCGCACACACACACGCAAGAACTGATTGCACCCGCGTTATCTGCGGCGAGGAACCGTCGAAGGGGGCCACAAAAGTGTGGCTTTTGAGGATTTTCTGCGGCGGTAAAAACTCTGCAGGCGCGGCTCGGACTCGGCTCGACACGCACCTCACTAAGGTCCGGACTCAAATGCGAGGCGCGCGGCCGCGGAGGAGCGCAACGCAGGACCGTGCGAAGGGGGGAAGCGGACGGTCGGTAAAACCACTTTGTAGTGTTCACGTGAGGCCGAAGCCCAGCTAGATACTCGTGAAAGATGTAAAATGTGAAATTGGAATTTAAGAACGCGGGCGGGACGGTGCCGTTTTCGCGCCTTCGACGCCCCGGAAAAAGCTCCGGGAATGATTCTATTAATGTTCTCCTTTAGCATAAAAGGCGGATTCAAACAAAAGACAATTAAACACGCGTTCAAATTTATTAAACACCAAGACTTTTTAAATTGAAACGAAACCAATAATAGCAAACATAATACCTATTTTATTTATATTACGCTATCGAATTTATAAAACAGAAGCAGTATATTATTGTTTTTCTATTTTGGTTCTTTAATAACCACTTTATGAAACTCATTTGGGTTTTTTTAAAGTAGCTCATTAAAGCATTCAAAATTTTATTTTGTTAGGTTGGCGATAACATTTGTTTATCTACGACCATCACTGTAAATGACGAATTACGTACAACGCATATTTATGCGAGTATAATTAAGCGAGTGTTTACGAACTGTCATAAACTGTCGTGCGTAATGTAACAAAATCACACAGCGAGGACATTTATATCTTAACCTAACTTTGCGTACGCTTGTAGTTAGATCTACGTAGCCCCATCACATCAGATTGACAGTTGTCGAAACTGCGACTGTCACTGCTAATTATTTTGAATTTGAATAATAAGGTAATTTTTGTGGTCGTGGGTAGACTATATAATATAATATATTATCACATGTTTATATTTAAGAAGAAAATTGAAAAAAATTTTATACATATTTTATAAGACAGCTTAGCACCTTGCGCTTCGTTTCCTAAACTTGAACGCGTGTCTTATAGAACTACCTATTAACATATTTTTTAATTACACACCTCACTTTAATGTTTTTGACGTTTTGACGTTTGATGCATGTCACTAGTAATTCTGGCGTTTAATTCAAAAATTTTATTTATATACATTGACAGAAATATAACCTCAATAAAAGCCTGATTTACTAAATTTGTCGAAATACGCACGACATGTCAAGCTTTTGCAGTTTTTATTGTCCGCTACTGTACATTATAAATCACTTGCAACAATATTGGCCACGTGAGAGTGTCAAATGTACCCGTACAGAAAAATTAAATTATATGAAATATTATTTCTGATTTGGACCTCCTGAAGAATAGTAAACATACTAGGTCAATTTTGACAACTGAAATACATAATAGATTATGACTATAATTTGTAGACATTTAGAAAATGAAATTCTTATGTGAAACCATAATGAGAAAGGCCAAAAAATACGGGGTTAAATATAAATAAGGCTTTTTAAAAAAGACACGAAATAAAAGTGGTTGTAAATGACGATTAAATTAGCTACTATCGTCTGCTTACAAAACTAAAAATAGTTGTTATCAAATTTTATTGCATACCCTTGATATCTAAAATTTGAACATAAAATAAAGTATTACTTAAAATATTATTAATAATAGACTTCTAGTTTTGCCCAGAAATTATAGGTGGATACATCTTAGATATTGAGAGGTATATCAAATCACTTCAAAAGTAACTTCTCCATTCCAAGAAAGGAAACTTAACCCAGTCTTAACTAAGATATCTTCCTTCACGTGCTTCTACGAACTTGCTAAAGATTTGAAAATGGTAGTTCACCGAAACACGTCTTCTTTACACCAACTTTGATGAACGTAAAATAAAAGGTTTTTACAACGACTGCATTTATAGTGAGTGACTCAAGGCAAATACATTTTCCAAATTTAAATTTTCGATTAGTCTCTAATATCATAGATAATCCTTTACAAAAAAGACTTACCTTTATAAATAAAGAAAATGTATTCGTTAAGAAGCTAACATTGAAGAATAAAATTCAATGTTCATCTTTTGATCGCGTTTTGATTTTATCTTTATTGATATAGATGCAACAACAACTAATTAAAATAAAAGTTTGGTACCTAATGAATTAAATCAGAACAACTTCAAAAATCACACTCGTGAAATTCATACAGTAAATAATTCTGAATGGAAATGTAAACAAAATTGTTAAAGGCGATTAACTGCTAACAATTTAAATATAAATTAAAAACATGAAAAAGAAAACATGAGAAATAAAAAAGCGCTTAATCTTTTTTAATGAAAAATTAAAATAAGAAACTCAATTATGTATCTACAGGTTGTCCAGGAGGAAAGGTGAATACTTCGTGGGGGTTTAGAATAAGTTATTGTAAGTTTATATAAACATGTAGTCCTTTTATTAATAGTTTCTGAAATACATCTACGAGGGCGGTTCAAATTTGATCTGCATTCTATTTTTTTTAGGCACAATTAAAGAGCTACTACGAAATGGTTTTGCATTCATCGTGGTAGGCATATTAGCTGACGTCATATACAATTGCAACTTATTTGAATCAATGTTGTCAGTTTTATTAGCCACGGATACCAACAACAATGTTTCAAATTCTGTTGAGGAACGTATAATTATTAAATTTCTTTTTAATCAGAGACTTCAAAGGCAGTTTGGAGAAGAATGTTTATCTCTCAGATGAATCTTTGATTGGTGTAAATCCTTCCATGATGGTCCCGAACACGTGACAAACTTGCCGCATGCTGCTCGTCCAACGTCTGCTGGGAACATCCAAAAAGTTGAAGCTCATCTGGAGCAACAAGATAATATCTGTGAAGGAAATGACACGCGATGGGGTCGTTTCGCCCCTACAGTTTGGCCCCCGCCGTTTCGCTTCTGGTCCCGATTCGCCGCCGACCCATTTCGCCCCCAAGTTTAGAAATGACATTGAGTCCTTTCAATCATCAGTCCTTTAATGTTCTTTATTGCATTAAATAACAGTGACAAGATGTGTTTGTTACGTCGTCAGAAACGTTTATTTTGCATAAATTTATTTTACTTGATAATTTAAATCATATCATTTTATTCTTATTGTAGATATCAATTTTCTATTGAAATGTAGAATGTGTGTAACAGAACCTTAAATGATCGCCACAGAACGAATAATAACATAGAAGGCTGGCATCGCGATTTTCAAAGTACTTGCGGTAATTTATTTCCAAATATATTTCAATTTATAGATATGAAATTTCACAATTATTATTAGGTGTTAGAAAAAATTAACCAAAAATAAAGTATAATTTCCACAAAAATTGAAAATATTGTAGAAAGGTATGGTAGGATAGATACTATGGATTATTTGTTAGGTATTGCTCATAATTTTGAATTTTAAAATATTTTGTAATATGTATTATTTAATAAATATTATTTTCAAAATTCTCTATTATTTTTGGGGGCGAAACGGTCGAGGGTGATACGGTACGAGGACGAAACATCCCGGGATGAAACGGCGGGGGCTAAACAGTGGAGGCTAAACGGTGGGGGCGAAACATCACATAACCAAATGACACAACAATTAATTTCACTTATTATAGAGGGTGTCTCAAAACCTATGTCTTTAATTAAAACTGTAAGTTATACAACATTATAAAACAGATTGATTCCTCAAATATGAACGGTATTGCTTAAAAAAGAAAAGCTGACCTACTCCAAGCGCGTGCAGATCCTTTGTTTTGAAATGTCTGCTTAGTTTATGACTTGTGGACAAGTGGACTTGCCACTTTCAATAAAAAGCAATAAACTGCAATATTTTTTTTATTTACGTTTGAAAGAACTAGGCCAAGGTCTCAGATACCGCGCGCGCGGCAAATTTCTTACATCCACCTGTGTTTCACCGACACTGGCATAGTGAAATGCGTTTTTCGAAATAAAATGTGTTTATGTGAAATTAAAAAAATGTACAGTACAGCACAAAATGCACATCGAACATGTTGTCATACTGTACATTCATTATAACTTTAGAATTTTACTAAAGTTCTTGGCACTGATATTTGTAATTACAATAAATGTTCAAAATGTTGTCCTGCGGTTTTAACACATAATTCGCCATAACAAAGCCACTATGTCTATCAATTCCTCATTGGAATACACATGGGCCATATTTATTACTTATTTACACTTAAATATTATTTGTAGTATCATTGATAAAGAAGCTGATCAGTTTCGTTACGCAAATAAACAAAATAAACAGCCCTCTTATTCCGGCGAATCAACTGTTTACGAATGCGTCCATGATATGCCTCTTGACCAATCAGACGCTGTGTCTGATTTAAACACAGTCACATGTTATGCCGGATTCACTAACTTGTATATTACACCATTTCTACTTATCCGATTTCGATGTCTTTTACTATATTGCACTATATGCTATATTACGATGAAGAATGAAATCAACATGAAGCACCAAATTTAAATTATTTGTCACATAGCTGCGACATCGCACGACAGGGTTTTGACCTATAACTTCAATTATTTGATTTACCTAAATTATTCAATAGTTAATCAATATTTATGCTAGAATACATTAATAAAAGACTACATGTTTATATAAACTTTTTGACTTACAATATGACATTACAGTATGACGTTTACAAAAGGTTCTTCCTTACAATTTGGTCTCAATGGTCGCCCGACCTAATAAAAATTTGTAGTCCGACTTGGCGTTTCATTTCTCTATTACAACTCATTATATACCCCCACAAAATATTGACCTTTCCTCCCGGGACAGCCTGTATACCTTCTGAAAAAGCAACGTCCCTTTCCTTCTTCATAGTTAATGACCGGTCCCAGGAAATTGTGGTGTCTTTTATTTAGAATTTCTTGAATATATAAAATCCAAAATAAAAAATGTGAAATTAAATTTTTATCA
Organism: Dorcus parallelipipedus; assembly: GCA_958336345.1. Taxonomy (NCBI): domain Eukaryota; kingdom Metazoa; phylum Arthropoda; class Insecta; order Coleoptera; family Lucanidae; genus Dorcus; species Dorcus parallelipipedus. Next base: position 39,165,725 of record OY284482.1, on the reverse strand, counting down.
ATAATAATAATAAACAGGGTTAATATAAAGCTGTTAATATAAAATTTAATAGGTTAAAACAGTTTCAGCATTTGCGTTTATAATACAACATTAAAAAGGAAATCAAATTACCTCTTCCTTTTCTGCTTCTCTTAATTGCTCTTGACGACCTTGTTTATTTATTGTCTACCCTGAAGAAACTGTCAATGTTCGGTGAAACGTCATCATTTAAGTCGATTTTAAAAGCTGTCACGCGGATAATTATTACGAAGTATTTGATAAACTTAGGAAAGGTTTTTTGACGAAACAGAATGATTAAAACTTCATTGTTTATGTAAATAATAAAAATGTCTGATCAAAGAAATTCAATTTACTATTACAAAATATAATATTATATTATTAATAAATTCAAGTATCACTAGTAAAAAAAATATACAAATATGAAGCTCATGATTTGTGTATTTAATGATTTTTTGTAAAATCCTGAAACAGGTAAATTTTTAATTTTAAAAAGACACATTTAATGCAATAATCTTTCCTCGATCGGTATTTGTTTTTCCGCTGTGACGTCTTTAATAATTTTTTAAAACCTTGTCTTGCAGATTTTGATAGATCCTCTCATCAGCAAAATGGTGATACAAAAAATAGTTCCTTCTGGATTCTGGATTTGGTGTGGGGGGTGAATGTGAATCCACATGCACTTAGGCCACAATTTGGGCCCATTGTACTACCCCCATGTTCAGCAGTGTTTAACCGTCAGCGTTCCTCGAGCCATCCCACTCTTTCGATGAAGCCGAGAACGTCTGACGGAGGGGCACTGCGAATTCCAGCCATGTCAGGCCAGAAATCCCCTAACATGGAACCTCTGATTGAGGCAAGTGCTGGGCAATCACAAAGGATATGCTCAACCGTTTCTTCCTCTAAATTACAACCTCTACAAATTGGGCTGTCTGTTAGTCCTATGCGATGCATATGCTTGTTCAATTTGCAGTGGCCCGAGAGTATTCCTACGAATAAACGTAGTCTTTTCCTGGGTAGTTGCATACAGAATCGTGTCAGTTTAAGCGATGGGGCCGTTATAGCCTCTTTCGCTTGGCGGCACTTGTTTAGCTTTGCCCATCTATCGGTATGTCGATTCTGAGATCTCTGTTTCAGTAAGGCATTGAACAGACTTGATGACGGCATCATGGCAGGTTCGGGGCCCCAAAAGGGTTGCCCAGCTCCCTGTCTAGCTAGTTCATCTGCCTGCTCATTGCCAAATGTTCCAGAGTGTCCTTTAACCCAAGTGAGTTGCAGGGTGTTATGTTTTGCCACTTGTTCTAATGTGCTGTGGCATTGGAATGTTATCCCTAAGGATATTTTGTTGCTGTTTAGAGCCAATAATGCCGCTCTACTGTCGCTAGCTATTCTAATGATTTTGTTCTGAATGTCTCGATCCAGAATTGCTCTTGCACCTTCTGTGATGGCAACTAGTTCTGCTTGAAAAACAGTTGTCAGTTGGCCGAGTGCTATGCTTATATGAAGGTCTAGGTCATCGGAGAAAATTCCTGCGCCTGTTCCTTTTAAGGTCTTAGATCCATCAGTGAAGATGGATATATCGGGTTTGGGTGCATCGTCAGTATTCAAGAGAACGCTGAAATGCTTCCTGAATATATATGTAGGTGGGAGGGAGTCAACTGTCGCCCCAAAAAGAGGAGTCTCTTGTAGAGCCTCCTCCAGAATGAGGTGGTGCCTACCTCCAATACTTTTGTTATTATTATTCCACACCTTTTTTGCCCGCAGTCTCAGGGCTGATCCCAGTGCCATCTCCTCCACATATATATCCAGTGGAGGGAGACCAAGGATGGCCTCTAAGGCGGCAGTAGGGGTGGATTTCAACGCGCCGGTAGCATTCAGACATGCAAGTCTTTGTACGTGCGAAAGCTCCGATGCTGTTGTCGATAGTCTGGTTCTGGGCCACCAGACCAACGCTCCGTAGCAGAGCATGGGCCTTATAACGGCAGTGTACAGCCATAGGGCGGCTTTTGGTGATGGTCCCCAAAGTCTGCCCATCGCACGGCGACACTGCCAAAAGGCGACACACGCTTTTGCTACTTTTACATTAACATGTTTACCCCAATTCAGTTTCCGGTCAAAAATGACTCCCAGATATTTGACTTCATCTGAAAAGGTTAGTTCCGTTTGGAAAAGTTTAGGAACTCTACGGATCTCGACTTTTCTCTTTTTTGTGAACAGAATCATTTCCGTCTTTGAGGGATTAATTGTCAAAGAGTGTTCTGCGCACCAGTTTTCAGTCAATTTGAGTGCTGTTTGCATTAGGTTGCACAGCACTTGTTCATATTTCCCATTAAGCAGGATAGTTATATCATCTGCATATCCTACTGTGTAGAAGCCTGCTCCATTAAGTTGACGGAGGAGGCTGTCCACTACTATGTTCCATAGTAGGGGTGATAAGACGCCACCCTGAGGACAGCCTCTGCTTACCGTTCCCCTAAGAGACACGTTTCCAACAGTAATATGTACAGCTCTATATTTCAAGAGCTGTAGAATCCATTCTCTAAGAATGTGGTTTACTTCATGTTCACGTAGTGCTTGTTCGACACTGTTGAAGGTGGTTTTGTCAAACGCACCTTCTATGTCTATGAAAACTCCTAAGGTGAACATTTTGTTGTTTATGGCTTTTTCTATCCGCCCGGTTACAGAATGTAGGGCGGATTCTGTAGATTTGCCTGCTAAGTAGGCATGTTGGTTGTAGTGTAACGGTTTGTTGACTAGAACTTCCTCTCTCATGAGCCTGTCGCATAGTCTCTCCAAAGTCTTCAAAAAGAAGGATGTGAGACTAATTGGGCGATAGGATTTTGCGAGAGAGTAGTCTTTTCGTCCTGGTTTTGGTATAAATACCACTTTTATTTCCCTCCAGTTCTTAGGGATGTATCTCCAAGCGATACACCCTTTAAGAATACGTATCAGGTAGGGTAGAATTGTTTCCAGTCCCCATTGGAGGAGGACGGGAAAAACGCCGTCCAAACCTGGCGATTTGAAGGGGTGAAAGGTTTTAATTGCCCAGATTGTTCTTTCTTTCTCCACTACTCGGTCGGCAAACTCCCAATCCTCTTCCGTTAGGAGTGTATCGGGAGCCTCCATCCATGCAGGTACGGGATTGATATTGCAACCTGGGAAATGTGTGTCCATCAGTACCTTTGCTGTTTCCTCAACGTTGGTGGTAAAAGAACCATCCTCACGTTTTAGACTAGCTGGTTGCTGATGTGGGTCTTTGGCTAGTATTTTGTTGAGACGAGCAGAATCTCTGGTAGTCTCAATTTTGTTGCAGAAGGATCTCCATGTCTCCCTCTGTCTTTCCCTAATTTTCTTTTTATACAGTCTTTGGTGGCGTTTATATGCGGCCCAGTCGTCTGTATTTCTAGTGTTTTTTGCTTTATTGAACAGTTTGCCCAAGGTAAGTTTCAGTTTATCAAGCTGTCTGCACCACCATATGGTGGGCTGGCGTGCCTGGACTGTTTTTACTGGACATGCCTGTTCATAGGATTTTTTAATAGAGTCTTCAAGAAGGTCAACTTCTCTTTGCAGCTCTACTATTGTTTGAATTCTTCCGGAGACAGGAGGAGTCCGAAGTCTGTCCTCCAGGCACTTCAGATAAAGCGCTCTGTCGGTAGATCTCGGATTTCTGTACTCCTTAGGAATAGCTTCGCAGGTATTAATTTTGAAGCTAATCATTCTATGGTCTGACATGGTAATTTCTTGTGAGACCTTCCAGTTTTCTATATAGTTGAAAATACCGGGGGAAGCCAAAGTAATATCAATTACTGTCTGGCATCGGGAACTTACAAAAGTAGGTTCGCTACCCCTATTAAGTATCTCCATGGTTGTACCGGAAAGATATTCCAGTAGTGATCTTCCACGTGGGTTGATATTGGCACTACCCCATACAGTGTGGTGTGCATTTGAGTCGCATCCAATTACAAGATGCTTTTTGTTCCTCTCACAGTATTTTATGACCTCCATCATCTCTACAGTGGGAGGGGGGTCCGTCGAATCTCCTGGGAGGTAAATTGACGCCAAAAGGATCTCGTTTTTTCCCTTCATGTCACAACTGATTTGAACAACCGTGATATCTCGGCCGCTCAAGTGTGGTACTAGAAGGGCTTGAAGGTTTCCCGGTACATAGATGCATGTCCTAGGGTTATTATGTTTTTTGTCTACGAAGATAGTACCTCGCAGATTACTTAGGCCTGAAACCCTTGATTTAACTATCCAGGGTTCTTGAATTAAAACAATGTCCGGCTTACTACCAAGGTGTCTGCATAGAGTTGCTGCAGCCGCCCGGCAGTGATGCAGGTTTAATTGTTTAATGTGTATTCCCGCCATTGGGACTTATGGGGGAGGATTGAGTTTTTAGGTCGCGTCACTGGAAGGGGAATCCGGTGGCGAAACTTGGAGTAGGTCCCACCACTTCTCACTGATCTGAGGTGTCGCAACCGGGGGTTCGACTGCCTCAGTCTCCGTGTGGCTGATGGGGACTTTCACTTGTTGCTCTTGCGGCTGTTGCTGTTCTGTTTCTTGCAGTTGCAATTGGTGTGTTTGCAGCTGCTCGGTGTCTGCAGAAGCCGTCTGTTGCTCGACAGGCTTCTGGATTTTAATTTTTAAGGAGGTGAACTTATAATTCAGTTTCCCTCCTTTGCTGTTTATCTCCTTCACGGCGTCGTCTCCAACACCAAAAACAATCAGCCTCCCAAGAGGTTGATCGCGAGTGGCCGTATGGAAGACGCACCATCTGGAGATATTTGTCCAGGGGTTCTGCAGCTCCAGGCGTCTTTGGACGACATCCATTTCTTCCGGTTCATCCGGAATCCATAGTGTCGCCTTCCAGAGCCTGGGGAGCCGACCCACCTGTACCACTTCTAGACGTGCAGCCTCCCACGGGGGTGAGAGGTTGCCAACCGTCTTATTCAACCAAGCCAAGGAATAGTCGTCCTCGCATGTGATCCTTAAGATCTCACCCGAATACGACCATCCCTTGAAGGTCGGTGGTCTTATAGTCCCAGATGGGCAGGAGAACAAGTAGTTGTCCAAAGCCCTCTCCAGTACTTTTTGGATTGCCTCGTTTTGGTGTTTTGTTAATTTACCCCACGGGTTATTCTTGTCGATGATGGCTACGTGGAGGTGTTTGTTAACAGCCTCTTTGTAGCCACCATCCGGTCTTTTAGAGGGTCCTGCTGTGATTTTACCTGCAGTTGCGACCCCCTTTGTTTTCGAAGGTAAGGGAGGCTGGTTAACAGCACTGCCTTTCTTCACGGGCCTCTCAGATGGTGGGGTACCATCTGATCTTGCCCTTTTTTTGGGCTGCCCTTCTTTCTTACCCGGGTTAGCCGTGTGGGCCAGCCTCTGGGTTGGAGCGCCGGGCTTGGAAGTGGGTGCACTCGAGCTTTTTGGTGCATCACTGGTAGACTGTCTGACCGTTTGGTCAGCCTGTTTTCCAGACGCATCCGCAGCTCTGAGGCGCGCCAGCTTCCTTCTTTTTTGTTCGGCTCCACTAATCCGTTTCCGGTGAGCCTTCTGTTGTTGCCACTCCTGTGGCTGTTGTTCTTGGCCCAGCCGTTGTGGTGAGGCCTGTGAATGAGATGGTTGAGGGGTATCCGAAGACGCACCCTCTGTTCGTTTTACTACACTCTTTTCGGTGTCCATGTTATTGTTTGAAAGTTTCGTCCTCCTAGCTCCCCACCCACCACGGAGTCCCAAATGGGGACGCCGAACTTCGACGCCAGGGCTACTAGTCGGATATAGCTCCCAGAAACGGGTTGCGCACAGGCCGGACCTCCGCTTCGGCACAGCACACGTGTAAGATGCGCTGCGCACCTACAGTGCCAGCCCACACACCCCCCGCTCCCAAGGAACTCACCCGGTCGGCGGTCTGACCCGACAACTCAGCCGTTTGATCGAAGTGGGTTAGTTTCGACCTCCCGTCTAGGTGAAATCCAGGCCAAAGAGATGTGTTGCCCCCACTTCAGGGAACTCAATCTCCAGGATCCTCTCATCCACCATCACGGGTCGCCTCGCACGGCACAAACACGAGGGTAACCAAACCCCTGTGAAATCCACTGGACGGTTACAATCCAGTGGAGAGGGGGGAGTGGTCCACGGTGGATGTCCACCACGCGGGAGTTTAGGCCCGGGGCTTCATTACCACTAGCCATGGTCACAAGACCTTGGCCGTACCCCCATCCGCCACCCGGGGGACGCGCTCGGTAGATGTTCCAACCCCCGAGAAATAGTTCCTTACAAAACAACTTTTTTTTTTTGAAAAAAGAAATAGACGGCGAATTTTTTTGAAAAATGTATATTTTGCTGCAATGAAAATCTGAACAATTGGTTCAATATTTTCGTTAATTTTTACTTGCTTTTGTTTTCAATTTCAAGATTATCATTAAAATAAAATAGCATTGTATTTTTAAATTGTAATGTGTATTTTTTTCGAAACATTTGTTGTGGAAAGTACTAACTGTTTTATATCACCATTTTCCTGACAAGAAGGACTATCAAAAAGTTAAGGTTGCTATTTAAAAAAATTAATGATGACGTCACAGTGGAAAACAAATACCAATCAAGGAAAGATTGTTTCACTCTAAAATGTCTTTTTAAAATTAAAAATTGACCTGTTTCAGGATTTTGCAAAAATCAAATTATGAGCTTGGTGCGGGACTTTATCACCGGCACTGCGTATGTATGTATTTATTAGGAACTTGAATTTAAGATGAAATAAAACACTACGCAGAAATCTTAAGCTTTAGTATTCCTTCAGAAATTCTTTCACATTTACTAGTTACTTTCCTTTTGTTTTAAGATGCACTGAATCGAAAACTCGAGTTCCAGTATAAGTTTTTCTACTTCTCGTAACAGATTATGATTATCGTTATGATTATAACTACTAACAATAAGTTTATCAATAAATAATGTACACTGTAATATTTGACAGAATTCCCATCAAAGGTGATGGAGACTTGATAGTTTTGAGAACTGCTTGTCTTGCCCAGTGAAACCATCTGATGTTACAAAATCGTCCTAAATTTCTTGCGCTCATAACAGTACCATAACACGAAATATCTTATGCATGTCGTAATCGATGTTATTTTCCAGTTTCACCTGCAGAACATAAGATCCCGTTGTTCTTTGGCGTGACCCTCGGAGTCTCACAATAAAATAACAATCGTCGTTTCATCCGATTGAAAAACAATGATTTTCGCGGGCGTTTTCACGGTGTTTTGGTTGAATTTTGAAGGACAAGTGCGCGGTGGTAATCACGGTTTGGTGAAAGTGTGCCAAGGTACGGCCGAAGCGTACTCGGTGCAGGTAGGAGGCCCCGTGCTTGCGCAAACACCGCCAGCGACCTCCTTTCGGAACACTGACACTGATTCCTTCGTCGACCGGCCGTTTTAAATAATCCGTTCTACGGCCGTCTTCATCGTCGTTAATGAGCTCCGACGAGTGATTTATGGTAATTAAACTAGCGCGACAAGTCCGTGAAAGTCGCCGTAAATATTGTCACCGGCCAGAGGTGGATTTGTTTTCATAACTACGGCGATGAGCCCTGGGAAATGGAGACGTTGGATGAACGAAATCTATTCGAATCATCGCCTGGAGGCGCACGACTCCGGTGCCCAGAGATCCGCGATAACTTTCTCGTGCGAGCACGCATGAATATTCATCAGGGCGGAATTGTTTTTGCGGTCGCGAGGAAATTATTTCTTTTCCACCACCGTCCACATTGATTTTGTCATTTTTCAAAGCCGAGCTAAATTTGGAAAAGAATGTCCGCCATTTACGCGAAATTAAAAGTCGGTTTCGACATTTCAACCCTTGCGGTTTTTATCAATTCGTTTGTTTATTCGCTTTTTCTTTTAACATGAAAAATGTTTCTGTACACAATAGCCTGGATATTGAAAATATGGTTCACCTAATTAGCACTAAATAATTTTACGAAACAGTTTTCGTTATCTTTTTTCTACCTACACTACCTATCCGCTTGTAACGAGTTTCTTGTTCTCTATCGGAATACATGTGCTTCTTCTTCTAAAAAAAACAATTTTTTTTATGTTTATGTGTAGACATCTTGAAGAGTAGGGGCAACAAACATTCAATCGGCCTACTGGTTATTCAATTACATTAATTTTATCTCTAAGTTACGAACACCTTGCTTCTTAGTTCTAAACAATATCCTGATAAAGTCTAACAAGACGAAACGTACGTAGGCAGTTATCTTCCACTAATCAGCATGTTATGACATGATTATTGCTTCATGCATTATACCAGGTGTCCGCTTTGATTACGCACCATAGGTATTCCAATGCAATTTGTTTTAATTGTAAATTCTTGCTGTCCTACGAATATATCACAAAGCACTAAACGGCATAGTACGTGGTTTTGTGTCATCCTTTTAGCATGTTTTTCAAATATATGGGCTCTCTAAATTAAAAATTATTTTTAAAATTTTTATTAAAATATAGAGACATCAAACAAAATTCGTATCGAGAAATATTTATTTATAAGTTAATAGGTACTATACCAAATGTTTAAATAATTTTTCGTGTATGGCCAAGCTATCGTAGAAGCTTCTACGAGCATTGCTTAACATTTTAGAAGTAAATAGTAGCTGCACATTCTTCCCGATTCTAAGTTTCAACTCACTCAAATAGCGGCAAGGAATCTGATAAATTTTTAATTTTAAATAAGTCCAAAAAAAGAAATCCAGACCATCGCGAATCGACAAGCCTACATTCAGTATGCTGCTCTTTTAACAAGAACTTCGATAGGGAAGCAGGAATTTACAGTTATAAAACTGATAAATTCTAACCAGAAGCGAACAATTTACTCTTTGTCATTCCTGCAAACAATATTAAAAATAAAGTAACGTGACTTCTAAAATTGGCAAAAAGCCCTTACCCCAACCCATTATTTATAATGTACATGTTATAATGTGATATTGTAATGGGTTATCCATGATGTTAGTGACTAGTAAAATAAAATAAATGGTTTGAAAGTATGTGCCTTAAGTCACTAAAACGCTGTCGAAATCGGTGTGGGAAATGCAATTTATTTATTCACAACAGTGTCTACGATGACATGTTTCGGTCTGGGACCATTCTCAAATTTTACAAAAGTCGGATGATTAAAAACGTTGCAAGTAAGAAGCCATTTTGTAGGTGGCTAATCATCCGACTTTTGTAAGATTTGAGAATGGTCCCAGACCGAAACATGTCATCGTAGACACTGTTGTGAATAAATAAATTGCATTTCCCACACCGATTTCTCTCAGCGTTTTAGTGACTTAAGACACATACTTTCAAACCATTTATTTTATAATGTGATATGATTTACTTAGGTAACAAATTTGAAGGCAATCAAAACTTTCATAATAATTTTGGTAACCAAATTAATATACGTATATTAAAAAAAAATGAAAAATATACGGATATAACAAAATTAAAGACAGAGGAAGACAAGGCAGGAAACAAACTGCTACCTACCTGAAGCACAGCAAATTTGCGAGTGACTTTGAATTTTCTCCAGCACCGCCGACTAAACTCCTGGAGACGGGAGGGTTCAACCAAACCCCAAAACCAAAGGGTGGACAAGTTGAATGAAATAAAAGTCACCAGCTGAGTACACTTGTTTTTATTTAAAATGCACGAAAATAGGTAGCGAATAAGAAAATAATTTACAAGTATCGAGCGCGGCCCAGAAGGGGTCTCAATGAAACGAACAAGAAAAAGTAAACTTGTTATGAAGCAAACGAACAAGTTAGTCTTTACCGGATAAGCAGATCTGCTATTCGTTCACAAATAAAGCTTAAAGGAATTAATGCGAATCACTTGCTTAAAATGAATTAAAAATAACGCCGCATTTAGGTGATTCAACCAAAAAGGTAATTGAAAGTAATTAAAACAGTTCCGACCTTGTAACCAAAATCCAGCGTGATGACAAACAGCTGTCAACGGTCAGGGAGCGCACTCCCATGGAGGTAAGTGCCGTCAATGTCGTAATTCGGCGAAGGTGTTACGTCACCAAGTGTCGTTGCGTGTACAGGTCGGGGCTACTTTCACGGGTGGAGGGTGGGCAGTGTTGCCGGGGCTTCAACTCGACTCAAACTCCGACTCCGGCCTTTTCTTCCACCCAAAAGGGTTGTCACGGTTTTATCTGATAGGCAAAACTACCACTGGAAGCCTAATAGAAGAAAGATATTCGTTACGAAACAGCACGTACATACAAAATGGTCGGTAGAACCTACCTGTTCTTTGTTCCAAAGACAGGCCTTCGAGAAGCTGTACAACGAGCTTGAAATTTTAGTCAGCGTACCCTTGAACAAATCTCAGAGTAAATTCCGTTTCAGACTTCCCTCAAGGATTCACATGAAGGAAGCACAAAGATCGTAATCACAAAAAGCTATAGTCAGCGTTGCCGGTCTCGGAAATTCCCCAGCAAGAATTTAAAAATTCCCGCTATTACCGACAATCAAAAGTTCATATACCCAGGTCCTGTTCAAATATAGACAAATTAGCAATGCACCCGCAAACCATTTCGTGATTCCACTAGTGTAAACGATTGCAGCGGGTGGAAATCTATCTCTAGTTTTAAATAAGACTTCAAATCTCGATTCCCCGATTTTACCCCTATCATTTTTTTACCCACCCACTAACCTAAAATTCCCGGTTTTCGGGTAATTACCCACTCAACAGAAACCCTGGCTATAGTTACGTACTCTAAGAAATTTATCGGTAAACTGAATGCGATTGCGACGCGGATTGCCGCGTTCTCCCCAACTATATGCTGAGACAGGGGTCGTTACGGGATGAAAACATTTTTAGCCGGGCGAAAGAGTGAAATAGACAGATACTGTAAGACTAAATAACAGCGTATGGTTTGGTGGCGAAATCTTATGAAATGTGACGACTCTCACGTAGGCACACTGAACTCTTACTTCCCGCTTAAATACAGGGTGAGTGCCAAATATTATGAATAATTTAAATGAATTTTTCAACCGTAACAGCGATAGAAAATGGAACGTGGAAAGGCTATATGTACTATGTATGTAAAATTGAAATAAAACAGAAAATGCCAGAACAAGAGATTCCAATTTAAATTACTCAGAAAAAGGAGGAAAGATAATGTAAAGTAATAATACTTTGACAAGAAAGAACAAGGAATAAGTTAACAAGAAGGGCAACGGAACTTGTACACAACATGAACTTACCTTGTATTGTTTCTGCTTCCTTTAATTGTTTGTTATTCTAAACTAAACAGCATGTTTTATTTTCCATTTTCTTCAGCTTATTGTACTCAACTTCTTTCGACTGCTTTTATTTTCTTCAATTATTTTTTCTTGTGTTACTTCCTCTATTTTACTTTCAAGCTATCTTTACTACTAACCATTATTTTCTTTAGTGTGTTAACATTTGAATACATGCGTTTGTTATTGCAAGGTTCTTCTCAGTAGTACCTTTTGGTTAAATTTCTGATTGCCTCTTAATAATTTCTCCCAAAGCATTATTTGAGAGGAAACAACGTTTTCAATTATTCCATAAAAAGCTTCAAAAATTTACTATTTCAGACCGATCAGTTATTTTAGCATAGCCCAGTCTATAACGTCACACTTTGCCACTTCTTACATCCGCTCGTTAACCAATTTCTCGCTTCAACATTTAAGCACTTTTATAAACCACTTTTTTAAAATTCTTCTATTTGTTTTGTTTCATTTTTGTAAACGACTGGTAATCCTCATTTGTTCTCAATTTTTAATTTATGCTCTTGTTCATATATATCTTTGCAATCATTTTCTGTTGGTTTCCTTTTTCGTTTTATTTTCGAGCAAGAAGCAAAAGAAGTCGAAGGATAATGGCTACAATTCCAAGAACGAAAAGAAAAAAAAGGGAGTGAAATGTGGAAGGATAGTTTGTGAGTTAGACAATAAGATTTGAATGTATTGTGTATATATTTTTGTGTAACAAAATAGAAACAAGAAAGGAAAAGTGAATGAGAAACTAGTGAAGTATGTCGTTCCGATTTATGGTCTTGCTCTGTCATTTTCTTATAGCAAGACCATAAAACCGATACAAAACTGAGACTACTATACCTAAGCCTATTGTAAATTGAAAAAAAAAAAAATAGAGAGAGAGAAGGTGAAAGAATAGTACATTAGTATAATTAAGATGTGGTAACCAAGACATTGATTTTAGATTAGATTAGAAAATTAAACAGAAGATCTATAAGATAAGAAAGCGGATTAGAAGTCATACACACAAATTGTTTCGTCATAGACTTTACGCCCCATAATAATAAACATGTATGAAGCTGAAATCGTTGAAGTGTGATTGTACAAGAATGACCGGCCCGTAAATTACAAACCAAGCGATTTGCTCACGGATTAAGGCGCTAAAATGGTGAAAAACCGCGCCTGCAAGGTCGCCATATCAATTAAAACCGGCGATTCTGAACGGAGTAGTCAAATTAACGAGTCAAGGTCAAGTGCAGCCGTCCGATCAAGGCAAATGCCCCGATGTCAGCGAAATTGTAAACAGAACCCGATAACGCCAAAAGTCCGAAAATCTGCATTTAAAAAGTGCCAAGGAACTAAAAACAATAGGAACAATACTTCAAGGTTTGATATTAAAGTAGTCAATTAGAATAATATTCGAAACTTGTTAGCAAACTTGGATAAAACAGGTAATTATTAAAATAGTTTTCTCTTTTAAAATTTAATAATATTATTGCTTCTCTATTGGTGTAATATTGTTTTACAAGCAAGGAATTAGAAAACAAAGAGAATTTAACTATGTATACCGAATGTCAAAAGTATTGAAGAGCTGTGGTCTTTTAATGTATTTCAATAAAGTTCAGTTTCGCACAGCTTTATTGCTTTTCAGTCGATTGTCTCAGTTAAAGTTAGCTAGTTACCTACGTGAAAAATGTTGAAACATTAACGTAGATGCCCTCAATTTATTTGCATGAAAACTAACACAGAGTGAATAAAAAAACACCATTGTTGATTGGAACAAGTCTTTAGTTAAAAAATTATTGCCCACATAATCACCACTTATCTATTGTAGTACGTACATATTTTTATCATAATGAAAAAAAGAATGCATGCCTCGCTTCGGAAATGAGACAACTTAGTTTTTCAGAAATAATCAGAAAATAATTTAGACGTAGTTAGACCTAAGGAAGGTGATCTGAACGATAAAAGTTAGAAGGTGACATATCCGGAATATATGATGAATGTGGTAAGGATCCTTTGCAACGTATCCTATCTTTTAAAAACCAGATGAGTTTCCATAATAACTCTTTCATGATAGATAAATTACGTCACAAAAAAATTACAGATATTGCACGTTTCATTAACTTGAAAAAGGCCATCAGTTTTCTGATAATGTCGTCATTGTAGTTGTGAAAACTAAATTACTTCCGCTGGTGCAAATTTGTGAGTGTAAAGTGCAGACCCTTCTTTTTACTTTTGACCTTCCTCTGGGTATGTTATAGTTTTCATATAAACAAATTAGAGACATTATTCTCGGAACATTAATATAAGTTAAAGGATAAACACATTTCTTTTACTTTAAATAATCCCAGAACATTTACAGTAATTCGGGAATCACCCTATATACATATTTCAGAAGAAAACAAAAATGGAATTATACAATATTCTTAAAGTTCTCTTCTTACATAATAATATTATTGACGCACTTTCTTATCCGTTGAAAATTATAAAATAATATTTGTAATTATAATTAATCGGACGGTTCGTAATACCAGTATAATTATTTATCCTAAAGAATATGTCAACGTATAGCGAAACGTCGACATTTACGAATTGTCCGATCAATTCTAACAACAAATTATGCAATAACTTTGTTACAAAAATTAAAAGTTGTAGGTAGGCATGTTTAATAAGATTTTATTTATTTATTATTTATTCTTGAAAAAATGAAGTTTAAAATGTCTTCCAAACCCAAACAATAAATTTGTTCATGCCTCTGAAAACTCGTAACATACATACATCCAGTACAAATTGCTTTAGCTCAATAGCCAATAGGTATTTGTAATAAATTTCAAAAATTACTCCTGCTATATTTTAGAAGTGGATTAAAAATAACTTGTTCAAACTTTCATCTAATTAAATAAAATAAAAGCCTGTATATGTTTGTGGCATGCTTAGAGAACTGTACAGAAGTTAATACTGAAGCGCTCTCTGTCGATGGAAAGGTAAATATCCTTTTAGAGACCTATTCTAATATTTTCATAAATCAATAATGTTTGAAACGTGATTTAAGTATTAGTAAGCGCCTAATTTCTAATTACTTATTTAATAACTACTTAATCAATGAGTTTCTTTACATTTTAAGTATATTAAATAAAATTTAAGAAAAATGTGTTTCATTATTTATGTTTACATTTTCGTAGAAATATAGTATAATTTAAAATATTTTTATTTTTATTGAAAGAAAGTAATTCCAATAAATTTCTCAAATTAACAAGTTCAAAAATTTGATTGTTCTAATGTAATATTGAAGATATTGATATAAAATATTTTGTATCTTTTCAATCACAACTTTTGGAATAAAAATCATGAGCAAATTTAATGGTCTTTCATATTTATATTGTTAATTATGATCAAATTTATTAAACTTAAAAAAAGGTAAGTGAACAGGCAACCTAAATAGCAGCTGCGCTTGTCAGTTGCATAAGCATCAGGCGTATTGCTTTAACTGTGCCAATGTTATTTATAAATAACATTTGTTGTTAAAGTTACCAATGCCCCTGCAGTTTATACATAAGTTTAGAGTAATTAATTTTTATTTATTTTCCTAGGAAATTTATGGATAATTTCAATAGAAATTAATTAATGATTTGATGCAAAAGGAGAAGCGCCATCTAAAGTTGAAGTTGAAAATTTAAAGGTTGCAATATTTCATAAATTCACAAACGATAGGGTATGTGACGAACGAATTTTTAACATTATGACTCGTGCAAATTTGCACAAATTCATCTATGACGTCATGATCATACATTTTCTCAGTTGGCACACCTGTACCTTACCACTTACACAAGATGGTTGTTGAAGTGTCAAACTTTTCTGTCCTGTGCGTTTAATTATTTAAAGCCGTGAGTGTTATTCCTTGCTATAGTTTGTAATTTCGGTTCTTTAATCCCCTTTTCCGAGTTATCTCGATATTTTGAACGGACTGCAAGACATTCATTCCAATGACAGTCGTGATACCTAAGTAGTGCCATACGAGCAAGCACTTGAATATTTTTTGGTAAGTGACTTTATTTTAATTTCCCGAGCGTACGGAATAATATTTCCTCCACTTTTTCTTGGGCGATGAGCGTGACTCACGCAAAAAGTTTGTGGCGTACAAATAAGCTCTTTATTTAGTCAAGTGCCTGAAAGCACGATAACCTTGTCGTCGTCATAAGCAATTGCCTTATTTAATTATTTAGCCTTTGTTTTTATTACTTAATTAGAGAGAGTTGCTGAAATTAACACGTTCCGCGAAATTTCAGACAAGTGGGCGGTAGGTACTTCAAGTGTAATATACGAGGGTGATCCAAAAAGCTTATTGTTGGGAGGATTGGTAATGGAAGATATCCTAATCTATGTTTATATCGGGTCGAGTATGTGCAATTTTATCTGTATTGTTGTGAATAACAATCATAATAAGGCGATTATGTTCGATCGAAGCATTCATCACATCACCGCAAACAAGCAGTTTTTATTATGCCGTGAACGACGTAATTCGTTTTAAGTGGTTACTAATATTATGTTTCCGCGAAAGACTACGCGTAAAGTGGATGTGAAATTTTTGGTTTTTTCGACATAGGCTTCTGAGGTGGTATGTAGGGACTTTCACGAACGAGAGAAAACATTAAAAAAAATAAGGCATGTTAATACATATAGAGTATTAATAACAACAATCTATGCATATTAATATTATTTTGTTTAGATGTAAGTATAATCGCAACTAAAGGTAATGTCACTGGTAGAAAGTGATGAAGTTTTTTTTTTTTTCTATAATACCTGTCAGTGTCAAAATTCTAGAATTTCTGTTGCTTTTATCACTAAATGTAGAACAGAAATTTTTGAAACTCCTTAACATTTAAGTAACAAGTACCAACATAAGAAACATTTGACGGGCATTATAGAAAAAAAATCGGAATATAACTATCGTCTTTATGGACCTGGTTTTAAAGTTTATCTTTAATATCAGAACGATAGTTCGCTGCTTGTCTTTCTCTCTCTATGACATGTTTGACGGCTCTACATTAAATATAACGTGTTTAAACCGTGTACACACGTCTCCATACTATAATTATAGCAATGGACATTTAAGTAGCGACATCTTTCGATCGCTTGTTGACCTGATATCGCATTGGCGAATAACCCTAGGACATATCGGTTTGGTTTGCAGTGGAGTTCTCGGGCTACGGTTCTGCTGACGAAGGCCCAACTAGGCCTGAAACAGCTGTACAGAGCCTGCTCGGGGAATCCGCTGCAATCAAAACCGATTTGCACAAATTTTTTTATAATTATAGCGTTTTCGATTGACTGCTCTAGAGCAATCTCAGAGTATTCTCATCTTATTTACACCTCATGTAATAATAAGGAATGGAGATATTGTGAGAGTGCTCTAGAGCAGTCAATCGAAAACGCGATTAGATATTCTTCGTCAAACAAATGCGAAAACAAATTTTAATGATGTCATAAAGTCATAATACTGAGAGATCCAAATTGACTAACGTATAGCTTCATTGAATTTTTTCGTGTTCCGTTTAACTTGTACGCGTAGTTTATACAGGGAAATCACAAATGATTTCAACCCACGTGACCCCGCCGTATAGGCAACACATTGTACTCTGTTGGTAACAATGCAGTGCTGTGTGTTAAATCGTTCGAGAATGTAATGCTTGCGATTTGCGAAGGCATCGTAATTTACATCACCATCTGGGAATGCTTGGTTAAAGTGGTTAAACACAACAGAACAACAATCACGAAAGTCAATGACAAATCCACGCTAATTTGAAACAGTAACCTCACTCAACTTCAGTGTTGCCACTTCTAAAAAACAAAACATAATTCAAATGGTCACATGGGTTGAAGTAATTTATGATTTCCCTGTACTACCGAGTCATTTTTTAAATTTTGTATCAAGTTTTGTCAAGGAATTTGGACGGCATGCATGGACTTTAGTGTAAAACAGCATCAAGCAGTGCAACAATTTACTTTTCACTTAAGCTAAAACATGTTGTCCAGATTTCAAGGCAAAAATTGATAAAAAAATTAGAAAATCACTCGGTATAATCATAAGCGTTGTAAGAGGTCAGTATTTATCTATTTAGTTTTGTAACCAGTCGAACTCGTAAATTGTGGTTATCGCTAAGTCTAGTGCTTATGTGAATTCGCATAAATAAATTTTAATTAAAAATTTACTTCCAACGAATAGTAACAGATGAAAATGAGCTGAATATTAACTATGTGTAGTACATGCTTTCAAACATTTGGTGTAACACTTACTAAAGTGCGTTCAAAAACTTCCACGTCTGGATCTGGCGATGACTTGAGATAGCAAGAAACATATTATGTGGTATGTCTTTACTTATTACGATAGGGATATAAATGTGTACAACTTTCCGTAAAACTGTTGATAAGTCTTCACAGAGAGGTTTATTTGTTGCGGTGAGGGATAAACAGAAGTATGGGGCTCATTTTGCATTTTCTCGGTTACTCTTGCAATGCTTTCACCTGTCTACCACCTTCCATTACGACAGTATTACTCTCATGGAACCTTGCTACAAGTCTGTTTGAAGTCTCTACAATTGAACTCTATAATTTATCAACGTCATACAGTCGGTCTAGAGCCTAGATGTCAAAATGAACTTTTTACGAAAAACTAGCTGTTGAACAATATGTTTTCTAATAAAGGTGTGTTGCTCCATTTGATAGTAGTGACCAGAATTAAATACGAAGTTAGGAGATGTGTCAAGGTCACTAAATAATTGACAAATCTAATTCATAAATTTAATAATCATCCGACATGTTTCGGTTGCAGGCAGTATGTTTTTTTATTTATTACTTTGATTCTAGATGAATGACATAATGGTGTAGTGGACCTTTTTTTTTTAAATAAAATCGTGTACAGCATCAGTAATGATGCCATAATGTGAACTTCAATTTCATTTTAGGATTTTCTGTAGTTCTGTAATTTAATTACATAAGATAGGAAGATTTTGGTAACGGTTTTATGATTAATTTTAAGCACTAAATATCAAAGTGTGGTGCAGGTGTGCCGTTGTATACGTAAAAAAATGCGTCTTGGAAATTAAAGCTAAGTTCTATTTCTCTCAGGAATGAGAATGAGAATAAACTTCTGTTATATCTGCCCATCAGAATTTATCTGACCATTTCTTTTGTAGGTTAGTTGGTTTTTGTTTCCATTGCAGGTGTTTTTCTTTAAGATTACAGTCGTTCATAATTTGTGAAATCGGCCTTGGTTTCTTGTTTCTGGTAAAGGAATTTGGCCCTTCATTTTTTCCATATGTTCATACAACATTAATATACAACGGTTTTTCAGGTTTCTTAAGTAGATGACTTTGTGTGCTTTCATAGTTTTTTTATGCGTGGAGTTTTGATTGTTAATTTTATTTTACTTTCAATATCTTCTGTTAGTGTGACCAGAGATCGTTAGTAATTGAATCTGACGATGTAAGGACTTTACGTACCGTGCTTTCAACAAATACCGAACCCCACGTGATCACCCAAATTAGGCCTCCAAACTTACATTTATGGTAATTTAAAGTAAAATATTTCAATTACAATAAAATTTCCGTAATGGAATCGATTTTGTAAGAAAATATAAAAAAGTCAGTTTTAACGTAACGTCCGAAAATGTTATACAAGAATTAAAAAAAAAACAAATGCTTCATAAATATGATACAAATTGATACATATTGCTATGTTATTTTGATATTTTAAAATTTTCATCCTGTATATAATTAGTTTAGATTTATTAATTTTGAAGTTATAATTTAAGTGAAATGTTAAATAACTGTACTTTACTTTAGTCTTTAGTGTGTTCCAGAACACTTGTGAAATTTTATTTTTACACAAATAACTAAAACACTTTTCTGCCCGATTTAAAAAATGTCAATTGACATACTTGACGTTACGCTTTCGCTAACAACGAAACGCTGGTTCAACCAAAGATTCCACGAAGTACTCCAGAATGATCAGGAACATTGGGACAACAACCTCACACAACTTGAGTCGAGTTCCAAGACATCCAAGGATGAAGTGCTGTCATCCGAAGTCGAAACTCCAGGACGAACCGATCATGTCATCGTGGAAGACGTTTCAAGATCATCTAGAACGTTTCAAGATTATCCAGGCGTGGCAAGTTCATCCAACACGCTAGAAGAGAAAATCCGAAGCAAACCTCGAGCCTACTTCTACAAGAAGAACGGAGGAAGGCGTCGTATTCTTGTAAAACTCAAGAACCAAGACAGAATCCGTCTTTCTAAGTTAGATGCAGTTCGACTGGGCCTCTTCAAGATGTAACTTCATATTTGCAACCTACAAGACAAGATAGTTATTATTTGTGTACAAGAATTTTTGATTTGTTTACAATCTAAGGATCTTTAATTTTTCTTATATCTAAGGTATCTGAGTTTTTTGTACCTTTAAGAATATATAAAAGGGAGATTTCTGGGTAATCCATGCAATTCAACATAGGCCTTGAGCAGTAGAACATTCAATTCAACTCTGCACTTCATACATTCATACTTTGTACTTAGCTTTGAACAGTCTTGGTTAACATTTAAAATTTGTAATCAATCTTAAGCTCCTTCAGAGAAACTTTTGTAATCGAAGGTGGTGAACTGAAAACATAAGAACATTCCATTTATTAATATGGTTAATTAAAAATGCTTGTCCAAGAATAATTCGTAAATACTTACCAACAGGTATAAGCTTATTTCAAACAAAGGACACTCTTGATAAAGGAGACCGTAATCGCATTTTTAATTAAGAATTTTGATTAAAATTTCCATCTACCCACTACGCAGCTAGATGACAACTCAATTTACGTCAAATATAAATTGATATGCATTTACACTAATCCTCCAAATGTACTAACAATTACTTGAACCAATTTTACATGTGTAATTGTAATTTAAAAATGTTAATAAACTGCAAATTTATTGTATCACAAACTCTTTTAAACGGTCACTAAATGGCGTTCGACAGCTCCGAACGACTGCGAAACGTTAAGTGTTTGTACGCCATTTAGTGTCCGTTTAAAAGAGTTTGTGATACAATTTTCATCGGACAAGAACCAGCTTTAATTATGCAAGTTTATTATTAATAAATAATTTCTATGTCAATCTTTAAAATCGATTTTTACTTGCCTACATACACTTCATGTAGCGTGACAAAAATAACCGACATTTTAAAATCAACACCATTAGGACAAATACATTCCAGAACCCAGTTCAACAAATTTGCAAATTTTGCAATACAATTTGGTACCCTGAGATATAATATCAATAAACAATTTAATAACGAAAAGAGTCTAATGTTAAATTTTTTATGCGTGACTTTGTCATTTGAGTTAAAAATTCTAATCCTAAAATTTAACAAACAAATTTCATTTAACTCACAAAAACATCGCAATATGTATTACTCCTATAATAAATCCAGAATACTGTGATTACAAAGTAACAGGAAAATACCTTAGTATCTCCAATCTTGCGCGAAACAAAGGTAGTTAATTTGGTCACATGGGGCTCGGACATTGTTGAAGGCGTGGTACAATGAATAAGTCAATCATCATCTGTTATCGAAATTCTCTGATATTTTTCTCAATATTTACGACGCAATTTTTCTAAAATCCTGTCTAAGTTGAAGAAAAGAGTCTTGTAAAATAGTATTAATTATACATTACTGTAATTTATGTGCTGTTATTTACCCATTCATAGACTTCGCATAAAATATGACGTTTTAATTTCGTGTTTGTTTATTTCTTCACTGGGAACTAGAATTTTAGTACTCGTGGCCACCGTTCCATACAATAAAATGTATGTGGGAAACCTACATAATTTAGATGCCGCGATCTAAATAATAAATAATACTCCTAGCTTTTTACTTGTTGTAAACCCGTTTAGTATCGCGTTCCCGGCGTCGTTAAATTACCTGGTACTTTGGGCTTTCTTTCGAGGTAAAGACGTTTTGTTTTTGCTTATGGTCTTGTAAAAGATTTTTGTGCACACTTGTGAATCATGTCGTCAAGTGTGTGTAAAACCTCTGTCGCCTGTCTTGGTGTGTGGTTGGCATAATAGCAGTGAACTTGCAAGTTGAGTGCATGCAGATCCGTTAGTCCACGGGGAAATAAGAATTTAATGTGTGTGCGTATGTGTAATTATTATAATTTATCGTCGTGGGAAACTGCTATTTTATGTTCAAAACAAATAGGGAGAGTTAGAGATTTACACTAAGCCGCGATGATAATTGGTATAGTAACACAAACTGATTTATGGTCATTTGCACCAAACACTAAGCTTAAATTTAAGTGATGTTTATAATGTGACATTTTTAGGTTACACAGCATTGTGTAAGTCATATTTTAAGTGACGTTTAAAGTTAAGCTGGTGCAAATGGTAATTAGGGCCTAGAAATCGTTAAATAACGAAATTAATATACTTGGTATAAATTAATTATAAATTACTAGTCTAAAATTGTGTTAAAAACCGCCTAAATAATTCGTTAATTTTCGTCAAAGTAGTAGAAATGAATTTCTATTAAATTTCCTATGAACATAATTTATTTTCACAGTACATTAAAAAAATAAATAAATAAATAACGAAAGGTTGCTGCATTCTCGGCGATTGGGTTTTGATGATTTTTTAAAATTTATAAATATTCACCCTTCTGATTCCACAATACATATACTCAATGCTACTTTTTGAATACGTGGGTGCTGGGTGTATCGTATTTTTTTGAGACAATCGAACGGAAAGTAATTTTCTAACGTTTTTGAATGAATCTAATGAAAGACCCGTTTATAGAATTTTGTTTTGCAAGCGATTTTGTCGGAGGTGTGTTTCATAATTCTAATTAAAACCGTATATCTGAAATCACATCCTGTAATAACCGTGTAAGTTCTTTATACAGAAATAATTCAACGGAAGAGTTACTAAAAGAAAGTTTTGTTCGTTTTAGTTGTTGAAAAATGCAATTTTTAAATACATAGGAAATTGTTAAATTCAACAAATGGGAAACTTATTTGATGATAAACATAGGCAAGCTTTAGGTATTTACAATTTCCTTTATCTCTTCGTCTTTTTAAATGGCTTCTTGATTTTCCTACTTTACTTTTTTCTACATCATCATCTTTTTATAATCCTTATATATTTGTTTTTCTTGGTTTTCCTCTATTTTTTTTATGTAATGTTGCCCTTGCTTCATTTCTGATTGTTCTATTTATACTCATCCCTATACTACATCAGGCATATTCACATAAACCGTTCGTTAAAAGTTTTCAAGGTTGCAGTTCACGTAGATATTTGAAATTTAAGGAGCAAGGATTTTCCGTGGAGATCTCTTTAAATAAAATAAAATTGCCTTTGTATCACTTCCGGTTGTACCGGAAGTCGCTATCAACTCGCTTATTTTAAATGGAATGCTATATTTTTTATCACGTTTTTGAATTCTACATGTAAAAATATGTTACAAATTGCAATACATTTCCCTATCTCTAAAATGCATCATTTTTGAGATATTTTGAATTTTCTTAGAAATTTGGATTCTGCAATCTGATTTTCAAAAAATTATAACACAGCTGTTATTGAAGCAATTTTATTTGTAATAGCTAATATTGTATTTGAAGCTTTAAGGTTCTTAAAAATTCCATCAGCATAATCTATTAAGCTACAGGGTGTCTAAAACGCACCGCTCCACTCGAAGATATTCAAACACAGAAAAATACTTTTTTTCAAATGGAATGACCGATATTTTAATGCACCATTGTATGTGGAATCAAATGCTGCGTCGAACTGTACTAGCATTCCCTATACCTAACTTTAACAGTTTTTCAGTTATAAGATATTTCTGGTTTAATACATAAAAATTGACATTTATTAGGTTAAATATTTCTAATTTTGTTGATATAGTTATGAAAACAACAAACAATTGCATTTAACGTTTCCTGTTACTACAAATTTTAAGCAAAAGCAAAAAAAATTTGAGAATCAAAATCAAAATTACTCAAACGCTGATATTTTAAATCTATTTTTTAAATTCATGAAGAATGATCTAAAATTGTTCAGAGCAGAGAATGTGTGTTCAATCAAATGTACTCCTCTTGTCTCCTATGAATAAAACACAGTTTGGAAAGTTTGAACCTAACTTTATACAATTTGGAAAAATAAAATGTACGAAGATCAGTAACAAATAACGAAAATAATTAGACAATGGTTTTAAAATACTTTCACGCTAATCCAGAGAATTGCAAACTAGCAGCTATTTTATTCTTCAATTTAAAGTAATGAAATTCATACTTTTTCGTTTTATAAAATCACAAGCGTCCTAAGAGAAGGATGATTAAAGAACTATTAAAATTTGTGAATTTCCACTTGCCAAATTCTATTTTCTTTGGTTGACTACAAAATTTGTAGTAACAGTAATCGTTGTTATAATTTCCATGCTATCTTAATAAAATTAAAAATATTTGACCTATTACAATTGTAATTTTCTTTGAATTAATCGAAAATGTTTCATAACTCAAAAACTGTTAAAGTTAGGTATAGGGAATGCTAGTACAGTTCGACGCAGCATTTGATTCCACATACAATGGTGCATTAAAATATCGGTCATTCTATTTGAAAAAAAGTATTTTTCTGTGTTTGAATATCTTCGAGTGGAGCGGTGCGTTTTAGACACCCTGTAGCTTAATAGATTATGCTGATGGAATTTTTAAGAACCTTAAAGCTTCAAATACAATATTAGCTATTACAAATAAAATTGCTTCAATAACAGCTGTGTTACAATTTTTTCAGATTGCAGAATCCAAATTTCTAAGAAAATTCAAAATATCTCAAAAATGATGCATTTTACATGTAGAATTCAAAAACGTGATAAAAAATATAGCATTCCATTTAAAATAAGCGAGTACACTATCACTTCCGGTACAACCGGAAGTGATACAAAGGCAATTTTATTTTATTTAAAGAGATCTCCACGGAAAACCCTTGCTCCTTAAATTTCAAATATCTACGTGAACTGCAACCTTGAAAACTTTTAACGAACGGTTTATGTGAATATCCCTGTATACTTATGTGTCCATACCATCTTGATTGTTCTTTTGTCTGATGCATTTTTTTATGCCTTTATATTTCTAATGTGGACTGGATATCTGCAGATATTTTTTTTTGTTCGCAAGAAATCTCAAAGGACTATTTATTTGGTTTCAAACTTTCAACGTTGATGAAGGATTTATTCAAGTACAGTCGAACCTCCATAACTCGAATCTCAAGGAACCGGGAAATTACTTCGAGCTATAGAAATTTCGAATTAAAGAAAAAAAAAACTCCAGTTATACACAACGTGCTAGGACATCAGTAGATTTCGGCTTACAGAAAATTTCGAGTTGTGGAGCTTCGAATTATAGAGGTGCGACTGTAATTTATACAGAGTTCTTTTAGAGTTTTTAAAAAACGCACAGAATTAATTTTAAAGATTAAAATTAGAAAAGTAACAAAAAAATAATTGATTAGAATGAATTTAACATACCTACTCTAAAAGAAAAAATACAGTTAACAATTAACCGACCGGCATGCGGCAACACATTAATAATAAGTTTTGGCTGGATTAGGTTTTCATTATCTCAAATACAATAAAGTTGGCATGATTAATGCTTTCCTAAAATTTTCTGATTATTTTGTTAACGTTTTTTTACGAGAGTTTCTTAGAAAAAATAAAACTTCGAAAATACAACAAATTTTACTGACCGTACACTTAAAATTTGCACTGCAAGGAAAAAATACTTAAGATGTGGGACAAAAAGACAGACATACATAATTTATTGTTACGTAAAGAGTGAAAGCTGATTTCTGAGTGTGTGTCTGTTATGAAAGTGATTAACTTTACTTCTTGTTAAGCCACTGTAAAACGAACAATAAATTGGTGTTAATAGCTTCACAGAATTAATATCCTCACACTGAGCAAAAAATTAAATTAATTGAATGTATTCTTGTACTTGTTGAACTGTTTTATTGCTTGTCCATAAATGGAAAGTGGCTTCGGATAAAATTAGAATTTTGATGTTACAGGGAATAAATTTCAATTTTCATTTTTTCTTTACACGGCTTATCGTATAACCTACCACTTGGAATTCACGGCGCGCATTCGATTTCCTTGTTGAGCAATAAAGGATGTAGGTAATTATTTTGTTTGTGCAAACCAAAATGCATATGAGACATGTTTCGTTGGCGCGCGTGGTAAAAACATCCCGAAAAATCGTGACACAAATTGAGGTGTTAATGTACACACGTATTTTGTTGTGCAGTAATAAATGGAACAAGAAAGCGTAAACAAGATACGTCAAACTTTCTGCTTAATTAGGTGGATTGTCCTACGCAAATCGGCGAACGTTAGAAAATAATTCTTTTTTTAAATGGAAACATTACAATAGACTTTAAAATTACTCTTAATTTTTCTTAATAAAATCCTTAAATGTTGTTGTCCATATCTGTATTTTTTTTAGTAATATTCATTCTTCATGAGTTATTCATTCAATTGTTTCTTTATTTCTTGTCAGTTTATTTATTAATTAGTAAAACGAACCTAAATTTATTTAGCGTACAGGTTAATTCGACTTGTAGTTATAAGCGGATTAAATTCATAAAGTTGTTTTTGATGATCAATATAACTACCAACAGGTACAGTTTCACACGAAACCTAATCGGCGTATTCCAAGCCAAATCACGTAGTTTCTATAAATTCACGAAATTATGAAAACCTGCTCTGCATGACCTGTCGTAAAGTATTTGGCCCCTTGCGGCTAAATGAGTATTAATTTCGGTTTTGCAAGTCCGACTCTGTATCCTCCTCCTCGGTCATTTTACCACGAAGAAACGCGGGACACAAACAAAACAAGACGGGATCCGTTAGGATTGCACATACCTCACTGAAATTTATCGATCGGATTCCCGTGACTCATTGAATATTCATACTTTCAGGGAACGTCATAAATACATACTTTCGGAATGTAGCCCGAAAGTTTCCGCGGTAATTCCTTAAAGTTAAAAATTTTATAGCTGTTAACGACCAACAGGTAAAAGTATCATGAAACAGGTAAAAGTATCATGAATTTTTCACTGCTTGTTATCAAGAATATCTCTGTAACCTTAATTTTAGAGATAGGTAATTTCTTTGCATCTTCTATCTGGAGTAGGAAATCGAAATATCGAGTTTTAATGCTTAGGCAATGCTTAATTTTTTCAGAACTGAAAACGATCCGTTTGGATCGTTATTTTTAGATGAAACATTCTTTCATTCTAGCAAGTTTCCGTTATATTTCAGTACTGTTAAAAATAATTAAATAACATTTAGACTGGATAGAATATGACTCGAGGAATTAATGTGGAATTTCCTTTATATGTATAAAATAAACATCCGTCACAGTTAGAATTGCAGTTAAGTTTCTCCCCTATGTTAACGCAGGTTTTGTAATATCCTTGCTGATTTCATTCCACTCATAAGTTTGAACCCATAAGATACAACCAAATTTGACCTTAGAATCTATGAATTAATTGCTTAATATGAAGTATCCTCCAAAATCGTGCAAATTCAAGATAAAAGGCAAAATACACAGAAATCGCTAGTTACGATTTTTGCAGCTCGATCTTTGCAGTCACGTCACACTTCACCGATTCGAGAAACGAAATCAACATATTCTTTTATCCTTATCTAATACGTAAGTTAAAACAATGATAGAATTTATAAATTTGTCATTTTGAGTCGATAATTTTCTGACGTAACTGCAAAGATCGAGCGGAAGAACTGTATGTAGAAGGCTTGTTCAAATTTGATATTTTTTTCTAAAAACGTGCTTAATAATATCGTGTTCAATATTGTTCTGCTTAATCAGGAGATACGATTGGAAAAGTCAACCCGCAACTTCCCGTTAATCGGCGAAAATGTTTCTAATCATAGAAAATGACATCATTTATCAGATGCGCGTTATTTTTTAATTTAACTACTTACCTCTGATAAAAGTTGAGATACGAATTTGAAATTTTAAAGTTTTTAAATATTGTACAAATGCTATGCAGATGATTCTCTATTAATCCTATAAGGGATGGGAATAAACGTAATTACTATCAATTTACTTAATATTTTTATTCCTCACTAGTTTTGAATATATGTATTTATCTTTATCATCAATAAAATACTACGGTGACTTGCATATAGGGTGACTGTTAATTAACCCGACAAAATCAAACCAGTATACATGCAAGTATACTTCTCAATATGACATAAATAATAAAATTAGAAATAGAATGCAAGAACATACAGGATGACTGACAATTGCTCCGACAAAAAGAAACCACGATAAGAAACGATGTCCGAGAGTATGGAAATAATGTTAAAAAAATTCTTTCTACTTTAGTTTTCGAGAAATAATTCATCAAAAATTAGCCCCAAAACAACGATGCGCTCCTGGTTAAAAAGTCGAGGAGCAGTTGACCAAAATAAAAAACTGCCTTTTATACTGCCGCATTTATAGATTGTGGCCGCCGTATTTCGTACGCAGTGCCGGAGCTTAATTTTAGGGTAATTTTTTAATTAATTATAAACTGTTCACAAGAAGTTTTTAAACAATTTTCCCGTAATCTGATATCGATTCTCTTACGTTTTTTTTGTCGGTAAAATTGTCATCCACCCTGTATATTCAGCAAGAAATGAGTACTAGTTCCACCATAGTATAGAAATTTAATTTTAATTTCGCATTTCAATTCACAAAAACTTAAAAGAAGTTAATGTAATATTGACCTTTTAAATTTGACATCAAGGTAATAATAATTCAATGGATCACAGATATTCTCCATGCTAGTTCATTTACAAAACTATACCAGAAGCCAGATAATAATCATATGTAATAATAACTATCTAAATATAACTTTGAGCTGTTGTTTATACAAAGAATTGTCACAACTGTAATTCATTTTGTGTAGGTGAAAGAAAGATTAGATTAACGTAAGTACTATACATTCTCTTAAAAATAACCTGAGTTATCATTCAGTATGATTTGAGCTGATTACTATCTCTGTAATGAAATCTTTTAAATAAATTGAACAGTTGTGAGTCACTAGCCGTTTTGGTCAGGCCTAGCCCTTTCTTATGTGAAAGGGTTTGAAAATTAAATGTACCTACTTATAACTTTTGCAAATAAATAAAAATGAGTTCTTTATAAAGTCTTCAATCCACGGTCGGAGTGCACTTACAAAATTAGGAAAGATCGAGTATTTGTTTAAAAGTTTTCCTGGAAATGTAGAACTTTCCTTGCCTTGTCTAAATTCCTTGTCTAAATTATGTAATCAATACCCGATGGTATGGCGTTAGGCAGTATTCTTGAAAATACATTCTTAATAAGACTAATGCTACGCAGTTGCCTCATATCAGAATAACATTTTTGGTTCGCCTTTTAAGATTCTCAATAAAGAGGTTTGTGGCATTCGTAAGACTACTCTGGGATTAAAATATTTATCTTCTAAGCTTGTTGTTGTTATCTTTTGAAGTTATATCACTTTAAATACATCTTTTTAAAATAAGGTTCAGATTGTTCAACTGCCAATTAAAGTAAAGGAGTTATCCGCAGAAGGATTTATGTGCATCTCATTCAATGTGGAATACGTCCAATGTAGAATAAACAATTTATTTTAAATGTAAAGAAGAAAGAACGCTGCATTATTCATTTATTAGTTTTTGTCATTATCCTAGAATATTGTTTTGCAACTTTATTTTATAATTCCTGTTTTTATGTACCTATTAAATTTGTTTTCTCAAAATTGGTTAGGCGTTACCATGATTCATTAATTCATACGCAATAAATTCCACGATAATGCTATGTATGCGTATTTTTGCTTATTAAATAATATTTGGACTGCATTTTTCAATTTATTATGAATAAAAAGTTTTATTTTTCAAATACATTTTAATAATTCAGGAAAACTTATTTATTTAGCTTCTGGAGTAGGACTGTTTGGATAATTTTGTTTTCCATGTTTCCTCTCAGGGACTAATTTTTTAATTCTTTCTGCTGTCACTTCATCTTGTTGCTAGGCTTGCACTCTTGCTCAATACATTTTCCTTATCGTTTTCCTAAAATCCTTGTTTTTACTGGTCATCTTCTATTGGTCTCAATTGGATTCGACTCCAATTTCGACTTCTTCCGTGATGTATTTTTTGTCTATGCATAAGGTTGTAAATTTAGGGCCGGTCTTTCCATCTCTTGGGAAACTAACTGACGGATAACTACCATGGAAACAACTGATAAAAATCAATCAACTATTCATAATAATCAAGTTATTCGTCGTATAACTTTAATGGGAAGATGAAAAGACCGGCCTAGCCCTTAATCTTCTTAGGCCCAGACGTCACACCTACGTAACGTTATTCTAAGAATAATGCTTATCCGACGATTGTAAAATCGGGCCTTAGTGTGACGTTATAATTTCAGTTTTTTTTTCGTAGTAATTTCTTCATTTTTTTAATTGCAGACATTCAAATTATATTGTTGATTTATCTTTGGTTCCTCTGTTTTTATGATTCTAAGTTTTATTGGGTTCATTTTTTCTTTTTTATTGTTTTTTTCGATCACAGTTCTTGTTTGATAGATAGTTTTCACCTTCTGTACCACAAGAGATACGAGAAAAACGCATTGTTTGATTCGGAGATTTTTTTTCAATTTTAGCAACACGTATTGTATTTTCATTTACTTCTTCCTTCATTAAATTGTTTGGTTTATATCATTTACTTACAAATGGTTTCTAAGATTATTCTTTTTATTAAAATACTGAATATTTATCATTGTTTTATTTTGAAATTTATATGCGAACAAGTTAGGTTTGACTTGTTTTCCAAAATATTATTTTATCCATTACTTCTGGTTACTTCGAATATAACTTATTTTCTTGTCTTCTGTTATTTTCTGGTTACTTCGAATATGTATAACTTATTTTCTTCTCTTCTGTTACTTTCTGGTTACTTCAAATATAACTTATTTTCTTGTGTTCTCTTATTATTGCCCAATTTCGTATTCCCATTATTTTTCAGTACATACATACACAATTCCACTATCTTATTTTAGGCCTTACGGTAAGCCTCCACCATGTTACATTTTATTTATTATTTATTTGTTCCACATGTTCCTGTCTTTGAGCTTTAATAAAATGTAGCTTCATTAATTTATTTAAAATTTCAGTTCTTAAGGATACGTATATGTATTTGTTTTAAGTTTTTCTTTCTAATCTTTCCTCATCTTTATCAGTTATAGCCTATATGTATTTCACAACGTGTGTTATAACAAACAGGTCTTATCATGCTTGGATAAACTTTCTTTCATATAACTCGTATTTCCTATGTGTGTGAGTATGTGATATGAAACCGTTGCGATCAACAAATTCAAGTAATCTTCACACAAAACATTACTTGGATGTGTGAACAAGTTTAAAACTACATACATTCCTCGATATGATCGATGCTTTACGCAGTAACTTCAATTTATGATTTTAGACAGAATATGTCCGTCTACACCCTCCAATATTTCTTTATAGCGTCTTCGATTCACTTCTCTAAAACCCTCTCAGAGATTAACTAAAATGAGAATGTTTCAACCAACAGTAATATTTTTAACGTAGGTACGTATTTCAACAGCTCAGCTGTCATCCTCAGTACATGGAATCTTTGGTTGGTAAAACCAAAGGACCTAATTTTCTATTGGAGTTTTGGTGGCGCTATTAAAGCTCAGCTTAATAGAATAAGTATCCGCCGAATATCCTTTTACATTTTTCCATATCTACGTCACGTTTATCTGACGATTGTTAAATAGGGCCTAAGTCAAAGAAAACTGCGGATATATTACGCAGTTTCAGTCTTTGCAAGCCGTTAATTGCAACAGCTGCAGTAACGTTTGGTTTCACAAGAGAACGGCTTTGATCTTACGTAAACGATTATTCCACGCGTAAATGAATTGCATCGAAGGCAAACCCGGTTTTACGGTGTATGTATGTATGTACACGAGTACACGACTCAAAAGAGACGAAGGCATAAGTGCTCGTGCAATTATTATTATTATTATTATTATTTTTTGAACGTTTCAGTGGGCTACGCACACGCAAGCATGCAAGAATAACCAAGCGAATTACACTAGCGTGAATAATCGCATTGCCATGTTTCTCTGCGGGTAGGGTTACCCACGCATCGTATACATACATACGTTGTAAGTACCGATCTCCTCTCGGTTTGCTTGTAGAGTTGTAAGCCTCAGTAGAGTCCGAGGAGTGCTTGTGGTGAGGACGTATAGTGATTGCCCGAACGATCGCACGCAGGTACCCACCTGTGCTTTGTGAATCTGACATTTTTTTATGCAGCTTTACTTAATTGATTAGTTTTTTGTTGGTGTAAAAACGTGTGCGTATGTGACATAAAAATTTGGGCCTGGGCTAATAATCGCCGAAGCCGAAGCAAATCGCCAAGGTGAGGGGCAGTTACTTATATTTACATTATCAAATTAACTTGGACTTGGAAAACAAGACCGAATGAAACATATACGTAATATCTGCCTTGGTGGTCGTTCTGCATAAAAAGAAACGGTTGAAAGATCCGTGATGTATACTCTTACCATATTTTTGTGCAGTGACAGACAAGTATTTTTATTCTTTATTTGCTGAGACCATATGCTTGTGTTTCATTGCATTGTCTTATAAATTTCGATTTAAGCAAACAATTCCTTCTTAAGACTTCCAAAGATATCTAAGATATTGATTTCTTTTTAATTCTCATTACAGTGACATAGGCAAGTTACACAAAGTAAATCACAAGTAATTTATTTTTAATTTTTTGTATAATTGCGCTTTCTTTCGCAATAATTTGTTCCAATTTGTCAGTTTATTTGAAATGTGTTGCCACAATTTCAAGTTTTTTTTTTATCGAAGCTTGCCAATACTTTTTAACTGCACTACAGTTGTTTCAAGTTTATTTCGTTTTTATCGATCAGCCATTGGAGTTTTTTGAAATATCTCTAATTTTAGTTTCCTCAATCTCTTGGTTTGCTTCTTATTAATGTCCTTGTAGTATTTATCTAGTATCTATTACTGTGATAAGATCTGTCAAGTGACGAGCAGTATTAGTTTTACTTCGAAAAGGGTGCTGTTTTTTTTCTGAATATCCGCTAATTTTTCTTATTCAAGTTCCCTCCCTGTTCTACTTGTCCCTTCTTTGCAACGGAGTTTCATATTTACTGAAAGATCTGCGATTTGATATATTGTTTTTTCTCAATTCTTACGCAAGTGATTTTGCTAATCTTCCTGACTTACCCAGGAATGTGACAGTTTAACCGATGGCGTGACTGCCTAACACCTTCAAAATATCTTATGTAATTTTCCAAGTCTTTTAAAGGTCGCTTTAGACTATCCTATTTCTTGTACAAGATTTGGTGCAATTTCTTGAACAATTTAAATTGTGCAGTAAAGCGTAGCAAAATTTAAACTGAATCAAAAGTTATCTGAAAAAATAGAACGTGTTCTATCTCCAAAACATATCTGTAGGTCAAAACATTTCATGTTTTAAATGTTATTGTAGAAATTGAAACAAATCTTATACAAGAAACAGCTTTAAGTGTACGTAGCTTCATTTTTTTAAAATTCATCCTAAGTTCCCAAATTACATTCATCAATTTTCGTTGAATTCATTAAATTCAACAATTTTCATTGACTTTTTTAAACTCGTCAATTTTCATTGACTTCATTAAATTTATCAACTTTTTGTGTAGTTTTGAATCGCCGGATCTCTCACAAAGCTTTGTATACTTTAAGTTTAGTTCTTGAACAGAAATGAAATTAAATCTACAAAAATTGTTAGTATCAAGAGATATATCTTCAAAATAAAGGCGCGGCTTCCTTTTACTGCCTTCTGTTTTTTCGTATTATCTTTTTTCTGCCTTACAAATGCTTTATGTAATTGAATCTTAGAACCTCGTTAAACAAATGTTTATAACTTGCTAAAATACTTTTAAACTAAACGTTAAGTTAAAGGATTGTCCATAATATTAGTGACTAACAATAAATAAATATTGGAGGATGTGCCTTAAGTCACTATAAAACGTGTCGAAGTTAGGTATCCAAATCGAGGTTGCTTTTCCAAATCTATTTATTCTTTAATAATCGGTTCACAAAAGATGACTAACCTCGATTTGGATACCTAACTTCGACACGTTTTATAGTGACTTAAGGCACATCCTCCAATATTCATTTAAACGTTAAGTGTTTGTGGGCTATTTAGTGTCCGTTTAAAAGATTTTGTGATACAATTTTCATCGGACAAGAACAAACTTTAAATTTAATTATTGTTTTAATTTTCATTTTAATACCTCTAGTTTTTCATTCCGTATGTTTATATCATTTCCTGTATTTTGTGTTAAGAATCTCTTGCGCTTATAGAAACAATTCTGCTTTAGTTATGTAGATGTTTCTACTCTGTTGCTGGTTATGTATGTATGTCTGTCTGTGAAAAAGTAAATAAATTTGACAGTCCATGAATGTATTACATTACCTGCAAAGAAAAGTCTTTAAGTATTTCCTGAAATATTTTCTAGATGCGAAAATGCTCAGATACGTCAATTGTTATTATAAATTTGTTAAACTTTGAAGTGGTTAATTTATTTATACTTGGGACACAAAAATAATTTTAATTTTTTTAAATGAAAATCTCATTTTTTATTACGAATTCAAAAAGGCGTGTTTTTACGTATGTCTACATAAATATTTTGTAGGGTCAAATATGAATTTTATTGAGATAAACGTAGTTTAAAAATTACAAAGAGGAAACCGTATCTAAACGTAGACAAACAAAAGAGATGTACCCACTGCATGGTTCAATATGGTTCTTTAACATGGAAAGAATTCTTTATTGAAAGACAAATGCGATGCAGGGTACAATGTGTATAACAAAATATAGGACCAGATAACAATGTTCAAAATGTATTCCTTTCATATTGTTTCATTTAAAATTAAGTACCTAAGTGATTAAAATATTTAGTAGGAATCATTCTCTGTTTTTAATTTCTAAACTGCGTTTATTTCAAAAAATTTCTTATGTGACCCTATGAAATTTCGTAATAAAAAAATGAGGGTTTCTATAAAAAAAAAAAAATTAAAAATATTTTTGTGCCCCAACGGTAAGCCACTGTATAAATAAATTAAATACCAAATATGAAAAATTCATAATAACGAAGTGCACGAGCGCTTTTGCCTGTTTTGCATTGTTCACCAAATTACCGAACAAATTTTTTTATAACCAATAAACCT
Organism: Dorcus parallelipipedus; assembly: GCA_958336345.1. Taxonomy (NCBI): domain Eukaryota; kingdom Metazoa; phylum Arthropoda; class Insecta; order Coleoptera; family Lucanidae; genus Dorcus; species Dorcus parallelipipedus. The sequence continues at coordinate 39,131,105 of OY284482.1, read as the reverse complement.
CAATTATTTGTCGTACAAAATCGAACAAACACTATCACAAAAGTCACGTTGGATTCAAAGCTAAAATAGCAAATAAGTATCTTGAAAACGATTAGCGTTATTTAAAAGGTATATCTAATTGGTTGAAAAAGATGGAGAATAACCATTTTTTGTTTAAGGTGTCACAAGTCTACTCACAAAAAGATTAAGACATTTTAAAAGCAAGAATAAAACCGTACGTAGCGCTCTCTACCTGCTACATCAAAATTGAGGACGTATTATCATTTTTCGTCTCAAGAACCCCTATACGTCAATTTTTTAATATGTCAATAACTGAAGATTACCTATTGAAGAAAATTAAAATTAATCTTTTGATTTTTTTAGACTAAGGCCCGATCTTTCCACCTCCTAATAAAGTTCCCGATAGCATTATTTGGCAAATAACTTGATTTTTATGAATGATTTCCATGGTGATTCGTAAAGTTGTTTGTCGAATAAATTTATCAGGAGATGGAAAGATCGGGCCTAAGTGACTTAAATCGCAACATTTTGATGACAGGAGACCCACTATTGCTGTGTCCCATACTTTTCGAACACCTTCTATATAAACTTGTACTACTAGTTTTTTCAAATTTTATTGACTAAATAAACAATATTTGGGAAAGATTACTGACAATGTTTTTAAGTTTTCTGTTCTGTTCGTTAACATATGTTAATATTCTACTCAAGAACCCTAAAGATATTTTTTAGACATTGACACTGCAGACTCTTTAAAGATACTTGGAAATTGTTAATTTGGAAGTACATAAAACTAAGTACTATTCTAACAGAAAAGAAAAGAAAAGAGTTAAAACTTGGTCTAATCTTCAATCAATGTAATCATTTTGGTTCAATCCTTTATTGACTTTGCAATTTGGTTCGATTTAACCGACCAAACGAAAACAATCTATTAGAATGAGTTTCCTTGAACGAATTTCATAACGTCCATATGTTGTCAGCGTATGTTTATTTACGTTTAACTAATTTGAGCAAATAAATGGGTCGATGTATATCTAATTTTTGAATTGCAACAGCAAGTAAGCGGAATTACCGCAAGTTTCAAAACATATTCGACGATTTTTTTGAAATACCTTTTCAATGATGCAATTCGCATTAGCATCTGCTTCGCTCCGAGGAATCCAATGGAGTATTTAATTTCTACGTCTGAAATGATCATTGGTGGATAAGTATCAGAATTTTATATCTTGCAGAATTTTTCGGTATTTTTGTGCTATGTTAGAAAACTTTTGATCCGCTTTTTTTCATCTTTTTAGATATTATTTCCTTACATTGCAAATTGTGTTCGAAACAGCAATTTATGTGTGTGTATCGACTCTTTTGGACCTGATTTGAAAATCACAATCAGTTTGTTGCCATAGGGCCAGTTGTACAAAGTAGGTTTAAACTGACGCTCAACTGAACCAGGTTCAAAGTAAACAAATTCATTAATGACATATGGCAATTAATGCATTCATAAATAAAATTTGATGCGATTTTGTTCACTTTGAACCTGGTTCAGTAGAGCGTCAGTTTAAACCTCCTTTGTACAACTGGCCCATAGTCACAATTACGAAAACGCTTGTTCTTATAAGTCTTAAACATATAGGTACTCTTAGTTAGATATAGGGTTCAATTCGATTAGTCCAAATTCACCATGTAATAGCATGTAATGGATGCTGAATTAAATCACCTCAAGCTTCAAGAGAGGGTTTCGATTGCTAAAGAACAAGCGATTCGCCTGGGCAACCTCGTTAAATACTGGTTTTTCTAGCTCTGACGAACGGAAACTTTCTAATAAGAGAATATCGAACGACGTGATGAAACGTTCGTAAAATACCGCGCCCGGTGTAAACGAACTCAACGGGAAACGTTTTTCGCGGGCGTCGTTTCTGCCCGATCGATTCGCGCCGTTGAAAAAACGTCCGACGACCTTCCCGTCCGGCCAACAATGGCTAATTTTAGTAGTAACAATAAGAAAACAGCGACCGAAGGACGCTATTTTGCAATGCAGATTTGAGCGATTATGCGCGTGACTGTCACCTTGTAACGAATAAGCGGTTATATGTTATACGTTTCTGAGTATCTCGAATCGTTATGTATTCAACGTTTTGTTGTTTTCCTGTTGCACAAAACGTCAACAATTCAATCATGATGGATTACTGCAGACAACATTTTCAGAACCCCTGTGATGTTTAATAAGCGTTTAATAACTTGAAAGATGTACTCCTATAATTTTCTTATTTGTTGTTTACTCTAAAGAAGCTGGCAACGTACAACTTTTAAATTAATTTTACAGCCCGTCTGATTTTACATTTACAAAATTTTGGAAGTGAAAGGAAACTTCCTTTAAAGTTTTACTGAAATTTAAAATATGATTTCGCTGACGTACATACGAATTCTAGAACAACAAAATTAATTATGTAAAAAAGAAAACTGATTTTTATCGAGTAAATAGTATATATTTATGTATAATTACTTACTGACGTGTCGCGAACAAATTGATTTGTTTGATTGACTTTTCAAGAATAAATGAATCATATTCAGGCAGAAAATAATTTTCTGTTTGGAAAGCATCCACCCCTCTCTGACCAAGATATTGACCATTTCTTTTTCTTTTAGCAATAAAGTCGACGTAATATAAACGTACCCTTCCGTAAGCCATTCTCTTTGTAGTATACTAATCACAAACAAAAAGAAAATTGGAAACAATTTCCTATTTGCATAATTTTATGCGCAATTTCGCCGTTTTCATGGAAGTCGAATAATTATCCTTTCATTTGAGGTAAAAGTCGTTGTAATTGCAGATTATCTTAACTTCTGAAGTAATCTGAATTAGCATAGTTTTCCCCGGTCGATAGTTACCTAGAATCTAAAGAGAATTCAATTTGTTTAAGTAAACACATTGCCGAAGGTGTGGATGCATTTGAAACTTTCGGCAAATGCTCGTTGATACATACATTCCTGTTCTATTGCATAAAATTGCTACAAGTCAAAAATTTGGCCTTTGTTTTATTAATTATTTGAACTTTTATTACCAGAATAACCAAATATATCAGTGCAGTTCACTTTAATCTTCATGACGACGGAAAAGTGGATTTCTGTATTGTTAATGAATGCAGGTCTTTTCTTTTTAAAACTGAGCTTCAAGTTCCCGTTCATGCTGATTGTAAGGATGTGATATAATTAGTTTTGTACTGTTAAATGTCTTACTACTTATTTTAAAGAAGGACTCAGGTTTTTCATCTAAAATAAGTGTCGGCAATATTAAAACAACAAATTTTATTTAGTAGGTCAGACTCGTAAATCCAAAGGCGGCAGCCAAGCACTGACCTACAATAATCCTTTAGATTCCGAGTCGCTCTCGGACGGATAATCGATTGATCTCCTGCAGAAAGCTGCTGCAACGGTGAAACCAAGAGGACAGGACATTCGAGCGAATGCGAGCGCGGCGATGTTATCGGCGAAACCTTAGAAAGTTAACGTTGTTGGCGTAACGGACGCGATAAGGTCGGATTTGCGTCGGGACAAAAATAGAAAAATAAATGGTGAACACGATAATAGGTTGTTTCGGCTCAATCACGGCGACTTATCTGTTCCTATGCAATAGAAAAGCTGTCGTGAAATTAAAACTTGAATAGATCATGGTTTTTATTTCTAATGAATTTTATGTCATTTTGAATTGTTTACTTTTTTGTAAATTAATTCAGTTAGACTGTGATTTATGCATCGCCATAGCATTGTAAATTCTTCAAAGCGTTGGTTAGGTTGAACTTCCAACGCTGATAGATTAACAATAAGAGGCAGCTGTGGCTTGTTTAAGAAATCAGCCAGATGTCACATCGTTTGTTGTTCTATTGTTTCACTGTGCCTTGTCAACGGTAAAGCCCATAAATATAATTTACGGACATTCATTGTTCATCGTTGGGATCTGCACAAAAAGTTCCTCTTCCGTGTTTTACGTCCGTTTTTTAAGAACGATCGCATTATTTAGCCTCCTCCGCCAATTTTACTGTGTAGGCTTCTACGCACTCTATGCTCTAAGATTTACCAGAAAGACAATAAAAGTCGGTTTTTCCAAAGTCTGAAATGTGTAGTTTATGATTCTATTCTGACTCGGTCAGAAAAAAGAACTACATTAGGAAACTGAAAAAAGCCAAAATAATATATAATAGCTATCAAATATCTATTTCTAGTAATAGAACAAAAACGACCTGGAGCATGGTTAATGACGTTCTAGGAAGAGGCAAAAAAATACTGAGAACATTGTATTGAATATAAATGAAAACCTAGTCACTGATAAAGTCGAAATAGTAAACACTTTTGGAAATTATTTTGCAACGATTGCATCTAGGACTGTAGATGAACATTTTGCTAACAAGGAATCGGTATCATGTACGTATGCAAGACACTGTCCCAACTCTATGAGTTATGCTGAAGAGATTAAAAAGATAATTTTGGATTTAAAAATGAAAAAATCAAGTGGTACTGATGACATATGCGTTCAGATAATAAAATTTTTGAGTGACTTTATTGCAACTCCCATTGCCCAACTAACTAATGAAGCTATCGAAAATGGTTGCTTCCCAACGATTTACAAGACTGCCTACGTAACCCCTGTTTACAAGAAAAGTGATCCCCAAAAATATGAGAACTACAGACCCATATCAGTGTTATGTGTCGTGTCTAAAATCATTGAAAAGGTTTTGTGCATCAGAATAAATTCCTTTGTGGAAAAATATAATTTGCTGTCAAACGAGCAACATGGGTTTCGCAAAGGAAGATCGACAGACACAGCGGTTACTCAGTGTTTGAATCTAGTGTATAAAGATCTCGATCGTGGACTATATGTTTGCGGTCTTTTCTTCGACTTAACGCGAGCTTTTGACTCTATTGACCCTGTATTTCTAGAGAGTAAGTTATACGCACTTGGAATAAGAGCAAATCTGTTAAGTTTCATAATGTCCTACCTTAAGGAAAGGAAGTTAATTGTAAAATTAGGGAAAACGGTCTCCAACGAATATAATTTAAACACTGGGGTTCCTCAGGGGTCCATCCTAGGACCTCTTCTTTTTTTGTTATTTATAAATGACCTACCACATTATGTGAAAAAAGGTAAAATATGCATGTATGCCGATGATGTCTCGGCCCTTATATCAGCCAGAACGCCTGAGGAACTCCTTGAATCTGTGAACACAGTTGCGACTGATATGGCACAGTGGTGTTGTAAAAATAAGTTAGTTTTAAATAATATGAAAACAGAATGTATTAATTTTCATAAGATCTGAACTTTGCCTCAAAATATTATCATCAGAGATTTTCATGTTACAGACACTGTAAAGTTCTTAGGACTAATCCTAGATAATAGGCTTACCTGGGAAAAAAATATTGATTCTGTCTGTCGTAAATTAAGTAATTCTTATTTCGCGATACTTAAATTGAAACAGTGCATGAATGTAGAGGCGCTGATGTCTGTGTATTATTCGCTCGTTTACTCACATCTAAGCTACTGCGTGACTTTATGGGCCAATGCCACAAATGCTAGTAGTGTTTTTATTCTACAGAAGCGTATCATAAGGCTTATATATAATATCAATCGATACGATAGTTGTAAACCGATCTTTCTAAAATACGGCATACTGCCATTAGCTTGTATATATATATATATATATATATAAGTCTGTGTTATGTTAGAAACAGTGTAAGCACTTTGGATGAAGTTGGACAAGCGCATAATTATGATACGAGACATGGATATTTATTGCGTACGGAAAATCATCACACTACCTCTTATGAAAAGAGTCCGGAATACTCTGGAATAAAATTGTTTAACAAACTGTCTACTAAAACAAGAAATTTACCCACGAAGTCATTCAAGAGCGCCGTAAAAAATTTCTTGTTTGACAAATGCTATTACACGATACAAGAATTTATATCGAACAGTAGTTTGTAATAAATTAATTGTTGTATCTAACATAAGTATATTTTGTACTGACGATTCCATCCACTTATATTGTTTGGCAATGGTTAATAAAAATTATTATTATTATTATTATTATTTTGTGGACCATGCTTTTTTTGTCTACTTACATTGTTTTTCCAATTGTCTTGGCACCTACTACTCGTTCCATTATTATGTACTCATTTACAAGAGCCCGTATCATTTTATTGCTTTTCTTCTAGTTTTTCTGACATTATTTTTCTTCACACCTAGCGTTTGCTTCTTCTTTAATCTAATCCATTTTTTCTTGTAGATTTGCTTAGGTATATAATATCTGTAGTAATTTTACTTTCAAATTCATTTCACACTGGCCATGTCTCACTATCTTCTTGCATCAATGTAGATCAATAATGAGAAGAATCAACGTTTCCTGTAATTACATTATTACATATGTATAAATACTGTTTATATTGATAAAAGTTAGTGGAACTCCCAATAAGTCACTTATAAATTGAATTTTTAGGTACATACATATTTGCTAGACCAGTGAATAAGATCAGTCAATCTTCTATAATTGCAAATATTGCTCTTATCGATAAAATATGGGAGAAACAGAAAATATTCAGTTAGTTGAAATGTGATTGTCGCGTCATTGATGATTTACATAGGTACATCGGCATTAATTCAATTTCCGTCGCCTTTAGTTTAATTAATAGTTTATCTTAGGTCTCATTTCCAAATAAGAGAGAGAACGCTACCTATTTTCGATGAAACAAGAAAAAAACAGGAAAAAGAAACGCAATGGAGAAAATGATACAAACCGACTAGTGACAAAAAGAGAAGCGTAGCTTATGTAAGGAAGAAACGCCCGTTGGCGTTGGTTGTAAATTCTAACATTACCATCCACGTTGCTCTCCTAGCGAAGAGCACAACTTTATATGAACGGTGAAGGGATCATAGGTTCTTCCAATATACATTACAATAAAATGTTTGAAAATTTGATAACTGTAAAGAACAAAGAGATCTAGATGACAGTAAAGAACAAAAAGATCTAGATGATAGTAAAGAACAAAAAGATCTAGATGACAGTAAAGAACAAAAAGATCTAGATAAGAGTAAAGAACAAAAAGATCTAATTATACAGAACGTGTTACGAGCCAATGGTCAGACACTGCGATACGTCTCTCACCCCGCGTAAACATTTAACGATGTGACTATAGTCGCGCGACACTTACTGTGTGTACATGTATGTATTTGTTTATTTAAAAAAAAATTATTATTTTATTTAACTCGCCCTCCGTTTCTGTATATGATCGGGAACTATTAGAATGCTTTTACTTCACATAAATGTTACTGAAGTTTACATGATTGATAAACGAGAGCAATCAACCATTTCTTTTCTGACATCATCTTTGAATTTGCTTTCCTTTCTTGGTAGCTTTTTTATTGCCATTTAAAATACGATTTAGGACCAGTTTCATAATGGAACTTAAAGGAGACTTTAATGACACGTCGGCATGTTACATATGTAATGAAGAACTTACATTTTTACAACATTAAGAAGTAAAACTTAAAATTAAAGTCACATTCTGATGTGTAAACAAATGTGTTTTCATATTTTTTTGACATTTGAAAGTGACTTTAAATTTAAAGTCTCCTTTAAATTCCATTATGAAACTGGCCCTTAGAAATGCCAAATTGATGTGGCGTTGCTATTAATTTTGCTTCACGTCTCTGATAGAATTGTTTTGAAATACATTTATGTAATAGAACGCAAAGTGTTGTGATAGGAGATTGTGTTTCTTCCGAGGCCTTTATTTCAAAGGGCGTTCCTCAAGGCAGTATTTTAGGCCCTTTATTGTTTATTCTGTATACGTTTGACTTTAAATTAACTTTGAATCATTGTGAATGTGCCTTATACGCTGATGACACCCAGATTTATAAGCAGTTCTCATGTGAGAGCGTTAATATTGATTTTGACTTGATATCTGAGGATTTAAATAATTTAATTCAAAAGGCACAAACTCATAATTTATGTATTAACGCAGCCAAATCATCTCTTTTAGTTTTTGGTAGTAACAAAAGTAAGGAAGCTGCTGCTAAATGCAGTCTCAGTGTATTAGGTCAGCCTTTAACTATTTCCAAGGTTGCGAAAAATCTTGGGCTTCATATGGACACTGGATTAAGATTTCGGGATCATGTTAATAAAATGTTAAAAAAATCTTATTGTTCACTTCGTATGCTTTATAACAACAGACATATCATTGATACAAATTTAAGAAAAATTCTTACTAATTCTTTAGTTTTAAGTCATTTCAATTATTGTGATGTTGTGTATGGATCCTGTATAGATTCATTAACTGAGACTCGCATTCAGAGAGTTCAGAATTCTTGTATTAGACTTATTTATAATCTCAGACATTTTGATCATGTTTCACATAAACTGAAGGAATTGAGTTGGCTGAACATGAAAAATCGTAGGAAATTACATTTTGCTGTTTTCCTTAATAAAATTGTTAAAAATTCTAAACCCGAATATTTGTCTACGAAGTTGCTTAAGTATGATTGTGTTCATGGAATTAATACCCGCTTTAAAAATAACTTTATTTTGCCTAAACACTCCAGATCTTTTTCGTACAATGGACCAATCACTTGGAATAGTATGCCTCAATCACTAAAATCATGTTCCTTACGTACGTTCAAAAAGAAATATACTTCTTTTTTAAATGACAGAACTTGATATTAAAGTCTCTGTGTGTGTTCGGATATATTTACTCTTATACAGTGATACACTCGTATTTCGGTATTTTGGTTATTAAAATATTTTGTATTGTACCTATAATTTATCTGTATGCAGTGCTCCTGAAATTCCTGAATTTCAGCCAGTCTTTATTTATATTCGTCATTTGTTTTTTTTTTCTCTTCTTACGGTAAATCGACGCTTGAATGCAAATGTATTTTTTTATGGTTAAGTGAATAGCGTTGGCTAAACTTCGCCATAACAATAAAGACAATTTATTATTATTATTATAACGTGGTGAATCTTGAGGATCATTGTTATCTCACATTTATTGCCACGTTGTGACCTTTTATGCTTGAGAAATTTTTACAACTTCGTTGCGCGATGTTATAGAGTGGTTCATTTTTATGTTATATGTTCTTGATCAGGAGACATATGAACTATGTCCTAAATTAAGTTATCCGTATCATATGGTTTTTCTTTACTAACAAACAATATGGACCTTCGTTTTCAAATTATTTAATAATTATTAATTAAAGTATTCAGTCTTTTGAAGATGAATATTTCTGGAATTATTCACATTGAATTGTATCATTCTGAGTTAATAATGACTCTGTCATTAGAAACTTGACACCAAACTACGATTTTTCTGAGCATGTTTCTGAGTATGCCACTATCTACTACATTTGTTTGAAAAGGTGTCACTGTGTATGTACGAAGGCTGTTTGACCACCTTTCAAGATTAGTCTTACACCACAACTTTGGTGTCAAATTATTTCTTTGGCATACTTTGAATATGTTTTATGAAAAATGTCTAGCATATTGATGAGTACGTTTGCAAACATCTGTAATAGTTGACTTATCTTCGAAATTGGTTATGCGTGTTTGTTTATGTGTGAGAGAGGGCAAGGCCTGTAACAGAATTTTTTTGCGTGTTTATGACCGCGAGTTGTAAACGGATCATAACGCTATACGTTGTTTATCCATTTCAGAAGTCGTCAGCTGCGCTTGCGACGTTGGCGTCGCCCAGACTTTGCTCTCAAAAAAGTTTACGCGATATCGACGCATTGTTTACATTGTGTTGAAAGCTTGTGCTCGTAAATAACGCGTCTTTAATTTCGTGTCGTCCTTCCGTTGCGCAGATTTTCTTTACCGCATTGCAGGTATTTCTTACAATGGCAATCAATCAATCAATTTAGAACTTCTAAAAAAGTTGTGTCGCCCAAAATTATAATGGAATGTTTAGAAATATTTTGTAAAGTAATTGAATGACAAGTTAGAGTAAAAAAAGAATTCTTTTTTAATGTCTGTCTTTAGTATATACAACATTGCGCGATATTTCGTCAGCAATTTACTCATATTAGCGGCGGTGATTGATATTGAGTTAAGTAGAAGAGGTCAAGGTACGGTTAATTAAACAACATTAAATTTTGGTTTAACTGTAGTGAAAGAAAAGCGAAGCAATTTCCTCAAAATTAGGATTACATCGCAAGCAGAGGAAACCGCGGTTTCAATTACGTTACGTCAATCATTATGTCACGAGTCTCTTTGATGCAAGCGGCCGGGCCAAAGGTCCGAAAAAAATAACTTCCGCGCGGATTTCGGGCTGGCGGATAAAATAGATTTACGCGGGCAATAAATAACGCACTTCGTGCCGTCGGGCTTTATTGTTATTGCCGTTTATAAATTCCAGCGAGTTAAAAGCACGTTAAATATTTATGACGGAGGTCGAAAAGCGAAAACAAACAGAAAAAACCTGTGCAAATAGTGATTTTTTTTGGAGCGCGCGCTTCGACAGGAAATGAATGATTTCGTGATTTTTCTTAGAACGAGCTTGTTTGTTTGTGCTATCGAACAGAACACAAAACCAAATAAACAATAACTCACATAACAAAGTGTCGAAGATTAAAGAAAGAAATTCCTACCACCTAAGTTACTTAAGATTCAATTCTTTAGTTTTTTTTTTCGTCTTCAAATTTTAACGATTGTTAATGAAATTTTGTTTACAAGAATTTAGATATTTTTGCTCAATGGAAATGATGAATGCTCTACAAGAATGAATAAACGAATGAAGTACATATATTTACAAATCAGAACGTCAAAGTTGTCAAAAAAAGAACAACATGAAAACAGAAAGTAGTGGAAGTGATATCGGATAACGGACATGGCAAGTATAGTAGAACAATACAAGAAAGAAATTAGGAAAAAACAAAAAGTTAAAATATGAGCGAAAGGGTTTAGGGAAAAAACATAAAAGAAGTGAAGCTTAAGGAAATTATTGATGGGCAAGTAAGGTCAAAATAGATGAATATCGGAAGATTTAAAACTCAGGAAAGATCTAAGTAGGATGAAAAAAAGAAATTATAAAAGAAAATTAAAGGATCATTTCCTGCCTAAAGTGGTCCTATACATAGATAATTTCATGTCAACTCAACAGATATTGGATTTGGAATCTCTCTTGATCTCTGAGAGTTTGATGAATCTTGTATGTATGTATATTGAGGGTCCTTCTGTTTTTAAATGGAGATCATAAAAATATTTTTCTTCTTGCTTCTCTCTCAAAATTTATTAAAATTCCTAGATTCTGACCCTCAAGATCAAATGCGATATTAGTTCAATTTTTTTTTTTAATCTGTGGTGGTTGTATTTGAGTGTGTGTAAAGTGTTCCATGGCTTTGTTACTTCCAACCTTCTTGCCGTTTAAGGGGAAGCAGTGTCGAATTTTATCCCCAACACACAAGGGTGCCAGAAGTCGATACCGACCACCCCTGAGGAAAATCCCGAGTGCGGTTCGAACCGACGACCATGCGATTGCAAGGCCGGTCCTCTTTATTAATAAAAGTATATTCAGAAAGTTGTTAGGAAGTCATCATAATTTGAAAAATTTTAATAAACCAGAATGACTAAAAAAAATACGATAATTAAAGACTTGTATTATAAGATCACAAACTTTAGCAGTTCTTCATCAGATAATCTGAGAAAACTACCCTCTTTTACCTTTCAGTTTCTCTGTCCTTTCCATTCAATTTTTACTTTTCCTTCTTTTATCGACATTTCTTGTTTCAGTTCCTTTTTTAAATATTACATTTTTACTCTTCTTATCATAGGTCTGAACCAATTCAGCTTGTTTTATAATTTTTTTGTATGTTCACCTGTTTCTTTGTCCCATTCGAGTTTTCCTTGCCGTCTTTCTCAGAAATTTCACTTCTGCACCAATTTTTCCGTAGTGTGTCTTTTGCAACACCCAGGATTCACTTGCATATTGCTATGATATTCAACTATAAAAAAGAAATAAAGTAGGTTAAAAGAGGGGTACGTAATAAATGTAAGACTCACCTGTGCTTTTTCATTACAAAGCAGCCAACAGTGTTGGAGATCTAATGAGGTCTGATGAGGTCTAATATTTAGAGAAGTGGCAGAAGAAACCGAAGCTTCCAATAAATGCGGGACTTTGGCCAGTAAAGGACGAGCCTAACAAAAGGAAGAGGAGATCAGTATACTTGGACGACGGCAGAAAAATTTGGATCAAGTGAACACTTTTAATCGGCACTAGAGAGGAGCACAGTGAACTAACTATTAAACAAACGCTTAAAGTTAGTGAAATAGTTTTAAGTTCAGTTTTGGTGTGTATTTTCTTTATGGTGATAAATTCAAACAAACTTTAATTAAAATCAATTAAAATTATTATTTAAAAATTCGAAGTAATTGGGATGAAGCGGGTGAAAATATATTCAAAAACCAATCCACTCACAAACCCACAAAACACAAGCAATATTTGTATCTCCCAAACAAGGGCTCTCGAAAATAGCTGCAAATAATTGGCGCCCAACGTGGGGACTAAGGTTAATAGATAAAAGGAGAGAAAAAACTTACGATGATGATTTGGCGTATGCAAAAAATCGGAAAGCTTGAAGATCTAAAACTGAAAGCTCTCTAATTAATTAATAAAATTTCATGCAATTTAATATTAAACTTTGTTTTTTGGGAAAAATTATGACATATTACTCTTTGTGTCTGTAATAATATGTGAACTTTTATTTTTAGCAAACATAAAACGTAACGTGAAATGTCTACTTTCCCTCGAAAAGAAAGGTGATTACCTGATTACACAAGAGCTTTATGTTGTTGCCTGCTATTAATTGACTCAATGAACGAAACTCGAAATGTGTTTCGTAGTTACGAATCGTTTTAGATACAGATTTATTGTCGTTTTGAATGCCATCAATATTCAAGAATTCAATATAAACAGAAAAATAAAACAATAGATACTTTCCTTTTTTGTCAGTTTCAACAGAATTGACAATTCTTTGTGCACAAGTTATTAACGGTCTCGATCAAATTACGAACACCAGGTGCAAATGAAATTAGTAAAATTAAAAGGCGCTATCGTCGGCTGGCTTCGCCGAATTAGCATTCATTCGAATGTTTATTTTAAGACACTAAGCTACAAACACAGAATACAAAACACTTGGCATTGGCTCTCCGTCAGTTGAACAGAAAAGCGAAACAAAGAAACCAAATAATTCGAAAAGATTTCCATAAACGAGAAATTCAATAGAAAGTGAACCTGATGGCAACGAAGAAAGTCAATTTCAATTCTAACCAATATTCAAGTAAATATTTACTTCTATCAATAATGTTGTTTGTTACACAACAGAGAATTTTGCAGCTCTTTCACTTTGTGTCTCTTTCAAACGAGTGCTAATTGCAGAGTTCCTCGTGTGCTCTAATTGTTTGATTGAATAATATGTTGTGAATCATTCCACAAAAGTGTTGTTTTTTACGGAGGAGTACAGCTTGGCTATTAATACTACAGTCTGTACTTAGCATGTGATATATCCTTGAAGAACGTCATGTCGAGCAATACAAAGCCAACGGAGAAAGTCGCGCTGCTGCGTACCACAAACGGGAATAATTGGAACGCTTGCTCGTTGAATCCGCGGCTTTTACTTCGCTAGTATGCGAGTTATTGCCTTTATTGGGTACATCAAGGACGTACGAATGCAGAATGAGCACGCAAGGCTTTTTTCTGCCGCGAAGATTGCTTAATCCGCCCCTCGGAAAGTAGGTAACAATGTAATTGCCTCTTTAAAACAAAGCACAGCCAATGGTTAACTAGTTCTTTTCAGAGCTAAGAGGAAGGAATATGTAGTATCTGCATATGTATGTATGTGGCTTTTATAAAGTTTTCAGTGTTACAAAGACGAAAAAATCCAAAAATTAACATATTTCGGAAGTCTATAATATTAGGCTCGTTGGAAAATAGGATAGTTTTTGCTTCAAAATGAAAGACGATTCATCTTTAATCAGTCCATTATGTACTGACCATTTTGTTGCCAACTTTTAGATAATAATAAGATTTCACCTGTTTTTCAGGGACTCCCGTGGGAGGTGTTAGGTACCTATCTCTAGCTAACCTGATTAATACGGTGGAGTGTAGTGAGCCGAACTTCTTCTACTCCCCCACCAGAGCGTTAATTAATTGCTTTGAGGGCAGTACTCTCTACTCACTTGCCTGTTTTTCAGGACCCTCTGTCTGTCGCTCTTTCGCCGTCTAACCTATGTAATTAATTTATAGCGCAAGAAATTAGTTTGACTGTTTTTTGCACTCCACTATGGGTGATTTTGGCATTACAGTTTCTAGGCAATCGCTTCTAATTAACCGGCAAAGACCGCAGTTTGGCCCACACACGTATACAGGGTGAAAGAGAAACTTTACTAAGAGAATGGTTATGACTATGCAGTTCAAATTGCTCGGCCTCGTAGTCTCACGAAATTCGTAGTGACAACCAATTAGCCTTGATTTCTTTGTTTATTTTGTGTTGGCGCACTTGGTTCCAGCGGCAGATATAATTGCCTCACGCCAGTGAGATTGGCGACTTCCCTGTACAAATCGAAAAACAACCTTTAGTGTTTCCAATTTGCCGGAGAAGATCCCCAAGGGTAGAATGATTTCTAAAAGTACACTGTATTGAATTCACAAGTAGATGCGGGGAATAGTTAATTGTTGTTGGTTCATTAAATTACAGAATTGGTCTAATAACTAAAAAAACAATGACCCATAAATTTTTCTAATATTTTTCTCGCTGAAATGTAACTAAAAATAGTTTGATTAAAGTTATCTCAATGTCATGGTACTATGAACCGTATTGACTCTTTAGTCTAATTAATGCAAATCAAATTGTCCCTACGCAGTTATTATCACCAAAGGTGCGCTAAAGGAAACAGATAAAAATAAATGTCCATTACCTAAGCCGTCTCACATCCGCACTGTCCACTTTGATTTAAAACACTCGTGTCGAGACGCACGCGTTCGCTTTTTAATTGCCCTTCTTAACACACTGTATTAAAACCGTACCGAAATGATGATTTAACTATAAAATGAATAAAGACTACAAGCGCCTAAGAAAAAACTGCTAAGCCAAATTAGAATTGAACTCGACCGTTCTCGTCAAAGCGTCAATGCTATCTGTCTGTTTTTTCGCGCCCCGTACTTCCAAGAAAACAATTAAAACACATCCCCTCGGACTTTGCAGCGAAATTCTGAAATCACTTCGACCAATCATAGTCGTAGCATTCATTTCACACGCACGCCTAAATGCCCAAAAATGTATCAAGAGACCCCCCCATTAACTTATCAGAAATGTTCGCTGTTTGTCTGTCGCAAATGAAGGCCCCATAAATCTTACTATTCAAGTGTAAAGCTGACATTTTTAAAGTATCTGTTGCCTGACTGAAAGGGAACAGACTCCAGCGAAGGTCTCAACTTGCAATGTAATTTGATATCTTTAACCACATGGCCATTTATCTGCAATTTTAACGCGACAGAATGTGTACAAAATCTAAGAAACCAATTTAAACGTCAGATAGATTTGTTTTATGGTGTCTGCGTATCTATAGTGAATTTGAAGGCGCCAGCTTTGGAAAAGAAACAGACAAAAAACAAAACACTTTAACTTAAGAGTAATTCGATATGGTTTTTCCGCTAACGTACAAGTAACTGCGATTTCAGCGTGAGTAAATTTTGTACAGAACTTCGAAATACCCAGATAAAGGTTATTCTGACAGATTTACAACTAGCCGAGGGTGGTCCATTCTGAAAGGAAAACCGCGGCGCCTCGAATTGTTGGCCTACCGCTCGCAAAAATACCGCTGCAAACTCCGAGAATCCGGCCATCTGTTTGTTATTTGAAATTAGACATGTAACAATCGATTTTATTTTGAAAACAATTACTGCGCCCCCTTCAATATACAATACCACTCACAAAAATATGGACACTTTTTCCATCTGTTTTTATTCCTTCGTATATTTTGCACTGGTAATGGAGTTATTTTTTTCTTTCAAGTTGACTTTTCTACTACTATATTGGCCTTGAGTAAATTGTGATTACAAGTTTTGGTTGTGACCCTCTACCAGACCTGGGTTTCAGTTAGCTCCTCTGCAAAATCTTAATGATACTGGTGACACAATTGCTCTTCTTCAAGGTTATTTTCCACATTCATGTTCACAATATTTTTCCACATTCATGTTGTGAACATGAATGTGGAAAATAACCTTGAAGAGCTGTAAGCCGCAGCCGTTCCTCTGATTGTTGCAAATTGGAAGTCACAAGACATTAAAAAGTACGTTCAATAGATAAATAAAATCACTATGTTAATACCTAACACGCAGTTAGTTACAATATTCATTGCAGTTATTATTCGAATTGACGTATTGACCAATTTAATTAAGTTCCTGCCTGAATATATTAATTAAAACACGTCGTATTTACGTCAGTGTTTACGGTTTACGCATCACATAATTATATAATTGATTGTACACTTTGAAGAAGTTGTTTTACTTTGTAGAACATTGTAAATGCATTTAAAACTGCTTCCTGAAGTACACACGTCAGTGCCGCCCTGCATCGTAAACCACAACATAATTCAATTGAAGGCAAGACCGAGTAGGGTTTGGTGTGACATAAAGCCTCATTCACAAGTCTTTTCCGCATAGAACGAAGGCTCTGTAATGCTTTGAACAAGGCGTCAATGTGTGTTCACTGGTACATACATACAAAGCGAACTGTGTTCTTCATTTACTTGCATGTGCCGCTTGTTTTACTATTTATTTATGCACAAATAAGGCATTTTAATAGTCATAGTCGTCATCCTTGCAATGTATGTACAACCGAAATCTTTTTTGATGTCAATCAGAAAGAGACCTCAAAGAACGAATGAATGTGTATCGATTTTCTCATTTCGTTATTTGCAGAGGAAGCATAGATTAACTTGGTCTTTGTAAATTATAGTGTACAACATCATAAATGAGCAACAGTAATGATTGAAACTGTTTTTCTTCCAAAATCAACTCTCGTGATGAACTTTGAATGGCGATTTATTTAAAATCTCACTTTCCGTAAACGTGGTGATTCTAAATTTATTTAAATAACCTTGCGGGTGCCATTCACAAAAATAAAAACCAAGGCGACGCACTCAAGTTATTAATTACTGCACACACGATCATCCCACAGATTGATGATGTCCGTCTAAAAATAAAGTCCCATCAATGATGCCCGAAGCGGTTGCGTCCGCCAAAATTTTTACGACTTTTCTGCCGACGTTAAATGAGTTTATTTTCGAACGGCCAAGGCCGGCCGAAACACGTTCAGAAAAAAAAAGTCGTTTGAATAAGTTGCTGTTTATCCGCAGGACCATAAAATGAATAAGTATGTTCGCCGGGTATTTCCACGTGATTCTCTGAAAAACACACGTAATGTTTGTTTTTGCGATAATTAAAGAAGCCTCATGGCGTTGCCCCTTTGTGCGCGATATAATCGATACCTTCGTCTGGTATTTTGTTTATCAGAAAAGAATGCGAAACAATGGACAAGAGGTTTATTTAATTTGCGCAGCTTTGCGAACATTAAACCTCAGTTCTGTTTTTTTCTCGTTGCTAAATCTATTGTTGGAAAACTCGGTGTTTTTCAAGCTTCAATAAAATCGATGGGCAAATATACTTTTAACTCTGAGAAATTGGAGGGCAAATGATTGTTAAAAATTAAATCACAAAATCTTTTAACCGGACACTAAATAGCGTACAAACACTTACCGTTTCGCCGTCGTTCGACAGCTCTCGATACAATTTTCATCGGACAAGAACCAACTTTAAATAAGTTAAGAATTAAGGTGAGAAGGTAAGATCGATCGTTTGTTTTAATTTCCTTCCATCTGTTGCTGTTCTTTCAACATGTTTCTCTTTCAGTAGCTTTTGATCTTCTCTCCCTTTTGTTTGGAATTCTTGTGTTTGTCGTATTATGCTGTTCTATGACTTTCTAAGTCTATCCTTTTCCATATTCGTCTTCTAGTTGTAAGTTCTATCTTCTCTTCTTCTAAAATCTCTCATAATTTGCAGTTGCTTAGAATTGTATCAGCATTTCTTAGTGGAATATCAAATCTAATAGTCGTAGACGTGATAAACAGTTTTTCGTTATAAAAATTCCACAGATTAAAGTATTCCATCGTTTCCGATTAAGATACTGATTGTTCATAGCGCTAGATTAAAAAAACACAAGTTGTAATCTCCCCCCAAACAAATTATTTTATGGAATTCAGAGAGTATTTTGATATTCGCAGATGGTTCTCTTTGTTTGCGTTTTTAGGTTGTATATTTGCAAGTTTTTAAATTTGAGAGTCGATTGAAGCAGATTGTAATTCTATTCTGTGAATTTATTATTTTAAATTGCGTTTTAAATTTCATGTATATTTTTAACTTTGTTTTTTCTATTTTTAGTCGTTACTTGTTTCTTTCTGATAACACATTTGTATTATCACTGAATGAGTTGGGAGCACATTTGTATTATCACTGAATGAATTGGGAGTAAATCAGTGTTTTCTTCTTTACAGGCAATTACTAAAGAAGAGATGTGCCAGGTTCGATGATCAAGGATCCTACTTGCAAAGTGAATATGCGTAATTCAATCGAATCAGACGTTCCATGCGTTGCTGGACAACGCAAAAAAGGATTTTCTGCCCGATTTTCCCTGCGCCGACTAATTTATTCCAGTCCGATTCTAGGCAGGCGACAAAGAAGGAACTCGTCCGGATCGTCGAAGTCGCACAAAAATCAAGGTTGGTTGAAGAAATTCGACAATTAAATTTACTTTTGATGCGCCATGCTGAATAATATTAATATGTGTTTATTTACCACAATATTTATTGTTAATTTGCACTCTGCGTCACTCCATTTAAATATTCATATCTTGTGCGTAAATAGCATGTTGACTAAGGCTGAGTAAGTAGTTAGTGGTCTCTAATGGTTCTTCCAGTAATTCATTTTAATTAATGACTTTCTGTAGTTCATGCGTTGATCTTTCTATTACTCTTTAGTACGCCTCCAAATCATCCGTGACTCCAACAGAGAATTGCCTGGAGCTTCTGAAATCAAGTAAACAAAACGATTATCCTTTTCAATTTATAGGTTGTTCATTAATTAAATTATAGCCATACAGAGAAATAGCTCTTTTGTAATCGTTCTAAAAGTCTCTCAGTCCTAGTCGACAGTGGAGACATAAAGGCAAGTCATATTTTGAGCACATTTAAATAAGTAGTAGTAATTTTTTTGATATAGCTACATAAAATTAATTAAAGCGTCACTTTGTGGAACGTAGTTTATAGTTTTAACATCTTCAATAATCTTAACAAAATCGGTATCTATTGCTTTGTACTGGTACTTTGTTTTTCATAATAAATACAAAACTGCAAACATCGTAAAATACCCTAATACGTCTCAATAGCAAAGCAACCAATCCAATTACAGTTTGCCTATGATCATCTGATAGGTGAACCTTTTCTCATGTTGAAACTATTGCCTCTCTCTCTCTATGATCAATCTAGTCATGACTCGTGAGTTCAAATGTCATCCAGACCATACTACAATTGCCTTTTCAAAAAGATCTCTTTTAATAATGCGCATTTTCTTTTTACTGTTTGTTACTCTGCAGAATTTTTTTTTAAAACGTGACAGTTATAATATAATCATACTGTACACATATGAGATGAGACAAAATTTAAACATACAATTACGTCACTACAAAGTAAACAATAATATCGAAAAAAATTACTCACTACTGAGACAGAAAACAAAAAAAAAATAACAAAATATACCCAGATAAGCTTCTTAGGTGCGAGTTTACAATCGTCGGATAAACTGAATATAACACTATTCTTGGAATAACGTGACGTAGATATGGAAGAATGTTAAAGGATATTCAGCGGGTAGTTATTCTGTCCACAATTGTAAAACTGGACCTTAGTAGGCTCAATAGAAAAGAATGTTATTTATTTAGAAGATAAATTTGAGTTATACAGTTTCTAAAAAATTAGACAAGTTATCTAGTACACATGGTAATTCTTGAATAGGCCGACAAAATATACTAACAAAAAAAGAGATCTCAGAACATAGGAGAAATATTTAAAAAAATTCTATGCAACAATTTATATTGATTTAATTAAAAATTGCCCGAAATGCACATTACGCCTATGCATAAGACAAGAACCAAAGGTTTAGTACATCTTTAAAAGAGTGCAATAAACGTTTATGGTGTTACGCAGAGGATCAGAGTATAAACTTGACCGTGAATTAATAACACGTCATACAACTTAAATTAATTGCTATGAGATTAATGAAAATCAATTATGTTTTCAAAGGTGTACAAAAGTGAAATACTTACATCGAAGCGAACAGTAATTTACGACAGGCAATTCCGTCGTTTTAAAAAAGTAACACACCGAACGCACGTATTGAATTTGTTAGACTTTGTGCAAATTTGTGTTAATAATTCGTATCTTATAATAATAGAATTTGGTTCTCATTGAACGTCGCACACAAAACGAAATTATGACAACAAAACCAAATAATTATGAATGTACTGATTATAATGTTTTAAATCCTTGTTATCATCACCATTTCTTTGTTGCTAGCAATATCTGTTATTATTCAAACATCAACGATAAACCGAAGAAACGATCTAAAAAAAAACCGACGGATTAAAATGTAACGCGTAATAATAGGCCATAAAAATGTTTATGACGGACACGTTGCTTGTGGAAATAAACTTTATTTACAATATAATTTAGATTAAAATGAAATTCTATTCAACAATCACCTGTATATTATGTCTAAATAATAAACTTACTTTTTCTTTTGCAGGCAAGGATTCTACTGATGGGAAACTAGGAAATTCATCTCGGGATGTAGAAAAAGGACACAATGGCTCTAGGAACATCGCTCTTGCAGAGATCCATCAAACAAACAGCAGATCATCTGTGTTTATACCGAACCCGAAGGTACTGTTCATGCATAAGATTAACAATTTCAAATTACATACGTTGTAATTTTTAGGCATGCGAAGGGGAGTCCTCATCAAAAGAATGTCCTTTGTGTCTGGTCGTGTTACCATCCGATGAATTCTTCGAGATCTCCAGTTGCAAACACTACGCCTGCTTATCGTGTTTGCAACAGTACCTGAAAGTGCAGATAACAGAGTCAAGAATTTGTATTTGCTGTCCGGAATGTACTGAAGCTATACATCCCAATGGTAAGTATATTTTAATAGCATCAGCATTTGAGTTTGCTCAATGTTATCACCGTTTATTATTCATTTGACACGCGCCATAATTTTAGTATTTAACCTTTGTTATCTTTTTCGATGTCGCGCTCCGCATGGTGTTGTTAATTTTATGTACATATGCGATACTTTGCTCGGACAACTGATTGGTAGTTAAATGAAATTTATGTTGTGTTCGGGGACACCTAATGATGCAATTGAAGAGTTGATGGCCAAATATTATTTTTTATTGCAGTTTACATGCCTTAAATCAAATTTTGTATGTTGAATTAATCTTTCTGTTTCTACAAAATTTTATCAGAGATTATAAAAAAAATCTTGCTCTTTGAAACTGAGCTGAAGCTGAAATATCTCTATTTTTTGTAGAAATACGCAGCATAGTATGCGATGAAGTTCTGTTCACCAAGTACGAAGACTTCATGGTACGTAGAGTTCTGGCAGTGGACCCAGACACTAGATGGTGCCCTGCTCCAGACTGCGGCTTCGCAGTCATTGCAAGCGAATGCGCCAGCTGTCCTAAAATCAAGTGCGAGAGGCCAGGTTGCAACTCGTATTTTTGCTATCACTGTAAAGCCGAGTGGCATCCTAACCAAACATGCGATGCAGCTCGTGCTCAGCGGTCCCCAAATGTGCGTTCGTCGTCCATAAGTTACAGCCAAGACTCGCAGTTTAGTAAGCAACTACCTACTAAAAGTATGGTGTTCTTTGTAATCTGTTATTTGTAGGGGATGATCTCAAGCAATGTCCACGTTGTCAGGTGTTGATAGTGAAGATGGACGATGGATCCTGTAATCATATGATGTGTGCTGTGTGCGGGGCTGAGTTTTGTTGGCTGTGCATGAAGGAAATTACCGATTTACATTATCTTAGGTTGGTATTGTGGAGATTATAAATTCAGAATTTACTAGGAATTTGTTTTAATACAAAGAAACAGCTTTATTTTCTTTTGCATATTTATTGTTCCAGTTAAAAAAGAATAATGAATACATTACAATCCTCAGTAATTTAAAGTTATAATACCCTCTATGAGCTTTTGCAAAACAAGTAATCAAGGCTTTAACATCCCTTTGAGTAATCAAATTAATGACACATAAAATCCTCTATTAATTTAGTATCTTCTAGAAAGTAAAATAGTAAACTAGGTACTAAAATGCTTGAAATACCTAAATTTACATATTTACAGTCTCATTATAAATACATTCATAATAAAACAACTCGTTGAAAATAAGACAATTCAGTTTTAATCCAAATTTCTATTTGAAATGTGTTTCAGAAAATGAGAAAAATATCTTAACAGATGTGTAAAGGAAGCAACTTTTATTAATAAGCTTTTTTTTTAGTAATTTGAGTAAAAGTGTTTCTGAAAATGATTTAACATTTGTGTAGCTTCAAGACAACACATCTTCTGATAATTATATTTACGTATAAAACGATTTGCTTGAGCACAAAAGTTTTCATAAAAATTTTTACAAAACACTGTAATATTTTTCTCTTTAATTCACTTTTCTTGTTGTGCATTTTTTTTAACAAATACCAAATGCGTCATCTATGTTTGGGAAGATTGGAACAAGCACTGTGTTGTTTGAAATTATTTGTAATCTGGTAACATTTAAGGACATATTTCTGAAATCAAAACAAATCAGTTACTTTTATCAAAGGTAACCAATACCACTATTTGACAATTGCAGTAAAATATTCAATACAGTTTAGATTTACAGAGGCATGTAATGTTTTGTGTTTATTACATCTTTTAATGTGTTTTACTTGGCACTACATGATACCGTGTATATTTTTAAAGCTACTAAAACTTCACGCTGTAAAACAAGAAAAATTAATCAAAACCTAAATTTCTTTTGTGTCTCTTAATTTGCTGTATTGATCACAACTTCTAGCACACCCTGCAAAATGATAAAATGAAGTAAATATTGTGTATATTATTTACTTTCTTTTTCTATATTTATTTATAATCGATCGTATTTTGATATCGTTTTTTTATAAATTTGGAAAATATTTAAGCTAATTCTCTTTACTACTTTTTTTTAGTCCATCCGGTTGCACTTTCTGGGGTAAGAAGCAGTGGTCTCGCAAGAAGAAAATTCTCTGGCAGTTAGGGACTCTAGTAGGAGCTCCAGTTGGTATTGCTTTGGTGGCTGGAATCACTGTACCAGCTATGATTATAGGTACGAATTCCAATTGTGTTTGCATTGAAACCTTACATTAATAGCACTTAGGGCCAGTTTCATAATGGAACTTAAAGGAAACTTTAAAATTAAAGTCAATTCAGATGTGTAAACAAAAGTGTTTTCATATTTGTTTCAACATCTGAAAGTGACTTTAAATTTAAAGTCTCCTTTAAATTTCATTATGAAAGTGGCCCTCACTTACTTGAAGCAAGCTTTATACGTATGTAATGCAATTGTTCGCGTCTTTACATTTAAGCAATTTCTAAGTAGTTACAATGAAAGGTCTCGATTTCAGAGTGTAAATATTTCAGTGGTCTTATTGAAGTTAGTTAACAATGTTGTTCACACATATTTACGGTGAGCGTACGTACGTCTTGTTGCAATATGAATTGCATCATGTAAAACGGCCTTACGATAATTCTTAAAATAGCAGTTTTTTTTTTCAATTTCTAAGAAAAGTGCACTTATCAAATGAGAAAATCAAAGGACGAAAAAATTTTTGTTTAAGAAAGACTGATTAGGTAAATAAGGGAAATCAAAAGGTAACAAATTGTTGCAGGAATTCCAGTGTGGGTAGGACGTAAGTTATACACCAGATACAAGAATGCTAACAAACATAAAAGAAACGCTGCGATTGTGGGTGGTGTTATCGCTTCGGTAAGTGAATAATTTTTTGTTCTTTTTGAATCTCGTTTTGACTGCCAAAGTTTAGAATTAAGCTTACTTCAACGCCTTTACGTTTTTAAAACTTGAGAATCATTCACTTCAAACTGTACAAACTTTAAGAAATTTCTGTTTTATTTAAACCTATTGAGGAAAACAAAGTACAAAATTGATCATTTTTAAATCATTATGAATGCACAGCTAACATTGGTTTACTGTTGAAGTAAATCAAAAAGAAGAATAGGCAACCAAATTAACAGAAACGTTATGTCATCGAATATAACTGAGAACAACAGAGAGCTTAATATTTTTCTACTTTTGTACTTATATTGTTGTTTATCTCTCCATTTTTACATTCATATTATATTCTTGTTATTTGCGTTTAATTTTTCTCCACACCCTTTTTGTTTCGGCTGTCGAATACTTTTGTAAAAGCAACAAAACATACATACGTGCAATTTTGTTGCTTCATTATAAGTAACGGACTTTATGTGCCTTGTTATTTCCTGAATCTGTATTGATTTTCTTTTATTATTTCTTTAAATTCCTTGCTAGCATTTTTCCTGATTTTCTTCTCATAAAATGATAACTGCTTCCAATCCTCTGGTATCTGTGTTGTTTCAATTATTTCATGGATTAGTCTTTTCCTTTATTATCGTCCATGTTTAAACATTTCCTACCGGTACTGGTAATAAACTGAAACAGGAGAAAGAATGCTCCTCTGTAAGTGCATAGAACATACAAAGGCCTCCTTTATCTTTTTTTACGTGCCTGCACCACTTTCTGTATGTTACATTGCCTCTGTTAAACAATTACCTGTATGTGATATCATCTAATCCACTTAGTTCTTATTCGTGCTTGAACCAAGTTCATTTTCTGTTTTGTGTTGATATGTGGCCTTTCATTCATCTTTCAATTAAATCGATTTTAAACTGCGGGGACAAAATCAGAAAAAAGTGTATGAGTTGTTCAATCTGGAACTAAATGAATTCCTGTACAAATTTCACTGGATTTTTTTACTTGTGTAAGCAAAATAATCTATAATATACGGGGTGATTCTTAAATAGACCGGCAAAAAAAATATTGACTTCCCAGAATATGGGAAAATGTTTTTAAAAAATTATGTATTTTAGTTTTCCAGAAGTAATTCATAAAAAATTATCTCTAAAATGACGATACGTCTCTGGTTAAGAAAGAGCGGCAGATGAACGAAATAAAAGTGTTTTATAGTTTTATGATTGTTACGGCAGGGGCGTCGGGCGTTACTCTAAGTTTAAATCAAGTCTATTGCTCACTCGTAATTTCACAAATCCTATCCATGAAAACAACATTCTATTTTCCGTTACTTCAAAGTAGAAAAAAAATCTATCACAGAATTTTGAAATCTTCACCGAACTGCCAATTGCTTTTAATTTCACTCAAATTGAGAGGTGAATATTTTCAACTAATTAACTGTAGAAAATCAATATGACTAGGTATTAAAGAAAAAAGGTTAAAGAAAGCATTCAAGAATGTGGTTTCTTTCGTTACACATTTACAAAATTCATTAGCTTTTAGGAATTAGACTGCATATCCTCGACCTTCGCTTTTTAATTTTTGATTGGCGTAAACTAACTTATGTTTAAATAGTCATTTCCGTACTTTCCTTAATTTCAAACTTGTCGAGCTTATCGCCGGGCGCAGAGTTAAACGAAAATTAGAGAAATAAACCCGTAAACCGCACTGATTAATAAAACCGTGCGCCTTAGCGCCAACGCTTACGAGATTATTATCGTCCTAGCAAGGGAAACTTAGATCGTTAAGGGGTTACTTCTTACACGCGGGTCGTTTTACGAGGGGCTAGGACGAAACCTTCCCGCATTTAGAACCTTAGTAATTGCCGGCATGTGAAAAAATGTCAGTCGTTAATTTTACATACGCACGAAACAAAGAATTTTCCGGAACTATCACAACCCAGACTATTTGCACAGAAAATCGACGTTATTTGCCGTGTCAAGGTTAAAACTATTACAATTGAATCGACGCAACTCTTCAGTCGTGCAACTGACCAAAATTTCGAGGACTTTAGTCGATCTTTAAAAGATAGAAAAGAGAACGAAAGGCTGTCGTTTAAAGAAATTACCTTTTTCGACGACGTAATTCAGCGGAAACGTGAGGGCGCGGGCGGCTTAAAATGATCAAGGGTTTGTAGCGGGAGCAGTTTGCTCAAAAAGCGGAACGTGAATTCGTTATTAGGAAGCGACGGCATACAAAGCGAATGCGAAGAGGGAGGAAAACCGGCAAGCTACGCTAAATAAGGATGTGATATTGCTCCTGGGCCGCTTTCCACCTGTCAAAAACAGCTCGATATATTTCGGATTAGGTAAACGTGTTTTCTTCTGACGGAAACTTGGCTTTTGATGTGTGCTTTCTCGAGAAAGAATTGCATAAATATTGAAACTGCCTTTTGCTTCTGTGGAGGGATACCGGTGCGAATGCAGGGTTATGTATTTTTAGAATTACCATATTAATAAAGATCCAGCAAAAAACTCTTCCAGTTGCATTGAATCTCAAAGGCAATCTTTAGTTATTTCTAAGTGGCCAAGTTTTCTTCATGTTTTTTTTATATGACAATTTTTAATAAACAGTTAGAATGTGTATTTCTGGCCGAAAATTGTTATTACTATAGTCTGTTTCATGTCACAAAAACACAAACAACAGAAATCTTTACTATTTATAAGTTGAAGCTTTGGCGCTGTATGCCAATTATTTTGCTTTATTATAATAGTCCAAACTGTTTTTTTTAATTATTATTATTATTATTGCGTCATAGCCATTTTACTTTCTGATACTCAGCAAGTCCTGTACATTTCAACAGTAAAGAAAGAGTTCAGCTATATTTTGTTTTTGAAATCTAGTTTAAAAATGCTAACCAGCGACTTACTGATGAAAATCTGTAACACATTAGACCTGCAAAGCATGCTCCATTATACTTATAACGGAACATCGTAGGGACGGTTCATTGAGCAAGAAAATATGCATGTTGAATGGCAAATTGGCGATGAATCCAGTAGGCATTTTCGTAAATTCAACCGGGTTGCTCAGGTCAGGTTTGACAGGTTAATGCATTATTCCGAACCGGGTAATATAAAATCGGAACATTTTACGAACGCGACTAGTAAAATTGGTTTAAAAACATAACCCTTCTCTCGTCATAAATTGAGTCAGCATGAGTTTAGAGAATAAAAATAAAAGAAAAATTGTTGCAACACTGTTTTATGGTTCCAATCATCGGTTCCAATTCAAATTACTATTAGAAATAGTTATGTATATAATTACACATAAGTATTTATTTGGAGACATTCTTATTTACCTACCTTCATTGTTTGCAGTTAATCGCGTCTTTTTGAGAAATTAATTAATGGGGCCCTTATAAAGTTATAAAAACAAATCCACCAATTGTGCTTATAGGTTACGATCAATTAACCCATGTAACCCTACTCAGCTAGTAGGGTTATTTCGGTAGCAACCCTGTTTGCAAACCTATTGCTTCAACGAACACTTTCGTGTTTGCAATCCGTATTAAACGAACGCGTATTTCTGTAACCCGGTAGGAACCTAGGCAACCTGGTTGAATTTACGAAAACGCCCAGGGTTTTTGTTAAAGATCAAAAGTACCGTGAAAGACATGATGAGAATTGCCGCTTTTGGAGGAGGCTCCATTACGGTCACACATAACTAAACATTTATTAAAGTCAATCAATTACTGCCCAAACAATATTTTACCCATTGTACTACCTTTGGTGATCAGAAAAACTCCGGAGTTTGTATTTATCGATAATAATACTAAGGCCCAGTTGTAACGAGCGCCTAAATAATACCTGGTCAAGTAGGTTGTGATCGAGAATTTATCCATTGCATTTATATAACAGAATTATGAAATGTAGCCTACTTGACAAGGTTTTTATTTAGACACGAGTTACAATTCCAGCTTAACTTTAAGCCAAAGCTTAAACCCTTAACAACGTTTGTTGAAATAATCGTTGCCATGGGTTTAAGCTTCAGCTTAAATTTAAGCCGGTATGGTACAACTGGGCTTTAGTCACATCGACCGTGACCATCTTGTATACTAAACTTTTGACAGAGAATGTATTATCACAATGGACTGGTCAGGAAATTTGTCAGTTATGGAACCCAAGAGAAGCGGAAACTCCGGGAACTCCAAATACAATGCGTGAATTGGATGATGCATTGAGGGAAGGGGCTTGCTATACCTCTAGAATGTAATTCGTTCAAGTAATTATAATACCTCGTAACCCACAAAAAATCATTTTTCAAATTTGGCGGTTAATTATAATTAAAATATTAAGATAGTTAGTTACTAAAAACCATGTAAGAATAAAGTATTTTTATTCAAATTTTATTCATTATTGAACCTAATTATTGGGTTAACAAATCAAATCAGGCAGTTTTTAGTCTCTCCTGTAAAGTTTGCTTTTCGGGTTTACGAGGTGTTAAAATTACATGAACGTATTGTTAATCTCACCAAAAGTATACCAAAAGTCCCCAGCATTAATTCAGTCCCAAGGAGGTCCACTAAAAACAACAAAGAAAATATTTTGAAATTATTTTTTCCGGAGCAATATTATGTCAGCTTTCATTTTTATGTTAATTATTCAAACTTATTTCTTAATGAACATTTTGTCAAATACAGAATTAAAGATAGGTAATACAATTCTGCCTCATATTTTTGGGTCAAATATAATTTTACTATTACTATTTTATTATCAGTGTAAGCAAAATGTGTTAATTCAACCAAAAAAAGTGTTCACCCAACAAAAAGTTTCGGTTCGATACGTTTAAACAAAATTGAATTAACACATTTTGTTTTCTCAGTGTACGATCGGCATATAGTAAAAAATTGATCTGTATTTAGAGTATTTGGGTGTAATATGTCTAATTAAATTAACTAAAAATACTGAATCAAAAGTTAGAAAAACCAATTTGAAAAGGTTTTAATCTTTGTCATCAAAATTCTTGCTTTATCTTTAATAATAGTCATCAACCTGTTTATTGGGGGTACAGACAGGTACAAGTTCTTCCGCTCGATCTTTGCAGTTACGTCAGAAAATTATCGACTCAAAATGACAAATTTATAAATTCTATCATTGTTTTAACATACGTATTAGATAAGGATAAAAGAATATGTTGATTTCGTTTCTCGAATCGGTAAAGTGTGACGTGACTGCAAAGATCGAGCGGAAGAACTGTACAAACCTAGATCTTTGAAGAAAAGGTATTGATTAACATTTTTTACAGTATTTTATCGTCAAATACACGTTACACATTTATCATCTTCATCTATTTGAAGTAATTTTTCTCAATATACATAGATACAGGGTGAATAAAAAATAAAGAACATCGAGACATTATTATAAGTAATATAAAAAAAAACTCAAATAAAAGTTCAATTATTAATCGAATTAATCGAATTAGTGGTGCGCGATATCGCATTTTCATTATAAGTTATCGATAACTTAAAACTATCGAAATTTATTGATACATCGATAATATTAGTAATATCGATATAAGATTCGAAGTAAGTGACGAGTATAAACGGCACTTTATATGCCGTTTATATTCGTCACTTACTTCGAATCTTGGACTTAACAAGGGCGGCGTTACTTCCATTAGCGTTATAATATCGACAATATCGATAAATACCGATATACATGGTCCGGCAATAGGTACTGACGGTTTTGTGAGCGCTATGGTGTGAGTACCAAAATAATCTGGGGGAAAATATAATGCGAAAATCATTCGGTATGTTATGCAGTTTTAGTAGCCATGAATTCGTAGCCCGTGCAGCAACGTATTTTTTGCGTTACGGCTTTCATTCAAACGGGATCCATAATCGACGTTCAACGCCGATTTCGACAAGAATCTAATATTCTTCGGCGTGGTAGGATTTCTTCGCGCAACACAACATTTCTGTCTGACTTCGAGTTACCGCTTGACGTACCCTTTCAATATTTTCTGGCGTACGCACTGTTCTCTGGGTACCGCCGTAAATGTTGTTCACGTTTCCAGTTTTATTAAACCGTCGATACCATTGCAAAGTTGTGTTGCGCGAAGGAATCCTACCACGCCGAGAAATATTAGATTATCATCGAATTATGGATCTCGTTTGAATGAATGTCGTAACGCAAAAAATACGTTGCTGCACGGGCCACGAATTCATGGCTACTAAAACTGCATAATACACCGAATGATTTTCGCATTATATTTTCCCCCAGATTATATTGGTACTCACACCACAGCGCTCACAAAACCGTCAGTACCTATTGCCGGACCCTGTATTTAAGTTATGGATAACCGATATTCAACACTATAAGTACTGCGAGAAAATGCAGAAACAAAACATTATCAATTAAAAATTTTAAAAAAAAACATTTCTCGAAAAAAAAAACTAAAACATATTGAAAAATACTTCAAGGTTTTTAAACCTAAGTAGGTACATATTTTAAAACGAACGATGAAAACAAAACATCATTAAAAATACAGAAATCACTTAACTATGAAAGGTTCTCAAAAAAAAAGAACAGAACATGAAATTACAAAAACAATTCGATCAATCCATGGTTTATAAAGAAATGAAACAGAAATATTGGTAAAAATTTGCAATCAGTATTACGAAAAAGGCAAAAAAGAAAAAAAAAGAAAAATAGGGAAATTGATTGAAGATTCAACACGTATAAACAAAAAAAAAATCGGAATGTCAGTATTTTTTCTTTAAGTACTGTGAGAAAATACAGACACAAAACAGTATCGATTAAAAATTAGAGAAGAAAAAACGATGGTTTCGTCGAATCATTAGAGAAATTAAATTTAAAAGAAAACACTAAAACATATTAGAAAATTCTGCTAGATTTTAGGAATAAATATTTTAAAATGAATGATGAAAACAAAACACCATAAAAACACACAAACAAAAATCACTAAACTATGAAAGAATTAAAAAAAAGAAAAGATGAAATCGTAAAAATAAAAGGCTACCAATTGATATCATTATTTATTAAAGAAATGAAAAAGGAATATTGGTAAAAGTTAATTGAAATTAAGACGATTGCGAATTTATTTTAGGAAAATGTGACGAAAATAATAAAATTGCTACATCACTTAATTTCGAAAAAAATTTTTTCTCAAAACAAGGAAAATGCAAATGTCTTATTTTAATTTTAATCTATTTAAAGGTTTGATAATGTCGATATACCTATGGATAACCGAAAATAAATAAATATCAGAAATATCAATAATATAAATAAATAAATATCGATATGTCCATATCCGAAATGGATATATCGTTATTCGATATTTATCGGTACTATCGATAATATCGATAAATACTAGCAGCCCTAATTATGGGCATCGATGACTTTAAAATTACAACTTAAATTTTTTTCTAGCGACATTGCTTATACAGTGTGTTAGGTTATTGCTTGGACAAATTAAAACTGTAGATTAAGGGTGTCAAATGGGATCAGAAAGTACCTAGATATGATGAATTTTCGGGACATTTTGAAAAAATGCAAATAAACCGAACTATTGAGAAACGCTGATAGTTCAAATTGTTCGTCATTAACTTCTTGGCAATGTGATGAGATAAACGTGCTCCAAAAGTCTCAGATTTTTCTTGAAATTTCTCTTCTATAATCCTGTAATATTTTTACATAAAAAAGAAAAAAATATAGAATGTAATGTAAAGAAATCATTGATAAAATCACAGCCGGAGATTATAAAATCAGAAGAAAAATGATAATCGTCAGTTAATGGCAAGTAATTAGCCATTTAATTTTTGATTGAAACTTATTTGTAGTAACTGATGCTTCTTACTTTTTTATTCAACCTGTATACACCCACAACTTTTACGTACTTTTCACAAAATCATACTTAACAATTCATTATTCTAGAAGTCTACTACTGATAAGCACATAAAACAATCACTGTCAATAAGAAAACTCTTACTGATCCAAATAATTAACTTAGCCGTTCCTAATCTAAACGGCGCCGGCGAGAGTTTCTCGGCAGTTTACCGGTCAGGCGTAAAACTCAATTTTCGACACCCTTCGTTTCGTAGGGGCTTTTTTTCATCAACACGGCTAGGTTCTTTGAAAGCCGCTCGTCTTCGAAGCTTTCGCATTAAGAGTTGATGAGACGCGCATATCGACGCTAGCTGACGTCGCTTTCCCCTTGCCCTCGTCGATTTTTATAGGCACAAAGTGCTAGTTTATGCTCATAAAATATTGACATGCGGACGAACGCAGTGATTACCTCCTTTGCTTTATCTACCTGTATGCTGTATGTACTGTATGCAAGTGGGGTCACATTAACACACTCGTTATCGATTCAGGCGCGGGTGGATGATTCATTGAGGGGAAAATATTTTGTTTAAAAATCATCTTCAAGTGAAATGCTATGAAGTCAATAAGTTATTAAGTAGAATACAAAAGTTTGACGTTTTTTGCATCGTAGCTAAATCAATTTTTTTTTCATCGGATCTCCCACACTCTCACGTTCGATGCCATATTTACGATCGTCTCGCGCACATAAATTTAAAACCCAATAAAATCCGCCTTGCATATTCGACAACACATAAATTGCATCTGCACGCCGCGTTTTTTCGAACTCCGTCTCGTTCGTGCCGCTCTTTTTCTCCGTTTTGGACGGTATTGATCTATCTCCTCTCCTCGGTCATAGCTGGTATAGGTTTCTCACTCCGGAGCCAACGACTTTTTCGTCGGGCTTACCCAAGATGATTAATGATATCCGCCGATGATTATTTTCAGATTCGAACGCGTAAAGAAAGGAAACACGTGAGGAAACAAACGAGACACGGCTGGTGTTACTTCTTGCTTTATTGTAGTCGTTTCGTGCGAGTGTTACATGAAACTTTTAAAAATAATTATGTACTTTCATTGACGACATAATCAATATGATTACTTGTTAATTATTTAATTAATTAAATCTAGTGCGACATAGAGGAATTTAATTTTAATTGGCACGGAACACATTTTGCGAAGCTCACATCAAATTTGAAGCATTTGCACAACCGATCACTAAAGTTCGTTCACTCGTGAATTCGTAAAGCGTTTGTCTGAAGAGGAACTCGTCGGTAACTACGCCTACTAGTTAAAAAAGGACATTTAACGTTGTAAGCAATTCACTATAACACAATGAGTTTGTTGTGTAAATCACAGCTACTTCTGTTCTTTGCTGATGATGTCTGCATTCAGTAATCCTTCGGCGTGTAGATCTCGAAGCAGCTCCAACAATCTTTCTTCGGTTAGGGGATCTCCTAAAGCAACGTCGACAGATCCGATGCACAACAACAGCGCCAGTAATTGCGAACGTCGATAATCTTGACTCAATTTCTCCCGGTCATATTCCAGTTCCGTTTCGACGTCCAGGCCCAACTTCCTGCAGCTTCCGGTCATGGTTTCCCAGTAACTGTCCAAGAGCGAATCAGAATGTAGCCGTCTTAATTCCGCCGGTACGGAGCTGATGAGCAATAAAGCCAAGTCATTAGTAGGTCTGCTGTACGTCACCATTTGCCAGTCTAGAATACAGCAAACGCTGGACTCATCATCCTCCCGAAACATCAAGTTATTACACCAGAAATCCGTGTGTGTTATCAATGCCATCGGCTCTTCAGGCTGCAACAAATTCTCAATGACGTCTTTTGTGCTGGGCCTTATGGTATTCAACGCGTCCAAAACGTTTTCCAATCCGGGCCTGCGTTCAAGGAACTGCGCCAGCTGTGGTAACCCCCGTTCGACGAGCTGTTGGTAGGAATCGGATGCCCTCGTCGTTTGGAAAAGGAACGGGTAACGTTCCGAGAGTAGTTTGCCCTCTTTGATTTTTAGGGAGAGAGAAAGGGCGTGAACTTGAGCGATCGCTTCCATCGCCGCGGTGGCCTGGCGGAGCGTCAATCCTCGCGAGAAATCGACGCCTTGATAGCCCAAGGGTTTGATGTTTTCCAGGACTAGGACGGATTCCGGGGGAATCGGTTCCGGTTCGGTACTTCCCGCGTTGTAATGGGCATAGTAGCATTTTGGTATGGGCAGGTTTAGCTCGGTGTCTTCTGGTAGAGAACGTGTCTTGAACGCTTCGAGATCTGGTACGACCTATCAAAAATTAAGAAAAAAAGGAAGGTAGTTTAACGTTCATAGTAATAAATATCCTAATCAATAAGCAGTTTTAGATCTTCCATCTTTTGTTATAATCTCTAAATCTTGCAAGCTGTATATTAATATTTAATTTTAAAGCATAATTTGAAAGACAGGAAGCACTTTCTTGCTTTCAGTTTTAAATTAAAAGAAAAGCTTCATAGAAACGTTTGTAAAATTGACATAGTTTTATCAATTTAATAAATTGTGTTTCGTATAAATGCTTCAAAGTAATTAAATTAATTGATTTCTTAATGTGTCGGGTTGTGTGAAATAAGCGTTCTCAGAGCGACGAATAGATTAGTAACATACATTTAATTAATTAATGGTAGTGCTGATAATATATTTAAAGATTTTAATTACTTTTCTAAACATACTCGATTTTTTTAATATAGTTCCTTGGCAAAATTTGAAGACAAATTATTTAAAACCGAAAACAATTAATTTAGCAGTTTTCGTTGGCCTGAGATTAAATTTAAACTACACTTCTGAGCTAACTTCAGTTTAATTAATTAGAATGTACAATTAATTAATGTAAAAAGGCCAACTTTCAAAGGATGTTAACTTTGTAAAGAGCCAAAAAAGAAATGGTTTTTTATTGCATGTCAACATTACGCTATTATTATTTATAGATAAAAATTCGAAACGTCTTCGCGCGTTTTCCTCTTCCGAGAGAAAGTTTCCCCATCGTGATTTGTTACTCGGCCGAATTTCCCTCGGCGGCGTGCGTTGATTTATGTGCGCGAATAAAATTGAAGCAAAAAGCCGAGAAGTGTCTTCCCACCGTGATGTTTTGTTGTTTGTTGCGGAAGCTTCATTGTTTGCTCCATAATAATGGATCTAATGATTCATGCTTGTGCAAACGTGACTAATCTCTAACGTTGTTAATGGCAAAAATGAAAAGCAACCGGCGATTGGAGAAGCTATTATTCTGTGACCCTAATTTCAATTGGTGATGTTTGAGGCAATTAAGCACTATTCACACTCGACTTAGGTTGGCAATTTCTGGCCGAGGTCAGATATAATAGGATGCCGCTTATGATTGAATAGAATTTCGCCTAAAGAGATACATTCACTTGATTTGCTTTTGTAAAAGATATAATTGAAAATTGATTTTGATATCTTGTTGCCAATATCTTATTTATTTCAAGGAATGTGATTACTTCATCTATAACTAAAAGTTGTTATACATAAAGTTTGTTTCAAATTCGAGTGTTACTATGCTGGTTATTATATGAATTATACGAAAATGAATACATTGCGGCAAGGTCGCATAATTTTGTGGCTTACAATGATTGAAAAAGAAATTAGCAATTTTAATAACATTTGTGGATAAGAAGAGATTCCTTTTCGATTTTTGAAAACTACACGAGTTTTAATAATGCACTCGCCGTCAACTTGCGAAGTCTGTAAGTTGTAAAGTGATATACGTAAAGGGTCAAATTTATCGGCCATTATCTTATACATAGATTATATAAATGAATCGTTAAATCGCTTTGCCATTTAATGTATCAACTGACTTTATAATTTGTTGGTTGATACAAGAATAAAATTTTTCTCTGCATGCCATCTCAGAGAATCTTATAAACTGATTAGTGTAATCTTATGAAAAGTAGGTAGGTACAATCAGAATTTAAAGTAAAGTTCAATTGGGCCTAATTACAAACGAACAGGCACGCGTCGCATTTGCATTTTATTGATGACATTACTTTTCATTCTGAGTGTACATATAGCTTGTAGAATCTTTAAGTTGACGGCCAGTACTTGGTTGATAGAAGAGCCAAATCGTTGTATACTGTAATTATCAATTAAGTATTACAATCGGATGGTAGGTAGTCTGCCAAATAGCTTATACACAGTCTATAAATTAATTGTGAGTACATTACAGCATACAGTGATTTGGCCCCTGTAAATTATTATAGATTTTTTGCTACTTGTACATCATCTCAGATTTTTATTCACTTTTTTAGTATTGCAAAACGTAACATCTTATTAAACGAACCAAAAAAAGTCAAGTATAGAACTTCAGTAATAAATATCAATATGTCAACTCGTTTATTTCTACTTATGATAAGTAAGTCAGGACATGTCAATATTTGCAATCCATTTTAAATGTGTTGCAACAATGTTAATGTATGTACAAAGCGATTTGAAGAGCACGTGATCACTCATTCGCGCCGCGTTGCTTTAAATTAAGGCGAATGTCGATGAAGGAGAAGTCATGAACCTCTTCGTTCTTCAGTATTCACAATTTTTTTTTTTTTTTTAATTGCTCGATTTAATTTTTTAATAACTCCTTTGGGATCAATGCCTAGCTTTCATTTTTAAATGACTGATTTGTTTTTAATTTTGAATATTTGTCCTCAAATCGAAGTTACCTCATTAGTGTAATTTATTTAAATAAGAAGAGTGCTTCAAATATGTTGTGGTGTTTATAATCAAAGCAGTAAATTTATTGAATTGTGGGAAATTCAAAAGATATAACAAATAATTAAAAAATCATTGCCGTTTTGTATCTTAGTAGTGTTTTTCATAAATTGATATTTTGTGGAGTATGAAAAAGAAAGTGTTTATTCCTTTATTGTCGCTTGAAAACTGTGCCCCAATTTAACTGACTATCTATTTATAATATTAAATTCCTATTCATATCTTAGTGAATTTGTTAAAAATAAAATCTTATTTTTAGAATTAGAACTTTTGTGCAAGAAAATTTGCTCACGCTAACTGAATCCGATTTTAACAATTAATGACATCATGCGGGCGTGTGAACTCGGCCTACCTACGTTTTTAACTTAACTTAACCACGCCCTAATTAAAAGGTGGTTCTTGTCTAACACAATCTCTCCTGTAATAATACATTCAAAGGTTAAATGTCAAAATTATACAATCAGCGGCATAATTTTTTTAACAGCGACGTTTTGTCACCGGTTGTCATCATCAGTTCGCTTTCGTTTACTTACTTGCGTATAGAACTTAATTTCTCTGAGATCGAATTGAGCTTCGGTGACAAAGAACCTGCTGAAAGGATCTTGTGGCAACAGTTTTATGATGAAGCTCAGTGAATGTTTCTCTTCGGCGGGGTCGTCTCTGAGGCAGTATTTGACGGCGACGGCGAGGATGTCGCTCAAGACACTTTCTCCGGCATCGCATCCGGGCCGTACCGTGAAATCCAACACTGTGATCGATGTCGGCTCCGGGAGGTCCTTGTGGTGTTGCTTCAGGACCGCCTGCAGCCATTCTTCGGTGACGGGCCAATCGGCCCCGCTGGTGCTTTCTTCTTCGCTGTCCGACATTGTGCTTTCTTCTCTCGTTGTTTTATCGGAACATTGTTTTGACCTCGCGTTGATGTAACGTTCGTTCACATCAAAAGCTGGCGGTGCACTGGTGTGGACGTCGCTGCGCCGGTCGAAGGGCGTGGCGATGACTACCCCGACGCTCTATCTCCAGACGACGCGCTTTTGTATGTACGCCGTATGTCGTCGTGCTGTATCACAATCAATAGTGCATCTGATAACGAGCGAACGTGGTATAATCGTTTTTCTAATGACCTCGTTATCATTACGGATATACAGGAGAAAAAAATCTTATTTACAACTAAATTCTTTTGTAAGAGCGAAAAATGTACACCTCTTGGTTTTACTTGTAGTAGCTTCTCCGGCAAACAATTACAAACAAAAAATGACCTCGTTCTTTCGTATTGTTACGAATCCGGATTCAAATAAAATCACCGTTCATTAAAAAAATCATTTAATTGCTTAAAACACTTAATAAATGAAAGTTCGATTTTACTTACACACATGACGACACTTTGAATACTTCACCATACTTTGATCGTAGATAATATTCGCATATTCACAGTCGCAAACTGTTCAAACTCAACGTTTTCGTTTGCGAAGCTACTAGATGGCTATAAACAGGTTATAGTCTTCTATAGAGAGTATAAAGACATGAAGTGGCAATTTGGAATCAAAAGCGAATTGCTCTCTTTATAAATGGATTTCGTTTATTTGATTTGTTTATTCTGCCATTAATCTTCCAAACTACCACTTTATGCCTTACTCTCTCTATAAAGAACTATAAAACAGGTTTTTCTGTTTTCTTGAAGGACTCTCCATCAGGATGTAATAGTTAGTACACCTAGAACCAACTTACAAAGTTTATAATAGGTTTGTTCCAGCAATAGTTCGGAACTAGTTCGAAACCGTCAAAAGCATCCAGTCATCATGTTTGTATATTTGACGGCGCCGTTATAATCGTTCATTACTTCGGTGGGCAACTGTTTTTAACGGTTCCGAACTAGTTACGAACTCTTGCTGGAACAGAACTAATATGTGGAGTTGAAGGATTTCTATAGGTATTGTACTACCAAAATATTATTGGTTTCGTAAGACAGCTTTGATCTGTAACAACCTATCATTTATTTTAAAGTTATATTCCACAGATCAATTAATAAAGATTGAAGATTACGTAATCTCTTGTGTATCGCCCTTAAGCAAAATAGTGTACAGTTGAATGAAAGACTCCTTATAATGTGTAGTATGTCCTAAATTTAGTTTTATTAGAAATATAAAATCGGTTGATGGTTAATTTCGCAGAATTTTACGACTACTTCGAATGCTGCTTGTGCAGGTTTTATTTCTGAAATGATTCTAAAGAACTAAAATTCCTAGGAATTTAGTTTTGTGTTTGAATCTATTTTTGTGTTTATTGTTTTTGTTGCTTTAATGTATGCGTCAACTAAATTGCATCAAGATATAGTGGGGGTGCCAAAATTTCTACGTAAGGTTTTGATTTTCACTCGTAGCTAATTTCTTTTTTATATTATTGTGGAATGTTCCGTTTATATGTTCAAAGAAAATTAATTTTATTATTCGCACTTGCCTTCTTTTTAAAAATGTCTTTCCACGTAGCCGTGTTATTTATGGACAGCTGTATTGTATGGTTATGATTTGGTAACAAATTTATTTCTTAAATTTTTATTATCTGTGTCTGTACTTAAGTACTTATATAATCCCTAAAAGTGGTTGATTCAAATTAATTTATTGACATGCAAACCACCGACGACGTTGTCGAGGGATCATTATTGCTACATACGGAGAACTGATTCCACAATAACAAGTTTAACGAACTGCTGGAGGGGGTCACCAATTTCTTGCAAAGGGGCGGTGCAAGTTACGAACATGAGATTAAAGCTTTATCCACCAATCTCACATCCTCCGAAGTCGTTCCTCTGCTTCTATCCAGGCGATATCGAAACTGAAACTTATAAAAGAGAGTCAAAAGAGTCTTTCATTAAAAAGAAGGAAAACTCCGTACTGTGGCCCAACAATGAAAAATTCCGACTAGCAAAGTTTAGAGTTCCTGAAAATATAAAACTATTTTAATATTTTCATGGACATGTTTTGACTGTAGACGGTTTGTAAAAGAAGTGTGTGTGTTTTTTTTTTTAATGAGGTTACCTTGTTTTTGCTTTGATTACTTACTGTATAAGGCGGGACCAAGCTGTCAATTAATTAATCAGTGGTTAAGTTTCTATCCCTTCACATAGTTTCAGATGAAAACCGACCACCGGATTGGGATTTAAACCCACGCCATTCGGGTTCGAAACCAACCCATGTCATATTTCATTTATAGGATAAAATACATGTACATGTAATTATATTAGCTCTTGTAATGCCACTTAGATAAATTAAGGTCACTCTTCGTAATTGCCATTGATCTGCTACTGGCGTTCTTGCAAGTCTAATTAGAATTCCGATTACTACGTAATTTTAGTTTGCAAAATTACTTCGGATGTTATTTGATGTGCATGCAGGGCTTGCATGACCTTTGAACGTAGGTATATCTTGGTTGATATTTGGCTTTTTTTACTGATTTAGTAGCAGAGGAACTCAGTTGTGGTACCTCTGAAATGTCAGATTAGAGAAAGGTGAAATATTTTAAGTGTTTATGGTGGATTTCACAAACGTTACTTAAATTTAATCATGCGTTAAAAGTAAACGTTGCTATGGTTACATGTGCTGAAGGTATAGGAATGATTATTCTTAACCAATGATTAAATTTAATTGGCTTTTATGAAACCCAACCTAACTGTAATGATGGTTGATTGTGGTATTATTGTCGACAAGTAGAATTAATTAAAATATTTTAAAGATCTTTAATCTGCATTATCATCTGCCATTATTTTATATTGACAATAATAAGTTAATATTTTATGAGGAAATTAAAAGGTGATGATATACGCAGAAAACAAAAAAATATGTTTTCGTCTTACGCTATATAAAAATTTCTTTCTTTCATTAAAATCGATTTAAATTACATAATTGCAGAGCCTTATAACTGACTGAATCATCAAAATATCCATTATAAATGAAATTTGTACACAGAGTGATTCTTGAATAGACCGACAAAGAAAAAATGGTGAAAGAATAGACATCA
This sequence comes from Dorcus parallelipipedus, assembly GCA_958336345.1. NCBI lineage: Eukaryota > Metazoa > Arthropoda > Insecta > Coleoptera > Lucanidae > Dorcus > Dorcus parallelipipedus. The sequence goes on along the minus strand of OY284482.1, from coordinate 39,090,312 downwards.
CAGGGGAAAATGTTGTATGTATTATAGTTTTCCAGGACTAATCAGTGAAAAATTATGCCCAAAACGACGATACGTCCCTAGCCAGCAGATGAACGAAATAAATGTTTTTTTTATAGTTTTATGGCTGTTACTGTGCGGTGTCGGGCGTGAACTTGATCTTTAAACGGAATTGACGTGATCAGTTGAAATATGAACTCAAAAATATGTACTCGACAAAGACATGCAAATCACCTGAACTAAATTATTCCGTGTACATTGTATAAAATAGGATAACAACACCTTGAACACCGCTTTGACAGGTAAGCAAATAAATCACTACAACACGAAAACAATTCATGTCTCCGCGTTAAGAATTCCTAGTATTTTTCTTTAATTTTAATTTAAATTGTATTGTAGATAAAGTTTATTCCCACAAGCAACGCGTTTCGTCATAAACAATTCGGCTTCTTTTTATGGCCCAATATTACCCTTCCCTTGTATTATAATCAGTCGCTTTTCTTTATGTCGTTTATTCGGTTTGTCACTGATGTTTGACTTCTTCTGACATTTGCCTTTGTTTTGGGAAGTCTCTTCTTTCGTTAGTGTTTTCTTTTTGACGGTCTATTTAAGAAACATCCTATGTGCACATACATATTCAATAATTAAAAGTTATCGAAAAAAGTATTATAAAAACACGGAAACGCGACAATAGTACGTAAGTTCTGTGATACTGTTATCACATTTCAGGTTTTATAATACTTTTTCGATTAGTGATGTAAAGTTTCGTGAAATTTATAAATGGTGGAAATCTTTCATTTTATCACAAATTTCGGAAATTTTTTAAATTTTCGAAAGTTTCATCATATTTTCATAAATTCTAGTGAAACGTTCATAAATGTAATCACATTTCAAATTTTGCGCTTTATTTTAAATTTCATTTTCATGGTGATATGGTAAAATCGGTGTGTATAAAAATAGTTGCTGTTGGGATAAGTACCTTTCATGCAAGTACCATCGTGGAAAACGATATTACTGGTGCTACAACACTCAAATCTCACTGGAATCTCAAAATAGCATGGCTAGGTAGATAATTGTATCAGCACCATAGAGATGCAACAATAACTGTTGAGAATAAATACAGTGTGGATAAAAAGTCTGGAACACCTTAAATATTTTCTTTTTGCAAAATCGCTCGGACATGTCGATTATTACTATAAATTTGTCGTAATTTTGAGTAATTCATTTATTTGTACAGTGGCGTACCTTTGAGGTACAAAAATAATTTCAATTTTTTTAAATGGAAACCCTCATTTTTTTATTACAAATTCTAAAAGGGCATATTTTTTACGTATATGTATCTACATAAAAAAGAAATTATTTTTAAACCGAACCAAATTGATGAGAAACACTGAGAATGCATTTTATCACATCAACAGTCCTTATCACGAAAAATGAGAAATTTTTCACTGCGCCTTCAAAGATACGATTATTAAAAATAAATGCGATGCAAGTGCACTGTGTATGCATAGTGTATGGGAAACAATTTTGTATTTTGTTTCATTTAAAATTAACTAATTTCTTAAAATAGGTAGATACCATTTTCTTTTGAATTTCTAATTTGCGTTTAATTAAAAAAATACCTTATGTTACGCTATAAAATGTTTATAAGTATTTTATTGTATTTTATTGTAGACGCAAGAAAATTAAACGCGAGAACGAAAAGAAAATATGCTCTTTTATAATTCGTAATAAAAAATGGGGGTTCAATTTCAGAAAATTACAAATAAATGAACCACTCCAAAATATAGCAGTTTATAGTAATAATCGACATGTCCGAGCGTCTTTTCAAAAAGAAAATATGTTAGGAAACGTCTAGGGTGTTCCAGACTTTTTATCCACCTGTGTATAAAAAATATAAATAATCACTAATAGAGATGATAGCTATCGTAAAATACAATTAGAACTTTTGTAGTAAATTTCTAAAAAATTAAAGTTTTATTTCTAACATTTATTAATAATAAATAAATACTAAATACAAAAATCAAATAAAATTTAATTTTTAATTAAAAAGACAAATTTTGTAAACCTTTCTTTCTTCACATCTTCATCCTTCTTCTTACCCTATTGCTTTCTTTGCCATCAGTAACATCAACATCAGTGTCAGATTCTATCATCGATACTTTCTACTGTAGATACTGAACCCAACGGTACTGAAAACAGAATCTTTGAATACCCTGAACCAAATATGACAGCGCCGACAACCACGATATTCGTCAACAAAAAAGGAGGAAAATTTGAAATATTTGTGAAATTTATGAGTTTCAGAAATTTTTAAAAGTTTTTGAAACTTCAGAGAGTTTCATAAATTTCAGATATTCTTGAAATTTATAGAAGGCTTTTGAAATTTCGAAATTTTCAATGCCAAGTTTCAACATTCACAGGCTGATTCTTGCATAGACCGACCAAAAAATACTAACGAAAGAAGAGATTTCCCAGAACAAAGAAAAAATGTAAAAAAAATTCTAACAATTTATAATTAATTAAAAATTTACCTACTTAATAGTTCTGCGCCTTTTTTTGCTATGTAAGGTTTGGTTTCATAAATAATTATATTAGTGTGGCAAGTAATTGAAGATTAAATTTAACTTGAATACGTGAACAGTTTCAGATAAGAATTAAAAAAAGAAACACTACTTTATTAATCAGAAGTGACACTAACAATATTGTGTGTTTTAATTAAAAATTTTGCAAGCAGAATTGGCTTCAATCTAATCTGCATGTTTTGTAGGGTCGGGTGGTGTTTCAAAAACACAATCGCAACTTGGGGTCGCCGCCGTGTCACGTGCATGTCGATGACCTCCGTCTGAACGGGGTTCTGTTCGTTAAACTTTACAGCAAATTTAAATTTCCGTATTACTATTTTTTGCGGAAGCTTTAGATAGGAATGAAACCGTGAACTTCTTGTACACATCTTGACATTTCTATAAATGCTCTAACGTTAATAATTAATTAAGCCTATTTGTACTTGTCGGTATTCTTTTGTTTAAATTACATTTAATTCAATTAATAAAAAAATAAAGAAATCGTTTAGCATTTTTGAACATTATCTTTTAAAGTTTAGATTTTATAGTTCAGATTTTAGATATTTAATAGGAGTAAAATAATTACATTTTATATAAAAGTTGCGTTGTTTTCCAAGGTGGTCTTTCCAAAATTGTTAAATAGTGTAGATGGTATTGAGTTAAAGTGCAATTGATTATGAATTTTTAAATTCAATTTACAGCCGGTGACGGCGCGGCGCGGCGTGGCGGTTTGTGCATGAATTAGTAAATTTTAATTTTGTTTCAGGCTTTGATCTCGCCTATCCTAGCCGGATTAGCCGTTGGCATAGGTGTCCCGATTCTATTATTCTACGTATACGGGGTGGTTCCTGTATCACTGTGTCGCTCCGGCGGTTGCGGCGGCCCCACGGTCCTGGATGAAAGTGATATGGTGTCCCCGAGAAATACGGATAATGCTTCGATCGATGCTGTTAGTGCACGTGTTGCCAACCCATCCATCGGTGAAGCAAGTTTGGCCAGCGGAAGCCACTTAATGAGAGATGCAGACAGGGAGTCTGCGAGCACCGTCGCGCTGGCCGGGAGTGTGGGAGTTGGTACCACGGCTATGAAATTGGAAGTGCAAGCGGATTTGGTGTCAGCTCAACGATTTAGTATAAGTAGCCTGTCCGATAAGTCTGTAAACGCCAGCATTGATGATGGAGGCGCATCAGTTAGGGCTTTAGCTGGTTCTATGCTCAATTATAAGGTATACATTTTCGGAGCTTCACTTTTGGAAAAAAATTTAAGAAACTTGAAAAAAGGCGGAACCAAAATCAAAATAAAAGAGTTAAGCTTTATTTATTCGTAAAGTCGCAACTATGTCATTTCACTCCACGATCTTGAACACTTACTTACTTTAAAAGTTGTACGCCTACACTTTCTATGTATATAAAATGCAGACTCGCAGAAACTGCTTTTGTGTAATGTGTTTTCCTTTTTTTTTATTTAGGCAAATGGTAGTGATTCGTGTAGCTGTGTGATGACTGGAGAAGACTGTGGATCGGAAAGAGTTCGTTTCGACGATAACGTTAGCTATATCGCTTCACATTTGTATGAATCGAATAGTGTCGAGAAAGCGAGCATCGGTAGTAGTTGCAGCTTCAGAGCGAGATGCAGCAAGGCACCTCCTTTATCACGTGCTGATAAGGTGTCCGATAGTCTCAGCAACGACAGCGTGTATGTGGATATAGGGACCCCGATTTCCGAAACTGAAAAACCCCGAAAATACATCTCGACCGCCGCGGCGCTCAGAAGTCAATTTTTCCACTCAACCCTCAACGATAGTAAGAGCATCACCAAGAGTTTCGACGATAAAGTTATTATCGAAGTCTCGAATGAAGCGCTAGACATTCAATCTCTGCCCATTCAAGCTTTAGCCACCACCAACAAGATCACGCCGATCAAGTCGGCCAGTTTAGTAGTTGAGACATCCAAGTTATAGTTACCCACTCCGGCAAGCGAACACTTCTGTTAAAGACTGATGTGCATATTATAATTTATTTATTTTGTAATGAACGTTATAAATACGCGTTACTGTTCTGGCTTGCAACATCCGCGCTCTTTGTAATTGTAAGTTTATACGTGTGTACATAGGCGATTTTGAATGTTATAGGTTTAGTACATGTGGCTAAAAAAAAAAAAAAGAATTCAAATATTTGTATGGTTTAGATTTATGTTATTTCTCAATGCGTATTATGTTTCATATTATTAACATAAAAATTTTGTTCCAAATAAAATAATTAAGGATCATTGCTATTTGATTTGTGGTTTAATTGCAACCGTAGGGAATATACAGATTGCGAATCGCCGCTAAGGCCAAATCCATACCACAGCATAAGGATTACCAGCAGCGCAACTCTCATGAAAATATGAAATTCGCGCATAACATCCCGCGCAAGGTCTGAGTCACAATCTCGGGATGCAGAGCTCATTCATTCATAGCTCTCGTGCCGAATAGATTTTTATAATTATGTTAATAAACATCATTTATGCCTTGTTATTTTTTTTATCATGTCCACTAAACACTAAAATTCGGCCCTGGTGTGTGAGTTTACAATTTGGAACAAAGTCACTCACACCTATGTCCGATTCATAGTGCTTCCTTGAGGCTTTCTTCAATGAGGAACACCTTAGAATGGCATTGTAGAAGACAGTTGCTTTATAACAATACCCCCATTCTAAGGGGTCCCTTATTGAAGGAAGCCTCACTGTCTCATTAATAACTGTCACAATTGATGAACGAAAAATCATAGTAGTTAATACATAATGCTATAATACTATAATGCTATATGAGCCCTAACAACTATATGTTGGAACAAGCAACATTTTTCAAATAAAATGCTAGTTTACTGAATTTATAACAATTTTTTAAATTTAAACAATAAATAAGCAACTAGCAATATTTTCAATGTTGTTTTGAATTATATTTAGAACAAAATTAACTTTTGTGTAATTTATTGCAATTTATTTACACATTTGATACATGAAAACACTGACAACTAAATGTTGAAACACGCATTGGTTTTTTTTACTTTTCTTCAATTTCATCTCAGTGACGCTAAGGCCGCTTTGAAACAAAACAAGCCTTTGTTGTCAACAATGTTTTACGTGGTTTTACCAAGTCGTAAAGTTGACATCTTGTCTGTACCCAGGCAACACCATTTCATTAGACGGTTTATATACGACAGACAGGGATATTTTTGGTAATGGTATATAGAATGCCAAAAATATTCATATTTTAATGGTACTAGTTACCCTAGGATATAAGTGATACATTAACTATACGTTTTCATTAAATTGTAATAAAATGTCGCGACTTGCAAAACATGTTTATCAAATTATTAAATTCCATCTTATCATGTAGGCGTAGGCCCATAACATACATTTTTCTCATTAAAATTTATAACATAATCTAAAAAAGTATAATGAATGTTTAGATGTAACATTTATTAACAAATATTTATCCAAATTGGTCTTGTGACCCTTGTTACATAGTAAATTTTCTATAAAACTACTAACATTGGGCGCGTTTAGCGAACAGCAGCTGCTGAGTTGCTTACTCAGCAATCGTTTGTGATTGGTTCACATTAAGGTAATAGCCAATCACAAACGATTGCTGAGTAAGCAACTCAGCAGCTGCTGTTCGCTAAACGCGCCCATAGTATCACTACATAAGATGAGAGCTTAAAGTTTGAGTATCTTATAAATTTCGCCGCGAGATGTCGCGACCTAAACTGTTGCTCACTAATGTTGTCGTTTATAAGTCAAAACCGCAGGAACTTTCTTGCCCATTACAAATCATCACAAAATATATACTCCTAATTACTACAAATGAACAGACTTGGTAAAGTTGAATTAAATGTCAACATTTCGCTGTACGTTTCACAGCTTCTTTAGAATAAGTTGTAATAAGATAAATATATAATTATAATCATTTTATAATTCCAAAATATACGTCTAGTATAAACCATGTATAAACGTTGCGCGTACCCTATAAATATACATTTTGTGTAAACGTTATATTTATCCCAAAAAGAGACGTTAGTTAGACTGTCAGTCATATGTATAAATACTAGTCTATAATATTCTCCATTTAGACTAAATTCAAAACGTGTTTTAGACATTCTATATTTGGTGTGTTACATGGGTACTTTGTTCTGCTGTCGTCAAAATCATATAATTTTTGAAATATCAGCTGCTTTCGATTATGCGTGCTGCAGTGCATCGGAGTAACTCCGGGCTTCTCAGACAATGAAAATCTGTGAAAATCGAACATACCCGAGCAGCCTGGGGTGCCCTGGAGTACTTCAGTGCATATAATCGAAAGCAGCTATTGTGACAATAATGGGACGGGGGAAGCCAACTGATCGAAAAGTGCGGGAGATTATCATTCGGCAATACCATGAAGGCAAAACAATGTTCTTTGAATATCCTTTAACGTTCCTCCATATCTACGCCACACCTACGTCACGTTATTCTAAGAATAATGCTTATCGGGCCTTAGTGTGCAAAAGTTTTACCTTTGAATATATTCCAATTTATAGACCAAAGAAAAGCAAAAAAGACAGAAAAACAAAAAAGGAATCGTTACATTTGGGTTAAATCTAAACTTTCGTGGTCTAAAATTGTCTGGCGTAAAGTCATATTTAGTGATGAAAGCAAATTTAATGTTTGCGTGGGAGATCATCGTAAACGCGTAAATCGAGAAAAAGCAGAAGCTTTCCATAAAGACTGCCTTAAACGAACAGTTAAGTTCCCACGAGGCTTTATGGTTTGGGGACGTATGTCAGCTAAGGGATTGGGCACTTTAAAATTTATTGAAGGGATTGTAAACGCAGAAAAATATAAAAACATTCTTCAAAACTTGTTGCAAAATTATATCCGAATGGAGATTACATATTCCAACAGGACGGTGCGTCATGTCACACAACAAAAACACCAAAAAAAATTGTTGGACAATGGTTTTAAAGTTTTGTCACATCCTTCCAGCAGCCCAGATCTCAGTTCAATAGAAATACTGTGGCATAAAATGAAACAAAATTTAAAAAACAATTCTCTACGAACCCTACCTCAATTGCGCGCCAAATTACAAGAAATTTGGGATAGTTTTACACCTGAATTTTGCAAACGTCTTGTCGATACTATGCCTGATAGACTTCAGGCAGTTATTCGGGCAAAAGGAGATGTTAAGTCTTATTAAATGTTTCTTATTTTGTTAAATTCTATATGTTTCAACATTTAGTTGTCAAAAGTATTGCGCTGAAAATAAATAAAAAAAGAATTATATTAAAGCAATTGACTTTCATTGTTCAAATACACTTGCAAAAGGTCTGTTAAACATAATGACATAAATTCACAAAATCTTGGAAAAATTCGTCACAATATTTCACCGAATTCACGATTTATTTCAGACAACTGCTTGTTCCAACATATAGTTGTTAGGGCTCGCACAGTAATAGTTGCTATGTTGTAAAGTAACCCATTACTAAACGATTTTGAGGATATTAATATGATACGTTACTGTATGAAATGCGAAGAAAATAATTTAATCTATTATCTAATTTTTGCTTACACGTTCTCTGCCACATTCTCTGCCATATTCTCTGCATCTCTTGCTTGTTGCAATAAATTAGCTATTTGAAATAATTGATTACTATCCATTGCTATAATATCACAGGTATCATGACGACATTCTTCTTTAAAGATAATTTTAACCAATAAGTCTTCTTCGATGTAATGAAATGAATCAATTTCTGTAAATGGAATGGTGGCGAAAAAGTATTGTGTAATTAATTGAAAATATCGATGATTAATATGCAATCTTGCGTTAGAGATAAGTAGCGTGATTTGATCGCCAGCCTTAAAAATAGCGCTATTTATCAACATCCTTGTCCGGCGATATTTTGCTTGAAACTGGATCAACTCTTTTAGTTTTTCCATTGTCACGCCGTATTTCTTATTCATTATTAAAAAAATATATGTGTAAAAACACTATCTTTTACAAATATATGTATATATGCAATTTTACTATAAAGCACTGAACATAGGCATGAGGCATGAGAGATGACAGGTAAAACTCCCTAGCTTACAGTTGGCGACATGTATACACTAACCTCCGACGACTAAAATTATAGGTAGACTGGGCAAGCGAGCTTTAAATGTAGCTATCAAGTTCACAGGGGTGTTTACTAAGACTAACTTAGTGATTGGTTACTTTCAAATTGCAGTCGATAATTTTCGGTGGATGTCGTGTAACGCAACATAACTCATAGGCGTACATACTAGTTTTATTGCGTATTTAGTGAATTATTCAATATAATTAACTAATTAATTAAATTAATAATTCTATTTCGTAATGAATAATCTATTATTATTTCAATTAACAATATTCGATTTTTACCTCCACTTAATGAACGCCGCCTATGTGCATTAGGAATGAGTAAATAGTACCCCAATTTTCCTTCCCGCCGTAAGATCTGTTGATGTTGCTTTTAAACAAACTGTCCTAGTTTGCAGTGGCATTACCAGTCTATCTTGATTAGCCGTCGACGACACTAACACCTCGAAGAGCAGTTGGCTGAACTAAAATTAATAAACAAGGAAACGGCGCCAATTTTAAATATATATTTCAAATTATTTCTTGGAAATTTAATATCTATGAATCAAGGGCATAATTAGGAGATTATAGCTCGAGAGTATGTTTAAATGTTCGAGGGCTATAATCTACAATAAAATTATGCACGTGATACACACGTTTTATTTAATTTTGACCAAAATTTATGAATTCCATATTTTTCGTCCGGAGAGCGTTTTTCGTAGGTAAACACTTTCGTCCGCTTACACTAATCTCAGTTATGCGCTACAATTAATACTAAAAACTATATAGTAACGAGATGTTAATTTTACATTATTCAAGTCTACTGATCTGATTAGTATTGAACTGCTGTACTCAGGGCCCGATCTAGCTCCTCTGCCGCTCTGGGCAAAAATGATTTTTGCCGCCCTTTACATATAGAGTGTCTTTCAGAAAGTATGCCACAAATGGGATTTTTTAAAATTATCTATTCTTATTAAATTTTATTGATGCAGAACGCTTCTGCATTCCTTCAACTCAAATTGGGAAAATGTCAAGTTAAATTTATCTCTTCATTTCTCGGTGTCCACGCTGTATACCATTCGAGATTTATCTGACATTTCCCAATTTGATTTGAAAGAATGCAAAAGTTCTGCGTCAATAAAAATCGATAATAAAGAAAAATCCCTTTCATTGCATACATTGAAAGATATTTTTTGTTGGTATTAGTTGAAATAACAAAAACTTTTCAGACTCTTTCTTTATTTTTACTAACGGCAATAGCACCTAGGAAACCTTCCTTATTTTTCTTTATTACGTGTTTGTGCTGTTTATTCATTTTCGTTTATACATTTAAATGTACATAGAATAAGAAAATTAACACCAAAAAAGAAAGAAATGTATACTATATACAGAACACAACAAAAACATTTAAGCAAACTGAAGAGAGCTTTATTCAAATAAAAAAATACATTAAAGACTGCATATAACTTATCCAACTCAAAAATGTTCAAAACTCTAGAATCAAACCTTGATCCTGCTGGAGTGGAATTTCTTACATCACATATTACTAATGCTCCTAGAAGGTATCCAAAGTGGACAACAAAAAATAAAGTGTTTGTGTTAGCATTGTATAAAATGTTACCGATTTCTAAGTAAATTTTTAAAATTGCCATCAAGGGTAACGTTACAAAAATATTTACAAGGTTTTCCATTTGTGACTGGTGTAAACAATACTCTTTTAAATCATATTGCCTCGAAAATGAAAAAAATGGGCAAACAGGACAGATTATGTACTTTGCTTTTTGACGAAATAAAAATATCTGATCAATTTTTTTTACATTGTTGGTCGTCGGGGTTGCAGTGGAGTTCTCGAGCTACTGTTCTGCTGATGAGGCCCCAATTAGGGCCGAAATAGCTATACAGAATATGCTCGGGGGCCCTATTGCGATCCTGCCGACTTGCAACCAACAATTTTGCAGAAGTGAGGAAGTGCTTTCCCCCTTACCGATTTGAAGGAACCGCAAACCTTTCCTCAATAATTAGTGTTCGTCCCTCTGTAGTGGGAGAAACTAATAATAAATTTTTTACATAAAATACTTACGCTGAAAAGTTTATTCTTGAAGTAGTTGCCAAAAATTATTTCATTTAACTAAATAAAACGCGTTTCACGGTTCCTTTTTGACATTTTTTTGACGTAAAATTTCCTCAGTTTTATTCTCCTCAGTTGTTCCATTTAGACAAACTGTCATTCACTTTTTTATGTGAGGTGAGCCACTCACCTTACTTAGTCACTATGCTTAGTCTAACCTTAGTTCATTTGTAAAAGGAACGCAACTATTATGAACATACTCTAAGGGGAGCTGTGATGATATGTGACAACGAAGAATGTACAGATGTGTTCAAAAAGCTGTTGTACAACTACGTTTTAAATATCTTTGCTTTTGAGAGGCAATTGGTTTTTTTTATTTATGTGTTCAATAATATTATTACTGCCAGGAAATGTATATGTAACAAAACTTGTACAACAATTTTTTGAACTTCATGAATGCACATACAGTTCTTCCGCTCGATCTTTGCAGTTACGTCAGAAAATTATCGACTCAAAATGACAAATTTATAAATTCTATCATTGTTTTAACATACGTATTAGATAAGGATAAAAGAATATGTTTATTTCGTTTCTCGATTCGGTAAAGTGTGACGTGTCTGCAAAGATCGAGAGGAAGAACTGTACAAGTTTACACAGTACAAATTCTGTACAATACTTTTTTGAACACGACTGTATATCTCGCTCATCTATTTCAAGACGTCTTATGTTTACGCTATTACCATGACAACGGACGGACTGTTCACAACTCACTTTTAAGTAGAGCGCGAAAAGTGCGACGTCGTCATGGAAATAATGTAAACACAAGACTTCTTGAAGCAGATAAGAGAGATGCAAAGTGAGTTAGAAACCGTAGGTGAGAAAGATGCGATACATGCCCTACTTGCACTCGAGGGTGTAGTTCTCGAACAGCCTTCAGGTACTTCCGAGACTGACCATTCTGCGTGTTTGTTTTCGTCGCGAAGTCTTCCACGTGTTTTGTTTCGCGAAAAATCAACTAATTTTCTCCTTAGTAAAATAAAATTCTTTCCGAAAGCGTCTTTGGTTTTTGTATTAATAAAGTAATTTGTAAACGTAAAGTTGCAAACTAAAATTGTTGTCCCAAAATTTTGAATTTCGGACTCAACGTTCGATGGGCTAAAAAATCAATTTTTATTTAAAACTCAGCAGTTAAAAAAAGCTTTAAATTTGGTGGAGAATACCGTTTCTTCTCTCTTCGAATTAATTTTGATTGTATTGTTTGTTATTTTTTTATTTATTGTGTTTTGAATTATTTTTCTATGATAACGTTTTCCTTGAAGCAACGTGATTAAAAGAAAGAAAAAAAAGAGTAATTTTCGAAGTGCTATTTATTGAGTACAGGATTACACACGTTAACATGCAGAAATAACTATGGAATTACAATTTTATAAAATATCTCATAAAAAAAGGATTACGTCTTAAGAGTATATTAAAACAAGATGGCTACAGGTTTAAATAAAATCGATTAAGTACGACAGTAAATTCGTCTATGCTTTACGTCTAGAATGTGAATTATCCTAGGGTCTGTTGCAGTAACTCTTTCTTTTACTAGGTCTGTTATGATTATTCTTCGGCTGTCTGTGACGCCGAATCTAAAATCAACTCGAAGGAGAACGGCTGGAAACTATGTCCAAGACCGGCGTAGAATTTGCTCTGAAACTCGACCCTAAAAATAAATTGAGTATTGCAATACAACAAACACAAATGTTATTCCACATTAACAGAAATCTTGTATTACCAATGCAGACGTAATGTATGTAAGAACGCAGAAAGGCCTTCCATGAGCACCAGAATCGAGACGGTCAAGCAGGCCCAGAAACTGAAGATGATGTACAAAGCAATTCCGCCCCTCCAGTCTTCTACGATCAATCCCTTGCTCAAAACCATGTTCCACAGCACTTCAGATAATTCTAGAAGACAAAACGATGATAAATCAAAAATTTCTAGTTGGCGGTTTGTTACTTACGCGCGTGAGCTAATGACAGAGCCCACAAACGCAGATATGACGCGGTGTGAGATACTGATCCCAAAACGTATTCGATGGTGTGTATGCCCTGATGAATGAAAATTTCTCCTATGTCTTCTTCTTCATGGCCACCGTGTCCACCGCCTCCACCACCAGTTGGAGCTTGCGCGGTGTTGTTGTGCATTGGTTGTTCGGCGTCGCCATTTTCCGTTGCAGCCTGCATTTGCTGATGGGATACCTGAAAGTAAAATCAATACTACGCCCTCTTCTATAATTAATTTTGAAACATGTACATACAGCATAGTTGCCTCCTTTCTTCTGGTTTCTCACGATGTAAATCGGTTTTGCCAACAACATCCAAGGAATGCACAAAACAGCGCAGATTACGAGCACCTTTTGCAAAAGCATCTGTCCTGAGAACATATAAGCAGTGCAATGTGGATTCACTTTGGATGACTTAAATAGAACCATGTTGATGAACGTAATCAGAATGGAAGGCGCGCAGTGTGGACTGTATTGAATGAGATCGGCTGGAAAGAAATACAGTATACATTTTATGATCCAAGTCCGCAAAAAACTTCTCGGCCAAGGAAAATTTACCAACCCGTAGATAAGCGGGGTTGAGAAAATATTCCGAAGCCGTCACGAAAAAATTGAAGAAAAGAAAAAAAATCACTTACGATCATCTGTAGGAAAATACGTAACCCATTTAATGAACATGAGCATAACCATGTAAAGGAAGAGGAAACTCAAGAAGATAATTTGCGGAATGAAATCGCAAATAATATTTAAGGTATTTTTGAAGTATCTGAAAGAGTGCAATTGTAATTTACTAAATAGGTCATTAAAAATAAATAACTTACAGATGATTGAACAAACTCAAAACAACTCCAAACAGCATGTGAAACACGCCGAGAATTATAGAGATCTTCATTTTGTAAGCGTTTGCGAAGATGATTTTGTTTTTTGAGAGTTGCCACACTGGATCCAACCCGAAAGGATATGGGATTCCATAATAGTCTTTCGTGGCAGGATTTAGCATGTGCAAAGACGTCATGTTCAGGACTCTCTCATCGGTCATGTTATTGACAGACCAGTGTGACCCGAAAATGTTCAGCGATTTTGAGAACATGTCGTTATAAATCAAGCCTGTGTAGGTCGAAAACAAACCCATAAGAAGTATTATGTAGCGACCCCCGAAGAAAATATTCCAAATCTGAAAGAGGTTTCCCAGGTTAGTTTCGTTTTGAAATTTTTATCACGGGCCTAGCTAATTACTTACCTCACTGTCTGATTTCTTTGCGGCGAGCTGTTTTTCCTTAAATACCATCCAAGCCCCGAAAAGAGCCATAATCAATCCGTGCCCAGTGTCGCCAAACATGACTGAAAACAAGAACGGAAAAGTAATAATGGTATAGGGTGCAGGGTTCATCTCGCGGTACGAAGCAATGCCATATGAGTCGATGAGGTTTTGAAAGGCGTTGGTAAACTTGTTGGTGTTGTTATAGGTGGGTGGGTCTTCACAAGTTTCCATTTTGTTTAAGATCGGTGGCACAGAGCTTCCGCTTCTTTCCTATAAATAACATCGTTGTATTCAACCCCCAATACTTAACAAGTTCCTACCGTTCCTCGTCGAAGGGCAAGTTGAATATTCTCCATATCCAAAACTGGCACCCAACATTCTGCGATGAGACACTTTTGAGTCACATCCAAATTGAACAGATTCAAAGTGTGATAGATCGCCTTGATCTTACGCACTTTGACGAACCAATTTTTTATGTTCTTGGCAGCGGCCACGAGGACTCGATGGCGATGATCTTGTGTTTGTCCCAATACCTAACCAGTTGAGTTAATTGTTATTGTGCTGTTTAATCTTGGAAGTTTCGCCATACTGAAACGTACCGTATTGAGATCTTCAATTCGAGTCATAACACCCATGGCCATTTCTCGTCGATCAGCGGGCGCTTCAGGACACGGATAGAGAGTGGCCCTGAATCCCTCACATATTTTCTTCACCCTAGTCTTGAGCTGGTCACCTTGGAAGAAAATGATGAAGACGGACTTGTACACTTGGTCCCCCTAAAAACGAAACTGCTTCGAAAAGAAAATCGCGCGGGGTATGCCGGTAACTTACGGAAGACGGATCTTCCAAAGGCGTTTCGATTTCGGCTTGGCGCAGGAAGACGTTTCCTCGGCAGGCTCTCCATAGCATGCGCTCGAAAGCAGGGATGCGCTCTCGTAGAATAACGCCGGCAACAAAGCTATAGTGAAAGTTTGAGTTGTAGATCTTTTTTAGATTTGGCGGGGAAAAGCAGCGAGCCGGTCAAATTTTGGGTTAAATTTAGTTAAAAAAAAATTCAAATTTCGACTTTGCCGCTGCGCACGATGCTGAAAATGTAGTGCAGCCTCGAAAGACGATTTTCGACAAATTCTTGCCTACCATTTAAGTTAACAGAAAAACGATAGTCTATTTTTTTGCTGAAAAATATACACGACCTCATGTAAAACAGCTAAAACTTATAAATGTAAATTTGTATGTATTTTTAAAATACTTTTTTGACCAATAATTTCTTTAAATTATATTTGAGTTACAAACTGAAACCAAAACATTTCTGAATTTCGTTTTCGTTTTGCCAAGATTTTCTAAGAGAAAAAAATAATACACACACACACACAAGCGTGTTTCCTCAGTAGGTTTGTTATCGTTAAATATAGAAAAAAAAAATACAAAAGATTCACAGACTGTAGAATTATTTTAAGCCCTAAGTTTGTATGGACTTTTTTTGTTTTCCACGTTGACAAGAACATGACCCCATATAACTGTTTCCCGAAATACTACAACGTCGTTAATTTTAAATGGAGTATCCGAGTGTCCCGGCCATCTGAGTAATAAGAAATTAATGTGGGATTTCAAATATTGTTGATTTTTCTTGTTCCCAAAACAAAACACGATGAAAATTCACAATGCACCTACTAGGATAACCTAGTGGTTTCCACCACTCGGATACCTCATTACGTTTTTTTTTTTAATATTATTACAATTTGAATCATTACTTTATTTTTAGGTTGTTCATAATTTCTGTAATAACAGTTGTAGGTGATTAATTCTAAAAAAAATGTTGTAAAAAATGAACACAATGGGATCGAACCCCAGGTAACTGAGCGGAAGCTTTCGAAAATCTTTTCATTTGTGGCATAATTCTTCATAATTTCAAACATTCGAGAACTAGCAGAAGCTGTGTGAATCTTTGCCGTATTTTATCTTGGAATGATTCGCTGTAGCTCAGATGGCATGAGACACCCGGTATATTATAATAAATTAAAGTAGATTTATTAATTAAATGGCCTAACGCCTCCCCGACAAGCTCATACAGAGCTTGGGGCACGTATTGTGCAAGAACAAGAAAAAAGTAACCGCAGAGCCGATTTGTTTGGTTTCTTTTCAAAGGGCTTGACATCAGGTAGGCGTCCCATCCTGCGTTTTATGTGGGAGATGGAATTATCCTGCCTCAGATCACATTCGCATTCATGTCGACTCTTTCTGCATTCGGTCAGTGTAACTATAAGGCGAATGACGAAGAAGAGTAAATGAGACGCAGCCGCAGTGAAGAGTGCATGAAAATAAATACGTCCCTTTGACAAGCTTTAGACATCACAAGAACTTGTGGTATTTTAAAAAGGAAAAAAATTATTAGAAGTTATTGGAACCATCTAAAAACACAAAAATTACGCTCAAGCTGTTTTCAAAATGAAGGTGGCATTAGTCTAACCAAATCGTCACGTCGCACAGTGGGCTCAAACAGATAATTAAGGGAACTTTATTTAAAAAATCATGTATTTTATTGATATCAAAAAATAACACATTTAATTCAAGCAGACTCTTATTAAGTCGGAACGACCCCTTATTTGACTGAAAACGTATTTAGATGTTTGTTTTGAATTGAAGAAACTGAAAGAATAGTGTTGACATTCTCAGTTACTGTCATTGTCTCATTGTCTCTACGTCATTTCACAATATTATTCAGTATTGTTTATCAATAAATATTTTTGTTTTTGCAATGTCGAACATCATCGAAGGTTTCTAGATGTTTACAGTGTAGTAATTTAGCTGCATCAACGAAAAAAATCAATATTATTAAGCACATTTGATTTGTCTTGAATTGTCATATATTCTAAAAGCCACATCTTTTTTTGCAAGAGTTTGCATATCACTAATTATGTATTTTGCTACTCTTAAAAATGCAATCTTTTGTTTTCTAACCAAAATACGTGCCCGAACTTGCCCCTTTTCTGACTTTTTTGAATTATTGTTTGTTATAGATAAAACGAAATACAAGAATTTATTCCAAGAGTGGTTAACTCATGAACATTTAACTCATGTAAAAATGTGGACAATTAAAAGTTTTTGTGTTTAGTAAAGACAAAATGACGGATTTACAACATTTAAATAGAAAAAAATGAATATTTTATTAAAACTATAGAAGAAAAATGGAAAAAATGTAATCGAATCTCATCGCGGTTTCTTGCTGGTAATTATTCATGGTTAAAGAAAGCTTATCAATAAATAAGTATAAAAAATTAACTGTAACTTCTATTTACATTTTTTTTTTTTTGCTAAAATAGTACAACATCAAAATTATCTAACTATTTAAATTAGTAATTTTTTGCAGATAGCATATTTTTTTAGCTATAATTTCTTAATTTTATAATAATAAATTATAGTTATACGTAATTATGCCTTTTTGGGTCAATTTTTAAAAAGACTGATCTTTCGTTGTTGATTCAATAATAAAGTTCTCCTAATTTACTATATGAGACCACTGTGCGTCGACCAGATGAAGTTACATAACAATGTAACAAACAAATCTTAATAATAATATTTAAAAGTGAATCCGGGATGTCTTAATTTTATTTTTGTTTGGAAACTACAAATAAAATGGCTACGATGAGTTTTTCTGTAAAGGGTATGTCATGACTCATGAATTATGATTGCAACTGTACATGACCGCGGGCAATATACATCTTGACGTCTTGCTATTACTGATTGAGCTTAAAGCCGTTTTATACTGGTTCGCATTTTATAATTATTTCTTTTTAATAACATAAAAGCTATTTTAGGTGATTCTAAAGTTATCTAATAAATTCAAATTTAACACAGACTAAGTTCCAGATGACAGATTTGTACAATCCGACAGATTGAAATAAATATTTACACTATGACTATTTTAAACTTTCCTATTAAAGATTTTTTTTTATATATTTAACACTTACTGACTTACTGAGAAGGTTCGCTTTAGTTGCTGTGTGTATTTTGGAATTCTTTTAAGTAAACTCAAAAACAGTATTTTTTTATAAACTGATTCTTTTTGATACTTTAGGAAAACTAGAAAGAAATTGCATTTGTTTCCCATAACTCGTTACTTAGACAAAACAGTTTTGTATTTCGGAGTTTGCTGAAAGACTTTTGAAAAAGAATAACAACAAAAAGTTCCTCTCTCTTTCAATTTTAAAAAATATTACGTTCAGCTTTTCTTTCTCTAATAAATCTATAGAACGATTCTACAATACAAATACAATTTTAGAATTGGATTGTGTTGAGTGAAATTTGGAGAATATTGGTTAAATCCAATTGTACTACTTAAACCAAACTATTGAGAGAAAAATAATTTTGTCTTAAAAATCTTTTTCTTTGAAAAATTAAAATATGGTCAAAACAAAACGTGATAGCCATAAAATAAAAGTCAAAAGCTAACATTATTATCTCAAAAAAAAACAGTTGTAAATTTTTTGAGCCGGATGCAAAGCAAACGTAATTTCAGCATCGTACGCGCACATGCTAAAATGATGTTCTTATCAGCACTTGACTGTGTGGAGTTACTGATTTCAATGCAATCGATAAGGACTGAGCTGGAACTGACGCTGTGTCGTAATTGCACTTTTTTTGCGCATCAATTAAGTTAAGAGAGAGAAAAAAAAAACTTAATCCATTACCTAAAATAAACGTCGTCTATCCAACTAAAAACACAGAAAAAAATTTGGTCACATATCGTCTCTCGAAAGAACGAAAAGTGTTTTGCAAACAGCGTACTACAAACTAAAGCTCCAACATTAAAAAAAAAAACAGCAAAATTATTAAATTACGAATACATACTAATGAACAAGCGGAACAAAATTAATTAACAGCAGCAATCGCACACAAATAACTACTGTGTCGAGTAAAACGACAATTTAATCTAAAGCAAAATCGTAAGTGAAGGCTATACTGTGGAAGGCTAAATTGTAGTTTCACCCGCGCGTTAGCGTCGCCAAAGTAATAATAATAATAAATAAAATACTCGAATAATAATAGTAAAAAACATGTATTTTACTGACCATGGAAAGAACTCTTCAGGTTCGTGTGATTTTTCCGGAAAACTGTTCAAGTAAAAGCAAGTCGTTTAAAATACAAACCACTGAAAATATCTGTCGATAATGAAAAATTAAAAAAACAACAACGAAAAAACGATAGGTTTTTTTTTTAGTCACGTCGAAAAACAAAAAATAAAAAAAGTATGAACACAGTAATCGAATAATGTTTGCTGTTAACGATGTGGTGAAATGAAGAGAACGTAGTATGTTATAATATGTGATACGTACCCCAGTTGTACTGGGCCGAGGGTGCTTTGTCGGGCTATACAGTCGTCACTAATGAGGGCCCTGGTCATAGACTCAGTGGGGTTTACGCCCCCCTCGTGCTGCTCAACAACACAACACATTAGCAAACCCATCGCACCCCATCACATTATTTACGATTGCACTTACACAGCTAACTAAATGATTTCACCGAAAACAGATTTGATCAAGTTTTTTTTGATGCAAGAAATATAAACACATTTGTCTGTATTAAAGGTAGTAGGAGTTGTAAAAGTCAAAATCAATCAAGCCTCGTCAATTGTCGAGGCAAAAATATTTGAAAAATAAAAGAATTCCAATTGAGTTTACTTTGCGCCTTCTACATCAACTTCTCCATCTTTTCTGACTTTGAGTATCACTTTATATTCTTAATGATGGTTCTCTTCTCATCAGTACTACTCAGTCAAATTATCGAGAGATAAAATTTTAGAAACTTCTGCGGTTCAGATGGAGTCAAATGCCTCAATCTTGTAACGCGATTCACTTGCTTTTCGTCTTTCTTGTAAACCTAGAAAGTTATTCTCTGATTCTCTTCTCTCCTTTACCTTCAGTATTTGTTTGCTTATTTTTTCAATGTAGCTAAAGAATTCCTATTTTTTTTTATCTGAGTACTGTCTGTCAATGTTCTATCAAATGCGATATTTTTTGTTCGTTTTTGTCCGTTCGTTTATTAATTTGGTTTCTCATTCCTCTGTGGATATTCTGCAATGATTTTCTCATTGATATGGTACTTCATCAATTTAAGGAGCGGTCAGTCTTAGCTTTCTGATACCAAAAGTTTGTCTTGAATAAGTCGTTTACAAGATGTTGAATGAGTGTGGATACGTACAATATAAAATAAACTACAAGATTCCATAGAAATAATTTTGGTTGTGATTGGATGAAAAATCCGCTGCTTACGTTATCATTATCCCACCACTAGCCGAACTACAATTGTTTTTGCGCTGGGATTATTTCTTTTGATTATAAATTTTTCTTGAATTTGAATTCTACTTTAATTCTATTTTAGTACTACATATGAGAAATACACTTCATTGATTGCGACGACGATGATGAGTGTATTTGTATTAATCACTGAATTAGTCGGAAGCGTTTGAACATTGGCAATACAAAGATAAATAAATGCAACGTATGAAAGCTATTGTACTGAGTTTGAAGTCTGATAGGCAGAAAAGTAAACGTATTAAAAAAAAAGATTGATGATTTTGCATTAATCTCACGGAGTTTTCAAAAATTAAAATCAACCTTGATCAAATCCGTTCGGTGTTAGCAACGACCACGATCACATGTAAATGCAATCACTAAAGAAGATTATTCATAGTAACTGTAACACCTGAACGACTACAAATCAAAAAAATAAAATAAAAATTAAGTAAAGCAGAACGAAGCTATGTATGTAAGTATGTATGGGACTTGACACCTAGCATGACTTGTGTGTGCGTGTATGTATGTATGTACTTTACCTTGACCCAAACAATGCGAAACAGAACAAACGACAAAATGTGAGAAACAGAAAGCGAACAATAGCATAACAGCACGACACAAGTAAAAAACACATGCAATTAGTAAAAGTACATTCGGTACCTGTTTTGCAAGCACAATTCATGATTATATTATCAAAATCGATTTTTTTCACCTGACCGGTTTCAAGAAACTTGCATCGTATTAGATTATAATCGGGCGATTTCTTTTGGAAAACACGTGCTTAATTACGCAAGCAAGCATTGTCTGTTCATTTTATTAGTTGGTACACTGACGTAACTAACATCGACGTATTATTATACTTAAATAGCTGCCTATTCAGGGATTAGATAATAAAAATCGAAATTTCTAAATCGTGTTTTAAGGGAAAAAGGTACGGTAGAGCCTAACGGGGTAGTTAAATAGTTTTATTTCAAAATTGATTCATTTAGACCATCTTCATTTAAAAGTGTTTGCAATTATGATTTTTTTTTTTTCGTTAAAGAGGTTTCAGTCCAGCGCGTCAGTTTTTAAATAAAATTGGTTTTCAATGTTGTACAATCGATTTAAATTCAAGACACTGTGTCATGCTTAGGTCATCCAGCATAAATTATAACTCAACTTTCGTCTTGCGCAACTCGTTTGACCTAGCAATGAAAAACGATTTGTTTGCATTATAATAGCCAGCAGGCATCGATGAAAGCAAAGAAATATACAAGAGAAACTTGTGAAGAGACAGATTCGTTTCAGTATTTCGTGAAGTACCAAATTAGACGAGATAGCTACGCATCCTGACGATGAATTTCCATGAAACGAAAACCTTACAGACGAGTCAATGAATTTAAATCGAATAATATTCTTGAACTGGTTTCTTCAGTTTTTTCTCTAGATGACAACACCCGGAACGATATTCCTTGAACAGGAGACTGCCCAAAATCTTCAAAGGAGAAATATTCATTAGAATCATTTGAAAATAACATAAAAGACGGAGCCTGATGAATTACTAACAGTTCCAAAAATGTACTATTTTCAATTTAAATCAGTGATGAGCAAAGGATGGCCTTCTCATATTTTTTTTTGTATTGACCGCGATGAAAATAATCGTAAACGTAAATAATGAAAAATAAATACTCACTTATAACAAGATTTGGTTCAATTTCTACTATAAATATTTACAAGAAATGTTTGGGCTGCTAATAAGTTTTGGAGATAGAACACGTTCTACTATTTCAGCTAATTTTAATTTAGATACTATTTACTGCACAATTTAAATTGTATTGAAGCAAATCTTGGACAAGAAATTGAGTAGTTTAAAATGGCTCTAAAGAAATTATGTGAATTTTTGATTTTCTATTTGTTCATATCTGATTTAAATAATTTTACCTTCAAGACTTCGAATAGTTTTGTAAACACATGTCCTAACTAATAGTGTGAAGTGCGTGGTAACAACTTATAAGATGGGGTAAACTGTGTTGCAATTTAAAAAAGATAGCATCTACAGGTCTCTTTCTTAGGTAGAGTGAAACTCGTGTCACTAACGAGGTCTCAAAAGATCAGAAAAATATTTTCTCTTTTTAAAGTTTTTTTTTAAACCATGACACCCCAAATTAAGGGGAAGGTGTAAATTTGCATTCTTTCTTCTTTGAATTGCTTCTTACAGAAAAAAATCTCTCAGTAATACAGACTGTGGAAACTTTTCAATGACAGAAAAATAAAACACATTTTCAGGTAAGATATTAAAAAATAATTTGGCTTAACGTTTACTTAAAAACGGGGGGCAAGTACACACTTACCCCAACTCACCC
Source organism: Dorcus parallelipipedus (assembly GCA_958336345.1). Lineage (NCBI taxonomy): Eukaryota > Metazoa > Arthropoda > Insecta > Coleoptera > Lucanidae > Dorcus > Dorcus parallelipipedus. The sequence continues at coordinate 39,067,625 of OY284482.1, read as the reverse complement.
TACTAAGAACGAGGGTAAGTCAATAAGTACATAATTGATTTTGCATGACAGATTCGTAAAATTTATTAAATCAATACAAAAACCTTACAAGAATATCAGTTTTCAATTTAATCCCTAACTTTTCAAAGCATTCAAGTTCATCACAACATAAAATGTTTCCATGTTCTTTTGAAATCACCAGTGCTCGGTCAGAGTCCTTCGCTCGGGTCTTTTAGTGCTTTTCTTTTTGATTTAATTCTTCATAGTTCGATTATTTCTTTGAGATGGAAATTATCTTATAATATTATGATTTATTGGTCTTTTTTTGTTGTCTTAGTTCTCGTTTTCGATTTACTAATCTTAGCACTTTTTCATTAGTTACTTCATCTGTCTCTTCTATTTTTAGGGCTTTTTCTTTTCTATTTGGAACACTTTTGATTTTTCTTTATTTTACTTTTTTAATATTCACGTTTTACTTCCATACACAACGAAGTTTCAACAGAAAGCACCGTATGAGTTCTGAAAAAGAAACCGATTTATCATCTGTTATAAAATGCTTAATAATAATATCATAGTTGAATTTTTAAACAAAAATTTATCATTGACTCAAGGTCAGTGTTAATTAACATTAGCTTTATTCAATTTTTTTGCTTTTATTTTTTATTTGTCGTGACTACTGTGTTATTCAATAAAGAATTGTTTTTATTACTATTTATTATTTTAATTCAACCATTTCCTGGACATTATTTAATTCTTCCTTTATTTAAAATGTTATCAAGAAAAGAATTTTATTGAGGTACTCTTTATTCTTTCTCTTTTCCAACTAACAACTTTCCTATGTTTTGATGTCATGCTATTCATTTTCTTTTTTGATTTAATTAATGTATCCTGGCAATTTGCATTTTTCTCAACATAATTTTCGTTCTTTTTTAATTTGAATATATTTTAGCAATGCTCTTGATGAGCTACTCTTCTGCTGAAGAGGTTCCAAATAGGGTCGAAACAATTGTTCAGAGGAAGCTCGCCAAATCCATCGCAACAGAAACCGACTTGCAACAAATACAATTTCTAAAAGTTCTCATCAAAATTCGCCTTCTTTTTTGATTTTAATGAATTCTAGCGATTTTAAAGTATTCTCCCATATCCACATGTATCGAGGAATTTTCTAGTTCTTCAGTTTACTGTTAATAAGTAGGATATCGTTTACTTACCTTTTATAAAATCTACATGCCTAGATTTTTTCCATTTTTAATTTTGATTATTAATCTAAAATAGCTATTTTTTTTTCAACTATAGTATATTTATTGCGTGAAAATAGTATTATTCTATGCACTTGCTGGTCAAAACTTCTTCAGAACTTTGGCTTGTACTTTCTAAATTGAAAGAGTTTTATGAGTGTCCTTTCGCCAAGGCTTTTCTATTATTATTAGATTATTTAAATAAAGATGTATCCACTTCATTATTCTGTAAAGCTAGGTTGTATAAGAGATTTAAGCCAGGATTAAATTTACGCCTAAGTTAGAATGTGACACACAATGGCTGAGTTGCGTAAGTTTTAAGTCAGGATTAAATTTTAAGTTCAAGTTAGTCACATTATGCCGTGCAGCATAATGATGTGCACAATCTAACTTAAATTTAATTCTGGCTTAAACTCTTTTGCAACTCAACCAATACGCTGCAGGTATGCCATATTCTAAGTTAGGCTTAAATCTTTTGTACAACCCAGTTTTACAATCGTGGAATAAGGGCGGAATAACTGTTCGCCGAATATCCTTTAATGGTCCTCCAGTTCTACGTTACATCTACGTCACGATATTCTAAGAATAATGCTTATCCGATGATTGTAAGATCGGGCCTCAGTGTTTTATTAAATTTGCTCTTAATACTGAATCTCGACTTTTTGTTCCTTGTTATTCCAGTGTCGTGCTTTCTTCTGTTGTATATAATTTTTTCTTCGCATATTCTTTTCTTTTATATCCTCAGAAATCGTATCGTTTCTTTCAATTCAAAACAAAAACTGACAATGAAGAAACAATGAAACTTTCTGAGAGAATCACGTCCGGAATATAGCAATTTCCATTGCATTATTTTGTTTTTCCTTCTTCAGTTTGTTCTATGTTTAGTCCACATAAAGGCGTACTAAAACGTCGCTTCTTTACGGATTAAGAAAACAAGAATGTCTAAAACACTTTTCTAAGAGCACAAAGAGCTACCACGGACTATGTTTGATGAAAAACAAGAGGTACTATGTAGACAAATTTGTAAGATCTTTAATATTGTAATAAGTTTTAAAAACATATTGTTGATAATTACTGACTTACCCTTGTAAAAGCACGAAACTTAATAAGACAAATTCAACGCGTGTTTCCATTTTGATCCAGGATAATTTATTGAAATTTTGATGAACTCCTTTCCTGACATGTGCTGAAAAGTCAAATTTGCATTAACTAGGTTTTACCTTTGGAAAGGAAAAAGGCCACGTTGCAATTTAAAGACTGGGTTGCACAAAATATTTAAGACAGGATTAAATTTAAGCTAAATTTAAATTTAAAATGTGACACAGTCACATTCTAACATAGGCTTAAATTTAATCCTTGTTTTATGCAATCCTTTTTGAATATTGGGGCGATCAATAAGGCCAACGAAACAAATCTGTAATGTAATGAAATATCTATGGAAGAACTACAACACAATTGAAGTTGAGTGCAAAAAAGGAAACCCATTTGAAGATTTGTTTTTTATCGCAGGCAAATGCAGCAAGAAGCACACAATTGCGACAGGTATTAAACAAGATAAGTTCAAAGTATTGAAAATTGTCATCATTCTCCACGTTTCTTCATGCTGATTGTTCTCGTCTAAACCTAAAGAATTCAGCGTTGTGCAAAACAATAATCGCATCGATTTGAAAACCCACTACGAACGTCTTCTTTCTCTTTGGCTAAACGTTTATAATACAGCATTGAAACAACTTCACAAACTTCACGACGAACTGATGACTGTGGTGACTGATGAGAAGGTGAAAAGTCACGGCAGATGACTAAATGGACTAAAGAAATGTCTAATAAAACAAAACTTTCTTCTTAAATAAATGAATCCTTTAAATACAGAATTGTCAAGAATATTCATAACTGACTTTTAGGTACACAGTTTTAACATTGATTTAAGTCACAAAATTCTGTTGTAAAATTTATTTCTATTTTTCTTTTTTCTATAAAGTGAGTAGAAATTATATTTGATTTACCAAATAGAATGTATAAATGAAACAGAGAAATTATATGAAGCAATGAAACTTGGTTTGCAGACAAGATCAATTTTTAGTTTAAAAGAGTGAACTTACTTTATATTTGCGAAATGTTCTTGCAATTATTGTGATACCAATAATGGGGTATTTTAAGTGAGTAATTATAGTAAGTCCTAATGAGCTTAAAAAATTCTAATGATTTTTGTCACGCAGATAGAGAGAGAGTACCACACAAGTTTCTTATAAATATATACGTACTCATGTACTTGAAAATATTAACCAAGTTAATTAAGAGTAGTGATTAATCGTGTTATTATTAATAAGGCAAGGCCAGCGTATTGCGATTTTCGGCCGAATGTTATTGATAACGAACACAGACAGGTGCTTGCCTCAGTGTGGTCCGGTAACCCGTATCTGCCATCAAGAATAAGTGCTGTAAGAACACCAAATCAAGTTTCTATTACTCACGGTACACTCTTTTTCGCAGTGCGAGCTCCTCAACCCCATCCGCACGCCATCGGTCGATTATGCATAGTCCGAGGACGCAGAATCAAGATGGGGTTGCGAAGCTGCCTCGTAGGTAAATAATAAATAGCGTTACCCGAGCTTGAGGGCCTGTCCTCCGGCACGCAGGCCCTCTTCGCCAAGCAGCGTGACTTGTTCCTCCTCTCGGGCCGGATCGGCCATCTGGGCAGACCCATCACGTTCAGCCTGGTGACACAAGGCCCATCACCTATCCTATCCTCTACCCCAAGTGCGTACGACTCCAAAAGTGTCTCTTTTTTTAAGTACGACAAAACATACGACATTGTGAAGCCGTACGCCGGTATAACGGGATTATAGGAAGGGCTTATTTATGAACATTATGACGGATTAATAAAGAAAAAAAAAAAGAAAACACAAACAAATAAAACAAAAACAACTAAATTTAGACAAGTATTTCGAAAACAAACCCAAGTCCTCTTGTTAAATGCATGCTATTGAAGCTCATGGTGTTAATTTTTAAAACTGTTACAAAAGCAAGTATTATTTGTTACATATAAAAAAAAAACATAAATACGTTAAGCAAAGCTTAATAAAGCACGCTTCCGCTAAAGGTAACTTCCTGTTAAACAAAGACGAACGCTTTGAACGCACACCACAGACTTCCAGTTTTTCGAATTTGAAGTTCACATTCATTAAATGTCAAAATTATAAAAAAAAATAAAGTAAGCAAAACTAAAAAGTATCTATTTTCTTGAGTGACTTTTACATAAATATTTCACTGAATTATTAAGTAATACCAACTTTGGCTGAATCTTGCACGAGAAAAGATTTTAAGAGGCTTTGCTGTAAGCACAATTGATCCAATTTTTAATAAAAGTGTACGGATACTTAGGGTACGTTGACGATATTGAGATTTTGTCGAACACTAAAAGACACTTAAGTTGTTGGAGGTCGGTGGTCAGCAAATACACGTTGTCTCTACGACAATGAGCTCGTGAAAGGTTCTTATCATCGGTATGTTTCAAAATTTCTCCTACACAGTGTTCTATCCAGTACATACGAGTACCTCAAACACTTTCTGATTAAAAGACGTGGATACCAATCATTAGGAATCACCTAAGAAGACCTAGCAACTAGGATGGTCCTCCTTGAAAATAGCAATGTAGTTTCCAAAACGTCGAAATACAAAGTCAACAGTTATTTCAAAGTTCTTACTGGCCATTAGTCAGGATGTTTTCAGAAGAGTCCACTCATTAAATCAATTCCTTAACTCATGGCTCCTAATTAGGGTGCAATAATCACGCCTAGATTGGCTTGAGAGGAAGGTTAAGGGAAAAAATTAATCCAAGACAATCCAATCAATCAACCTTAATCGAACGATGCGGTAGATCATGATCTTCTGTTTGAGGTAATAATAAATAGCATTCCGATGGCGAAAAGTTAATAAAACAGAAGGCAAACTAGAGACAATGAAATTTGCCCATCCTAAACACTGACTTACTGATAATGGCAGCTCTTGTATACCTGTTGCCTATGTATTCGTCATGATTATCATCATTAAGTCCAACTATTCTCGTGTAAACATTTAAGAAATATATTCGTAATCCTCTAAAACATGATCAAACTGTGTTTACTTGAACCACATTTACAAATGAAGTTATATTTTACATAGGAAGAATGCACATATGAGGAACGTTTTCATATGTAATCCAGAGAGTAGAGATTTTATTCATTAAAAATTAAGAAGGATTCACCGGGATACTATGTAGCGTATTATTTTTGGACATTTGTTTAAGATAGGGTCTGAAGAATTTGAACAAGACTTATTTCCGGTGGTAATAAAGATCAGAACGTTTGATGTCTATACTGACAGCTAAATTGCTAATGCACGCAAGGCTGAGGCTGTTGAGTTATGTTATGAGGAAAACCAATAAAGAAGATCACCTTTGACCGACCAAAAAACAAGAGGAAAGTCGCAGGTACATTTCCTTGGTGAAATGGAAGAAAACAAGGCATCGAAGTCCTCCAAGAATCTGTTCGAAATTTACATGATCGTGATTACTTGAGGCACAATGGAAAGAAGACTCCCAGACAAAATTGGATACATCTCAATTAAATTGAGAAATAGAACTAGCTCAGACTCATCTAGAGTTGCTAAAGGAAGACTAATTACCTTACAATACATTTTGGTAATGTTAACTTCGCCATCGTCGAAATTTTTCCTGAATTTTAAAAGAACTACTTATGGCTCTTCTAAGGTAATGTGGGTTATGACCGTTTCAGTAGATACGTGGTTTTTCCATGCTCTTTTGTTTAGCCACATTACTTTCTGTTTCAAAAAGGTTTAAGGTCATTTGAAAAAGTTTTTCTATCGTTAACAAATGAAGCAAAATAGGGATTTTATCTTCGTACGCTAAATAGTTTGGGTAACTCGAGGAAAAAATTGAATTACCTGACTTCATGGGTCTTAGAATCACTGTGTACATTACGAATCAATCCGTTAAGGAAATAAGTAAATATTGGCGTTAAATTAATGTAAAATTATTTTCGCTTATCGCCAAGCTAATAAGACGGTGCACGTGAACGAGTGAATCAACTCAAACATGAATGGTGGTTCCAATAAAAATTATCAGCACTTGAGTCACTCTGGTGCGCAACGGTCAGGTAAACATGGCCCCCAAGTTGTAGTAATAGCACTTGCTCAGGCTAAATTTATTTATTGCATCTATAAATAACGACTTTCGAGTTTGTCCTTAATCGTCTGCCGCGTGATGGCGCGTCTCTCCCAAAACCAACACTCTCAACTAATCGACGCATTTTTTGGAAGCGATTTTGTATTTAGAGAAGACCATATTTGCAACAAAACCTTTAAATGAACAGGAAAGTAATTGCAAATAATATCAAGGAAAAAAAAGTATGGATGATCTACATACATATTAATATTGGAAAGATTTTTTAATCTTTAATCTATCACAACCAATTAAATTCAGGCCTCACGTTATTGATGTCTCCTTAATCCTGCTTTTTAAATACATTGATTTAAAGCACTTACGTAACGAGTTTTTTTTTCCAGGGCCGGCCTTAAAAATCACGTTTCCATTACAATATCGCGTGATATAACACCCAGGTAAATCACATTTAATCAAGGTGGTTGCGTAACGCTCGCTTTTGACGACGAACTATTTGCGATTCGCTAAGCAGAAAATCCTGAAAATGCGATAAAGCCCTCGCTGAATTAATTGGTAATCTTTTTAAACATGCACCGCATTTAGATTACGCGCGTTCCTAGCCGTTTAAGCCCCCTCTGTTTGACTTGGTTTAACTTTTTGCGTTTTAATTAGGTTAGAGAGGAATTTCATGTTTTAGTTTCATGCCATTAAAATTAATTAAAACTGATAAACCAATCATATTTTTTGATAAGTGTATTAGTAAAAGTTTTATAAAATCATCGAATATAGAACATTTCTAAATATTTGAATCATAAATAAACTGAATCGTCAATTCGCCATCACATGTTCTAAATGAGATTGAATTTGACAATTCTGGGTCTTTTTTTTATTAAGAATTGAAACGAACAAAATTTTGAAATAAAAAAATACTTTATTTTAATATGTTTGATACGTCTGATACATTCTAAACGTGTTCTTTTTGAAAATCGAATTTCTCCAATATTTCTGAATGTGCTATTTCAGTTTGAAGAATTCTTCAATTTTCTGATTTGAATTCCATCATTTTTATTATACTTAGTCAATACCAATACCAATACTTCCAGTTGGGTAAAATTTTTTGGAAAAATGTTTAATCTTTGTCACTGGCTACTTGACAGTCGAAGGTTTTGTCCAATGTTTTTGATGCTTTGGGTGACATCGCTTTCGAAATCATAATTGAAGGGATTAGAACCATAAGGATCTAAAGGCTGTTTTAGACTAGCCTATTTCTTATACGAGATTTGGTTCAATTTGAATAATGAATATTTGGAACAAGAAATTTTTGGACTGCAGATATGGTTTGGAAATAGAACACATTCTATTTTTTCATATAATTATCAATACAGTTTAATTTTTGATATAATTTACTATAATATTTAAATTGTTCAAGAAATTGTAAAGAAATCAAATCTTGTAAGGAAATAGGGTAGTCTAAAAGGACCTTAAGTGATATTACAATTCCCTTGACACTCATACCCTTTTTGAAGATAAAACATTGCAAATTATTCGTATAGTATATTTGACAGTTTATAAATGGCATTACATGTTGATCACACGATGTAAAAGCAACTGTTTCTTTATCCCATCAAACTAAATAGTATTTTTCATCTCTCCTTTTAGAACTTCACAAAAAAATTGCTCTTAGATCCTTATCAGAATATCAAATGGAATAATTGTTAATTAAATATTAAAAAGTCACCCAACCATAACCTGTTCTTAACAACATGTAAACGTATCATCATACTATTTCTTAATTTAATTTTTGGCAAAAATTTAACAGGCCCACAATTTTAACTGTGGTGGAAACACGTGCTACGGTTTTGATCTCTGATATTCAAAGTGTATTTTACAATTCATGAATACTTTTCCATTACGATTGTGGATATTTCTTTCCCCTAAGACCCGGTTTTTCAATCGCAAGTTAACTTTAACCTGCAGTTTATTTCCATAAGAACACAATTGTCACTATGGAAACAAACCGAAAGTTACAGTTTAACTTGACATTGAAAAACCGGGCCTAAGGCAAACGGAAATTTCAGAAATTCTAGGACACCATTATACATAGGTGGTTACGTAAACATAATTTATGGACAATAATCGCGTTGTTTTCGAAGCAAAAATACCCAGAGCGGCGTAATCCCCCCGACCATTTCGTTAACGTTAATCGCTCCATTGTGAGTGCACGACTAAAAATAATCACATGCCGACAAAACGTAATAATAAACGAAACCGATACGTGAACGTTTGTTTTAGATTAGGTGATTTTAACACCGCACACTATCTCATCGGATTAAATTTATTTTAGCTTGAAAAACATGGACTTCGACGTTAAGTAAATATTTTTCCTATTTACGATAAAATAAAAAAAAAACAAAACCACAACAAACATGAAAAGAAAAAACAAAATAAAACAGAAAATAATTGAAAAGCACCTTTCCCTTGTAATGACAAAAAGTGATTGTGATTGGCAATGTGCGAGGTGGTAGTTTTGGAGGGATCAAAAATCAGTATTTAGGAAAGTTTATTAGGAGGAAATTGGCCACCCCTGTATATCTCTATATCCCCCCTAAATTTTTTTGGGCTTGTGAGCACCAGGCTGAGTAAGTTTTTAAGTAGAAAAACCATTAGATCTCCTGCTGAAATGCTTTTCTCTTGCAGAGTAGTTAGTAGTAATAGGTAATAATTATTATTACAGGTACACAGAGGTGCGCAAAACACCGTACTACTTATATACATAACCAACTAGTTTATTCTAGAAAAGAACATCCAAATTTTTTCCTGACGTTATCATCTAAATTAAAAAAATTATAAAAAATGTGAATGTTTTTTTCTAATTACATAACCTGTTATTTTTAATAAATACAAAAAAATTGAGAAAAAAAACTCATGCAAAACGATGCTGTATTTACTTGTGCTGTTAGATCGAACACGTGTTACAAAATACGTGACGTATACACTTACAACAACGTGATACGTTCTAAACCATATGCGACTAACTTCTTGCGGTGCGTGGTACCCTAATGTGATATAAATTTTGTTTAATAATAAGTGGCGTGCAAAATAATAACAAGGACAACAACAAGGACAACAGCAAGAGAGCAAAAAAAAAACGAAGCCGGACCAGTCTTGTTAGGTGGCGACGCAAAACTCGCTTCCACGATTCAGACGAAGAGTTTTCCCTTCCTGTGTGTATATTGAGTCGGTTAAGCAAATACAGCATCTCAATTAATCATAGTCAAAAGACAGTTGCAATATTTTTCGTACCTGCGCGAATATTCTCGCAAACATGAAAATTATCGGCTCCTGGAAGACAATCAATCACAGTTATAAACTTTTAGCACGGCTGAGTTAATATTGATATTTGCTCGCAGTATTATTAGTTCTTAATATCAGTGCAAATATATGAACAGGCTGTTATTTTGTTAAGGAAATAATTTAGTATATACATGCAAGTCGTCGACATGTGATCCACACAAATTTAAAGATAAAACATTTTGTAAACGACCTCAAAAAATATTTTGTTAGCTTTGATAATTCCACCGTGACACCGCCGGATGTAACTAATTTTAATCAAATTACAACTTTCTAGGAAAATTAATTAAACGATACGGTGAATGATTTGTTGCCAAAACATATCTTTGAAACCTTAGCTAAATAAACTTAACTGTAACGTTAGTTACAAATTCGTAGAAACTCAACGATGTTTGATTAACAAGAAATTTCTTTGATCGCCAATCAAGCTCGTAATGTGAATGACTTTTAAAAAATTCAACTTGTTATATAAAATCGTTCAATATTCATTGTTAAAGAAAAAAATCAACAAACAACACATTTAAAACATAAAATGGACGGCAATTTTTTAAACGTCACATCGTTACATGCAGGCTTACAATTCCTCTCACTTCTAATTTCTTAACTGGAATTATGTGTTCTGAATAAAGTGTTTTAATATTATTTTGTGCGTCACGTTCTTAATTTAATTAGGACGATTTATTAGAAAATAATTTTAATTTCCTGAATCATCACGAAATTTTTTTCTTAGCATCACAAGTCCATATATTTTTAAAGTGTTTTGAAATATTATTTAAACAAAATTAGCTACATCTTGCATAAGGAATAACGAAGAGAAGCAATTTCTGTATTAACGTGTACGCATATATTTTTTCAATGCCATGTATAAAGAAAAAGAAAAATTTGATTTATATTTCGGTTTTCTCTTTTAATCTTTGCAACAAAAATTTTCTATCCTGAAGAAGCTGTCAACGTACAGCGACTTTTACACTGAACTTATATCTGTTCGACAAATTATGTATAGCCATGTACAAATTTGTAAGGGTTACATAACATTAATAAGATTTCTTCTCACTTACACTAATTATTTACTTTTCTAATAATCCAAATTGCCGATAAAGATCTATTTACAAGTGCCTGTCCATCATAATTAGATGCTTCAATAATGTAATTGTCGATTTTGAAGATCGTGATTAATAAGCGGTGTCTAATATTTGTAGCAAACAAACTTAGCTAATTTAAAATAAAATTAAACAGATTAGAATTTCAAGGCGTTGAACTTGTACCTATAATGATTTCATAGTGGCCTGACTAATTAAAGAAATTTTTTGTTCTGAATAGCAATGTCTGAAAGCAATATTAGTTATCGTCTTTGTTTTGAATGAGTTTTGCTTGAAGCTGAATTAATTTCGCATAAATTTTTCTTTGTCTTTATTACATTTGTTTAAGTAAGTTAAACTGAACTGTTTTATTTTTGTTTCGAGTTCAGTAGATGATTGCTTTCGATTTGATAACTAACGAATTTTATGAAATATTCTGCAGATTATTTTCTCATTAAAAAAATTGAACTAAACATCTGATTTTTTAATCGCCAAAATTTTTATTAATAGATACTTGAAATTTATCTAGAGTCGATTTCGTTCCGTTCTTTTAATCATACTAATGAGAAAGCCTGTTCAGACATTTTTAACAAATGATTGAATAATATTGACACTGAACAATACTTAGAGTGTATTAGGACGGAGAGATAACGTTTCAATTTCCTTAATAGCTGTCTAATTTAACATCGCTCATTACGTGGCATGACGTAGCGAAAATAAATAAATTAACGCTGATTAGAAACCAAAAAAGCAGCGCTTTCAAACCAACAAGCTGCGAGTTAATAAACAACTACGCGAATATCGGGCATTGAAAAATATTGCAACCTGAATGCAAAAAAGAGTTTTCATAATCATACATTTCATATGCGTGATGGAGATGAAAGTGAGGAACTAACGTAACGCACACCAAGTAATATTCATTCCTGCTTTCAGTTGCACAGCATTTAGCGATATTACTTGTTAGGGTTACTCGTCGAATTTAGTTATTAGTAATAACTAAACGTCTGATCATGCTAGGTGACCCAAAAACGACTAGTTCATAAACTGCGGAGAAGATTGCAGACTTACCTCGTCGAAGAACACTTGGGTCTTCCGCAGGATCTGCTTCAACTCGGTTAATTCGAGGAAGTTCCTTTTCAGGGCCTCGGCGTTTTGATTTACTTCCCTCAGTTCATTCTCGAGCTTTTCAAATGTTGCCTGAAATTGGTTATTTTGCTGATTAGTAATTCGCAGTCAAAAAAGTTATCGTCGGTAATAGAAATACAGAATTGGAATTTAATATTAATATTCATGATTTTTAATGAAAAATGAAATTATTAAGAAAGAATAAAAGCTGATTTTTAGTGACTCAAAATCAAAGTTAAAACACTTTCTTACCTGTTGAAAATCACCACAAAATTTGTAATTATAATCGATTGGACAGTTGCGAAATCAGTTTAAAAATCGACGTTCCGCTATACGTTGGCAGTTTCTTAGGGGGTAAACAATAAATTTATTTATTATTTTTACTGAAACGTCGACTTTTAAACTAATATTATAACCTGTACAATCTATTATACTAAATTATAAATTTTGTGACAAAATCAATGTGCTTATTACCAAGGCTACGGAGTCGGAGTCGGAAGCGATTATTGTGTTACCGGAGTCGGAGTTGGAGTCGATAAAACTGTATTGACTCCGAATCCGATTCTGGTGATTGTTTATGTAAGCTTTTGAATTGAGTTTAAAATTTAAGATTTTTTCTTTAAGAAAAGTTACAATGATTTAGCTGTGACTTTTATAGCCATCCTTTAACAGATATTTATGTAGCGTGTTTTCAATAAATAAATAATTAGTATATTTAGTATTGATTTATAAAAGAGTCGGAATCGCAGACAGAGTCACGTTTGGGTCGGAGATGGAGCCGACTTCGCACCTCTGTTTATTAGAGACAGAAATGTGACCGACCAACGAACATGATGTAGTTAATTAACATTTTAGGAAAAATTAAATGAAATATTTTTCATTAAAAAAAAGAATTATAAACTGATAAGAATTTTCTGATAAAATTCGTACAATTATAATTCTAAAAGATTCCCTTTTAATATAAATGTTTTTATCTTGTAGTTTCCTTTAAAAGAAAACACTGATTTATTCTGATTTTATTATGATAGCAAAAAAAAAAGTGTTATAGCATATTTGTATTCAAGTAAAAAAATACTGCAATATTTAAGTGCGGTTTTATGCTTATAATTGGTAAAATTGAAAAAATGAAGTTTTATCAAGGTTTAGGCACAGTATAAGTAGCGACACTTGAACGTCAGTGTCAATAAAAAAACGCCATACTGTTTGATACCTATAAATGCAAAATGTAATGTACAAAGTGGTCGAGAATAACTGTTTGAATTGGCAATACAATTAAGAGCATCTATTAATTCGGCTGAATATACAGGGATTTTTTCTTTTTTGTATATATACCTCCTATGTATACTTAAAAAAAAAAACGAGTCAACGCGTTGTGTAATTTTTGGTAAGAATAGCAAGCTGTGAAAAATCAAGTTATTAATGTCAGTTAATGTCAAATTAGTAGCAATTAATTTTTAATTTTTTGAATCAAAACTTTTTCTTTAAACCAATATGTACAGTAAAGACGGAAAAAAGGAATGAAGGACCTACAACAACAAGAAGCAGTTAGCTCCATTTTTGGTATTTTTGTGTTAAGTCCATTTTCTTGTTAAATAAATTTTTTGTTTGGTGCAAGATTTCCTAAAAGTGTCACAAATGCAGCTAACTTCTACTTACTACATGTCTTTGTTTTGTTATTAAGGGTGCCTTTCTAAGGTCAGAAAGACGTCATTTAGATGAATTCAGAAAATACGGCACTGGAGAAACCGTTTATGGTACGGTAATTAGGACACTACCAAATACTAGATACTTTGTAGATGTAGATGATACTAGATGGTATTAAAGTCTTTTTTACTTGTCACAAACTAGAAATTTTTATTTTAAAAAATCTTGATGAATAAGATGCAAACTTCTTTGAATATTAAAATTTTTAATGACGATTTTAACAAAATATTAACACTAACACAAATACAAATGAGAATAGGAATTGTTACAACAAATGTTCCACCTTCTACTTGCAAAGAGTAAGCTAAGCGATCTTGAAAAACATGCACAGCATTTCTGAGAAAGTCAGGGTTCAACTCATTGCACTTTCTACTTATCCTTCCTTTTAATTCGTTTAAATTTTGCATTTGCTTATTGTTGTAAATTTTTGACTTCAGATAGCCTCAGAGAAAGAAGTCGTTAGGTGATAAGTCTGCAGAACGCGGTGCCCAGGGTATGGGGCCGTACCTTCCTATCCCTCGTTCTGGAATTCTAACGTTTAGAAAGTTTCTAACAGCATTTGTAGAATGTGGAGGGGCTCCGTCCATTTGAAACCATGGCTCATCGATGGCCAAATTTTCAATTTCCGGAATGATTCTGTTTCTTAAAAGCTCTAAAAATTTGTTTGAAGTAAGGTTCCCATCGATAAAATATGGACCGATAAGCCTAGTATTAACTATTCCTATCCATACATTGACCTTTTGCCGGTATTGAGTGCGAGTTAAATTTTGAACGTGCTGGTTTGTACGAGACCAATATCTAAGAAAAAAAGAATGAAGGACTTCTCCATTTAATGTAAAAGTTGCTTCATCAGTAAAAATAATCTTTTCTAAAATCTCTTCGTGTTCATTTAACAAATTAAACATATTTTCACAAAAATCTGTTCTTTTTGCTTTGTCTTCTTCAGATAGTTGTTGGTGATTTGAAAATTTATAAGCTTTGTATATAAATTCTTTAACGCTGGATTTCACAAACGTCACTTAACTTTAATCATCGATTAAGAATAGTCATTCCCATACCTTCAACACATGTAACCATGGCAACGTTTATTTTTAACGGATGATTAAATTTAAGTAACGTTTGTGAAACCCGCCATAAGGGTTTTAAATACAGAACTTTTAGACACAGTAAAATGTCTAGCTACTTTTTGTAATGACGTTATTGGTTTCTCCTCGACAAAGCATAAAATATTCAATTTCATATCTTCAGTCAAAACATGTTTGGATTTTGTTCTCTTCTTATGGGAATTTATTATGCAACCTTCTGATTTAAATTTCTTAATAATGGTTTGAATAGTTCTAATACAAGGAATAGGCCTTTCTGGATATTTTGTAGAAAATAAGTCTCTAACTGTTCTTAAGCTATTCCCATTCTGGTACCACATTAATATTTCTATTTTCTCGTCTTTGCTATACATTTTGAAAATCACTTTTACCTACATTAAATTCAAGAAATTGGTCTAAACTGATATCTGTCAATTTGTTAATAATAATTTGATGTTTCCAAAAAATAAAGCTTAAAATCAAAGTTAACACAATGCGTTGACCTGTTTTTTTGTAAAAGTATACATAAGTACTATGTATACAGAAAAGAAAAAATCCCTGTATGTATAATTTGTTGGTCTATTTGACGTAACTTGAACAACGACAAGATTGCAGGTTATGTGAAAGAAAATTAGCATTTGAATTAATTTGAATTTGAAATGTCAATTGAAGCTTGTAAAATGATGGCTGTCTGTGTCAAGTCGTCAACAAGTTGTATCAAACAAAATGGCAAATCCAAATGTGACAGTTATATTTGAGTGTCGCTACTGTGTAGACTCTTATATGGTGGTTTAGGTAAAAATTATCCAACTTATGTAAGGCCCAGTATTTCATTCAGAGTTTAACTTTAAGCTTCGTTTTATTTCTACGGTAACAATTGTCCTTACGATTAATTACTATGGGATTAAAACGAAGCTTAAAGTTAAACTTCGAATGAAATACTGAGCGTAAGACTAATAATAAGTCATTGTTCGATTAGACTTATTCAATAACTCATAACGACATGGTTAAATAACGAAAATCGGTGCTTAGATATAACGTATTTCTATGTGCTGATTGTCACTTTACGATTGTCGTTATTTAACGATATCGTTATGAGTTACAGAATAAGAGGATTAATCACAGAATTACATAATTATTTCTTGTAGTCATATCATCAGCAGACCTGTTAATAAAAATTACAAACAAAAGAGGTCTTAGTACAGATACTTTTGGTATGCCTGGTGCTATTTTTTTCGTTCAGATTATCATATTCATATTCAGTATCATATTCTCCTGATGGTATTCGGCTTGGGTGTCAAATATGTTTTGTAATACTACACCAAATTTATTGATTAGGTAATAAATAACAATACCTTTTAAAGATTGTAAAAGATAACAGACTAGGTATAGTCGCGCGCAGCTTAAGTGCTACAATTTGATAGTTCTGTGAGCTTTGTATCACAAGGTTTTAACGGTGAGGTTTGCGTACAGGAAGTGCATTTTAAGTGCGCAGGACTATGCATCTTTATTTTCAAAGACTTTCGTCGCCATTAAAAAGTTGTATGACAGAAAATTTCGATAGTAAAACAAAAAAAAAAGAAAATTGGTAAAGTAAAATAATCACAAATAAACATCTTTTTAATGTATTTCGTTATTACGAGAACGAATTATTCAATTCTAATAAATTAAACAATATTATGAGAGGCACTTTTATTTCATTTTGAAATTTTTTTTTTTGATGGTCAATAACACGCTACAATATTTTTATCACAAATAAAACTGGTCCCTCTTTTTCAATCTATTTAAATAAAATAATAATCTATTTATTGAATTAACTTAAAACCAATTTCTACTGAATTAAAATAAAATACACTGGCATCTACAAGTCTTATTTATAACAAATGTACAATAAAAGTAACCGATTATATGTAGGTACTAAGATTGGAATTGATGAACGAATTACGAGAAACATTTTCTCTTTGAAATTTTGAGACTCAGAAAAGCAAACAAAATTAAAAATGCCTGTTTAAATACTTACCGAAAAAAAAAAAAAACTGAAGCCATAAAATTCTTCAAATGATGTACATACGAGGGGATTTTTAAATTTCTGATTGTTAACAATGAACAATAGATAAATCTTGGGTGCACCATTAAATCCCAGAATGCAAACAGGATGGTATGAAATGGCGCCAAAGAAATTCGAAACTGTACCTACCGCAAGCAAGGTGATGGTTGCAATCTTATAGGATATTCACGGTCCAATTTTAATACATTTTTTAATTGACCGAAAGACTATAAATTCAGAATTTGGGCTTTTTTGGACATACCTATGTCTGATTTCATTTATTTAAGGAAATAAAAGTCTTTAAAGTCGTTGTAAAGCATGCATTGAAGCGGCAGGAGGACATTTTAAGAATTTATTATAATTATGTATTATTTTATGTATTTACATGATTTTGAACAATTTAAGTGATTTTGAAACATTAAAATAATTACAATCAAAACTTTGAAGTCTATTTCCTTAAATAAATGTAATCGAACTTATGTCCAAACGATTTTTTTTCTTAAAATTACATGAGCCTTCATATGGCAAAGCTTATCGGTGAGCTAATAAATCACCCTGTATAAAATAAATGTAGGAAATTCCGCAAAACTAATTTTGGTTCAATGGTTGTGATTTGGATGACCTTCGGTTTTACCTAAGGTCATCCATTTGGTAATCATATTCAAATACCATTTGATTGTTTTCGCAAGTATTTAAACAATCTGAACACGTATTAAGTATCCTATTTCAAATTCACATTCATTTTATTAGGAGTCATTTTTTATAAGTAAGCGTTTTTCGATTAGGACTTTCGAATAAACAATAATACAATATGTGTGTGCCTGTCACGACCTCAGGACGGGTTTCACTCTTCGCCATTTTCAAGAGATTCTTTTTTATTCTTATTTTTTACAAGTTGAGGTCATCTATTTTGGTCTCTGTGCAGAAAACCTACCTCAAGATCGATCATTTCTCTTGGTTGAGGAGCCTCGGGATTTTCACCGGTGTCCAGCATGGGGATGCCGTCCTTCTTGATTTCTTTCTCGAGGTACCGGAGCTTCCGCTCCATTTCGTCGCAACGTCGGACTTCATTGACGAACTTGCGTTGGAACGCGTTCACGTCGGGATTTAACTGCAGGCAAAAAAGTTGGTCAATGAAACACGATGCGAAAATGCAACGAGGGGTCACTTACATCTCTGAACTGAACCAGGCCTAGTTCGCCTAGTTCGGAAACGCACGCATATGCAGCTTCGCTTTGCAGGAAGAGCTGACATAAGGTCATTTCCGCGCTCCTGAATAGGGAGCCCATCTTGCAGGATTGATATTACACGCACTCACGATAACACACTTTGTCGTACTCAACTAAACGCAGCAATTTGTCAAAACGCGTTCGTTGTACTGCTTATCGCGACCTCGACTTCTCGGTGACGTCGACCATCATGGCTGACATGCGCACTGGAAACATCGATGCTAATACGCGGCGGTGTTGTCAAGTTTAATGTCTGACACATACTATAGTATAGTATATTCATAAAATTGCGACATTCAAAAAAATTACTAACTATAGTATTTCCACTGATAGAAAGACAGTTTCATGACAGATTGTAAATTTCAATGCTCCAAAATATTGCATATCTGCATGTATTTCATGGCATAGGAATACAAGGTGCGAGTTGTTTTCCGAATAGCCGACTTAAAAGCATCAATGATTGACAATTTGGACTGTGTATGGGTGAGTTCGTGATTACGCTCGCCGAGCGCTCTGATCAAAAGTGTGAGGGAGAGCGAGTGCGTTTCACTGCATGTAAGAGTGAGAAAAAGAAACACTATTGTAAACACTATAGTAATATTGACCTTTTTTAGATTGGCGCGAAATTTAAAAATCTGTCTTTCTATCCCTGGAAATACTATACTAAAATTTCATAAATAAAGCTAAATGTATACATTACGATACAATACAATGATTCGTTTTAAAAGGAATAATTCAAATAGATTTAACAATGGCAAGAAATATCGCAGGTAGGTTTGAAACATACTTAATAAAAATGAAAGTGCTTTAGACACGAAGAATTTAGGACAGAAAAATATAGGGCATGATATTTAAGAAAATTGATTTTTGTCACTTCGAAATTTCTGATATTTTGCTTATTACCATCCCACCTCTAAAGATAAAAATACATTTAATAATAGCTTATAATAAGCTTAAATACAATGTATAAATTATTTTCTTTTATATAGCTACCTACTTTTAATGTATATAATATAATATACAGTTCATTTTTCCTATATATGCCAATCGATCGAGCCATAAGCTAAAGAACTTTTATGCAGCTATCTCCGTCTAACTTTCGTGAAACAACCTTCCGGCTTTTGTCATGTCACGTCATTTCGTCGTATATTTTCTTAAGAGCCGGAACTTCCTGAAATGCAATTTTTTGAAATAACTTTACTGCTTTGCCAGTTGTTATGAATTGTCAAAAAAAATATATGTTGTAGAAAAGAAGTTATATTAAACGACTGTTGTTTTAGAAAGGCGATTAGTTTAATTTTTCTTAGTGAAAAAAAAATATCGAAAGGAACACTGAAATTTTTTAAAAATAACTTTTGCTCGGAAAATATGCATTATTTTAAATTGAAAAAAATACTAGAATAATCATTTCATAATTACCTAAACGACTGTTGTTTCCTTTTTTAAAATTTTTAATTTTTTTATAAATAAACAGGCATTTATTGAAATAGAGTTTCATATACACGAATAAACGTAGTATTCTGTATCCCGCAACCCGTTCACCAATCACCAGTCTTTCACGGACAGTTGGAGGAGAAGCTTGCGTCTCATCTCTCCGCCACTACTTACGTATCGCTGCATCACTGGTTTGTAACTAGGATAAGATGTTGCAGCTAAAAATAGGATGACTTCGACCCGAGAGCAATCGAATATTATCAATGTTTTGAAAATGTCGTCTACGAATATTTTGAATCATTTCTATATTCATATACAGCGTGCTCTTGCAAATAAATAGGTATCAATATGAAATAACTTACGAAACACGGCACTGTAGGTACAGGGAATTTGTTTATATTTAGAACGGGATCTACACATTTTATTATTAGACATACAAAAAAATGTTAAATACAAAAGTTTTAGGGATTTACCTGAACCGCCAGAATTTATTAAAAAACGAAACAAATGAGGATTGGACACTTAACAAATGAGTATCAACTTTGTTATTTTAAATAGAACGCTATATATATTTTCTCTAAGACATTTATTTCCAAAAATATGTATTTTGTCTATATTTGGTTTCATACTTCTTTCGATATTAATTTAAAATTAAAAAAAAAATGCATTTATTTGGATTAATAAGGAGTTTATTATGTGTGACAAGTGTTAAACTAATTGAAAGTCAATTTATATGTCAAGACGATATGACGATAAAAAAGTGTGCTGCATTTAAAGCCATCTACATATTATACCGCGGAAACCTTGCGCTGCGAGTGGTTGTTGTCCAGGATGCAATTTCGACAAATAAAATATAGTTACGCGATAGTAGCGCCAAGTGTATTGCTGCCGGGGGAAGTGGGGGTGAAATCGCTTCCCCATAGAGTAAAAAAAGATCTGTAGACGAAAAGGACTGTCGAATTTAGGAAGTTGGAATATTATAATGTTGGATGAGTGAGGAATGTTTGCTAGATCCAAATATTTTCGATAGAGAATGGATCAATATTCAATGTAAACAATACATATAATATTAGCATTCTATTATCCGAGAACAATTTGCAGTAGAAATAGTAGAACTCCAGTAGAACTGACAACGATGCTACCACAAAGGACTTGCGCAAAATTCGATTTGACGTATTGATCGCTTAAACACACTGAATTCTACATGTGTATTTATGTTATACAAATGCAATAATAATTAAAAAAATTTATTTCGATCGATAACGGTGTCCAATAAACCAATTTTCTAATAAAATTCCGAATTCGCCAAGTTAAATATAATGAAATGCAAATTAAATATACAGTGCTTTCAACAATTCCTAAGCCACACGTGACCAAATTATTGTGGCACCAAGTTAACGTGACCGGTCGTGCAACACCGTCGAGTTTGACATGTACACTCCGAGACAAAATTTTAACTGTTAAATAGTGTGTACTTTAACCTAAAAATGTTAAAAAACGTTTAAACAATCTAGAAAACTACAAAATATGTCGTTTATATTAGCAAAGTCTGTACGTTTATTAGGTAACTGAATCCAATGACATTTTTATTTTGCACATTTCTATAAAACGTCTTTTGAAAATACTAATGTTTTATATCGTGAGTCTAATGATTTCAAAAGACGTTTTATAGAAATGCGCAAAATAAAAATGTCATCGAATTCTGTTAATAAACGTACAAATTTTGCTAATTTAAACGATATATTTTGTAGTTTTCTAGATTCTTTAAAGATTCTTTATAGATCTGTCAGTTTTTAACATTTATTAAAATAAAATATTTTTTTATATTATGTTTAAAATTAATTTAAAAAAAGATCAACTTACTTTTTCAGTTTCCATTGACAACCTTGTTGATATTTCTTCACTTCTGACGAAGCTGTCAAACGATAGCAAAACGTTAAGTGGTAGTGCTCATTTTCATTGTCCATTTAAAGAATTTGTGATAGTAATATTTTCGATAAATAACTAATTTAACCTAACAATTTTTTTTACATTTACTGCGAATTTTTGAATTGTCGGTGCCAATTTGAAAAAAAACCGAGTTTAGAACTAATAAACTTCTTGGAAGTAAAAGGAAACCAAAAGTCTATCGAAAAGAAAAGAAAATTGTTAATGCCGTTAAAGATAAATAAAATGAAGTTGAGGAAACAAAAATTTTTTTTAACTCACTAAATTTTTTAAAATAGATTTTTCGGCAATTTCAAATCAAAAACCGGACCTAGAGTGGAGAAATAAGAGGAGAAAAAAGCAACTGTTGATTACTTGTGAACGGAATTGAAACGATTAAAAATTTTAAAAAAAATCACACTGAAATAACAAGTATCGAAAATTTCTGATTCTATAGTCTCATACAATAAAGAAAACAAAAACAAAAGACGATTGATTTTGTTGAGTAGTTCAGAAACGTAATAAACTTTTTCGACAAAAAATTAAATAAATAAAAATCGAAGGGAACTGAGAAGCAAAAGAAAAAACAAAAGATTTGAAATAAATAAAAATTTTAAAAAATCACATTTCTGGAAAGGTTGGAAATTATTTTAAAAACCTGAATTTTCGGATTGTGAGCAATTCTACGTATATTTGCGATTTTGGGTAATTTCTGTTCAGTTCTAGTGGGACATCTAACTTCCAACATCTGGCAATCCTGCTTCGCATATATTTTGTAATTACAATGAATTATTTTTGTAACAAACATTAAATTATTTCATATCTATAAAGCATTTGTTTTATCTCTTGTATAATAAATACATTATCGAACATTACGTCAAAACGGCACCTTTTTACCATTTTTTCAGAAAATTAATTCTATTACAATTACAATTACAATTACAAATTGTATTGAATTAATTGGGTATTTTATTTTAAGTATTACCATCAGTGTGAGTTTAGTTACCTAATTTGGATGATCACGTGGTACTCGGGAATAGTTAAAGGCACGGTGCCAACAAGGCAAGGTACCAAATCCGAAAATTCAAAAAAACTTTGTACTCTAGTGAATAAAGAACAACTTTTTTCATTTTCATATCACCCATTGCAATTTGAAAGTCAAAACTTACCCCCTAAGCCACCACCCCCGTAATTCAGAAAAGAAACTGAACTTTGTAAGTGAGTAGTCCAGTTCTGGTAGAATACAAAAGTTTTTTTACCAATTCAAAACAATTTCAATGAAAATATTCTGAGGGTGCTCTGGCGAATCGCGGAAACGAATATTTCAATTGCTTTAAAAAATCTAGTAATCAATCGTCAATTTACGTCAACACATCTTCCAAATTTTAAGTATGGAATCAATTTAATACTAGCGCTAAATTATGAGTCGATTAGGTCAAGATGCCACCAGATCCACAAGAATTCCTCAACCTATAGGAACAGTGCAGACCGCATTGTTCTCGCCGAGACTTCGAATGTCAAATCGACCCTCCTGCAAGCAGCTGACACCATCCAGGGCGATTTTTGAATCCAAAAAGTTGAAATCTGCGTGTTCCTTCCTGAGGCAACTTAAAGAGAAACTGGAATCCGACGATAGCACAACCGAGTTTGAACAGAAGCATGACGCCCTTGAGGACATAATAAATACCTTATTTGACGTGGACGATGCAATAACCCCAATTTTGAACAGCGCTTCGTCCGCTTTTATCCCAATGGAAGCAGAGACGGTGTTTCTGGCGAAGGAATTCGACGACGCCATGGATGCAGCAAGTAAGATTTACGAAGTCACCAAGCAAATCGGGGAAGAGGTCACGAGCGAAGAGGACATGCGTTACTTTTCTAAGCAAATCATTGCTAACAATTACGAGCAGATAAACACGTTTAAGGAAAATCTGAGTGTGATTGGAGACAGGATTTATGTCGATAAGGAACTGGTCAAACAACTTGCGGATTTACAGATTCTCTTAAGGGACACCATACAAAAATTGAAGGAAAAAGAGCTACAATTGAAGAGTAGTGGAAGTGAATCGCAACTCAAATTAAAGCAACCAGGATCTGGACGTTTGGTAAAGGTTGCTCCAGAAGTGCGAAGACAATCATCCACGCTTTTGGGAGACACAGGATTACCTAGTGGTATGTTCTTTTGCATTCCTGTAATTGTTTTCGAAAATCTTAAATCACACTGCGCATTATTCTTCA
This sequence comes from Dorcus parallelipipedus, assembly GCA_958336345.1. NCBI lineage: Eukaryota > Metazoa > Arthropoda > Insecta > Coleoptera > Lucanidae > Dorcus > Dorcus parallelipipedus. Next base: position 39,044,035 of record OY284482.1, on the reverse strand, counting down.
GAATTGTCTTCAACCAGATCTGCGGGCTTGGAAGAGATTAATGCTAAACCTGGTTTGTTCTATCTCATTCGTCTTATGTAGTGAGTATGTCAAATTAAATTCTATGATTTTCCAGAAAATAAGACGTACTTTGTGAAGTGCACCGAATACCTGGATCTACTGAAGACCTGTCTCCAGAAGGTAATGGTGGGAGGGACTTGCGAATACGGCGAAATTAAAATTTACAAAGACAAACGACGCCGCGTTTTCGATGAGCTCCGCGTGAATGTTGATGGCACTCCTTTAATTATCCAAGTGACGAAAGTAAGATCCTAGATCTTGTTAAGAATAAGCTATTGATTTCATGATTTGATTTCAGGCGCGTCAGGTCAGCAAATTAAGTCTTGGAGAAGCAAAGGGTAAACTATTCTTAACAACAGATTTTGATTCCTGGACTTTATGTATTTTTTGCAGATAAGAAGGATCTTATAGAGAAACCTACGCCGGTTGATGAAAATAAGAAAGTCACGGCTGATCAAAAGGTAGAACCTATACCACGAAGATGTCCGCGCGAGAGACAAGAGCTTATACTAGATAAACCAAAGGAAAAACCTATACCAGTAGAAAAATCTATACCAGTAGAAAAATCTATTTTAGACAAAAAGGAAACACCAGATAAACGAAAGAAAGACAAAAACGAGATATACCCGTCATATTGTTATAAAAAGAAGAAAGTCATAAAACCGCGCCAAATTCCACGACAGGACAGCAGGCCTGATATACCATACACAGCCGAAAAGAGCTCTCTTCCGATCCTGGCTGATGAACAGGTGTGTCCTTCAAGGGACCTAGATGTGAAAAGGCAAAAGTCAACCTTAAGGCAACTTGGTATAAACCACCCCGATGCAAATGTAACTAGCACTTTGAAACAGATTCCGGTTGATTATCTCCTAATGAGTTGTCGTCCGGCGAAATGTTGCAGAAAAGTCGTCCTGAATGAAAAACCGCGCGCAAAATTTCCGTACGCGGCCAGTTTGCGTTCATTGCCATTGGTGCAGAAGGACTTAGACAAAGTCAAAGAGCTAGTGCAAAGTAATGTGCATTTTCTAGATTCGTGTACTACGTTTGATGCTTACGTCAATTTTCAGAAAAACGCTAGCGAAAAACTGTTGTACTTCTGCAACGCGCCTATTTCAATCGAAGTGAGGTTTTTCGAAATTTTCAAAAGAGAATTCTCGAAAACGAACTTGTCCAAACCATCCAAAACCAAAACGACGCAAAACAACTACGAGATTAGGATTCTGGATTTCTTGCGCAAGTTTTACAGCAGGGCACCGTTGCCAACGGAAAAAAAGGAAAAGCGATCGAAAGACCCGAAGAGGAAGAACCCACGCAGTAAGCAAAGTACCCGTTCCAAGAGTAGGAAAAGAAACACACTCAGGACAAAACTAACGCCACAATTCTCATTTTCGTCTTCGTCGTTTATCAGCAGCAAATTCACCATCGGTTCTAAAGAAGAAAAGAGCAAATCAAGCTACTCCTTTTTACTTGTGCCTAAAACTAAGGTGACATCATACATTGCTGAAGAAATAACTACTTACACGAAAAAAGAGCAGTCGAAGAGTGAAGATGAAGAAACAACAACCACTTCTAACGTCTTAGAAGATAAAACGGAACCAGACTCACAAGCTGCGTTCGATGTGTCTTCCTTATCACCAGCGAACTACGCAGAAACTCTAGATGCCATTTATGAATTGGATGAAGAAGGCAACATTAGGACAAAAAGTGAGCTACTTATATACAAGTAATGTGTACAAATTAAATCTATTTATTTTCAGACAAATTCTGCCCTCATAAAATTGAAGTTAGCACCCAACATCAGGATGACCAAGTAGAAGTTGCCCACAAATGTATTTACAATATGGTATAAAAAACGATTAAAATAATCTAGGTTTGTTTTAATTTTAGGTCATCTGCATCTACATGAAGCCCAAACCCAATTGGATATAAATTTAAATAAAAGCCAAGATAGTAAGTCCTTGCCTTGTTCTTGCGCAGTATTTTCGATGAAGCCCTGATCTACATTCTCTTTTTTGTTTAGGTCATCTGCGTTTACATGAGGCCCAAAACCAGTTGGAAATCAATTTAGATAAACGTCAAAATAGTAAGTCCTTGTCCTCTTCTGATTTAAAGATTTTATTTGCAACTGTTCCTCCAGTGACTGAAAGTCCCGAGTCCAGCAGCAAATCAAAACAAACTTCAGTGAACGTCGACCATCTCTGCAGATGTACGTGTCCTATAACATTTTGGAGTTTGCCTGTACTGTTACTTTTACTTTTAGACAAAGTTTCCGCGACTAATGTGATAGGGCCGGAAGTCACCGGAAGCTTAGGAATACGAAGTGGTCCAGAAAAAATTCTCAAAGCCGCAGAACCGAATCTGTGTACGATTTACGAAGTTGAGGAGAGCAAACGAACAGAAGCAGGCGACGAAAGTAACGTATCGCGTAAGCTTTGACTAGATACTGACGGATTAAATTTTACGTTACAGTTTACCAACAAAGGTGTGATATGTGTCAAAAATTAATGGTTCAGAACATCTCCGACAAGTCGCTCATTAATTGTAACAATCAAAGTAGATCATCCGCTTCTGAATCTGGTGATTCGATTAGCAGAATCAAATTGAACGGCAAAAAGAAAAGGCAGAAGATAATAGTGAACAGCGGGTCGAATACACCTAGGTTACTTAAAAGTAGTTCTTGCGAGAAGGCGACGCTTTTGCAGATGAATTTGAACGAAGTCATCCACAAACTCAACTATCAGAACATCTACCACGTCAACACGAACCACACTCAGACCCTCGGGCGACGCGCTGATATCCCGTCAGGACCTATTTTCGAAACCACCGCTCTCACCCACACCAAGCAGATTTCGGTGCAAACCAGCCAGACTGAAATAGTCGAAAGTGAAATACCAATGTATCTTGGCCCAAGCACGCAAACTGAAGATCCAGAGGAATTACCAATTCGTCTATTCCCGCCGAGGATACTTCCTAAGAAAAGGAGAGTCTTGGCTGGAAAAATCAGAGAGGACATGGTTGAAATGAAGCACAAGCAAACCGAATCGATTATTCACCAGGTGAAACTCAACCATTCTTACACGGTTAAAAAGAAAAGGGGCTTAGATCGCATCCAAATCGAGAAGAACGTCTTGGCTTACGTCATCAATCCGAAAAAGGTGAAAAATAAAAAGGAACAACTTGAGCCCAAATATTTTCCTTCGTCCGCGAGAGGAAGCAGCGCGAAGAGTTTTAAAAGAACTAGCTTCCAGAACGTCAATAATCTCAAGCGAGTAAATCACGACATGGAGAGCAAATGTGAGATGGTATGTTCTTGGCCACCGAAACAATCACAGGCTATACGTGGGACAATGAGGAATGCGTTTTTCATTTCGGTTCACGGTAGTGATAGTGAAGATGCACGCCAGAGTAAGTTGACTTTTTTAGATATCTTCTTTATGCGTAATTTTTGCCTCTTTAGCGCAAGCTGTGAAATCAAGCACCGAGGAAATTAATTGGAATTCTCGACAATCCGATGTTGGTTTGCAGAGAAAAGATGTTAATCGATCGAAATCGGAAAGAATCCGACGCACTAAGAGACAACCGACGCCGCCTTACAGTAATCAGAACTACGTCATTGGATTCGTGGGGCCCAGTGGTGGTGAGGATGAGGCGAAAGCGCCAAAATGCAATCACCATCGACACAGGAAGGAGAAACTGAAACGGAAGAAGTTGAAGCGAATTCCGGAGATCATCGACGTGACAATGTCCAAACACGTGAAGCGTAACTTGTTGGAATACCCAGCGATTAATGACCAGAACGTACCCGGCTTCGTGACCGTGCTTAGCACACCGTGCGATTGTCCAGACGTCACCATTTTCATTCCTTGTTTTTGTGGCAATTATAAATGTGACAGGTCCAAGGTATCTCGATTCACCAGGAACAAAACCACGGATTATACGATGATACCTCTTATCAACCAAGATAGTGTGTATAGTTATGAATAAAACTAGTTTCGTTATTACAGAAAAGATTTTTTTTAAACTTCTCGACTTCATATTATACACATAACTACTTTTAACAGATTTACAAAGTTTTCGATTCACCCTCGTATACAACACAGTTGTTACATATGAAAGATTTCTTGTAGTGCTGGCAATGGATAACCGATTTTGGATATTCGCGGTGTACAGCATGTCACTCATGCAAATAGAGTTGCATAAAAAAAAAGTTTTCATTTAGATTCACATTCAAGTTATGCAACTCTATTTGCATGAGCGACATGCTGTACACCGCGAATATCCAAAATCGGTTATCCATTGCCAGCACTAATTTCTTGAATACATTAATGAGTCCATTGTAAGTGAATTTAAAGACAGAAGGGATTGAATGGAAAGTAACATTTGGGTATATTAAATTCTATTTTCTTTTATTTTAAAAACATACAATACAGTTATAAGTAGATGTATACGTGTTCTGTATGCGCAAATTCGAAAGAAACGCGAAACTTTTTTGTTTTTAGTACAGATTCAAACATGTTAAGTGTACAAAACATTGTTAGTTTACATGATTGATGTTTGAGAGTACGGATTACAACCAATTCCGATACGAGTCTTCATACCCATCCTATATACAGCGCTATTTTTCTGCTCAACACACAGCGATAATATAAACTCTCTACGCCTAGTCGAAAATTAATAGTAATTAATAAGAATAATATCTCTTGTGTACTCAATAAAACCGGACATCAAAATCACATAAATAATTTTCTAAATGTAACAATTAGTTAGTATCTAGTACATAAATGCAAGTTTTATATATTATACTTTTTTTTATAGTTTCAAGACGGCACAAACATGAAGCTGTGGCGATTGAAGCCAACTTCACTCTTTTTTTTATTACCGTGGCTTCAATCGCGTTCGCACTATATCATCTAATGACAATAGTGTCACGAACAATAAGTCAGAGATTGTATCCAGCCAAGGCAAAAACGTTTACGCTCTGAATTAACCACTTTTCAATATTTTTACATACGCACTTTAATCATGATCGGGTGTGGGCAGGGGGGGGCTTCTGGCTGGATACAGTCGTCCTTATATGCTTAAACTAGTATTAAAAATATAACAGTATAGAAATTAATTTAAAAAAATAATAAGTATTTACATTATTTAAAAAATAATACAAATCATCGCCTACACGCTAACTTAATTAAATAATTAATTAAAAGCAATGGCATATGTGGAATGTAAGTCAGTACTTTCTTAGTTTTTAAATATCAATAAGCATCGTAAAACAATATAACGATATTGCCTACTACACTTTATACCTACGCTTAGGTACATATACATAGTTATCGGAATTATCATTAATATTAATATATTTATTATACAAACATTACCGTTACGGGTTATTTTGGTATAAAGAACATTGAAGTGGTTTCTTCTTTAGTACAAATAGAAATAATTTACAAGAAGCAAGGAAACGAAACGTACTCGGATATTGTTTGCGTAGGTGAACTAGGGGGGGTGAGTTTCCGCTCTCAGTAATCTTCGGGGTGGTCGGCGCTGCCTTCGATGTCTTGTTCCACGTCATCACCGTCCTCATCGTCGTTTGTTTCCTCTGTGTTGGTACTCGGCGACTTTGTTAGATCGCTGGTCTTATTTATTAGGACTTCTGAAAAATCAACTAATAAATTTACTTAACTTACTATCATCAACACGCAAGGTCGCAAGGTAAATAATATGTGATCAGTTACACGTCCGGTGTAGGCTGTGAATGGATGAGCATATTGATTTTTCGAAAAATAGGGCAAAAGGTGGCAAGGCTTTGGATTTAATTATTGTAACCCGAGAACAATCAAGGTAACAAATACTCACCACAATTTGGTTTGGAATGTGTACGGGTGTTAGCAAATTCAACACCGTGCTTGTCGACGCACCAGCACATTCCGATGGCGTTGTGACATTGGGTCGGCCGATAATAACCCTGACTATCACATTCGGGTATGTACACACCTGAAAGCAACTCAAGGTAATGGCAATTTTTTAGAGGGACTCGGGTATTACCCGTCAGGTCGGGCGATATCTTGTGTTTAACCGCCGCGCATGGTCTCTCCGTCCTTTGGAAGCAACGACACCATTCGCTCGGCGTTACAATGACATCGCGATCGACGTCGCATTGTTGCAGGAAGGGCTTCAAGCATATTTCACTCTGGTCATGTTCCAGGTCGTAAAGTTCTTGTAGGGAGAGACGGCTATCCCCGTTCAGATCGAGGTGCTGGAACATCCATCGTACTTCCCCTTTGCAGACTGGAGGAAAATGCACTGGAAACAAAAAGGCAATTGAAAACTCGGAGGAAGTTTTCAAAAAATGCCGTGAAAATCTCTTTTCTCCTGCATTAGAAAATGAGGGTGAGGAAGAGTTTTAGGCTTCTGCACACACGTACATAGATAAGTGGTTTTAAATACCTTTGGATTTGCTGCGAGGTCTTCGTCTTTTGGATGAATCTGCCATCACCACGGAAAACCAATCAAGGAGGCGATTGCCCATTGCTTGAAGAGCAGATGGAGAACATTGTTTTGCTGGCGGAGTCGCCGGTATCATGCTTATCGAATTGCTGTAGAGTTTATTATCGAGGACTTCGTTGTAACCTCGTTGTCTATCCTTGTCTTCGGCGTATAAATAATTATTGTCCTGAAACAATTTCAAAAATTCTTTGATCAAGCAAGTCGAATTCGAGTAATATTCCACGTCGTTGATCCCCTCCTCCCCGTAGATACCTACAGGAGCGACGTAGTTATAAGTCGACTGCCTACCTTGTTGTACTTTGTATATTTGATGTATTTGTAGTGTTTGTTCTCGTACTTGAAGTCCTGCGGGGTGAAAGTGTACACGTCGGTTTTCGAGGGTGGCTGGGCGGGCTTGGCACCGTTCATGGAACCCGTGATAGTGCCGGTTTTATCTAGGGTGGCTTTGTATTTGTTCATGAATGAGTTCAGGCGTTCTTGCTGACGTTGCTTTTTACGCTGATGAGTTTCGCTTTCTGCAAGCAGAAAATCGCAGAGTAAGGCGAGGCTCTTTTTTTAAAATTAAAAATGCGTTTGGGGTCGCACGTGCTGTTTACTACTTTCAACACGGTTTAATTAATTTATAATTACCTTTGCAAGGACAAAATCCTTTGCAGCCCACTCTTATTGATGTGTGATGAATGCAGTTGTGGTAATCTAAGCGACATAGCGAGCTGTATGTGCGGTTATCGGATCCGCACAAGAATGTTGGTTTTACGACTGGACACGCTTTACACCTAGTATTTAAATACATAAATAAACAGATGGAATATCACATTTCAAATATTATTATAAAATGCTCGTGAAGATAAATATTTACTTGGTATTTTCCGCACATAACGATATTAGCCCTAAACCAATTTCACTCTATTAGAATCCTAACCAAATTAGATGAAATAATATCATAAAAAAAATCAAAATCATTTCAATGTAGTGATTATTCGAATCATCATTTATATAAAATTTAAAATATGTAATAATATGTAGAAAAATAATATAATGACAATTCAAATTGTAAGAAACCGGTATTCTGTAAAGAGATTTGTTTATTTTAAATTGAACGAAATTATGAACAAAACATGATGCAAACGAGCTAATTCGCTCGATTTTGCGATGACTGCAAAACACCTGTGTCCGTTATGGAACATGTGTGCGCTGAGTTACAGCTTGATTCAATTTGCAGATTTTGACTTTAATTAATCGGAATTCCTCGGTCTAATAACTAAAGAAAAAACGGCTGTTGTCGAAAAATGGGATCGCACAGTCAGAACGTGCCGTTAACAAAAATATATTAGTGTGATAAAGTTTCGTTTCTCTCTCTGTATGCAGTACTATGCTTTGGTGAGAAAAAATCAATCTAATAATAGCCAATTAGTTAGTAGTAACTAAGAACTGCTACTTTAATTGTTGTACATAATGTCATTTCTTCTCTTTATAAAATTATTTTGAATTTGTTCTTTATGATACTATTTGAGATTAATCGTTTGAATTTTACATTAGTCTAAATTTATTCTCATTACCAGGAATTTGTCTAAATTACTATACATTTTCTTTCCTTAAACTTTTTCCTTTTCTTGGTAATGCCATTTAAAAATACATGATTTTGAGTTATTTCTTTCAAACGCTGTTTTGAATTTTACCTTATGCTAAATTTCTTTTTCAATTTGTAATTGTTTTATTTTATTTTGAATACACATTTTTCTTACTTAGATGCTAGTGCAAGTCCAGTCGTGTCCAATAGTGTCTACGCTTACTTAAAGAAGTGGTTCGGTTGTTAAGTTCTTTATGTAACGTCAGTTAGTTGGTATCACGAACGTTATTGCTCTGTATTTTTAATGTGAATGTATACACCGTGTCCACATTTCGATGCTCACCATTGGTGTATTATTAGCAGTATTATTTAGCATATCTTTAATCTTTCATTTCTTATTGTTGCTTAATTTCAGAGCCTACTAATTTCATATTAGAAATTAATTTATATTTTTGTTAATATCTCTCCTATAAATAAAATTTTTTCGGGTATGTTATACATCGTTGAAAAGCTCTTTTTAAAGACTATCTAACTAAGCAAAAATCCAATATGGCTGCCATATGAAAAACAAAAGTTAGCACTAATAACTTGAAAACAAATGACAATCGGGGGTTTCTGTTTATATCAAAAGCTTTGTCTTAAAAAAGTGTCTGAACATTTTAAAGTTTTAGAAGAAATCAGTTTAGGTGTTATCGAGTTATTGAGGAACATTGAAATCGGCAAATTTTGGTTTTTTCAAATTATCTTAAAATATAAATAAGTTATGGTGAATTTGAAATGAGATCTGTCACGAGTATTGAATTCTGCAAAACATTCCCCATTTAACCGTTGCTCTATGTCTTCTAATAAGCGAGATACCAATAGTGAGCATCGAAATGTGGACACAGTGTATATGCTTGTAAAGTCGCCAACATATTCCCTGTGTTAGAAACGCTCTACCAACCCAAAATCCCTACACTTAGAAAAACATTTCGGTTTTTTGTATTTCCAACTAAATTTTTTAAAAGGAAAAAAAATGCAAAGAGAGAAGAGGCGTAATTTCGAAAATTCCGAAAAATATACGAGGGTCAAGCTGAATTTATTGAGAATAAGAAAATCTAGTAGGCCGTGAAAAACAGAACACAGAGTGTTATTTAGAGCAACTCTTTATCTGTCATTTGAAGTCTAGGTGTTGAAGTTACGTTCGTTATAACTCAAGTTAATAATTTTTTAAAGTGACATTACAATTAAAAAAATTGCATTAACCAGAGAGTATTTTCGAATCATGATTTATTATGATTAAAAAAAAAGGTTTAAGCGCTTATGAGTGCAAAGAGAGTTTAGATTCTGCTTTTAGTGATCAAGCGCCTTCCTTAGCTACAATTGACCGATGGTATAAGGTATTTGAACGCGAAAGGAATTCTGTTCAGAATCAAAAAGGAGCAGGGCTTCCTCCTACAGTTATTACCGACAAAAACATTGCTGCTGATAAAAAAATTATTGAAGAGAACAATAAAGCCACTTATGAGGCTTATGTGGTTAGTCGTTTTGTGTCGCATCACCTTCCTGACTTCCAAAAAGCAGAGCGTGTAAGAATTTGCAATGAACCTTTAAATTTCTTAAGTAATGGCGGACACCAAATATTTTCCAAAATAGTGACAGGTGACGAAACTTATATTCCCTTTTTCCACGTACCTACCCACCAAGAGAGTCGTGTATGGATTCGCGAAGATGAGGAAACTCCAACAATTACCAAGAAGCAGCAAGCTATGAATGCGGTATTCTTCAGAAATATGGGCCTTGTGAAGGCAATTAAGCTAGATGGACAAAAGACAATTACAGCTAAATGGTTACACTGAAAAATGTTTGCCCCAGCTAAATGGTTACACTGAAAAATGTTTGCCCGAAGTGTTCAGTAGAGGTTCAGACAAGGGAATTATGCTGCAGCATGATAATGCATCGTCCCATACGGCAGCTTCAACTCTTCAGTTTTTAGTTGAACAAAATATAAAAGTACAGAACATCCGCCGTATTCATTTCATTTAGCAATGTGCGACTTTTGGCTATTTTTTGGGCTTAAAAGGAATTTGCGGGGTAGAAGGTTTTCGTTTGAAGAAGAGATTGATGCCGCAGTTCACGCTTATTTTGAAGGTATTCCGAAAGAATATTGGTTGGGAGTTTTTAAACAGTGGAAAGAAAGAATGGTCAGGTGTATCATTGCTGAAGAGAATTACTTCGAGCATATTTAAAATAAAATCCTAGAAAATATTAATTCTAAATAAATTCAGCTTGACCCTCGTACATAATATGCAGCGACGACGGGTAAGGGCTAAAATTTAATTCCATAGAAAAAGAGCGCTGAGAGCGATTTCTGGCTGCTTAAAACTCAAACCAGAAACGTATAAACAAAATAATTGCGACTTGGGTCTTTTATGGTTTGACTAAAATTTTGAATTAAGTCATAGATTCTGAGCGTAAAAACAGAACTTGTCGTTGTAGAATCTAGAGGAGTGTCTCGATGAGGCTTTGTAAATTGATAAATTCGAAAGGATTGGTTCATCCCCTTTCTTTTATTAAAATTAATTCGAGGAGAGAAGAAATGGTATTCTATACATTTAAAGCTTTCGTTAGCTGCTAATTAATCCTTTCTTCGCAAATTAATTCATTTCACTTTATTCCAAAAAACTTTGGGTCACTTCAAATGTTGATTTCAAAAACCACTCGCTTACTTAAATTAATTAAAACAAAACCCTCAGGAAAGAACAATTTTTTTTCTTCCGAATAAAAAATAAAATTGAGTAGAAATTGATTGAAAACTACCCTGACAGGAACTCTTTGACGGGAATTGTTTTTTATACCTGACTTGAAGTATTTAAACACGTCTTTCGAGTCGAGTAAGTGGATAAAATCACACCATGTAAGCCAATCAAATTTAAATATTTTTATCCCGTGCTTGGCTTCCGAAAAGGCAGAAGCTGTTATCATAGGCGCACGATTGTGTATTCCTTTTGTTAGTTATTCTTGGTACGCCCACGCAAGTCGAACGCAGGTGGGTATAAGCATTTTCTTAAGGTTTGCAGATGTAATGTATTTTTACAAACGAAGTTAGTTGCGATAAGAGCTAATATGTTCTTAGAATTATTTACGCCGAATACAAAGCTCCTGTGTTTTAAGTGGCGGTGTAAATTTACTGTACCATACGATCGTCTTTTCCGAACTTCAACGGAAAAATCGATCCCTTCGTTTACGCCATGATTCAGATTAGTGGCGTTTTAATTTGACATTGCAACTACTTGGAAATTCTTTTTGAAGTTGAAATTTAATTAATTTTCTGTACAGAATTCTGGTTTCTTGCAAAAAGTAGAAAACTTAATTCAATATTTTTGCTGATGTTCGTACAAAGACAATGAGCATCGTATAACCGAGACACAAACTGAAATTATGTTTTTCTAAGTGGAACACTCGGTATATTTGTACACATTTTAGATTAAATTCTAGTGGGGCATTGTCTAAATAATGTATACATTCACTGAATAGTTTTCGAAATATTCTTGTTTAATGTCACAACTATATACAGCAGCCTCAATCAAAAAAAATGAAACGTTCAAAACCGAAACGCTGTAGTCAGAGAGAGAAGATACCGAGTGAGATGAAACCTTATGGCGAACGAATGTGTCCGAAGTCCTTCGGAACCCCACAACACGTTGCGCTTCTCTCTGACTCGGCACCGTTACACTCTGACTACAGCGTTTCAGTTTTGAACGTTTCATTACTTTTGATTGAGGCTGTACATATCTTCAGGAATCGTGTGTACCATTAATCACTCAATACTATGAAATCACAACGAATGATAAGTGAGAAAAATTTCAAAGGACTAAGGAACTAATAATTATGAGTGAATAATTCCAGGTGAATTTTATTTAAAAGTCTTCTTGTGAAAGCTTTCCATCACAAGAGAACTGCAACATCCATTAATCGGATTATTGTAAGGTTTAATGTTGACTTTTCCGTTTCAAAGTTTAAAGTAGCATTTTCCATCAATTTAATTAAGTTTACAAATGAGAGGTAACCTAACTGAAACTGCAGAACGAAATCTGTAAAAGCATTTTTCATTAACTATAACTCTGCTTCAAAAGTCTAGACAGTAATAAATTCCACATAGACAGAGGCGTAGCATTAAAACGTGTAGCGCGTGGAATAATGGAATAACATACTACGCAAGAAAATTGCAGTAAATAAGGCACGATATAATGAGCAGCATAATGAGGACGAGATGAATTCTTACTGAATTAATGTCGGGTCACTTCACTAGTCTAATCTCAATTCCTTTGTTAAAGAAACGCAACAAATAGTAATCATCTACATTTGACATCTCCTGGAGGAATTGTGGTCATTGGAATTATATCAAATTTTCAGCCAATTTCTCGTAAATCTAATAACCTTAAGGTTTCTTTACTTATTAAATTAAAACCCTTAACACGACTAACCCGTTAATCAAGAATTTGTAGATGCGATTTTCTTTATGGGGCTATTTGAGTTGCAATTAATTGCCCATAGAAAACGGAATTTAAAAAAAAATTAATGAATTAAATAAAAATCAATTTGAAAATGAATAAATTTAAAAACAATTTAACTGGAAATGGACTATCGACTGCGGATAACGCAGGCTTTAAAAGCGTTTTTCCTTTCCAATTCCGGACCTTTCCGTCTCCGATTCACTTCAAAGACGAATCTCCTCGAATTTCACTTAAACGATTTCTTTCGTCGTCGGCGAAGAATCATAATTTCACGCAGTTGAAACAGTTTCAATCCGAAACAGTTCTGGAATAACTAATTCGCCATAATCCGACAGAGAAGCTGAAGTTATTTTCACTTTTATTTTAAGAAAAGTCGGGGGAATTAATTTTATGAAATTAAATACTTCTTTCAGAATAACTTATTTTATATTTTAAATTCAATTACAGTCAAACCCACACAGAAAGACTACTAATAGATGGCCATGTGTTTGGCTGCCCATATTAGCTTCCGACCTGTGCTTTACATCAAAAACCAAGTCAAAACCACCTTGCCCAATTCCCTCGATACTCTCAAGAATTAGTGTCACCAAATAAAAGCTCTAACGCTTATTGATTCTGGGCGCTTTCGCTAACCCAGCAAGTTTAAACAGTGGTCGTCAATAATGTTGGCAAACAATCGTTAATGCAAACATAGATTACCAGAGTTCGGGTGGTCCCCTCTCCTGCAAATACAATTAATTTATTAGGGCCGGCGGTGGCTAATTTTAGCCAAACAATGCGGTCCACCGACGTCGGTGTGCTCAGAAACTAAACGGAATTCGGAGCGGACCTATAGTTGAGTTATTATATGTTGTTATTGCGGTGAGGGTTGTTTGGATAGGGGTTTGCAATGTCGTTAAACCGAAAATTTTGTGGTCTTAATAAATGGTGGAGGCACAAGAATTTTGCAGCGACTTTTAAGAAAGTAGAATAAAAACTTGGCTATAAAAACCGGAGACAAACGAGTCCCCTGCAGAATATTATTGGCATCGCATCTCGGGTCCATTGATTACATTACCCGAAGCGAAAACGGATATAAATTTCCCCCATTTTGTCTTTGAGATTGCAAGGCGAAAAAAGCTCCGCTGTTTTTGCAGACTTCCGGCGATTCGATAGAACCGAATGAATTAAGGCCGGCGCGAGCGTATTTATTTCTTTCGCGAGATTAACTCGTTCGGAAGTTATTTATGAATTGAGTCAAGTCTGCAATTTCCGTGTTAATTCGCATTGGATACTTAAGCGGAGCGATTTCAGCGGGGTGGTGAAACGATGATTAAACGTCAGGATTTGACAGGCAGAACAAAAAAAGAATTTATCATCATCACCTGCTTGCGCGTGCCTCAATTACACGGGTGGTTTCGGGAGTATTCGTCGCAGATGAAAATGTGGAAATCAGAATGACATCGTTGAAGTTTTTATCGGAATCCGAAATTTATAACGGCAATAAAGAACGTAAATGGAAGTCCCGTTTGCCTTCTATTTTACGTGTAAAGTGTTAAGGCCTCCGTAACCTCGAATTTCTTTATGTACACATTCTTTGGTCCACACGCGAGTGTGAGCTTGCTTGTCTATGAAGCAAAGACAATATAAACATTAATTTTAGTGTAACTGTGATGTCTCTTTGTGTGTTTCTTATTAATCAGAACTCCGAAGAATGATTTTCGTGCAGCGCAGCGTTTCCCGGGAAACCTTTCATTAGAGCCATCGCCTGTTATCTGCGCAACAAAATTTAATTAATTAACGTCTTTGACGTCTGCCGGAAATTCCGCGTCGAATTTCGCGCAAAGTAGTTCTCGCCGGTCGTGTGAATTTTTTCCCGATGGGGACGGAAGACTATACGCGGAAGTGTTGCTTGCAAAAACCGTAATTAATCATCGGAAAAATCAACGGCGAAGACCACGTAAAAACGACGTTTGCTCCTTTCATCTCCGAGGTCCTTTTTCTCTTGTGGGGATGATGTATCTGTTCCGTACGCCGATCGATCGCGGGACAAAGTTGATGTCATAACAGAGCTTAGCGCCGCCGTGTTTCATCCCCTAATTCCGTTTTATGCGCGGTCGGCAAATGAAATGCATCTGGGACTGCGCCCGACGAACGATAATGTCGCATATAAATGACGACGTGGTTAACTGTGGTCTCGCAGTCCGAATTAGTTCGAAACAATTTGCTTATCTGATAGTGTTTGCGCCAACTAACGATTGATTGTCATATACTAAATTCAGTTAGTTACTGACTGCAATTACTCTCTCAAAGGCAGATAATTCTAGGAAAATGTTTCAGCAAACTATACGTATCATGTTGATGCACATATTTACAAGTTGGTAATCCGATCAATGGTGTTGTAGCTACAGGCGTGAAACACGCTTGTTATTTCTCAATCTCCACCAAGGCGATACTTACGAGATGGAGTCACTGAGATCTTCATCCGTGTCATCATCAGGATCATCTTCCGTGTCGTAGAACACGTCATCGTCGACGTCATCGTTCTTGAATTCCAGGCGTTTCCTGTTCGCTTCCTCGACAGCTGCCATCGACTTAGGAACGACGACGTCCCTGCAAAAGAGCAGACGCAATCCTCAGCGATAGCTTTAATTAAACCGAGACGCCTCACAATTCATAAAATTAATTACGTCGTGAACTAACTCATCTCTTTGAAGGTCAAGCCAAAGCTGAAGAAAGATTTAAGGTAACGAATGATAGATCGATAGATGGAAAACTCAAATAAATAGATTGACGTCTGGCAGATCGGTTGAAAACAAATAGCCGAAAATAGTAGCGCCCGCTTGCTTTCATCGTACGCGCTCTAATCTCGTCCTGTTTATCTTAAAGAAGTTTAAAATAACAGCTGAGAAATGCAGCTGCGCTCGTTGTTTATATCTGCTTTATGTAGTACGCCTTCAGTGTTTTCATTCATTCTATGTATGTAACCGCGGTTAAAGGTCGCTTTAAGTACCCCGGATGTTTTGCTTCTCATCCGGTCTTCGGTTGGAACAGGTAACAGAAAATTAACTCGATATTGTTCTAATCTAGGCGTGACTAAGTTTTAAATGTTCGTTGATAAAACTAAAAGTTAAAGGAAAGGGTTATTGAGAAAGAAACAAAAAAACAACACGTAGTCTCTCATTCACCGGCATTCTCTTTACGCATTGGCTAAATGTGATCTTTAAATGAACTTATCCAAGTCGGCTCTTCTACATAAAATATCAAATATGTGATCAGTAACTCCAGGCCAGGCAAAATTGCGGTGTCGTTCAGATGACCATAAATCAAATCTAATGGTTCTATGACCAAAGTTGTTGGATTAATCGAATTCCTCAAGAATACCCCACAAATATGTACATATCAGATGGCGTGAGATCTGGTGAGTTGGACGGATAAGGGAAACCCGTTCCTCTTGAAATAGTAAAGTACTGTTGCAATGAAGTGAAGGTTTCTCAAGCAGTATGCGATGTAGCTCCGTCTCGTTGAAACCATTGTGAGCGAAGAGCACAGCAAAATCGGCGAAGATCTTCATGAAAAAACAAAATATATGTATGGAGCAATTAGCCCGTGACTCGACGTTGCACACCACATTGTTACCTTTTCGCTATAATTTCAATAAATTTACATGACTTTTGAAAAACCAAAAACTCGTGTTGATTGTTTATTTATGTAACAAACAACATTTCATGGAATTCGTCAGAAAATCAGATATTCATAAGAAAATCTTGATTATCGTAAACCATACCCAAGTTCTCGCACAATATTCCACCCTCTGGCGCTCTCTTACCCTTAGACCTAGTCTTTCCACCTGCCCAGTAAAGTTATTCGGCGAATAACTTGATTTTTTCTGAACGGCTGTTTGATTTTATGAATTGTTTCACTGGCCGAATAGCAATCGGTCAGTTTATTAACAAGTTGGCCTTAGTTGATTAGTCACTTGAATGTTGTAGAAATAAAGTCCTAACTAACTCGCATAATGGCACATTTTTCTAAAGAAAGTTCTTTTGCCATTCGCCGTTGACATTTCGAAGGAGAATGCAAAATTTTGTCAAAAATCCTATCCATGTTTTCAGTTCTTCTTCTTCTTCTTCCAGTAGTGTCTTTACGTTGAGTAAATGCGGAACCAGTATTTCTACATTTACCGACAAATAATAATACGCTACGCTTTATAGGAGTTCTTTACTTAAATCATTTATTTTAATTCATGCATTAAGAAAAGCTTATACTACTGAAGGACTAACTATTGGTATTTTCTTTCACCTTGACCATATGAGTTTTAAAGTATTTATCTGGGAAGGTTCTGAAACAACAAATGGTCATAGTTTTCTGCAATGGCGTCGCTAGAGAATTGCACCAGTGAAGAAATGCGTTAAGTTATAAGATTTTTAGCTACTGAGGGTGTTAATCCATCTGAAATTTATAGAAGAATGGTTATTGTCTGTAGAGGTAGTTGTATGGCACGATGAAGCGTATTTGAATGGGCCAATAAGTTCAAAAATGGACAGATGAATCTCGTAATCATACCAGGGAACATAGCGGCGCGGGCGGTACAAGAGCTGATTTGTTGAAACAGACGAATTAAAATTAGCTCATAATATTGTTGTGAAAGAGCTTAAATTTCATAAGGTTTATGCAAGATGGTTTCTAAAGCAACTTGAGGAATTGAGGCATACGTTGCTCCACTGCTACGGTATGAGAACGATGGGGAAGCTTTTCTGGATAGGGTGGTGACTGGTGATGAAAGGCATCAAGTGACTACCATATTTTCGAGGCATTAAAAAAAGATTTGGGTGGCCTGCAATTATGAGACGAATCGCGGTGCATAAATGGTTTCGCGCACAACTAAGAAAATTCTCAAATAGAATTGAAGCATTGGTAGGCAGGTGGAACAGGTGTATTGAGAGACAAGGAGATTATGTAGAGAAACAATATATCAAAGTGTAAATTCATTGAATAAATACAGTTTTACACATCGAATCCGGTTTTCATATGAAAGAACCTCGTAAATGGAACGTAACTCAAAGTCACGGTCTGTATGGCTATTGCTTGAGTACTTGACATTTGATGGGGGAATAGACAGATTTACAACTTTGCTTACTACAGAGTGAGCAACAACGATTGAAGATCACGGGATCTTTCCTTCATGTACTACGACGCCCACTTAAAACGATACTCCTGCATGCAAACCACACACTTATCAACATTCATCGGCAAACATTTGAAACAGTACCGTCGGTCGGAGCAATCCCCTTTCAAAAATTGCGAAGTAGTATCATTTTAATTGAGCGTCGTTGTACATTTATGAATAAGATTTTTTTTGCGATCATGAAAAATCTAAGTAGAATCTCATTACTGTGTGAAAACGAAGCAGTAAAGGATTCACTTGAATGTCCAAAATTAAGTACGTTTTAAAAATTGAGAATCATGTTACCATTGAGAAGGAGATTGATCTCGATGAACATGTCAACGGAATTGTCTGTACTGTGATGAGATATAGCATTTTAAGACAGAGTTCATAATTTACAGTACTTCACCTTTTGGAAATTAATTTGATCCAAACGAAAATTGTCAATAATTGTTAATACCGGAAGAAAGTGACACAAGGCAAGTTGAAGATTCATCTAAGGCAGGGATGGGCACAAGTGAGGAAGTGTTACCCCCACCATGTTAAGCATTGGGCAAGGAAAGATTGTGCGTTATTTATTTAAAACTGTCGCTCTCATGCATGTTTAAAAAAATATTCACTTTCATACTCTCAAACAATCAAGGCTTTTTCCAAACGTTTTGTTCATCGCTGATCTAGAATGTCTCCAGATTGTCAGTTTCCATACGCACAAGAATATTTAATTTTTAGTCCAAACTTACCCATTTTTCTGAAGTTCCTTTTTGGAGACACACACCGCTGTGAAGGCGTCTTCCAAAAGACACATTTCCTTCTTTTTACAATTTAACGGTCGACAGAGATCACCTGAAATTAAAAAGATTCCATGTAAGTCGTTGCATGACATTAATTCTATAAATATCCTATGTCTTTATGTCAAGTTAAATAAACGGGTAATAAATGTCGGTAATCTCTTCTGTGACTTGTTTGTTTTTATTTTTGTTTCTTTTATTGCGTCTAGACATCAGTCATCAAACCAACGCGCAAGGAAGGAATCATGTTTATTCACACGTGCGAGAAATTTGCACCTCCGCCGTCGCTGTTTGCTAAATCGAAGTCGTGACTCACGTAATTTGATAGAAAGCAAACGGCCGCGCCATTTAAGGAATCGCTTTTCCGCAAAGTAATTAAAATTCGCGTGACCGCGACACGCCCCGGCTCGTCATCAGTTTTATTTATGGAAATTCAGCACGACGACGCCTATGATCTATTATGACTATTATGTACAGACCGTTTTGGATCGATGGTTTTTTTGTAGTCTGCGCAATGTAAAAATATAAAATGTGAATGGATTAAATGCAACAATACTGTCACACTGATTTATCTGTATGTAGTTTTAAAACTACATATACACATATAAGGCTTACGATTAATTTTGTTTTAAATGCTCCAAGTTTAGAGTATTGTCATCTTATTCGAAAACCTCATGTAATACCTAGGCAGTGAATCGAAAAAGTTGTAAGTTTAGCTAAACCTTTGCATGTAAATTGGTGGAGGCGCCGGAGATGAAATAGTTTCAGTTGTACAACTAAAGGCTTTCTGTTTAAAGTATAATACGAAAAAGAAACATAAATAACAACTTGTCGATAATACGGAAAAAAGCTTTACAAATATGCGCACGTTCTTAACACATGCATATGAGGCATTGCTTGATATAAAGCTTAAGCGACATAAATATCTCCTGGACTGACACACGGATGTGCTGGCTGCATTTAGCCTGACGTCAATTCAATAATTCCTAACATCGCCTCTCGGACTACGCTCCCGTGATTTATTTAATCCCATTTGAAAACCGTCAACGGCCGCCCATAACTCGTCGCGGAGCGTCTGGTCGCTCGGCGCGATTATTCAAGGCGAAGCCGGGAATTATTAATTGGACGTTTAATATTAACGCGCGCGGCCTTTTTAATTATGTTTATTCTGCGAGTTGCAGGAAGTCGGCTTGTTTGGAGTTATTGTGAGTGGATGTGATTAATCACGGCGGCGGCGTGCGCAAGCACTTTACAAGTGGAGGCCGTTAATTTAGCCGAAGGATTAAGCGAAATGTCCGCGGATTATTCGATTACCAAGCGATATTACTCCACGATTTATCTAAAAACTTCAGCAAATTTGGACTCAGGAAGAATCATTAATCCTTTCTCAACCGCACATATGTACAATGGCAAAACTGGAATGCTAGTGTTTATTTTAACCAATTTAGAATAATGTTACATAAAGCATTCCAAATCCTTTCAAATTATGAAGGAGCAAGTTCTTTTTAAATAGTAAATCCACAATTAATTTGTAGGCTAAACCAACCGAAAAGCTTCGTCTTCATTACTTTCATTCATTGCCATTTGGTAGGTTCTGTTATTCGTTTATAAATTAGAATCCCATTATGCCAATATTTATCATACAGTAATTACACCACCATTTGTTGTCTTCCCGATCTTTACCTTCGTACTTTCTGCTCTGTGTTATGTCATGTGTCATTTCTTCTTCGTTCTCTCATCGCTTTCCTTTGATGGTTTTCAACTTCCGTCTTTCTGCTCTATGTCATTTCTTCGTCACTTTCCCATCGCTTTTCTACATCCCCATTTGATAATTTTTGAGTTATTTTCTTGTCTCTTTTTTCTGGCAATGGACCATCTTGATTATTGCATCCTACAATTTCCTATTCTTTCCATAATAGTTTCGTTGGTGACAAGCGATTTTTTATATATTCACTTTTTGTTCTCTGTACTTTGTAATTCCGGTTTTTCACTTCTAATTTGTTTGGAATGACCAACTTGTTTGATGCATTTCTTTCAGTCAATTCATTTCTTCGTTACTGAAAGAAAAAAAAAGTTCTCAATAACTACAAGTATTTAATCAAAGTGTCCTTCTTGTAATGACGGATCACAGACATTTTTTGAAAAGACAGAAAATAACAAAGTTGCAAGTCTTACGTAGAAAATCTAGGAGAGATGTAATAACAAGAGACAAAAAAAGGAAGGATATGAGAGAAAACAATGTATGTATTAATAAAAGACTATAAAGGAATTTTGCTGGACAGATCACAAGAAATAACATAAAAGGTAAGAATATTACAATGAAGACTGTGGTTAGAAAAAGAAGACGCTACTTCTTATCACCCGATAAGCCTGTCTTCCTTTATCTTCAAAACCATGGAGGAAATCCTAGATAATTAAATTAGAGGTGATTTGCCTGGTAAAGCTCTACTTCAGCTCAACCAATTTGCCTACCAACCGGGCAAATCCAGGTAGACGCACTACACACTCTTGTGAATGCTGTGGAAAAACCCACAGCGGCAAAAGAAGTTGCTGTTGGCATCTTTATAGACATAGAGAGCGTCTTTGATAACACTTCATTTACTTATAGAAAAAGCTGCCATTAATCCACCGACAATTCGATGGATCAAATCAATGCTGGAGTCGAACGGTGACGGCTTCATTAGGAGGGGTAGAAACAACAATAACCACAGCAAAGGGTTGCCCACAAGATGGGGTTTTCTAACCGCTGATGTAGACTACTGTCGTCGACGACCTACTAAGAGAAATGACTGACAAAGGTCATCATGTTCCTGGTTATGTGGATGACATAGTCATACTTATCAGAGGAAAACATGAATACAGAATACTCTGACCATTATCTATAGATGGTGCCATAAGGAGGAAGTCAGTGTAAACCCTAAAAAAAATCATTATAGTACCATTTACGAAACGTAGGAATCTGAATTTAATCGCCCCGTTTAAACGGACTACTTTAAGAACCCTTCGACCCCAGATATAATGAAATACATGGTTAGAAAAAAGGGAAGGCGATTGAAAAGACGGTATGACTGTAATAAGAATTTTAAGACCATCGAGGTTAAAGCTAGTAAAAGCGAGAGAAAAATAAAGACAAATAAGGAGGTCTATGTTCAATATTAGATGTAAGAGGTAGAGAGAGGGATTGACTCAAAGAGAATCCTTTTCTTTAAAACCGAGTTTGAAAAAAGAAATAAAATAAGAGAGTTTCATATCCTCGAGGCCAATCTCCATTTGGTGATTATTTACTGGTGTCAAAAAGCACGAAGTTAGATTGCTTAACCATGTGAACATTGAGATGCTCCAGCTTCTTGACCAAAATGGAATCAAAAGAAGGCTGAAGAGGACAAAACCTTCGGAATGTCTATTTAGGTTAAGATGAATTTACTGATTTTTGTTCGTTCTAAAGTTGAAATAAATACGTGACATCCTTAAGAAGTCAGAAAGTGAAATGCGATATAAGTGTTTTTTTTTTTAATGAAATATTAGTTTCCTTAAGTCATAAAAGTTGTCTTTGGAATGTCTTTCAGTTTTCGGCTTCATTTGAAATACATAATGGAATAAAGACACGAACAATACAATAACGAATTTTTCTTTTCTTTTTTCTCCAACTGATTGACTTTGACTTTGATGTATAGAAGATTTTTTAAATTACGTCCCCCTTATACAAATAAGCAATGAGTGTGCGTGGAAAAATGAATCTCTTTTCCCAGCGAATTCAACAACTCTTCTAGTGGCATGTCGGCAATTATTCCCATCAACTTTCAAGGTTGAACATGCGACGATTTTTGTACATGGGAATATTTTTCTTGGCCTTGCTGAACTCGAGCTTGTATTGTAGCACGTTAAGTGCATACTCCTTCTACAACATCTTCAACTTGGTAAGGTTGTGCTTCGGAAGATGATTTTGAAGTCAAGTTCAAAACTGCTCAGGCTTATTTCAATGCCAATGACGATTTTCTTATGATATGTGTTACTTGTACTGCATAGAGAGGTGGTGCCTTTATTCATCTCTTCAATAATTCCTCAACATTTATCGAAAACGGCGCTCCCGAATTTCATGACTACGATGTTATTTATATGATTCCAAAACCAATTTTTGAAAAGTTATGAAAATTTGTATTAAAAAGGAAAATATCTTTGTTTCATTTCATAATCTTTGTGTGCACATGTATAATAAAAATTTCGCAGCAATTTCTACTTTTCATGATTCTTAACGACTTCGGGTTACATAAACAATAAGCCTGATCTAAGAAGAACATTTACTAACTTGATATTACAAGTAAGTTTTGGTTCAGGAAGTAATCACGATCAGCTTAGCTTGCTCAAACCGAAGCCATAAATTTCTGACGATAATTAATCCTAATAATCTATAGCATCGGATATTGTTATTAAATTATGCCTGAAACGCTTTTGTGTATAATCGACGCAATCTGGCGAACGTTGATGGGCACGTCCGAAATAAAAATGGCTATTCGGAAGTCTGTTATTTCACGTGTTACGCAAACATTCTGGCAAATCTCTTCGCAATTTGTTGCTCCAGCCGGTTCTGTTTTGCTTTCTCAGCGCGTATTCCCAGACGCCGTCGTATTTTTGCAGCGAATGCACTCTCACGAATTGCTCGCTGCACCCGCCAGTCCGCCCCTGTTCCCCATCGTATTGTTAGATATAATCATAAATCGTCTATGAATCCACGCTCTAAATCTCCCGCAATATTTCGCCCCGTCAGATTTTTTGAACGTGCACCGTTTCCCCTTTGTTGTTTGCCCAGCGTTAATCGTCGATTTTTTGCAGGTTTAACGCCCGGAATTAAATCATTTCCGAACATCGGAAAATTCGCCTGATTTAAATTAATAATTTTTTTTTTCACGAGGGCATGGGTATGATTTACGCAAACCAGCAGGTTTGTAATGAATTCTATATGTAGGTACAATGGACAGTAACTTTGAGCGCACCAAAACGGATCGTAATCAAATGCAGGAATTTATATTCGTAATAAATATCGGAGGTAAATAATGCGAAAGCCAACAGGTTCGCTATTTTTGGAATACATATCTTGAAGTGCTTGAAGATATCGATGAAATAAAATGAGAGGACAATGTGTTTTTTTCTTAGTTCTTGTTTTCTTTTGTACATCAAATGGATCAAAATAATCAGACAACACAACGAAGGATTTGGTTGTAAAACGACTCTCCAAAATAATTATTATCGTTAATTTTATTGGAGGCCTTTGACGTTTTCAAAAATTGAAAAAAAAATAGAACTAAAAAAGAATTATGTATATAGATGTTTTTGTTTTACAAAAATAAAAACCTGGCTGTGCTGAAATCATTTATTAGCTATTCTATTAATTCAACGGCAGTCTAATTAAGTCGTACTTCCCGCCGTACTTTTTGCGGAGCACTTCAGAAAAACTAAATTCAATTAATGCTACGTGCCTCCTTCCCGTTCCGTCCGCGTCCGTCCAGTTTTCTCTCGCCTTCTCGCGGCGCAGGAGCGAATCCAACAATGTCGACATATTTCAAATTTTCCGAGGAGAAATTTCGAACGCCACGGGAATACATAAATAATGTTTTGCATTTTTTAGGACGCGCGCCTCGGCCCCCCGATCGATTCTCCATTTTCGCAAGATTAATGCGCCCTCATCCGAACGCCGGCGCGGCGTTTCGAAAGCCCAGGCAACATCGCCAGATATATTAAAACGAAGCGAGATGTATTATGTTTTTCGATGTGTGTTGTACGTGGAAATTGATTTCCCTTCGGCAGGGCGTAAAAAAGAGCGGCGCGCCCGGCTTAAAGCGAACGCTAATATTCGGCGCCTTTTGACTTTATATTGTGTTTCGCGATGAACAATGAGGGGATATTTTTTCTTTTGTTATAAAGATCGCATAAAAGATACTACCAGGCTTCATTGGCTTGATTTAGGCGTCAGAATATAAAGGAATGTATTATTTCTAACAACATCGTCTTTTATTCAGAACATTTTTTTTTTAAATACGAAAGGCAAGATCAATATGAAATTTAACGCGACACGTCAAATTAAACTTTCATTTAATGTTTTTAATATTTTACTACTATTAAAAAGAGTCTATCATTTTCTGTTTGAAGGACATATACAAGGAGCGATAAACACAAGTTATTTGACAAAATAAATCGATAACAATAAAGTAGAAACCAAGAGCGATATCGTAGGAAAACGATTCACGAAGAAGGAAAACAATATTGGTATTAAAGGAGCTCGTACAAATCGACCAAATGTAAATCGGAAGATAAAAAGACCATATCATAAAATGGAAAGAGACTAAACATAGTCAAGTCTCACGTAATAAAACAGAAATATCGAAGAGACTGTCAACAGTTGAGATGAAGTGGCGAAGCGATAAAACGAAAATATACACAATATGTCTTTATTCGGGAAGACTTTTAACTGCACGAGAAACTTTGGGAAAATATAAAACGAAAGGAACTGAATCTCCCATACAAGGAAAATAATTGGATTTAATCTATGCCGCGTTATTTTATCTACCTTGGTAGTACATTCGCCGTCGACCATAGCACGAATGAGATAAAGGAAAATTAAAAGAGATAAGAATCAAGCATTAGGTAAAACTTAACGAGTTGAAAAAGTGGAAGCTCGATAAACCAAGCCTAGAGTATAAGTACCATTCCAAGTCGGCCGGATAATTTGGCCAGACCTTATAAAACAAAGAGCTCAAGTTTATCGACGCCGCCGAACATTAACCACTCCGGAACGTACTCGCTTCGTCCTCCATCTTCGTCATATCCTTGCGCGCTTTTTGCTCGTTTGCAGCCAGTCCGCTCCTGCGTGCGCTCGCTCCTTATTACACGTCGACTAACTTTACTGCTCGAGATAAATATTTTCCGCGAGGGTTCTCTCACGTACAGCATAATACTCTCGTTTACTGCCAGTTTGTCCCAATTTCTTTCGCAAATGAGATTTTTTCGCGCGCGCCGTTGTTCGCGAGATGCCCCATCGAGATTACCGCCGAAGATGATCCTCGAGCTTAAGGCGTTTTCTGGCGCGGCGAAAAACGAAAAGCCGTCGGCCTTTATTGAATTTACTCGCTGGGGCTCGAAACTCTACGCAAGTTTTAATTGCGTTCCGGAAAATCGGCGGGGAATTTCCACCACTTCATTTTGTCTCGGCCGCAATAGTGAGAGGTAGACGTCGGGAATGCGCCGGGGGCGGATTAACGATTCGGATTTATTTCCATTAAATTTACGTTAATAGCTGCCATGTAAATGAGCGTAAATCAAATTACATGGCGGCAAAACTAATTGGAAATAAAGAGCAACCTTGTATCTTACTTTCCGAAATTTCTATTACCTACGACAGAGAGTTTCTACTATTTTATTTCAGTGCTTTTAATTGCCTGCAACTTCAGTCAATTTTTACGTCATAGTAACATACGGCAACACTATGTACGACATAAGTGGAGCAATTCTTTGTCAATTCATTGCTAAATATTGCCCAGCGATATGGGTCAATATTCAGCAACTAGGTAATGATTGCGTACACTATAAATTCAGTCGAGCAACTGTTGCCTACAATAAACATCGTCTACTTTTTCGCTGTGCATTTGTTATAATGCATTTAATAAAAAAGAAGAAAGAAGAAGAAATAGCCGAATTTGGATGCGAACATTTCTAGTTAGTCGAGCATTGTGAAACAAATTAAGTTTAGACGACTTCTTATTTAAAAACCTCAGGAGAATGTTCCGAAGTGATTTTGAACTAATCGTGAATAAAATTACATAAAGAGACGCTAGTATATAAACGAGTGCGATAGGAACAAAAATTGCTCGGTGTTTTCCAAACTCGATGGATATACGGCAACTCGTAGCGGTTGTCGAAATAATTTCTAGGAATCGCCAGATGTTGATCGATATAATTCCATTAATTGCTCCATTAGGTAGCCGAGTAACTAATTGCCATAAAACTTGCTCGTGTAAGAACACCTTTAGTAGTATACATGTTTTATTTGAATTATAAAAAGTAATCTTTGACTTTTTCTTTAATACTAATTAATTTTAATATGATTACCAAATGACATCTACTAAATACCACTCGATCAAAAATATAATGATTCAGAGTGAGGAGGGCTAGGATTATTTTAATGGCTGTTCCAAAATGTTCATTTTTGAAAGTTATTTCAGAAATGAAAAATTATACTACATTAAAGATAATCAATATGGAAAAGAAAATTAAAAAAGAAATGCAGTTGTCCCAGATTTTTATTGCGGGCATAGTACATACATAATATAACGTACCAAAAATGGTGATACCGATCTTACAACTTTTTGGTTTTATAAAACCGAAACTGAAAAAGAGTTCGGTCAAAGTTATCAAGTTGAAACCGCTTCTTTCTTCTAGCTGTTTAGCAAAAAAATCAATAGAAGCTCTAACAGTTAAACGACCAAAATGACAATTACAACTGAAAGAACGATGAAGACAAGACAACTTTCTGGAAAGAAAAATCATTTTTAAATTCCCTGGTATACGAGTACATGGTCTGGGTTCGGAAGTTTGTTGCCGTGTGCTGTTGGGGTAACACTGCTTAAAAATGACGTTAGCTAGGGTCCCTAGACTAGATTTGATGGACTTTTAATTATGTGATAGGATTTGAAAATAATCTCTCAAATTCTCTAAACTTTTAACTTCTGATAGCTTATGAAAAGGCTAAGTTATATTTTATTTTTTCAAATTTACTTTGTGGCCATTGAAGAAAATTTGAATTTAACAATTGTTTGCGATTTCATCATTTTTCTTGTCTCTAACTTGCTCTTCTAAGTTTTCTTAGTTCCGCACTTCCGCTAAGATTTTTAAAATTTTTTATCAAGTCTTAGCTTAAGTGAAAAGTACATCATTACACTCCTTTATGCTTTACGGTAAAGCTACGACATGCCGTCCAGATTTCATGGCAAGAGTTGATAAAATTTTTTAAAAATCACGCAGTATTTAAATCACAGAATATTTTTCACATGAAATGCAGATTTGCAAAAATGAAATTAAGAGTTTACGCCTGCGTCAAACGCTAATGTCAAATCAGGTTAGCTATCATAAAATCAAAAGTTACTAACAAAGATAACAGTGTGCTTCCAAACCCTACTATAGCTTGTTTTAAACCAGGAGGAGTAACAGTAAAGTTGTTGTCCTGTTGTATGCAGGTTGACACTGTAGAACTCAATCAGAAATCACAGATTTACTTTCAACTTTAAAACTGAAACTGTCATATGAATTATGAAAGACTTAATTTTTAAATTCAAATTAAAGGTTGGTGTGAAACTGAAGGTAGAGCAGACAATAACATTGAGTAGTTTTTGACGGACAAATTTAAATTTATAGTTGTTAAAAGAACAACCTACACAAGTTAAATGTGAATCAAATCTAGACATTCTAAGTTGCCGTAGTGATATTTAAAATAGAATTATTATTGGAGATATTGTCACGAGCTGCGATGTAGTCCAGGCTTGGGGGTTGTGTAGCTCATATTGGTAAGGGGCCAACAGGAGATAGCTGTAAACTAAGGGGATTATTCTAATCGGGGTTGCAAGTTACAACTTGGTATGACGCTACTTCCAAGCATTATCGAGATTGCACAACGTTGTATCCTGTTACTACCGAACATTGCCGAGATTGCAGCTTCTTATCAGTTGCTAAGGAGGTACTACTGTTGCTGGGTTGCAAATCCGATTAGAATGACCCCCTGACTTGCCCTTGACATATGCAGATCAGCAAATAACTCGCATTACCTTAAACGAAAGTACATTTAATAAAATTCCAAATTTTCCTCCGTAATCGTGCCAATATGTAACAGTACTTTTCCACTCGTGTTTATGATTGTTTAGGTTTGATCTCGCGAGCGAATTAGAATAATTAACAAAACTTACCAAATGTAGACATGAAAATAAAGAGTTCATACCGAAAATGCTGTGGAGTTCACAGTGAGGGGTGAATTAAAACAACGGCACTTGATTTCAACATGTGATATTTTCTACATTTCCATTGGAGGTTTGGTATTCTCACCATCTGCTGACTATACTAGCCTAGGATTCTATGAAGAGTTTTTTATTATTATGTACTGAGGATGACAGCTTACGTCGTAAAACTTTAATTTTTGGTTTAATGTGACATGTTTACGAGACAATTTCTGTGTGGATTTTTGCTTATTAAAAATACTACTGGGTGGAATAATTTAAAAGGAAGAAACGCATTGGTACCATCAAGGGAAGAGTAATTATAAAGACGATTCCACAAATTCATTTCCATAACTACTTGGTAAAGTAGGCTAGTCGTTTCTCAGCGGGGATTACATTCAAAGAGACTATAACAGTGATATTTAGCACTGTATTCAGTAATAAGGCGCGTTATAATTTTACAACTAATACATATCGCCATTACTGTATGGTATTACTGCAGTTGAAAATAGTCGGTTTGGTTGAAATTGCAGCAAATATATGGCTGATACGCCAGATTTAATTCGAGGGAATGCAAGAAGTAAATATAATTTAAATATGTTAGTATTTGCCTTTATGAACCAGTGTTAAAACACTAGATGCGTTTTTTATAATTGTGAAAAGCTTTACTTATTATGTGTAAGTCCTATTGTAACATTCTCTCCTACCGGAAAGAAATTACCTGTTTATAATTGCCGCTGTATTCCAGAAGCTTCATGCACGTTCTCGTCGGTTCTAAAATCGTTCGAGAACGAAGGGATTATAAAAGCACTGCTTGGCACGGAAATTAAACAGTTTATTCTGAAAGCTCGAGTGCATGCACTGACATAACGAATAGAGAACCGTGACACATTTTAAACAAGTATTAAAGAGTAATCGAGTACTGTAGTTCATTGGTTAATATAAATGGCGATTAAATATTAATTGAATTGAAAGTAATTATTGCGAATCCAAATTAGTAGTAACACCATCCATCATTGACGGAATTTTGCTTTTCTTCATAGATAGATAGAACCCCTTTCTACCAGCCTTGTTGGAAGAGCATTTCATTCTCCTAACGCCAAAAATTTCCAAATTCACAAAAATGTGTTACAATGCACTTATTTATTGCTTTAAATTTAGGCAACTTTTTCCTTTAAAATGTGAAGACTCTTTGGGGTTGATTGGATGGGTCACTTATTACTTGAATGTAGTTATATGCATACGATATAATATCGTCTATTAAAACTATTGCTACAGTTTAATGCAAATTGTAAACAATAAAGGCAATGTAATACTGAAACCGATCGCAAAATTATGTCTTTACGCATTAGCATTGAGGTACTTACAATTATACGCAGAATGCCCACCCTCATCATTACTTATCAGGAAGTTAAGTCTGTGGGCGAGCCATTCACGATCACAGGTCGACCTCACGCGTGAGTAATCAACTTGATTTGCGCGATAAACTCAAATGAAATGGCAGAGATAATTTCGATGCTTTAAGTAGATATCCACGCGTAATTGCCATCGCTTTCTATTTAAAAAGAGATTTTTTTTATGTGCACTAGAATGTGCCTTACGTAATATGCAATTTTCTGTAACTTCGCTATAGTAAAAATCCGTGCCTCTAATTAAGGTCCTCCCTGAGAATTTCAGCGCTGATCAAATATTAAGGAGAGGATGAGGATGCGCGCGGAATAGTTGCAAGAGCGGGGATCCGAAACTTTTTAATTTAATATTAATTAAACGGCGCTCGCCGGACTCAATCTTGGCGCGGGTGGGGCCCTAATTGGAAAGAGGCGAAAACTCCCAGGCGAAGTTATTCCGATTAAAATTCTACATGTGAAAAGAACTGGAATGAGGTGGTGGTTCGGGCTGAAAGGAAAGTTTCGAGGATTTTACGTAGACGTTCTTCCAAGTTCTCGCAGAGTTTCCTTTCGACTTTTAATTTTTAACGACTGAGACGAACGTTTGTCTTTTTTCTACTCTATTTGATACTTATAAATTAATTTAATAAATTTGATAATATTATCAAGAACTGTAATACCTAATTTGAAGAAAAGAAAACAAATGTAACAAATACTTTATTAATATTATTTAGTTTTTTTTTTTAATGAAGTGGAAAGTGTTTTACTATCATATGGAATACGCTTCTAAAAAAAAGAAGAAAGAAGAAGTTTAATTGTCAACCTAAATTCAGTATTTTTTTTTCTATAATTTATTTATTTAGTAATTGACTGTATATAATTTTAAACATCGATCTTTTCAACAATCCAACAATAATAAGTTAGAATATTCTCAATAAAGAAATTAATTAAAATAAGAATTCAATTTGGGTCCCCCACAGCAGGTCTTTTATAGCCGACTAATCTGTCCGTGTCTCAAATAAATTCAGCTGAAAACCAATAATTATCGTACTTTGATGGACGCTCGGTCTTTCACCCTCGCACTGGCTTTCTCCTTAACGAGAATCCAATACAAGCCCCAATCTTTCGGCACTTAAGGCCCGTCAGAGATATCCAATGGGGGGGTGTAATGAGAGGAGCCACGTTGCTGCTAATGAAACCGTTTCGTCATTAATTACAGATGAGAATTTCACTTCTCCCAATGAATAATTTAAACTTATTAATCTGATTTATAGGTAAAATATCAGAAGATATTATTATATCTTAAATAATTAACATTTCATTAGTCATTGTACGTGTTTGCTTGTAACGTACCTAGTTAGTATGCATCTCCGCAATCATTTTAATTATGACATGGCGTATAAACGCAAGTTTACGATTAAGCTTTAAGAGCTGGTAATTTCAGGAAGGTGAAAGCACAGACGATTTATTATCAGTTTGCCAAGAGTATATCCAGACTTAATTATTCCGTTCGTTGCAGAATGTAAATCCTGTTGCTTATAAATCTCCCGGATTTTCAAAAGTTAAAACAACTTCGAAAGGTAAGTAGGGAGATGTTTAAAAAATTACAATCACGATGTAGAAAGTTCCATTTTTGTTACTCAAATTTTTAAAAAGGAAAAGACTTGTATTTGTATTTTTTTATAATACTGGTATTAAATTATTTGAATAAAACACCAGTATGATTGTGTTAGGCTCGAACAAGAAATTGATTCCTGAATATTTCAACACGTAAATTACTGATATCATGTCAAGCTATCAACCGATTTACGTCGGGAAGCTAAACCTTGACTTTATTGAAATATGAATGTCATCATCAGTAATTCTGACGGCAATGACATCACATCACTTATTGATTCTGCTCAATTTCTCAGTAATTGTTTGGTTTATTTTTTTAAAGTAATCAAATCAGACGTGAACAAAAATAATGTTGGTTTTGTACAACCTTCCAATGTTTTCTTGGTTTGGGCCAACCAATAAATAATTACATCAATTTAATACTTACTGGTTGGATCGTGTATCCATCGCTTCTTTTCTCCGGCCTTCGCGCTTTTGTTGTCGTCCTGCAACAAAAAAAAAAAAGATAAATGTCTCATTTTCAACGCGCTAAAGAAGACCATAAAGAACGACCGGTTCTAATTTCACTGCCGGACGAGATCCGCTGAACAAAGCGCACCGGCCGAAAGCGAAAGCTCCTGAAAGCTCCCGGCGTAATCCGCACTTAATCGAAATCGTTTTTATTGGACCTAATTGGCTGGCCGTGCAACGTGCGACGCATCTGAAATTTCCGCGGAAATCTTAATCATGAATTATGAAGCGCTTTCTTTTCGGATTCATTTCGCGAGGAGCACGTGAAAAATGATCCCTGGAAATAGATTAACGGACGACATGAAGCGGAATCTTTTATTTGCAGTCGTTTCAAACATTAATCAATAATACGTCTTGCCTCAAGTGCACTTTCTTTTACTGCAGAGAAACAGAAAATTGCAATAAAAAAATAACTTTCTCAAAAACGACTTACTTAAGTCAGAAAATATTGCTGCTTGAAATATCCAATTTAACTCGACTTCAAACGGCTTTCTTAAGCTTAAAAATTGAATTAAATTACTACCTGAAAGCTCGGGGGTCGCTTTAGCTAAGTTAATCTGATAAAATATTGCTGTGTAAGCGGGTTCACAAAGTTTCTATCTGTGATGAACAAACACACCTGTCGCAAGCACTTAGTTCTGTACACATCTAGCACGGAAATGCCCTGCAACCGCAGAAACCGTAATAGATTTGTGTTCGACGTCAAACTCGCGAAACAGCAGATGCGCCTACAAAGACAACTGATCGAAAATAAATTTAATAACGAATGCTCTCTCGCAAATATTCCCGTAAAATGTGTCGTCAAAGCGACGACTCGAATTCGATTTCTTGTTGCAAAGCGGCGCTTTCCAATCTTATTATAGCAATTTCGATGAATTTTGGATAGACGAGTTGAAATTGCTCATTTTATGTAGGTAGTTACTCAATCATTATGATTGTTCTCATACAAAAGAGTTCATTTGAAGAGGAAAAAGCTTATATGTGGGAAGTTGTTCTTTTATACATACGAAATTGAACGAAAATATAAAGAAGACGAAGTTGATGCTTTTGTGGTGGAGGCGCAGGTAAAACCTTGATAAGACGTCTTATTTTATAGGAGAATTTTTTGAAATTTTGTACTGAGTGAAAAACAAGAATTCGGTCGTAATCTGTGTTGGTGTGTGGTGAGCTGTGCGCTTTTGTGAGAGCTCACGAAACGGACGGAACTGCACCGAGCGGGCGACTTTAAATTCGGTATTGTTCAGTGCGGCGAGAGCTGAAGGAAAAGTTAAAACAAAGACCGACAAAACCAATTCCGCCGACTGAGCTTTGTGGATTAGCCGTCGTTCTAAAAAGCAAACAAAACAGCGGTCGGCAAAAACTACGCAAAATATTACGGTGGGTTTTGAGCTCGCGTATAATAAAAAGCGGTCGAGCTGTGATAGCGGAAAACGAAATCGTGTTAGAGCACCGACTAAGCGAATTATTTTCAGATTTGTTCGCGGTAGTTTCGTAACTAACTTGGTTAAGAACTTGGTCGATTTAATCTGGTCTCTTTTGGCGTCTCTTCTACAAAAGATAAATCAAACAATAAGATTTTAAAATTTTAAATCAATTCATTTTCTTCTGAGTAATTGTAATTTATAACCGCACTGTAAAAACGAGTGGATTCACAAACGTCCTTGTCGATGTTTATATGACGTAACGTCTTTATAAATTTTATGATATACCCGACAAAATCTCCTCTAAATATCCTCGCTCTTGCAGGATTCAAGAAATGTATTTAACTGATTTGTTTACTTTAAGATCCCGACAATCTTACAATAGTTTGTTATTTTCGCACATACATATTCCCATGTTATTTTGGTTTTGAAATTTGAAAATTGTTGTAACCTCGGCGTAATACTAAAACTTCTTAATTTATTGGAATGCAATTCAACGACACGAGGGGTCGATATCGCCACATACAGAAGATCGGTTTCACAACGAGTTTAATGAATTGCTGGAGGAGGCTGCCAACTACTTGCAAGGAGGAAGTTTGAGTCGTCAACAGAGGAATGAATTATCCCGGTCTCACGAAATCCGAAGGTGATTCTATTTCAGATGCATCCACTCAGGCCATATCTGATCTGGAGCTTGCCAATGACTGCTTCAAAACCAAAATAATTGTCCGTCAAGAGGAATGGAAAACGACGCACTGTTGTTGGGTGAATGAATTTCCAAATTTCATTTGCTTCAAAAAATTACTTTATTTTCTAATTTTTTCTAAAATAAGTGTAGATATTTTTTGCTAAAATTTTCTAGTATCATTAGTTATCCTTTAATAAATCGAACATTTTTTTGTTAGTGTTGGTGAATTCTGTAGGTATAATTTTTGAGGAAGAGTCAATTTGTTACAGCTCATTTTCCATTTCTGTTTCGAATACACCATGTATATGCCTTGTCACTGTTCAGTTTTCATTACTGTTCCGAACACGCCATGTATAATCGAAACTTGACGTGCCGAATGGTTCCTTAGGAACGCGTCACTGTACACATTGAGCTGATTGGTTCTCCCAGTTGCTAGGAAAATTCCGCCAATGGTAAAATGGAACGTGTCTCTCTCTCTCTTTGGTAATCGTTCCTTTTCGGTCGAACGAGAAATATTGCGCCATTTTTCAGAACGAAATTCGTCGTCTCCTGGGCCGCACGTTTCTTTCGTTAAACAATTCGTTTGTGCGTGTCATTACATCAAAGGGATGTTAGTGCATTTTACGGCAAATTGCCGATTCTGAATAGGTCCACGTGTGAGACAGAAAAACGCGTGCCTCGTGTTTTGTTTCAAGCTTCGGTAAAGTGCCGAGGTAAGTTTTGTACGACGCAAATTTTCGATTTGACCCTTACGATCGTTTTCTTTTCGCTTATAGGCTTTTATTGAGGACTCTTAGCAAGAGTTAGTTTTGCTGAATTACGTTTTCCGGATCGTGCAGGTGCACAGTAAATTGCGACATTGGAAGCTCCCTCCCCCGTCTCGCTACGCGGCAGTCGGCACTTGTCAAAGGGGTTTGCGGTGGCCTTTTACACCGACGCCGACAAACGAATCGGACACCGACGGAATAAAGGTGGGAGCGTTATAATTTCTGTTCATAGTTTCGAGCGTTGATTCGCGATTTGGAATTGCCGACTTTTTCTTTGATTTTGCCGCAATTAAACTTGCATCTTAATGCGTACACTCCGAAGTAAATTTAGTTCGAATATAAGTAAACGAACATTGTCTTGTACAGTTAATCGACGACTGTAAACCTTTGTACGATTTATGATCTAAATATGTTGTAAATTCATTATCTTGTTTTGTTGTTAATGTAGTATTTATTTGTTTATGTTTTTCTTTTATGTGTGATTAAATTAACGTGTTCTGGATGTAACGGGTTTTCTTAATTTTTCACTTTCCCCTTTCAAAAAAAAAAATAAGTGGCGCCTATTTTTGATTTTGGCCTTCGCGTTTCGGAATTGAACCCCCCCGTCCCATTGCAGCTGGCTGGCCACATCGGAGAAATTCAACCCGATGTGAAACTACTGCCTATCTCCTCAGGTAGGTAGCAAATTTTCTTTACTGACATATTTTTCAATTTTCAAAATACAAAAGTAAATTTTCAAACTTGCCCTTTTCATTAAATTAAACAATTTGCCATAAAAGTTCCGCTAATCACCGGCAAGGATATCCTGTACGGCTCACAAATTAACGTACAATAAATTCTGTCAGAGGGACAGTAAACGCAATTGCAAGAACGATACTTTATGAAAACATGCAACTAAACGCAGGTTCTTAAGGAACCAAGGCCTTCGGCAGGCAAAACGGTATCACGAGGCACCGAAGGTACCTAGTAGTTAACTTATAGACACGAATAAATAAAAGGCAGAGGGCTAGTACTATACCACACTCGAATCCCACCAATTCTACGTTAGTTCGGTCTGCAAGGGGGCTGCAGCACACAGGAGACTGGCTCGACCCAGATCGGCAGCTGCTTCAAGGGTTCCGGAGCGACGAACGACGGTGTTACAGTAGAAGAGGCTCTCGGAATCGGCAGTAAAATTCTCGCCTAATCTTGTTCGGGAAAAATCCAAACGGTTACGTCAAGGTCACGAAGAAGTGACGTAGATTTTTTTCAAACTTAACTCCCTTAAGTTGCTAATGGAAGAAACACGAAAGTAAGTAAAAGCTGAACCAAAAAGACTTATCCCTTGTAGATTAAGGGCCTAGAGCGGAAAGAAACTGCGACGCGTCGGCTCGAAACACGTGGCGTCCCAAATAAAATTCAACGAGACAGACTTTATCTGCTATAAAAGCACTGGATTAAGCTTCCAGAAGTCGTTCACGTACGATAAGATCCCCAATAATCTTTGGGTTGGGTTGGGTTGGTGAATAATCTATGGGTGGTCAGCCTCCAAAATAAGCTACAACGAAAATGGGACCAAGTTCGCGAAGTGCACGTCAAATAATGCCTACCAAGAAGCACGCTGGACCCGAACAGGCTGGATATCGAAGATACGCCCCTTCCGCCCTGAATTCCAGAAAAATCTAGTGTCCCCAACTGTCATGGAAAGCGACTAGAGATAACTTAAAAACGAAATAAAACCAAAACCTTAGAGTTTGTAAGCAGATAGAGCCAAAATAGAAACAAAAGATTAGGAAATTGGTAACGCAAAAACGAAACGTAACAAATTGTTCTGTCAAAGATCAAAATATAAAAAGAAAGTTGCATCAGACTACAATTATTTATTAGTCAAAAGTGACCGGTTTCGTCAAAAAGACATTTTCAAGCCTTACAGAGATGATGCACATCATGGCACATGCAAAACCGGCACCACCAAATTGCAAGGGTTGAAAATGTCATTTTGCGGAACCGGTTGCTTTTGACTAATAAATAATTGTAATCTGACGCAGCCTTCTTTTTATTTTTTAACCATTTAATTATTTCGTTTAAAAGAAATATAACTTAAACTTTTGTTCCTAGCTGTTACACAAAACAAAATTCAGATGTGTTTCAAGGTCACATTGTATGTAGTCAATAGAATAATAATCATAAAACTTTATATTTACTTCAAATTCCAGCTGCATTTTATAAAACCTGGAGTTGTATTTTTCATACGCAGTTCCGCAGCATACTTTTTGGAGTACATTTTTAATTAGTTATAAACCGTTCCGTAGAATTTGTCTATAACGTTCATTCTCTTACAGGTTTTCTTTTTTTTTACGGAATAATTGTCAGTCACCCTGTATTGCTACTTCACTCAAAATGTATGAAAATATTTTATTATTAAAGTGATTATAGTTGAGCTATAACAAAACTAGTTTGTATTAATGGTCGCACATAATTTTTTATTCATGTCTCTGTCGTAAAAAAATTAAACGTGAGTTTTTTCTTCCCGTATCAATTACGCTAAAAACTAAATTACAGATAGCTTTTCCCCCTCAAATATTTTAAACAAATTCGTAATCATTATTCTTCAGACAGCTTTTAAAATCGCTTGAAATATCACCCTTTTAGTACAGTGAAATGTCAATATTTCAAACGTTTTAAAAGTTTTTTTTTGAATAATTACAAATTTGTTTTATAAATTGTAAATACTTGTACAAAAATATTTAAATTTTTTAAGTTAACAGACTGAAACTCATCATTGTTTTTAAATTTATTTTAATTATGCTTTTGAAATATTTTAAGATGTCCTATGCAAAAATTAATTCGTAAAAACTGGAAATTGAGTAAATTCCAGAATACTAAGAGAAGTGAAAAATGTTGTATTTTATGATGAAATAGCAATTATGAATGTTAACATATCATTATGGACCATCAAGAGGTCAATTGCTATAAACTCAAATAAATTTCTGAGAGCTTATTATGTTTCATTAAGTTGAAGGATGTCCATTTAAAAAATTAATAAGGAAACTGCGATCAATTGCAAATAGCAACAACGTCTTAATTTAACGGACAGGCCAGAGATGGAACACACGTGGGTGCGTTTGCATATGTGTGTCAAATATGCATTAGAATTACAACACACGTTCAAATTCCGCAATCTCGTCGTAACAAGTGACCAAAACCGGGCGCGACTTGTTTGCGTAATTAATTTATCAAACGTGTAAACTGAACTGCAAATAAATAAACAGCCACGTGCACATACAATACGAATTTCGCTTTTTGTCTTGGTGTTTAAATTATTACCCCAGCACATTGTAGGTGTGTGTTTTGCGGGCTTTGTGCTCTTGTAATCCGGCCGAGGGAATGAATTCGGGCCGCAATAAATAAACGAATTTTCCGCGAACAAGGAACGTATGTTTATGGAGCAGACAGTGGTGATTATGTTATTAAGTCGGGCTTTGCACGCCGAGTTATTAATTTTTCTCGAAAAGTTTCGGCGGCCCGCTTTTGTTTGCCGGGATCTAATTGTGAATTTAATTAAGGGCTGCATTGTCTGCGAGAAACTATTAAAAAAGTGCCCGCATGCGGCGACTTAAAACTTTCATTTTAACGAAATTGTGTGCAGATGCGCGGGCGAGTTTCCCCAGGAAAAAAGCTACTTTTCTTTTATTCTGTAGATGTAATATAGAGCAAGCACACTTGGATATGTTAACGTATTCCAGTATTATAATTTTATTACCAAAAAATAATACAATAACATAATTTTTATTTATGTTATCATATTTTAGCATTTACTATCCACGTCAACGATTGTGTAGAATTAACAACCGTTTAAATTATACAATAATGTCGAACCGAAATCACGTCAATTACGGTAATTAAAATGTAGATATGCCATTGCCAGTATTGTTTAATTTAACGCGTAATTAAATTTAAGTGGCATTTGTGAATGTGAGGTAACCATTACTAAAGCTTATGCGCTTATAATAACTAATAACAAATGTAACTGTCGCTGTCGTCCAAGCTAAAACAAAAATCGTTTTACATGTAGAATTGATTTGTATTTCATGTTTGTTTGTTAGTTAGCTATTGTTAGTTCTAAATCTAATAAACTAAATCTAAAATGAACCACATTTAATGACGCACAGTCCAATTATTGAAACTGTAAATTATTAGTTAGTTAATAATAAATGCGAACGTGAACGAAAATAAATTTATTTTATTTATTTTCACTTCCTGATGTACATTGGTGGTCATTAAAATCGTTACACCTGCATGCCAGCCTCGCCCTTATTGACCTGCAATGGAAATAACGGTTATTGTTGCTATTGCAATTGCACTTCCAATTAAATTGAAAGAATTTAGTTTACACTCACTAGGCAGAATAAAAACGAGCGAGAATACTTTCTTACACATTGACATTTATATTCTTGCTGAATGTGGACAGTTTGTAGTTGTAAGTAGTTTGTAGGTATAAGACCTTTCAGAAATCTCTGGAATTCGCAAGCAAAGTGCACAATATCTACAGTATGAGTGAAACAATTGAGGACGATTTCAATTTCCCGCCTTTAATTTTTCTTTTTTGTAAAGTTGGTGAAATGCAAAGGCATGTCATGTAGGTAAACAAGATTAATCCAAAATGATTCTACTAAGTATCAATAATTACATGAGTGTAATAAGATGTAATAAATCTAATGATATTTCAAATGTGCACTAGTTAAAAAACGCGGGAAATTCAAACTTGTATTTCAAAAGAATGTAAACGGCAACGCCGTTGAAAGAATTCCGGACGAAGTAAATGTCCCGGTCACCCCCTATCGACAGTTTACGAATTTACGACGTTGTTGGGGGATCTCCTTTCGAATATCGCGTATGCAAGGGGTAGCTTCCTTCGGCTTATTACCTTGCGGTTAATCTTACTTCCGCGTTTTAAGCGGCGATTAAGATCCTAGATACGGTTTGCTGAACTCGAAACGCGATTTATCCAATTCGATTGTACTGCGCAGTCGATGGAAACAGCATTTAAAGTATTTTGATTTTCCAGTAGGAAGGCTAAACAAGGCTAAGTTTTGCATTTTTATTTTATTTTTCCTATAACATTAAAAGCCTGGTATTGTCGATTATTGGAATCTGTTTAATTAATTAATTAATAATAGTTTATTGTCTTAACAATGAACTTTCTTGAACAATAAACTTTATGCAAATAATAATAAACAGATAGCCTTAGCAAATAATGAAAACTATTTAAGAGATGCATTGCATTCTAAAAGAATAAGGTAGAACGCAGTCACAAAGCAAAGATAAATAAATAAGGTAAAGCAATAATAAGAAGAATGTATGCTCTAGTCGAAAGTAGCACGTTACCTTTTGCTTTAATGCCATTTAATTCCAATTTTTTTCTTTCTTTCTTATCCACCTATTCTATTCAACTTTTCAACATTGTATTTATCTTCTTTTTTTTTTAATTATTATCACCCATCTCTTCGCTCCTGTCTGGGCCTGTTTTTCTACATCTCGTTCCTCTTCTTTTATTAAATTATCTTTCACTTCCTTGCTTCTTCTTCTCTCATTTTGATGCCAGTTAATTCCATTTTTTTCCTTTCTTTATCTATCTCTTCCATTCTTTTCGAGTTTTTTTTTTACTAATGTAACTAGGATAAGAGAACCAGCAAAGATGTACAGCTGATTAAGTCAAGCATAACGTAAACATGGAGCGATAACATAAACAAAAAATGCCTCCGTCGCATGACTCACTCGCGAAGCCCACCTGCAGTTTTAAGACGGGTCGTGTGCAAAAACTATGAATCATCTGCAGACACAGATCGGCGCGGATACAAAATGTCAAGGCAACAATTGACGTCACACCCCGGAAACAAAACCCCTACAAAAAGCCGATAGAGCGAACGCTAGAATTAGTATTAGAACAAATCTCTTCAGAGTGTCATGTAGACTAGTTGTCTTTTAGTGCCCCAATATACACGATTTAAGTAAATTGTAACTCTTGTAATGATTGTTAGTTAATTAGTTAATAATAAATGTTTTGTTATATTAAGCTACATCCCTAATTTCATGTTACTTCAAAGATTACCGTAACACTATTGTTTCATTTATCTTAGATTTTTAAATTACTATTACACTATTTTCCTGGGCCTCCCTCATTTCCTTTCGTTATTAAATTATACTTGAATTTATTCTAATAATAAATTCGAATTATTGCACTTATTGTTTCTGCATGTTATTATGACCTGTCCTTTTTGTCGCCATACTTTTCTTCTTTAATCTATCTCATTTTGTTTCTTTCGTTCTTTTCTTTGCTCTTACATATTTCTTTTGTGTTTGTCGGCCATGATTTGCTTGCATGTTCGATCATAGAGACCGTAACACACTTATCTGCGTTTTAGTATCAATATCTACCTCTATTTTCAAATATTCTTTATTGGACATGCCATGTTTCTATTGATTGTTCCTCTATCAGTTGCTACTTTCCGATTCAAAATAAATAATTGTATGATAGTTATTAAACCGGTTCGAACCAGATAGATCGTTTGTTATTTTATTCAGTTTAAATTTGAAAAATAAATTTTGCTCTAATTTATCCTGGTCTCATTAACACATCCTCAGCGAGTGCTTCCTTTTTTAAACTTTCAAAAAACATGTTTTTGAAAATGCACCGAAAGTTAATGGTTTTATGGTTACGGTTTGGTTCTGGTTCACGGTCCAAGGAAAACAGTCGGTTCGTAAAAACACAGCGATGTTGAATGTTTTCCGGTATTTCAAGCAAAATGGACATGCTTCACCACAGAATGTCAGGGAGTTTAAGAATTATTTAATCGTTAAAATTAAGAACCAATTTGAGCTTTTATTCTACTCTATTTATTTCACATTCTGTGTTGGTAGATATGAGAATATTCTTTTCATTTTTTGCCAATCTTTTCATATCATTTGCACTTGCTTTACTTATTTCCTAATTCTTCCTTTATGTTGCTCTTATTTTTCTAAGCTTTCCTGCTTTTCTTTTTCAAGAGCTTCGGACTTCATTCGCCGTTCTTAATTTCCGATCCTCTTCTCCGTATATGATCTATCCGTATTAATTTTATAACTTCGATTTACTTTCTATACTTCCATTCTTATTCTTCCATTTCCCCCATTCTTCCATATTCAAATTCTGACGCGAGTAATTTGTCTTCATGTTTCTCCTTTACATCCCATCTCTCTTTTATCATTGAATGTTTCATTCATTAATAATTTTTCTTTTCTCCTTTAATCTTCAACTTTGACACACCTATCAATTTGGGACTTCAATATCTTTTCTTTTTCAATGCGTTTTGTATTCTGATACGAATCACCTTCTTTACCAATCATAGGGTTTTGTAAACTTATCTAGTTCCTTTTGCGTAATATGTTAATTTAAGATTATTACAAACAATAGTGGACTGAAGCTATTTTTTTGTTTATGTTATCAATTCCATAAATTATGTTAATTTTTAAAAGGTCTTTCGCCCTTCTTCTCTTCTTTAAGTCGTCTTTAATTTCCTTTCTATTAAGATTGTGTGTACGTATCTTAAACACAGCCGATTACATAATAGTGACGACAACAAATTGACAAACACTCGACAACAAATTGATTCGTTAGAACATCGCAGACGATGCAACGAAGATTAATAAAGTTAAATAAACGAGCGTGCACTTCGTCTAAATATTTAACATCCTGACATCGTACACTTACCGAGATTTATTTCAGTGAAATATCGACTTTCCGTTCGACTTTCCCGTGCGGAAATTCGTTTCTCTTGGCAACGGCGAAATTTATACTTTTCACTAGTTTTTTCAAGTAATTCGTTTTATTTGGTACTTTATCAGGTGAATTGCCAGTATATCTCAGTCCATTTTCGTTGAAACAGAAAAATTCTTTCCCATCGAATTGTTAATAAGAATCTAACGATTTGGATGTTACGATCGAGGTGTGAAATTATGACGTTGTTTCGTATTTTTCTCGGGTATCATAATGCGGGGATGTTATATCAGTAAAAAAAAAGCCCAGTCGAATTTATTATTGATTAAATCCTCATATTTTTACACCGGCGGCCGCACATTAACACGCCCTCGGGAGGCGTCGAACGTGCCGTGGCGTCGTAAACGGTTCCTCATGTTCGCCGCAAAATTGGAATATTTCCATACATTATGCGGCGTTCGTTCTGTGGACGCCGCGAATTTTCACGACCGAAATCCGCACGCTGCTTTTGATCGCATAAATCGCCCTCGATTGCACTCCGGAAGCATTCAATTCGATTTCTTTGACGTAACCACATCGCACGTGCGCACCGAATATCAAATGCACATTTGTCGGCGGCTACAAGTAATCCTGAACGAATTTACGGCGACGCCATTCTCTAAAGTAGAACATTTTATATCTTGATGTAACCATGATTCGTAAACTTATAGAGGGAAAAAAAAAACAAGCTAGTTGCTTACGCCATTACGGATTAAATGCGGAATGTCCCATTTAGAATTTTTGCTACCCTCAACAAACAATAAAACGTTTCAGCTTTAAGTAACAAAGAAGATTATCGACTTGTGAGAATTGAAAAATGGAAAAATCAACGTCATGTTTACTTGATATCGGTTAAGTACTGTTTGAAATAGAACAGTTTAACAGACCTGCCTTATTCCATTTGACATGCGTCTAATAAAGCAGACATATTAATCATGATAATAAACATACATAACGTGGTTTACGTCATGCAAAATAGAGTACTGCATGCATATCGAAAAGACCTTTGAAACTGTAATAACTGTAATTTAAATACGAATTGCTCTCTCTATATG
Organism: Dorcus parallelipipedus; assembly: GCA_958336345.1. Taxonomy (NCBI): domain Eukaryota; kingdom Metazoa; phylum Arthropoda; class Insecta; order Coleoptera; family Lucanidae; genus Dorcus; species Dorcus parallelipipedus. Next base: position 39,000,277 of record OY284482.1, on the reverse strand, counting down.
GGGTGAATTGAATTTACCATCTCTAGGTCAGCGACGACGTTCAACGCAAATTAAAGTTATTACTAGGCCCGCAGCTACCAACCACTTCTATTAAATCCACAACGATGAAGTCGGACGTATGTGGAGCGCCCCGAGCGCTTCAATAAAGTCGGGAACAAAACATTCCATTTCCCTTTATTTTTAGAAGAACCTGCAGCATTAATTCCGCTTTCAGATCGAGCCAATCGTATCAATGTTAGATGCATTATTAAAATCCATAAATAAAACGTGGAGGTCGCATCGATCCGGTTGCGTCACAGTGACGTAATAAGGTTCCCGTTCAGGGCACGCAGCACATTTAATAAATTGCAGAATGCAAACAGCATAAAATTTCATCGATGCGTCCGGGGGGGGCTATATCCGAGTGGATTTTATGGGTGTTCCTGGCGACCCGGGCTGAAGAAAGCGGACGAGAAGTTGCATACAAATGCCCCGGATCTTTCCCGCAAGAGGTTGGATAATACGGTTTAACTTGCTAATGTTATTAATACGGGGTGAAAGTTTTCGGCGAAGCCCAAACGTAACAAAGGACCTGGAACTGATCGGGGTGAAATCAATAGATGGGAAACTGGAACGAATTCTGACTGGCCAAAGCAATTTTATTCTTCGTTGTAAGCCATAAAAAATATACAGAATTTTCATTAGTGGCGCTCTAGTTTTATAAAATACATACCGCACATGAATAATAACAATATATGTACATAAATAATTTGATGAAATAACATTAAGGTCTTTGCGTTTGTAGGTACCACAAAAGCAAAAGGAAAATTGCGTAATGATAATGAAATTCACGGCACGCAGTAAATTTTTGCAATTGCACCAAGGCGCAGTGCGGTGTGGTAATAAATAATACATCGTGCATCTTCTGGCTCGTTGTGCAGTACAGATGGGACACTATGGCAATAAAACGCGATCTTAGTTCCTCGAGATCAACAAGGACCGACCCAGTTTGAGCGCCGCGTCTAATCTAAAACGAGAGACGGGAAAATATCCGCGGAATATTAATATTAACGAGGGCAAAGCGTCCCGGCGTTATTAGCTTATTTTCCTCGTGCACGTCGTTTGCTTTTCGCTTAAGCCGTCACGTTTTAAGCGCCCAAGAGCGCGAACCTCAAACTTCAATCGATTTTCAAGGCAAAATTCCATTAAACTACCACCAGCTACTTTGTTTACTCGTTCCCAACAATAACGACATGCAGCTTCCGTGCATTTAATTAAAACGTTTTTAATTAAATTCGGCCTGCCGAATGTAGAACGCGAACGTGCAACGTAAAAAGCAGAAGTTAAGGAAGTCTTGCACTTGATCAAATCGATTTCGGCTTTATCGCAGCGATAGTCGAAGTTCTCGCGATAAATTCGCCCTCTGCGGATAGAATTATTCCGGGGCGGAATAAAGTGCATCGATTTCGAACGAAGTTCGAACCCCCGGCGTCGCCGAACTTTATGACGTAATAAGAAAACATTTCCGAGTTTGTTTCGCCCGCGGAATTTATACGTATTTTTGCAGAACGCCGAGCTTTACGATTGAAACGATTGAAATGTGAAAACCTCGCGCGTAAAATTGCAGTTCAACGAAATGCTCATGAAATCTCCGAAATAGCGATTGAAATTTCACACTATGTACCGCCAATTGCTTACTACTCCCAAACGAAAAATGTCAAAGGGTACAAGAACAGATTTAATACCAACGAGTACTGCACTGGTAATTATTTACAATACGCAAAATTCGCCTCCTAACCATTTATATAGAGTGTGTATCATTGGCTTACCGAGCGTACAAATAAAACTGAGAGCCACGTGGAGCCCTACCCTAGGCAACTCTCTGCAAATGTTACTAAATTTTCGTTAGCTGTTTGTCAATTTACCAGTGATGTTTTGTTGCTGGTTATTTTCCACATTATTCTAATTTTTTGAAAGTAAGTGAAGAGTCAATGGGTTGATGTTCCTAACCTGCCATATGGCTTTGAAGAAGTTTCTTCGAATGCATGCCTAGGTAAAGCATGAGAAACAGTGAATGGTCCATTGAGAATTTAAATAAAGATGAGATATTGGATCTGATTTTTTTATATAGATGAAGCAAGTTTTCATTTGCCTGGGATATGTTAATTATCGCACTTGAGCAACTGAGAAACTATAGGTGTGTTCTAGCAACAGTTTTTGACTAGTTCGATTCCATTAAAGTTGTACACTTGATGGCGCTGTTCAAATAAATCATTACTTCGATGGACAACTGACTTTGACGATTTCAAACTACACAGAAATCGAAACAAAGAAATATTCACAGTTAGTATCGAAACATATATTTAACATAAGCCTCGTTTTGCAGTTGGGGTTAACAACAAAAGTAGTTGTCGCAACTATTAACCACAAACAATTAATAAACGAGATTTGATATAAATTTGTTATAATCGAACGCTGTTGGTCGATACAGCTTAACGTAATAAAGTAATTCCACGCAAAGCTGTTTACGTAACGCGCAATTTGAATTTGCGTTTAATTCGTTCCGTTCGCGTTGACGTGAAAAAATAAATCGACTGTAATTCAGGAAAACCTCCATCGAATTGCGAATTGCACCCTGACAATAACGCCCGCCAGTTTAACATTTAATTTACGAAGCTGCGTGTTTTTGCGTTAATTTTTCTGCTGTAAATACAACGGCAGCGACGCGAATTAATTAATTGTTTATCCTGTTTGTCAAACGCAGTGGCACGTCGGTCGATCACGAGCAATTCGGTATAGACTGGAATTCGTTTCCAATTTGAAGAGATTTTAAAATAAAATGTTCCCAGCGTTATTTAATTTTTAATTACAGTCTTTTGAAAGACTGAAACAGGATATTTCTGGATCCTTTCGAAAAAAGTTTTCGGACTACGGATTGGGTACCCCTGCATTTACAGTGCGTTACTTTATCAGCGTGCAAACGATATATTTACGAAGAATATTTTCTTGGTTGCAATGCAGATTGATAAAGTCCTGAGTTATCTAAGCAGGACACACTATATTCTAATTGTAAAATAATTGTCGCTGTAGTGCGTTCTACTCGCTAATTCGGTCGCTGCTCATTTAGGTATTCCCAGAATTAATTAGCCGAATAACGAAGCGACGTGATTCGCTTTATTTGCATTTGTAGCAAACATCAATCGACGGTTTCCTGAAACTCACACGTATAAATTAACGAAACGTTGTACAACGCACAACATCAAACGCAGCCGACTTCTTTCCGGCAAACGGTAATCCCGAACTTTTTCGATTTCGGTCACTAGATAAAATGAGCTTTTTTTGCTCGGCTTTTTTCTAAGTAAAGCGGGTCGAGATCGATACGGTCAAACTAGGGTAAAAACTCGCCCACACAAAGATTACTTTGTAAAATTTGATGTCAAAAAAGCGAGGCCGAACCGCTTACCAATTCAAAAATTCTTGTATAATATAATTTCTATTTCGTAACCAAATAATTACAATTAGTACATTGAAAAGTTTTTCTGCTAATTTAGGTATTTTCTTAACACATCCATTTACACTAATAGTAGATGAAAGCTTGAAAAAAATTTAATCTTTTCATTGCGCCACGTAAAAAGTAATTTGTTTGTTCTTCTCGAGTCTCTCCGGCGTACAAAAAGGAGTTTTACAAGTCGGTAAGCGAATTACGTAAAACTCCGGATTATATTTGCAAACGAGAATGCCTAAGAACGTGCCGAGAAACTCGATCTAATCGCCTTGGTGTTTATATCACCGCTGAGCTTTGGAGAACCTACGTATATGAATACAAAATTCCTTTTTTTTTCAGAGTTATTTAACTTCCGTGCCTTAAGAATTTGTTTATTTCTCATAAAAAAGATACTATTTTTTAAAATATAATATCCTTTCAATTGATTAACGAATCAACACTTCATGGTATTTTTGACTTGTGTAACTTGAAGATATCCTCTTCACCAAATTTCCAGTGGAAATGGAGAATACCCTCCCTTAGGCCAATATTACACTATAAAAGATCTTTGACAAAGGATATTTTATAAAAAATATGACTGTGTAATAGGCAATCTTTTACAAAATATTTCTATTTTTATAAAATATTTTAAAAAGATTGCGTATTACACTGTCATATTTTTTATAAAACATAATTATAGTGTAATAGTGTAAAAAGTAATTAGCAGTGTTTATCTGTGTACTGAGGAATGCTGAAAAATAGTATTGCAGAAAGGAACGTTTTAATTTTTATTTAACCAAAAGGACCAAATTTTCAACCATGACACATTCAATAAGCAGTCAAATGACGCCCTCACGCCCTCAATATGTTCTCTGTTTTAGTGCATAACAAAAGTGCTACTTCACTAACTCGAAGGGTTTCATTTTCTTCTGTCTTTATAGGCGAGTCCATGGCTCGATATTAACATTACTTATTGCGAAACTTCTCATCACGTTTTTCTTCATTTTTCCAGCCATTGCTATCATATTGAGGTCTCTAAGAGATAACAGATTTTAACGTATCTCATAGATTGTCAATACGCCAGTGCCTTATTTTATTGTAAACTTTCGATTAGCGCAATCCCATCCCAACAGGTCTTAAACCTTGCTTGCATGTACAGTATATTTCAGTTTGTTTTGTTGGTCTCAAGCATCCATTCCTTTTGTGTTCTTTTTGTTTCAGTTCAGCACCCAGGTTCATATCTGAACACTTTGTTGTATTTGCATGTAGTGTGGCCATTAATAGTTGAACAGTTTTTCCATTCACAAATTCGATCCGATTTATTTTTATTTATACATTTTTATAAATAAACTTCTTGTCTAGTTGTGTGAATTGATGTTGGGATGATTTTCTTTCTTTTCTATGATTGATTTTAATGTTTTTAATTTTTCATACGGCCTTGATATAACGGGCAAAAGTTAAAACGGTTGATATGACACACGTTTATTCCGAGGTTTACCAGATTTGAATGTTGTAATTATTTCCGTTACTTTTCAACACATAGGTACACACAGGGTGACTAAAACAATACCTGACAAAATAAAACGAGTAAGAAAATCGATGTCACAAGTAAGAGGAAAAATGTTAAAAAATCCAATTAATACTGTCACAGTGTCTCACAATCAGACACACAATGCCACGTCTTGTAAATAAAGCAGTAAAACTGCAATAAACTTTTAAAATTATTACTCGCAGTGTGATCACGCCCCTCTGCTAGTTCTTATTTCGTAGGTTAGGTATCAGCTAGTCCGGAAGAATAGGATAACAACGAGAACGGTGATATTTAAGGAGCGGAAAGATTACATTTTTCAAGGTTATCGGTCCATTTCCATTACCTACAAATTAGTTGCTTCTTACTCGCACGCTAACCACTAATTTTTGAGGCCGCTGACTGACTCGATACCTTGCACTTTGCAAGCATTTCGGTAACCGATAACCTTGGAAAATATTATTCTACCGCACCTTAGTAATATCAGATTTATAACATGTGCATCATGGTGCGTATAAATTAACTAAAGCAGTGGGATCGCCTTAACCAAAAACCAATTTATTTGCAAACTAGTTATCGTCGGCCTAATTTCAGAACCTCGTAAGTCCGAAAATGGACAAAATTGAGTTATGAGAATTTTATTGTTAAGGTGATTCAAGTCTACAATATGTTAAATCCTCGTAAGTTGTCTTCGATCGTAGCAACATCAGTAAGACTTTAATCAAAACTCGCAAGTCGTTTACTGTGAATACAGTATTAAAACCTCGTAAATCGCAAATTGCAAATGGTTAATAGCTTAAGAAGTGTGTGTTCAAATTCATCAACATTAATAATTAACGATAATAATTTACTTAATATTGTTAATAATTCTGAAATTCAGGAAGGTAAAAAAATTATAAAATTATGAAACAATATAAATAAATTAAAATTATATAATAATTTTACAGACAAGATTTCTTCCGAAAATGACTGAAATGTGCTGATAATGACTTGACTCAATACGCCCTTGAAGTTGTAAAGAGGCTGGATGAGTATTATGGTAAATCAGAATGCAGAGAAAATTTGATGTTGAACGAGCTGCAGTAGAAAACGATGATAACAGATTATCTTCAACTGGAAATAGCGAAGAAACAGAATTAATCACCACTGTCATGTTAGAATATGTAGATAGCAAAGAGTCTGCTGTAGAAGACGTTGGTAAGAGGACAAGAAGGAAACGCAGACATGCCACCAAAGAAAGTTGGGAGTGTAATTTACAGAAAAAAAGGAGGTGTGAAGGGTTAGAATATAGAGGATTACGTAAAGAAAACGAAAAATGGACTGTCAGCAATGTTAAAAAAAGGAAGGCAGCTTAAACCTGCTTGTTTTTGCGCACCAAGCAAAAAAAAAAAAAAATTAAAGCGTCAATGCAACATTCTCACAGAGACACTATATTTAAAAAGTTTTGGATAAAGTCCTGGCCCGAAAAAAAAAAGAATATATTAAAAACTTAGCAAAATTGAAGCCGACAAAGCAAAGAAAATTTGAGTCAAATTCCCACAGATGTATTGCCATTTAAACACTACTGAAGGACTGAGAATAAGAGTATGTAAAAAACAATTCTTAAACACACTCGCAATAGGTAAATGGACATTGTTAAACTGGATTAAAACTAATGGAGACTGTGATGATGATGATGATGAAAATGATTATACAAAACCTAAAAACAATGTTCTAAAGAAGACAACGCACGACAAAGAAAAGAAGATCAGTTTTTGAAAACGTTTTTACAGAACCTTCCGAATAATAAAAAATATTTAGAACCACTTTGGACATCAAAGCAACAACTACATCTTTTCTACAAAAAAGAATGTGAAGAAAAGGGATAGCAGCCTTATCCTCTGCTTCATTTAGTAATACATTTTCAGATATGAATTACAGTCTATTTAGACCTAAAAAAGATCAGTGTGATGATGTATGTCTAGGTTTCAAAACGGGGAATATCGCGGAATCGCTTTATAGGGAATATTTAAAGAAGAGGAATGCTGCAAGAGATGAAAAATCGAAAGATAAGGAAGAAGAAAATGGGTTTTCACCATAGATTTACAGAATGTATTAATGGCTCCTATGACTAAAGCCTCAGCTATGTACTGCAAGAGTAAACTTGTGGTGCATAATTTTACAATATTTTAGCAAATATTGCCAAAACGAAGATGTGGAAAAAGTTATGAAAATGTAAACTCATTCAATATACCATGCTTGTACAAAGAATGTTTGAAAATTGATAAAAAGAAGTATGTACTTAGATGTTCGTGTAATTTTTTCAATCAATAAAAAATTAGAAGTAAATAAACTTTTATTATTTTGCGTACCGCACTACTTTTCAAAATATCGAGAAAGATTACACTATGCTCTGATTAAAAGCTCGTAAGTAAGAAAAACATAGGCAAAAGTTATTTCAAAACCTCGTAAGTTCATTTCTTTTTTAAAAATTACTTTTTTGTGTAGAAATTGTAATTGGTTGTTGGGTCCCTTAACCCATTTATGCCGAGAACTATCTTTCTTGACTAATTGAGTACATAATAGCATTTCTGACTTTATTTGTAGTAAATGTCATTGAAATTAATGCAGTTTTTGTTTTTTGTCAATTGATTTCAAAAATATGATGTGGGTCGTTAGCGACCCATTCGGCAAATAAATGAAGTAATAATTTAGAAGTAAGTAATTTAGAAGTGTGACCAAATACGTATAAAACTATTTTATTTTTTATGATAATCAGAGAAACATTTATCGTGCAATGCGATTCCACATCGGTCGCAAGCTTTATTTGTTTTATTTTTGCATAGAGCACATCTTCTTCGAGTTTGTTCAATAACGATAAGATTTTGCCCATGACTTCGAGCCTCTGGGAAAACCATAGTTGACCTAGGTCCTGTTGCATTTGGTCGTATTCCGTATTTCTGGAGAAGTGACACTGCAACAATTCTACGGAATTGTATGTTGCCCAACTTCATTCCATATCGCCTAGACAATGTCCACGCATTACTTATGCAGACATCGAATGTCCAAAATAATTTGTTTGTGACAAGAGTGTTATGGGTGTCATCACGGGTTTCCCAAAGCATTCTTCTTTTGGGAACAGGGACATATCCGCTTACGAACAATATTGCGATAAATGCAAACACCTTGTCATTTCCCAATTCTAATCGATAATTTTTTGTGCTAGCGTACATAACTGTATATCTCACCAGAATTCAACAACAGTACGACTAAAAAACAACTCAAAAAAATCCAAAGGTTCATTGTCTGCAGAGATGGTCAAAATGGGTACGTTTTCAACATTTTGTTGCTTGATGGTACCTGTCTGTAGATCTCCTTTTTTCCATTGACGTTTCTCCGTTGGTATGATCTTTTTTCTCTTTGGTTGATGACTTCTTTGAGGATCAGTTTCGTCTTTGTTAGGATTTTCATGTTCATCTTCACTAATATGAAAATTAGTTTCGGTTTGAGAACATAATCGTCTCGAATTCAATCTATCTGGATCATTGCACTCCTCATCTCCTGAATTTGCATCTGTCTCGAAATCAACATTATTCGGTGGAATTATGAAGATATTATCTGGTACAACTTCATCCATGTCCAGATTTTCAATTTCTTCTAGTAATTGTGCCATTGTTAGCGGCGCTTTCCGTTACAAACAAAAAAAGGTCAACTATAGTATTTGTGCCTAACGGGTCGAAAACGACCCAGACATACAGTGTGGTGATAAAGTAACGCACCAAACAAAACAAAATTAGGACGGAAATGAATAACATTAGCTGTGAAGCCATCGCAAGACTCATTAACAGCGTTTACACACGAGCTGGTTACTGTCAAGTGGTTGGTGGAGGACATTTTCAGCATTTATTGTAATTTTATTAAGTTGTTTTGTTATGTTTTTATAAGAAAGTATTATTTTAGGTTGAAATTTTATTAAGATTAAAAATCACATTTCCATTTCTCAATAATTTTTTTCTTTAAATTTTTCTTAAGCAACTAGTGGTTCATTAACATTTTTGTACTCAGAAAAATGGATGCTTTCAAATGACATTTTCAAAAAAATATATTGTCATTTAAAAAAAAGTGTCGATGACGTCACGGCACAAAAGTGGTGACTGACATAAAATTAAAATTGCTTGTTAAAGTTGTCTTTTTTAAAAATAAAATCGACCTGTCCGAGTATTTTTCGAAAAAGTCAACGCTAAGGGTGTTTTTTCGCTTGGTGCGTTACTTTATCACCACACTGTATATAGAAGCAAAATTAGCATATTTGCAGCATTCTTTTGGAATTTTTAATTTTTGCTGACAGCTTATACATATTTCAACGAGATAATGTGCATATAAATACATAAATAAATATAAATACCATACCAATAACTTTTAGAATCTATGCCAGACAGCAATAAAAAACTTACTATTTAACAATATCACAAATTTACACTATTGCAGTTATTTCAAATTTAACTGAAACCGAGAAAGACCTTATGCATATTGAGCACGGTCAAGGGATTATAGCCTCAAAAATTCTGCCTGGTATTTTTGATTAGCTACCAAAATGACAGTGGGTCGTTAACGACCCATTCGGCATAAATGGGTTAAGATTGAATACATTTCTGCAAAAATTGTTGGCAGTTTATTGGTTTTCATGAAATAAGATGGTTTTTATGCTCCCCTGTAAAATGATCTTTACATGACTTACGAGATTTTGAAATTAGGCAGACGTTATTAGGAACTAACAACTGCTTTAATTAAAGTACAGAATGCGGTTACTTCTCCTTATAAAATTACTTTCAATTTGTTTATGCAAAACAAAAAGAACTTAGGCCCGATGGTACAATCATGGTTTCACTTTAAACTTCGCTTTGTTCCCATAGCATCAATCGTAAAGACAATTTTTTTCCATGGAAATAAAACGAAGTTTAAAGTTAAACCATGATTGTACAATCGGGCCTTAGAGTTCTAGTGGTGAAATTAAGTGAAAAATCAAGTGTTTTTTAATTTTTAGTGTGGGTAGATTTAATTTAGTTTTACTTGCATTATAGTTACAATTAGTACTATTAAGCTGCTGAAATTTAATAAAATTTATTAAAATTACAATATGAAAGAAAAGGCATGGTGGCCACGGCTGAAATTTTTCATCGTTCGTCACGTTCGATAGAGGTCAGCAGATGGGGCGACGATCTACTGACCGGATGCCCCGGATGTGAGTTCGTGTCGATGACTGACGTGTATGGAATGCAGCGATGCATCGCCTGCCCGACGAAATCCGGGTATGATCCGGTCGCGCCGCGGGGGTTGGCTAAAATTGCACTCACCGGATTTCGTTTCAATTTTGAGCGAATGTCGCCGCTTCAGTTTTATTTCCATAAATCCTTTGTCTGTCTGCGAAAGGCTCTCGCGACTGAACAAGTCGGACCACTTTAAATTCAAATTTAGCGCGCGCTATCGGAGCTTTTGAAATAAGGCTGGCCGTAAAATAAGAATAAAACGTAATGGAATTACGCTAGTCTCAAAACGAAGAAGTTATCTCGCGATTTGCGAAATCATCTTGAGAAAAAAAACTGCATATTGAGGCGTAAGCCCGGGGCTAAAAAATCATTCTCATTCTATAAGGTTTATAGTCTAAAAAATATTAAAGAAAATTTTGTCGTTTATCTAAAATACTTCTTGTAAAGTATTCTAGAAATTACAGACAGCGTTACGTGACCCATATCTGATAAATGCACTCTATGATTGAAAAATGTTTATGACTTTATAAACTTATACTCGGTGATTATTATTTATGTGACTATTTTGAAATAAGAAAGAAACAATACCTGATCTAGATGGTGGTGTCATGCACGTAAAATTTTACGGGGTCATAATAATTTCACTGCCGCGCGCCGTTGCAAAATATATTAAAGATATGTCCTTTAAACAAGAGAGCTCGTGGGCCCTCTTCCGCGTGCTTCAGCGCCTTATTTAAGGGAGCAATTTATTACGGCGCATTATTTGAATTTATTAGCGGCAGGCGCAATTTTCCCGACTCCGCGTCTGCAAAAATTGCTTCATAAAACTTCACATGCACGCAGTAATTCCGCCCCGCCGACAAGATATTAACAATAAAACTTGCGCTATTGATTTACGCGCGCACCCCCCGTCCGGATCGGATTGGAGCGGATCCGGTTTATTGGTGCAGCTTGTTGCAGTTGCGAGCTTTTCGGGCGCGAAAGCTCCGCCGCTTCCCTATTGATCCGACGTAATCGCGTTTCGGCTTACATAACAAGTGGAAACGCGGAGGACTCGTCGAAGTTTTCGAATGTCATCATGATGTATCGTCGATGATAAACTTTCAATGTTTACATCGACGAACGTAGTTTGACAGGGAACAAAATGAAAACGCGGAGAAATGTTGAATAAGTTTCCGAATTAAGAAAGAGCAAAATCAAATACAGATATATCATTTAGATGGAGCTTCGGTAGACAAACTTTGATCTCTAATTTTATACAAATATGATTTTTTTTTCAGACGCTTGTTTTCCAGTTACTTAGAATTTAGTTTAGCTTGTAGGCATATGCAAAGCACGCGCAGAAATGACTAAAGGACTATTCAAATATTTGAAGAGAAACAGGTGACATGAAAACAAATGAAAGACAAACACACAAAGGAAATTTGAAAAGATGTAAAAAGAAATTGATAGAAGTTAGAAGTAGATGTATGCTCTGTAAGCCTAAAAAAAGACGTTTGACAAGGTCCAAAGGCACCATATATGAAATGTTTTAAATAAAAGGGGAATCAATGGAGATCTTACACTAACAATTCAAAGCATATACCATACCTACAAGAAATTGCCAGGACAGGAAACAATCACTCTGAGGAAGTTACAGCAACGAAAGAACTGAGACAAGGAGGTGCACTAAGCCCACTTCTGTTTATAATAATGACGGACAAATTTATAAAACAAACGAGGGAGAGAACAACCAAACTAATATTAGAACACAGAAACCCAGACACAACGTTTATTTCAGAGTGTGCTTTCGCGGATGATTTGTAGAATTTGGTAAAGCGGAAAAAATGTTGCAAGGAACTGAAGAGAGCGGATATGACTATAAATGCAAAAAAGACCAAGGCGATTGTATACTCAAGGAAACCAACCCAGCTTTTTATTGATAGTAAAGGAGCTTTGGAAGAAGAGATTACGGTTAGAATTCAATCAACAGCAAAACCAGATCATTCGCTCAATTGAGCTATTATAGAATAAACTTTTTATCAAAACTATTTATCAACCAGTATTTCTGTACGGAAGTGAATCCTGGACGAAATTAACAAGACAAGAAAGCAAAGTAACGAAGAAGATGATGAAGGAGATGAAATATTTGAGGAGAATAGAAAGGATCTCAAAAGTAGATAGAGTAAGAAGGTAAAACCACTGAAAAAGAGGAATAACAACTACAATGAATTGGACATATTTTAAGAATGCCAGTCGAAAGACCAGCAAGGGCTACATGAAAAACTAAAACAGAAGGTAAAAGGCCCAGAGGAAGACCGTAAAAAACCTAAGACAACACAGTGGAAGATATCATAGAAGCAAAGAAATCAAAAGTATGGCAAGAGACAGGAAGATATGGCTGACAATAATAAAAGAATATGAATGAACAATGAAGAAAGAAAAATTAAAGTCATCGACACCCAATAGGTACGTACCAGAGGAACCGACTATATATTTCTTGTTCCATCGAAACTACAAAATATAAAGGTAAGAGAATTACTATAGTTAGATTAGATGTTGATGTAAGCTGCAAAATGCAGATAATGTAATAAGATACTGAAGGTATAGTTTTGTCTCTGTTGAGGACACTGCTTGTATTACCTTGGCAGGCAGTTAAAGAACCACTGACTTTGCCTTAATCCATCCCGATTATGGCAAATTCGTATGTCCTTTGAATTATCGCTTTCTAAAAGCTGACTTACATTTTCATTTAATAATGTCTCATACATATTTCTATTTCTATTACCTTTCGTTTCTCATGTCACAAATTCGGGACATTTTCATTGGCGAACTTCTCAACGTTTCGCTGTATCGATTGAAAGCTTCTTCAGGAATAACAGTGGAAGATTGCATCATTTAAAACGCGTGAAAGTGGATAATAATCTATTTAGGGAATGAAACATGACACACGTAGAGCACAATAAAAATACCGTTACATTTTTTTTTATAATTCACATACAAAATAATAACCGATAAAGTACAGTAAGTTCATTAAGTTTAAGTAGAACAGTAGTCCGTTCCTTTGCCTTTTTTCTTTACTTTGGTCATTTTAATTAAATCATACTGCGCACATTGATTTCTCTAAAAACGTTTTCTCTTCTGTTCGTTTACCTTTCATTTTCATTTCAATCAATCGAATTAGGTTAATATTGAATGGACTTCTAGATTTCTCTAAATACTTCTCTCCTAGTTGCAGTTTCTTTGATATTTCTTTCTCCTAATCCTTTGCCTTTCTTTCTCGTTTCAATCATTAGTATTTTGACCCCAATCCTCGATTTTCCATATTTTAATGGTGGCTAAATTTGTCTATACGTCATATTCGAAGTACTTTCTCACGTTATTTCTCAGTTTTTCGATTTTTTGCATTTGCTTTCACACAAGACAGAGCGAAAGACACTCAACATAGAGAGAATTTTTAGGATAGGATAATTTTTAATCATGTTTTTTTTTTCACAGGATTTCCTAAACTTTTAACTTTAATTTATTTGATCTTTTTGCCGCTGAGATATTATACTCGTAAGATCGTCTTCTCTCGTCTTGGATGCATTTTCGTTAATTATTTTGTTCTTAAAACTGCATTTTTAGAGTATAGCGAACTATTTGCACTACAGCTGAATTACTTTCAATTAAGTACACTGAATGTCGAATTAAAATTTTCTTTCTAACGATAGCAATCTAATTAATTTTTTTACAAACTGTAGCTTCATATTTGTGTGAAACATTTTAACATAAAAGAAGTGCTCTGAAATCGTTATCATATTATGATGAACGCTACTGTTTATTTTAAATACATATATGCAATGTTTGCATGTTATTTTAAAAAGATGTTTATATTGTCTGCTGCAATTGTAAATTGTCTGCTACAATATTTTTTACGTTTAGTGTAGAACAGGTTTGTATTTGACATTTCGTTCTCAGCGTTGCCATCTTTTTTACGAACTTCTAACAATATGGAAAGCGAAACGTTGAACACAAACGATGTTTAAACAATGAAAATAACACTTTTTCCAGTGCCGGCTCAACACGGTAAGCATTTTTTTAAATATCCGTAGATACGTATTTCGGCAACGACCCCTACGTTGTCATCTTCAAAAAACGCACTAACAAATTAACAGCACTTCATGAAATAGTATAACAATCACCTAATCATACAAAAATTATAAAAATAAATAGATAAATAATAATAGTAATAAAATAATATACCGGGTGATTCAGTTTCATATTGGCACTCCTGGAACATTTTTATTTCTATTTTTACGAAAATGACATTTGGTTTAAATAATATAGGCGTAATAGTTTTTAATTTTTGCATCTTTGGAATGTACAGGTAATTCTAGATCGAAATGATGTAGAATATTCCATATACAGCGTGATTGAAATTCGAGAGAAGCGCGGGGATCTCGCTTATAATAAAGATCTGCAAAAAAATATTTTTTAATAGCTGCATGGTGTTTTTAAGTGAATTCTATGTCATTTTGGTATGCTGAACTTGAAAACGACCTCCATTATCCCCCATCACGTACAGTTTTCTTGCAAAAGAAGAGGATATATTGAAACAAGGCTGATCGGTAATCATTTGATTATCAAGTAAAACACAATTAAATCAACGTTCAGTATTCACTATACTGTCCGGTGAAACAGTTTTTTCTTCTCTTTCATAGTTCTCCTAGTGAGCTTTCGTTTTCAGGTATTTCCAGTTTCCCGCTTCAGCATCCAACAGTAGTCACCCATCATATTCACGTCCCATCTTCCCTAGGAATTGTTAAACTTTCTTACTCGTGAAAAAAAGTATTACTTTACTCACTGGTTGTAAAGGGTGTTTTTTTTTAGAGGTATAGAACTTTAAAATGAAATAAAACACATAAAAATCATGGTAATGGTTATGGTATTGGCTTTATTGGAAAGATAATTTTATGAAAGTTTAAATATGATTTTGTTCATATGGACTCCGCGGGTGGCACGAATGAGGTGCAATCTGCAATAAACTGATTTTGTCGCGCGCATAATTTCGCGTAATGGACCTGCCCACGATCGTGTGATATTACACCTATGGACTATTTTCTGTGGGGATATGTGAAGTCGCTAACCTACGCCGATAAACCACAGACTTTAGACCAATTGGAAGTTAACATTCACCGCGTTATTGCCGATATACAGATTGCAGATTGCGCTTCATTCGTACCAGCCGTGGCGCCCATATACCCGAAATCATATTTAAACACTAATGGCATAAAATTAACTTTCCAATAAAGCCAATACCATGCCCATTACTATGATTTTTGTGTTTTATTTCATTTTAAAGTTCTGTACCTCTAAAATAAAACACCTTTATGAATAACTTTTTTGATAAGAATTTTCGAATCGAGAGAAGCTTAAAACGAATTTTTTTGTTAAATTAAAAATGACGCAGCTATACACCCAAAAAACAACTTTTGCAAGAAAACCCGACGTGATGGTATTTTTTTAGTATTTTTCCCGTATTCAGCATGCAAAAATCTCTAATAAATAGTTGAAAAATCTTATGCAGTTTTTTGGTTGCAGACCTGTGTTATTAATCTGTTAAGAAATTTGAAATATTTCGAACAGTTTCTTCGCAATCAGAGAAAGAAACACTAAAAATTGTGACTTTCGAAAATCGAACATAACTTCTCTATTTATCTTTTGAATATACATGCTCAACTGGCTTCGCAATCGTTATTTACATGGATGACTGGTAAACGACAGGTCCCGAGTTTGAACCTCAGGAAAAATCATTTTCAATGTAAACAAAAAAAATTGATTCCTGCGCCTTACACATAGGCAACTTCTGCACACTTCGACGCGGACCTTACGAATCGCCTAGCAATCGCCATGCAAGTTTGATACATCAAAGTAAAATCTCCATATATACCTTCGAACGCTCTACTGCTGTATTATAATTTTTCATGAAAGTAATAAATCATTTAAATGAATCCGGGAGAAAATTAAATTTAAATAAAAAATATAATGGGTCGCTGAAACATCTCTTGCAACGGGGCGCCAAAGCTTCTAGAGCCGGCACTGACTTTTTCAGTACGAGATTGAAACAAAGCGTACAAACTAAAGCCAAGATAGGAAAAACATTTCCAATTTCGTGTAACATTATGCGGATCAATTAAGCACATCGTTTCGAATATTCGACGCTTTCGCTCTCGCTTGACAAAAAAAAAATCACATGAAAGAAGAGTACAATTTTCAGCGAGAAAATGTGTTTTCGGATCGTTCTTGGTAACGTTCGGTGAATACACATTTGAGGTCATTTTTTTTCCTGAAGAAAATCAATAAGCCGATTCGTGAGATTACGTCAGCGTCGGCTCGCATTAATTCGTTGACATTAAATTAATGGCCCCGCTCTACATAAAATTACAAAAACTGCTCGTCCCGAAATCCCCCGTGACAGATCGCCGAATTGACTGCAACTGACAACGACGCGTCGTCAATCTTTGCTCTGCCTCCAACCCAACCCCCCTACGAACTCCGGCCGGAATAAAATCTCTCTCTATATTGTTGGTTACGTCTGTGGCCATGAAAAATTTTCTTTATGAACGTGTTTCTTTTATTTGATATAATTTTATTTTATAATAATAATAATAATAATAATAATAATAACTATATTTCCAACAGACAGCACAAGTCTATAATGGACAATTAATAAATTTAAATCTAAGAGTATAGCATAATCACAATATACAAAAAAAGAAAAGAGAAAAAATTAGACAATAAAACAATATAACAATATAGAATAAAACTAAGACAGGCATAATTACATTAAGCATTATTTTGCAAGTAGTTTCATTTTCGTTGTAGCACATCTGAACTTTTCATGGAATATGTCAAAAGCAGGATCTGCACAAATGTCATTATAAAGTCTAAAGCAAGTGATCATAGGAGAATTTAAATGATGAAAAGTGTTAGGGATATCATAATAGAAGGTAACAGAACATCTGCTAGCTATTCGTGGAACAACCAACTTAATATCACTTAGTAATGAAGGACAAGAAATCTCCCCAAGCAAAAGATTTTGAAGAAATGTTAAGCAATTAAAATTTCTTCTAGATATTAAGGAGTTTTCATTAACTGCAGATAGCAGTATATTCTGGTCTTGGTGCCGAGGCGGATAACAATTATATAATTTATAATATAAGTATTTTGCTAATTTTCTAAGCACATTTTCCAGAAGAGTGATGTAAACTATATTATAAGGCATCCAAATAATGCAACAGTATTCTAACCTAGATCTAACAATAGCATAGAAAAGAGACTTAACAGCTAAGACATTTGTGAAATCTTTCGTATTTCTAATAATGAAACCTAACAATTTTAGAGATGCATTCGTAATGTGCAGAATATGTGGTATAAAAGTTAGGGAGGAGTCCATAATTACCCCTAGATCAGATGTTTCATTACAAGAAGTCAGCAAGGTGCCATTTAAATTGTAGAAAAAGTTAATAACATCATTCTTTCTAGTAAAGGACATTTTTTTACATTTACCAACGTTAATCTCCAGCTTGTTATGAATACACCACGTATGTAACTTGTCAATGCTATCCTGTAGATCAATTGGGAATTGATAACATTCAAGAAGAGGACCTAAATTGGATCCTTGAGTAACTCCACTGTACGCATAAAACATGTTTGAGATGAAACTAGCATATTCGACAAAGATAGATCTACCTACGAGGAGGGATTTAATTAATATTAACAAGTTGTCGCACAGACCAAAAGATCTTAATTTACTTAGGAGAACACAATGATCAACACGATCAAAAGCTTTGGATAGGTCCGTGTATATAACATCCACTTGCTGACGGTTATCCAACGCACGCGATACAAATTGTGTAAATTCACATAAATTAGTAACAGTCGAACGACCCTTAATAAACCCATGTTGTTCAGGTACATTTCTGTTTATTACATGAGAATAAATTACTTCAGAGATGATGGATTCAAATATTTTCGCAAAATTGCATAACAATGAGGGCCTGTAGTTCGTTACATGTGATCTGTCGCCGCACTTAAATACTGGAATTACTCGGCTTGATTTCCAGATGACAGGATAGTGTGACGTGCGCAATATTAAATTAAATAAATAACATAACGGCATCAACAGACAACTAATACAATCAACAATAAAAAACGCAGGTACATTATCAGGACCACAGACGCAGTTTGATTTGAATTTTTTAACAGCCTTTGTAATATCACAATTTTCAATATTAAACATATTTAGGACTAGATTATAGTCAAGCGCGCCTTCACCATAATAGGCAGAACCACAATTTTTATCACAGAAATCACACGGCCCATTATTATCAGAGGCACTAGATTGATTATAGTTAAAAACACTTGAAAAATGGTCCACAAAAGCATTCACTATGTCCTGTTGATTGTTGAGTGGATTATCTTGATACACCATTGCACCAGGTACACTGGACATGTTTTTCTTTTGGTTGACGAATTTCCAGAACTTTTTTGGTTCATTCTTCAGAGAGGATTCAGTATCAGATATAAAGTTTCTGTATTCACTACGAGTGTCATTTCTAATTTGACGGCGAAGCTGTCGAACAATTTCCAAGTGATAAATATTTTTAGTCTTCCTGTAAGTATTCCAGTGCTTATTTTTCAATTTGATTTTTCTTCTAATTGTAGCTGTGAACCATACTGGATATTGGGCATTAATTGTGGTTGAGGTTCTTTTTGGTACGTTTTTATCCAAGAGCTCATAAATGATATTATAAAAGTAACTGGTAGCACTTTCAACGTCTCTAATATTTGAAATAGGAGTCCAATCAATCAATGCAAGGTCAGCGTAAAGATCGATAAAGTTTGCTTTCCGAAAATTATATTTGTTGACATCATTATTCCTTAAGAAGAAGTTGGTTTGTTCAGATTCACAGAGAACATTGATGTAGAGACAAGGATGATGACTATCTTCACAAACAAGCGGTAATTCTTCTTTATATACGTTCACCGATAGATTTTCATTAGTGAGAATTAGATCCAGGATTCTGTTATTAACGTTTTCAACATTATTATTCTGCTTTAAATGATTGAGAGACATAAATTGCAAAAAAGTGTTGAATAAGTTTGTAGGCTTCAAGCCCAATGAACAGTTCAAATATTCAGGTATATTAAAATCCCCCACTATAATAACCGGTTCATTGAAATTAACAGCAGTATCCAAATAATCCAGAAGAATGATGTATTCGTTCAGTTATGTAGATGGTGGCAAGTATAGGACAACAACAGTTATGGCGTCAACCTTTACCGCTAATACTTCAATGCCTAAGACAGGACATTCCAAATTCAGACTATAAGAGTTTATATTCTGTTTTATGGCAGCCAGTACACCACCACCTCTGCCAGACGATCTGTCACATCTGTATACAATGAAATGTTCAGGAAATAATTCACTAGAGTATAGATTAGAATGGAGCCATGTTTCTGATAACAATATCATATCAACATCAGATTCACAGCAATTAACATAAAATTCAGAAATTTTTGTATTAAGACCGCGCACATTTTAGTACAGAATTTCATATTTACGGGACTGTGCTGTCTGTTGGAATTCTATTCGTTTTTTGCACTCGGTACTATTTTTATTTTTATATAATGTATGTAATGTATTTTATATATTGTATAAGTCTTCATATTATAAAGTAAATAGTAAAGCGATATAACATGATATAATTTGGTACATTACCTGTGTTTTGGAAAAAAAAATGTCGCAGTGTTAAAATTGAATATAAGCTGAGTTTTAAATCATAAAATAACAATTACTACTCACTCACAAATTAAGTCATTTATTTTATAAGATTCACGGAAAGACGATCTCTGTATGGGATCACCTTGCACCAATATCATGTGGTAAGGATAGAGCTGAACATCTCTGCGTAATAATTTGTGGCATGTTCCCACAGGAAGCTCGATTTGTTGTGATATGTAATTGGTGGATAGAGGTGTGAGCCATTTTTCATTGTGAAAAAACCTCCAGTTTCACGAAACAATTGTACACGCCAAAGTAGCTTGTCTTGGCGTATTTTGTGTTTAATAAACAACAGCGGGAAAGTCAACTGTACTCTTCCAGTACAGTACAGTACAGTACAGTACTCAGTATACCCATGCTCCATCGATTTCTGAACTATTACGAAAATAACTTTATCTACGACTAAAATATAATGGAAGTATTATATGTGTGGTTTGTGAACAATAATGCCATGCAATATTCTATTAGGGAATAATGATGAGGGATTAATAGTCATTATTCCCTCTTGCTCACCAATTACAAAATTTCTCTAATCAAATAATACCATGGCAACAAAATACACAAACTCAAAACTGTCATTGTTAAACGCGTAGTGTTTGTGAATTTAATAATTTAATAATTTAGTCGTAGATAAAGTAGAGTATACTACTCGCAATAATGGCTATTAAGGAGTGTCCCAGGAAAAATCCGACCACAAAAAAGATTTTCTAAAAAGTTCAGCTATTTTCATTTTAAATTAATTATTTATTTTAGTAAAGAATAAACATTTTTCTGTAAACTAAACAACAAATGGAATCGAAAAACTTATTTTCTATAAAAATTAACAACTTTAGATTTTAGATGTAATATTAACGCTTTTACTTCACTTTGTTCTATAGCACTAGAGACTGTTTTGTATTTTTTTTCGAAATTTTTTATGTCAGTGGAAGTTTTTTTCGTTTTCTTTAGTTTTCTTTTCACTTGGGCCCAGTAACGTTCAATTGGCCTTAATTCCGGGCAATTCGGTGGATTTGCATTTTTCGGCACAATATTGACATTGTTCCGTTCATAAAAATCTAAAGCCGTTTTGCTGTAGTGACAGGTAGCTAAATCAGGCCAGAACAATACTGGCATATCATGCTTTTCAATTAATGGAAGTAATCTTTTTCTTAAACATTCTTCGATATAAATATTGCTATTTATGTTGCCACTAGTCACAAAACTGTCACTCTTTAAACCGCATGAGCATATCGCTTGCCAAATTAGGTACTTGGTTGGAAATTTGGTCACACAACGGGTCTTAAATTGTGCAGAGACCTTTCCTCGATGCTCGGCAACATAAAATTCTTGACCAGGTAGTTGCTTAAAATCTCCCTTACAATAAGTTTCGTCATCCATGACGCAACACTCAAATTTCGATAAATATTGTTCGTAAAGTTTTCGAGCTCGCGATTTACAGATAATTTCCTTTTCTTCAGATCGATCTGGTGCATTTTGAACTTTAAAATGTTTAAATTTAATCTTTTCTTCATTCTTTTTACTGTAGATTTCGAAACATTTGCTTTGTCAGCCACATCCCTCATTGATATATTAGGATTCCTTTGAAAAATCCTTTTAACTTTCCTTTCTGCTTTTTTATCATACGACCCTTTTTTTCTTCCCGACCCAGCTTTTCTCTGTACACTAGACCTCTTCTTAAATTCACTGATAACATTTTGAATCGTGGTTTTCGGAATATTGAGAACTTTTGACATCTGTCTTTGAGACATACTCGGATTTTCAGTAAATTGGGAAATTATTAATTTTCGTCTCTCTTCTTGATTTGATTGCATTTTGTTATTATCGTAAATGAAAACACAAAATGTATTGACAGAACTTTATTTAATTGTCAGCAATACGCATTTTTATAAATACGTAAAATTTGGCGTTTGTATTTTGTTTCATAGCCGTCTATTAATGGTCGGATTTTTTCCGGTACACGTCTTATTCCCTCGGAGCGCTGGGCGCTCGGTTCGTAAATACTTTTCCTTGGGAATAATAGCTATCATTATTGACTCGTGGTATAATCTACTATTAAATCACAAATGTTTTGTGCTCTAATGTAAACATCATTTTGTAATGTAATAAACGTAAAGTAAATGAGTCCTGAAAGTAAATTATTTTTGTATAAAACCATGACACTAGTGACAGTTCTGTTCACCGCAAGCTTAAGCTACGACATGCTTTTACGAAAACAACACATTTCCATTGTCAATGCAAGCGGAATATTAAATGAGCAATATACTGAAATAAGACAAAAAAAGATAAATATAAAAATACCAATATTTCTTTGAGTTCTGTAAAGACGCACGTCAAGTTGCTCAATTTGTACCGACGCTTTGTCGGATCTCCCCCCTCATAATTGACAGGAACTCGTGAGCATGATGAAACGGTCCAGAGCTTTAGGCGGAAAAAGTTCCGGATTAGTTCGGGGAGGCGGCTAAGCGCGTGGAGTTTTACGGGTTGCCCGAACTGCTATTCTTGCGAGACTTACCCTTATCCCCCGGATTACTTTGAATTATCCTGCCTCGTATGTTAACCGGAAAATCGCTCGGCGGCGGCGTCCGGAAGGAAAAAATAAACCTTCGCTTCTATTTCGAAAGAGCAATGCAGAAGAAGGTTTAAATACCACATCACCTTGGTCTCTAACGAGTTTTTACTCGAGTTTTACTCGAAACCGTCGAAGTAAAAACTTCGAATTAATAACACGCAATTAAACTGTAAGCGGAGGTAACGAAACGATCTTAAGTAATTGTTCCAGCGTTTTCTGGTGCGTGGGGGGCGAGCATGATCCTCGGTGAACTCGAATCAACAATTTCCGGTGGGATTTGATGGAAGCAGCTTTCATTTCACGCTTGACTGGACAATTCGTCTGATACGGTTTGATTGCTCTAAACTCACGTCCTCTCCGCCCGTCCTCGTCCGATTAAGAGCGCCGCGATGGTAAGGTTTCGGCGTTTCTTAATGCCCTTAAACAATCGCGGGGTGAGGCTTAGCTAAATACACCCAGATACGAACGGATGGATATATTGCCCTGCTTTAAATTGTATTCCGAGGGCGTGTAACACTGAAACGGGTGCGAGTTTATATTTTATTCAACTGTGCTTTATGTAATTGCTGTTGTGCTATGCATTATATCGACGCTGATATTTATGTATGAACTGAGTGATGGCTATGGTTTCCTTGAACGTTTACGTAACTCCTTTTGTCATAATCTCGTAATAAAATAGAACGAATACTTGAGTTTATTATATATTGTTATATGTAGAGAGCATGATTAATTGATTAGAAAATCTTTATCTCTGCATGTATTCCTTTTATCTAAATAATATTGACGGTATTAACATCAATAAATTATAGATCGTATTGTGGTTTTCCAAAGCACTCCATTGTCGACACACACCTGTGCGCCATCAATTTTATTTTTACTCGCCCCTTACGACGCTCATAAATATTTATGATAATAACATCGTACGTTTTCCTGATTTATCGCCGTGAAGAGCAACAGAAGGATTCTCCTTGCAAAGTATTTCATATAATCCGGCCGGAGCGCGTTTATTTGCATCCCGAGGATGAGCTGAAAGTTCTCGCCGTTCGCTTTTAATTGAAATTCTTAGAATGCCGTCCGCCTTTATTAAAAGAACCTGAGACCATATGCAGCGTATGCAAATAAGGGCCGCGAAATTATTACGCGGAACTTGTTAGCGCTGAACCGGGAAGGAGTCGCACGTGAAAAATTATTTCACGCCATTGGAAAATAAACGGAGAGATAATAAATCTTCGCCGAGCCTAAGCGGGGAAGCTAAAAAATATTTGTTTGCTCGCAGAACGGAGATGAAAAACACAAATTTTAATAAAGCGCTTCTTCTGTCCATATCTTCTTCGCCTTCCTCCACTTTACAAGGATGAGCTCAGAACCGCAAAACATAATAATAATAGCCGCGAATAAATCAAGCCATCTTGTATGTTTCTAAATTGTTTGAGTAAATATCCTCCAGGCGAGGCGCACATACGTGAAAATAAGTGTGCACTTCGTAAGGTCCTCGGGGAGTACATTTCAGCAACAAAGGAATTCAACTACATTTTACATGCAGTTTGTGTATGGCACGCAGCTTTAAATGAAACTTTAAAGAGATTACTTAATCATTTTGAAGTGCTCCGTGCTTTCAAGGAGGTAAGTGTTTTTTTTTCTTTACCAAAGAACCTGCTAGACTTAGTCGATTTCTTAACGTTCATGTTTCCCAAGAAAAAGATGAAGTGCTTCTGGAGGTAGCACAAACCAGTCATCCAGTACCTACCGGTAGAACCAAAACGGGATCCGCAGGAAGTGAAATGAGTGCTCGGTGAAGTATATTGTGCGGTTTTAAAAAATAAACAAGGATTGAGAACCTTGAGAAAAATTGTAAGGAAGACACGGCGATACAAAATTGGAGAGGTGGAACCAGTTGGAACAAAATTAGAACGAGAAAATTATGATGAAACTGGAGAGGATGGAAAAGAAAGAAGAGAAGAGGACAAAGAAGACCTGAAAGGAATAAGAACGAGCAACAGCAAGGAGAAGAGGAAGTGAGTCATGATGGCAAGATTTGTGCACGAGACCAAGGAGTGGAAAGAAACGTGCAGTTACACATTCGAGGCCAACACTCAACTAGTCAGCTAAACTAAGCTTAGGCTTAACTAAGTAAGATACGGCAACCAGAACTTTTTCGGGCAAAGAAAAAATATTTGCGACAAAACTACTTACTACTTTTTAGGGAAAAACTTACTTAAACAGAAAATCTTGATGTACGCAATCATTTCAGATAAAAAATGTAGTAATTTCTAAGGGGTTGAGATATACCTTTTATATGCAGTTTCACAACTAAAATAATTCTACAGGTTACCACAAACAACGTAGTGAATTAATAAATTGTCACGAACTATTTGAACCTTAATTTAGACTCGTAGATGGCAAAGGTCACAAAAAACTACAACGTCGGAAAACGATGTATATTGAAGTTGTTGTTACAAGAAGCTTGGAGTTGATGACATGTTTCGGTTAAAAATAAACCATTTTCAAATCTACAATAAATGAATTTGTGCTAAAAAGTGAGGAAATATTTAAATTTTGAAACAAACCTGTCTTAAAATCACGTTAACATGTGGCCATTTTTACTTAAATTGAATGACATAAAATGCAAGAACCTAAAAGCATGGCAGAACGAAAATCCCTAGCTATTACCAACTTAAGGTAAATAAATATAAAATCACAATGGCGCGTAAATTTAAATACAATTTTGAGTAATTTTAAGTAAAACAATAAAACAACAATAAAGGCTGAAGGCAAGATAAAACAAAATTTTTGAAAGGCTGAAGGCCATAAGTAAACGATACCACTTGAGGGTAAAAATCGAATTAAAGCAGATGGCGTAAAGTTGAGATTAAATTTGAAAATTAAGTACAAAAGACAAAATTTTTGATTTTAAAACAATTTTGAAGTGAATTTGACAACAGTAAAACACCAAAAACAAGACATAGAACTAAGGATGTATCCAATTTATAGATTCGAAAAAGTTAAAATGAGGAAAAATAATCTGATCGTTCAAAATCTTGATATCTTTTTTAGACAAGAAAATTTCTAGAGTTTCGGCAATATTAAGTTTTAAACCTTTTGGTAATTGATGAAGAAATTATAGGTGCAGCCTCATAACCTGCAATGTTCGAAGAAATGTCGCGACGCAGGCATCATAAACCAATCTATTCTGACGTTTTAAATTGTCTTTTCTGAAGTCCTCTATACATTACCGTGTCAAAAATTGCAGACGAACTAGCCATGTGTACAAAGATATCGAATTGCATGACAGGCTGGAGTCTGTTTTCGTTGTAGGCAGATAACGAAGACTTTAAATTTGTCAACTTACACATTTGAATAGTAATTTATAGGGCTTTTATAGGTCACTATGGGACATTCCGATGCGTTAATAGAGTTTATCTCTTGATTTTTGGCTGTGGTAGGCGGCGTGTGAACGTAAGACTAGCGATTGGACGGAAAAAATGTACGCACTCTGTTAAAATTACGAGAGGCGGGTCTTGATTGTTTTCGTGTTAAGTAAAAATACGCGTAGGAAGACAGATAACATTTACGCCTAGATGCAAACGGTCGAATTGAATTTTTAGTTTGATTCCTGAGTTTCTTAGGCGCTTGTAGTCTTTATTCAAATTTGTATTCTTATATAATTCTGTTGGTTGTTAAATCATTTACCTCGGTACGGTTTTAAATTTAGTGACAATAAGAGCAATTAAAATATAACCACGAGCGTTACGTCCCGCGTCGTGGGTGTTTTTTAAATCAGAGTGATAAGTGCGTGCGTGATTTCCCGGAATAACGCGTATAGGTAATTTGCATCTTTCCATCGCACCTTTGGTGGTACAGATTGGATGAGAATAAATTACGTTGCATTAATTAGTGTCGAAAGAGTCAGTAAAGTTCATTATTATCATTGCATTTAGAGAACTTTAATCAAACTATTTTTATTTACATTTGAAGCGAGTCTCAAAACTCATTGGCTGCTTCCATATTTTAAATCTTTGATTGGTCAGCGTTCGTAATTAGTGGCGGAGTTCGATAATTTATTTAATCAACAGCAATTTGCTATTCCTTACATCTACTTGGGACTTTCCATACAGTGTACTTTAGACACCACCACACTCTAGGGGGAATTATCTCATGCAAATCATAAGCCAACAATTTGCAATACATTCTTGGCCATTTTCTTGTCCTAGGTTTCCACACCCTGTATATGTGGGAGGGTCAAACTGTTGTCTTGGCTGTGAGATCTCTCGGTTAATGAGAAGCAATTATCTCGAGACTGAAAGGCCATAAACACCCATAGTGTAAGTGCCAAAAAAAAAACAGTCGAGCTGGGATCTTGCACTTTAATTTGATTTAGCTAGTTGTCGGCGGACGAGCAATATACAGATAGTCCTGACAGGCAAGGCATCGGGCAAAAACGCCGCTCTCAAAATAACATAAAGCTCGGGGCGTCGGAGCATCAGTAGTACGGCTCACCGCACGAGTCCATTAATTAGGTTAATTAGAGATAGGTAACCCAACACCTCCCAAAAGGGAGTCCGTGAAAAACGGGTGATTGCTACTGGCTTATCTGCAGATTGATCGCCGAAGGCGGCAGGAATCACATACTTCGCCCCAAAACATCTGATTAATTCATTAATTAATTCTGTCGTCCCACTGAGACACTTTGTGCGTTGGTTTATTAAATTAAGTCTTTGAATACCAGCGGAGTTACAGACTCTGTACTAGGACTCGAACTTGAAACTCAATTAATTACTGATAAGTCAGGAGTTGAACGCTCCAGTAAAACTCTGTGTAACATTATACCACCAACGATGTGAATCGGAAGTAAAGAGATCGTGCCGATACCCGAAGTCGAAAACTGCTACGGGAATCACACTGTGTTTTCTGAAAATCGTAATTTTTGATTAACTGTGTTGATTTTAAACACCAGGGTTTTTTACGCTCACGTTCTCAGTTTCCACAGAAGCGGAGAGCAGGAGTTTTTTTGGCCCTATAAATTTTTTATTACAATAAATAATTATTTAAATTTAATTGTTGCGTTTCATTATCAACTTGCCAATTTCCTTGCTAGAAGTCATTATTGTACTGTCGCACCAAAACAAAAGAACCTGGGAATCACAACGTAAGGGCCATTTACATCCGATAGTTGGATCATAATTCGGTGATCTTGGGATTAACGTCTGCACCGATCGAATTCCGGAAACTTCAACGATTACAACAGTGGGTCGTTTCGGGCATTGTGACGGCGAGTGCCACGCAGGTAAGGGCTAGACGACCCTTCGCAGTCAAATCTTAGTTGAGAATTGACCCTTTATTATTTACTTATGTAAATTATTTGTCTGTTTACTTGTCAGTATTAATCAATAGCCAGTAATTTAGTAGGGCGCGTTACAGTACCTATATTTGTAATAAAATAATATTGCACAGTTCTAAAACAACAGGTAATCTAGAGCGATGAACCTCAAACCAAAACATTCTGCGATAATCCATCTTAAACGTAGGACATATGTAAATGAAGTAGTTTACTGGAATTTTTCTAATCGTATTACGTAATTGGGTTAAGTTCTAAAAAAATAATAATTCATCTGGCGCCTTTATCAAACGACGCAAATCTGAACAAACAGTTCGATTCAAGTACTATGTGAAATTATTTCACCGATAACTGTCTTTGCACCAATATATGTCGTACAACAAACGATAATATTTATTTGTACATTCATAGCGGTATCGCAGGGCGATTTTTGCCCGCCTGGATTAATTGCGACGCGCTCGAAAAATATCTAATTAATTCGAAGCAACAACAAGATTAATTATCTGTTATCACCCCCTCATCATCCTCACAAAGAGGACAATTGTAATCGCATCTCGCACAACAAAATGTTCCAGACGACGCTCGAATTCGAAATTTACATAAGGGCGTTCGCGTCTAATCAGCTTAACAATCCCCAATTTCGACTCCGTCGTTTTCCACAAAGGTGCTCGAGAAGATCTCGATCTTCCGAGCAGTGATTAAAGTTTTGGGGCTATTATGTTTCGAGAGTGTTTGTTTCCATATTCACTTCGCCGCAAGTAGTTCAGAACTACCGGAACGGAAAAGAAGGTTCCTTTTTTTTTTGGAGTAATAAATGGAGTCCGAATTAAGTCTCGCATTTAATTAAAACGCCCTCGCGTCCCGTAAATTGCTTTTATCAGCTGAACGCGCGTTAACAAAAACAAATTTCAAGTACAATTTCCGCTTTTTTTCCTCGCTAATTTACGCCGTCCTCTTTCCAGTAATTTATGTTTAAAGTGAATGGGAGGAGGAGGAGGAAGAGCAAAAAAAGATGAATAAGCACGTTCGATAAGTGCGGAAAAGGAACGAAAGCGATAATGAATTCTGTTCTACATATTTGCGTTTGATTGACGCGTGTTTGTTTATCTATTTATTTTATGCCGATGAAAATTGCTTCATTGTTAGTGCTAATAGGTTACGCCGGGCTCGAAATTGAAAGCTTCGTTTCGACGAGAAGTGAACGTTTCAACAAAACTGTCAGATTCGATTTAATTTACACACACACATAAATCGGTTACTTCGTACTGAAACTTTCTGAAAATTTCAGCCTGGATGGTTGGATGGAGTAATAAATCAATGGCTTAGAATTAATTAAAGTTAAACTAATATTTTAAAGCTTTGCATATTCTATGTAAAGTGATAACATGCGATCGAAAATAAAATGATTGAGAATAGGCCGTGACCAGTCTTTCACCATTTCTGAAATAACTTTCAGCAATGAACGTTTCGTGTTGCAACTCGAATTTCTTGTATGAAAGCTGTAAAGCTGTTAAATTTGACAGAGAGTATTATAATTTTTTTGTTCAATATTCATGGCCTAGTCTGAATCATTTTATTTTCGATCACATGGTATTAAAAACAGCCTGATCGACGAGAGATTTAAAAAAGTATGTCTACTCCTCAGTTCGATTGCTGATCGACTACCGAATACGATAGTCGTGCTTTGAGATCTAGAAAAGCATGTCAGATTTTGATTCTTACTTGATCTTCGTTTTTAGAAAGTACCTGCTATTATTTGTCAAAATGATAATTCTGAGTTGAGTTTCAAATGCCTAATTCTAAGACTAGGAGACTGCTTAGATTAGTAAACGCGAAATCGAGAGAAAGATCATGATCAAAGCTCTTCCCTTCAAAAAAAAAAAAATCGTCCGTCACGTTCGAAACCGATCAAGATAGGGTGCGAGTCTAATTCGATAATAGTTCGTGAACTTCCGTGTCAAGGTTTCCGATTCAGATTTCGTCCTATCATCGGCGTGTTTATCGTTGATTGTCGCACATCCTGGGGCCCAATTCCGCTAAATTGTTCGAAAGCCCGCCTACGAACGTAAAGCACACGCAAATTCTCTTTGACGATGAACGAGACGATCAAAGGGTTGCGTTTTTTGCATACTACAAAACCAATTTGATTTTCAGTTTTCGCCTTGACTTGAAATGTTCAAAAGTGAACAATCTCGTGCTGTTAAATAGTAGACATTTAATAAAAGACACTTTTGCGAACTTATCATTTCTTAATTACATAATAAAATGTCATGTTTATTTTAGATAACACGCACATGTTAGATAAATTATTATTACCGCAGACTCTGGTCTAATTACAAGTGTTAATATCGTAATAACACTTCGTGCATCTTGCTGGATATTATTTCGGTTTTGAAACGAGAATGCACGCTCGCTCGCAACTATGCGACCCTAAACTGCACACTTTCGCTGCTAATCTACGGCTTTGCATGTTTATTAACGTGTCATTTGTTGTTAATAGCGGCGGTATTCACAGCACGCCCACGTTGCGACAAATAAATTGTTAATTACATCGTTGCCGTAACGAGAACGCAACGTGCCGGATGACGACGGCAATTTTGTTATAAAATTGACGAAGAATCGTTGGGAACGGATGTGAGTGTCCGAAACGTCTTTTACTCCTGAGTGACTGTGTAAAAGGCAAGTCTTTAGCATCTTGATACAATGTGATCTCAAATACAACGTCATTCATCACTTAAAACAGTGCGTTTGAATAAGAACCATATTTTCACTTTTGTATTTATTTGCTACTTTTTGAACTCATTAGTTTAAAATATTTATTTTACTCGATGGTTAGGTTTATGACTCCTTACAATTTTAAGTGCTAAACTGAACTCAATATTATAACAAAATGAAACCGGTTTGATAAGTACAGAACTTTGAAGTGAAATTCATTTCTGCGAAAAAGACCAAGAAATAGTTAGTTCTTAGGTAATTTTGTGATTCTCTGTAAATAACGCCCTTTTTTGGATAATTCTTTTCTGGATTACTTTAATTTGGCCAATTTAGAATGCTTGTGAAACTTGGATCCTAACAAAGAAAAACGAAACAAGACTAGTGATTTGTGAACGAAAACTAGAAAAATTCTAGGCAGGGTAAAAACGGGCTATTAGAGAAGAACAAATCAGAAAGTAGAAGAGTTTTAGGCTGCTTTGGCGCTCCGCAAATTTGCATGTTAGCTTTCGGATGCAAATGGCTTGGGTTCAAATCCTAACTCGGCAGTCGAATTTTCAATTGTGGATGAAAGGCAAAAAGATACCTTCTTTTCGGATAGGAGGTAAAACCGTAGGCCCCATATCAATATGATATTTGGCACGGCAGTTAAAAATCCTGCCCTATCGGAGGTCGTAGTAGAGTTGGCAATATGACCTTAGCAGTTGACGTCCAGAGGTACGAGGTGTACTTCACAATCCGATACCTTGTCCATTAAATGAGAAAGAAAAACAAGTTATATCGACATTCACATATAATCCTTTATATGGAATCCCAAAGAGTAAGATGGTTGGGACATGTGAATCAAATATCTCACATGTATACAAAAAAGCACTTATGGAAGGTGAGAAAAGTAAAAAGGAACTGGTCGATGAATGGACAAATGGCGAATGACATAGGGAGATTAGGAGTTGAAAATTGGAGGAAATTGCACCAGACAAAGCTAAACGGAGAAGTTTGACTGAAAGAAGAAATAGAGTAATGGAGAAGACAGGAACTCATGAGCCGTCAGGGTCCGCAGTATTATCTCCGAGTCTTCATTTAAATTTGCATTCCACGTGATCTATGACGTCCATAACCAACAATCTAACAGTTGGCTAAAATGAGAGCACACAATGGCGTAGTTACATCTTCGGTCCGGAAGTATAATACATTTTCCAAAGTACATTATTTTAAACGTGAGTAAACTTTGTTATTGTATATGTTTAGGGATTTAATTACAGCAAATATTTGTTGAAATCGTAACAATTGAAACAGTGGCAAGCACAAATACATACAACAATTAAAGTTGGAACCCTCAATCGATGCTACTGTGAACTATCGGAAATTTGGTGCTGCCACAGTTTTGTCACCGTTTTGTATTGATATTGCCTAATCGGTACAATCGATTATGAAGGTGCCGTATAATAGTGGGTACCCTATATACTTTACAGTTTCCTATATACTTTACAGTTACCCTATATACTTTACAGTTCAAGAGTTCCGATAATAATTTGAAACTTCCTGGATCAATCTCATGAGTCATGAATTTTTCAATTTTTTGTTTTCGAGCCGAGGTAATTTTTTTGAAACTATACATCACTTTAGTTGAATTATGGATACACCCAGTCCTTTCTCTTATTCAAATATCAATTACATGAACAAATCTTAAATGCAGCTGATTCCTGTCTGTACTATGAGATCATTTTTGGTAGTATACTTGTCTTAAGGTGAATACGAAGAATAATAGATCCATGGCAGACCAAATATTTACCCCAAAAGAGATCTACATAAGTAAACCGTTATGAATATAAAACAGAGCTGCACACCCTTTTCATCGACGTCAAGGAAACCTATGACAGAAAAAAAATTATTAAGGAATGAACCAAGTACAAGTACTAAAAAAACGACGACAAATATGATCTTGGAGAAAACAAGAGAGAAGTACATGGTGATGTCTCGCAAGAAGTCTCAGACAGGGAGACCCTCTGTCGACAACACTCTTCAATCTGGTACCGGAAGTAATAATAAGAAATAGCAAGCTGAAAACCGATTGCACAATGTAGGTATAAGAACGAACATCAGTGTAAGGCCTTCGCAGATGATCTGACTATATTAGCCAGAACCCAAAAAGAGCTAAAGAGAACATGACCCTGGTAGCCAGTGAAAGAAGACAATATATTTTCGAGAAGAAAACGGAAGAGCAGGAAATACAGACCAGGATAACAAAAGGCAAATACGGAAGTACTGATGAAGTTCTACTATGTGTCCAGGAAGACAAAACAAAGAATTTATATAACGGTTATAAGATTTACAACAACCTATACTTGTGAAACTTTGACGCTAAATCGAATGGAGGAAGAAAAATTGAAGAGATGGGAAAGGAAAGTGCTACGAGCCATATACTATATACAAACCATGAGCTGGAAGAAGTGTACAAAAGCCCAAATATAATAATAACATTTGTGATAGCGCAGAGAGTAAGATGGCTGGGACAAGTGGAAATATTGGATGGAAGAAAAATGACGAATCTAGTGCTACGAAGAAAACCAATAGGAAAGAAAAGGAAGTGCAGACCAAGAAAAAGATGGATAAATGATGTGCAAGAAGATTTAGGTACCATAAAAATAAAGGAATTGAATGAAATAGCAGCCAACAGAAAAGAATGGAGAAGGATAGTCCAGGCCGTATTACAGAGAATTTAGTGAAGAAGGGGGAACCACTCATGCGATGTTATAATTAGTAATATGTAAAATATAATAAATGTAAATATTATGCCTCCATGGCCTCTAGAGCTATTAAATAACATGTGTCTAACAATTATGACAGGGCTAGATGGGTGTGGAATTAAACATGAAGGTCGATTCTTACTTTCGTTCCGTTGAATTGACGTCTCAAATATTGACTGTCAAACAACAAATAAATTATTGTTTACGTATTTAATGTTTTATTGAAATTTGAAATTAGTTAAAAATATTTGATTCCACAGCCACCCAGGACTATAATGACTTTTGAACGCCCGCAATATAAATACCATATCGATACCTCCAACGAAAACTATAGTAAATAATATTTATTCATATTTTGGGATAATAGTTTTCGTTGGAAGTATTGATACATCATATAGTCCTGGAATGCAGGGCTCCACAGCACTCAATTTGTTTTTTAATGCCCGGTTACACCAACTTTTTAAGCAGAGCTTTAATTTAAGTGGTGTTTAGACTATGACATTATTTATAGATTTAACAAAAAGCTAGTCACTTTCTAATTGATACTTAAGTTGAAATTTTGTTTTATGACTTTTTGTATAAGTTACGAGTTAAAATTTAGAAATTACGCGTTGTTATGTAATATGACTCAACCAAAATTTAGTCGGCTTTCTTACCTAATAAATAAATAATTAAAAAAAATTGGTGTGGAGAGTTTCGAAGGATCCTAAGGCTAGCGTTGTAGACCTTGGGAAGATTACCAAGATTACGGAAGATTACGTATCCATATGGATACGTAGAAGAACTACTAGAGACAACGCACACGAAAGATATGTGGCAGACTATGATGCTGGTGACGGATGGATGATGAACGGCCGAGGTTCCCTGGGATTAGATTGTTCAGGTTGCAAAATTCAGAACCAGCTGGTGGTAAAGGGATAATAATGCAGATGAGACGACAAGGACGACGACGCAGTGGACATATATGTACATCTTATCATTGTGAACGACCAGTGGGGACAACCAAGTAAGGCTAATCAATAGGTAGTAGTCGGTGAGGAGGATATATCCATTTTAATGACCGACAGTTTTCTTAATAATCCCCCGTTAGTGCCTTTGGCAGAAAGTTTAACGGCGGAGGTCTGCGCCAAGAACCTACGAAGAGTGTCACGTCAAAATCAAAATGTGTGAGGGCAATCGACAATTGACAACAAAAAAATCTATGTTTACAAGTAGGTGCGTAACTGTTTATGAAATAATACCACCGTCCCTTCAAATGAATCCCTGATTAAAGAAAGCTGTGATTTCTTTATAAAGTTGGCGGTACGCAATATAGTCGTCCCAGTTTGGTACCGGTTTTATGGTCTTGCTATAAAAAAAGCGACAGAGAGGAGACACAGACACCGCAGTGCCGTCTCTTTGAAGAATTTTTTATAGCAAGATCATAAAACCGATACAAAACTCACTAAGAGTGAGAGGGCAGTTGTCAATAACTGTCAATGTCATATTATCTAATCATAACATCACATAAAAATGTGCAAGGTAAACGCAAAAGACTTAATTAATTCATTTCAAAACAACACTAAAGTTTAAAGCATTGAAATTGCAGTCCTTCAGCTTGAATGCCCAAACGTACCCTGCGCTTCATGTTTCTAAAGTTCAAATGCGTTTGTCAAGTGTTGGGTACTATGTTAGCACGAAAAAATAATTTGACAACTGTCAGTGCTATAAACTTTTAAGAGAAAAAAAAAATACTGAAATCAGAACCTACTTTAATTTTGAATAATTAATTAAAAATAAATCATTTAACTACTAGTGTTACAATTTAATTCATTTCTTTAGTTTAACTTCGCGACAATCTTATAATAGTTCGGTTTTTTAACTTTAGCGTATTGTGAAGTTTCTTATTTAAAATAGCACAAGCGATTATGGCCCAATTTGCGCCCATACTGGGATAAAGTGTGAGGACGTTTATTCTTATAACGCGTGATCAATATCTTTTCTAATCAAGTGACCTATGGAAAAAATTATATCTTTGTTTGGTTCATTATTTCAAATGCCATTTGAATGATTTTTATTGTATTCCTATCGTTTTGTATAGGAATGCAATATAAATATCTAATTCAAGTGGTATTTGAAATAATGAACTAATCAAAGACACATGATTTTATTTCCATAGGTCACTTGATTAGAAAAGATATTCATCACCTGTTACTAACTAATGTCTTAAACTTAAAAATAACATAAAATTCTATTAAAATTGATACAATTTTATGGAATTCCATAGACAATTAATTGTAATTTTATTATACAGTTTGAAATTTATCGATATTCAGCTAAATTAAATTAATATCGTGAAGAATTTAATTTAAATTGTTTTCTTCAGTACAGCGTCTTAAATTATATGCTAGCACAGGTATAAACAAAGTAACGTTGTTTACGAATATAAAAGGTTCTCGTAAATTATATGCTAGCACAGGTATAAACAAAGTAACGTTGTTTATGAATACAAAAGATTCTTTAAAGTGTTTATCAGTTTGCCAGATATGCAACATGCACACGTAGGATTTCGCGAAGTAATCAAGCACCGTTGACAGACTGTTTGGATATCATATGTGTAAAAGTTCAAGACGGAAAAAATTGTAAATAATAGTAAGCCGCGTCTGCATCGGGACATTAATGAAGTGACTGTTACGATAAAATTCCTGGAACACATAACTTAATGAGGCACATACAGGTTCGGTAAATGTTCAACTTGACAACCTACTATAATGCGTGCGACAGGAAATGCATTAGGAAAATAAAGAGAGAAATTAGTTCTCTGCGAACCGAATCGAAGCAAACTTGCTACGTCCAGTACCCAAATTTCCGAGTCTGTATAATACGTACGCCTGAAGGGAAAATGACTTTTTGAAGAATGCGGTTTCTTAACTACCTGACCAGTAATTTTAAGCTGAAGATGACGTTATGTACGAGTACGTAAAGCACCCTTGAGTACAAAATTTAATAAAAAGTCTAGGAAAGACTACGTAAATAGAAAATACCCCGTTCGAGAACTACAACACTAAATATGCGGAAAGGAGGTTCCATTGCTCCTCCGGCGTTTGTGCGAGCGTATTTTTAGGTCGAGTTTAATCGATCAGGGGTAACGTGTTGTTGGCTAGGAGCTCCTCGGAGGGTTGTAACTTACTGCTAATATATTCGACCTACATCGGAGTTAGCATTATGTGGAAAAATACTGGGCCTTCTCGCACACCACGCCGCCTTTATGTGCAGATTCTAAAACGTGGCGGTCATCGAAGCCCCCATACACACACAAACGTGCTTGCGGATATATTGAAATAATCATAACTTCATCTGATTCCAAAGTAGCAAAGAATATTTTCAAGTGCGGTTTGAAAGACGAGTTGTCTTTAGAGAAAGAGACACGAACGGTTTTGACATTTCATTAAGGGTTCACGAGCATGTTCGCAAGCACGTCGACGTGTGTGTAGTGACTTTGGCGATGTAATAAATCCGCAAACGAGGCCGCCTTTCCGAGTTCGGCCTCGGAAACGCATGTATGCGGTTCGAAGTGAGTGCACTTTGTCTTTGCAGAGGCCGGCAGAGGTCGGTGATGAATCGACGGGCAAGGTGAAGTCATCGATCTGCGGAGTGCGTACGCAGAAGGGAAATAATTGTGATGGTTTCGCCCGGAGCAAACGCTCCTCTTTGCCTTCTCCTTGTTCTGGGCTAATGCATTTATTTTGTCCTGTAATTTAAATTAACGCACGAAGAGAATTTGTTTCGTCCGAGTTCAAACTAAGAGCTTATTAAAAAATGGGAAGCTCTTCATTTGACTTTGTAAAACTTTTAACTCCAGTTAAAATGCATAGGTGATAGTGAGTCACCTTGTAGTACACCTCTTAATAGTATAGATTTTTTTTAGGTTTTAGAGATTCAATAAGGTTCATAATTATTTTCAACCTCTAGCTTCTTATTTTATTATTTTCGGAGCTTACTGTATTTGTTTAGAGTTGGGCTTAATTTGGGCAGTGTTGTGATCCCATACTTTCCAACAAAAATGTAACGTGCTAAAAATGAACTTTGTTTTCTAATTTTATGGTGCTTATTTATGGAGAGTTAACCTAATGAACGCCTCATGAATTAGGTTAATTAAACCTGCTCTCTCTCTTTTTCTCTGTCTGGCTAGACTCGTCCAGCCTGTCATCGTTCAGACCTGACTACTCATTTTTTCACGGAAAATAATTTCCAGTTGAAATGCGTTTCACCCGCCATCAAAGCTAACCCGTTGACAATTAACGCGGACTTCTCTCATCCGGGTCGTTTTTCCGGACAGAAAGCCCACCGCGGCGCGCGTCGGCCCTCTTCCGTTTTCGACCCACGTCGATTCGGCCCCAATCATCGCGGACGGGGGCTAATGCGAATTAACGATTCGATTTTTACGTCGCACAAATATTCATTATCCTGGATTGAGTTTCGCAGGAGTTCCGGGCGACTATCCGGAGCGCAATCGCGACGTTAATACATCGTAAAATTTAAGTGCAAATTGCCCGGATGGAAAGGCGATGCGAGGTCGTATTTTATTGGGTTTATGTGCATTTGATGGCATAATTTGCTTATAATTTTATTGTCTTCGGGTCAGTAGAGTTGGAAAAGTTCTTTTATTACATTACATTTGGAAACAACTATGGTTTCTTAATAATGGCTAAACATTAAAGTTGCTTTTTCTTATGGCCAAGGAAGTATCGTCGCTAGGGGTACAATATTTTATTAATTATTATTTCTGGAAGTTTCGTGATGTCTAATCTTTCAACGGTCTATTCAGGAATCACCTTGAATATATGCAAACAGTGAAATTAATTTGATTTTATGATTTTTACCAAATTTGGCTGAAGTTGCCTTGTAGTAAAAATAATGGAAAGAAAATGGTTTACTGCAAGGTTGTGCAAAATGCTAAGGTCTGTGATTCATAAATTTCACATAAGGATAGAAACACCCACACGTACTTATGGCTCGTAAAAATGCAGTAAACAGTTTATTTATAAGTACGCCTCAGCGCCTGCGCTTAATCACAGCGCGTTATTGATGCAGAATTTTTTGCATCGGCGGTCACGACATGCACACGCCGAGGTGTAATTTCCACAAAGCCTTCGGACGAGGATTTTTCTGATTGTTTCCAGTAAAATGGTGCTCGGCGCGCCGTTAATCTGAAAATAGTATTGCGGTGAGTTCACACCGCTTTGAATGCAGCTTACTCGATGACAAAACGCACGTGTGGTTGAAAAAGGTGGACAGGTATTACGGCAATCTTCTTTGCTTTTATTGCTGGCGATAAATTTTAATAGTTCTTGGGTCGACTGCTGAGTTATGTATGTGTACGTCTTCTGTGTGGGCCACATATTTTAAATAGGAAGCTACTTATGAGTCTGAAAAGCTTTTAGTTTTACAATTCAAAAGCACCTTGATTTTTTTTAGTGATTCACGTTTAAAAAATTCCTTGAAATTACTTTATAGGCTAAGTTGCTGTATTTGAAATCAGAAAATTGCATTCTCCTCGCTTTGTGATGGTGACAAATTGATGGGCACCCCTTTTCCTCCCTTTCTTTCTGAATTTTCGTTGTAATAGAGAAGCTCTTAGCCGTGACGATTCCGTGCATCCGCTTCAATGAAAAATAGTTCTCGCACGCCTCGATATTGGATTACGTGCGGCTTCGTTGAAAATAGGCAAATCAAATATCCAAAAGCTCGCCCGCCGCTTCCTTCAAATTAGAGAGGAGTTCGCCTTTAGCTCTTTAAGGGCGAACCCCACAAAGGATTAACCTTTAGAGTTCGCTCGAGCTTTTTTGAGACGCCATGAAATGTCGTAACCTTTAATGCAGATTAATATCGATTCATGGTACATTCGTGGACACCTAAAGCGGAATGCTTGAAAATTTTTATTTTTATTTTTTTGGCCTTTTTTGAAAGGCTTCGATGTCTTCTTAAAAAATATTTAAAAGCTTGTGTCTTTCGAATTTACTTTTGTGTTTCTTCTGAAGCATCATTGTCAAAGCACCACGCTAACAAAATGATTTATGCAACAGGCTCTGATAGCCGGCCGAAAAACTTCGGGAACAAGACGGCAGCTGTCGTCGCGACGTGCACACGTCCGTAATGTAATAACGGCGTCACGTCAACGCGACATCTTCCTTATTTCCTTGTAAACTAAGTGGAACGATTTGCACCTGCCCGCGATCGTTACGTGCTCTTTAAAACTAAGTCAAGGCTCATCAAATTAGTTCATTGTTAATAGAGTTCACCTCGTCCGAATTTCGTCTTTAATGAGATCTTTTTTTCAAATTAATTTAACGGTAATGCGTCGGAATTCGGCCGATCAGGCGACGCCGAGCGTCCCGCACGTCACCATCGAAACTTGCTTCCGAAACGGGGATCGATACTAATATGGGGGAAGTGAGTTTTGAGGCGCATGCAGATTTTACGTAACAAGGATAATTGTGAACTAGTTTACGACGTGTTCGTACTTTACTGCTTGAGTTTATAACTGTATAAGCACAGTGTACTTAATTAATTAAGAAGACAGTTTTGAATCACTTGATTCTTCCCGTATTTTTTTTTTATGTTATATTACCCTCATCGTTAAGAGAATGGTTTTTCGTGATCGAGAATTTTTTTTAGGTGAAAATAAATCGCCGTTCCTAAATCACGGAATGAGATAGGCCAAGCCGGGCGTTAACTAAAACTAATGGCGGCCGAGCGCTGTTTCTGGCCGGTCATTTTCGGCCATCGACTAGAAAAAGGAGAGAACGGAAAAATGCTTGGCGCAGGAAAAAAAACCACCTACGCGTGTAATGCTTGGTCCCGAATGGAAAAAAACTCGCGCCCGTTTTATCGTCGACGAGGGAAGTGCAAAATTTGAGGCGTTGGGGAAGATCCCGATCGCGGGGCTTTTTACGATATTCGCTGGAGAAGCGTGTGTTAACGACTTCACCCTGTTTTTATACTGCATAAGCATTTTATTTTAGAAAAAAAAAAAAAAACGATGACAAAAGTCACTAGGAAACTGATTGATCAGTTTTTCTGAAATTTTCGATAGAATCGGTGCGGCGTCGACGTTGCCTTAAATGAAAGATGAGAGAATGTTTGTGAATGGAATTCGCTGACCTCTTTTTGTCTACCTTTAATTTATCGATTTGTCGAATTATTTAATTCGACTTTTCTAATCCTCTGCTGCCATCTATAGAGTTCTTTCCTTGATGCTTTTCTTTTAGTCACGGCTTCCTAGATTAATAAAGCCCAGTGTGCTTTACCCGGCTAGCCGCATTTCAAAAAAAGTTGTTCCTGGAAAAATGACCTTGACGCACTGTACTGTATCGCCCTCTGGACAATTTTCAAGTAACTATGTGTACACGTCAATTTGAAATATTTATACGATTTGATGGATAATTCAAATAATTCATTTTAAATTTGATTTCGTTATAAAAAAAATGCCTTTACGGCGGAGATGTTGCGTAAGCAATTGCAATTCGGAAGACAATGTTTCTTTCCATTGCATACCAGCAAATATGGAAGTAAATTTAAAGTGGAAAGAGATTTTGTTAAATCATACAGGTACAACATTAATGATGTAAAATTACTTTATGTTAAAAGTCGTTACGTTTCTTTAGATTTTGCACCTTTATCGGAGTATGCGGTAGTTTGCAGTAAACATTTCTCCCACGACAGTTTTTTAGTTACGCAGAAACATAAATTATTAACTGCAGAAGCTGTGCCTTCTATATTTGAGGTTTATTTATTAAAATATACACATACATATCAATTACATTAAATAATAATTTTAGTTTGTCGATGAAAATCTAACTTGTTTGGAAAATTTAACGCCTGAAGTACCATATAAAATATCTGGTGCAATTCAAACATCAGCACCAACCATTGAAATAAAAGATCTAATATATACTAATAAATATCTCACACAAAAATTAAGACGTTTACAAATACATTATAATAAAATGAAAGAAGAATTACAAACACAAAAGCAGAAAACACAAAATGTATATTGGAAACATTTAGAACAAATTACAGAAGATGCCAATCAAATGAATCCTCGTGCAACATTCATATTAGATCAAATTCGAAATTATAAAAAAAAACTTCTCAGATGGTCTGAGATTACAATTCGACATTGTATTGCTTGGAGATTTTGTTCACCAAAAGGATATAAATTTCCAAGTAATTCAATTCTTAAGTTACCAAGTCATACCACTCTAAAGAAATATATGAGAACTGATAACAAAAATTTAATCAAGGATCGCTTAACATCAGAAATTAAAACATTACGTGCCTCAGAGAGAGTATGTTCACTAATTCTTGACGACATGGCAGTACGTGAAGCAGTGTTTTATTCCAAAACAGAAGATCGTATATTTGGCTTAGAGACTATTCCTCAATCTCATGATGAAATAGGAAATAAACCTGTTATTGCTAATCAACTGCTTTGCTACGTAATTCAGGGAATGTCAACAAAATATATAATACCAGCAAGTTACCATTTTCATAGACATTTAAACAGCAAAGATTTATACAAATTAACATTAGACGTTTTAAAATTACTGTCCGACTGTGGTTTTATAGTGATAAGAATGATAGCTGATAACCACAGATCCCATGTAGCTCTTTCCAAGCATTTCGGTAATGGAATGCTTAAAAATGTTGTTTCGCATCCTTATAATCCAGGACTTGAGCTATTCTTCAGTTTTGACCATTGCCATGCAATAAAAAATGCGAGAAATTTAATGCTGGCTCATGACATGACATCATCCGATGGTATAATTTCAGCGAAATACCTCTTTGATTTGGCTGAAATTCAAGAACACCTTGTGATTAAACCAGTTAGATACTTAACAAAGAAACATCTTTACCCTTCTAATTTAGAGAAGGTGAAAGTTAATTTGGCTGTTAATCTGTTTTCTCCTCAAGTAACAGCAGCTTTGAACTATCTTATTCATCATGGTGGTGCAGAATATTCTCACTTCAAAGACTGCATTGCAACAGTAAAATATATGGAAAACATGTACAAATACTTTCAAATTCACGATGTCAGCAATAAAACTCAATATATCCATCAAAGAGAACCTAACACTGCTCCATACACAGATATTCAAGATGCACGTCTTTCATGGCTGCTTAATGAATTCATCTATTTTATTGCTGACATACAGTTTACATCAAGAGAAGCAGGTATGGCTGGACTAACGAAACAGCAGAAGCTTTAGTTTTCACAGCCAGAAGCACATCTCTCTGCATCCCATATTTGATTGGTGATTTAAATTTTCATTATGTGTTAACCAGGTGCTTTAGTTCTGAATCCTGTCGAATCCATTTTTGCAAATATTCGACTTCGTGTTGGCTCAAATGACTTGACTGATTGTAGAGCAGCTGAATATGCACTCCGGCAAATTTTAAAAAGTGGTTTGATTGAAAATGTAAACACCAGTAACACAATGAGTAAAGTTCATTATGTCAGCACTGCAAAACTTGGAAATATTCAGGAAAATTTAGAAGATAATCAAATTAGCATTACCTTAAGCGAGATAACAATTAAGAAATTGGAGATGATGAGGGAGTTTGAAGGCAGTTATTTAGGTTCTCTTTCGATTGAATCTGCAGCAATTGCATTTTTATGTGGATATTTAACATGAAAGTGGAAGAGTCTGTGGAATGTAATTCATGTTTGTTTACTCTGCATGATGATTCTTGCAAGAAAACCAGTCTTCTCCTTGACTTGATCTATAACCAGGACAGAGGAAAACTGAATTATCCCTCTGAAAAGTTTGTTGGCTTAATTCATTATGTAATACAAGTTATCCTGGAGATATTACCAAGCTTACCTAAACAAGAACTGAAAATAATTTTAAAAAGAGTAATTGTCTCATATCTCAGTGGTAATCCCATGTTCTCATGTGAACTGCATAACGCCAATATTTGTAAAATTATTATATCGAAATTAATACCTCCACTGTTAACAAATTTTTGTAATTTGCAAACGCAAAACATAAGAAAAAAAAGTTATAATATTTACACAAAAAAACGAAAACTTTTAAAATTAAATTAAACTTTACAACTTTACTTACCGTGTCTAATTTTAGCCTGTTAATAATAGCTACGGATTTATAAGTCCAAAATAAATCATTTCTTGACAATAAACCATTCCATCTTCAGAATGAAAACATATTATACAATAACTCAGCAACTCAACTGCTACGGTCACCTGAACAGGCCCTATTGATTTAGTTTCAGCAACAGTTCCAATTTGTCAGATCTGAAGTTGCAAACTAATAATAAATTATTTTCAAATGTACAAAATAAACATAACTTGCAATGCTTAAAGGTGTCTTCCACTTAGCATTAAATTTTATGCTTCAATCACATCAAAATTCATAGTCAGAATTGAAGATTTCATCGTTATGCAAACACCCATCACAATAACCATTGCCGAAGCCAGCCAGACCAAAGCTTAATATACGATCATTGCTGATCATGTTGATACTGCTACCATTAC
Organism: Dorcus parallelipipedus; assembly: GCA_958336345.1. Taxonomy (NCBI): domain Eukaryota; kingdom Metazoa; phylum Arthropoda; class Insecta; order Coleoptera; family Lucanidae; genus Dorcus; species Dorcus parallelipipedus. The sequence continues at coordinate 38,956,332 of OY284482.1, read as the reverse complement.
ACAATTTATTTAAGAGCACTAATAAACTTATGATCATGACTTACTTCAACATCATCCAAAATCAACTTTGAAATCGTGACTTGACAAATAAGAAATGTCAAATGATGTTTTACTGTACTGTAGCTCCATCTAAGCACAGAAAAAAAGCTTTAAACTAAGAATGCGGCTAGCCGGATGAAGCACACTGGGCTTCAATAATCCAGGAAGCCGTGCTTTTAGTTTTAAATGCACTGGTTTTTCCTCTCTATTTTAACGTCAACGTACAGGCTTCCACTATACCAACAGCGCAATACTTTCCCTTTATTTTTGGACGGATTTGACATTTGTCCATTACTGCACCAGTATGTACAGTGACTTACTGATAATATTGATTTTGTGGAAAACTTTTCTAATCCTCTGCTGTCAGCCGTCCTTAAAGCTTATATTTTAGTTTTAAATGCATTGCTTTATCTTTCTATTTTAAAACGTTACTGTTTAGGCGTCCGCTATACCAACAGCACAATACTTCCCTTTGTTTTTGGACGGATTTCGCATTTTCCCATTACTCCAATGCACCAGCATAGTGGCTTACTGACAATAATATTGATTTTGTTGAAAAGGATTCATCCAACTGTCCACAGTTTCATCCAAGTGAACGATGTCGGGCAACAGTTGTGAAAATGTTCTTGCGAAAGGTTGCTTAGACATAGAAGAATTTATCAATAGAACAATTTGACAAAAATATACCTATAGTTTCCTCAAGATAAAAACTTTGCAGGCGACCGCAGAAGAAAATGCAACTAAAGTAGGAAAATTACAAATAAAAATGAAGATGTTAATTGCCTGACAACTACGTAAAACAAGTGGCGAGAAAGTGGATCAGTGGAATTCCCAAATTACGAAGATAATGGCATTCCCTAAAGTAATATTTTACGGTGGGCGAACTGAGGCTTACATAATTATTGAGAACATGATCTGGCTCTCAACAATGTATCAACTTATACCCTTGAGAATGAGTACAAGCTTTCGATTTATAAGCAATCTGAATTTGTAAATTGATAAATTCAGAAATTATTATAATAACGTTTGCAAATTTGATTTATTTTTCTTTAGGTCCAATTACTCTTTATTAAAATGCGATAAAATTTAGCAGCTTATTTCTAACTCAAGTTACTACTTGCAATTTTTTAGAACTCTTACCCAATTCTTACACTTTCTTCTTTAGATAAGTTCAAGCATTACACCAGGCAAGACTATCGTTTTCTTCATTTGAGTCTTCTCATGTTATCATCAAAATCTAAGAGAAGGTTTCATCATTGACGTGGTCATGTACTTTTGGACAATTGCGGTCCTTTGTCTTTTACTGCGAAGACCTATTTGAACTGTTTTATTTTAAATAAGTTTTATTTCTTAAGGCTCCATTGCTTAAGTGTGTAGGTGCAATAAATAATTCTTGGGCTTGGGAACTGTCAGGATATTCGGTTCTTAGTTTATATGTTTACTATTTTCATTTACTTCCCTCAGTTAATTTTACAACTTCTTGCCTCTGTAATGTTTAGGAATTGACAATGTAGAAGATATTCTATTATTCTATATATTGTTCTCCCTGTTCTTAAATCTAAAATTCTTTTAGAAATATGTGTTTACTATGTGAGCACAGTGTTTTCTGGATACGACTTTGCGCAGTGTCTGGAGTCGTACAGCAAATGAAAATGAGTAGAAAATAGTAGAAAGAAACTCAAGAAAATGATGGACTTTGCTTCTCCAAGTGTTTTCCTTTTCTATTTCGAGATAAAATCCTATTATTTTCTGTCTTAATTAAATTCTCCTTTGCAAATCCTTTGTTTTCCGCTGTAATTTCCATTTTATCTCCTCCATACATTTTGTATTTCAGTTCCCGTCTGCGTGATGTATTTTATTTTAAATAATATTCATGTTCGAAATCTTTTTTAGATTTAAACGAAACTCTCCGAACGATTTGCAGAATTCGTTTAAATGCCTGCCATTAATAATTATCAACGACAATGTAAATCACTGACAAACACGTGTAATTAGCGAACCGTTCGATTACAAGCGGGAAACCGAACGAACCGTACGGCGTTCTCGCAATAACGAGAGAACATTTTTCATCCGGTAGAGCCAACGTTTAATAACGTGGAAGAGTGCTCCTTATTTGTACCGCAAACTGCATTTCCGAGATTCTTGGATGGTTGGATTCAAGAACGCGTGAGTCGTTCGATCCGAACCTAAAAATAGAGCTCATGCAGGTCGTTTATGAATTATGAATTTCTAAATGCCCGGCAATGAATGTGGTGTAGTGACGCACGGTCGGAATATCGATGACTTTATTTATAATCCCCATGTTGGAATGTTTTTCGAAAAATGCGGCGTCTTAATAAACTTACGGTTTGTTGATTTGTTCTCGATCGGTTTACGCAGGTGGAAATCAATACGTACCTGGAACAAGAAAATAACATTTATATTTAGAATTATTTTGCTGAAATGAAAGTTTCAAAATCGAAGAAAAAAATGTGATGTTTTGAGAACTTTCAGGAGTTGTCTTTAACCCAACGGATTTCAAGTCAATAATTGAAGGTACTTAACGGATTGAAAGGGACGTAAGGAATTTCGCCGAGCAATTGAAAACTAATCTAAACTTGCAAATAACGCCAATTGCAGCAGTTTAATAACAGTCGTGACAAATGTCACTGCAAGTGAGCTCCCGTTTCGATTATCGTACGCTGGCTTATACGCCGCCATAAACAAGCTCTACGTCTTTCTCCTGTTATTATCGCAGGTGTTCATTGAAACGAAAACATGAACCGGGAGCTGGTGCAATTTACAGTCGTCGCAGCGGTAACGGGCAAAAAAAAGAGAACGAACAATCGTCTGCGGAAACAACAGCGATGTTGATGTTTCATTTAACGCGTTAAATAACAGCGGTCGTAAAAGCGGACGAAAACGGAATCCGCCAGAAAGAAATAATAGCAGGTGAACTGTTCTGAACGGTCGGATTACCGTGAGCGTTGTAAAATTTACATGGCGGACGTTAAGGTGATAAAAGGCGACGTGTGGAATTTGACGATTTGTTTTGTTACACTGTATAATAAACACATTCCACTGAAACACCACACGTTCAACATGTTACATAACGCGTTCCAAATCCTTTCGAATTATAAAGTCGCATACTTTAACATTAAGTTTTTTTTTTAGAGTAAATCCACAATTAGTTTGCAGACTAGAACCAACAAAAATAATTTCGTCTTCATTACTTTCATTCATGTTATTAGTAGCTTCTTATTTTAATAAGCAATTTGTTGATAAATTTTGGCTGCAAGTCGGTTGGATTGCAATGGATAGCTGAAGAGTAGCTCAAGAACTCTATGGCAATCCTGATGACCAACAAGACTTACGCAAAGATAGCGTGTAAATACAGCAGCGACACCGCGCGACAATTTTCTGACATGTAATTGTGCTGTGATAGGCAAATTCACCACCATGCTGCTGCGTCAATAAGCTACCATGCACGAGATGGCCAGTTGGTCGTCAGAATTGTGATGGAGTTCTTGAGCCACTCTTCTGCTGATTAGGCCTCAATTAGGGCCGACATAGCTATACAGAGGAAGCTAGGGGGCCTCGTTGCAATCCAGCCGACTTGCAGCCAAAATCTTGTGATTTGCAATGATACGTTAATTATCAGCTCTGGCCATCTCGTGCGTGGTAGTTTATTGACGCAGCAGCATGGTTGCGAATTTGCCTATCACAGCACAATTACTGGTCAGAAAATTGTTGCACGGCATCGCGGCTACATAGCAGTTTGATGATTGTATTTTGTTATACATAAATTAGAAAGGTTCCCATCATGGCAATTTTTATAAAACAATAAATACGTCATTATGTGTAGTCTTCCCGATCTTAACCTTCATACTTTCTGCCTTGTTGTGTGACATTTTTTCTTCATTCTCTCATCTTTTTCCCATATCCTCATTTCCATAGTTTCTGCTCTGTGCTACATGTCACTTCTTCTTCGCTTTGTCATCGCTTTTCTGTATCCTCATTTCGTGATTTTTGAGTTCTCTCACTCTTTCTTCTTGCTGGTTATGTTCGTTAGACCATCTTGATTCTTGCATCCTAAAAACGTGGTCAAACAATTTCCCATTAAAGCAGCAGTAGTCAATCCTTTTTTATTATTATTAATATTATTTTCGATGGTCACCTACCATCGAGTGTTTAACGTGTTAATGTTTTCAGCATTTTCCTTTTTTTACATCTTCCTTCCATCAAAGTTTCCAAATATTTGGATTGACCGACTTGTTTGATGCATTATTTTCATTCAGTTCATTCTGTCCTGTCTAGCATCGTTACTGAAAAAGAATCTCAATAACTACAAGTATTTGATCAATTTGTTCTTCCTGTAATGGCGGAACGTGTTTTGCCCGTGGGCAATTTTCACAAGACAAAAAACAACAAAGTTGCAAGAACAACTAGATTATGGGCAGAGAGGAGAAGACGGCATGATTGTAATAAGAATTTTAGAACCGTCGAGCTTCAAGTTTGTAAAACAGAGAAAAATGAAGACAAATAAGGAGGTCTTTACTCTATATTAGATGTAAGAAGTAGAGAGAAAGGATGTATCTTCTAGAGCGAGTTCGAAAAGAAATAAAAGAAGAGATCTTCATATCCTCAAGCGCCAATGCCGATTTGGTGATTATTTCTTGATGTCATGAAGTACGAAGCTAGACTATTTAATCACGTGAACTTCGAGATGCTCCGTCTTCTCGATCAACAGGACATCGAAAGAAGGCTGAAGAGGACCTTCGGACCTAATTTAACAGTGACCAATGAAAGCGTTGAAAAGCAGAACATAGTGTAAAGTGCAAGTTAGTGAAACAAAGAAGAAAGAACAGACAAAACTGTTTAGAATCTGAGAGACACCAATAGCTGATATCTTAGCCTAAGTATTACCGATATATTTAGGTTAAAATAAAATTGCTGACTGGGTGTTTTAGAAGCGAAATAAATAAACGACATCCTTAAGAAGTCGGAAAGTGACATATGATGTCTAATTTTCTAAGTATTCTTTATGTAATATCGGTTTTTAGACGGTATAAAAGTTGTCTGTGGAATGTCTCTCAATTTTTTTCAACAAGTTTTGCATACGTGTGAAAAACTAGCATACCAATATCTATCTTAGATTACACATATTTTTTTTCCGTTATTTTTGTATTGCCTGAGTTCTCAACTGTCCTCTTGATATCTTCATTATCTGGATGGAATTGTATCATTTTCCCAGAAGTAATTTCTACTTTATCTACCAAGGAAGACAGGGTAAGTATGAAAATACCTATTTTTAGTTTAAAAAAAACAAATTTTAGCTAAGGAAAATATTTGATTCTTATTCTTCTGCGATTGTTTTTGTCGTTCCATTTGTTCTCGTTTGCTTCGTTTTTTGTATTAAGCTCTCCATTCTTGGTGCCTTCATTTCAATTAATAGGTTAGGTTTGTTCGTAGTGCAGTCTGTAACTAGTTTGGAACCGCCAGAACGAGTCGCCAATCGAAGTAATGATCAATTTTGACAGTTACGCTAGATGCAAAACGTTCATTGGTGCATATTTCCAATGGTTACAGACAAGTCAGAACTGCTCTACGAACAGACCTAGTATTTTTGGGTTGTTTTTAGTTATTTTCCATATTTTTCCACAAAATTCGTAGCAGATTCCGCTGTTTGAAGACATCTCTGGCTGTTCTCATATCTTTATATTTAAACTGTCATTATTTAAACATGTAGTAAATAGATACATGAGATAATGCAGTAACTCTTTTGTCACTACGAAAGATAATAACATATTATCATTTTTTTCCAGCTGGGCGTGAATTCACCACCACCATCACTTTTACTACTACTTTCCATTGAAATATAAATTTATTTTGGATAACTATCATTCTACTTTTTTAATTCGAAGAGGTTTAGGTTACCTTTCTTTCCATGAATGTTTCTACGCAAAAATAATTGCCAGTGTCCTACTTCTTTTTCCTGAATCTTGTATTCTCCTTCGGCTATTTATTTTGATACAGTTTCATTAAATTTAATATCTTTCCGTTTGCTCCACTTCTTACTAAAGTTTGTCAATGAATGGTCTCTTGCTCTAAGTTTGCTTGGTTATTACATTTTTATTCGATTGGATGTTTCAATATACTTCCCTATACTCTCTCTTGTAAGTACCTACTTGTTACTGAAATTGAACGTTTTTAAATCGACGAAGCTCAGATACGCATACGAGTTTATTTTCCTTCTCGTTTATTATTTTTATACTCTGTTAAGAAATTTATTAAAAATGAACGTTGCGTTTTTCTCGATGTGCCTTTTTAATTTGCTTCATTGCTTCTTTTATTTCACCTATGCTCATTGTACCTGTTTTTTCTCATCTTTGTTTCTCTTTTTTTACTTTTTCTTAACGAATTCGTCGCCGTTTAACTAAAAATAAAGAATTAAACTCTCCTTATTTAAAGCATAATGTAAAGGAAATTTTGAAAATTATTATGTTTGTCATCTTTTGGTATGTTGACCAGAATAAAAGTTTTCGTTTTAATACAAAACTTTGACGTTAGTTACATACATAATATTTATGTTTCAGTGAACTGTTTTAATTTGAAATGAAAATGTACATGGTAAATTAAAAAGTGAAAACGTTAAAGCGCTTGTCTTAATTAGATCAATCTAAATTATGTATTTAACATTTTTGTCTGCAGGTTCAATAACCATAACATAATTGCTAGCAAGTAAGTAAGTTGACAAATGAACGTTTTCTTTTTTCTTGCTGTTGAGAACAGTTTATTATATTCATATGTACAGTGCACATACAATTTTATTTTAGATACGTAATTCATGAATAAGTTCAATGATATTTTTATCACAAAAAAAACAGTTCTGCGATATACAGGATGTCTATTTTTCGAGCCTAACCATGGGGATCTCGGTTATCTTAAGAGATACCAAGTTGGTTAAATTAGAACAAAGTTGCATATTTTTATCCCAATCAATAATCTTCAAACAAATTTCACCTATTTTTTACGGCTTTCAAAATATTCGAAAAAAAGTAAAAATCACGATTTTTGTTTTTATTTTTTTTTAATAGAAACCAATGAAGCTAGGTATTTTTAGGTCAGACATTGTTAAGGCACATTTTTATGAGGAATTTGAATATGCCATTATCTTTTTCATTTCATCAAAAATTACGAACAAACGACATTCAACTTTTTATTTTCTTATGAACACCATGATTACACGATTAAATGAAGCATTTTTTTCTGATTACAATGATGTATCATACTTAATGGTTTGAGTTAGATTCTGGACAAAATTTCGAAATCATCTGTTCTGCAAAGAGTGTCTTAGAAACAAAAGCAATTTTTTTGTTTCTAAAGAAAACTTAACAGTTCTGTATATTTGCACTTTACTATTGAACATAGTTTATAACAAAATAAAATCTAATACAATAAAAATAACAAAACAAACCATTACAACCGATGCTCACATTTTCCACCCTTTAGCTCTGTGTATAATTCTTCTTAAGTCTTCTTAAATTCAAATTGCCCTTCTTCTCATGTATTTCAAATTTGTAACAATACTTCTAATACCAACATCAGCATCGACAGGTACAATTTTATTTTTCATAGTACCCACAAAATATAATTTAAAGGGTTCAATTCTGATGACCATTCAGTTCAATGTACTCGTTCGGTTGAAGTCTTTAAGTTGGCTGCAGATATAAATTTTTGAAATAATTTGCGAGTTGATAAAGGACGTAAACGGACACCTGTACGTACAGGGTTAGTTTTATTAATGTTAACCCCCCTTTATTTTTTAATTATTAACTGATTTAAAAAATTTAAAAATTGGTCTTATATGGATTTTTATGTAGATTTCACTTATACTATCAGTTTTGCGGTATCGTTTTATATATACCGGGTGGACAAAAAAATATAATTTTTATTTATATATTTTTACATATTTTTAATCCTTGAGTCACCCTAATAACAAACATATAGATATCGTGTAATTGGTTTACTAGTTTTTGTGTTATTCGTCAATTATTGAAAACTTGATTGTTGTTTTTTTAAATACTTTTCAGTTTATCTAGAAGTATTATTTTAAGAGACAGAGAAAATCTTTAAATACAATAGTTGTGGGATTTTGTGTGTAATATCTTTTAGAGCTTTCACAGAAAACAAAAGCGCATCGCAAAGGGGAGAAAAAATTACAATTTTTGTTTTTTTAAATGCGACACCCTATACATTGTTCAATATAGTGAAATATCATTCTTTGCTGATTTCAAAAATATATAATATTTTGATACTTGGCAGTTTGTGAGATATTTGATTCTAAAATATCAATAAATGAATATTTAAAAAATCAGGGCTTGGAAAAATGTTTTTATTGTTAATTAATTTGGTTTGCTAACTAATTTGCTAACTAAAACAGCGATTTAGAAGTTTTTAAGCATTTGATTTTTTAAACTTAAATGTGTCACAAACAGCTGATCCAAATATCAACATATTATATGTTTTTGAAGTTAGCAAACAATGATATTTCATTATATTGAACAATAGGGTGTTCCACTTAAAAAAACAAAAATTTAATTTTTTCTCCACTTTGCGATGCGCTTTTATTTCTTGTGATAGCTCTAAAAGATATTACATACAAAATCCTACAACTATTATACTTAAAGTTTTTCTCTATTAAAATAATACTTTTAGGTACGCTGAAAAGTATTTAATAAACGACAATCAAGTTTTCTATGATTGATGAATAACACAAAAACTAGTAAACCAATTACACGATATTTATATACGCTTGTTATCAGGGTGACTCAAGGATTAAAAATATGTAAAAATATACAGGATGTTCCATTTAAAAAGATTATATTTCTTTGTCCACCCGGTATATATAAAACGCTACCGCAAAACTGATAGTATAAGTGAAATCTACATAAAAATCCATATAAGATCAATTTTTAAATTTTTTGTATCGATTAATAATTAAAAAAATAAAGGGGGATTAACATTAATAAAACTAACCCTGTACGTACCGGGTGTCCCAACGGTGTGTATTTCTTCTGTGGAGCCTATAGAAATAACAAGTAGAAAAAAAGAGATTAGGAAAGTTATACTAGACATCACGCGGCACATTTTAAAATTATTTTTAACTATACAGGTTGTTCCAGAAAATGGTGGTGTATAGAGAGAGAATTTTTTTAAATGGAACACCCCGTATAGTTTTACAAATTTAGATGTTCCGCGGATAGCTGATTACAAAAATATAAATATATATTGGTTTCGCTCAGTTATTTTCGTAAAAAAAAATTTTTTTCTTCGAAAATTCTTTAAAAATTTACATATTTTGAACTTATATTTCTGACTATGGAGATGACACAGACTTACGAAAATATAACAAAATATTCTTAGGACTTTGAACTTTATGAAAATATGAAAAAAGTTAAAATATCTTTTAGCATTATACAGGGCAAACAGAACTTGCGAAGCACTCAGTATCTCATTTTTTTTTAATGGAGCGACCTATTTTTTATTTCAGAAATAGATACTACTTAAGCTTAGCTTTTTACTGATATCGGGTTATATACCTTTATTTCTAACATTTGTTTAACTTGAAATATTGTTTTTACTACCATTAGAATTTTCTGGTTTTTAACCTTTTATTTTTGCAAATAAATTATAACCATAAATTTTAAAGCTAAAAACTACATTTTTTTAAGTAAATTTTCATTTCATTGTTGTTATGTATATCACTTCTTGTTAAATAATGAGTAAATATTATAAGTGACCGGCAGAAAGTTGGACACATATGTGAAACTTTTTTATTATTGATTTCTCAGAAAAATTTATTCTTTATGAAAGTTCCTAGAGCTTCCCAAAGTTAAAATGCAGACATCAAAATTTGAATACCGAGGAAATAAAAATATTTGAAGTGGACATAAGAGTAAAGTACCTTTATTTTCCAAGATACGCGGAAATATTATTTGAAAAGTTATTCAGAATTGTTATAAGATCTCAAATATGAAATCATGGCTGACTACGATGAAAAATTATTTTTTCCACATATTTACCTGTTTTTCTCGTATCAATGTGTATCGTAAAACATTAAATGTGTAAACCTGGACGTTTCTTCAGGTGTGATATAAATACACTCTGGGATTTAATTTTTGCTCATTTATTATACGAAAATTATAAATGGAAGGCTAAAATGTTCAAATAGTAGTAAAAACAAGGTTTCTAATGAAAGAAATGCTGGAAATATAGTTATGAAACCTGGTATCAGTAGAAAGCTAAGTTTAAGAACCCATTTCTGAAATAAAAAATAGGTCATTACATTTAAAAAAAATGAGATACTGATTGCTTTGCAAGTACCGTTTGCCCTATATAATGCTAAAAGATATTTTAACTTTTTTCATATTTTCAAAAAGCCCTAAGAATATTTTCTTATATTTTCGTAAGTCTGTGTCACCTCCATAGTCAGCAACATAAGTTCAAAATTCATAAATTTTTAAGGAATTTTCGAAGAAAAAATTTTTTCTTACGAAAATAGCTGAGCGAAATTAATATATCTTTATATTATGGTAATCATCTCTCCGCGGGCCATCCAAATTTATAAGAATAAACAAGGTGTTCCATTAAAAAAAATCGCTTTGTATGCACCAACACTTTCTGGAACGTCCTGTATAGTTGAAAATAATTTTAAAATGTGCCGCGTGATGTCTAGTATAGTATAGGCTCCACAGAAGAAATATACACCGTTGGGACACCCGGTATATAAATATAAAGCTCGTTGTTGTGAGAATGGAAAACTACCCGGATCGATGGGCGTCACGCGGCGTCGGTCGAGGCGTACTGAAAACGCACGGCGAACGTTTCCGAAAGGCTTAAAAATCCCTGTAACCTTAACTGGAACAAAACTAGGTTAATTGGGCGCGGTAATACGTTAATGCATTACACTTGATTTATAGACGCCCCGTAAAGTTCGGGATTTTCTCTAGGTAATCAACTTAATGTGGCGCTTCGCTTCCCGACGTCGGCTCTGATTTTCCGTACGAAAACCTTAATTAATTCGTTAGGAACGGCGCTAGCGTAATTTAAAAATAATGGCACACGAAATATAACTCGTGTGCAAATTTCACCGATTTAATTAAAAATGTTTGCACAGGCGGGGCTAACGTGGTGATTTTTTTCGTTTTTTTTTGAGGATTTGGACATCTGCGCGAATGTATTGTTAATTGCGAGTAGTAGTACAGTGCACTGGATACTCATTAAAAAGACAAACGTATTTGGTAGGATATGAAAAAAAAAATTGTCAACGAATTATTCGATAAAAATTGCAGCGTTACAGTGACCTGAAATTAAATTTGCTCATATTCTGCTCGCTTTAATTACCAGAATTTTCTAGCAAAATTGTTTGAAAATTCATTTAAAAAAGTTTGGACTAGTTTGGAAGTGATTATATTAAACTGGTAGGAGGTTGAAACCTCCAGTTTGTTGTTTTTTAAACATAACAGACATGTTATTTTAGAAAAGAAAAATTCAACGGGCATCCAACTTATCGAGATTTGATTTTTCCCTATACGTGACCACGCTGCAATCGACAGCAAATCGCGTTACATTTAATATTAAGTTTACTGCATGGGGGAGTTTTATATTTTCGCCGGAGTCGTCCTCGTGAAGGAGTTGTGTTTATGACAGTAAACAGACGTCGAATTTCCAAGCACGAAACAAGTCTTCGCACGAAGAGTTAAGGCTCAATTTATTATTTAACTAAGAAACTTTCCGTCTAATACCGACTCGGAGAACTTCTGCTTCCGCAAAACAAACAGCGGGAGTTCGTTCTCTTGTTGCCGGAAACTTGTCAGTTGTAAACCCGAACCGCATTTTATCTGGCCGATATGAAAACACTTTATGCACAAAAATCAAGACCGCCGGAGAGGCGGAATTACTACCTGAGCGAGTCGGGACGTTCCGCGTTATCTGGTTTTCTACATGGGTGGTTTTAAACTGTCGTCTTTTTTCTAGAGAAATTTGTCACGCGTCATTTTATCTCTGCGGTCTTTAGCATTTCACGAAAATAACCTGTCTTATACACGCTGCCTTCCATTCGACTACTGTTCTTTTTTTAGCGAATATTTTTTATGTGACGTAATCAATGGGAATGTTAATGCAAATTCCCCTGTCATTTTTTATTAAAAACATTCTCGTATTCAGATGTAATATAATTAAAAGAATCAATTATAACTTCTTAGCATCAACGTTTTCATTTATTTAGGACTCTTAAACGATTTTGACACGTGTTATCTTAATACATAAGTACACGTGCCCATTTTGGAAAGAGAGACATTTTTAAACGAAATTAATTGAACATCAGATCTAATCTAACGCCGAATTACTACGAAGGAACCTTCATTAATTTGGATGCAAATGACTTTAAATTAATAAACGCACAAACACAAACGTTTGTTTGCCGACGTGGTCATCCACGGAATTTATCCCGGAATTAATTCGGACCGGAACGCTGCGCTGCGTTTAACTTATTCACATTTCATTTCGCGTTGTGCTTGGCTGTGCTCCACACGCATAAACTATTAAGAGCCCCCAGTGCTTTACCATTTCAATCCGCAGTCACAATTACCCGAGCCCGAAAATTAACTCCGGCCTTCGCCCCTCTTAATTATCGGGCGTCGTTAAAAACGGCCGAATTCGAAATGGAGACGTGAGCGGTCCGATCCCAAAACCCGATTTGAATCCTGAAATATTCACCTGATTTAGCCCCTGCGTATTTTCGACGGAATTTATTGGGTCGCATGAAACTTTTGGGTGCGTATCAACGAAATTGTATTCATTTACGTGGATAATCCTGAGCGTCGATCCTTATGCCGGGAGGCATAAACGAATTATTCTAATTGAAAATACTAATCTCGTTTGCACGAAAACGACACAGATTCATCGAGGCAGGGATACGTAAATAGTACCAAATACAATTTCACCTAAATAACGATGGAGCTACCCTCGCCCTTCAATACGCCACCCCAGGAGACTAGTGTGTCGTCCTCGTCCGATGATGGTATTTGCAATGGTGGCCATGGGATTACAGATTACACGTTTCGAAAAATAAATTCCAATGATATCAGCAAATTCAGAAATTAGTAAGAAAATAAGAGTGTTATGAAAGGTGTTACTTAAGTATCTAACAAAGTTCATAATCTTTTTTTGGAAGACATTATTTATGGTGGTGCCGCAGAGCCCTGTATTGGAACCGTTTTTATTTATTCTGTATTTAAATCATCTAGCATTAAAAGTATACGTTTGTAATATTTTTAATTAAGCCGACGACTCCTATAAATTAATTACTGGAGAAAAAAGTTAAGGAAATATTACAATTTAGAATTATGGGCAAAGGATAGATAATTCCAATGGAATGGTTTTTAATTTAATTTTTGGTTTAACAACATGAGAATAAAGAAATCTGTGTCGATGGAAAGTTTAGGCAACCACTTTGAGAAACTTCGATGTGGTTGTCATTAGCACTTTTTGTGGCAGCAAATTGAAACATAATAGAATTGAAATATTTAAAGAAATGCAACGAAAACAAAATTGAATTTATGTAGTGAAAAAGGATAAATGTCTAAATGGCATCACCTAGAAGCAATGGAAAGATTTCAACGAAGCTTGGTGAATATGTTTGTCTTGAATGAAGTATTAAATGATTACATTTGCAAAACGATACAATTAAAACAAAAGAAAAAAAACTAATAATGTGTAGAATCACCGTATTGAACTCGTCTAGGCGTCTAGAATCTAATTAAGTGATTAATTTCTTCTTGAAGCAAGGAATTCTAAGCCACTTGTACCTCATGCCGCAAAGCTGCTAAAGTTACAGCAGGTAGAGGCAAATTGTTAATTCTGCTTCCCATCATATCCCATACATGATCAGTGGGACAAAGATCAGTACTCCTTGGGGACCACCGAAGGATGTCTATTCCTGATTTCTTCAGGAAGGTTATTGCGCTATAGGCACACGAGGCTGAGCGTTATCCTTCTGGAAAAGAGCACCTGGTATGCCTCTAACATAAGAGAGAGCAACTTCTTGTAGAACATCCCGAATGTAGCGTTCCGCTGTCCTAGTACCGTGGACAATTCCCAAAGAAAACTTGCTTCCTGCACTGATACTAGGATACCACTAGTACCACGGGGCGAGCAACATGACGTTCTACGGTATGTTATAAATTACGTCGTTCACCTCGACGTCTTCTAACCCGTTGTTGTCCGTCGTGAGTTCCCAAACAAAACCGAGACTCATCACTAAAGATAACTGAATCCTATCCATGGTTCCAGTAATTGCAGTTACGGCAACATTGGAGACGTTGACTTCGGTGATCTCGAGTCAAAGGTAGTACCAACTGAGACCGATACGAACGTAGTCCAAATGCCCTAATCCTGCGATATACTGATGACATAGAGATCGGTCTTCCCAGGCATCGGCATCAGTATTGTTAAAGAGAAAGAAGCAGAAGGCTTCGATCTTGTCGCTCCGTAGTCCTTTTCTGAGCTCCAGTACCATGGACGTTACGACGTTCTTCCTCTATCCAAGTACGATTGCATCTGATGACTGTGGCAATATTACGATCAGTCCTTATTGCAATTTCTCTAGCTTCGCGTGAACCCACTATTCTGCCCCTTTCAAATTCAGTCAGTTGGTGGAATTGTGGACGTCTTGTTCAAAGCATTCCCTAAATTCTTAACAATACTAAATTTGACAGTAATTCAATGTGCCAAGACAGGATATATTTGTCCAGATGGTAACAAAAAGTCTGAAGAACAATGCACCTAAATATCTTGATGCAGTTAACCAATTTGTTTGAGAATGTAATCATTTAATACTTTATTCAAGACAAATATGTATAATTTATCAAGTTTCGTTGAAATATTTCCTTTCAGGTGATGCATTTTCTATGGAAAGCAGTATACAAAACAAATATATATATAATATAATATAATATAATATAAAATATAATATAACAAAACGTAAACTTTATTTGATGAACATAAACATAACATTTGACAACAAGCACAAAGGTTAATGTAAATGAAATTAAATTAAAGGAAAAGCGTCTCCTTGGTACAGCTGTTTCAATGAGGGGTCAATTCATATCGCAGGCTTTGGATACTCCGGTGAAGTCGATTGGCATCGTTTCTTTAGAGAATGTGTAGAAGGTAGAGATCAGACGGGAACATGCAGCTGGGTTCGACGAAAGAAGCCCTTTAGAGTGTCTTTCTGGAGACGTCTTTCCTTGCCTCTTCTGCCCATCAATGAAACGACCTGGCGCCGACGAAGTAGGTGTACATAGTTGATGTACGGTTTCCGGACTATACAGCACTAGCGGGTAAGGCGCATGGTTTGCCGGAGTGTACAGTTCCAACGAGTGAGGTGTATGGTTGGCCGGACTATACAGCACCAGCGGGTGAGGTACACGGTTTGCTTGACTATGCAGCACTAGCGAATACTGGTTTGCATTGATACGAGTTCTGAATTTATACCCTTGTTTTGACGGGGATTAGGTCTGTTTGCTTGCTCGAATCAGTGTTGAGCACAGTTGCGTCCTATTGTTCTTTTGTGCTTGGTTGGGTGGTTGATCAGAAATGAATGGCCTTGGCGATCTAATTCGTTAAGGGGCTGCCTTAATTTTGTTTATTTTGACGGTCGTCATCGTGATCCTGTCATCTGTTATCGTGACATTAGTTGACGTTTGTCATTGTGACATTTGTAGACATCTAGCATCGTGACATGTTTTTGTTGGTCTCTGTGCAACGTGTGAGCCCCCACAGTAGGATAAGGAAAAGGAATAATAAAAATTAGAGAAAAGATTATTGTGATGGTGTAGGTGCCTCGTAAAGATGAAATCGCAGAAAGACAAAAATGGCATTCGATGACGGCAGTGTGGAAAATTTAGGCAGTTGTATTGAATACACGAGACGTTAGAAAAGAAAGGAAAGAAATCGAGGTAAATGAAACAAGAAAGAAAACAGTAGAACTAAAATGAAGTTCCGTTATTGTAGAGAGAGAGAGAGAGGATCAGGATAAGAAAGTAAAAAAGCAGAATAGCTGAGGACGATAACTGTGTAGAGAATATGATACAAGACCACAAATGCTATGATTTATAAATGAAAATAAAAACTGCACAGTTGATTTATTTGGAGGTTAAAGAAGTGCTATTTCCTGATACTTTTTGCAAAAAGTACCTATCGAATATTTATTACCATAAAAATCTGGCCATTATCCCGTACTTATAGAACACATTAAGATTCTACTTGAAAGTATAAAAGTGTTGTTTTCTTTGAAGACCATAACGTGCTTAGATTAAGGTAGAATTTTTCGCTATTTCAGTGCCCACTTTGATGAGGTCTGCGGCGTCATCGTACTTGTTAATCTTTTTCGTCCATTAATATTCAAATGAGGGCACAAAAACCGTACGAAACGGCGGAAAAAGGCCTCGCAGTTAGTTCTTATCTCGCAGTTATTTACGGCCCGACCGAAATTATTATCACGAAGTGGGGGGTTATTTAAGGGCCAGAGGTCAACGCGTCGTCGGGGTCCTTGTTTTTGTCCGGTCTCTACGTTGTAAATTCTCCTAATGAATTTCACTTGATATATTCGCGCGGCGTGTCTTGTATCCGACAACGACAAATACGTTTTTCATTAGCTGGTGGCCGTTTTTGTTCGGGTTTAATCTATTTTAAAAAAAAAGGGCAATTTATTTTCGAGATAAGCGAATTAATTATTATAATTAAAAATGTATTAAATTAAAGATTTTTTTAAATATACATTCATTATAAACGATAATTTTTTTATAAGATATTTTCCTTTCTTATTAATAGTTAAGAAGCTATTGAAGAAATCCATACCAGTGATGCACCCTGTATTTAAGAAAAAAAATTCTCAGTTTACTTCTATTTTTTATTTCACAAAATCCTTTAACCGGACACTAAAGGGGTTCGACAGCTTCGTCGAAGCTGTGGAACGACGGTGAAACGTTAAGTGTATAGTGCGAGATTTAGTGTCCGGTTAAAAGATTTTGTGATACAAATTTCATCGGACAAGAACCAACTTTAACTATTTTTTATTGTTGTTTCTATTTTATAACACCTTTTTTTATTGCATCTATAGTTTTCGATATCAATTAAACCAAACCACGCTTGTCTAGGCGAGATGCATTCGATGTATTCATTCATTCAAAATCATGTATATTGGCAAAGAGATTAAAAGTGTTAAGAAAAGTAGGTATCTAAAAATGAAAAATGGTATAAAATAATTTGTTTGCCTGTCGTTTCTACATGTGGGATTCTTGCAAGCATAAAACTGCAATAATGCTCGGACATTGTTGGGATCTTCGTTCAAAGCTCTGGTATTCCGGTTAAACTTGAGCTCTGACGAGCTTTGAAAACGTCGTCAATAGTGTTAGCCGAGTATTAAAAGAAAATACAAAAACAATCTATCATAAAGGCCGCAGAATACGAGAGCCTCTCCAAGGAAACGTTTCAATAACCTTATTGTGTCGCACTTTAAAAGGGCTTGACTCCTTCACCCTCGTCAAAGGAACAAAAAAGTTTACAAAAGTGCTCCATCAAGCGTACACTTAAATGTCTGTACGCCGGCTGCGGAGGTAGCATCCAAGGACCTGCGCGCTCGTAAAATCAATTTATTACACGAGGAATATTTGCCGTTAATTACACGTAGCCGGGGCGAAAAAATTCGCCTTACGATGGCCCAACAAAAATCGCAAAAATGAAGATTGATGAGGTGGCGCTTTAATTAGAAAAGTTCGGCCCGGCTAATTATAACTGATAATATCGATTTCGCCTTGCTCGTTTTTCGGGCCCGTTGGCTGCGAAACGAATGCGATTGAATTCCTGGATTAATTAATTGGAAAGAAACGCGCTGCGAAATGTTTTGTAAACGTTACCGGTTTTTTTTCCGCGAAGCAACAACGTTGGTAAATGTTTTTTTTCAAGCTTCTATTGTTTCCTGGTTTTGTTTTCCAAAAGTAACAATATCAAACATTATTCGGAAAAGTATTTCACAAACAAACAAAACTTACCGATACTATAGTATTTCATTTCAGTAATCCATGGAAATTCTTGATTAGCCTTTAAAAACCCTTTTCACTATAAAATAGTGTAATAGAATAGGCTCTCAGTGATTCAAGTATCCAAGATATTACTTGCCGGTTCCTCGGAGAGACATTACTAAATGATAACACCGTCTCGTGTTTCTTGTCTCCCACATGAATCAAAGCCAAGCCGAAACGCTTCTTGCACGTAAAGATTTCCGAGAACGAACCACGTCTCCGGCAGTTTCGCAAATAATCGTTTAAATCCTATTGTTAGTCGGCGAAGAACAAGCGAGGCATAAAATTTAAATTAGGTGAAGGTAAAGCAAGCAGCAACCGTCAGATGCAAGAATTACGAGGACTCCGCGAGTGCGCCAAACGAGTTGCTAATTACTTCCGCGCTTTCGAGCGGTTCCGCGGGTTCCAGCCAAAAGGCGGGCCGCGATTTCGGAGTTTATGCGGCGCCTCTTCATTTTACGTCGAATGGAGTTGCGATTATCGCTGGAGTTCCCGAAATTACGTGCGCTCGAACACACACGGGAGGCGATGATTCCGGTGTGCAATCGCCGTTGATTGCATTCCTAATTGCTAATTGATATTGATTGGAGGAATACTACATGCATTAGTATGAGATAATTAGTTTAATATAGCAGGTTGATATTATGTGACGATATCAAGAAAACGTGCTATGTTAGCTCAGCCTGTTACTTTGGATACCAAAAATGCTATGTTTTGTTGATGATCTTAAAATAATTGTCTTTAGAAAATTTTTGTTCCATTTTTCTATTCTCAGGGTTCACGGTAATTCACATAATAAATTTTTTTCTAATCTCTCTTTTTTTATTTAATTTATTTTGTTTTATTTGAATGAATACCTCACACAAACCTCAATGTGACTCCTTGTATTTGCACGACAAAGACCTCACTTCCACCCTTCTTTGTTATCATCTGCTACTCGCTTTTTTTCAATTTGTTTTTATTTAATGGCGAGAGGCTATATCTACTAGCAATTGTATTCCTCGATGATATCAGCTAACTTATCCGGAATCAAAAAGTTCTTCGCATGTTATCTCGACTTCGTGAAGTTCTTTAAAATTTATATCTCTAGCTGTTCCATTGAACGAAACATTTATGGTATTCTGCATGGGCAACATCCGACCTATAGACTGGATGAGGAAGAATAGTCCATCCAACCCCATCAGTTTTTGCACTATGGGGTCTGCGTTGTCCTGATGGTAGATCACTTGATTTCTATTTACTAACGTAGGATATCATCGTGCATCCTGTCAAGTTGAGCACAATAAAAGTTCAACATTAGACGCATGGCCAATTGGATCACATCAAACGCTGAACATTGCTTTTCTTCCAAAGAGATCTTCGTAACGACTGGAGCTGGTGCTTGTCGAGGATTATGTCACTCTCTAAAGGGTGAACTCGGCAAAATCCGGACACCTTTGACAGTGCATATCTTAGTAATCCTTGCATCAAGGTAGCTGCTATTTAGCATCAATATAAGCAGAATATACAAAAACAAAATCTGTCAGTACTATTGTCGCCGTGTCATTAGTTGTCAAAATGGTTTCGTTGGAATTGGAAAGAAGAAAACTGATTTTGCACGAACATATGCAAAATAAAAACGCGAGTGTTCGTCAGATCGCTAAAACTTTAAAAATTCCCAAATCTACGGTTGCAGATGTCATCAAACATTTCAAAGAACACCTTACTATCCAAAGAAAGTCTGGAAGTGGGGGTGAACATGGTCAAACTGAACATAACTTGCCCAAAAAGGTTCTTCAAGCAAAGAATCCAAAGATTTCATCCGGTGAAGTTGCTGTCAAGGTAAAAAAATCCCAGACATATGTGCAGAAAGTTAAAGCCAGAGCTGGATTAAAAAGTTTTAAAGCCCAAACAGTACCTGATAGAGATGCAAAACAAAATTTAAGAGCAAAATCCCGCTGTAGAAAGCTTTATGAAAACAAATTAACGACATCCAAATGCATTGTTATGGACGATGAAACCTACTTTTCAAAAACTTTAATTATATCGCTGGGCAGGTTTTTTATACAGCCCGCAATCGCAAGGATGCTCCTGAAGCTTACAAGCGTAAGACTAAAACAAAATTTTCACAGAAATGTCTTGTTTGGCAGGCCATCTGCACCTGTGGCTTGAAAACCACCCCCTTCATTACTTCTGGAACTATAAACTCAGAGATATACCGCAAAGAATGTCTCCAAAAACGCCTGTTGCCGTTCCTTAATAAACATGACAGTAAACCATTATTTTGGCCAGATCTGGCAACGTGTCATTACTCGAATGAAACGATCCAATGGTACCTTGATAATGAAGTAGATTATGTTCCTAAAGAATTTAACCCACCCAATAGCCCAGAACTCAGGCCAATTGAAGAATTCTGGTCTATTGTGAAGACAATCTTGAAGAAGAATGCCGCAATGATCACAACCATCGACCAGTTCCGATACAAGTGGCTTTGGGCGTCTCGAAAAGTTGATAAAGTCATCGTACAAAAACTTATGCGACGAGTGCGCCATAAAGTTCGCTCAGTAGCATATGCTACAAATTCGGAATAATTTAATGTACTATAATTTTTTAGTATTGTTGAGTAGTTTGAAAATAGATATTTGCTTTTCTCAAAAATTTTGGGGTTTCTGTTTTATAGCCTTTTTTAAGTGTCCGGATTTTGCCGAGTTCACCCTTTATGATACTAGGGATTCTTTTAAAGACTTTTTTTTTAATCACAAGTAATGGTTCGTCGCAGAAAACGATGGATTTTGGAGTAATTCTAGACCAATGTTTACACGTCTTTAGCCCCGAGGTTCATTTGAATCATGTGGAATTTTTATAGAATGTTTTATAATCTTATAATCTTGAATTAGCTTCCGGTTAGAACCGCATCACGATGACTTCTTCTACTGCCGACGTTTCGTTCTCCATTGCAGAAGAACTTCCTCTGGGCTACTGCTGCTGAGTAGATATGTCTGTTGTCTTGGTATTTATAGTGGTCGGTGTGGGTAGTGGGTAGGAATAGTGAGAAATAGGTATTGTGGACGTAAAAGCCAGTATTACGGTTCCGGTTATTGGGGTGTCTGAGGATTTCTGAGGATTCACGGATTTTACGATCGAAAAAAGGAGATGAGCGGTTTAGAAGTTTTGTGTCGGAAAATAGGATTTGGTGACCGGTTTCTAGTTTGTGTTCAGCTAGGGCCAAGCCAGTTG
This sequence comes from Dorcus parallelipipedus, assembly GCA_958336345.1. Classification (NCBI taxonomy): domain Eukaryota; kingdom Metazoa; phylum Arthropoda; class Insecta; order Coleoptera; family Lucanidae; genus Dorcus; species Dorcus parallelipipedus. The sequence continues at coordinate 38,934,952 of OY284482.1, read as the reverse complement.
CTTGTAGTAATCTAGTACAGCGTTCATGTTCAGTGCTAACAAATCGTTTTGTTTCACCGATATAGGTATACACGCCCACAGGAACATGGAATTCGGTACACACCCTCGGATTGTAAGGGAATGTGGTCTTTTGTGGAGGGTAGGCAGTCTGAAAGTTTCGTCATGGGTAAAGTAAATGGATTTGATGTTCGGTTGTTTGAGAATTTTGACGATTCGATCTGTTATGGATGTAAAGTAGGTAAGCTGTAGCGACTGGGGATGTATCAGGTTCAGGGCGCGTGTGGTGGAATTTGGGTGAGATGACGAGAAATGGATCTTTTGTAGTTGTTATTGAGTAGGACTTTTGTTACGTGGTTCAGTTCTAATAGAGTAAAGGCGCGGCTGACTAATGAGTTTTTGAGAAGAATGATGGTGTGAATGTGCATTCAGATAGCGACCAGTATGGATCGGTTTGCCATACACAGAGTATCCTAAGCCCTGAGGAAGTTCTTCTGCAATGGAGAACGAAAGGTCGGTAGCAGAAGAAGCCAACGTGACGCGGTTCCAACTGGAAGCCAATTCAAACATGGATGGCAGCCGCGGAAGCCTTCAAATTAAACTTACCATACCTTCTTAAGTGACACCAAATGGTTGAAATAGAACTCCCTACTGGGTTAATAGTAAACGGTGCTTCACTTCCTAATCTCGTATAACAATAGCTCAAGAATTCTTCACTTTTGGTTATTCGTTGTAAGAAGGCAAAATCAAATATGGATTAAAGGTAATGTAGGGTATTGTTTAGAGAAGCACACTCTTCGATTTGCAAAAAAAAATATACCTTGTTACCTTCAAACGAGAGTTGGTTAATAAAGAAAACCTAGCCCCAATTAATAGCTTCTTAAACAAATCATTAAAAAAATTTAACTTGAACTAAAAATTGTCGCGGACGCGCTTTGTGCCGGTATTTATACGGTAAAACAATTGAATTTTCCGTTTGATTTTGCGCGCTACTCACTGGCTCTAATATGTGAAGCAACCCCGACCGCAGCCGTTTAGAATAACGGTGCAATCACCGTCCATTTGCTGTAGGTTATGTTACCTCTAGTCTTCTTGAACAAGCATTTCCATAATTTCTTCCAATTTTCATATTTCCGTCTACCAGAACTGAATGTATCTACAGTAGCGGACAAAATTATATCAAGATTTTTTACATGTAGAATGAATGAATAGATCACTAAGAGGTTTTATCCAGTACGCGTAGTGCAATGCCGGACGCTGGTTCCATATAGTTTCGGAACTTTGCGATATTTTTTCATGTCGCCAGAGGTCGTTTTCGTTTACACATTTGTTTCATTTATTACACCGTTATTTTATGTTTGAGTTCCCCTTTTTTCCGCAATTTATGGTGTTTCCTTTAATAATATAGATGGGTAAGAGCTAAGGACCTCGATGAACCTCTCCAGAGAGCTCTTCTGGAAGGGTAACGGAAAGGAAGAAATCAGGTTGAATTCGCACGTCAGCTTGAAATTCCTAAGAGCACTGTTTGCAAGCTTCTGAAGCGTTGTAGGTTTAATGGGGGTAATGTGAAGAAAAAGAATAGTGGCCGTCTCTGTTGCCCAAATTCTCTTGTCGATAGGAACATTCTTCGCAATCCTCGTCCGACCGCGTTTGATATGCACCGGGAACTTTCATCGCCTACAAGCTGCTGGACTACATGGAAGTCGTCTGGTTAAAAAGCCATTCATTTTCGAGAAGAACAGAAAGACTAGAAGGGCGAAGCATCATTTGATCTTGACTGCGAACTGGTGATCCGATGTCTTGGGATCGGACGAAAGTAGTACTGTTCGGATCTAATGGAACTAAGTACTGGGAAGAGCTTGAGAAACGTTTGTTGGATTAAAGAATCACAAAGGTGTTCGAAAAATTCAAGTAATTGGAGCAGGTTTGGCGTTTGGCGAAACATCATCCAGAGCCACCATTGACTTCTTGATTGAGTCTATGCCTAGAAAATGCCAAGCTGTAATTGACGCCAAAGGTTTCGCTACGAAGTACTAGACTAATCTTCTTTCGCCTAACCTGACTGTCGTATTCTCAAAATTAACTTAAATTCTTTTGATTTTTCTAAGAAATTGTTAAATGAAGTTAAGCTCTGTTATAATTAAAAATATCTCCTGGTTTTTATTAGTCTGTCAATGCTATTTAACTAAATAAACTAATTTTCTTCATGTTCTAACTAAAAGTTGGCCGAGCACCGAGCACTTATTTCACGTCCTGCAAACCCCGTTCTGGCTCCACCGGTTGGTACCTAGTTGTGGCTGGATGACTGGTTTTTGCTACCTCCAGAAGCACCTCGTCAATCAAAATTAAACGGCATTAGTTGTGTGTAATGTTTGAATCACATATACAGGCCTTGGTACTGATGAATTGCTATTTTAACTAAGCTTATCTGCTTTTCTTTCCTTCTCTTTTGCAGCAGGGTATCACAGCAATATGTGAGGTACGGTTGCTAGAATTTTAAATTTAAATTTACCGCCCCCGGAACTAAATAAATTCCCCTGGCCAAAAAAGAAATTTTACGACCACCGTCGCCGTCATTTTTCACGGGGGTTTCTTCGCATTCAGAATTAAAACAAAGCGCTCAACACTTTTCTCATTATCCCACTTGGACGTTTAAAGGCAAATTAGCCACCTGGCAATTACGTCATTACGCGAAGCCGCTGCCGTCGTAAATTCGACGCGCTTTTCAAGGCGTAACGACGCCGCGCGCGAAGCACAGCAGTGAAGTTTTCAATTAAGACTAATCTGTTCGGGGCGTTTTTTTATTGCAAGGGGGGAGGGACGGTCAGAATTTGGGTTAAACGCCGGATTAAAACTTAACGTCGTAAAGCGGCGTTACATCGAAACACTTTTATCGTCCTCTTAATCCTTATTGTGCGATGCGCGAACTTGCCAGCAGCTAGCAGGTACACCCCTTCCCCTGCGATGAAACTGCCAGGGTTTCATTTCGTATTAACAAACTTCATGATAACTTCCTAAGATGATTATGCATCTTCCGTGTTGTGCTGCAAATCTAAGGAAGTTCTTTTAATCTGCTCTGAAACGTTTTGAATAAGGAAAATAACGTGCGACAAAATAAAAAATGTGTTGGAAAACAAAAGATAGTCGACTTCAAAACGAAAGTCGCCACCTTGTTCCACCAAATAATAAATTAATAAAAAAAATAAAAAAAGATAATCGCTTTTCTAACAACTTTGGATTTTGTTGTTTTTTGCTTGTTCAACAAACTTGGATTTTTACAAGTAAAGCAAAAACAAAAGACGGTCGGTTTCAAAACGAATTTCGACATCTTGCTTCTGCAAAAGAAGATCTTATTAAAACATGAAAAAAATAAAATAAAAAAAAATGAAACAAATCATATATCTGATTTATAGGAAACGCTGAAGATATAAATGATTTTTTTTATAAATTCTGTCAAACAATACACCAAGCAAGTACACGACGATATTATCAAATTTTATTTTCGCAACCGATTTCAAAATTTTTCAGGTGAATTTAAATTCCGTTCTCTCAGTAATTCTGATGTAATAAATAAAAGATGTTCTTCAAGTTCGTGCAAAAAAATTAATGGCGTATTTGGTAACACCAAAATTAAAACGAAAAAAAAATTCAAAAAATTCATACCGACACACAGTGGGCTCAAACAGATAATTAAGGGAACTTTATTCAAAAAATCATGTATTTTATTGATATCAAAAATTAACACATTTAGTTTAAGCAGACTCTTATTAAGTCGGAACGACCCCTTATTTGACTGAAAATATATCCAGATGTTTGTTTTGTATTGAAGAAACTGAAAGAATAGTGTTGACATTCTCAGTGACTGTCATTGTCTCATTTGATTCTACGTCATTTCACAATATTATTCAGTATTGTTTATCAATAAATATTTTAGTTTTTGCAATGTCGAACATCATCGAAGGTTTATAGATGTTTACAGTGTATTAATTTAGCTGCATCAACGAAAAAATGAATATTATTAAGGACATTTGATTTGTCTTGAATTGTCTTATATTCTAAAAGCCACATCTTTTTTTGCAAGAGTTTGCATATCACTAATTATGTATTTTACTACTCTTAAAAATGCAATCTTTTGTTTTCTAATCAAAATACGTGCCCGAACTTGCCCCTTTTCTGACTTTTTTTAATTATTGTTTGTTATAGATAAAACGAAATACAAGAATTTATTCCTAAAGTGGTTAACTCATAAACATTTAACTCATGTAAAAATGTGAACAATTAAAAGTTTTTGTGTTTAGTAAAGACAAGATGACGGATTTACAATATTTAAATAGAAAAAATGAATATTTTATTAAAACTAGAAGAAAAATGGAAAAAATGTCGAATCTCATCACGGTTTCTTGCTGGTAATTATTCACGGTTAGAATAAGCTCATCAATAAATAAGTATAAAAAATTAACTGAAGCTTCTATATACATTTTTTTTATTTTATTTTTACTAAGATAGTACATCTAACTACTTAAACTAGAAATTTTTTGACTATTTTTTTAACTATAATTTCTTAATATATTCTTCATTTTACAATAATAAATTATAGTTATACGTAATTATGCCTTTTTGGGTCAATTTTTAAATACACTGATCTTTCGTTGTTGATTCAATAATAAAGTTCTCCTAATTTACTATGTGAGACCACTGTGCGACATCCGACAATTCCTTGTGAAATGTTTAGAACCGCTAGACGAACGGACGGTGTCCTTCACCCACAATAAAGTCCCCCCCCTCCCGCTCCTGTTCGAGACGTAAACATACCGATTAAAGTGCCCTGCCCACATATAATAATAATAATAATAATAATATTTATTGTCTTTTCAAGCTACAATAAGAGCTATAAGACTAGTCACAGAGAGCCATTTTACTTTGGCGCCTTAAGTAAAACAGAAACAGATTAAAACTGCTTATCAATAAATAAACATTTAGTCAATGTTGAAATGAATAAAACATAAATCACAATGTAAAACACGCAACATAAACACCATTAAAATTACATGCTCGATGCCACAGGTCAGAGAGCCGCAAAACAAATTTCCTTCAAACTATATGGACATAGATTTATAAGAATTGATTTAATACGCTTTTTAAAGTGTTTGACAAATTTGATGTTTTTTACATCTTCAGGTAGTGAATTAAATATCTTCAAGCCATAGACCATGATACTGTTATTAAAACAAGCAGATTTATGTATTGGAATATTAAAATCTTCCTTATATCTTGTATTATATCCATGAAATTCACTATTTTTGTTAAATTTATTTTGGTTTGTGAAAATATACTCCAAGAGCCTGAAGATATATAATCCGTACAAAGTCAATATTCCATAACGTTGAAAATATGGTTTACATGATGTTCTATTGTCTATGCCAGCGATCACTCGAATCACCCTCTTTTGAGCGATGAAAACGCTTTTAAAACACGCTGAAGGTCCCCAAAAACAAATTCCATACGCTAACCTGCTTTCAATTTGTGCATAATAAAATGCTAAGATCACATCAATGTCCAAGACCTGTTTTATGATTCTCAATTGGAAAGCTAAGGAATTTATTTTTGATATCATATTATTACAGTGCACCTCCCAAGACAGGTTCTGATCAATGACTACGCCTAAAAACTTTATAGAATTAAATCTAGCTAGTTTAGTATCATTAATGGTAATATCTAAGTCCATATCCTTTTTATTTATTTTATGATGAAAGTGTATATAACCAGTTTTAGTTGCATTCAAGAATAATTTCTTTTGAGTAAACCAATGCTGTAATCTCCTCAACACATTATCGCAGTCCTTACTTTTAACAATCACAGAAGTATCATCTGCATACATCAATGAGAAATGATCACCCAAATAATTTGGAAGATTGTTTAAGTAAAGGAGGAACAGCATAGGTCCCAACACTGAACCCTGTGGTACACCCAAGACAATATTTAATTTTTCAGAAACATATTTTTGACGTACATTATCATAGTTACATAATATTTCGACATATTGGGCCCTGCTATGAAGAAAAGAAGCGAACCATTTCCCTACGACTCCGCGGAACGCATAACTCTCCAAACTTTCTAATAGCAGCTCGTGATCGACGCAGTCGAAAGCCCTGCTGAGGTCACAAAAGAACCCAACAGGACACTCGCCCGCATCAATCAAAGCATATGTTGTGAAAATTAAACATACCATCCCTTGTAAACATTGATTCGTCGGCGAAGAGAATGTTATTAACAAAGTTCGGATTGTTTGTCTGTTCCCGGAGTAACCACCGACAAAATCAAATTCGTTGGAAGTAATCTGCGGGCATCAGAGCTTGCACTCTTTGAAAATGGAACGGGTAATTGTTCCTCACGAATAATTTGCCAAACAACAAACTGCACAACTGACACAAAGGATCTGCTGTTTCGCAAAAGGCGATCTCGGTTACACTGGCTGTGCATACAAACGTCTTGCAGCCAACGCATTTATCGATTTATGCTATTTTTGAGTTTTGGCCGATCGATTTTATTAATTAAATATCGATTGAAAACGGACGCTCCGACACTTCACATATTCAAGAGAGCGTCAACTAAAAATGCACATAACTTTTTATGCAAATGTTGCACAAACGAATTTTTTGCAAAATATGAAAGAGAACATTCAAATCTATCGGTTTGGCCGATCGGTTTTGTTGATTACCGATCGAAGATAGGCCTTTTCAATCGATAATTAATCATTAAAATCGATCGGCCAAAACTCAAAAATAGCATAAATCAATAGATTTGAATGTGCTCTTTCATATTTTGCAAGAATTTCGTTTGTACAGCATTTACACACAAAGTTATGTGCGTTTACAGTTGACGCTATATTGAATATCTGAAGTCGTGGGAGCACCCGTTATCAATTGATAATTAATCAACAAAATCGATCGGCCAAAACTCAGGTATAACATAAATTGATAGATTTGAATGTTCTCTTTCATATTTTCCAAGAAATTCGTTTGTGCAACATTTGCATAAAAAGTTATGTGCATTTATAGTTGATGCTCTCTTGAATATCTGAAGTGTCGGAGCGTTCGTTTTCAATCGACACGACAATTCATCAATAAAATCGATCGGCCAAAACTCAGAAATAGCATAAATCGATGGATTTGAATGTTATCTTTCGTATTTTGCCAGAATTTCGTTTGTTCGACATTTGTAGGTACAATAAGTTATGTGCTATTATATTTGTGCGTGACATTACCTATTTTCAATCGACAACAAATACAGTTTCAGATTTGACATTAGAATGCGCTATTAGTGACAAAAATTATGTCATTTTTTTTAAGATATGCCGATCGATCGATTGACAATTTTAAAAACTTTTATATAGCTATCCCCTTTTAGCTTTCGTGAAACAGCTTTGCCTATCGTAGTCGGAGGTCGATGTTTTCTTAATTCAAATTGATCACACCGGCATATAATAAAAAATGACGTTTAGATAATATAGATAATAGTGCAATTTGACAGATAGAGACAATCAAATTAAACACAAACAAACAAATCGATCAATTATAATCAGATTGAATCAATTTAAATCGATGCATGAAAACATTGAATGGTGGCATGACCGGTACAACTCTATTTTCTATAATGTTTGGTATTTAACTATTCAACAACAGCAATATCACAACATTAGCAGTGCGGTTAAGTTATCTCTCTAATAAATCTTTGAAATAAGCAATACACTATTATAAACAACTCGCACATATGCAAACCGCAACGCCATATTTAATCGCAGTTGAATCGCAAAATTTTTACGATGGACAATTTCATGATCACTGTTGAATCGATTCATATGCGTTGAACGCTAAACCGTGCATAATGATAAATCCATTGTGAATCGATTGTGTCCGTTGAACGCCCCTAATATAGCAGGTAGTATAAATCAAAACAAACAATATTTAATTGTTGAATGAAGTCCATAATTAGGTGAATTCAATGTAAGAAGAAAAAGGCACTTCCTAATTTTTTAATCTTATTTATTCTAGCGACCGGTTTCGGTGAAAATCACCTTCATCAGGCTGCTAACGTCGAAAATAATTAATTAAAATAGAATAAATTGCAAATATTGGAAAAGAAATTAATAACGTATATGTCAGATCAGTGGTTGCGAGAAACCGGTCGCTAGAATAAATAAGATTAAGAAATTAGGAAGTGCCTTTTTCCTCTTACAAAAAATATTTAATCAATTTAAAATAAGTCTGGATGTCAGAATTAATGGTACTATCAAACTGTACTGTAATTACTAGAGATCGGAATTTTATATTTATATGTATCTGCAAGATAACTTTTATTTTCTCTTTTGTTTTGTAAGACCACATCATTAATTACATATCGTATATAAACTGATTTGTGATATGTATATGTATATCATTGATAATACGAGGAAGAAAATAAATACAGGGTGATCTTAAATAGACCGACAAAGAAAATGAGAAAAATGTTAGAAAAATTTTATGTGTTTTAGTAGACCAGCAGATGTATAGCTTGATTCAACAAATACATTATGTTATAATAACAATGTAGCAAATTTCAGTAAAACCAAATAGAATTAAGAGCAGCAAAGAGTAATTTGATTGTAACAACAATGCAAAAAATCCTCAGTGCATTACCGCAGAGAATCATCGGAACGTCGCCGTCGAATCATTTCCGGTTAGTTCAATTTCGCATGGCATTATTTGCCAGCGCATTTTCGCCAGCTCGTTATGCAAATAGCAAATAAAATATTTACATATGAAAGCAAATATCGGCCGGGACCGCACTTCATTTGTGAACGCATCAACATTTCATGCCGCTTTAATATTGCTGCGCGCCCGGTGGTGTACATTTATTTTCTTGAAGGAGGAAAGCTCGCCTTAAAAATTTAATGTCTCTTTTGCTCTGCGAGATGCGCAAACTCAATTAAGCTTTTCAGACACACTTGACGTTCTTAATTTGAAACGGTGAATAGGGTAACTTCAAGGGTAGTTCTTGACGATTTATATTCACTGATCGAGAAAAAGAGATTATGTAATTGCGTTAATATAAATAATATAATAAGAATTTAGAGAGTATCATATTCAGTTATTAATAATATTGAAATAACCTGTCTACGTGTACAATTACCCAGAAGTAGATTTTGATGCTCTAATATTAATTATTGACATCCAAGGCTGGTAATATTATCCCACAGTTGAGCTCAACCTAGACGTAAATTTTATATGACAAAGTTTGAGTCATTCAACAAAGTTTCACGTTTCATGGTGGAATTTGCTCGTCGTCGGTTCAAATGTAATCGTCGTTCGAAACGCGCGATATCAAATAAAGTTATCCGTCCATTAGTTTATAATTTGCAATTTGTTTAAATGCTTGTACAGTCTGTTCGGAAACCGCAACAACGTGTGCACATCATTAATCCCCGCGGTGTCATGGCAAACATAATACGTCGATTTTAATAAATCATGGCAAAACAAACTTAAAATTGCAATAAATTGCGGAACCAATAGTAATAAAGGTCGCTCGTGCGTTATATCATAATTTAATTATTAATCGGACGTATTATTCCAATAATTAATATGGCATTTGCTTTCCCTGACGTATTTCATCGAAATTCGTTGTTATTAATATTTCATTATTACTGGATTATGGCTAGTTAAAAATAATTTGTTTGTTTTTTCAATCGTTTTTCGCAGTTTGGTTTATTCAATTACTACGTGCAAAGTTATGTTTACAATAAAATGTAATTAATTTGTGGTGAATTTCTACAAATATTTTTTAAAGGAAATTTAAATTAAAGATATATATTCGCTCTTTTGAAATAAAAATTAACAAAGTATCGAACCCAACTAATAATTCAAAAGGACGATCCAAAATTACTATCAAATTTGTCCATCAAAGACTAAACTGATGGCAGTGTTAATATTTATTAGCTTCATCAGAACACTACAAAATATTAATAATAATAACTTTTGCCATGATGACGGATAGGACATGTCAGAGAATATATTATAAACATTAGTACCATTAATAACATACAATGTAAATGAGACACTAACATAAGAATCTTAAACAGGCAAGAACAAGAGACGCCAATTTATGCTGAGTAATACTCAGCCGTGGAATCAATTAAAAAACATTTGAGCTGATTTTTAAAACTAGTAATGGTTTCACAATATCGTAGATTGCCACAGCAGGGATTTACATGTAGTTCATAGAAGTACGGTGCTTCACAAGGCGAAGTGACGAACCATGGCGCGTACAGGATCAAATTTTAATAAATTTTTCTTAACATAAAGCGCAGATTTATAAATATAAATGGAGTGCAAAGTCAAAATTTTATTTGAGATGAAAGCTTGACTGAAGATCAGTTTTACGAATTTCAAATATTCTGAAACGTTCTATACATAAATACAGAAAGTATTCCATAACATTATTCATATAAATCAATAAATAGCGCATTTCACTTAAGTTCGTCTATAGACGCACTATGTATTTTGTCAAAGACTATTTGTCAAAGGCTATTCGATTTTTAATTTTGGATTGATTCGTAGTTATTCGTTCGCAAACGACGGAACCCGCCACCACATTTATTTATTTCCATTCGTTTAAATCGAAACTATAAAAACTGTTGTCAAAACGAATTAAAATACCAAAGAATTTTATTAAAGTACGATTTATATTCAGCGCCGAAAATGTTCACATATTTTACGAGTTGGTCACTCGTATCACATTTTTTAAATACATATCTGAAATTTACCGGCGAACACAAAGGGCCGCGTTGCCCCCCGTGAATTTAACCCGGAATTAAATGCCGTTCGAATCGTGTTATCAACTCTCTCGTTGCTCTCTTTTTGATGTTTTCCGGAGAACGACGGTGGAGCTTTTACGAGTCCTGTGATACAAGGACGGGAATTTACTGGCTGAAATTAATATACAAAATAACTGCGGGTATTATTTCCCAACTCACCGTACAGTGATGTGCAAAATTGATGTCTCTCCAATAAATTCAGGTCAAATCCTTTCAGACCGTTATTACCACAGACCGCAAAGCAGGTATACGTATAATACGGGGTGTTTTTTTTTAAGTGCAGAAATTTGAGGCCACAAGTGGTCATGATGTTTAGAATGTAACGCTAAATTTTCCAGAAGCAATTCGAATTTATAGCTGAGAAAAGCGCTGTTGAAAATCCGACAAGAATGAATAGTGCAGCTATGAATTAAGGTAGGTCAAGAAGAAGGAAGTATTTATTGCGGCAGTCGTATTAGTAAAACATCTGTATAAATAAAAAACCGCACTGCAATCAAGTTTTTATAGCTCTGTGAATCGGATTGGGGTGACTTTTTCACAAGAAAATAAAGGCTCTTGTTTTGATGTCGCAGTTTATTGCTCTGAATTATTTGCTAACAACAGAAATGCAGAAATGCATATGTCTTACTTGTAACTTCACATTTCGTCCTCATGAAGGTAATAACCATTCTCGAAAGCTCGACATAAATTAAAGAAGTTTTATTAAACCCTTACTGACTGCATCCCCAATAATACTTCACTCATAAACTACAAGTCAAGACATCAAAATTTCATAATAGATAGGTATACGTTTTCCGAGATTCTGTGCTAACAAATTACACGGGTAATAACGGGTACCCGGATAAACTACCCGGGTAACAATTATACGGGTAGTATTCGGGTACCCGATGTCTTCCCTATCATATGCCTATTTGTAATCTATGAATATCAGAATATAAACCTATATTCTGTTCGTATGTATTTTTTGGAGATGTTTCATGATAAAAATTTGATCTCCATCCCTTAAATCTTTCCTGATATTCTCCTACAAGTTCATTGTCATATTTATTTAGCCAGTTTTTGATAATCTTTGATAATACTTCGTACGTTACGTCCCTCGATAGTTGTTACAATCTTCAAGTTACTACTTCATCGCCATATTTTAAGATTTCCGCCGGTATATTGTTTCCTCCCGCGCTTTTATATTTCTTAAGTTGTTTTACGCATTCGCTTACTTCTTCTTTCGTTCGAATTTCCACGGTCACTCTGTCGTCCACATTTCCTTGTTTAGCCTTCGATTTGTGCCCTTGCTCATTTTCATTTAGTAGTTTCTCAAAATACTAGGCCTGTCTTTATCTCCCACTTCAGTACTTCATGAGCACCGCTTGAGAGGCAGATAAAGTAATTTTTTGTTTGTTATTTTTCTTCGTATTTTTCCGTGTTCTATGTGCATAACCAAATAGAATTCCGCTTAATACATAAAATTATTTTCTAGATTTTTGTTACTGTTTCATTTTAGTTCTTTAGTCACCGAACTTTAGAAATTCAAAAATAAGTTTAATAAATAATTTGATTTATTGTAGCCTATAGCGGTGCCCTAAGCGCTTAGACTGTAATTTAAGATTTTATTGAGAGAGACAGTAATTTTGCATATTACTGTACACACGTGGGTCTACCGACGATAAACGACATAATAAAAGCAAGCGGACAGCAAGCACGTCGGTATTATAATGTTTAATAACGGTCAATAAATTATTATTATCACGCCGAAGCGAGGGATGAGCTACTTTGGGCGATTTAAGGCTGGTTTCATACGCACAGACATGATCGAGGTAATACAGTGAGGAACTATTCGAAACTATAAAGCTCGATACAAATGGTACTTCTTGGCTTCCAAGATAAAGTCACATTGATCTTCTTTTCGTTTTGTCCTGGTTCGGCAGAAGAAAGTCAACACGGTTTAAGCTCAAAAGCCAGAAGAGAAGTGAACGAAACAAATAATATACATTGCTACGTTATTCGTTATTGATTTGTTTATTTTTCAATAACGTACAGGGGAAGGTAGTACACAGTGAGACACTTTTTTGTTTGTTTTTTCGATTAATATTCAACTATAATCTCAGCACAAAATATAAAAGTGACATGCCTTTATATAGCCCTTTGGGTTTTTAACTAGCAATATATGGCAGCAACAACTAGTATTAGTTAACTAAGAGTAATTGTTAATTGTGATCAGTCTACGGTTCTTTAATCATCACAACCAGCATCTCCTTACGAATAGACTGAATGTTAGAAATAAGATACTTATTGAAATCATATTCCAAACATTCTCTTCGTATTTGCCATCTGACATCAAGATTGCAATAGAAGGCAAAAGGAAATTGAATTGAATCGCCCTACAACACTAATGCATTGTGTAGTGGTGGCCACGGAAATGATATCTGAATTCGGGTCTAAGTGAGTTAAACTCACAAACACGGTAACACGAAATTCAAATACAATTAAGTGAAACTTCCAGACGCTGTTGCTGTTCGCCGCGGCGGAACGACGTTGCGAGTGTAAACTCGACGCGGACATAATTGCATTAAGAGCACCGGTGTACGACGTCGAGCGCCGCGTTATGACACTTGACGTCCCCTCATAATATCGTGCGGGTCATTTGCTGAGGAGGCTCTCCTTTGTGTTGCTGCATTAGGACGTCACTTCTTCCTTTGATTTAGTCTTGGAGTTCTCCGTCTCTCCCGATTTACTTCTTGTTGTGTGTAAGTTACGCGGATCGTTAGTTCTCGAGAGCGTTTCAAATTACACCAGACCTTTTGTTTTCGTTCGGATTTTTCACTTTACCCAAAGAAACAGAGCGTGTAACAAAACAGGGCATCATCAGCTTGTAAACTGCTTACGATACAAATTTAATGACTTGCGTTAATTAATCATACGACAGGTGTAAAATTTAAGAAACACAGAAGCAAAAGTTAACTCTAATTAAGTTAAATTAAATTTGTGTCGATTAGAACAGTTATAGCGAAATTTTTGTTTTTCTTATCCGTTTGTGTACGTAAAATTGACTTGATCTTATACCTTCCGGGAACGCTGTAATGTTACTCTCTATCTCCAGCTCAACCAAATAATCACGAACTTGCAGATTTCACGTTTTTAATTCTGGGAAGCACCTCGTGTTCACCTTGCTCGTAATTTAATATTGTTCCAGTCAAGTTGACATTAAAAAGAGGAATTCGTGATTAAGTTTATCACCGGTGAGTAGCGTCTCCCGGAATATTTCCGGGTAATTATTTAAACGATTAAAATTTCTATGTAATTTTTATAGTTTATAGAAAATGATCTGACGTTTATAAGACGTAGATCTCCATATAAGAAATGCGTAATTACCTTTTTACATTGTATGTAATATTATGATTATTATTATTATTGTACGTTCTAAAGTGTACCGTTATAATTAGACAACTAGGTGCACGGTATAATACTCTGTATATGTTTGTACCATCAAGTGTAGACTGCTTATTGATGTATCTATTCTTTGCCTGCTTCAACCAAATATGATGTAGGCAAGTCCCGACTTTTACCTCCATCCTAACCTATACGTTGCTTGTTTTTCAGTTAAATCTTCCTTTTTCTCAATTCCACCAACTTCATCTAAGGTTTCCTTTGATAATATCACTTTTCTCTTTTCTCTTTTTTCTTATAGCCACTATTTCTTTGGTATTCCAAAACAACCAAACCATCAAATGCCAGAACAACGCTCAGTATCTATTTCGATAGTTTCTATTCTTCTTCTATTCGTTTTGTTCCTATTTGAAGTATATCAACTTATCTAAGTATCTGAATCTGTGAGGTCAATGTTGTATCGGACAACAGAGAGTAGATAATGCTTTGTAACAATTTGACAAACGGTGTTGTTTCAATCTATTCTCCGTTGCCTAACTCCAATAAATTCTAATCAAACTCTCTTGCTTAGGTATAAGCTGGTATTCATCTTCGAGTAGGAAAGTTTCATCAAATTGTAGGTAGTAATGGTTATTTGAAGGGTCTAAGAAAAAGGATCAGATGAAAAGAAATTTCCCAGTAATGGTAGTAATGGTAAGGTGTTTTTTATTCGAAAGGTCTCAGGCAGACGATCAGACGAGGAGAAATTTCCCAGTTTTCCATGAAGACTGGAGCAATATTTGCAAAAAGGTGGCTCCTCAAAAGTCAAATGTAAAATCTTTGACAGCTGCATCCTCTTAGCAGTGCTCCATTTCAGACGATTAAAAGATAAACATAAATCAGAATACAAAGCAAATATTTGCAAAAAATAATCTATTAGGTATATTGTCTAAAGTCAAAGATGTTATTTTCAAGAGCCTGATCTTAAAGGTGATGATCCTGCCACTGTCAAAGACTTGCGTAAACCCCTCTCCTTTCGGGCTTATCAGAATGCTGGCTTTTAGTTACAAATTATTAGTTACAAATTTTTTTAGATGTAATGGGGTTGTTTATCGTTATCGTGCAAAGTTATAATATAAATTTGGTTTCTACTCGTACATATTTTGGAGTTGCTTTCAGAAGCAATTCGCGCTCCAAGTGATTTACAAACTTGCGTTCGTGAAGTATATACTCGTAGCCACACAGTAAACAACATTATAAATGGTTCGAGACAATTATATTGCTGTAGTTGATTTATCGCTAGACAAAGACGTAGAATTAGTATAGCTAGAGCTTCTTGTAGTAACTGCGGGTTTTTATCCGAGGACCACCCAGTTACTCGTGCAGCAAGTACACCGTAATCTTATCTAAATATTTGAACTCGCATTACGAGCATAACGCAGGGGTTACAACTCTTTGTGTGTATGTGCAGATGTGATACTGTTCTCGGCATGTTAATCGGGAATCGCTGGTGATTTATTGCCATCAGTTTTAATCACTTCTTGATGATACATGTGGACATAAGTAAAACGCTTTTATAAATATGTTCTTCGGCCAGCTGTCAAGGAACTGAGGACGGAAATCTTCACGTTATAAATAATTCTGACTTGAGAGATTAACAGCAACAACAATAGTAATTACGTAAAATCAATATCGTGCGCGGAATTAATTAAATACAACTGGCAAAGAGACACGCGCGATGTACGTGTAATTAACACTTGTAATCAATATGCATTAATTTACATAAATGCATTTTTAATCAAGCTATTTTTTATCAATCTTAAATTTTATTTAAAAAAAAATCAAAAGAATACTAAATTTATGAATGGCTTAAACCACTCCTTCTTATCTTTCGCCATGGTTGATGTCTTTATCACCTTTCTGTGTTTTGGTTCCACGTTGTCTTTGGTCTTCCTCTATTTATTTTTTTCCTGGCCTTTGGCTTCCCACGCTCCTTTAAATGGTCTTTCCTCGTTCATTCGCCTAAGGTGTCCATACCATCGTAATTCCCCATCCTCTATCCTCGTTATTACTGGTCGTACCTTCAGTAGTTCTCCGGTGCTGTCATTTCTAATTGCCTTCTTGTGGTTCCCAGCATTCTTCCTCAATATTTCATTTCCATCTTGCTCTTGAGTGCTTTCGTTATTTCGTTTCTTGTTTTGGTTGAGACTTCCTTCTTTCCCAAGAAACTATTTCTGAGGCTATGGTACACCTTTGGCTACATTTTATTTTATTTTTGTTTCATGGTTTTCCTTGCTGCCTAAGAGTTGATAAAAAGTAATTTTATCTAGAAACTCCTCTTCAGCTGGTGTTTCAAGAACGTAACTTTTTCCCAGTGTTACTTTCCGCGTATTTTTACTAACAAAATAATGAAAAGAAATCCGCAACCATTGGCGTTCAGTTATGAAACACACCTGTCCGAAATCGATTGTACAAGGCAAGATTAAAGTCATATAGACCTTTCGTATGTTATCTTGCATCTTAATCGTTTAGAAAACTTGATTTTACTTCACATAGAATATAAATAGAATCAGTTCAGATTCGATCAGTCATTTAAGCCTTACGTAAAGTAATTCATCTTTACTTTGATCTCGTTTTACGACTGTAAAAATATTTGCAATAAAAAGCAGAAATGAAGAGATTCCATAGAAGGGCATCGAATCGAAATAAGAATATCTGGCCGCTTTTGGGTCGACTCCATTACCGATTCGCATCTAAATGTGAGACACTAGTAACCGTTGCTATGGCTACCGATCTATCCTCCGTGGTTTCGACGACAAGAAGCAAATCTCCCCGCAAAGTTTACAATAGCAAGTGCGTGTTGTTTGCCTAGTGCCTGATAAGCCCTTTCCAGAAAGAAAAATCCTAGGCGTCGTCGTTGCCCTTCTTCTCCTCAAGTAGCTGAGAGGATAACCCAAAAAGATGGGCGAAATATATTTTATGGAGGATAGGGCGATTTTGTTCGTTCGAGTTTTGCAATTTAACATGTAACATGTGACATTAGAACGGTCGATGCAGCAATTGCGCAGAGCGCATGAATTTTATGTTAATGCAACGAAGCGTTTCCGAAAGGCATCAAGTATGGGATATTTGCTATACAAATAGAGCGAGCAAGGATTTATTTTATAGTGTGAGTCGCCGTTCCATGAAAGGCCCCCACAACAAAACAAAATACTTAGACTAATTAACGCTGACAATGAACAAGGGCACAAATTGAATAAGCGCAGCTGCCGACACGAGAGAAGAATTTGTATGCAAATGTATCTATTAATTATTTATTTCGTTGTCAGTCATTGAGTGACACTGAAACGCTGGCGAATTAGCAAGTGACGGGAATTTTACTCATCGATAAAAATATACTATCAGCAATTCTAAAACTGATTTGAAAAACGAATTCACGTTTTTGTGATCACCATATTAATTAAATTCGCCGAATATTCTTTTACTTCAATGGGAAGTTTCATTTGATGTGGAAAACTCGTTTCAGCGATTGACGCAGAAACAAAGGATTATATACTCATTCGGCAAATTAAACGAACGCTCAAATAGGGTTAGAACGAAAATAACGATCCGCGAGGGTTACAAGATTGATGTGACCGATATTTCTGCACGTATCAGTATTTAAAAAAAATATACGCTTTTGTTAAATGAAAATAAAATGCGGTTTACAATATTTCAATTTGTGATTTCATATTAAAAAGCAACATTGGAGGAAAGCAAAAAAAACTTTATTTATTCAATTTACATTTCGTATAAATTCATGCTAGCGTATAGCATCAAAAAAATATTGACAATTCCTATTTCTTATTTTTTAAATCTTTTGATGCCAATACCTTCTAAGATCACAAATGCATTCACTGATATTGTTCATTCCAAGTATTAAATAACTATGTATTTTAAAAATAAATAAATTCAAATTCGTTTAAGGTTTCTTTTCATCCAGAACTTTATAACTGCATTAGTTGCCTATAAAATATCAATGTCAATAAATCTGTATCATTTAATTTTATCACTTTATACTACTTCATAAAACATATTCTTTGCGCTTCATTCAATTCTCTATTTTTTCAATTTTTTTTTCAATGATAAATTAAATGATATCTCGCAGAAGTTTTAATCCAAGTCTTTCCAATGGAAAAGACGAACCGCAAAGACGAAAATAATTCAGTCCGTAAAAACTCTCACCGCAATACCCAATGTCTTTGTTCAGCAATTTAAATCTTCAACTGTTCAGCGTCCGTTCTCGAAGCGAAACCGTCTTTTTGGTTTTTGTTTACGCCAAAGGAGATCCCACGAAATTATCTTCGCTGAGGCGGAAAAAATTTGCGTCGGGTTCTGAAAGTATGCAGATGCGAAGAGATGCTTTATGGTGAGCGCAGGGAAATAATTTTTCCGAAGTCTGCAGCCTCGAGCTGAATGGAAATTGTTTCCCTTTGCTTATTTTTTTTTGGGAACCCCCCCGGAAGAGGGTAATAAATTTTTGGTTTGTTGAACCGTTCGCATTCGCAATGAAGAAGTGAAGGATGAGCGATATTTTTTTATTACTTTTCCGCTTTGTGCTTTTTTAATTCTATGTATTATAAGGTCGACCAATACATATTTGGATTTAATATACCACGCGATCGGAAATAAAGTGATTCAGAGTAGGCCATATCTGAAAAAAAAAACTTTTAACAATGAACGTTTTGTGATGCAACTCGAACATTCTGAAACAATTAAAACGTCACTGTTATTAAATTCGACAAACAGTATTACCAATTTTTTTCAACATTTATGGACCTGCTCTGAATCATTTTATTTTGGATCGTGTAGTACTATCAATACTTAAATGGTCTAACTGGATTTGTTGGATCATAAAATTATTATTTCTCGAAGTTTGAAATTTACATATTGTATTTTATCGGAATGATAGTAAAATTCATGATTTGAAAATCAACACGCTGGAAATGTTTGCACTTTTTGTAACTTAGTTAATTGAGTTAATTGAATATGTAATAAAATGTGAAGCTGTTAATATTTACACATTTATTTTT
Source organism: Dorcus parallelipipedus (assembly GCA_958336345.1). Lineage (NCBI taxonomy): Eukaryota > Metazoa > Arthropoda > Insecta > Coleoptera > Lucanidae > Dorcus > Dorcus parallelipipedus. The sequence continues at coordinate 38,915,674 of OY284482.1, read as the reverse complement.
TGAGGAAGATGTCAAATATTAAATCATAATTAAAATAGCAATAATAATAGTTATTCCCAAGATTTAACTAATCTATTCGTGGTATAATTGTATCATTATCAAGAAGACTAAATTATTCTTAATACTCTTAAAATTTTGTAGCACACTTTTTTCAAATATTACATCCCAAGTTAAAGCTTGATATATTGTTTTAATTATAAATAGGGATCGGTGAAATATAAGTCGACGTCATCTCATCAGCAGGCTCGCAGCTCGATGCGTTATTTTAAATGAATAAGTTGTAATTTTTTCTTCGCAATTTTGCCAGGAAATTTTATTCTTCTACGCCTATATGGTTTTGACGCAATTATACGGCAAATACAAAGGTCAGGGTATAATTGATCAGCACTGTGAGTTACGGCAATACTCAATTAACACGCTAGGAGTGTCTGCGGGACTTGTCCTCTGCAGCATAACAACTTTTCCGTTGCATTAGAATTTGAACCGCGCAAAATATATGGCACCGATCCGTAATTATAAAAAACACTCATTAATTTCGTAGTAGATTTTAAAGATTTATGGCTTCTAATTAGCTCATAGTATAATTACTATAAGCTAATTAGGCCCAGTTGTACAATTATAGCTCAACAATTGTTGAAATAATCATTGTTAAGGATTTAAACTTCAGCTTAAATTTAAACTGGCATTGTAACTATAACTAAACCTTAAAGTTATTTATGCAAGCACTGGATCAGCAAAATGAGGAAAAGGAATTTGCGACAGAGAAGAGTAAAAAGAGGAAATGAAACAAACAGCAACCACTACTATGGGAGAAGAAAGGATATACGTCTAAGGTAGAGAAAAATAAGAAAAGTAAATGAAAAAGTAGGTACGAAACTTATGTCAATATGAAGACGTACAATTTAAACGAAGAATTATCTACAACCTGTCAAAATATTATGAGCCGGAGAGAAAATTATTCCGGAACAATGAAGGCCCAGTTGTACAATTGCAGTTTAACTTTTAGCCAAAGCTTAAACTCTTAACAATTGTTGAAATAAGTTGCCTGGGTGGTCCACAGGTTTGCATAGGCATGTTAAAATCCCTATTGGGGGTGGAATTCCCCTAAATTCGACTATATTCAAGTAGGGTTGGCCATATGACCTTAGTAGTTGGAGCCTAAAGATACAAGTATTCCGCAACCCGATACTTTGCCCATTAAAGAAAAAAAATTGTTGAAATAATCATTGTTAAGGTTTAAGCTTCAACGTAAATTTAAACTAGCACTTTACAACTGGGTTCTATTTATCATTAATATAAAATGTAGAAGAAAATAACTACAAAATGTGTATCGGTAAGGAAAGCCAAAGCTTGGAATTTACTTGGGGAGAAGATGGCTATTAACGCAAAAGAAATGTCAAACACCCTATGTGGTTTCTGAGAAAAGAAAAATTAAAAGTAAAAATGATAAAATCTTGGCAAAATGTCAAAAAAAAAACTAGTAAAATGCAAATATTGCACAATAAAACAGTTTAAACAATTATAGCTTCCCTAAAGCTGCATTAAATCTTCTTATCTCCCATTTTATCTATGATGAATATTTTCACAACCTTGCGTGGTGCTTCAGGACCTAAGTTTGAGGCCCTCGACTGTTTTTATTAATTTCATGCTTCGCTTATCTAAAGAAAAGAATTGATAGGTAGGTTTTCTATTCTATAGATTCTAGGTTTCAGATTTATAATTTGTTTTAGTTATTGTTTTGGAAATCAGAGCTGATTCATTTTTTACATGTAGTGGAAGTCGTTTTTTTTTTCAGAAATACAGATGCTTCTACTGTTTAATTCCTTTGTAAAGTGTCGTTTGGAATACGGTACAGTAACGTTTAAAAAAATTCAAAATATATAAGATTTTGGCCCAAGAGTTTGAAATAAACTACCATTTTATGAGTCACAATTAATACGACATATAAACTCCTCTCTTTTTTCGGCCAAAAATGTAATCGTTTATTTTGTATGTAATGATTTTGACAAGTTGAAACCAGGGATGGAAAAGCAAAAGCTGCAAATACTTCTTGAAATAAAACATAAAAACGAAATTCATCATAGGAAGCTGAAGAGGAAACGGAACTAACAGAAATGACTAAGACTGCAAGTAAACTAAAAGTAGAACAGACGATATGAGAACAAGGCACATGGGGAAGGCAGAAAAAATATTAATGGAATGGAATAAAAAAATATGTACGTAAAGCATGAATTCGAAAAAATCCGTACACTAATAGAAAAAGATTATGTTCAAGAAAATTATGATCAGAAAAGATCAACAATGTTTATTTAGAAGATTTTAACATGGAAATAATTAGACTACTGTAACTCCATTTGCAAAATTGCTAACTGTTCCTCTGACTGCTTGCATAAGAACTCGGACTGTGTCTTTGGTGATATTATTGCAGACCTTCTTCTATTTTACTTTGAAATTTTCAAATGAAGTAGCTTCTCCGAGAGTTTTTTTAAGTTGTTGCTTGATGATGGCCCAATATTTCTCTACCGGTCTTAATGCCGGACAGTTCGGAGGATTACACTCCTTCGGAACAAAATGAACATTATTGCTTTCGTATCATTCCACGACGCTTTTCGCGTAATGCGATGATGCTAAATCCGGCCAAAAAAGTGTCGATTTAGTATGCTTTTGTAAGAAAGGTAAGAGCCTCTTTTGTAAGCACTCTACCTTATAAATCTGCTGGGTTATTGTTCTCTTAGTGACGAAAAAGGCACTGCGATCTCCGCAACTGGAGATGGCCTGCCATACTAAATATTTTTCGGCGAATTTGGCATGTTTTCGGTTTTTAAACTTCTCGTCTACCTTCCACGATGCAGCAGCCGTATAATATTCTTCACCAGGCAGATGCTTGAAGTCCTATTTGACGTATTCTCGTCGTCCATTACAATACAGTCGAATTTTCGAAGGAGGCTGTCATACAATTTACGGGCTCGGCTTTTTGCGATTTCATTCTGCTTGTCGATATGATGAGGAGCTTTTCTTAAATGGGCATACACACGGTTAGGCAAGTCTTCGCGCTTGCTTGAGAGGCAAGTCTGCGAGCAAGTATGATAGATTCATTTAGGCTAGGAACGCACCATCAGTTCAGCGTACACACATTCGCACTTACCCCCAAGCCTCAAAATGTACAGTTAGGCGCGAAGGCATACTTGACCGTGTGTATGCCCATTAATGGGCCTTCGGGCTTACTTGAGAGGCAAGTCTGCGAATAAGTATGCTAGATTCATTTAGGCTAGGAACGCACCATTAGTTCAGCGTACACACATTCGCACTTACCCCCAAGCCTCAAAATGTACAGTTAGGCGCGAAGGCATACTTGACCGTGTGATGCCCATTTAGTCTTCAGTCCAAATCTTCTTTTTGTATTCTGCACACAAGTTTGCGATACTCCTACTTCTTTCACCACATCACGCCAAAACAAATTGGCGTTTCTTCTAAAGAGCTGGATGATCTTCTTTTCTGTTTCTAGACATGCAGGGTGGCTTTTCCTTCCGGATCTAGGCCTTCGATCAATTGTTTGATGTTTTAAAAATCGTTTGAAGACATCTGATACTTGATACTGATACTGATTTCTCGTATCGGCATATTCGAAATTTCGCGATATCCGCTTGCGCACAATCACCTTACGCACTTCTTTTTCACTCCCTGACGTTTTGAAAAATAAACTATATAAGCTGCATTCTACTGCTTCCTATTTGACATATGACTTGTGATTAGCTTCACTTCAATTATGAATATTCTATGATTCTATTCAAATATGAATATTCTATGCACCTTCGAAAAAAATTTACTGTAATTTTTCTGTGTACGTAAGCTGCTTAAAAAACCATTAACTAATAAAAGATATATTATAAAAAATGTGTTAAGAGTATGGTTTACATGATGATAATAATTAGGTTTGAAATTGGAAAGGTTTGAAAGAAAAAGAAGTGCGGAAATCACATAAAGAACATACAACAACTAAGATGGTTCGAAAAGAATGAAGAAAACCTTGTTAAAGAAGACTTATCGGTAATAACATAAAAAAGAACAAACGATGGATCAAAGTAGGTTTCATAGCGTCGTCCGTAGAACGGAATTAAATTAAATAAAATGGAAAGAAGTTTCTAAAAATTATTGGTACACCTTTTGCAGTGGACATCTTTCTCAATGTACAACAAAAAGTGATCGGACCAATAATTGCAAGTCCATTTCACAGATTTTCAATAAACAAGAAAATACTTTTATTTTAATTTAGAAGAGAAGAAAGGGCGGCTCAAGTGAATTCAAAATAAGAAGCGAAAAATAGAGAAGAACACACAAAGATGTATCATCCCTGGCACCAGGAGCAGTGGAAGAATTCAAAACATGTAAATAAATTAAATTATTAGAAAGAAATGCCAATCAATTCATGATTTTTTTTTCAAGTTTCAATTTAATTTTTTAATACACGTTATAAGAACCTGGACAACTTAATGGTTATTTAAAAAATTTCTTGGCACTGTTATAAAATACGAAAAGATCGAATTTTGTTCTCTTTAAGCTGCCCATGACTATACCCAACTTGTTTAGAAGAGAGGACTTTGCACCTTGTTGGTGTTTAGTCTGTCGTATTTGAGCCATTACTCTTAACTTTCGAAGTAAAATACATTTACTTTTGCAATATTAGTTCGCATTCATCTAGATTCTTGGCCAATACATACGCACGAGCAGCACGTCGATTACAAAAGCGTTTTAAAATAGACGGCTTGCATAATGCAGTATTTTTATTATTAAATTAAATTAGGAGCGTCAAGGTTGTGAATTTGAAGCTGAAACCATTACGAGACTTACATCACAGCGCTGCTGCTGTGTACTATTTTTAATGGCGAGTGTTACGTTTCCATGCAGCGTGGATATTTATTGCTTCATTGTTAATTGTAATGTAAACTGCGAAATGCACAAACAAGGTCCTCGATTGTCACACGACAAATGTTTCGTTCGGGCAAATGTTTTGACATTGGGGAAAAAATCTTTGGCGTTCTTCAGACGATGCGATCAGTATTTAACATCGACGGTGATAATGAAGTTGTGAACTAGCCAGCTTGGCGACGGGAGTCTGATAACGTCTAGAAATATGTTATCATAATAATTACTTTGTCGGTTGCAGTTGAAAATTAATGGTACTGTTAAAGAACGTTGTTTGTCGTTGTGTTATTATTTATTACAACATAAGCATTTCTGAAAGTGTTAATTTGATTTGCATCGACGACAACGTCTGTGCTTTTGCTTTAGTTGTTTGCACGTGTAAGCTAGAGCTTTTTACTCTGGTATCGCACTGATTTTTATTTTCTCTTACTCATAATATTGCTTTCAATACGTTTAATTATATTGATTGTTAAAATTATATCACTTAGTTATTTCGAAAAATGTCTTCACTTCACTCAACAATGTAAATCAACAATGAAACCAGATAATTATGCGACTGACAAACAGTACTCGACTTCGGATAAGTAATTAGCTTTTTTTGCAATTGAATTGAAAGTAAAAATAGCACACCTGGACATTTACATAAATCACTCTTGCATAAAGCCTTTCTGCTTCCTATTTATAAACCATTATTATTAAAGAGAGGAAACCGACGTAATGAAGCGTGAAAGTAACGACCGCCACTTTTTAAACGTCGACGGGCAAATTTACCTTCGTCCAGCGGCATCAGATTTATTTGAAAACGGCTATGAATAAAACATGGCACGATTATTATGAAAATCATTTTTAAAAAGTAAGTTAGTACCCTGCACCGGGGATTTTTATTATTTACTACCTGCAGAAATAAGTTTTCGAAGAAAATGCGAACATAAACTATGGAATCACCTCATAATTACAGTAATTTTTCTGTTGCACAGTAAACAGTTATAGCTTTCCTGAAATGCATTAAATTTTCTTATCTCCTATTTTATATCTATGATGAACATTTTCACAACGTTCTATGGTATTTTGTGGGGTGCCTCAAGACTTTAGTTTGGCTCTGTTAAGTTCATGCCTTGCCAAGAGGTTTTTTAATCTAATGGATTAAAGGATTCTGGTTTATATTGTGTTTTGCTTCCTTTGTGAGGAATTTAGAGCAGATTCATTTTATACATGAAGTGGAAGTCATAGACTTAAAGGATTTGATGACATTCAAATACTTAGATTTATTTGTATAATTGCTTTGTAATGTGTCGTTTGGAATGTGGTACAGTGACGTTTAAAAAATTCAAAATATGTAAGATTATTGTCAATCAATTAGACAATAATTCTAACTAAACTACCATTCTATGAGTCACTATTTAATGCGACATCTCAACTCCTGTATTTGATTTTCTTTTATATGTCATAGTTTTAACAAGTTGAAACCTCCACTGCTATTTAGAAGACTGGCCGTAAAAAATGTGTAGATGAGTATTCTTCGAGTCACTTTTTATTACGCTTTTTAAATTGCAATGTAGAATGTTTTTTATTTTTTATTATTAATAATATTTTATAACTAAATAAGCATATTAAAAAATTCTCTGAAATTAATGAAAACGTCTAGCAGTTTATTGCTTTTTTTATAGCCACACACAGTAGGGTATTATAATTTTTCACATACTAGGTAGTAAAATCATTACAGTAGTAAAATTAGAAAAGAAAATTTTCGTTGCTAACAATCTATTACTATTCCAAACCGGAGTTTTACGATTGTTATAATGAATAATTTAATTGTATACTGCCTTTCAAATAATGTATTCGACCGAAAAGCAATAAAACTGTGCAAAACTGAACCTAATTCCCTTACATCCTTATGACAACTACATGTTTAAAACTTGCAGCACAATAATGAATGGAAATGAAATAAAATTAAGTCGATACTAGCAGTAAAAATCGATAAAAGAACAATTATGAGCAATTTTCACCGAAAACGAAATATATTTATATCGATCAAGTACTTTTAAAAAGTAGCAAAGAGTAACTGAAATTAGATATCTTTGTTCTTACACATTCTGCCTTTCTACCATTTTTAACCAAGTTCTTTATAGTCATTCGAGGTAAAACGTGTGCATCATAAGCAGATCTTGCTTTCTTTTGTTAACCCCTTTCCAATTTATTTCAATTTTGTCAAAATAAAAAATTTAATTTTAAATTTCGATATTGCATTATGGAAAAGAAAACAACTTTAGATCGAGCAAATATCGATACATATTTGCCAAAGTATCGTAACTGACATTTTTTTTGAGAAAATGAGATTTTGGATATGTCGTAAGCACCATATGTGTAGGAACGTTCTGCCCGAATATTATAAGTCTTCCTTTTGTTAAAAGTGTGATATGATCGAGTTTACATTATCGTAACACATAAGCGGTAATATAATTCATCTGTACAAAAAGCCTTCTCATGTAAAATTTATGAAATGTGCCTTCACAGAGAAAAACGAATAGTAAAAAGTAACACAATTGTAGCATTGTAGCCCAAATAGCTCCAGAAATAAATTGTATGAGATATTCACTCAGTCTGGCATTTCAATGTTCTTGTAGTAAAATTACAAATATTGAATTCAAATTTTACTACAATGATATTGTTATGCCAAACAATTGTGTGAATACATATCTCATACAATTTGTTTCCGGAGCTATTTGAGCTACAATTGTGTTACTTTTTACTATTCTTTTTCTCTGTGTTACGATACTTTGGCGGAAAGGTATCGATATATTAAAGTACTTTCTTATGTTTCGCTATCAAAAGTAAATGACTATAATTAAATAATTAAGTAAGTACTTTTATATACATTTGCTCGATCTAAAGCTGTTTTCTTTTTCATGTGACATAAATATCACATCCAATTAATAACTAGTCATTCGATGCTAACCCTCGATTTTAATAATACAGGGTTCCCCATAATAAACTACCCATTTTCATATTTAAATAAATTCTACACTAGATAACTTAATAAATTGTTCCTTGTCTTTATACTTTCTTCGGTTTTTGGGAATGAAGTCTATAGGCCGATTACTTGACATCCGCATTGCCAATGTCAAAATTTGGAAAAAAAATCATAGTTTTGAGTGCATTATCTGTTCACTCGGTTTCCTCGTCAGAGTAGGCGAGTTAGGGTGACATTTTTGTTGGTATCACAATGAAATATAGACGTCAGATGTTTATTTTTTATTTCATGGTTATGATTTTAGTACATTGTACATTGTTATCAGCTCGACTGTAATGCATAGAGGTAAAACAAACAGATCGAAACAGACTCATTCGTATTTGGCAACATAGTCAGATCAATTGTGTGAAATAGTCATAAAATTTTTCATGTCAGATTCTGGCATCCATCAAAATTCATGCCAGAAACTTAACGGAAGGGAACACGGCCTGCTCTGATGAGGAAAGCGAGTGAACGGATAATATCTGTACAGGCTGGATCAATTTCCATGTCTCTCATGGGCAGGTCTGTAACTATAAGAGATAATAATAATAATAATAATAATAATAATCCTTTATTGTCTACTGTTCTCATGGGAGACATCAGACATTGTCAAAATGTACACTCATACAAATACAGACATACAATACAATAAAAGCAATAACTTACACTAAATACATTTTATACAACTAAGAAAATAGATCACAGTCAAATCAAATACTGGGAGCATTAGACTAAGTGTTCGCAGCGTTTACATATTCTTGGAAACTGTAGAAACAATTTGAAATAAGATATAATTTTAATTCTTTTAGATATTTTTTGTCATCAACAATACTTCTTAGGGAACCTGGTTGGGCATTATATGCTACAATTACTTTATAATTTGGACTTCGTTCGTATCGTTGCGTATTGTGTTTTGGAATAGACAAGTTATTTTTATAACGAGTCATCATACTTGTCGACACGTCACAGTTTTTTCTGTATCCATGACTATGTTTGCGATAGAATACTAATAGTTTGTAGACAAATAAACAAGGAACAGTCATAATATTTAATTTTATAAAGTGCTCTCTACAACTTTCGCGAGATGGCAGTTTCAGCATGCATCTGATTATTTTTTTTTGCATTATAAAAGCCCTGTGTGAGTCCGAAGATGATCCCCAAAACGTGATTCCGTAGGCTAAGTGACATTGCACATACGCATAATAAAATGTTTTCAGTACTTCAAGGCTGACTAAATCGCGTAGATGGTAAATCGCGTAGAACGCTTTTCTTAATTTATTGCAGACACCATTTATATGATGATCCCATCTTAATAGGTTATCTAACTCAACACCCAAAAATCTTACATAATCCTCCTCCTTGATTGACTTACCATCTATTTTAATATATGCGGATTCCTGTTGCGGAAGTTTAGTTAAATAGTGCAACACTTTAGTTTTTTGCGCGTTTAAGAGAAGGGAATTTAATTTACACCAGCTAATCATTTTATTTATGGTCTCATTTGCCTTAGAAGATAAACTAGCAACGTCGCATTCATTGATGATGCACGACGTATCATCCGCAAATTGATATGATGATTTTAACCCTAGGTGAAATGGCAAATCATTTACGTATATGAGAAACAAAATTGGACCTAAAATTGAGCCTTGTGGAATGCCCTGGGTGATTTCTGCAGACTCAGACAAAATTTCCCTATTTACATCATTGGTGACAACATCAATACTGACTCTTTGTGACCGGCCTGCTAAATAAGATTCAAAGAGCTGAAATGCTTTGCCACGGATGCCATAACAATACATTTTATCCAACAAAATTTTGTGATTTATCGAATCGAAAGCCTTCGATAAATCAAAGTATATCCCAGCAACTTTTTTCGAAATTTCGAGATTTTCTATAATGTAAGACAGTGATTCATGAATTGCTAACTCACAAGATTTGTTAGCCAAAAAGCCGTACTGATGTGAAGTTAATATATCATTGGATTTAAGAAAGGACATTAATCTATAGTGTATCGCTTTTTCTATAATTTTGGCAAATGATGATAATAACGAGATTGGACGGTAGTTATCTATTTCACAGCGATCGCCCTTTTTAAATACCGGTTTGATTTTTGCCGCTTTTAGTAATTTAGGAAAAATGCCGTGCTCAAACGTTGCATTGATAATACTTGTTAGTGGGTCAGTTATGAACTGTGCACATTTCTTGACAATCTTGTAGGGGATCTGATCAAGCCCTGCTGATGATTTAGGTTCAATACTATTTATTATGTCATATATTTCAGAGTTGTTATATGGTCTTAGAAACATAGTTGTATGAACATTGGGCAAACAATTAGAGGCTTGTTTATTATAGATGGCAGTCGGTAAGCCCCGGCTAAATTTTTTATTAAAGAGCGAAGTTACGACATAAGGATCACTAATTATTTCATTGTCATTACGAAGCGTTACGTTGTCAGTTATGGGGGGTTTTGATTTATAATTCAAAACTTCCCACACTGCTTTTGCTTTGTTTTGGGCTGTCATAATTTTCAGGTTATTTACAATTTTTTTACAACTATTTGTATATTTGGTTGCTTCATTTTTCCTAACCTTATAATACTGAAGTAAACTTGGGTCTTTAGTTTTTTTATAAAGAGAGTACAAATTATGTATTTCATCCCATGTTTTCTGAACTTCCATATTTATGAAAGGTTTACATGTTCTGCTAGTATTTATTCTTTTTATTGGGAATGCCATATTAAAGTAATGAGAAAAGATGTCAATAAAAGCTTTATATTTGTCATCTACACTATTTTTATCGAAAACTTCATTCCATGGTTCCAAGTTAAGGGAGTACAAAAACAGTTTCATATTTTCATTATCATAGATTCTTTTATAAAGAAACGAAGATTTGGATGCAACTTGTAATTTGAATAAAATTGTTATGGTGTAATGATCCGATATGCCTTTGTCCGAAACTATGCCCTGCACCAATAAAGGTGGAAAATTACCAAAAATATTATCAATGCATGTGCCTCCATTTTCACAGGGCCTCGTTACCGTATCACCAATATAAGGGTATAAAGAATAAGCGGCAAATAAATTTATTACATTTAGTGTATTGGAGGATTTTTTAATAAAGTCCATATTGAAATCGCCACCAACAATTACGTAGTCATTTTTAACACAAATATTGTCCAATACGTCATTTAATGCATCCATACATGCAAGCTGATCACCATCTGGCGGTCGGTATAAGCATATGAACAAAAATGATTCATTAAGCAAGCAAAAACGTGCAGCACAAATCTCCAAATTTAACGATAGAAATAAGATAGAAAAAGACTAGTGGCCTAATCTCGATCTCTCTTTTTAGAAATAAAGTCAATAGTGTAAACAAAAATTGGGTATCTCCTTTTATTTTAGAGTTATAAGCAAAAATTGACATTTTCGTCTTCTCGTCAATCACTCATATCTCGTTTATTTTTACAGATATTAAAAAACTGTTTTGACATTATTAGAACACTTTTTTGAATACAATTCAGTGGTGTAGTTGGTTTCTTGATATTTAATAAAATTTTCAGGTTATGAAATAGTTTTCTTTTATCATAATAGGCAATGTCATCATTAAATAGACACCTTTTTCTCTTTTCAAAAATATAAAAAATCTTTGTTGGGTTTATTTCTTACAATTAATAGAATAAAACGCCTTTTTTTATCATACTTGGGTGCATTCTATTCTTAGTTGGCTTGTTTTTATTAAATATCAATAAAGATTTGATGATTATGCAGATAAGACTGAGTTGGGTCACATTTCACAATTTATGTAATCAATATGCTATTAATTAATTAAACATGTGTTTAAGAATATTGTTATAATTTTCCATGGACAGTTCGAAAATCCCAATAACCTTTAATGTGTCGCTATACATTGGTTGACAGTTTCTTCGGAATTAAAAAATAAATAATCTCATTCTTAAGGAACACAAAAGACAGAAAGTAACAATTATATTTATTTTCTATCAAAAAAAAATATAAAAAATTATTAGAATAACGTAAACGATCAAATTATCTTTACGTTTCTTTTTTTAGTTCCTGCTAAGAACTTGTTAGTATATTCTTCAACCTTGAAGAAGCTGTCAACCGTTAACACCAAGTTATTTACTATGTTAATAAAAAAATTCATCGAAAATTCGTCGGAAAAAATCTAGTTTAATTACATAATAACATTTGTTGTAAATCTATCATATTGTAAATTAATCATTCTAAATATCTTTTTGCACACATGTGTTTTTTTTTTAATTTCTAGGTTGTATCAGATTAGACGTTTTTTATCTTAATAGTTCTTTCGCCTTAATAATTCTTTTTTTCACCGTCCCCTAATATTTGATATTTCTAAATAATATGTTATTTATTCGAGAAGATTAAAATTAGAAAATTAGATACTACTTTTTACACAAATTACGGTACAAACATTCATGAAACTCTGTGGCTTAAAAATAATTTAAATGTGAAATCAAATGTTTAAAATAATATTGTCAAATAAACAAAAGTGTTTTTAAAAACCACTTCAGGATTATATTGTATAGGCTAGGGTCACAACTAATTAAAGGAATATTACGGGGATCTCGTAAACTATAAAAGATACAAAGACGGTTATATTACAAAAAGTTGCACTATTTTGGAGTCTATAAAAAGATGCAAAAAAAACTCTTCTATTTTCATTCATTTTTGATATAAAAAACTGAAAATTAATATTTTATTTATTGATTAAAGTAGTCACAAAATTTGGTAATTTTATATCAAATTCGATGAACAATCTAATGCAGTAAGAAGAAATATATTAGAATTGACAGTTTAGCAGATCTAATGCCTGTTTTAGACGGTCATATTTTTGTATCAAATTTATTACGAAGTGAGTGAGAAGTGTCAATTCAACCAATCAACATTCACTGTGGTAGCTTATCTCTCTCACTTCGTAATAAATTTGATACAAAAATATGACCGTCTAAAACAGGCATTAGATATTCATACCATGTGATGCAAAAATAAAATCTGAATACGACGATATGACATAATTATGGAAATTAAATATTAAACACTTAGACATATTTTCAGAAATTTGATGCTTTAATACTTTTAGAAGGTAATGTACTAAGGCCCGGTTTATCAATTACAAGTTAACGTCGACTTTCATTTTGTTTCCATAGTAACAACTATGAAGATAATTGTTGTTATGACAATAATTAACTAAAGGTTAAACTAAACCAGGCCCAAGCATATAATTTATTGAAATATGTACAATCGCAATAATTAATCATGACGCGTACAAAAACTTACAGCAGAGGACATCGTACTCATCTCCTTAAAAACTATGAACGTCGAATGCATCAAAATCTTACTGCGGGATGTCGTAAATTATTTTTAGGTTAGAAACCACAAATAAAATATCCTCGATCAGTTTTTCCGTAACGGAGCAAGTCCAATTTATCCGATTTAATAACATGTACGGTTTCGTTTGTTTGACAACTAAAATCAGAATTACATGGCGATTCAATTAAGATCAAGCACGAATATGCATGTGGGATAAATAAATACAAAGCAATTTTTTGTATCAGAATTTAATTCGCGTTTTACACCAAAAGTTGTTTCATATTCATCATTGTATGAAGCGTTTCAATTTTTTTTAAAACAGTTTATAAATACGAGTAACGTTAAATTGGGGTAGAGTCTATTGGCAATATAGGTAAATTAATGAATGCGAATGAATTAAATTGCGCAAGGTGAAGTGATAATAAACATTAGTTTAATGTAAAAAGAAAAACGTCAGGAACTGAACAAATTATTAATTTTGTAAATAAACAGTTTCAGAACCTTGCTTTTAAATAACAATAATAATTACGCATCCAATTGTTTTCACATCATGTTTTGTGATTGAACGTATTGAAACAAATGGTCATTGCAGGAACTTAGTTTATGTTAAATTCAACTAAATAAACAAACGGTCACTATTGTTGCAATAAAAGAAATTGTTTATGAAGATATTTAATTTGAGCAGTTTTTTTTTAATGAGCATAAGTAATAATCTACGGACGCGCAAAGGACCCAAAAGCGTTCATAGATTTTTATTAATTTAAAACAAAAGTAAAAGGTTACTCCTTGTACCTAAAAGAATTTCACGTATACATAAGTATAGACAAACATGTACGTTATTGAAAAATAAACAAATAAATTTGTCAATAGCGAATAACGTAGTAATATGTAGGAGATTCAGCAAAATATATTTGACCAAAAAAGAATAAATCGGTTTTGAATTACATACAAATTTCCATTTTACAAAGCGTATTAAAAATGAGAGAGACCATACATTCACTTATAAAATCCCCCCAGCTTATAAATACTTATTTGTAAATATATGTAATAGTTTTTCATATACGATTACATAACATAGAAGGTATGTCTAATCTAATGATTTACACATATCTTGAGTGTCCAAGCAAATTTATATGTATGTACAAGATCTATTTTATTCAACTTATGTATTAATTTTTGCGTTTAATTACAGACGAAAAAAAAACATTTTATTAGAAAACTAAACAGCTACCAAAGAAGTATATCGCACTTCCGTTATTGTTATTATAAATTTATATACTTTGGTTTTGTCCTCATTAAGTAAGAGTAATTTTAATTATGAGAATGGGTGTGTGTGTGTTATGCGTGCATGCGTGCGTATCTTGGCCCAGCTGTGTAAGTAAGTAAAAGTGCATTAATATTAACATTAATATTAAGGACAGACGAGATGTTTTCGGTAGTGGTCCGGTAAAAACCTGCTTGACAGGTAACAAACGGGGAGTCGCAGACCGACCGCACTTTATCCAGGCACCTGTCCTGCCCCGGAGCGAACTCCATTGTATGTATACAAAGAATCATAGTCGTTTAACGACGGACATTTTTCCGGTGGAAAAAAAAACAAGTGTAATCGAAGGCATCGAGAAGGCACTCACCTCTTCGGCGAACTCAAAATCGCCGTCGAATTTTCGTTTCCGCTTGGCGTCGCACGAAGACGCGAGCAGCACGCCCGCCACCACAATTACGAGCAACCTCATTTTGGCAGATGCCAAAAACGTCTCTATCGGTGATGGATTTTGAAATTTAGTTCACTTTTCTGGTGGACACTGTAAACACAAGTGAGTGACCGTGTATACGTCGGAGCGACCGGCCTCGAGCAGACACGACAACTTTTTGATTATTCGATTCTACTACGCTTCTCTCTTTCTGTCGGAGATTGCGCGGCGCCATCAAGAAAGCTTTTCTTGTGCGGGATGATTTGGTGGGGATAGTGGGAGTACACGGAATCGATGCTTAATGCGGAGAATATGCCGTCGTCGTGGGGTCCGTCCCTTTTTGAGTTCGACGGCAAAAAAACTGGGGCCGTTTTTTCCAACGACGACGCTCGTTTGTGTTACTTTTACATCGGCATTTGACAATAGTACACACGAAGGGACAATACGAAAGCGCGACCGGAAAAATCTACCGGAATTACGCTCCCATCCCCCTCCTTGCCCTGCCTGAATAAAAGATAATCCCGCATTTTGTTTTATTTTATCACGTGCATAAAAACGAACGCTGCGTCGTTACATTCACTCGTGCCGCTTTAAAATGTATTTCCTATTTATGTCAAAATACTTACACGTAGTCCACTTCGTCTTCCACGTTTTAAATAAAAACCAGTCCCCTTTTTTGCAATTATTGGTCCTCTGAGACGCAATATATTTATTTCCTATAAAAAGTAGGGTCTTAGGATCCCGTTTTTTTTTTTCAGAAACGCTATGGGAATTTTATACAATGTGTCCAAGATAACATTCCCAGTGTAAGGGTTTTACGGGATAAAAATCTCTTAGTTTGAAGACAAGCACCTTTATTAAATTTCCTACTTTCCTTACCCAAAATTTTGGCAAACCAAAAGGGACGCATGTCGCAGTTTCTTTGTTTGAGCGTGTTTGTAGAACCACCTTCGGCGCCTCTCTCTCTCTCTCCCCTACTTTTTAAATTAAAGGAGACGGATGGAACTTCAAAATATGAAAGCGCGTTTTTCCTAATTATTGAATTATGTACAAGCAAACAAGTTATATTGAGGCTTACCAACATCGATTCTATTCTAATTCAATTGAATTAAAAATAAAATACGATAGCGCTTCGCTTGCGATTGACATATAAATTTTATAAAAACAAGTGGAAAACACTCGCGGAAAGAATTTTTATTCTTTTCTACCGAAAACAGAAAGCAAACTTTTAGGGATGAATTAGTTGACCTTCACGAAAAACAAATCGGACTTTGAAAAGAAAAAGAATCAGCCCACGCGCAGAGTCGAGTTGGAAAACCGTTTACCGTGGATGAAACTGCTTTTAAAGCTTTCCTTATCAGTTTTAGAAGAGATGGCTAGCGTCACGTGCGTCAGCTAAATTTAAATATTTCTGTCCCGCGCGAAGCTTCTAATCGAGGAGTAGCTGCCGCCGATAGATGACACGCTCTTTAATAATTTCCCCGTGCTACGCATGCAAGCTAAGCTACTTTCTGTTCCATTTGATGATTCTGTAAGAAAATTACTGATGTGCTGATTCAGTGGTTTCTGTCGGCGTCAGTTCCGATAAGGATGAAGTTTTTCCCCGCGTAACTCTACATTCGACTCATTTCTAAATCACGTCGGAATTTTATCTCTGCAATCTGAGATTTTCGTTTTGTTGAGAATATAAATATTTTCTGAGATACAGCCTCCTTTGTTTTAATGATTACATGGAAATTTAATTTTTATGGCTTTAACAAAAAATTGAATTTTCCTAACAGCATTTCCGGGTCCTTACACCAACCAGAATGATCTCTGTTATTATAAGAGATACAGATTTAGTTAATTGAGATAAATTGTAGACAATCAATAGAATAACTAAACGAACTCATCAAATTTAAAAAAGATCCTCATAGATATTTTCATTTATACGATTTTTTACTTCGAATACAATGGTGCTATTAGAATTTACCATACTTATACCGCTTCTGAGAAATAAGTATGAACTTCATTGTGTCCAAGATTGAGTAGGCTACCATGGGTAACTTTCTTATTAGTGAAGATAGAGATGTGGTTAAATGGGAAATATTTTGCAGTTTTATGTGCTGATTCAGATTCCGTTGAGAAAATTTGAAAATTCCGGATAGTTCAATACAGTCAAAATAAAATTCAAGATGGCGGCTCTCAAGATATTGATAGCAACTTTCTTATTTTAAATGGACGCCATATTGAATTTTTATACGATTAAATAGCTTTTCTTTCTCGTTTCAACCGTGTATCACAACCCATATCTAAATAAAACATTATTAAAAAAATTTAATATATTTTTTTAAATCAAGTAAGCGGGTTGCCTTTACTTATCTTGAATTTTATTTTGACTGTATTTTCAGCTGTATTTTATCAAACATAGTAACTTTTATATGAAACATTTTTTCATATTTTTATAATTAAGTTATTGGACATTAAAAAAAATAGCGATTTTCAGTTTTTCTGCGATAATATCTGAACTATTCGGAATTTTCAAATTTTCTCAACGGAATCTGAATTAGCACATAAAACTGCAAAATATTGCCCATTTAACCAAATCTCTATCTTCACTAATAAGAAAGTTACCCATGGTAGCCTACTCAATCTGGGACACACTGTATATAGTTGGTCTGGCCACCACTGCCTATGCGTTTATCGTGAGTAAATGAAGGATAGAATAGTAGAAAGCGCATGAGTAAACGAAATAGCTACATCAATCGACGTTGCCGATTGATAACGCAGGCCACGCTCCGGCCGCAGCATTCCTACCTTCGCACGCAACATTGTAATATCTCTATTTCATTTCCAGACAAGTTTCAATGAGCCTCTCCTTCATTTACTCACAATAACCGTATGCGTAGTCCTGGCTAGACCAACTGTGTATACCTACTGTTCAAGTGTGCAACGCAAATATTTGCTCGCTAATGATCAAAGAAATTTCTGTAATTTCAAATGTTCTGTTACATAAATTAGAGTTTAGAAATTTTAAAATAATAACGGTGTTTTATTTCACTTGTGAGAAAACTTGCAACAGCACTGGCGCAGATAAAAATTCTTGAGGATGGTTACCTTGTAATTGTAATTGCACTGTTTCTTCTTTACACTTTTCTTTTTCCTTTCATTTTCAACGATTTCATTAAAACTAATTTTTGTATTAATATTAAATAAATGACGTAAAATAGCAAAAATAATATATTATATTCTCGTTGAATAAAATGCATTGTATCATGAATGCGTTTAGAGCGCTCCTTCTTATGTAACTTGTATAATAATATGCTTTTTATCACTACAGAACAAAAATGATTACTTATTAGGTACAGATCATTTTTTACTACATGATCGGCATGTAGTAAAAAATGATCTGTACCTAATAAGTAATCATTTTTGTTCTGTAGTGATAAAAAGCATATTATTATAAATCTGAGTCAAGAGAATATACGACGAAATGATGTGACATGACAAAAGCCGCAAGCTGTTTCACGAAAGTTAGAAGGAGATAACTACATAAAAGTTCTTTGACTTATCGATCGTTCGGCATATAGTAAAAAGTGGTTGAATGTGTAGCGTTATTCAAAAAACAGTGCTGTTCTGAAAAGAACATGTTCATGAACGAATAAAATCCACAGAAACATCTTTTTTATAATTTAGCGGTAGAGTTAGAAATTCTACTAAACATCTTACATCTCTTATAAGAAACGCAGTACATAATACGTACGATCTGTAGAGGAAAGGTAATTTCGATAATTAATATTATTAAAGGCAATTATTAAAAACAAAGGATCTTATTTAAACACCTCAACGGAATGCACATTTGTATTTGATTAACCTCGATGATACACACATCAGACGCGAAAAAACTTCATAACGTAAGTGAAAGTAAGTTATAAACACTAATGAAATGCAGAATATCATTAATACAGCATTACAGTACTAATGAAATAATTTGCCTGCAAAAGTTTAAAATCATACCTATGTACATCAGTAGCAGGAAAAAAAAAAGAAAAACTTTCCTGACAGATTAACAAAATATTAAGAAGTTATATTATTAAAGTTTTTAATAACTCAAAAACAGTAAATTTGTTTAAATATGTTTTGCAATATTTTACTTAAAAAAAAGGATGATTCAATGAATATTTTGTAGTTACAAGATCACATAAATGTAATTTTTAAAGGTATAAACAAACAGAGATTTTTGGATAAATTAAAATATAAAAAACATGTAAAGGCCTCATCGATCTCTAAATCCTATTAAAATGTCATTGTTTAATTGAAACAATGTGGACAGTGTAAACAGGGTTGTGTGTACCAAGGTACAATGTTTTAAAATCAACTTATTGGATGCTGAATGTAAAAAAAAAACATATAAAGGCCCCATCAAGTCTATAAATCCTATTAAAATATTATTCTTTAATTGAAACAAAGTAGACAGTGAAAACCGGGTTTTGTATATCAACGTACAATGTTTTAAAATCAACTTATTGGATGCTGAGTTTAGTAATTTAAGAAAGAAGAAAAGTAGAAGAAGAGAAGTAAGAAAAGATCAGCATTAATATTAAGGGCAATTAATTTGAAAAAATCATATTTCGAAAGATATGACTGTATTAAATATGTAGTCGCAGAAATCTAATGTTTAAATTAAATTAAAGAAAAACAAATTATATTTGAAAAGCTAAGATAGCTGCAATCTCATGATTTCCTAGCAGTTCTTTCAAGAATTTATTTTTTTTCCACTTGGCAACTACTGTAATAACTAAATTATATATATATAAATATAAAAATTATATTTTTCAAGGTTATCGCTCGGAGAAGAGCATACCATTTCCACTACCTACAAATTATTTTCTTTTTACTCGCATGCTAATTACTAAGTTTTACGATGCCGCTGGCCGAATCGATACATTACACTTTGCAAGCATTTCGGTAGCCGATTATCTTGGAAAATATAATTTTTCCGCTCTATAGTAATAACTAATCAACGGACGAGACCGAGCGATGAGTCAAGCGTCAACATAAATGATCTATAAAGTTTTAAGCAGTACGCTCGTCGTCCGTCAGTTATCGCTCTGTCGTATCCGGCCCCTAGTAATAACCCAGAGACAAGCAAAGTGATGTCAAGGTCAACGATAGACAAGCGCAGAGTGTGTTATCAGTCTGCCGTAACCATAGGCATCACTTCCAGCATCAGGAACAGAAACGGATGAATTACATAAATAATAATAAATTAAATTTATGTCATTAAAAAGAAATTCAATTGAGTGTTAAGATAATTCTGCAAAAAAGATAACTGTACGCTAAAAATAAAATGGAATACTAACCGAAAACGACGAAAACGAAATGATAAATGTTGTTTCAATGACGCCGCTGGCAGGCACTCGCTAGCTGTATTAATGCAATGACTATCGCGCAAGCGTGACATTTTTGTGCCGAACTCGAGTAATAACCTTGCGAGTCCTATAAGTAGCGCCACCTAATATTCTTTAATTAGGTGTTACTGTGGTTACGACACCTATACTTCTTTTGACAATTTATTAAATGTCAAAATTAATTAGCAATTAATTTTCTGGCATTCCTACTTTTTAATTCATAGTATATACCTAGCTATGTGGTTGTTTTTGTTTTCTTGTTACGTACTAAACAGTTTTGTCTTCAGATGTTTTTGCTCGTGTTCACTTATATCAAAACGTCAAATACAGGTACTTTATTTTTTACTCCTTTGAAAAGGTGTTTATTTTTCGTTAGTTTATTAGTTTTCTTCGTGCCTGTTACTTGCCTGTAACGGACAATAAAATCCGGACACGTCATTTCTATAATGTAAACCATACTTTAATATTTTAAAATTTTTTAAACTTTACCGTTAATAATTCGTATTTATTATTTGTTTATTGTGCATTTTGACAAAATGCTAGGTGGAGGTTGGAGTTGCTGTTTACCAAATTTGTCTAACCAGTCTAACCACCCTATTTTGTAACTGATAACGACATCATTAAGTGACATTTTGGCCAATTACTAATTAGATAAGCGCATTTCTACGTATTGATTGGTCAAAATACGTCACTTAATGATTGTCGTTATCAGTTAAAGAATGGGAGGGGGGGAGTATATGTGCGACATGACAAATTCTTTTCCAGATTTTATTCTTGTCCGCTACTGTACCTTATTGTTTGACGTTCCAAGTAATATTAACCCACAAAATCAGTGGTTCTTGATATTGGAAACCGGAAACATCTTATACTAAATTGCTTCAGTATAAATATCACATAGAAAACTCATTTTGTTTGCAGATGTTTAAACCTACAGATGGGACTTATTTTAAACCAAAAATGTAATATATTGAGCGCAATCTAGTGACATTTCTGATTAAATGAAATTTGTAGTGTGGTACTTTAGTCACTTGTTAAGTTTAATCTTTTGTTTATTCCCTTAGAAACAATTGTCTTTACAACAGCTTGTAGCCATGGGAATAAACCAAAGGTTAAAATAAATCCGCCCTAAGATTATAATTATTTTGACATTTCATTATGCAGGGTGTCTAATAATTGGGTGTAAACATTTTTACCAAAGCTTCTTTAGGCCAAAACAAAGCCATTTAACTTAATACATCTTAGTACGAAAATACTCCCTTAAAAAATACGGCGTATTAAAGAAAACATTTCCGTTTTCATTTGTGACTATAACTTGGAAGATGATTATTCGGATAATTTGAAAATACATTATAATAAACACAAAGGCTACTAGATTTTAAAAATTCAAATGTTTATTTTCCAAAGTATAAATAAACATGTTTTCATTAATACCCTGTATCTTTTTAAGGGAACATTTTGGTACTAAGATTTATTAGGTTAATTGCTTTCTTTTGGCTTAAAGAAGCTTTGATAAACATTTTTACACCTAATTATGTCTCAGGACATCAGTTCTAAAACGCTTTTCAATCAATTATAAAAATATTTTTTGAAGCTCATTGGTACAGTCGATTTGGATCGATTTAAATCGATCCAAAAAGAATTTAGGCGTGTGTAGGATCTGTTAACTCTCCTTATAAATGAAACTGATCCAAATCAGTTCTTTCTATGTTAATCCACTGATAAAACGAATTGATTTCAATTGAGCCATCTATGAATTCAGCCGGACGTAATTCAAAGTTAAGACATGTCGTGACATCTAGCGAACATTCTGTGCACGCGTCTAAAATTTAAAATCATTCCTCACCACAGAATGCCCGGTTTTCTCAATAACTTATTAAATCCAGTCATCATGCATATCGTAATAAAATTAAATAATTATGAAGACAATAATAAATCAGTGCGTTTCTTTATAGTTATCAATTTATAATTTAGTTGTAAGACCCGTGTGACATCATGCAAGATTTGATAACATTTTTGTTACAAAGTGAGCAAGATGAGCTACCACAGTGAATTCTGATTGGTTGAATTGGCACTTCTCGCTCACTTCGTAACAAAAATGTTATCAAATCTTGCATGGTGTCACACGGGCCTTACCAACAGTAATTATAGTTTCTTTATATTTGTTCATACGCACTACAACAGTTTGTGTTTAGTTGTTGGACGAACCGTCAAAGTTTAACAGCTTAGGCCCAGTTTAACTTTAATCTTCAGTTTATTCCTACAGGAGCAATGGAAATAAACTGATGATTAAAGTTAAACTGCGATCGAAAAGCCGGGCCTTAGTCGGACTGTTTTCTAAACGGGACTTTGACCATCGTGCTTGCCTAGTAGTCGCATTTCAAATCACGACCACCGTGGCCAATCAGCTAATTAGTCGGACAACGTAAAATAACCACGTACTAAACGTTGCCCATGAATTAAACAAGGGTAAAACAAGATGAAAATGTTCTCTGCACTCCAATATTGCTATTAAATTCTAAGAAAGATAAGAACGTGCAATATTTGTATCGAAATCGTAACTAATGATTAAATCAACAATAGTAATTGATGTATATTGTTGTAAGGTCACCAAATTTTGATGCTCTTCACCACCATTTCATATTCATTTATATTAAAATATAGCAATCTGATTCATTTTAAATTTGATTCTGGGAAAGAGGTTCTTTCCAGATAAAAATTTTGAACTCTTCAACGAATTAATAAACAATCGAACACTTTCATACAAAAAAGTTATTATTTCAGGAAAGTTCTTGAAGCTTTGAATGAAAAAGAACAGCAGAATATATAAGGAGAAAGAAAATGAAAGAGATAGAAATAAACACGAATCATTTGCCTTTCTTTGTCCTTTTTCAATTCTTTATCTCCCACACAATCATCTTCTTTTATAATAGTGAGACTTCGGACATTTTGGAGCGTTGCCACGGTTACGAAAGACAAAGACCAATAAAAAATGCCCATTCATTGTAGCCATGATAACTCTCCAAAATGTCCGAGGCCTGATAATAGCGCGGCCTGTTTGAATATGTCTAATGGCCGTGGCGTCATCTCTTAGCCAGTTTGAGAATATACTTCTTTATGGATGTTTGTACTGTCTAAAAGTTGTTAGACCCAGCTTATATAACGGCATTAGTAACTAGCTGAATGGTTAAATTCGAAAAGCCAAATAAAACCAAAAAGAGAAAACCATGGCCACCCATGGCGTTGAACGGAGGATCTAGAAAAAGTTATATCTAAACGAAACCAAACAGTTGAGAAATACTAATTATGGATTATCAATGCAGATGCACTGTGTCTAATATAAGGTCTGTTCGATAGCTATGCACTTTCTACACTTTTAACACCTTGGCTCTATTTTTATCATTCCCACTCGCATTAATTATATACATTTAACTCTCTCAGGAGCAGTTGGTGTAAAAAGTGTAGAAAAGTGCAGAGCTATCGAACAGACCTAAAATGTTTGACTAGAAACAATGTCGAAAATCGTTTTACATCTAGGTCAGTGTCTAATGACACTGGGAATGGGAAACATTTTTTTTGTTTCAATTAAAAATAAGTAATTTATTTTCTACTTTGCTTATTTCAAAAAATTTACCTTAAATTTTTTTTTATATAGCTAGTAATAAAAAAATGGGACTTTCCTTCAAAAATTAATATTATTTTTGTACTCCAACGTCAAGCTACTGTACAAATAAGTTAACCACTCCACAATAAGTCAAATTTATAATAATTGTCGTGTGCGAGCGTTTTTGCAAAAAGAAAATATATAAGGTATTCCAGACTTTTCTTCCACACTGTAAAAAGTACAATATATAAAATATTTCAAAGGCAAATACAAATATTATATTACAAATGGAAATTATGTAATTAAAACACCACAAAACAGGGCAAATTTAAAATAAATTAGAGAATTAAGACAGTCTAAAATCCACGTGCGTGTTTATTTTCCTTTTACAACCATTGTACAAAAATGCTTTCCTATTGTGTCCTGCGTATAAAATTAAATGCTACAACATCACAAATAATATCTTATAACTAATAAGGTAGCGGAACATAGAACATTAAGTTAGCCTTTTTTGTTCTTACTTTAGATGAACGTAATGCCATTTGTCCACTGAAAAACAACCAAAAAAAAAAACATTATTAGCAAAATAATACTTGAAATAGCGATTAAACTAAATGAAAATAAAAGTTATTTACATTAGCTTATTTACAGCCTGCTTTTATAACCACGTGGTCTGATGAAATGTATTTTGTTGACTGAAATTAATTAGAAAAATAGAATAACAATTAGTGTTAAAATGCTTTGTACCTATTGGTTCTATCGGGTGTGGTGTTCCGAGAGTTGGGGTTTTATTCACTACTTCGGCAGCTTCAGTAGAGGTAACTTTGAAAGGACTGCCTTCAATGCTTGTGTTCACGCTGAAAACAATATCATTTTTAATTTAAGATCTAAGAACCAACAAAGCTCAGATTTTACCAAGAAATTCCTTTCGCATCAACCTCCTTATTTACAAGTGCTTTCCAAAATTTATGAACCTGCAATTCATTTAGCGAATCAACATTTTTATTCAGAGCTGAAGTAGCAGATGTTGTGTACCTCGTCTACAATGTTATGGGCGAAAGCAGCCGGTTTCGCTTCGCCATTAAAAGCGAACTGGTTTTCGGGTTTTCCATCGGGAATTTTGTAAATTTTGAACCACTCAACCGACGCCTTTAAAAGACCTGGGAAATGCTTTTCGACGTCGGGGACGTCGTTAACTTGATCAGCGAGAGGGTCATTTACGTCAATGGCTATGAGTTTCCAATCGGTTTCACCTATGATTTAAAAAAAAAAAATGCTTAAAATTTACTATAAAAATAGTCGCTTTTATAAAATGCATGATTATAATAATTTGTACCTGTTCAAAGAATTCTTTCTTCTGTTATTTTCTTTTTATGGTAAAATCAATTACATACATAGTTATACAGCTTCCGTATTTTAGGGTTAAAAAATTTGATTAAATTAATAATTTTTATTTGTTATATTTTATAACAAGTGATCAATATAAAAACGAATTAGAGTAGGCGTTGGAATTTAAATGCATGCCTTGGATAACGTCATCTCAATACTAAATGTCAATCAATTGTGACATAAATAACACGCCGGATGTCATGCAGTTGTTCGTCTTGGTGCAGGTAGTGATCATTTTATACATTTTTCTTTAATTTTTAATAAAACGTTCTTCTTGCCTTGGATGTTTTAATCTCAAATTAAGGTAAGTTCGAATGGAAGCGTCAAAAGTGACTGAACGAATGTCCGTATGGTTGAACTAAACTAAATGCACACGTGCTTGTTTGGTTGCATCGTCAACTCTAATTTGTTTTTCATTTGATCACTTCTTATTTCAAATTATGGCAAATTTATAATTTTATAATTGACTTGTCCAAGCGTTTTTGCAAAAAGAAAATAGGTACTTAAGTAAGATGTTCCAAATTCTTTTTTCCACAATGTTAGTTCACACATTGAAAATTTATAGTAGTATTATTTTTTGGAAAATTCAGAGACTTAGTTTTAATGTCACAACAGTTTGAACAGTAAACACTTATGGCTTATCTTTGCATTCAAAGAATTGTGTGATAATTGCAAACATATTATCAGCAAATGATGTACTTAATGATAAAATCCCTTTACTTCCTCAACCAAAAAGAAAAATGTAACAATGTAACAAATTTGAAACCATATTAAGCTGAACACATGTTTATCTGAAAACATTTATCAGAGTCTATTGATTTTCTTTAAGTAGGTCGACTAAAATCCACAGTACACAATAAAGCATGAATTAACTCCAGGCATCATAATTGAAAATTCACAAAAATAACTTCCAACATGCAATCTAACTTTCTAATAACATTAATGTCAATCAAGTGACCTTTTACTTTCATCTACACATGCAAGGTGACTTCCTGAATAATAAAGAACAACCAACCTTCATCTATCAAAGCGATGGTCCCCAGAATTTTAACATGGAGTATTTCCCCACGTTTTGCTACTCGATACCCAATTTCAATGACATCAATGGGATCATTATCTCCTTTACAGCCAGTCCCATCATCTAAATGCTCGGGGTTTTCCCAAGTTTGAGGTAGAGCCCCATAATTCCAGATGTACCCGTGGTGAGGAAAGCAGTTAGCCACGTATCGCGGCTTTCCTTTTTTCACGTCTTGCTTAATCGGGTTCAGGGTTTCTTTCATGGTAATCTGAGGGTGAGAAGAGTTAACCAGATTCACATCGAGCAATTGTTTGGGGTGAATTTTACCTCCATTTTTGCGTTGGTCCATCGAGGCACTTCAACCACCATATTGTAAATTTTCTTGCTGGCATCGGCCACCAGAGGAACATCGTGTAGAGGTGAGATGGGGCCATTTTTATCTCCTAGTATAAAAAGAAAGAAAAAATTGAATTTGTTACATGAGAAGATTTATCTGCGGTATTAAAAACGAGTGCGAAGGTTAAGGTTACGAGTTGAAGTTCATCTCTGAGTACTTACTTATGTAAACTCTGTAATCGGTCGAGTTAGGAGCACCACGTTCGATCGTACTATAAGCCATCTTAATGCCGACAAGGAACTGCAACGGTGGCTTTGAAACAAAACGGCAGCCGCTTAAATCGACAAAAAATTTATTTGCGCAGGCCACCAACACGTGTTGCGGCAATCTGAACGCAAACATTGCCACCATCTACAGATTCCTGTAGATATGTTCAATTTTATTACCAAATAATCCTAAAATTTCTTTTTGAAAAATTATTTATTTTATATACAATCAGTGAAATACGTCCAAATGATGTATAAATATGTATTGAATAAAGTCTGAATTTAAAAATTATATTTTCTTACGTAATTTTACCTAGTTGCGCCATCTATTGACACCACATTAAAACATTAGTTAAAATTGAAAATTTTATTTGTTGAGATCTGATTTGGATTAAATTCTTACTCCCATTTTTTAATTGCTATTTAAATATTGCACCCTATTCAGGGAGGTACGTTCACGAGAGTAAATAAAATTATTATTGACGGTGCAATCTTGTACAATTCGCGCCTTCTATAGGAACCACGCACATGCGAAGCCAGCGCCACCAATGACCATATTGTGCATTAGTGGTATGAAAATAGGAATTGTTTCAAATTATTAGTGTACAGGGTGTCTCATTTTCGATGGTATTCCATAGGTATCTTCGTTAATAATGGAAATAGAAAGAAACTGAGCACGCAATATTGGATCAACTTTTTATGCTAATTTGAATGGCCAACTTAAAAATTTGCTGTTCCTTGCCATTTTCGCGGTACAATTGAAAAACGAAAAATTCGTAAATTATCATAAGAGTGATATTATTCCCATGTATTGAGTCTCAAGAAACATTTTCATATCACTAATTCACAAATCGCCACGCCAGGAGGCGCTGAACGCAGAGATGTGCATGGCGCCTATAGGGACCATGCACAGTGTTGCCAGATTTCTCTAGGGGGTTATCGCCAAAATAACAAGCAGATGTCGCCAAATGTCGCCAAAAAAATCTGGCTGTCAAAAAACAGCGCAAGAAACTTTTTTTTGGAATTAGGGAAAAATATCAATTAACTTTCTATTGTAAATAACACGAATGGTTCATCTTCCCATGTTTTTTATACTTTCTACTCATTGTGGGTAAATTCCAATTTTCAAAGAAACACACGACACCAATTTACTATTTTCGACGATACACAAGAACATCAAGACACCAGCTGGCACCAAAGCTACATTTACGTTCATTCGTAACACGAAAGTTTGATGTGTGTTTTCTTATGACACCATTTACTTTGGCCAATGAAAATGGTATCATAAGAAAGCACACGTCAAACTTTTATAATTTGCTGATCGTTGAAGTCAGGCCTATCCTTTTTGTAATGCTTAAAAGCTTTTAAAACAGCTAGTTTTATTTCCCGGGCAATTATTTTAGGCATATTGACGATTGACAATATACAAAATAACGTGTAATTAATTGTGTCATAAATTGTTTTTTTAATTTAATCACGGTGCCATAGTCGGTGCTCCTTCGTATAATATTTGGCAACATAGTCAGATTAGTGGTGTGAAATTGTCATTAATATTTTTCATGTCAGATTCTGGCATCTATCAAAATTCAGGCCAGCAACTTAACGAAACGAGAACACGGCCTACTGAGACGAGGATAAAGAGTGAATAGATATTATCATACATACTATTTTTTGCACGACCCAACTATTTTAACTGAAAAAAGCTTAAAGTTTTCAAAGTATTCTTAACTGTCAACATGACATTTTTATTTTGCGAACATAAAAATCCCATCGGTTTTGATGGGGGTTAAACGGAAAATTAAATTGGCCAAGCTTTCTTGCCCAAGGGAATAAAACAGCCACTTCTGCAAAGGAGAACGAAACGTCGGCAGTAGAAGAAGTCAACGCAGAAGTGACGCAGTTCCAACCGAAAGCCAATTCAAACAATGTCAAATTTCATTAAAATTTCCTATTTTATTAATAACTTTAAACAAATTTTTAAAAATCATGTTTTTCTTACTAAATAAAAATTGTTTAATTAAAATTAGTGATTTTAATCAAATGATCTAAATCAGTTGAACCCTTGTTATGCACAAATGAAGAAGAAAAGTAAAACTAATATAAAATAACAATTTTTAAACTCATTTTTCTACTTCTCTGAAGAATTTTTTTTTTGGATACTGCCCTCCCTCCATTTCACAGCAGCCAAGACATCTCTGCCGCATTTTGAACTTCTCATTTGACTTTCTGCATTTGTTATTTGTTCTTAAATATTGTTAGTTTGTTTGTTTGTACATAAATTTAGACAAAATTGTATGAACGCAAAATGTTTCGTATCTCCGAAACAGTCCATTTGAGGATCCATGTTCATTAAGACTTTTCTGCATATTTTGAGCCCTCCCCCCTCCAGGATTGTGACACTTTTTTTAACACCCTGTATACATATTTAGTTTGACTTTCACAATTGCACACAAAGAGTCAACGAAGAAATCATAACAATAAGCGTATCTAGGATGATATTATCTTGCATTATAATACAAATTCTACTTGCTATATCGTGCTAGATACACTTATTGTTATGGTTCAGTCTACACTATTTTCAATTTTTTTTTAAATAGACTTCTGTTATACTAGGTATTCATTTTAAGAAGACTTCTGTTACTAAAGTAGTGCAAGAAGACCTTAATACTAGATTGATTAATTACGGACTAAAAACTAAAAGTGTACAAAATGAATATTTTTAAATAATAAATAAGGTACAAACGTCCCTACTATTTTTTTTCCAAAATATGATTGACTTAAATTTATAAATAATTAGAAAAATATATAATTAGATAATAACTTTAGGAACAGAAATCTTATCTGCGTGAAAGTTTGTCATTTGAAGTTGTGCCCGGAAGATGGAGATCGTGTAACGCATGAGTATCCTATTTAATTTCGGCACACTTTTGCAAGCCTCGACAATTGTTTATTATTGAATGACCTCATGCTGTAAGGCTGTAACTACGTAATTTTCACCGAAGGTTGAAATACGCACGCAAAGTCTGTGCTGAGCATACTTAAAAGTGCTTTCTTGTGTGATCGTAGGTAATTTTCAAATTCTTACAGATTTAAATGCCAAAATAATGTATAAATTATTTCTTTCAGTACTCCACATAAATTAGACGAAAGACAAAAATAATTTCTTATCTACCATAAAGCATTTTTTTAATCTAATCTGAGGTTGAAGTTTTAATATTACTTATTAGTAAGTAGCGTACTGTATATTGGTTTGTTGCGTTGTTTTGCTGGTAAACGGTAACCTCTATGGATATCACAATCATCATCGGAATAATTATTATTGTTTATCTCCTTCTAAAATGGCACTATACGTACTGGGAGAGACTAGGCTTGGAAAGTCCAAAACCGACACTTCTTCTAGGGAATACCTACGACATCTTCACCCAGAAGGCCTCCTTCGGCGGGAAAGTAACAGAGTGGTACAACATAATGAAGGCGAAAGGTCAGAAACATTTCGGAATATATTTTTTAACAGCGCCAACGTATATTCCAGTGGATCCAGAAATCATAAAGCTCATCATGCAAAAAGATTTCCATCATTTTATGGATAGAGGCATTTATGTTAACGAAGAAACTGACCCTCTGAGCGCGCACATCTTTTCTTTAGAGGGTCAAAAATGGAGAAATCTGCGGGTGAAACTCACACCTACGTTTACATCTAACAAAATGAGGATGATGTTTCCGACAGTGGTAGCAGCGGCTAAAGAACTCATCTCTATTTTGGACGAAATCAAGCCAGACGAACCACTCGAGATGAAAGACGTTTTGGCACGTTTGACCACTGATATTATTGGTTCGTGCGCGTTCGGCATCGAGTGTAACAGTCTCAAAGATCCTGACACAGAGTTCAGGAAAGTTGGGAAGCAAGTACTCAAAAATGACAAGCTTTGGAAAAACGTCACGGACCTCCTTAGCTTCGTTTGGCCCGGCTTTATGGCATGTTTTAAATATCGCACTATTACTCCGGAAGTTGAGAACTTTTTCATGAAGGTGGTGAAAGACACCGCCGACTATAGAGAGAAAACTAACGTTTACAGGAAGGATTTCATGCAGTTACTGTTGAAACTAAAAAACACAGGAACAGTGAACGATGATGACGAGAAAGCGGGAAACGCGAGTGATAAAATAACTTTCAATGAGATGGCTGCCCAAGCGTTCATTTTCTTTTTGGCCGGTTTTGAAACGTCATCGTCGACGATGGCCTTTTGCTTATATGAACTGTCTTTGCATCAGGAAATTCAACAAAAAATTAGAGACGAAATTAATGAAGTACTAGACAGATTTGGAGGAGAAATGTCTTATGAAGCATTGTCAGAGTTGCGCTACATGGAAATGGCAGTTGATGGTACGCTTTTTCATTTTTTATTTCAAGTCTAGAGAAGACAATTATTTTTTGTTTTAGAGACAATGAGAAAATATCCCACGTTGCCAGTTTTGAACAGAGTTTGCACCAAGGACTACACCATTCCGGGCTCTGATGTAACCTTAAAGAAGGGCACTAAAGTTTTAATACCCGTAGGTGGTTTGCACCATGATCCGGAATATTATCCAGATCCGGATTCTTTTAACCCGGAAAGGTTTACAGAGGAAAATAAGAACAAGAGACGGCCGTATACATACATACCTTTTGGGGAAGGGCCACGCGTCTGCATCGGTATGGCGTTTTTATTTTGAAATTTATTAAATAGAGTACTCCAGATTTTTCTCTTCATTTTGCTTTTTCCTGTCCTTAATTCCAAATTTCTGGATATAATTTGTGTATCCTGTCTTACGCATTTGGTTTGCTGATTATGTTTTTGTCATTATGGGCAATCGTCTTTTACAGGTCTACGTTTTGGAATGATGCAAGTTAAAATTGGTCTTTCAGTATTACTAAAGAATTACAACTTCACTTTAGATCCAAAGACTCCTGTCCCCCTCAAGCTGGATCCCACCAATTTTTTGAACAGTCCGCTTGGTGGTATCTGGATGAACATTCAGAAAATACATTCGCAGGAGAATAAATAAATAATAAGGAAACTAGCTAATCATTTGTCTTACATTTTTATAATTATAATGTGCATTGTATACAAAATAAATTGTAAATTCGAAATTGATATTAAACTACCAGGAGAAAATATTTATTAGTATACAGGGTGTTATGTTACTTGAGCCTTTAATAATTTTCTAGGTGTTTCATTATACAAATAATTTATTCTCCAAATCCCTGTAGTCTCAACCCAAGAATGAAAAATTGACTTACCATAAAGGCGGCCACACATTACATGGCAAACTAGCCAAACATTTGTGTTGTGTGAAGTTCGCCGAATAGTGTGTATGATATAGCATTTGCCAAACTCCTTCCAATGTTTGCATTCGTCTACGTTCCGATAGAAGTCGGTAAATGAGACCCGAGTCAAAGAAACGTTTGCCGCTTGTACATACTTAAACGCGATCCGGCAACACCGTACACATTATTTGACAAACGTTTGGAACACGTATTCATATTTGTTTTCATATCTTCATCGTTTTGTTCAGTTTTGACGACTTGGTGTCATTATATGAAGTGGTCCAATAATTTGATTATAGAGTTTTTAACTTTTTATGACAAATATCCCGTAATTTGGAACCCAAAATATGGAATTTGGAACCCATAATACTGCACATTATCAAAGCACTTGTAGCTATAATTATTGTATCGTCATCACTGTTCTCCATCTTAACTCACTTACCACTTTAACCCTTTCAAGGAAAGTGGTTTCAATTTAAAACCACAAATTAAAATTTTTTTCCCAACTACACTGTGGAATAAATATGAAACCACAATAAATCTGACAAGTGCGTCAGTGTCCTTTATTGATTAGAAGCCAAACTAAATGCGGTAATTAAGCCAGTTAAAGAAAACTTCATTTTAGTCATTCAAGGGGTGTGATTTCACGCGTTTTGTGTTGGTAAATTTGGGCTATTTCGAAATTCGTGATAACTGCAATTCTTGAAATAATAATTCATGTTTTTCTATTGTCACGAACCTTCTAGATTATAACAATAAATAGCTCTTCACTGTAACAACTAAATTATCCGATTTCTCGCTATTTGTTTAGTGGTTTCATTTTGGACCACTTTGCAACTAGAAGTTTTTTTTTTTCTTCAAAATGTCGAAACTTATGGACCTGAAGAGCCAACATTAGATGACACCTATAGCTTGTCGAACTTTAGTCGAACAACATCCTTTCTGATGATGCTTTCGAAGACGAAGCCGACAGTTGAGGAAATAGGCAGTCTCAACCTAAACAGCCCTGATGACTTTTTGCTAGACTTTTTGCCATTTCGCATGACAATAGAAAAAGATGATGAGGTGATTCCATAAGATGAGAATATTAATTTCCAAAACAATATCAATAAAGGCAATGAGAACAAGTGACCAGTGAAAATGCCTATGATAATATTACTGATAACGGTGAAGTCACCAGTGAGCGCCAAATAGTCATGTAGCATATGCAAAGTTGGACTTTGCAAAATCACAAATTATTTCTGGGAGTTTCATAAAAAAGTTATTTTTTATGGTAAACCCTTCAAAGGGTTTACTTTCATTTTTTAAATAGTTTTTCAATGGGTTATTTAGAATATTTATATTCTTATCTTATTTATTATCTTATACTCTATATTTTGCAGTTTGACTTATGTTGCAAAATGGTTTCATTTTGTAACCATATTATAAACAAATACTAAATATTGTTTTTGAGTAACTTCTTATCTTGTCGATGTCGGAGACTATAACTAAGCACAATTCCACAATCAGCTACTTGAAAAACTTTAAAAAAGAATTCGTACTTTAAAGGGTTAATTATTATTTTTTAAATGTATGTACAAACGTAGATGCTTTTCCCACTACGAATGTAAAACTATTCAAATGTCAGGAGAATCGACATATCCTACTATACATGTTGAAATTTTATTTTACTGTAACTACATAATCTTTACGAGAACTCGGTCAAGGTTTCGAATTTATAAATGCAAAACTTTTGAATATAAAAATAAAAATTTAGAAATGCAGTTTTAGACTTGCAACAATTTATTTGTTTTCAAGTTCCGGACCTGCCTCTCTGTATAAATCATCTGAGCTATGGTAAATTTATGAATTCGTATACTAATAACTGTAAATATCGTTTTATCAGTTTTATCTAAATACCATTTTAGAACTAATTTTTACAGAATTCGAAGTTATGCTGTTATTTATAACTTATGTAATTAAAAGTTGCTATCTTACGTGTGCGCATTTTTCAATAGCGATTTTATCACTGGAAACATGATTCACAAGATGTTTATCACCTTGTCAACATTTTTGTTTAGGATACAAAAACAAAAAAAAAAGGTGCAGATAGACATGCAGGAAAACTTGCGCGAGATTCTTTCTTGCAAGTCTAAATAGGCATAATTGTTGTTGCCGAAATATCGAAACAAACTGGAAGTTAGATAATAAATCGGGAAGCTACAATTATGCCTATTTAGACTTGCAAGAAAGAATCTCGCGCGAGATTTACATGCTATTTGCATTAGCGACATTAGTGTCGGACAGAACTCGCGCAAGTTTTCTCGCATGTCTATCTGCACCTATATGATTGCATGATTTAAGAGAGATTATTACGAGAAAATTAAAACTGTTATTGGAGTTGTTTTTAAACATTACTAACATAAATTTGAGGTGATTATCTATTACACACTTTAGGTATTATCTTCAAATAATATAAAAAAATGTATTATTGAATTTCCGAGTGTTTTGTCACTCACAGTGATATTTTTATTTAGAAATAAATTACTTTATTAATTTTAGAGGAAATAATCTGGGATTAACAAATCTGGAGCTATATGAACGCAGAAGGTAATTACCTAAAAAGTTCATCGCAACTAAAACATTATATTTCAATTCAGATAAAGAGCATAGATTTGAAATATTTTAATAAATGAACTATCTAATCCATTGTAAATAAAAAACCCTAACAGAAGGATGTATCAATGGACTATTATAAATATATTAATAATATTTAATTTACATTTCTTAACAATGGAATTTATAATTATAATTAGTTTGCTGCTATTATGCAATTTTCGTGTTTTTTCCACAGAATTAATTGCTTCAAGCTGCCAACGTAATTAATATCGATGGTATGTGTGAAGTCTTAGAAATTCAACTGCGATGTTAATTTATTATAAACGAGAAGAATGAGATTGTCACTGAAATTAAATGTATCACACTCTCAAAATTAAAGTCAAATTGCATGAAATCATTTATTGACTTTAATGAGGCAAGAAACCTTGAAGTAACACTAGACGCTAAACTGAGATTTAAACACATCTTCAATTGTATGACATTACAAAAATCAGAAGTATGATCATTTATTAAATAAGATTATGCAAATATTAGTTCTTCTCATTTTAACTATTACGACTAGAAATATACATACAGCTACATAGGGCTTTATTTTGATAGCGTGATTATTATTTTTGACTTTGATTTTATGAAAGAATATGTTAGGCGAACGCCACACCTGCGGCTTCGCCACAAGTTTTGTTTTCTATGGTCTCTTATGTGTTAGGTCATACTAGTGGTTAAGCCGCTGGTTTAATATGTCACATAAGAGAACATAGAAAACAAAACTTGCGGCGTGGCCGCGCTTACAGCTTGAAGCTAAATTGTTACGATAATTAAATCTGAGTACTTGCGTTGTACATTTAATTAGTTTAAGTGCACTCGTTCTTATACACTGAAAGCATAAAAAGTCGACGTTGATTACTATTTTCAATCAGGAATTAGAACGAAAAAATTGACTGTAAATTTATTGTTTATCATCTTGATAATGACTCATTCTTTCTTGATATTTTGATTATACAAAAAGGATCGCTTAAGTACCTGCCAAAGATGACACCTCAATTTCGATTCGTTTACGCTATAAATTAAGTTGCTTGACCGCTTCCACATCAATATAAATTTGCCAATCGATGATAACAAATCAAACAGATTAAAACAATTTTTATGCGATGTGCATAATCATGTTTTTGTAAGGTATGTGACTTCTTTAATAATTACTCGGCAGTATAGAAAAAGGAAGGTAAGAATAATACGCTACTTATGGTATTCAGAGCCATTTATTTTCATACATTATATTTCCAGTACGCAGATTACTAACAGTTTTTTAATAGATGCGATCAAGATGAATCTGTCTGTTCAGTTTGAGAATTTTCATTGATCAGTGAACGTTAAAATAAAGTGAAGCAACTGATCAAGGCCGTGCTAATAGTTCGATATAAATTGAATTTGGTTACCCAGTCTTTTAAAAATATTTTGAAACTGAGCAAATGAAAAATTCTCAAACTGAACAGACAGATTCATCTTGAAGAGTACTTTAAAAAATCTAAATGGAATTTTGCTGTAAAATTATTAGCAGCACCCTGTATATAGTTATAGAGCCCCGTTAAGCGTTCCACACATTGAGACAGTCACGGCAAAGGCGGTGTGATGAGGTAACCTACAACTGTCAACCGTTGGACCACTTTCTACTTGTAAAAGAAACAATAATAGTAGCATAATAACAATAACAGCAAATACTCAAAAACTGGCAACAGCTCAAAAACTATATTAAAATCTCAACAATAATAGCACAAACAACAACAATAGGAAAAACTGAACAACCAGAACAAGAACTTAACAATATCATTAAAAATTAACCGTGTGGTCCCTCACAGATTAATTAAACAGAAATCAGAAATTTACAATCAACGGCTGCAGTGTCTGCCATCCACAATGAATCTTTTGTTTATGTTTTGAATGGTATCTTGAAACTAGATTTCTAAATGTATCTTAACGTTAAATAAGTACATATCTGAACAAGTTCTAAATTGAATCGGTTATTTGAGAAACCGTATATGTCAGTTTTTGATTGGAATTAAGTTTAAATCAAATATCATTTAATATGACCATCCTTTGAAGGAAAAATCACCTTCCAATTAATTCTCTTTGGTCCTGAAGAATCGGCCTCAATTGAAAAACGACAAATTCAAACTTTGAGCTCACGCTGTAACAATTTTCTTTAATTTGCAATTTTGTGAAGTCACGGGACTTTTTCTGGGATTTCTCAGTTGAAGTTTATGGGAAACTAATACTTAACACAAGCTGTTATCCTCTTAAATTGAAAACATTGAATATTCTACCCAGCACTTAATAATTACTGTATGATGGAAGTATGATGTATACAGATTTTTACTAAAATTTTATACCTCACTCGAAAGGCAATAAATCAAAGAAGTTTCTAGAATAATTTGCAAACTGATTTTATTATCAAATTTTGGAAGTAAGTCAAAATAAATGTTCAAGTAGGTTGAATTTTTTTTTAGAGAAGTATATTTTCAGCCATTGTATTTCAATCTTATTAAAGTTTCTAATTTAATGTTTGTTGCGTAGTATGTACCTTTATTTAGTCTGGCCAGGAAAATATAAATAAATATTAAGAAAAACTTTTATTCTCTTCGACCAATTTTAGATTTTGGGAAATGTTATTGATAACCAATTAAAAATGATTTGATAATTCATGAGTTTGTACCACTCAGCAGTTTTTAGCTGTTTTCGTTTCAACGAGTGGAGCAGCTCTGAGCAGCACTGAGTAGAATAGATCTGATCCGCACAAAACTGTTCTTTTCATACCACCATGGGATCAAATTGAATTAGATCAGTTCAGGATCACTTCAAGTTCAGATCAATTGCGGATCACTTATGAAACGAAAGCGGCTATTGTTTAGATCAGACTACAGTCTTGTTAATACTTCCAAATTTTCCGATAAAATTTTTATCTTGCAATTTTAATTTTTACATTGTATGTATTTCAAATTAGATAAAAAGTGTAGATTTGAAAATATTTAGCGATTGAAATATTGTTGTAAATAACAACCCTCATAGAAGGAAGTATTAATTAACTAGCACCTGTAAACCTATTTGCTGTATGTAAATATTTTTATGCATTTAATTGAAAATTTTTAGTTAATTTAACATTTAAGTGCAGTCGTCCTTGTCTGCTGAGGTTGTTTAGTCAAAGGCATCAACAGCAAGCCTAAAGGGGACAGGCCACTGAGCGCGAAGCGAAGCTAAATTCAGCGAAACTAAGTTTTTTAAAAATTAGCTCGAACGTAATCTTACGTACACGTGGCAACTAAAGCTAAGTGGAGCGATGTTAGGCTAGCGTTGCAGCTAATTTTCAAAAAACTAGTTTCGCTCAGCTTAGCTTCACTTCGCGCGCAGTGGCCGCTCACCTTAACTGTATTCCTAAAAAGTCGACGTTGATTACTATTTTTAATCAGGAATTAGAACAAAATAATTACCGGCAAATTTTGTTGTTTATCATGATGATGACCCATTCCTTCTTGATGTTTTTAATACAAAGGATCACATAAGTACCTGACAAAGATGACACCTCATTTTCGTCTCGTTTCCTACACTATATATTATGTTGCCTGACTACTTCCACACCAATCCAAATTTGGCAATCGATGATAACAAATCAAACAAATCAAAACAGGTGTGGTGCGATCCGAGTGATCATGTTTTTGTAAGGTGTGGACCATTGTTAAAAATTATTTTGTTGTATCGAAAAAGAAAGGTAAGAAGAATGCGCTACTTATGGCCATTTATTGTCATATCTTATAATATTTCCAGCATGCAGATTACCAACAGTTTGTTAATAGATGCGATTATCTTAATCAGCACTGCTTTACTAACATTTATCGCTTATATGAAATGGAGATACATGCACTGGGCGAGAGTGGGTTTGGACTACATAGAACCACGATTTCTGTTTGGTAATTTTTTGGGAACTGCTTTACAAAAAACTACTTTCGGCGAAGAATTGGAACGCCACTATTTCCAGTTGAAATCGAAAGGAGTGGTAAAACATGCGGGAGTTTTCTTCTTCCATTCGCCAGTTTATGTGCCTTTCGACCTGGAAATAATAAAGCACATAATGCAAGTTGACTTTAGCAACTTTGTAGATCGCGGATCCTATTACAACGAAAAGTCTGATCCGCTCAGCGCTCACTTGTTTTCGTTAGAAGGAACGAAGTGGAGGAACCTACGGGCCAAACTCTCGCCCACGTTTACCTCGGGTAAAATGAAAATGATGTTCCCGCTCGTTCTGAGAACGACCGAAGAACTTAATGCAGTTTTGGATAAATATGGCCCGGACGAACCAGCGGAATTTAAAGATATTTTAGCTCGCCTCACCACCGATATCATAGGAACTTGCGCGTTTGGATTGGATTGCAATAGTCTGCGCGATCCAGATACAGAATTCAGGAGCCAAGGAAGAAAATTCTTTCAAAGCACGGGTTGGCGTAGATTCGTGCAATTTTTGTGCTTCATTTATCCAGACACAATGAGACGCTTCCAAGCGAGGATTACTCCAAAAATCATGGAAGATTTCTTTACGGGTGTGGTTCGTGATACTGTGAGATACCGTGAAAAAAATAACGTGGAGCGAAAGGACTTCATGCAACTGTTGATTAACCTGAAGAACATCGGGGCAGTTTCGGAAGAAGATGCAAAAGTTACATCGATGAAAGTGTCACTTACTGACAACGAAGTTGCTGCCCAAGCATTTCTCTTTTACCTTGCAGGATTTGAAACTTCCTCGACGACCATGTCGTTCTGTCTATATGAAATAGCACAAAATGAAAAAATCCAGCAGAAAATGAGGGATGAAATTAATTCAGTTTTAGCCAAACATGGTGGTAAATTTACTTACGAAGCTATGTTAGAATTGACATACATGGAGAATGTGATTAACGGTAAGTCTTGCATGCTTACTCTTCTAAATAAACTATTCTAAGTAATTAATTGACTATATTTCAGAAACTCTCAGGAAATATCCTCCGGTGCCCAATCTCATCCGAAAATGCAACAAGGATTATAAAATTCCACACTCTGACATAGTTCTTCATAAGGGTGATCGCATTTTCATTCCGGTTCAGGCCATACAACATGATCCGGACCACTACCCAAATCCGGAGGTGTTTGATCCTGACAGGTTCACTGAAGAAATCAAAAGAACTAGACATCCGTTTGCATTCCTTCCTTTCGGAGAAGGACCACGCATTTGCATCGGTACCATAAATAAGTCAAGTAGTTTCGTACAAGCCACTATATTTATCCATTTTTCAGGTTTGCGCTTCGGTGTGATGCAGACCAAAGTCGGTTTAACGATTTTGCTCAGGAATTACAAGATCAAAATGAATTCGCGTACAATAGTTCCACTGGTGTTGGATCCTGAGGCTTTGTTAAATTCAGCGACCGGAGGAATTTGGATGAACATAGAGAAAATACCACAAGCAAATGAATAATGTGTTATTTTTATTTATTTCCTCTATTGTAGTTGACGACATTCCGCTTTAGTTATAACTATGATTTAATTAATATTTCGTTGAATTTTTTCGATGGTGAGTAAAGCAGGCTCTGTACAGCTGTTTCAGGCCTAGTTGGGCCTTCGTCAGCAGAACTGTAGCTCGAGAACTCCACTGCAATGTCAGGTCAAAAAACGATCGAAAGATGTCGCTACTTAAAATGTTCATTAAAATTACATGGTTACTAAACTTGATGAATGGCGGTTAAAACAATATGCTTAATATATACTGTACGAATTAAATTTTGATTGTAATCTTCATTCTTTTTTAAATATAATCTCTGCGTGTAATAACAGAATAACAGAAATTAGAAAATTGCAAAAGTAACTTACAAGTTTTTTCTGTAAATATAAAAATCGATTACAAATAATAATAATAGTATAATAATTGAAAT
The DNA here is from genome assembly GCA_958336345.1 of Dorcus parallelipipedus. Taxonomy (NCBI): domain Eukaryota; kingdom Metazoa; phylum Arthropoda; class Insecta; order Coleoptera; family Lucanidae; genus Dorcus; species Dorcus parallelipipedus. The sequence goes on along the minus strand of OY284482.1, from coordinate 38,874,843 downwards.
ACCAAAAGATTAAGGCCTAATCGTAGCAATACCTAATCAATAATCATAATGGTCCGTTATCACGCTCAATTTAACTTTGATCTTTAGTTTATTCCCATAGTAACAATTATAAGAACTGTTGTTCCTATGGAAATAAACTGAAGATTAAAGTTAAACTGTAACTGAAATACCGTGCCTAAGTCATGGCCTTGTCAGTGGCAAGCAACCAGCAAGTTGACGTCAAAAAAGGAAGTAATAATACATCCAAAGAGAATATCTAACAAGTAAAAATAAACCAAACAACAATAGTATACAAGCAATATTATTATGCCGAGCAACCACTTTTTAATACGGTCTTTCACGTCAGACAGATGGGGTAGTAACATGTTAAATACCTTAGGTACATACACTTCCCTGGTTCTATCACCCGCATCACCTATTTGTTTATAGTTATGAGCACCTGAAAATACCAGCTCAATTTCACCCTTGACGGTCGTTCACGTCCCAACATTAATTTGTAATGTTTTGAGAAATATCTGTCCGCAAATATTAGCTTATTCACTGGAAGAACATTGCAGTTTTTAAACCGATCTACGCTTGGCAAATTGTTATCACAAATAAAACTTAGCGTCCGGTCCTAAGCTGCAGGAACTCGATCTGCTTCAACCATGAAGAGGATGCATTTCCCCAGGAGGAGAGGCCATACCTGATTATCATTTTATATTAAATCGTTTTGAAAATTGGTTTTGAATTTCAGTAAAATTAAAAAAAATAAATATAAGTAAATATGTAGTATCGAACAGGTTTGCAAGCAGAAGTAATATACGATTCACAACTTTTTTAGCCATGACGAGTTTTTTTAATTAAGAGTTATTTCTCTTTTATGAATTTCACAAATTATATACCGTAAAGTCACCTAACTTGAGACACGCTCCCCATCATGAGACAGACCGCGCTTTTCCAAAATAAAAATTTACTGCAGCCCTCTGGATTGGAATAGGACAACTAATGTTATTTCATCTTGTCGATAAAGAAGCGATTTATTTAATAGCGTCATAAATTTATGGGATATTTTTGCAACATAAAGGACTCGGTATACACGAACTGTCATCCTAAAAATTCGTTATGCCAGATAACCGTTAAACTTTCTACCATCGAGGCGGTTAATGAAAGCTAACCCGAACAACAATTTTTTTGATTGTAAGTTATTGTGTATAGATGTTACTTCCGCTAAAACAATGAGAAAAACTCTATCTCGATCTGTTTTATTCGGGAGTTTAAAAAAAGTTGTCTTTTTGCAGCCTAACTTGGGACATAACCTCAAATAATTATTACAAAATGGTGAAAGTAAAACAAGCAGTTAAACCGAAAAAAAAGTATCAGAATTACAATAATACAAACCTTGAACGTGCTCTACAGGCTTTGGCAAATAAAAACATATCATACAGGGATGCTGAAATTAAATATGGTGTCTCAAAATCAACACTTCAAAGAAAGTTTAATGGCAAAAACGGACGAAAACCTGGAAGACCTGATGTTTTTAATGCAGCTGAAGAAAAATTGTTTGTAGACGGAATTATTACAGCGTCTAAATGGGGTTTTCCACTAACTAACTTTGATATCCGTATGATTGCAAAGGCATTTATTGATAGAAGAGGAAAAAGGGAAGTCAGGTTTACAAATAATATGCCGGGACGAAAATGGGCAAAAGGCTTTTTGAAAAGACACCGTGAGAAGTTGTCCGTAAGACTTGCACAAAATATTAAAAGCAACAGGGCTGTGGTATTAAAGGACGTTATTAATGATTATTTTGATCAATTACAAGAAACGTTAGAGGGAGTGTCACCCGACAGAATCGTAAATTACGATGAGACAAATTTTACTGATGATCCTGGCTCCACAAAAGTAATAGTTCGAAGGGCTCCCTTTTACCAGTATATGTTGTCTATAAAGCAATTCATTTGCATGACACTTGGTGTGTGAATGGTTTACCTCACACTGTCTATAATCGAAGCAGGTCTGGATGGTTTGACAACACATTATTTAGTGATTGGTTTTTTAAAGTCGCTCTGCCATATTTTAAACATGTTGGAGACGGTAAAAACATTCTATTAGGGGACAACCTAACTAGTCACATTTCTCTAGAGATTATCCAAGCATATGAGAAAAATGGAATTGACTTTGTTTTGTTGCCACCAAATGCAACACATTTGTTGCAACCATTGGATGTTGCCTTTTTTAGGCCATTGAAGAGAGCTTGGAAAGAACTATTGAAATGGAAGTTAAAACACAAAGGCGTTCTTTCTAAAGACACTTTTCCACTTTTATTGAGGAACACAGTGTTGTCCTTAGAGAAATCTTCTGAGAAAACTATTTGTTCAGGATTTCGGGCTTGTGGGCTTGTTCCCCTCGATAGGAATGCTGTTTTAAAAAGGATTCCAGATGGTCTTGATGAGAATGATGCATCTAACGCAAATGAATGCTTGTCAGCCTCATTTATTGACCATCTTAAAAACCATCGATTGCCATCTGATGAAGGTCAAAGAATTAAAAGAAAGAAAAGACTTGACGTTCCTTCAGGAAAAGGAGTCACTGCAGAAGATTTCAATGCTGAAAATGAAAGTAATAATGAAATTATTGAAGAGGAGAATAACGCGGAAGATGGCAGCAGTTCAAGTTCTGACCCAGGGCAAATTGATTCTGAAGATATTAATGAGATGAGACTGATTGAAACTGTTGAGACTGATGGAAGCTTAGAGTTAAGTCCTACTGAAGGATCATTTATTGTAGTTAAATATATTTATAATAAGGATACCAAAAAGGAAACGACGAAGGAGTTTGTTGGAAAAATATTAGAGGTCCACGAAAACATTTACAGAGTGAATTTTCTTCGATATAATTCGACTACATCTTCTTTTGTGTTTCCCAACATTGAAGATACTGATGAAGTCGAAAAGATCCAAGTATCTAAGGTGCTAGACAATCCAAAAATCTTCAGAGGCAGATATAAATTTCCTCAGGCAGTTTATAATAATTTATTAAAATAGAATTATTTGTTACGTTTTCGTTGACTTTAGAGCCCATTTAAGTTGGCCTTAAGCCCAAATATTTAAAAAATGTTATAATAGAATTAATGTATTTTGTATTTTTGCAATAAAAATCTCTAAGTTATCAGTGTTATCACGATTTACTAAACGTTATGAAAATATACTAAAATTTTATATATTCACTTGCCATACATCATTCATAAAAGTTTCGAACTATATTTTTTTTGGGGTAGTTCTGAGTTAGGACAAGGGTCCTTAACGTCTCAAAGCAAAATTACATTACGTTTTCTATTACTTTTAGGCCTGCCTCATGATTGGGACCACAATCCCTAACTTGGGACAGCGAGTAAAAAAAAATACGAGATTTTGAGGGTAATTTTAAAGTTCTCTCGTATCAAATTCGAATGTACGGAGTATAACTTACCATTAAAAAAAACATATTGCCATTCGTCAAAGCGTTCAGATATTACAGCGCAAAGTATGTGAAAATCGTCCCAAGTTAAGTAATTTTACGGTATACAAAACAAAAGAAAATTGATATTTTATTGACAACTAATGCAGTTATAAAGTTAGGGAAAATCTTAAACGAATTAGAATTTATTTATTTTTAAAATACATAGTTAATTAATAGGGTTTCTGGTAGAACCCCGAGAGAGAGAGTTGTCGGTTACCGGCCGCTAGGTAGTGGACTACTGCCCGGTTGCACCAACTTTTTAAGCAGAGCTTAAATTTAAGTGGTGTTTAGACTTTGACATTATTTTTAGATTTAACAAAATGTTAGTCACATTCTAATTGATACTTAAGTTGAAGTTTAAATGTCAATCAGAATGTATTTGGCATTATACTGACTATACGTAAATGTCACATTCTAAACATAACTTAAATTTAAGCTCTACTTAAAAAGTTGGTGCAACCGGGCATACGACTCCCACTCTTATTTGTAAATTTGTAACAGAGCCCATATCTTCTAGGAAGCTTTAATTCATGTTATTTCTCTCCAAACAGGTCTTCAAGTGATTTCGAGGACTTTCTAAACGACTGGGATACCGATATAAGAACTCAGGGAATGGAATGTCTGATCGGCGGCGATTTTAACTCGAAATTGCATGTATTCGGGAGCAGCTGTACCAGCGAAAAAGGCAAGATGATGCAGGAATGGGTCGAATCACTCGATCTGACCGTTCTCCCCAATCAACAAGATTTCATACCTTCCGAGCTGATAAATAACATCACAGTACCTTACGATAAACATCTGACTCGTAGAACATCGAAACATCGCCATCGCAGCCCATTGCAGAAAAGCGAGACCATTGCGGAAAAGCGCAGGGACTGCACAAGGAAGCGTAGAGCACTGACACGCGCGAACAGGAAGAAACCGGACAGGAGAAACACCGCCATCTTCCTGCAATCCCATAAAGCTGCGAAGAAAAACTTTAAGCAAGTCATTAAGAAGCAGAAGGCCAAAATGTGGGCCGAGCTATGCGAAGAACTAAACAGCGACATGTGGGGAAAGGGCTACCAAATAGTTAAGAAAAGACTAAGACCACTGGTCACGTTCGCCAAGAATGAGTAGGATACACAATTCGAGGAGCTGTTTCCAAGCAGACCCATCACTAACTGACCCAAAATGGAAATACCAGAATAAGTAAATCTATTTACCACATCCGAAATGGAATACGGATTAAAAACAAGAAATCCCCTGGACCTGACAAGACACCCCCAGAAGCCATTATAATTATAGCTCCGTTCCTGCAGGTGATGAAGGACGGCGTCTTCCCGAACATCTGGGAAAAGGCGAGGCTGGTACTGGTGGAAAAACCTAAAAGTCTCCCGACGATCAGCTAATGTGTGTATAAACCCATTTGTCTTCTAGATGTGGCCTCAAAAATATTGGAGACCCTAATCAAGCAACGCCTGGTCGAAGAACTAGAAGAGAAGTGCATCCTAAACGGCTTCACATCTGGTAGATCTACTGTAGGCGCGCTGAACAAGATGACTGAAGTAGTTAGTGAAACCAGAAAGGTCGCCTATCAACACCGACAATTCTGCCTAATGCTGGTATTGGACGTTGAAAAACGTTGAGAATCGCGATCAGTGCACACATTACCAGGATGATAGGTACAGTCCTACCTTACGCAACGAAAAGTCATCACACAACTGGGCGAGGAAAAACAAAACTACATGTGGGATCCGCAGGGTTCAGTTTTAGGATCGATCTTGTGGAACATACTATGCAATGACCATGACACATGAAACTGGGCCAGGGGATAACTACGATTGCATACGCCGAAGACCTGGCAATAATTATAACGGCAAAAACAACTACCGCCCCAGAAGAGAAAGCCCTATATGCCATGAGCAAGAGACAAAACTGGCTACAAAGTCACAACTTGAAATTAGCTACCGCAAAAACAGAGCCCATCGTTCTGGCAGGATCCAGAAAATTAAAAAAAAAAAACTTGATGCTACGAATAGAGGACAATGCAATGCAAAGCAAGAACGAGCTGAAGTACCTAGGAGTCTACCTCGAGCGAGGTCTCAGGTTGACAACGCACGTAAAAAACTTCAAAAATAATAGTCTGTCAACAGAATAAGTTGATTATGACGATTTGCAATCGTTTTGTATTCAAAGCACAGGCATCTCTGAAGATTTTGTAAAAATGAAAATACTTTATTTATTAATTTCCGAAAAATTTCAAAGGACAATTTTAATTAAGTATCTTATTCTCTATGGATCCGTAAAATAATATTCCACTAAAAAATGTCTTTTTGAATTTATCTCATAAACGCGACGTTCGATTGTTTTTTTTTGACTACATCATTGTAAACAGCATGAAAAGTACTACTAGTTTATTATTTTAACCGAATTTGCAGCTATTATAATGTCATGAAAGTGGTCCTTAGGCGTCTCCTTATGTCACGCTAAGGCCTTAGGGGTTGATTGGGGTGCGTAGGTTTATCAGAGGGTAGAGCTTTAAGATAATGATTTAAAAAAAATTAATACCTCTTTATTTATTTAAGTTAATAATTGAATTAGTTGAGGGTTGTTTGTCCGATAATTGGGGATGCGGTCCTGGGTCGTTCGCGGCGACTGGGGTTGTTGATTTGTCTAAGACGGGACAGCGTGCGTCGTTTTCTTAGCCGGGGAAAGACTGCGAAGCTCGAGGCCGGTCCGTGACTGGAGTGATTGGTCAAGGTTGGTCTCGGTGGCAACGTTCCTTGGCTGGAGTGGAGCACGACACGTCCTTGCTCGGCCTAGGGGTGATTGGGTTGGAACAGCGTGACAAGGGCAGGCTCTCTCTTGGACATCTGGCGAGGGAGATGGTCCTCGTTTTCTTAGGATGGGGTTCGGCAATGTTGTCGGCGGCCACTGGGCAGATGATGTGGCTACAGCCGCTGATGTTGGCGGCGGCGACGCTGATGTTGGGGGTCCCCTCGTTGAGTTGGCACTAGTGCCCACTGAGTCGGTCCTGTGGCTCGACTGCCTTCCCAATTTTGGCCCGCACTTTAAATACACGCTTTTTGCCTATTCGAGCGTTGCATTTTTTCGTCACCTGCCCTGTGTCTCTTTGCATCATTCATATACGCGCGTGGCCCCGTTTGTAGCAAATCCGCTGATGTTTTATTATGAAATGTGAACCTTACGTTATATCGGTTACCTCCTTATTGTGTTTATATTTCGACACGGTCGCAATTTGCCCTCGATTACACAAGTTCGTGTTTAAATACTTTTTATATTTTTTATTCGCGAAAACAAAAAACCCCATCGTGGTTTTTAGAAAATCCCCCTCGTGACAATAATAACAAAGTTAGCAATAGTAGTGCCAACTTAAGTTTGAGCAGACTGTATATATTTTTTTATTCTTAAAATACCACGAAGTTATTTAGAAATATTTTATAACTCACTAATTTTGGGATGGCCATTACACATTTTTTAAATAAATTTGGACAAGAGCGAAAAGTACTTTTAAATATGGTTGCATAAGGTCTACAAACATACGAAGTTTCATCAAAACCGGAAGGGAACTTGGATACCCTTCCTTGTCAATTTAAAACGTTTAACATTTTTTGAATGTTGAATCAATGACTACGTGCGATTGTTAGTATGTACAGAGAGAAGAAATACTAGTAAAAAGTAACACAATTGTAGCGCAAATAGCTCCAGAAACAAATTGTATGACATATTCACACAGTTGTTGACAAGACAACAATATTATTGTAGTAAAATTTCAATTCAATGTTTGTAATTTTAGTACAAGAATATTGAAATGCCAAACAACTGTGTGAATATCCCACACAATTTGTTTCTATAATTTGTTACTTTTTACTATTATTTTTTCTCTGTGTAAACCAAAAAGTTTTTAGACGGAAGCAGTAATAATTAACCAACACTTATAAATCTTTTTGCTGCTGTCATGTAATTTAAAGTATTTTGTTTATAAAAAAATTAAATTCGTGATAAATAAGAACACAAAAATATTATTTTGTATTTAATTATTCACAATTTAAAGCTAATTTAACATTTAAGTAGGTACAGTCGTTCTTATCTTATGAAGACGTCTAATTAAAGGCATAGCAGCAAGTGCAACTGTATTCCTACATAATCAACGTAGACTAGATACTATTTTTAATCAGGAATTACAACGAAATAATTACCTGCAAGTTTTGTTGTTTATCATGATGATAATGACTCATTGTTTCTTGATATTTTGATTACATAGGATCATGTAAGCACCTGGCAAAGATGACACCTCACTTTCGTTTCGCTTACACTATAAATTTTGCTGCCTGAGTACATCCACATCAATACCAATTCGGCAGCCGATGATAACAAATCAAACAGATTAGAACAGACGTGCGATCTGAGTGATCATGTTGTGTAAGGTGTGAAACTTCATTAATAATTACTTAGTAGTATCGAAAAAGAAAGGTAAGAAGAATACACTACTTATGGTATACAGAGCCATTTATTGTCATAACTTTTAATATTTCCAGAATGCACATTACTAACAGTTTATTACTAGATGCAATTATCTTAATCACCAGCGTTTTGCTAACAGTTCTTGCTTACGTAAAATGGAGTTACACGCGCTGGGCGAGAGTCGGTTTGGACTACGTAGAGCCACGATTTCCTTTTGGTAACTTCTGGGGAACTGCTTTACAAAAAACCACTTTCGGCGAAGAACTGGAACGCCACTATTTTAAGTTGAAATCGAAAGGAGTGGTAAAACATGCGGGATTTTTCTTCTTCCATTCGCCGATTTACGTGCCTTTCGACCCGGAAATAATAAAGCACATAATGCAAGTTGATTTTAGCAATTTCGTAGATCGCGGATCCTATTACAACGAAAAGTCTGATCCGCTCAGCGCTCACTTGTTTTCGTTAGAAGGAACGAAGTGGAGGAACCTACGGGCCAAACTCTCGCCCACGTTTACCTCGGGTAAAATGAAAATGATGTTCCCGCTCGTTCTGAAATCCACCGAAGAACTAACTGGAGTTTTGGATAAATACGGTCCGGACGAACCAGCGGAATTTAAAGATATTTTAGCTCGCCTCACCACCGATATCATTGGAACTTGTGCATTTGGATTAGACTGCAATAGTTTGCGCGATCCAGATGCAGAATTCCGGATCCAGGGAAAAAAATTCTTTGTAACTAGTGGTCGGGAGAGGTTGATGCGATTTTTGTGCTTCATTTATCCGGACATAATGAAACGCTTCCAAGCAAGGGTTACTCCTAAAATAATGGAAGACTTCTTTATGGGTGTGGTGCGTGATACTGTGAGTTACCGTGAAAAAAATAACGTGAAGCGAAAGGACTTCATGCAACTGTTGATTAACCTCAAGAACTTGGGTGCAGTTTCGGAAGAAGAAGCAAAAGTTACATCGATGAAAGTGTCACTTACTGACAACGAACTTGCTGCTCAAGCATTCCTCTTTTTCATAGCTGGATTTGAAACATCCTCAACGACCATGTCCTTCTGCCTATATGAAGTGTCACAAAATGAAAAACTGCAACAGAAAATGAGGGATGAAATTAATTCAGTTATAGCTAAGCATGGTGGTCAATTTACTTACGAAGCTATGTTAGAAATGACTTATTTGGAGAATGCAATTAATGGTACGTAATTCGGTTTCACTCTTCTAAGTAATCTATTCTAAATAATTAATTTTTTTATAGAAACTCTCAGGAAATATCCTCCAGTGCCTAACCTCCCTCGCAAGTGTAACAAGGATTATAAAATTCCAGACTCTGACGTAGTTCTTCATAAGGGTGATCGCATTTTCATTCCGGTTCAGGCCATACAACACGATCCGGACCACTACCCAAATCCGGAGGTGTTTGATCCTGACAGATTCACTGAAGAAAATAAGAGAACAAGACATCCATTTACGTTCCTTCCTTTCGGAGAAGGACCACGAATTTGCATCGGTATTATAAATAAGTCAAGTAGATTCGTACAAGTTATTAAATTTGTTCATTTTTCAGGTTTGCGTTTCGGTGTGATGCAGGCCAAAGTGGGCCTGGCGATTTTGCTCAGGAATTACAAGTTCAAAATGAATTCGCGTACCATAGTTCCGGTGGTGTTGGATCCTAAGGCTTTGGTAAATTCCGTGTTCGGAGGCGTTTGGATGAACATTGAGAAAATACCACAAGCAAATAAATAAAGTGCTACTTTTATTTATTTGCTTTATTGTAGTCGTCGACGTTTTGCTTTAGTTATAATTATGTTTTGATTAGCTGTTGACATTTCTCGGCGGTTAATTTTTAATACTAAAACAAATTTGCAACGCAATTTTTTTTGTAATGTTATGAAAAACAGCATAAATATATTATTACTTGTGTTATATCAAGAATTCTTAACCTTATGTAATTTCCTATCATGTTATAGTTAGTTATTAGTTAATAGTAAAGCTATTTCATGTATAATAGCAATTAAAAATGCATTCTCGTGTCTATTTATGATAATTATTGTATCGCAATTTATTTACAAGTCGTGCGTAATTATAACAAGGATTATGCGCACAAACAACGAATAAATAAAAGAATTTCATCAGCAATTTCCTTTGAATTTATTTATAAAAATTAAAACGAATAATAATTGAATTTGCCGCTCTATACTATAGTTGATAACAGTTTAGAAAAATACCATATCATTGTATTTTCAAGTTTGAGATATGTCCATTACAAAGAAAGACACATTCATTTATCTTCATCTATAAAAACAAAACAAGATTAAAAATAAACAATTTGTTACAGTTCTGTTATCTACGATAAAGAACAAGAGATTATTATACGTTGTTGATAGTCCAACTATCCGCCCAGAATTCATGTGATTGGTCAAAAAAAAAATAACTGCTGTCATATGATTGACCAGAAAGTGCAATAAAACTTACAAGAGAAATACATACAGTGACCGCCAGATAACAATTCAATTTATTACGGTTATGTTTCTTTATGATAAAGTATCAGAAGTCTGTTTAAAATTATATTCGTTGTTACCCTCTGTCACTGAGATAGTATAAAAGGATGTGACACAATGTCCAATTTCTATTGCGAAAATGTTGGAGAAAATCTATCGCTATTAGTTAATAAACTTGATGAAAAGTATATTCTAAATATAAACAAATAACCATATTACCGTTAGGCCCAGTTTTACAATGACAGCTTAAATTTAAGTGAAGCTTAAACCCTTAACAACAACTGTTGTAATAATCGTTGCTATGGGTTTAAGCTTCAGCCTAAATTTAAGCTGGCATTGTAAAACTGGGTCAGAGTTTATTTAAAGAAGCTAAAATGTCACGTAATTTGACAGGAGTGAACTACCAATATGGAACATCTAAAGTCGTTTCACTACACGCTACACTAAAGTTTTTTTTTTACTCATTTTGCACGTGACAAGAAATTGTTAATTCATAGTTAATTTCAGTTGCAAATTGTGCTTTCATTCAATTTAAATTTTAAAACTAGGAATTTTACGTAAGTAGGTATTCACTATGAGGTAAACATACTTGATTGTAAATATTCAAGGTGAAATAAGAGGTAACGTTTAATGTTAATTAAAGAGTATTGCAATTGATTTTTTTCCGTAATTGGATGAAAATACCACGTCTAATCAATTATGTGTACATTATTCTGAGTAATATTTGTTTACAGCTTTATGCATACAAATAAATAAATTAGAGAAACAATTGCGTCTGCTTCCATTCTTCTGAATCCAATTTATTGTGATAAAATTAATGTCAAATTAAATACGGGTACATTTTAGAAGAGTTTACTACTGAGCTAAACGAATATTAAAGGAAAGCAATACAATAGATCAAATGCAATTCAATGAAAATTCAACACAGTTAGAACATTTAAGCAATTTCTATACAATTTTAAACAAAATACTTATATTCAAATTGGCTTGCAATGTGAGATATGTAACAAAAATTACAACAGCTAAGTAATATTACTTGATTATGTCTAATGTTGATATTATTAACGTTCGTTCTAAAACTTATTTTCTTGCATAAATAAGGTGGAGTCTTTTCATATAATTTATATTTAATAAAAAGAATTCATGGGTAATTTTAGTCAATTTGAAATGAATTTCATTCAAGTGTTGATTGACTAGCATGCTCTTTATCGCAATCCACGACACAAGAGTTATGTATACATCGTTTACGTATAAAAAAGCATTGACATTTAAACATGGACAATACACATCAGTGGACAAAAAATTTGAGTGAACTCAGGAGAATTTTTAACTTTTTATTTAGAACTGTTTTGCTGTTACATTTTTCTAATGGGATTGTTAGGAAATAGCGTAGAAATTAACATTTTTAAAAGGTTAAAAGAATTACTATTAAGTGAGTCAGAGTAATGCTGAAAGAAGGAAATTTATTATTTTAATTTTCCGAACATCATTACGTCTAATTTGTCTTATTTATGTGTTGGCGCCCTTGCTGCCATAATCACAATAACTGGAATCATTAAAAGTAAATAAATAAAATTGCAAATTTTCCATCTCGTTCTTATGCGCTTGAATTATCGTGAAAAAGCCATTAGGTGTTTCATTGAAAACTTAAATCAACAGTGAAACAACACGACGCGACGTTACTATTTATATCTCTATAAAATAACTTACCTACCTTCTTCTTATAGTCAGTAGATAATTTTGCTTACTTGTGTTGAACGCATATGGTACGGTACATCAAACGTTTTCTTTTTTATTATTAAAAGTGACAAAATTTAAAAATACAAAAAAGTAAAAAGAAAGAAGTAAGTCAATTTAGTGTAAAAAAAGAAATTATAACAAGGATCTTATAAGTTAAATTGTTAAATTTGTAATTCTTTCTCTTTACCTTTATTAATAAATAATGCTAACAACTAACTCTTTCATTATCATTTTATTTTTAAATAAAAATTTTATGCGGGTGCATTTAATTTTTAAATTGTTTCCAAAAATTAAAATCCATTAAATAAATTTAAAATAGTATAAAAATCGCAATATCCATAATCTTCAGTTTCAATCGATTTTAATTTAGCAATTCAACCAAAACTGAATCATTATTGTTATTATTATTATTTCTTGTTTTATTGTAATGTCCTCGTTTTCTGTTTAGAGTGAAACTTGCTTATCTCCTGTTCACACACCAGAGGGAAGTTTCATCATGATAATTACAAGTAGTTTATTGGAAGATGTCGCAATAGTGTTCGCTGTCTTAATACTAGCATTAACTGTGTTCATGAAATGGTCCTATAAACATTGGTCGAGAGTCGGCTTAGAATATGTGGAACCAACATTTCCATTTGGTAACTTCCCGAACACAATTAGGCTCAAAATGACTCTGGGAGAAGAAACGCGGCGGCATTATTTGGAAATGAAATCAAAGGGGGCCAAACACGTGGGTCTGTTCTTGTTCCACGCCCCAATTTACGTACCGATAGATCTAGAGATAATCAGTCACATATTGCAAGTAGACTTTAATAATTTTGAAGATCGAGCAACTTACCACAACGTAGAATGTGATCCGCTCAGCGAGCATTTGATTACCATGGAAGGAAAGAAATGGAGAAATTTGCGATCGAAAATATCCACGACGTTTACGCCTAGTAAAATGAAAATGATTTTCCCGCTTGTAGTGAAAATATCCGAGCAAATGACCAAATTTTTGGATAGTCGATTACGAAACGAACCTGTAGATTTTAAAAACCTCTTTCAGCGTCTTACTATCGATGTAGTAATTAATTGCTCATTTGGAATTGATCTAAATAGCGTATGCGGACCGGAAACCGAGTTTGGAATTCAAGGGAAAAAATATTTTCACTATACAATTTGGCGGAAATTCAAAATCATTTTTGCTGTGTTACATCCCAATGCAGGGAGATTCTTTGGAACGAGAATCACGCCGAGAAGTTCAGAAACTTTCTTCACGGGTGCCGTTCATGACATAATCAAATACAGGGAAGAAAACAACGTGACGAGGAAAGATCTCATGCAGTTGTTAATTAATCTTAAGAACGTAGGCATTGCATTACCGGAAGGTGATACAGAGAAAATAAGGTCATCAAAAACTGAAACTACTGAAAAAATTACTGAGGCTGAAATAGCAGGTGTGTGTTTTGGTTATTATCTCGCAGGATTTGAGACTTCGTCGGCGGCCTTAACCTTCTGTTTGTATGAAGTAGCCCAAAATGAAACCATTCAAAAGAAAATGCGGAATGAAATTCATACGGTCTTGTCCAGACATAATGGTGAATTAACTTATGAAGCTGCAATGGAGATGAGCTATGTGGATAACGTAATTTGTGGTATGATATTAATTTGGTTTACTCCCTAAAATATATATTAATTAAATATTTTAGAATCTCTAAGGAAATATCCTCCAGCGCCCTTTGTTACACGCAAATGTACCGGAGATTCTAAAATCCCCAATACCAACTTGATCCTCAAAAAAGGGGATCTAATTTTAATTCCGATCGAGGCCATCCAGCACGATTCTGAATATTATCCTGATCCGAATGTATTCGATCCTGATAGATTCAACGAAGAAAACAAGAGAACGAGGCCACCGTTTACGTTTATGCCCTTCGGTGAAGGACCACGAATTTGCGTTGGTAAGTAAGCACAGAAAGTTTCTTAGGAGAATGATTGCATTGTAGTTTTCTTTTTTATTTATAGCATATCGCTTAGGAATGATGCAGGTCAAGATCGGATTAATAATTCTGTTCAAGGATTACAAGTTCAAATTGAATCCCAAGACACGAGTTCCGTTGGTGTTAGATCGCAAGGAGCTGTTAAATTGCCCTCTTGGCGAAATTTTGATAGACGTAGAAAAACTAACGCGGAAATATGATTAATAATGTACATTAAATATACTACCAAAACTAAATAATCTAATTTTGTATACAGGATGTAAACGAAAAGTCGGCCAAAAATTACGTTATTGTAGGCTTCTTTTTATGTAATAATATATCTTGGTTTGTCGCAGTTTTGTTACGAAACGGAGAGTTTTGCTCATCTCTATTTTTAAGATAAAAACCATAAGTAATTAACCCATGTCGGTCAGGTTTGACGACCTTTGACAATCGTGCCAGTTTTGCTTTCATAGTAATGATGTTACCTAAGTAACAACGTTGTTAATTAAATCTCGTGTGAGATGCGAATTATAAATGAAGGCACAGTGTTGCCATCCATTATTTAAAATTTTCAAATTACTTCCCATTCAAAGAAGAAGCTGTAGATAATAATTTTTCTAACTAGAGATTTTCCTGTTGTGTAATGTAATCAAAAGATTAGTGTCTTACATTTCACTTACATCCTGTATATTTAATTTTTATGATGGCAATTACATTTTCGTGTTTTGAAAATCATTAGTTGCAGATTGTGGTCTAGAATTCAATGCTCCTGACAAATCTCATTTCAAATTCACCATAACTTTTTCAAATTTGCCGATGAAGTGAAGTGATTATAACTTAAACGTGAAGTGATTAGAAAAGTACTCGTTTAGAAATTCCGAACTCGGCTCCTTCCTCGCTTTGTTCGCAAACATCTGAACTCATGCCTTAATAAGTCGCTTAACAGACTTGTAACGTAAATTACTGTATGTTGTTAGCAATGAGAAAAACATTGAATAAACTTTGGAAAGAAGTATTGGTTTATTTGAGCATCTTCCTCGGAGACGGTTGCTAGAATTAAATTGATTGTAATGCACCAAGCATTGTTACACAACTATTTTCCCTACACAAAATCTACACTACTTTAATTTCCATAAAGGCGATTTAATGCTTCTTAAGTAGCAGAGTTGACGTTTCCAATGAACGATCTTTTTACGTAATTTGCTTTGATTATTTATAAAGTCCAATAAGTAGTAGCAGTAGATAGATCTGCACACGTGGTGTTTAATAGTGTAACCACAACATTACCTAATCACTATGTAATTTTACTTTAATTCTAATAAATTCTTTAGGTCTGCCATGCGACTTTAGTCTACGACAATCCCTTACGGAAAATACCTAACAATATCAAGTTAAAAGGAAAATAATCGTCAAAGTGACTAGATATAAGAGGCAAGTTACGAAGCAATGAGGAATCAATGTTTGCTTTAAACAGGGCTAAAAATCATTGCCTCACAAGATTTTAGTTAGAAAAACGTCTGCCTCTTCTCAAATCTTTCTTTTCTCTTGTATCCCTCTATTTTTATGATTTTCTAGCTGCACCTGCATAATCACATTTTGGCGTTACGACGCAGTTTGTTATAATACACAATTTTCAATTTAGAACCAATCGGCAAGGAATTAGCAGTAAAGTTAAGAAACTGGGATTCTCTATGATTTACTTAATAACAACAAAATTAGGTAACATAACATTAAAAGAGTGAGAAACGTTTAGATTTAACTATAAATTGCCAGCATTAGATGGTTTGAATCGAGTTTTGAAAAATCGTGCTGATGTTTAGAAATCATCAACTTGAATTCTTAGGAAAAACGTATTGCAAAAGGAACACATTGAAGGCAAATCATTTATTTCAACAAGAAACCAATGTCCTTATTTTAAGGGTGTTCACTGTACCCATTCAGAATTCTGAACAATTTCTGCAATAATTCGAATTAAAACAAAGTAAAAAAAAATTATCAACAAATACTTCGCAAACCCCATCAACATTTACGAATGTTAACGCAATATAATGGAAACGAAAGGCAAGTTAATACGTAGCTGACCTTCAAGAGCGACAAAAATGGACCGCAACCTCTTGTGGTATAGAGGAAGCAGGTATGGCAGTAAGGAAGGAGGTAAGTTACTAGTATTACCGATGAACTGGAAACAAATGCGGATGTAAGAAATCCACTGTGGAAAGGATAATACTGGACATGTTGTTACTTTCAAGACTTAAACTGGAATAATCAAATTACTATTATAGAAGTTGACGATAATTTTCCCCATTGAAAGGGATTATTTTAAAGAAATTATTTCAAAGTGGGGGGCACGGCACGTTGAAGAATGTTCTGTACAACATGATTAATAAACATTAGTTGGCCTTAATTAAGATATGAAGTTGTAAAGTTCCTTGTTGTTAGTAAAGAGAAAAAAGTACTTTGAATAAATTGTGTAAAAATATTGATTCATTCGAGTATCCACAAAATTCACGACAAATAGTTAATACTGGATTTTCCTAGGGGTGTTTAAAACGTATGGTCAAGGCTGTACTTTAAGTTTATAGTTCTTGTTCTCATAAATAAGCTATTCGACTTACAATATTGAACTTGAACCAGAAAAACAACAAAACAAATTCTGAGATTTTTAGAAAAACTGAAATAACACTTGTAACGTTATGCAAGTCTGTAATGATACGTAGATTGTTAATTAAAATCAGTAATAACACCAACAACATCAATTTGCTTTTATCGTCACTTTTTCCGGGGAATATCTTTTATTTTAATCTTTCAGTTCTAAAAACAATTATATGATAGTTTAGCAAGAAGCGAATAAATTAATATCTCTAAAGGCCAAAAGAATTACCGTTTAAATCATCTGCGAAGGATATTAATGAAATATTTATATACTTAAGCCTACGTGATGTAAATAAGGAAACTTCTTTTATTTGAAATTTAAAATTCAAGACTCAAAATTAAAGTTGAAAATTTTTTAATATAAATGAAGATATTG
Source organism: Dorcus parallelipipedus (assembly GCA_958336345.1). Classification (NCBI taxonomy): domain Eukaryota; kingdom Metazoa; phylum Arthropoda; class Insecta; order Coleoptera; family Lucanidae; genus Dorcus; species Dorcus parallelipipedus. The sequence goes on along the minus strand of OY284482.1, from coordinate 38,857,660 downwards.
AAAGACAAAAAACAAACAAACTAATAAATTATTCTTCCTTTAGAAGAAATATCGTTTTTAAAAGTTTTACGGACGATGTAACACCTTAAAAATTTTCCAGTCTTTATTTTTTTCGTTGTATTGTTTGTAATTATGATCGCTTTTCGCATTATGTTGAGCTTCTGTCTCCAGGCTTGGCGTGGCTTGCGTAGTGATTGCAAAATCCGGTTTTCTATACTCCTCATTTCTATGCAGTGCAATTACTTAGAAAACAATAATCGCCAGTTTAATTGAAAACTCATACCTCTATAAAATAACTTGCCTTCTTCTTACAGTCAGTAGATATTTTCCCTTCCCTGTGTGGAACACATATAGATGCTTTCTTTATTATTATAAGTTGCAATATTAGTAAAGAAAAGGTAAGTCAGTTTATTGTACAAAAAGAAGCCACACTGAGAAGCTTTATTAATTAAGGGATTTATTTTTAAATCATTTACAGTCAAGCACTCTTTCTCTTTGCCTTAATGAAAAATGTTATTAAGCAACACTTTAATTTTAAATTTAATTTTAAATAAAAATTGCCTTTAATTTTTGAACTGTTAGGTAAAAGTTAAAATTTAAATTCATTAAATAATTATAAAAAAGAAAATTGAAAGGATTAATTAATTTTGCAATACCTATCTCTAGGGGTAGGAGAAATAATAGTTTTACATCGTTCTTGGATAAATAAAATTTGCAATGGTCCATAAACTTCAGTTTCAATTTTGTCAATCAACTAAAATTAAATTAAACGCTTAAATATATGTGCCTTTATTATTATTTTTTTGTTTCATTGGTAAAGTCTTCTTTTTCTATTTAGAGTGAAATCCGTTTACCTCCTGTTCATGTACCAGAGGAGAATTTCATTATGATAATTACGAGTAGTTTGTTGGAAGATGTTGCAATACTGTTCGCTGTCATAATCTTAACGTTAACTGCATTCATAAAATGGTCCTACACGCATTGGTCAAGAGTTGGCTTGGAATATGTGGAGCCAACATTTCCGTTTGGTAACTTCTGGAACGCAGTTAGACACAAAATGACTTTGGGAAAAGAATTGCAACAGTATTACTTGGAGATGAAATCAAAGGGGGCCAAACACGCCGGTCTATATTTGTCCTTCACCCCAGTTTACTTACCAATAGATCAAGAGATACTCAAACACATATTGAAAGTAGACTTTCATAATTTTGAAGATCGAGGAGTTTACCACAATGCAAAATCTGATCCGCTCAGCGAGCATTTAGTTAGCATGGAAGGAATGAAATGGAGAAATTTGCGATCGAAAGTATCCACGACGTTTACGCCAAGTAAAATGAAAATGGTTTTTCCGCTCGTAGTGAAAATATGCGAGCAAATGACCAGCTTCTTGGATAGTCGCTTAACGAACGAACCTGTGGATTTTAAGAATCTTTTTCAGCGTCTCACGGTCGATGTAGTAATCAACTGCGCCTTTGGAATTGACGTGAATAGCGTATGTGGATCTGAATCCGAGTTTGGAATTCAAGGGAAAAAATACTTCCACCGCTCAATTTGGCAAAAAATATTGTTTATATTGTGTACGTTACATCCCAATGCAATGAGGTTCTTTGGGACGAGAATCACGCCGAAAAGTACCGAAACTTATTTCATGAATGCGATTCATGATGTAATCAAATACAGGGAAGAAAACAACGTGACTAGGAAAGATCTTATGCAAATGTTAATTAATCTGAAGAACGTGGGCGTCGCATTACCAGAAGATGATGCAGAGAAAAAGTTAGCAAAACCGTCCACCACTGGAAAAATTACTGAAAGTGAAATAGCGGGGGTATGTTTTGGTTATTTTGCCGCTGGATATGAGACCTCTTCGGCGGCCTTAACCTTCTGTTTGTATGAAGTGGCCCAAAATGAAACTATTCAAAAGAAAATGCGGAACGAAATTCACATGGTCTTATCTAGACATAACGGTGAAATTACTTATGAAGCCATAACGGAGATGAAATATGTGGATAACGTAATTTGTGGTATGATATTAATTTGGTTTATTCACTAAAATATATCTTAATTAAACATTTTAGAATCTCTAAGGAAATATCCTCCAGTGCCCTTTGTTATACGCAAATGTACTGGAGATTCCAAAATCCCCAATACCAACTTGATTCTCAAAAAAGGGCATATTGTTATAATTCCGATCGAGTGCGTCCTAAACGATCCTGAATATTACCCTGTTCCGAATGTATTCGATCCTGATAGATTTACTGAAGAAAACAAGCGAACGAGGCCACCCTTATCGTTTATACCTTTCGGCGAAGGACCTCGAATTTGCGTTGGTAAGTAAGGACACCAAGTTTCTTAGGAAAGTGATTGCATTGTAATTTTCTTTTTTATTTATAGCATATCGCTTCGGAATGATGGAGATTAAGGTCGGTTTAATAACTCTGTTCAAGGATTACAAATTCAAACTGAATCCCAAGACACGAGTCCCGTTGGTGTTAGATCCCAAGGAGTTATTTAATTCCGCTGTAGGTGAAATTTTAATAGACGTAGACAAATTAACGCAGGAAGATGTTTAATGTAGTTACCAAATGTTAGAATGAAAATTCAATAGTCTAGTGCTGTATATAGTTCAATTTCATCAGAGTAGGTAATTAATAATTTTTTATAGCTTTATATTTTATTTTAAATATTTTCTAAGTCAATAGTTTGTATTTTAAGGATAATTTACCTTTCGTCAAATTTATGAAGTTTTACTTTTGTGGTTTATAGACGTTGTTTAATTTAAGAAAATTTAGAAAAAAAATATCTATGTTGGAATAAGTTTCTAGAGAAGTACTGGCGAGCGTGGAGAATAGCGCATGTCTTAAAGTTAAAATGCGCAAACCTTAGGCTTATGCCATATATATGTATATGGTCATACTTTTCGATTTCAGAAAACTGTAGTCACCGTTGAAATGTCATTATTATGTCATTGACGGAAACATGGTTACATTGGCCGCGTTCACCAGACGAATCAGCTTCCAATCAGCTTGCGATTTTCTAGTGAACGCTATAGTTACCTTTCATTAATTACGCTTAAAAATAATCATAAGCAGCTGACAAGCTGATTGCAATCAAGTGCGTTTGGTGAATACGGCCAATCTTAAAACTAACATTTAAAGGTGGATACAAAATCCATCATTGTACTATCGAAATCATAAAAAACTAGGACAACTTTTAAATCCAGTAGCCATGCGTTTCCATTATTTTATTGTATTGAATCTTACTTTGTTGTCAAGTCAGTCACTGTTATTTTTGTTAACGCTGAAATTCTGAGCAATTTGTCTAACTGTGACACCCTTTTCTATGCAAACAGCTATCCTAGTTTTTAAAAGAATATTTACTGTAGGTATGATTGACAATGTGTGACAATTTCAAATAATTTTAAATTTATAGTTGGTAGCAGTTTTACACAGCTTAAAAAGCCTTGTCCTAGTTTTATATGATAGCAATGGTATACATATAAGTGTGTTCATGTTCAATTGTTCTGTTTTAATAAATAAACTAATTTATATACTTCTCTCGCTAACTTTATATTTTTTAAGAAATCTACCTGCTTAGTTTTATCAAGAAATTTTAATGTGACATTGACATCTACGCACACTGCTGAAAAACCGGTGTATTTGTCGTCCACATCTACTTTTCGCGTGAAAGCTAACGGGATTTCCGTGAATAATTTATACAGTAAAATCTATGTTAGTTTTCACAAGGGACCGCAAATAAAGTTTTTTTTTAGCAATGTAGGTATCTCGACACAACAATCTTTACTGAGAAACAAATCGATTTAATACCTATTTTATTCCAAAAGAAGCGATAAGTGTTTTTCATTTTTGCAATTACGTACCACTATGGGCGTTAAATGGTTTCTAAGAAAGTTTAATTGACATATTTTTTTTTAAATAAAATACATACGGCAGTTTAACTTTCAACCCTTTTCGTAAAACTCATAACTCTTGGGACCGATTTTACAATCGTCGGATAAACTGAATATAACACTAGTATTGGAATAACGCGACGTAGATATGTAATAATGTTAAAAGATATTCGGCGAATACTTATTTCGTCCTTATTCGACGATTGTAAAACTGTGCCTAAGAGGATGCTGTGGGGTGCCGTTGTAATTCATGTCATGTTTTAATGTGGAAATTTGATTGGTAAGCTTACAAGATAATCGTTCTGTTAATGAATTAACAGTTTTTTATTTTAAATTAAAAATCTTATCGCTTTGGCGTTGATATTAATACGTTACTTCATGTTTCTTACTCAGCTGTATTTTGAAATGAATTTGCCAACAGGTGCTAAAATTTGATTTTTGGGCATTACCAATGTCATAAAAATATTTAACACACAAAGTTTTTTGTTAAAGTTGATCACGTCTTGGCGTCAACTCAACATCAATATTATAGTTTTTAACTACGAATTGATGGTGATGCATCCACAAATGACATGTCAGTGTTAAAATAATGTAGTAGTATAGTATGATGCATTTACAATGAGACAATGACATGTCGGCGTTAATTGTTCAATATTCTCCATGGGTTCACAGTAAATTTTTTAACAGCGTTACAGAAAGAAAAATCAAAAGGATTCAAATGCAGACTAGCAAATGAGAGCCAATATACAGGATGTTCAGTTAAAAAAAAAACATAAATTATATTTTTTTATTCATTTTTCGATGTGCATTTGTTTCTCATGATGACTCGTAAAATACATAAAAAAGACTACAACTTTTGTGTTTAAGGTTTATTTTGACTTATTTCCATGACTACTATTTTATTACAAAAATAATTCTTTCTATGGGAATAAACCAAAGCACGGCTGTATTACTTTCATTACTCTTCACAAATATTTATTAATTATATTATCAATAAATGATTAATAAAGTAAAGATGATCGGGTGTTTAGGACAATAGAAAAACTAAAGTATCATTCAGCTAACCAGTTTCGGTTTATTTTTGAACCTTCTCCAGAGCCTGTAATAGGTAAGTTTAGGGTCTAACTACCCTAAATTGTTTGTAAAATTACCTCTGATACATAATCTTAAGTTTAACAATCATTATTATCAATAAAATTATTAACTTTTGATGTAATTATTACTTGTATCAAAGATTTAACTAACCACAAACCCTAAATGAGGTCGTCATTAATATATCTGCTAGATTTTTTTTTTAATTATGAATCCTAAAAGTAGTGCTAAAGTAATTTAAAAATAGGAATTTTGTCATCGCCCATGAAACCGTAGCGCCCTTGGACAAAATTCCAAAAATTACCGTAATTAATTTATTCTAGTGAGGTCAGATTAACGATAAAAAACCATATATTGCAAAACACTAATCGTTCTGGGTACAGAGTATGTATATGGATATTTGCTTTACTACAAGTAGGTGTTACAAGAAACATGTAAATTGCGGCAACAGAGTGGTAACTTTGATGGAATAACCCACTATTTTGCTTCTTAATTTTGATAATTTCTTAGAACCATAATTATTAGTTATCTAATTTATATTTAATTTGTTATTGGCAGACTCGAGTTCACAATCAGTCACAATCAGTTGTTTCTAGAAATAAATTAGCAGCTATTTTTGTTCCACCTTCTAATCTGTCTACTTCAGTAATGATATGTTTTGTATGAAACTAGTTTGTCCTTTTGTGACTGAAAAGTTTCTGAAGGTTTATTAATTAATTAATCTGCTCGGTCATCTACATTTATGTTCTTACGACCGCCTGCTTTATGTTCTACATTAGCGAATAGTTTTTTATTTTTTCGTTCTCTTTTGGTGCGGATGGTTCCTCTGTTTACATGCAATCTTAATGCAGCTGAATTTAGCCCTATATTTAAGGAATTTCTGGAAATACATTTCAATACTAATTTCTTATTAATAATTGAATTGATGTATTCATTTGCAAAATTATAATTTGAAATAATTAATTAAAGGGATACGTTAGTGTATAAATAATAATTAAATTAAATTAATTTCAAATTAATATTTCTCATTTGAGGTACTTCATTGACATTCTTTGGTATATTTACTTTTTTAATTTGTAATTATTTTATATTGTCTAAGTTTTGATTGTTGTTTAATTTTTAATGGTGTATAATATTCTGCAACAATTTTGTTCTCCTTCATAATGGTGGTATTTTTCGCAAACAGCAGGAGCAAGTGGATCTCCAACCGATAAGAAAATAATATCAGTAGTTTAAGTCACTGTTCATATTAATATTTTATCGTCCTGTTTGCCTCACAGGAAGAAAAAATAGTATTTATTTCGAATCAGTCTGACTTTAGGAAAGTCGTTAAATGGGTTGGATTTGTAGTAAAATCCTTGTTTATTAAAGAACTACTATCAGAAACCAAAAAGACATGATAATTTTCGAACAAAAACGTGAGCTCAAAATTTTTGACTTGTAGTAAAAGATTTTGAAGCATATGGTAGATTATTTTGAAGTAGAACTGCCCCCACACCTGAACTACTAGCATGGACAGTAATGGTGTTTTTTTTATTTATGTCGTAAAATTGTAAGACAGGATTTTTACTTAACAATGTTTTAATTTTTTTAAAGGCATCATCATGACAATTATCCCAAATGAATTCAGTAGCTTTTTTGATTAGCGGACGTAAAGGCACAGTAATGTCAGCTAAATCTGGTATAAATTTAGATATGTACGTAACCATACCAAGTAATCTTTCCACACCTTTCACATCACGAGGTTTCTCCATGTCTGTTATTGCTCGAATTTTGTCATTATCAACTTGAATGCCTTCAGAACTGAAAGTATGACCTAAGAATTTGACTGTTTTAAGAGCAAATTTGCATTTTTCAATATCAAATTTAATTCCGCTAATTTTAGCTCTTTCAAATAAATACTTGTTTCAAAATGAGATTATGTTCTTTTTTGTTTTTAGCCCAAATTGTAATGTTGTCAATGTTAACTTCAATATTGGCAGTATTTTTAAAAACATCAGCATATAATTTATGGAATACTTTTGGTACTATCTTGATTCCGTCCGGCATGCGGCATACGTAAAAAACAATAACGTCCAAATGGCGTCTGAAATGTTGTTAATAATGAACTTTTTTCGGTTAATTCAACCTGCCAAAAAGCTGTGGATACATCTAATTTTGGTATTTGCCATTTTGGATGATATTTCGTCAAAAGTTACAAATTTGTAATGTTCTCTTAATAAAGCTGTGTTTAAATTTTTGGGATCTAAACAAACTCGAAACTTATTATTTGCTTTTTTTACAATGACACGAATGGTTCACGAATTCAGTTGGCTCGTTAACTCGTTTTATGATACCGTTTTTTTCCATGCCTATCTAAAATTTCTGTTTTGTACGCATCCTCTAATTTTCCTACAAGGTACACATTGGCCTACGTAATGTGGTTTTAATTTAAATTCATAAGGCTCTGAGAATTTTCCTAATCCTTGAAATATTTCTCTGTAATTATCTAAAAGTGTCTTATTAGAACTATCTGTACAAATTACATTATTGACTTTTTGAATTAGTCCTAGTTTTTGAATTGTCTTTAATCCCAGTACAGAAATTGTATTGTTACAATTCTTACATGTTGCGATGTTTTTGCGAGTTAAATGAAATTTGTTTGTTAAATTTTAGGATTAGAATTTAATTAACTCAAATGACAAAGTCACGCATAAAATTTAACATAAGACTCTTTTCGTTATTAAATTGTTTATTGATATAATATCTCAGGGTACCAAATTGTATTGCAAAACAAATTTGTTTGAACTGGGTTCTGAAGTGTATTATTTGTCCTAATGGTGGTGATTTTAAAATGTCAGTTATTTTTGTCGCGCTACGTGAAGCTTAACCGTTTTAGGTCAGTAAAGTCGTCGAAACTTCCATCAGGTTTTTGATTTCCCCAGAAAAAATACGTGTCGACTTACACTTTCGTTTTTCTTCGGGACGCAGAAATTTCTAAAAGCATTGACAACAACTTCATAATTTTGTTGCTGTTGTTCCGCAAGTTCAAAGGTATCGAATTTTTCTTGAGCATCCTCATCCAATGCATGTAGCAATATGGCGACTTTTACCGTTTTGGCGTCTGATTTGTTATTGCTTTCTGTAGCTAGTATGTAAACTTGAAATTTTTTGTACCATTTTGTCCAATTTTCCGAGACGTTCCCATCAAACGATAACGGTGTTGGTGGTTTTAAATTAAGGTTTACATACTGATTTACTGCACTGGCCTGTTCTGCCATGTCACCAAGTAGAATAAAATTCAGCTAATAGAAGTTTATCTGGAGCGATTTTCTTGTTCACTTTGCTTCTTGACTGAGCCGTGTAATGTAGACACCTAGACTTCGGTTGAATCAAGTTTATTTTTTATTGACAAAATTACATAACTGTTTTGGGTACAGCCAACTCATAACATAACGTAAAACATAACACATTTATTATAGTTATTTATTGTATAATCGTTTTAGATAGCATTTTATCCACGCAGAGTAAGTAAAAATTGCACGCTTCAAAGATGTACGTGACATATATGATTCAGAGAAATATTCAGTTGTGAAAAGGGCTTATAAATTTAATTATAAATATATAATAAGGCATTATAATTATTACAATAAGGCACATTTTTGAAAAAAATGAAAATTCTTTTTGCTTTGTTGAGATACAAAAAAAATTCAAAATTCTCACGTTACAGAAACATATAACTTTGACGACACATTTGTTGATATTAGTAAGTTTATAGAAATAATGAACACATTTTACTTGGCTGATTGTAACGTAGGTAGATGAATCAGTTAAAATTTATATTTCTGGATATGTTTCTCATTCGATTTCAAAAAAGTTAAATTGTCAATTTTGTAAATGTGTTCTTGTAGAGGATAAAGGCATTTCATAGGAAATAAGTACTTTGATAATTTACAAAAAGGGGGTCTTTCTGTTCCCACTACCTCTGTTAGTATAGTTTTTTTTTCCCACATGTGTGCAATATTAGACAGCATAATCAAAAATATATTTTACGCAATTTAACTTTACAGAGTATTAAATTATTAAATACGACCTAGTACTAGTATACACTGAATTTTCTCCAAAGTGTATATGTGGTCAATATTATATTATGATATTATATTGCACAAGTTACTTTCAATATTTCGCTGCCCTGGAGTTATAGGGTTCTATGTTAGGCATAATAACATAGAACCTTATAACTCTAAGGCAGAGATTTGCTACCTAATGTGCTCTTGAATGATTATGTCAAACTATGTCATAATTCTCGACTTGACAAAGCCGCTTGCAGCAAGCAAACATTTCTCATTCGAAAAAACGAAAATTCAACATATTGTATTCTCAGTCAGTAGGAAGTTTTCAAATAACTTTATTGTACACTACTTGTTATAGAATAAACACAATATGCAGAATATTACAATTTGGCAAAATAACTTTACGTGAAGCAATACGACTAACTAGCTTACTATCTAAGAAATGAATTGAATTATTTTGGTTTACACACAATTATCGAAAGAATGGCAATGGTCATTTGATAACAATTAGGCGTTGTGAAAGTTAAACAAAAGACTGATAATGATTCCTGCGAAAAACAAATAGGTAAGTAGCCAAAACTGATAACAAGTCTTGTTACTGAATTTAAATGCTTGTGAAAGTCAATGAGCTTTAAATATGTATTAGAATATTAATTTTAAAATGCATAAAATATTTCGGGACATCCAACAAATACATTCTAAGCAATTTCTTCCGTTCGATCTTTGCAGTTACGTCAGAAAATTATCGACTCAAAATGACAAATTTATAAATTCTATCATTGTTTTAACATACGTATTAGATAAGGATAAAAGAATGTGTTGATTTCGTTTCTCGATTTGGGAAAGTGTGACGTAACTGCAAAGATCGAGCGGAAGAACTGTACATTTTCTAAGTGCAATATAATGCCAAAAATTAATGTTATTTATAGTTTATTGTGTTTAAGTTTTTGTTTTAAATTTATATTTATATGTTATTTACTTTTTTGAATAATGTCTTATTTCTTTGAGAAAATAGGACTTTGGCTGTTTGGGCTATAGGCGAACTACCCATTAAAAAAAGTAACGCGCTTTGACTATACCTCTTGAGTGGTGTGGAAATTAGCCGTATTATTTCAACTTGTCAAAGATGAAACAGCAACTCCACGGACGGGTAACGAGGTACCACGGAAACAATTTATAAAAATCACTCAACCATGCAGAAAAATCAAGTTTTTTTTTAAATTTTTCTGTATTGTTAGATAATAGATCATTAAATTCAGCAGTAATCGTAAAAATTCGCTGCTAGACCAATGAAATATAATAATATTCCATTTCATTTAGTGATGGGAAGAATCGAATTAAGTAATTCGAATAGTTCCATGATCAGACGAATCGAATTATTTCGATTAATTTCAAAATATTTCGAGCGTATGTAGTATTATTTGTAAGTACTCGGATCACTATATTTAGAGATAATTTACCAGTAATTTTTGTTAGTACTCAGATCAGTGTTCGAGTATAGTTTAAAGGCTTTCGTTTAAACTGTGCTTTGAGTGTTCTCGGCACTTAGCTGGAGAATCGAGATCGAGAAACTGAGACTGACTGGGAGAGATGGCAATAACTTTGTTGCTAGTATCAAAGAGAGATGCTATACGAGACATTTGCATGTGTTGGACAATATTTCGAATTAGAGACAAATATTACAGAACACATGATCCTCACCTCATGCAGTACAATATAGAGGTAGATACAAATATACAAAATATACAAAATTACGTTTTGGTTTGGATGCACATAATTAGTACTCGATGGCATAGATAGAAACTTGTTTCGGGGGAGGGGGGGGGCGAACAAGGAAAAATCTAACGAGTATGGACTCTACTTATTATTTTATTTATGAAATGTAACACAGCGAATAAAAAATAACGCCATACGAAAAACTTCTTTTGTATGAATTCCGCGGAACATTACATTTTAGAAAAAATTCGAGGGGGGGGTTCGGGCTCCGGCCTCTTCCCCTTATCTACGCTGCTGTTAGTGCTTCTCGGCTGATGCGCTGTTGCCACAATTCTCAGCACGCAAACGCAAAATCCGGTTTTTATATTGCATTTCGTTCTTATGCGCTCGAATTAGTTATCAAAGAGCCATTAGGTGTTTACTTGGAAACATAAATCAATAGTGAATTAATAGTAACTTACCTACCTTCTTATGGTCAGTAGATAATTTTGCTTACCTGTGTCGAATGTATATGGCACGGTATATCAATCGTTTTCTTTTTTATTACTTAAAGTGACAAAATTGAAAAATACAAAAAAATAAAAAGGAAGAGGTAAGCCAATTTACTGTAAAGAAAGCATTCATAACAATTATCTTATAAGTTAAAGAAAAAAATATTTATAATGTATTTGAATAATTTGACATGTTTGCATTTACACGCTAACCATGCGTATGTCTTGTTGAATCAATGTTGAAGTCCCCAACGTAAAAAACATCTTCAACAGACGATATTAAATTCGAACATGTGTAATTATTAAATTATATTCAGTATTAGGGGGTCTATAAATTACTCCAAAAGCATAATTGTTCAATATCATCAACAATATTTATTACCTTATACCGAACAGACTTGTGAACGTAGAACACAACTCCGCCACCCCTGCTGTGTATCATTTTACTTTTTAATAAAAATTTTAAGCGGGTGCATTTATTTTTAAATTTTTTCCAAAAATTAAAATTCATTATACAATTTTAACGTAATGGAAAGAATTGCTGGATATACAGTCTTGTATAAAAATTGCAATACCCATAAATTTAGGTTCAATCACGTTCAATCAATTTTAATTTTCCAATTCAACTAAAATTAAATGAAGCAATTAAATAGATTTAAATTTCTATTATTATTATTTCTTGTATTATTGTAATGCCCTCATTTTCTGTTTAAAGTGTTCACACACCAGAGGAGAATTTCATCATGATAATTACGAGTAGTTTATTGGAAGATGTTGCAATAGTGTTCGCTGTCTTAACACTAACATTAACTGTGTTCATGAAATGGTCCTATAAACATTGGTCGAGAGTAGGCTTAGAATATGTGGAACCAACATTTCCGTTTGGTAACTTCCAGAACGCAATTAGTTTCAAAATGACTCTGGGAGAAGAAATGCGGCGGCATTATTTGGAAATGAAATCAAAGGGGGCCAAACACATGGGTCTGTTCTTGTTCCACGCCCCAGCTTACGTGCCAATAGATCTAAAGATAATCAATCACATATTGCAAGTAGACTTTAATAATTTTGAAGATCGAGCAACTTACGACAACGTAAAATCTGATCCGCTCAGTGAGCATTTAGTTTCCATGCAAGGAATGAAATGGAGGAACTTGAGATCGAAAATATCCACGACGTATACCCCAAGTAAAATGAAAATGACTTTTCCGCTTGTAGTAAAAATATCCCAGCAAATGACCAAATTTTTGGATAGTCGATTACGGAACGAACCCGTAGATTTTAAGAACCTTTTTCAGCGTCTTACTGTCGATATAGTAATTACTTGTTCCTTTGGAATTGATCTAAATAGCATATGCGGACCGGAAACCGAGTTTGGAATTCAAGGGAAAAAATATTTTCACCATACAATTTGGCGGAAATTCAAAATCATTTTTGCTGTGTTAAATCCCAATGCAGGGAGATTCTTTGGAATCAGAGTGACTCCGAGAAGTACAGAAACTTTCTTCATGGGTGCCATTCACGACATAATCAAATACAGGGAAGAAAACAACGTGACGAGGAAAGATCTCATGCAGTTGTTAATTAATCTGAAGAACACAGGCACTGCATTACCGGAAGGTAATACAGAGAAAATAAAGTCATCAAAAACGGAAACTACTGAAAAAATTACTGAAGCTGAAATAGCAGGTGTGTGTTTTGGTCATTATCTCGCAGGATATGAGACTTCGTCGGCTGCCTTAACCTTCTGTTTGTATGAAGTAGCCCAAAATGAAACTATTCAAAAAAAAATGCGGAATGAAATTCATACGGTCTTGTCCAGACATAATGGTGTATTAACTTATGAAGCTGCAATGGAGATGAGCTATGTGGATAACGTAATTTGTGGTATGATATAAATTTGGTTTACTCCCTAAAATATATATTAATTAAATATTTTAGAATCTCTAAGGAAATATCCTCCAGTACCCTTTATTTCACGCAAATGTACCGGAGATTCCAAAATCCCCAATACCAACTTGATCCTCAAAAAAGGGGACCTAATTTTTATTCCGATCGAGCCTATCCAGCACGATCCTGAATATTATCCTGATCCGAATGTATTCGATCCTGATAGATTCAACGAAGAAAACAAGAGAACGAGGCCACCGTTTACGTTTATGCCCTTCGGTGAAGGACCTCGAATTTGTGTTGGTAAGTAAGGACAGAAAGTTTCTTAAGAAAGTGATTACATTGTAGTTTTCTTTTTTATTTATAGCATATCGCTTAGGAATGATGCAGGTTAAGATCGGATTAATAACTTTGTTCAAGGATTACAAGTTCAAATTGAATCCCAAGACACGAGTTCCGTTGGTGTTGGATCCCAAGGAGATGTTTAATTCCCCCCTTGGCGAAATTTTGATAGACGTAGAGAAACTAACGCGGAAAAATGATTAATAACAAACAAAAATTAGTGCCTTACACTTTTTGTGTCAAATTTCATTTACACCCTGTATATTTAAGTTTTATGATAGCAACTGTATTTTCTTGTTTTGAAAATCGTTACATTTTGTGATTTAGGGATATTTTAGCTTTCTTTAAATTTAATAGGTTGTATTAATTTGGGGGTAGAGCTCATACAGGATGCCTTGAACTCTGAGAATATCTGCGCAGATGACAAAATTTCGTTTGCCGGAGCCAGTCCACAAGCATAACCCCCGAACAGATAGGTACAAATTACAACCTGTTGTAGTCGTATATTTCAGATAGGGTTATACTTGTGGGCCGGCTCCAGCAAACGAGATTTTGTCATCTATGCAGATATTCTCAGAGCTCAAGACATCCCGTACGGACTTTAGATGTTTGCTTGCCTAATTTTAGAATCTTTTAAAAATTTCTTAGAGTACTTATTATGCGTAAATATGTTCACTAATTTGTTTTAACCAACAGTTTACGTCGCGACATCTCCTGATGAGGTCCTAAATATGCCTCCATTTTGACAAATAAATAAATTAATAAACAAAATACACACCTACGCGCGAAATTAGGCAACAAATTGAAGACAGAAGAGGATGGTGCGCTTGTAATTCATGCCCTCAAGTTTCAAGTTATGTTTCAATGTGGAAATTTGATTGGCACATTTGATTGTTAAGCTTACAGAATAATCGTTCTGATAATGAATTGATAATCATTCTGATAATGAATTGCTTTATTTTGCATTTTATTATTTTCATTACTTTTCACTTTTCAATATAATTAATAATTATAATCTTAGATGTAATTATTAATTGTATATTAATTTAACTTTGTATAAACCGCAAACCCTGAGGATCGTCAACATAATATCTGCTAATTTTTTTCTTGTTATGAATCCTAAAAATAGTACTAAAGTAATTTAAGAACAAGAATTTAGTCGTCATCCATGAAACCTTAGCACAGTGCAGCCGCCCTTGGACAAAATTCCAAAAATCATTATTGTAATTAATTTATTCTAGTGAGGCCAGATTAACGAGCAAAAATCATATATTGCAAAACACTAATCGTTCTGAGTATAGAACATGTGTAATATATGGATATTTGCTGCACTATAAATAGGTGTAATAAGAAATATGTAAATTGCGGCAATAGAATAACCCACTATATTGTTTCTTAATTCTGCTAATTTCTTAGAATCTTAATTATTAGTTATCTAATTTATATTTAATTTGTTATTGGCAGACTCGAGTTCACAATCAGTCATAATCAGTTGTTTCTAGAAATAAATTAGCGGCTCTAGTTTTGTTCCACCTTCTGATCTATCTACTTCAGTAATGATATGTTTTTACGAAACTAGTTTGTCCTTTTGCGACTGAAAAGTTTCTGAATGTTTATTAATTAATTCATCTGCTTGGTCATCTACATTTATGTTACCACGACCGCCTGCTTTATGTTCTACATTAGCAAATAGTTTTTTACTTTTTGTTCTTTTTTGTTCCAAATGATTCCACTTTGTTCTCTTTTGTTCCGGATGCCACTGAATTTAGCCCATATTTAAAGAATTTCTGGAAATATCTTTCGACTTGCAGAAATCTGTCTTGGTTAGTTTCTTATTAACAATTGAATTGAGGTATTCATTTGCAAAATTATTATTTCTCATTTGAGCTACTTCATTGATATTCTTTGGTATATTTAGTTTTTAACTTGTAATTATTTTATATTGTCCAGTTTTTGATTACTGTTTAATTTTTAATGGTGTATAATATTCTGCAACAATTTTGTTCTCGTTCATCATTTTTCGCAAGCAGCAGGAGTAAGTGGATCTGCAAGCGATAAGAAAATAGGATCAGTAGTTGAAGTCATTGTTCAACTTAATTTTTTATCGCCCTGTTTGTCTGGCAGGAAGAAAAAATAGTATTTGTTGATAAATCCTTGCTTATTAAAGAATTACTATCAGAAACCAAAGGGACATGATAATTTTCGCACAAAAACGTTTTGGCAAGTCGCTGAACATGAATATGGTCAATGCTTTTTCGAAATTGAAGCAGGACGAAGCAGAATTTGAAAGAATTCGAAAATTTTAAAGCATTTTGCAGATACGAACTACACCATCATATACGATACTGAATGAAGAAACGCTGTTAAAGAATATTTTGGAAAACACTCTGTTATAGTATCTTTAATTCTGGTAGTAAAAGCTGATGTAAGAGTACTGATACACAATACTTACCTTGAGCATTTCAATCTGAAGGATCGTGATGTTTTTGCTGATTCTCCAACCAAGACTAAAGCAGATGAACAAACTTGTGGAATATGGTGTAATGTGAAGCGAATGCCTGGCATGGCCTGAAGAAATTGATCCAGTACTTAGATAGCTAAAAGTGGAGATAATGTGAAGAATGTCAGCAATTAATTTGCTGGCCCGCTCGGTGTCGCGTCGTTGTGAAAAGAGGCACTGATCACTGGGAAGTGTCGATGTTTCTCAACACTTTTATAACATACCTGCTTCCAAATGGTTATGTGAAAATACAGGTTGCTTTGTTGCGTATTATGGTCTCTCATGACTCATCTTGAACACGAGTTTCCTGATCAGGAATATGAGATGAGGTAGTGGATCTCTACAATGGATATTACCTTACTTAAGAGGCGAATCAGTATACTATTTCTGGTCTGTTCTGTATTATTTTCGAGTTCCTTCGACATTGGATGCTTCAGAGATTAAAAACAACTCTAATAGAATCAGTACACTTCTGAGATGTAGTGAAATTATGGAACGAATCATCGATCTAATGGGCGAGGGCTATGTCTCTTTCTTGCCCAGTGAGAAAGTGATGCTCACGATCTTGCGGACTTCTTTAATGGTAAACAGTGTGATCTAAGGACTATTTTCTCATTTCTCCTGGCACAAGGATTATCTCTCTCATATTCCTGATCAGAATGCCCGTCGTCGTACTAATAAAGGTTTCCAACGTAGATGTTTTGGTTGCATTTCAGGAAATATTTAGGCAATTCTGTGTAGTCATTTGGCAATCGACAAGATGTGCCTATCAATATAAGTAGAGATGATAAGGAGTTTAACAAAATCTTCAGAGATTTCCACAATCATTTGAAAACATTTTTGTTGAAATTCAAAGGACGGAGAGGTGTGAATGAACGTTCAATATAGGCTGCGAGGTATACCACCAAAATCAAAGTTGTGTGGAAAAATCTGTTATTGTTAAGAAAAGATGAGGTAGCAAAATTGATCCATGGTTGCTTAATGATTATTTTGCTGCGATTCATCCAAGAAATCTTTACGACGGATTCTTTTTCGTACCTTATGTTGAAATCTTGGCTCAATGTTGTATAAAAAATTACCTTCTAATTTTCAATACATATATTTAGATACGGTAGATTTCCGATAGCAGTTTCATCTGCAAATTCTATTTATCCTAAAATAAAATCTTGTTTGTCTGATAGAATGTAAGTCATGCATTTGATTTATATAAATTGATAACTCCAAGGCATCTTAAGAATTCAGAGTTTGCAAATGTAAACATAGAGATACGTAATGATGCTTGGGAATTTCGCTCGACCCTGAATCAAATCGTTAGCGATAAATTTAATTTGCGCTATCACCGTTACAATAGATCAGGTGTTGTTATTTATTTATTATATTTCGATTATGTTTGATTTCGGGTTCGTATGATAAGTGTGTCGCGAAAGTGTTATCTCATGCTTGTTCAGCTCGCAATTAAACGCCCATATTTATCCTCAAAGCCACGATAACGAGGCCAGGTTAAGTTCGGACATCGGAAGTGTGATGTTGCTGGTTATACAATAAATTGTTCTTTTGGGAATTGATTTTAAACTGTGAAAATAGTAATAGTAACTTTAAAAGAGGTATGAATTTTGAATGCTTTCTATTATATGTTTTCTTTTGTGGGCGTGTTTCAGGATGTTACTTACCAACAGCTTGCTAATAGACGCCCTCGTCTTGGTGTCCACGGTAGTGCTGACATTATTTGCATACATAAAATGGACCTATTCACGTTGGGCGAGAGCCGGCTTGGATTACATAGAACCGAGTTTTCCGTTTGGTAATTTCTGGGAAACCGCAAGAGAAAAGATTACGTTCGGAGAGGAATTAGAAAAGTATTACTTCGATTTGAAATCGAAGGGGATCAAACAGGCCGGCTTGTACTTTTTCCATTCCCCCGTTTACGTGCCCTTCGAGCCAGACATGGTGAAACGCATACTGCAAGTGGACTTCGCCCATTTTACAGATCGAGTCATTTACCATAACGAGAAGGTGGATCCGTTGAGTGCACACCTAGTTTCTTTGGGCGGAACGAAATGGAGGAATCTTCGGACGAAACTCTCGCCCACATTCACCTCAGGCAAAATGAAAATGATGTTTCCGCTCGTTAGAAAAACATCTGAAGAGTTGGTTGGAGTTCTGAATAGTTATCCTCCGGAAGACCCTGTGGAATTCAAAGACATCCTAGCTCGTCTTACGACCGATATTATAGGAACCTGTGCATTCGGATTGGAATGTAATAGTCTACGAGATCCCGATGCAGAATTTAGGAACCAAGGGCGAAAATTCTTTCAAGCCACCGGTTGGCAAAAATTTGTGATGTTGTTGACTTTCATATACCCCGACATGATGAAATCCCTGGGAGTCAGGTTCACACCTAAAAGTATAGAAGATTTCTTCATGGGTGTGGTGCGAGATACTGTAAAATATAGGGAAGAAAAAAACGTGAAAAGGAAAGATTTCATGCAATTGTTGATTAATCTGAAGAACATCGGAGCCGCGTCGGAAGAAGAAGCGAATGGAACGTCGAAGAAATTTATACTCACAGACGATGAAGTCGCAGCTCAGGCTTTCGTCTTCTTCCTTGCGGGTTTCGAGACCTCATCGACGACGATGTCGTTTTGCTTGTATGAAATTGCTCTAAATCAAACGATACAACAGAAAATGCGGGATGAAATTAATTCAGTGTTATCAAAACATAAGGGGGAATTTTCTTACGAGGCTATGTTGGAGATGACCTACATGGAAAATGTTATTAATGGTAATTATTTCATTATGTTTCTTCTATTGAAAATATTGTAACATGTATTTTGGTTCAAGTTATTCAATGACGAGTAGATTCTTGTAACAAATTCAAAATTGGTTTTGTAATAGATTTTATGTCTTTATTTTTCGAATTTGAATTAATTTTGTGTTTTAAACAATTTCCACAGAAACCTTGAGGAAATATCCTCCATTGTCTGTCCTTACTCGCAAATGCATCAAGAGATATAAAATCCCAGGCACTGACATATTTCTTGAGGAAGGCGACAAGGTATTCATTCCGGCACAAGCAATTCAACATGATCCAGAATATTACCCGGATCCGGAGAAGTTCGATCCGGACAGATTCACAGAGGAAAACAAGCGGACGAGACATCAATTCACTTTCTTGCCTTTCGGGGAGGGACCGCGAATCTGCATTGGTAATAAAAAATATTGACTTAAAGAATCTTATTTCTCCGGAAACTTTTAAAATCGCAACTCTTTCGTCTTAATAAGTGAGCAATTTTAAAGGTGTTCAGAGGAGTAATTTACAAATCTTTTTTAGTATTAATAAAAATTATGTATCAGGTATGCGTTTTGGAATGATGCAGACGAAAGTTGGACTGATGATTTTGCTCAAAAATTACAAGATTACAATGAATTCCCGGACAATGGTTCCGTTGGTTTTCGATACCAAAGCGCTGATGAATTCTGCTACTGGAGGAATTTGGTTGAATTTGGAGAAAATACCACAGGAAAATAAATAAGCTTATGGTGGTTAAAGCACTCTCTATTATTTGCGGTTCAAGTAATCACAGACATATGTGTATATATGTATAGGAGGAGCATTAAAATTTGGCCTGCATTTTACTTTGCATAATAGTTATTTACCTTTTAGTATAATACTCTTCGTTTAAAGTCATAAAGAAATAAGATCAAAGGTCAAATATGAATTCTCTTCATAATTTCAATATTTTTAGTCAAATGTATAAATATTTATCTTTCTCGTTAAGGTGTCCGTCGTTCGAAAATGTTAGACTAGAAAATTGTGATGGAAATTTTATTTTCTGTTAATAAAACGTGATTAAAATAGATTCGTTTGAAATTTACACAGGAAATTATGATGATTATGTGGTGATAATAATTACATTATAAATTTTGTCAGTCCCACGTCCATGTCTTCCAAAAATATCTTATTTTCCATACGAGTGATTTTTAAAAATATAGAAATCTTATAACGTGGAGGAATTAAGATTGTTTGCAAAGTAGATTTCCTTTCAGTGGTTGTCAAGAATTAACATCAAAACGTAATATCAATTATCACATTACAGTAACTAGCGGGTTTTAAATTAAAAAAAAAAGTCTCTAGGATACTATGGAAAAAATTGATGCAGAAAACGTATATCAACTTTATTATTATTTATGTGCATAATTAATGTCTCATTATATTATTAATGAATCATAAAATTTTATTGCAATGGGCTGAAGTTATCACAATCAAGAGCCAAGGTTAAAAATTTGTATTTTTTTAGACATCAAAGTCTTAACCTTAAACAAATTGTAAAAATTAAATAGGAAAAAGAAACAAGGTGAAATGTAGATATTTCTTTGACGCGGGCCTCAATTATTTGCGCAAAACGCAAAGATTGGACAGATGTATTAAATTAACTTTTAAAGTTATTTATTAAAAACTCAAAAACCAAATAAAATGGAAAAAATCTGTTCCCAATGCAACACAAGACACCTTCATACATGTCCAAGATGAATTGATATGGCCAATTCAGTGACAACACTATCTCTGGAATTGACTTCATGAGAAGCTGATGGAGATGGCAGGCATTATAAAAAAAGTGAACATTGTTATTGTTTCCAGTAGTTTTGAAGATGCAGCTGTTAAATTTTGTAGAAATTACCATAACATGTGTTAATAGAATAGTATCAATTCACGTAACTGTTGCGTAGGCAACACATTGTACTCTCTTGGTAACAATGCAGTGTTTTGTGTTAAATCATTGGAGGATTTACAAAGGTATTGTAATCTACATCAGCATCTGGGAATGCTTTGTTAAATTACTGGATGCATGAGGTCTTTCGTTTGTTGCACTTTTCTACACTTTTTGCACCAACCGCTCCTGAGAGCGTGAGATTGCTACCTACCTGCGAAGATAGGCAGTAGTTTTACATCGGGTTGAACTTCTCCGATGTTGCCAGCCAGCTGAAATGGGACGGGGGGGGGGGGGGGTTCAATTCCAAAAACGCGAAGGCCAAAACCAAACAAAAAAAAATAGGCGCCAATTAATTTTTTTTGAAAGGGGGAAAGAATTAAGAAAACCCGTTACGTCTAGAACACTTTAGTTTACTCCACCATAAAAAAAAATGCATAAATATATAAACAAATGAGTACTACACTAACAACAAAACAAAATAATGAATTTACAACATATTTAGATCATAAATCATACAAAGGATTACAGTCGTCGGTTAACTGTACATGACAATGTTCGTTTACTTATATCTGAATTAAATTTACTTCGGAGTGTACGCAATAAGATGCATGTTTAATTGCGGCAAAATCAAAGAAAAAGTCGGCAATTCCAAATCGCGAATCAACGCTCGAAACTATTTAAAAAAAATATAACGCTCCAACCTTTATTCCGTCGGTGTCCGATTCGTTTGTCGGCGTCGGTGCAGAAAGGCCGCCGCGGCCCCTTTTGAAGTATGCCGACTGCCGCGTAGAGAGACGAGGGAGGGAACTTCCGATGTCGCAATTTACAGTGCACCTGCACAATCCGGAAAACGTAATTCAGCAAAACTAACTCTTGCTAAGAGTCCTCAATAAAAGCCTATAAGCGAAAAGAAAACGAACGTAAGGGCCAAATCGAGAATTGCGTCATGCAGAACTTACCTCGGTACTTTACCGAAGCTTGAAACAAAACACGAGGCACGCGTTTTTTTGTCTCACACGTGGGCCTATTCAAAATCGGCAATCAGCCGTACGAATGCATTACCATCCCTTTGATGTAACGACACACACAAAACATAAAAATTAACGAAGAACGTGCGACCCAGGAGACGGCGAGTTTCGTTCTGAAAAATGGCGCAATATTTCTCGTTCGACAGAAAAGGAACGATTATCAAAGAGAGAGAGAGACACATTCCATTTTACCATTGGCGGAATTTTCCTAGCAACTGGGAGAACCAATCAGCTCAATGTGTACAATGACGCGTTCCTAAGGAACCATTCGGCACGTCAAATTTCGATTATACATGGCGTGTTCGGAACAGTAATGAAAACTGAGCAGTGACAAGGCATATACATGGTGTATTCGAAACAGAAATGGAAAATGAACTGTAACAAGATGTATATATAATACAATGTAAGTAGGAGTGAGAAAAATAGAATAAAGGAGTTAAAAATAGGTCTGTTTGTTATCCTGCACTGGTGTACACCAATGCTTACATTTTCTCAAAGTACTCTTTAATGCTACCTGAAATGTTTGTGTGATATGTCACTATGAATGAGTATGAGTCGTCATTATCCATGAATTTAAGCTGCATTAAAGCGTATTTCGTAAAAAAAGTGTACACTAGTGTACACCAGTGCAGGATAACAAACAGACCTATTGTAGGAAGTGCAGAACAATGATTGCAAATTGCAATGAATATGCCCAGAGACCATCATCTGCATTTTAAGTTCCACTTTGAAAGTGGGCCATCAAGATAAATGCATCTTGTCACAGTTAACATTTAGAATTGTGTGTGGTTTTGTCTTTGAGTGAACGGCATTGTTTTAACCTGAAACTTGAAACAGTGGCCTCACTTTACTTTCTCACTTTTGCCAGTGTTGCCAATTCTAAGAAAACAAAGCCTAATTCAAATTGCTCATGTGTGCTGAAAT
The DNA here is from genome assembly GCA_958336345.1 of Dorcus parallelipipedus. Taxonomy (NCBI): domain Eukaryota; kingdom Metazoa; phylum Arthropoda; class Insecta; order Coleoptera; family Lucanidae; genus Dorcus; species Dorcus parallelipipedus. The sequence goes on along the minus strand of OY284482.1, from coordinate 38,835,006 downwards.
AATTTCTGATGTCATTCTCTCATGAACTTGTTTTTGTTTGCTAAACGTCTCCCATAAACCATAATTTATTTAACATGTCAAATCCAGGGACCGTGGCGAGAAAATTTGGTATAGTATCTACACTGTCACACAAGCGTATACCTAGCAGCCTCAGATCTTTAAGTGAAACAATATGAGAATGGAAGAAAAGTGACCCAGACACTTACCAATTAGACGCATTTGACTAACATGAGAATGTTGATATATTACAACAAAAACGTTAGAAAATAATAAAAACAATAAAAAAAATTCTTTGATGTTTTACTTCTACACCTTGTATCTCGGAATTTAAGCGTTTCCGGACACATGTTTATATAAAACCTTTTTATTAAAATATCTCAAGTAATTACACCTTGAAGTTATGGACCGTACTCTGTATAAGTTTCTGCGTAAGAGGAAATATTTGCTTATTTAAACACTAAGTTAGTTTTTTTTTTACTTTCCATTAGTAAAAAGTAAATATTCGCGTCTCAAGTGAAAGTGATAATATAATATCTACCTATGCGAAACAGCAAGCATAATTTTTAATATAATAATTTAAATAATAAAGTTAAAACTACATACTATAAATTGTAGAACTGTGTTTTAAAATAATTGTTTCGAATATTTTCTTATCATATACAGGGTGTCTCATAACGTATGGAAGAGATTCAAAGAGGATAGGTTTTCTTTGATCTCTCCTAGCAATCCTTTCAGTCTCCTCCGTGCGGTACGAGACACCCTGTATAATAATGTGTATTTGTTTCTTATCGGTGGTTTCCAAAGTTGTAAAAAATAAAATTGACGGTGTTTTATTAACATCATCTCGTTTTTAATGCGATGCATTAAGTAATATTCATAAAAAAATGTTAACGCCGAAATCAATGTTTACGAAGCCATTGCTGAAGAACAAAACATCGCAAAATTTATCGAGGGATATGCCTGCATACCTTATGGACGACCTTTCATGGACATCTTATACATTTACCATCATATCAAATGTTTCATGTATTAAATACAAGTATATAAAATTGAGAGCCAGAGCCTTGCTTATCGTTATAGATTATTTTGCTTATTATCACACAGGTGAGATTTCGATGATTTCTCCATTTTGTGTAGGTCATCCGCGAGAGACCACGAACATTCTACGACGGATTCAATGTAAAGAGTTCTGACGTCAAGGTTTCATTAATTGGGCAAGGCGTGAGTATGTTGTAACAAGTGTTCATTGCGCAATAAAACAGAAGAGGACTCGTTTTATTCTGAACCGAATGAAGGTAAGAAAATACATTTTATTTAAGCTATTGATAAGATAACAATTTATATGGCAGACTAACGGTAAATTAACAAGTTGATCGTCAAGGACGGACATCGATGGTCGCTTCACACATACCGGTGTGGTCATTTGTGTTTCTTCCTGTTCTATTCTCTTTAGCTTCTTTTTGGCATTTTGGATAAACGATAAAGGTTTATATCCTGTGGTTTTTTTAACTTTTTTTATCAACTTTTGCCATGAAACTTGGTCTTAGGTTAACTGTAAAATAACTGATTGCACTCCTTGAAGTTATTTTACTGTAAAGCTAAAATATATAAGTAAGCATGAGCAGACCTATCAGGCCATAGCTTTGTCATTGTAAAGCTAAGATATGCCGTCTAGATTCCGTACAAATTTCAAGGAAGAAGTTAAGTAATATTTACAGGGGTTCTTAGCTTGCTGAAACCTGTCCACTTAACTTGGAGAGCAACTAATTACTTTTTTCTCTGTGTCAAATCTTTTATATTTTGTTAAATTTTGCAAATTTATTGAATCCAGGCCTGCGCAGTTGATTGAAAATACAGACTAGATATTACATATTATTTGTTATCATTTGCTTACTCATGCTTTCATTAAGACTTTACTATTATCTAATAAAATTTATTTTAAAGTAGATCTTAATTTAATCATTACGTTTTCGAATTTCTTTTGTTTTCTTTACAGAATACTTCCTAGAGTACAGAGACAAAATGATTATTTCCAATAACTTATTGATAGACCTGCTTGGTCTGATTGTCACTGCTGTTGCACTTTTGATTGCTCTCGTAAAATGGAGATATTCTTATTGGTCCAGAGTAGGTGTAGATTATTTGGAACCCACTTTTCCTTTCGGTAACTTCTGGGACACAGCAACACAGAAAATCACCGTCGGAGAAGAGCTTGAGCAGATATACAACAAAATGAAGGCGAAAGGCTCAAAACAGGTCGGAGCATACTTTTTCCACATACCCGCACTCATACCCATAGATCTTGACCTGGTCAAGCACATCATGCAAAGCGATTTTAACTTTTTCGTCGATCGTGGCGTATACCACAACGAGAAGGCGGATCCACTAAGTGCCCACTTGTTTTCTTTGGAAGGTACGAAGTGGAGAAACTTACGCGCGAAACTCACGCCGACGTTCACGTCTGGAAAAATGAAGATGATGTTTCCGCTGGTTGTCAAAACATCGGACGAAATAATTCCTGTTCTGGATGGATACTCCTCGAACGAAGCTGTCGAATTCAAAGACGTCCTGGCACGCCTTACAACCGATATTATAGGAACTTGTGCGTTTGGGTTAGATTGCAATAGCTTGCGTGATCCTGACACTGAGTTCAGGGTGTACGGGAAAAAATTCTTTCAAAATGTCGGCTGGGCAAGATTGGTACAGTTTTTGTGTTTCTTGTTCCCCAATATGATGAGATGCATGCAGATGAAATTGATACCTAAGAGTTTATCGAAGTTCTTTATGGGTGTCGTCCATGACACTGTCAAGTACAGAGAAGAAAATGATATTAAAAGGAACGATTTCATGCAGCTCTTGATTCAAATGAAGAACAGCGAAAAAACTGAGGACGAAACTATACCGGCATCAAAACTTACCATGGGTGAGTTAGCAGCTCAGGCATTCGTCTTCTTCATAGCCGGATTTGAAACGTCCTCCACGACAATGTCGTTTTGTTTATACGAGGTGGCCCAGAATCAAAATATACAGGAAAAGATGCGTGATGAAATTAATTCAGTTCTGGCTAAACATGGTGGACAGTTTACGTACGAGGCAATGCTGGAACTGCATTACATGGAAAGCGTAATCAATGGTATGCGTGACTTTTTATTTGAAATTCTATTCTTTGCTTGTGTCATGATTTCGTGCAATTAAGCAACGAAATCTTTTATCTAAATTATCCAAGTCGAATCACCAGATACTACTCAGTTTACTTTACCAAAAAAATTATTGGCTTTGAGTAAAGAATTGGCCGACTCTACCAACTGTCAAACGAAATGAACTGACTGAATCTTTTACCTTTACATTTTCCATTTGATAAAAAAATATGTATAAAATGTTATTTCTTAAAACTACTTCAAGGGTGAATATCTCTCAACAATAATTACAGAAACATTGAGGAAGTACCCTCCACTAGCTCTCATCAATCGAGTCTGCACGAAGGATTACAAAATACCCGGAACAGACGCAATCCTCGAGAAAGGCATTCGTGTCTTCATACCCTGTCAGGCCATACAACATGACCCGGAATATTTTCCGGACCCAATGGTCTTCGACCCAACAAGATTCACAGAAGAAAACAAACGAGAGAGGAATCCTTTTGCATTCTTTCCGTTCGGGGAAGGTCCAAGAGTCTGTATTGGTAAGCTAGAAGGTAAACTTGAAGAATATGGAACGTTTCAACATTTGGTTTTTAGGTTTACGATTTGGGATGATGCAAGCGAAAGTAGGCCTAACGATTTTATTGAAGCATTACAAGTTTCAATTGAATTCTCGCACTCCTGTTCCTTTAGTGATGGATACTGAAAGTCTGTTGAATGCGGCGGTTGGCGGAATTTGGATGAATATAGAGAAAATTTCCGCCAAATGAATTGCTTATCTTGATGTACATGTTAGCACCACCACCAGTATATTAATGTAAAGTATGATAAATAAAAACTTTTTACGAAAGTGAACGTTTTACTTTCTTGAAAAATTTTTCATCAAAAGCTAGAAAGATCCCAGAAGTCCTGGTTCAATAACATTTCTATTAGTAAATAGAACAACAACTTTATCTTTATCCTCATATAATTTATATTTTTTTTAATAACGTACTCTAATTCAATCGCTCTTTAAACGCAGAATATCACAGTTTCAGAAAAAATAAACAGAGTGCTTTAAAAGAGGGAAATAAAAATTGCTTTCATTGCACACTAATAGATAACGATTGTTGTGTTTACACTGACGTATTATTATTGAAATAATTAAGCTGTAACTGAAAAAAATGATATCCAGTTAAATACATGTATAAAAACTAGCAGTGACTTGGCACTTTCTGAATATAAAAATATTAGCCAATACCATAGCTGATTAAATAATTATAATTTGAGATATTAACTCTTTTTCTTGAAGTAAACACAGTGATTAGGATAGCACTTTACGATATGACTATGCATAAAATTGGATCAATCTTATCAAAGTAAAACAAATAGCACGAACTCTCATACATACATAAAAGAACCGTGGAACAAGACTCTGTACTACTAATACATAAAACTCTGTTTACTACCGTTTGCGGGGTGAGTACGACTAGCGTTTGCTTTATAACACTAATTTATAATTTAATTTTCTTCAAACAGATTTGGGCAGAATGTCATTGACTAGCGACACCCTATTTTACATTATCGCTGCATTTATTACCACCGCCTTGATCGTTTTTAGCTATCTGAAATGGAGCTTTACTTACTGGAAAAGACAGGGTGTATTCTATCGTGAACCAACGATTCCGTTCGGCAATTTTCTTGATAGTGTCAAACAGACCAAAAGCTTAGTGGAAATAACTACGGAAATCTACGCTGAAATGAAGCAGAAAGGAGCAAAACATGCAGGCATGTACTTTTTTCACATGCCAATCTATTTGCCTCTCGACCCCGAATTAATTAAAAGGATTATGCAGAGCGATTTTGACCACTTTACCGATCACGGTATTTATTTTAATGAAAAGGACGACCCACTCAGCGCACATCTCTTGTCATTAGAAGGGACTAAGTGGAAGAATGTTAGGGTAAAGCTTACACCGACTTTCACGTCCGGAAAGATGAAGATGATGTTCCCTCTGCTGATCAAAGCGTCGAGTGAGCTCAAAACCGTCCTCGATTCCAAATTTCCAGGTCAAGAAGTCGAAATGAAGGATATCCTTGCGCGATTAACAACGGATGTAATCGGAACTTGCGCTTTTGGCTTGGAGTGTAACAGCCTGCGCGATCCTAACTGCGAATTCCGGAAGTATGGGAAAAGGTTTTTGGATTTGACGGGAAAAGAGGTAGCGAAGGCGTTCGCCGGTTTCGTTTGTCGAGATCTGATGCGTTTCTTTGGAACAAAAATAATACCCGAAGACGTGTCGAGTTTCTTCATAGGCGTAGTGAGAAACACGATCAATTTCAGACAAACCAACGGCGTTCAAAGGAACGACTTCCTGCAGCTGTTGATTCAAATGCAAAACGAAACAGAGGGTCCGAAATTTCCAATGGAGGAACTTGCAGCTCACGCTTTCTTTTTTTATGCTGCCGGTTTCGAAGCGTCCTCCACCACTATGGCTTTGTGTTTATTGGAATTGTCCTTGAATCAGGATGTACAAGAAAAATTACGTGATGAAATCAATAGTGTCTTAGAAAAACACCAAGGCGAGTTTACATACGAAGCAATGATGGAAATGCGTTACATGGATATGGCAATTAATGGTAAATGTATTAATTTCTTTTTAGTAGTCTTGTTTTTCAACAATTGATTTGTAGAAACCTTGAGGAAGTACCCAACAGTTGGGGTTCTAACTCGCATGTGCACGAAAGATTACACGGTACCAGACACAGACATCGTCCTCAAAAAAGGCACGAGGATATTCATTCCTGCTCAGGGTTTGCATTACGATCCGGAATATTTTGAAGATCCCGAAGTTTTCGATCCATCCCGATTCGCAGACGAAAATAAACAAAATATAAAACCTTTCACATATTTGCCATTCGGAGAAGGGCCACGTGTTTGTATCGGTAAGAATTATAACACTCTGAACTACAAATAACTCAAGTAATAAAACAAGTAATCCTGTCTGTCCTTTAATTTTTTTTTATGAAAACAAAATCCCGAGAAACATTTTTTTTAGGAATGCGTTTCGGACAGATGTTAACCAAAGTAGGACTTGTAATTCTCTTGCAACATCACAGATTTAATTTGAGCACCAAGACGGAACTACCCGTGAAAAAGGATCCCAGAAATTTCATAAATACATTGGTGGGGGGCATCTGGATGAACGTTGAAAAAATTTCTTCGCACTAATTATATCGTTTATGTAGTTAAAGCAGAATGTTAGTTTGTAATTAAAACAATTGATGTGTAATGTTTACAACAAAGCAGAATATATTTTACGTAGACCTACCTCATATTGTAAATATGCCGTTATGTTAATGTTAAGGATGAAACCAAATTATGAATTATATAGGGTGATCGAATGTAGAACTTTTGGGAGGTCTCATTTCTGAAACTCGATATGAATCCTTACAAAAATTCCGGAAAACGGTAAAATGTACATAAGTATGTGTTAATCGGAACAACAGTACTATTTCGCGGAAGAAAGAGTACAGATGAAGTAGCCCGAAAGGAACAAAGTGAACAAACTATAACGAAGGAGATACAATTGTACAATTCACGAAGAGCGCGAAACGTTTTCTTCGAATTCTATCTCTATGGGGGCCAACAAGGGGATAACTGTTAGACCTTACCTTGGTTTATTGGAAGAAAATGAAGAACTGGAATAGTTTTCTGATGAAACATCTTGCGTTTTATCCCTTGTTTTGTTTTTTCATTAACAAATTGTCGATCGGTTTTATTCAATAAATTAACTTGCAATTTCTCTTTTTTCTTTCTTCATTTATCCGTTAATATTTGTTTTTCTTCACTTAAAAAAACTTTACAGTACTATTCTAAAGTCCTTTGCTCTCCTATTGATTTTGAAACCAAATAAGATTAGAAAGTTCAGACAAAACCAAATCAAAGTACATAAAAATACTAATTCCTGACATATAATTACTGTAGAACATTCGCTAGGTGGCGCTGTGTGAACTATGAACTTTACTTTAAAGTTTTAAATAGCGTGGTGGCTTAAGTGACATATCATTTTAAAGGAATTTTAATTCTACATCCAATCACGTTGTCAGTTTTTAATAGTCTTCGTCTAGTTTTGAGTTAATGGCAAGAAACTTGTTTTATTAAATATCGGATACTATTTTATAAAATCACTACTTCTTATAAATACTAAAACAAATACAATCTATCACTTCAAGCCGAAAGGCCTAAACTGACAAGAGGTGGCGCTGCGTGCACTATGAACTTAAAAATTTTAAATAGCTAGGTGATTCCGATAACTTAAATTAACTATTATATCATTTAAAGGAGGAGAATTAGGATAAGTTAAAGAAATGCAATTACTTGCAAGAGGAAGAAAATAATGAAATAGCAAAAGCACATTAAAGGGTGTCTTGTAGTATTTTATGATGTTTTATTGCCATTTGAAACAACAATTAGTTAAATTAGCTGAAATGTAGTAGTATTTTATTCATAATTAGCGGTCAAAAGAATTACTTTTGCTATACAAAACTAATTATAAATATTTAGTAGGATAATCTCTATGAGTAAGAGTAACATCTTCCATGTGGGTTTACACAGAAACAATTGACTTAAAAGTTACAGTGTCTTTAAAAATTTAAATGGGACGCCCTGTACATTTTGACACATTTGAATAGCTCATCAAATTCTATTTCTAACGTATGTAAAATGTAATGGTCTATTGGTTTTCGAGTTACTCGAGTCACTCACAGTTACAACTTCTAATAAGAACCTTATTTCAAGAAAATAAACAAAAAGGAAAGGGCAAAATCATAATTACCTATTAAATCTCAACGAAATAATAGATTTTATAAATAACCTGAGTACATAAAACCAACTAATTGCTAAAATATAAATAAAATCCTTCAAAATGTAATTTTAACACTACGAAGATATTTACTCATATTTTTTCATTCATATCAGCAATTTTATTTATTGAGTCTTTAGTCGTTAATTGGAGTCTAAATACAATTACACAACATTATAGTAAATAATTTAAGGATCTCAAAGACTTGGAACTTAAGGCCCATAGAAATGTCCCAATAAACAAACATTTCGTTCAGGTAATTGACTCGCATATTGATGATAATGGATCAATGGATAATCAATCTTGTTGTCAGTGTCACTAATCTTTAGAATATCTGATTTTTTGATTTAAAATTTAAATAAATACGACTTAATATAAAAAATAAATAAAACGAGACAAGCATTTGCGAAAATCTGCCAGGAAACTTTAACAGATATTCAACAGTCTCCAAGCCACCAATTAAAATGTCAATATTTCATTTAGATTTAATAGATAAAAGTAATGGTATCCTTTTCTTCTTGTTTATTTTCTTGAAATAGAAATATGGTTCTTATTAGAAGTTATAACTGTGAGAGTACAGATATCTCGAAAACCATGAGCTTTAGACCAATACATTTTACACATGTCATAAATAGAATTTGACGAGGTATTCAAATGTGTCAAAATATACAGGGCGCCGCATATAAATTTTTTGAGAAAATTTAACTTTTAAGTTCCAATTGTTTCTGTGTAAACGCACATGGAAACTGCTACTATTACTCATAGAGATTATTCTACTAGATATTTATAATTAGTTATGTACAGTAAAAATAATTTTACATTTTACATTTCTACTCTTTCAACCAACGGAGCAGCCGTGGATTGTGAATGCTTTGATTTATGCCCGGTTGCAACAACTTTTTAAGCAGATCTTAAATTTAACTGGTCTTTAGACTATGATATTATTTATAGATTTAACAAAATGTTAGTCACGTAAGTTGAAGCTTAAATGTCAATCAGAATGTATTTGACATTATACCAACCATACGTAAATGTCACATTCTAAACATAACTTAAATTTAAGCTCTGCTTAAAATGTTGGTGCAACCGGACATTAGAGCCGTAGAATGCTTACTTTTAAGAGATGTATCGAAATGTGAAATGAACATTTTTACATTCTATTTAAAAAAGTATAAGTTTGCTGGATAACTCACTTATGGAACATGCTGTGTATGTGAAAATAATTTACTAATATAGAACTCATTATAGTCGATAACTTTTATACGAGATACTTTCCTTCATAATGAATAGTTAAGGAGCTATGGAAGAAATCCATACCAATGATGCACGCTGTATACAGCCTGTGGCCCGTAGGTTTCTTCATTAACGCCGTTCCTCTTCAATATATGGAAAAATGTTTTATACAAAAGTGTCATCCTTTCAAGCTCCGCATAATTAATTTTTTTTTTAAATATACAGGCTGTCTCAATTTGACTGTACGATGTGTAATTCCATTATTTTAAATGGAACACCTTTTCTTTTATAACGATTTCGAGCCTGTCAGGTTATTTTAGAATAAGTTTGATAAGGGTTCCCTGTACCTAAGTCTTATGGTTTTTAAGATATTAGGCTTGGCTTACGGTTTTCGGAAAATACAGATGTAACTTTTATAATTAATATCTCATTAACGAAGAAAGTTAGTTGGTATTGTGGTACTGTTACAAGCTAATTAGTAATAGCGCCGACTTAAGTTTGAACAGACTGTATAGAGTTCTAATTAAGTCCTCTTCGATTATAGATCTCGGGTTAAATACTTATAGCAGATTTGTTTAGAATACTCGTAAATTTGTCCGGCAATAGATAAAATTATTATTTATTATTAATTAATACTACAGGGCTTCTATAAATGATTTTAACATCGCATTACCTCTAATAAACAAGTGACCACGTGCCACTAACCACCGATACTGAACACAGTCATTGGTGACTTCATCATTTTTAATTCTTAAATAATCAAACATCTTTTTTAGAAGCTTATTTGGTGCAACATCATCAATTTAAGAAATAAGTTGTAAACTCAAATTGAAACATTTGATACTGGTGTTGTGTTTTAGCAATAATGGTTTATTTAAAAGTTTCAAGTTTATGACAGTGTTGACACTGACATTTCTTAGATAGTAGAATACACATTCAAAAGGAGGTGGAATATCCAACGCAATATTCAATGCCTACTTTGATGTCATCATAGAAACGTTGTACTATTATATCACAAAATCTTTTAACCGGACACTAAATCTCGCACTATACACTTAATGTTTCACCGTCGTTCGAAGCTGTGATTTTGTGATACAAATTTCATCGGACAAGAACCAACTTTAAAAAGTTGTACTATTAATTAAGGAATTACATTTAACTAAAATGCTACCTTCATCTTTGCCAGTTGTTTTAATAAATACATAAGATATTTAAGGTCTGTTCGATAGCTCTGCACTTTCTACACTTTTAACACCTTTACTCTATTTTTCTCACTCTTACTTATATTATGTCATGTACATCGCACTCTCTCAGGAGCGTTTGGTGCAAAAAGTGTAGAAAAGTGCAGAGCTATCGAGCAGATCTTTATTTGGAGAAAACGTTTCCGTAGGTACTTCTTTGTTATACAATTCCATTTCTTTCTGACCAGAACAGAGCGACCTGATCATTTAGGTCTCTGACTGTAGGGTTTATTTATGATTCCTCTTTCCGTTTTAATTTTCATGTCTAAAGGTAATAAAATTTATTTACTTCCAATATTCTATAAACTCTTACTGTAAACGTTCAAAAATTAATTTTCTTGTAACACATATCTACCACTAATACGACCGTAAAAGGTCTAAAAGGACTAAAGTGCGCAAAGAATAGATGATTACCCCTTAGTAGTGTGAAAAGAAACAGACTTCAAAATACGTCCCCCTTAGTTTCAACATATCTAACAACGAACCGAAATATTAGCAACATTGATAGCGACGCGACGTGACATTTTATATGCATTTAAATACAACGAATAGTTTTGAGGATTTAATTTTAAAAATACGTAATTTATTTAAATTGCAAATAATACTTTTGTGCCTTGCCTTATTAATAATAATAAAGTCAGATCATTCTCTTTGAATGTATATTAACTGAGTTATAAACTTTTGAAAGCAGCTTGTTTTTGTAATCAGGGAAACAATTTATAGTAATGAAACTTTATATCGTGTAATAATAAAAGTATCTTATTATAATATCTAGGGTATTTAGCGTAATAATTTTGAATACATTCTGATTATTAATTCGCAAGATTAACTAATAAAACGAATAATACATATAATTTTCAGGTGAAAGACTACCCTTAAGTAATTTGCTAAGAAAAAAGAAGATTGAAACAGAAATATACAAAAGTTGTTAAATCAATTGTTTAAATTTGAATATACACACAATTGCTTCTCGTAAGACAGAAATCTAAAGTAAAGGAAAAGGGAAAACGAAGAAAGACAAAACAAATACAGAGTAATTAAGTTATTGAAGCAAGTGAAGTAACATCGATTGAACAAATTAAAAAATAGAAAGTAGTTAACGGGAGAAGTTAAAAAATAGTGAAAAGACGGGAAAAGAAGCTAAGAATAGAGTTATTTTAATCTTCTGAAAGACTGGAAGAAGTAGAGAAAAAGTTGTTTTAAAAAACTAACCTGATCCTAATTCATCTACTTCACGTCAAAAGGTAGAAAGATCCCAGAAGTCCAGGTTCAATAACTTCCTCACAGTTTTTAGAACAGCAACTTCATCTTAATACGACTTTTTTCAAAAAGTCTAATTCAATCGCTTTTATCTATAATATAGTATAACACACATTAGGAAAAAAATTAAAAAGTGTCACAAAAGAAAAAAATAAAAATTATTTTTATGAAGACTTATGCGCATTAATAAATGTGATTACGCTGAGGCTGATTATTTGAAATTATGTTGTAACTGAAAACAATGAAATGCAATTAAATATATGTATAAAAAAGAGCAGTGACTTTGGTTTTCTAAATATAAGAATATTAACCAATACCATAGCTGGTTAAATAATTAAAATTTGAGATATTGATATGAAAACTTTTTTTTAAAGTAAACACAATGATTTTAATAGAAATTTACGTTCTGACTATGCACAAATATGGATAAATCTTATCAAAACAAAACAAATAGGACGAAGTCTCATATATAAAAGAACCGAGGCACAAGACTCTGTACAACTAATACCTAACACTCTGTTTACTACCGTTCGCGGGGTAAGTACGACTGAGCTTTTGTGTCATAACATTACTAGTTTATGATTTAATACATTATTTATGTGATTTATTTCTTCATCGTATTTTCTTATTCAAACAGATTTGCGCAGAATGTCGTTGACCAGCGACACTCTATTCTACATTCTCACTGCATTTATTACCACCGCCTTGATAGTTTTTAGCTATCTGAAATGGAGCTTCACTTACTGGAGAAGACAAGGTTTATTCTATCGTGAACCAACGATTCCGTTCGGCAATTTTCTCGATGGTGTCAAACAGACCAAAAGCTTAGGGGAAATAACTACGGAAATCTACGCCGAAATGAAGCAAAAAGGAGCAAAACATGCAGGCATGTACTTTTTTCACATGCCAATCTATTTGCCTCTCGACCCCGAATTAATTAAAAGGATTATGCAGAGCGATTTTGACCACTTTACCGATCACGGTATTTATTTTAATGAAAAGGACGACCCACTCAGCGCGCATCTCTTGTCATTAGAAGGGACTAAGTGGAAGAATGTTAGGGTAAAGCTTACACCGACTTTCACGTCCGGAAAGATGAAGATGATGTTCCCTCTCCTGGTCAAAGCGTCGGGTGAGCTCAAAACCGTACTCGATTCCAAATCTTCAGGTCAAGAAATCGAAATGAAGGACATCCTCGCTCGATTGACAACGGATGTAATCGGAACTTGCGCTTTTGGCTTGGAGTGTAACAGCCTGCGTGATCCTAACTGCGAATTCCGGAAGTATGGGAAAAGGTTTTTGGATTTGACGGGAAAAGAGGTAGCGAAGGCGTTCGCCGGTTTCGCTTGTCGAGATCTGATGCGTTTCTTTGGAACAAAAATAATACCCGAAGACGTGTCGAGTTTTTTCATAGGCGTAGTGAGAAACACGATCAATTTCAGACAAACCAACGGCGTTCAAAGGAACGACTTCCTGCAGCTGTTGATTCAAATGCAAAACGAAACAGAGGGTCCGAAATTTCCAATGGAGGAACTTGCAGCTCACGCTTTCTTTTTTTATGCTGCCGGTTTTGAAGCGTCCTCCACCACTATGGCTTTGTGTTTATTGGAATTGTCCTTGAATCAGGATGTACAAGAAAAATTACGTGATGAAATCAATAGTGTCTTAGAAAAACACCAAGGCGAGTTTACATATGAAGCAATGATGGAAATGCGTTACATGGATATGGCAATTAATGGTAAATGTATTAATTTCTTTTTAGTAGTCTTGTTTTTCAAGAATAATTGATTTGTAGAAACCTTGCGGAAGTACCCAACTGTTGGGGTTCTACCTCGCATGTGCACGAAAGATTACACGGTACCAGACACAGACATCGTCCTCAAAAAAGGCACGAGGATATTCATTCCTGCTCAGGGTTTGCATTACGATCCGGAATATTTTGAAAATCCCGAAGTTTTCGATCCATCCCGATTCGCAGACGAAAATAAACAAAATATAAAACCTTTCACATATTTGCCATTCGGAGAAGGGCCACGTCTTTGTATTGGTAAGAATAAAGCATTCTGAAGTACAAATGATTCAAGTAATCCTGTGCTATAATTTTTTTTTATTAAACAAAATCTCGTGATATTGTACAGACACATTTTTTTTAGGAATGCGTTTCGGCCAGATGTTAACCAAAGTTGGACTCGTAATTCTCTTGAAACATCACAGATTTAATATGAGCGCCAAGACGGAATTACCCGTGAAAAAGGATCCGAGAAATTTCATAAATACATTGGTGGGCGGCATCTGGATGAACGTTGAGAAAATTTCTTCGCAGTAATTATATCGTTTATGTAGTTAAAGCAAAATGTTAGTTTGTAATTGAAACAATAGATGTGTAATGTTTATATTCAAGTAGAATAAATTTTACATATACCTTATCTCATATAAATATGCAGTTTTGCATGCGACGATTTTCAAATGAAACACGCATTTTACTATTATAAGAACAAAATTATTAACACAAATTTGTACAAAGTCTAACAAAATTCAATACGTGTTTCCTATTATTAATTAAAACAAACCAGTATCGCCGTTAACACAAATTCACATCCAAGTTCGTCTTTTTATTCCTTTAATTATTTTGAACAGAATTATTTAAGATTGGTTCTAGCGTTCTGGATCCGATGCTGCCCACACATAATTAAAAATTATACTAGCCGAGGCGATGTCCAAATTGAACAACTCAGTTCTCCTTCATGTATGTACACGTTGTATACGGTGCTCCTGAAATATTCGCGTTTTGTATGTTAGATATTTTGTTCACAATTAATTTGAATAATTAGAGATCAAGAGTAATTGTAACTAAGTACATATATTTAAAAAAAATTGTAAATTTTATATTTAACTCATTATTAAAATACATGTAATTAAAATAGTGTAAGACACGAAATAATTCCGGTAAGTATGCATTAACTTTCTATCTGAGCATGCGTTAGATAATGTTTTTATCTCGCTGATTAGTAAACGGTGAGCACACAATTTATTTAATTTTAGAATTACAGATGAAATGTTCTTCACTAACAGCATCCTTGTCGATATTTCCATCGCCTTAATTACATTTCTGATAATCGTAATCAGCTATTTCAAATGGAAATATTCATATTGGAAGAGAATTGGTTTATACTCTCCGAAACCGACGATTCCGCTAGGTAATTACATCAACAGCCTCAAATTAAACAAGTCCTTTGGCCAAATGACAGCAGACATTTACTTCGACCTTAAATCAAAAAATGTGAGGCACGCGGGCGTCTACTTCTTCCACATTCCCATTTACCTACCAATCGATCCGGAGATAATCAAGCAAATATTGCAGAAAGATTTTGATCACTTCACCGATCATGGCGTTTACTTCAACGAAAAAGATGACCCCCTCACCGCGAATCTCTTCTCGTTGGAAGGGGACAAGTGGAGGAACTTGAGAGCGAAACTCAGTCCGACCTTCACTTCCGGAAAAATGAAGACGATGTTTCCTCTGATTGTCAAAACGTCTAATGAACTTAGAGCTGTCCTAGACGCATCTCCTGCAAATAGGCCCGTCGAAATTAAGGACGTCCTTGCACGGTTAACAACCGATATTATCGGGACTTGCGTTTTTGGTTTGGATTGTAACAGCCTGCAGGAGGCGGAGAGCGAATTCCGAAAGCAAAGCAAAAGACTCTTTGATTTGACCCCAAGGGAAGTTGCTGTGAGCTTTATTACCTTCCTTTTCCCGAACCTGGCGCGGTTTTTCGGGGCGAAAATATTTCCTGAAAGCGTCTCGAATTTTTTTCTGGGCGTCGTAAAGGACACGATTAACTTCAGAGAGACCAGCGGAGCTGAGAGGAACGATTTCATCCAGCTGTTGATTCAGATGAAGAATGACGAGTCTGAATCAAAATTCACGTTCGAAGAACTAGCCGCCAGTGCTTTCGTTTTCTTCATCGCGGGTTTCGAAACTTCTTCGACCACTATGGCTTTGTGTTTGGTGGAACTGGCGCAGAATTTAGACATTCAACAGAAACTGCGCGATGAAATCAACGATGTCTTAAGGAAGCATGGAGGTGAGTTTACATATGAAGCGATGATGGCAATGCCCTATATGGATAATGTAATTAGTGGTAAGTATACGTTGTTGCCTTGAAAAATACTGCTTTTATATATTCATGTAATATGTTGTAGAGACTTTGCGAATATATCCTCCCCTTCCAATTTTAATGCGCGCATGCACAAAGGACTACAAAATACCAGGCACTGACGTCGTCCTTAAAAAAGGCATGAAGGTCTTCATTTCTGTTGAAGGTCTTCAGCATGATCCAGAATATTTTGAGGAACCTAAAGTTTTTAATCCGGCCCGATTTGCCGACGATAATAAACAGAACAGGCGCCCATTTACTTTCCTGCCTTTTGGCGATGGGCCACGTTTATGTATTGGTAAAATGATCAGATATTAAAGTTTGCCTCCAAAGAATTTCATTTTTTTAGGATCACGTTTCGCTCAAATGCAAATCAAGGTCGCTCTCACTGTTTTATTAAAGCACTATGAATTCAAGCTAAATGTTCAGACGCAATTGCCATTAAAAATAGATCCAAGGAATTTTGTGACTATGGTCCTGGATGGAATCTGGCTGGATGTGAAAAAAATTTAATTTAATTTAATGGTTACTAGATATCCTTATGGCAATGATTACTTTGCGAAAAAGGAAGAGCACAAGCAACGTATCATTATTAAAGTGATTTCACTGATTTCTGTCGATGAGAGATTTGTTTGGGTTCTTGCTAGAACAGTCCTAGAACCGTCCTAGAAACATCAAGAGCATGGACATAACAAAAAAAGCGGATCTGTGACTGTTCCAGCGAGAACTCGAACATGCCTAAAGTTTCATTTCTTCTTTAAAGTCGTGTGATTAAAAAATCTGTTAAGAAATCAAGTTAAATAAACCTTAAATTTCGAAAATAAAAAGTTAAAAAAATAATAAACGTAAAAAATTACTTTTCTCTATAAAAGGGTACATTTTAAAATTGGTAAATATGCAAAAATAATAATGAAACAAAATAAGTTGCGGTTTTGTAAGAATATACCACGAGCTACCTATGATGAAAGAAAACGAGTTTCAGTAAAGTAATTTTCAGATTTATTTTGTCAACAAAAACACTGTAATAAATGTTCTAAATGTTCTCCTTCACGTTTTAAACAACGTGCTAAGTAATTATTTTATACTTACAAAGAATTTCTTTAGACACTCTATTAAGGTTGAAGTTTTAATTACAATTATGTTTGTTATAAATCAAACATTTTTTTTAGCTTTGGCATTTTTTTGTAAAATTAAAAATAAAATTTCTTTCCCTCTTGTAAACTCAATCCGAGGAATGAGTTTTGTTTTCTGCGACAATAAAACCCCGGTTTGTAATATACTTTCTTTTTCAAATCTGGCGATTGTGACGAATTGTGAAGAGCTTTTCACGAAATTTTCCCAATGACATCTGGCAACATTGCACAGAGCATGGATTAAATTGCAGTGCTTTAGGGTTACGTTAGCTGCATAGCTTCAACTAAAATATCACTTTCTTATTTTCATTTAATTATTTTTTTCTGGAACGTTTAATTTTAAAAGAAATATGTAGTTTAGTTATTGCTCTCAAGCTTTGTTGTACAAGACCTAGCACTCAGAGCTATCAATTTCAAAGCAGGGTCCATGACTTCCGGAACTTTTTGAAGATAAGTGCTCACTACCATTACTTAAGGGAACAATAAATTTCAATTGTTGTGGTTTGTTTGGACAGTTTATTGTCTATTTAGTTGTCCGGGAAGTAAACAAACAAACAGGGCTTAGTGGGCGCGTCACAGTACTCTATCTCTCACATAGAACCCGTATGCACCAGAAGGGAATTCGAACCCACACCTAATAGTTGCTCGGCCAAGCGTCAAGCCCGTTGCCAGCGGACTCAACAAACTCGACTAACAAGAACAACTACCTCTGTTTCATTTTTATACGATCGCACGGTATATTATGGAAAGTGTGGTGATGGTGATTCTGATCAGTTTCTAATGGTCCCTAAATTTTCTTATCTTGATGATAATTGGAACAGTTTCTCGATCTTTTGTTTCAATTCTTCATTAACAAATTATTATTCGTTTTTATTCAGTAAATTATCTTGCAATTTCTCTTTTTTGTTTTTCTTCACTTAAAAAAAAGCAACTATAATTCTTATTTACCTTTTCTTTAGTAATAATAATAACAATAAGAAAAAGGCTATTTCAGACATATCATACATTTCATAGGCCCTCTTGCGTTTGGTTCCAAGCAAAATTACAAAAATTAAAAAAATCGACCAAAACATAAATTAATTATTATATGATTTTTAAACACTTCTATCCTGGTGACTCAAATACAAAGCGAAAAAGACATAAAGAATTAAATACAAAGTAAACTTAACTGAGAAAAAACAAAGAAAAAGAGATCAACGATGTTTCGGTTTGTAAACTAATGTCTCTTTGGCTTTGGTGTTAAGATTGTAGAAAGTGCAGATCAAATGAACAAACCTTTTATTTGTCACACTTCGATGAAAGTTTTTTTGCATCACAGGTTATGACGATTTATAGATTTTTATCGTTCTTTGAGCTGATCATCAATCTATTCCATTGCTCACTTGAAAGGCATTCGAATCATCTTTTGTATGTACAAAAATTTATAGTGGGCTCTTAAATATACATAAATTGTAAATAAAGTTTTTAGTTTATGAATTACAATGCAAAATGTAATTTTATTTTATTTTGGAACCATAATCTTGTTTACGGGCACTCAATTGGGGGCATAAATTAGCCTTTATTGCCCGAGGGCTTTAAGGTTGCTAGTGTAAACAAACCCCTAGTAGCGGAAACAATTTACATAATTATTTTATGGAAGCAATGTGCACATCACTCGCATGCATTATAAAGTATTGAATCCATAAATTTGAATCACTTTAGGGCTAAAATAAAATAAAACATTGTATGTATAGGTATATGTACCACGAACATTTAAAAGCACTTCGCATCGCGAAATTGTGTACATTTAAGCCCATGGTCATGGCCAATTCCAAACGATGTTATTTTTGAAGCTATTGAATTCACATTCACATATGTATGTACTTGTAGATAAGTAGGTAGATACTTGAATATTAATTGCACTACAACAATTAGGTAAGCTTGTCCTAATAAATATTACGCATCATATTTTGAAGTACCAGATAAGAAAATAAATAAAAACGCGTAGTTATATACTAATACGATTATTAAATATCTGTCATAAGTAGCAAAGTTACGTACACACCTTATGTCTGCATAGTCACATAATCTAAACGAAAATAATTGCAAATACCTAAAATAGTATTCGGTGTGAGTTAAGAGTTCGCAATTCATGTAATGACTGTCTGTTACAGCAACTTTTATATATCAGATAAGATTATATCGAGCTTTATAAGCGATTCTAAATCGAGCGGAGCTAAACATAAACATTGTTAATTTAACAGTTATAAGGAGTGAGTTAAATGAAGAGGGCATAACGAAAAAGTAACTTGGTTTGCAGGTAAGCGACGTTTATTAAAATTCATCCGCTTATAAGTTTATTTTCAGAAATCAATTAAAAATGACTCTCCTTACCGGAAACAATTTCCTCGATTTCACTGGAATTATACTCTCGTTGATAATCGTACTGTTTACATTCGTAAAATGGAGGTATACCTACTGGAAGAGAAAGGGCATCCCCTACCTCGAACCCACTTTCCCTTGCGGTAACGCTCAGAAGCTCTTGGCTCGCAAGCAACCATTCGGTGAGGTATTCAAAGAAATCTACGACGGCGTTAAATCCAGAGGAGAAAAGCACGTGGGCTGTTATTTTCTGCACATACCTCAATACATCCCCACCGATCCAGAGCTTATAAAACACATCCTGCAGAAGGACTTCAACCATTTCGTCGACAGAGGAGTTTTCTCCAATGAAAAGGACGAGCCTCTAGGCGCGCATCTTTTTTCGATGGAAGGAAATAAATGGAAAACGTACAGGTCGAAACTGTCGCCCACTTTTACTTCCGGCAAAATGAAGATGATGTTTCCGCATGTGATAACCGCATGCGATGAACTAGTCCAGGTTTTAGATAAATCCTGTGGGCATGAGGCTGTCGAAATTAAAGAGTTGCTGGCGCGGTTGACGACGGATATAATAGGAAACGTTGCGTTTGGCATCGATTGTAATAGTTTGAAAAGTCCAGACGTCGATTTCCGGAAATACGGAAAACGGATCTTCGAGCAGAACAGATGGCAACAGATAAAATTGTTCGTTTCCTTCCTATATCCGGATTTGATGCGGAAATTAAGGGTGACGGTCATGCACAAGGACGTTGCAGAGTTCTTCATGCGAGTTATAAGGGAAACTGTGATGTACCGCGAAAGGCATGACGTCCGCAGGAATGACTTCATGCACTTGTTGATGCAAATTAAAAATCGCGGACGCGTGGATGAAGAAGATGGCACGTCTGCTTTACCGAGTAAAGACGTGAAGTCTTTGACGGTTGAGGAAATTTCCGGGCAAGCTTTCGTCTTTTTCTTCGCAGGGTTTGAAACGTCTTCGACAACGATGGGCTTTGCCTTGTATGAACTTGCGTGTAATCAGGAAGTTCAGGAGAAACTCAGGCAGGAAATTAAAACCGTTTTAGGAAAGCACGATGGAATTTTAACGTACGAGGCCTTGGCCGAAATGCATTACCTGGATATGGTTGTTAGCGGTAAGAGGACATTTGCAGCGAGGGTATTGGCCACATGTTTTCTTGAGGTTTCTTTGTTTTAAGCCGAAAAAGCCTGCATCCAGTATATAAATGCACAAACAACAAGAAAATACGTGCCAATACCCATTTTGTTCCTTGTTCGACCTTGAAACATCAGATTTTTTTTGGCATAGAAACTCTACGTAAATATCCTCCACTTCCGGTACTAAACCGAATCTGCACCAAGCCATACGAAATTCCGGATGTCGGTGTCACGCTCGATAAAGGTACTCAGCTGATAATATCGGTTCAAGGCTTGCACCATGACCCGGAATTTTATCCGAATCCGAAGCAGTTCGACCCGGAACGGTTCTCCAGCGAAAACAAGGAAAAGCGACATCCTTATTCCTACTTGCCATTTGGGGAAGGTCCCAGAATTTGCGTAGGTAAGCACAATTGATAAGATCAAAAATAAAAGTATGTAAGTTAGAAAAATGTAAATTTGAGTTAATTTAAATGAGAATCGGCGAATATTGAGCGATTTTATTGAGCTCTTCTTCTTCTTTTACAGGCATGAGATTCGGTTTGATGCAAACTAAAGTTGGATTATCGTTGCTCTTGAAGAACTTCCGGTTCAAAATTAACTCGAAGACCATCCAACCCCTCCAGTTTGATCCAGCTAATTTAATGAACGGCATTATTGGTGGAATGTGGATGGATTTGTCTAAAGTATAAAAATATGAACAAATTTTAAAAGGAAATTATAAAAAAAAGTATTTTTGCAAGTAAATGTAAAGTAAATGTCATCATAACAGATATTATACACTCGTGGCCAAGTAAATCGTTACGATTTGAAGGACATATGAGACGATAGCCGTCGTTTCCATTGTAGATCAATAAGGGCGAGATTAGCACGGGGGTAACGATTTTACTGGCCACGACTGTACATGAACAGTTACCGTTAGTGCAAGTCACAACATAAGGAGAAATAAAAAACCTTTTTATCTATGAGCTTAATTAATGATATTGTTTTTTCATAAATAAATGATAAGCTATCTGTGTAATAGATTTTGATATCTAAATTACTTGTTTGGGCGATATCACTTTTGGTATACATTTAAAAAATACGTAAACATGTAAATACGATGTATACATATTTCATTAATTAATCGATTTCTTAGAAATTGTGTAATTAGAATCGGACGAGATAAATCGGAGATATGTAAGCGAGAGATAAAATAAATTTATGACCTCTGTAACGCCAGCTGGTGGCTAATAGTCAAAATATAAACGGATTTATTCAAAAATGAAAAAGCAAACTTCGAACGTGTACCGATCAATAATATCCAGATAGGTAAGTTAGATTTCTTGAAAATTTCGTAATTACAGAAAGGAGAATATTCTGTAAAATATAAAAATTGAAATATCAAGTAAATAATTAGAATATCTATTGAAGAACTTGGTACAAAGAGTTCGAGGGATAGTATGCATGCAGAAATTGGATTATGAGTGTTCGCTACAACATACATACTTTTTCTATTATACCATGAGATCAACAATGATTGAATGTGCCGCTCTACAATATTTTTTAATTAATTTATTATAGACAGTAAATAGCTGTTGCCGAATGAGAGATTTATAATATTTCGCAAATATTTCGGATATAAATCTTCAATCATTACACAGGTCTGCAACCAAAAAACTGCATAAGATTTTTCAACTATTTGTTAGAGATTTTTGCATACTGAATACGGAAAAAATGCTAAAAAAATACCATCACGTCGGGTTTTCTTGCAAAAGTTGTTTTTTGGGTGTACAACTGCGTCATTTTTAATTTAACAAAAAATTCGTTTTAAGCTTCTCTTTTTTATCAAAAAAGTTATTTATACAACCAGTGAATAAAGTAATACTTTTTTTCACGAGTAAGAAACTTTGACAATTCCTAGGAGTGAAAAGAAATGGAGAGACGTCACCAGGGAAGATGGGACGTGAATATGATGGGTGACTGCTGTTGGATGATGAAGCGGGAAACTGGAAATACCGGAAAACGAAAGCTCACTAGGAGAACTATCAAAGAGAAGAAAAAACGGTTTCACCGGACAATATAGTGAATGCTGAACATTGATCAATTTAATTGTGTTTTACTTGATAATCAAATGATTACCGATCAGCCTTGTTTCAATATATCCTCTTCTTTTGCAAGAAAACTGTACGTGATGGGGGAAAATGGAGGTCATTTTCAAGTTCAGCATACCAAAATGACATAGAATTCACTTAAAAACACCATGCAGCTATTCAAACATATTTTTTTGCAGACCTGTGTTATTGATCACAGTGTATTATTATTTAAAATTGCTTTTAAGTGAATCACGTGCGCTCCATAAACGTATATAAATGTAAATTCGAAGAGAACTGCGCTCAAATAAACTTGATTTGATTTAAAGTGAGGTGCACATGACCCACTTGTCTTTTAATTGATCAATCAAATCTTGTGCATAAATTTTTCTTGTTTAAGTAGCACATTGAATCAATACTCTAATAATTACACGGAGATACAATATTCGTTTTAGAAATGATAATTTTCGAGAGCCTACAAAGTCAAATGCAAAATTGGGGGGAGGGGTAGTTGTGTTCATTTAGGAGGGTGATGTATTTATTCTTTATTAGATATGCAGATCTGCAATTAATTTATTTTATTTTCAAGTTCCTTATTGTTGTTGTACCATTTTTACTCTATTTATTACTTACTATTATCTAGAAAATGCCGATTGTCATATTGAAACTTGGAAAAAGGCGGGGACATAGGTATAATATAAGATAAAGGATGCGCTCCTTATATCCTTGCTGAGCATTAAGATAGTATCCAATTGGAGGTTTTAAGAAAAGTGCGCGCACAATATGCTTGTACGTTTCCAAATCAAATGGAAACATACGATATGAGGTGTGTATACAGGGTAGCACGTTACTGGTAAAATTCAATAATTCCATTGTTATACTATGTGTTTTTTTTTAAAATGCCATAAGGGGTGGCTGTGGAAAAGAAAATTCATGTCTTAGCTCCATTCATGTACTTTAATTTGTCAGAGCTACGACATGAGTTTTAATTTTCATGGCCAACCTTTTTTAAAAAAATGCATTGTATGAAATACGTAGAAAAGATACATATAAAAATTGGAACACTACAAAATCTAAATTGTAAAAATATAATCAAAGATACAGGGTGTCTCACAAAAGAGTGGCATAATAAATTAATGTTAATTTTTTAATTGACAATCGTGTCAATTTTGCTTTCATAGTGACGGTGTTACCTAAGTAACAGCATCGTCAATGAAATATTAAACACCAACACAATATATATATTTTCATATTTTCGAACATTGTATAAAATAAGGTATAGAACGAACAGAGAATATTTTGTTTTGAATAACCAAGTCACAACAAACCTTACTAATAGAAACTGAAGCTAATTTAGAAGTGAATTTAATAATACTATGTCCGCTCGCTAAGAAAATCTGGGACAACTTTACATGTGCGCTTTTTAGTTATTTTATTAGTTTGGATACAGTATTCAATTAATTTTGCTATGTACAGGGCGGCTGACATATTGCTGCATTTATAAAACGTGGCGTCGTATTTCGTACGCAATGCCGTAGCTTGATTTTGGAGTATTTTTTTTATTATTATCATAAACTGTTTAAAAGAATTTTTTAAACATTTCCCCGTAATCTGCGACATCCATTCTCTCACGCGTCTTTTTTATGGCGGAACAAGTGTCAGTCATCCTGTAGATCTTCTGTGGTAAGATATAAAAAAAGCGCAGAAATAAACAAATTTTTTAACGATAGTTAATTCGTCGCCTTAACAATAGGACATATTACATGTCCCAGATTATTTTGTCGGGTATGGTACGGGCTGTTCCATTTGAAAATTCAAATAATAAAGGGTTACAAAGTGGGCAACTTTGATTGCATGAGGGGAACATCCTGTTACAACGTAGACATTTTGGTGCTTTACAACTCTTTTTACGTATTTCATCTAATAATGGAATTAATAAACTTTGCTACCCTAAGATGCCATCTGTGTAAAGCCATGAAACTGAATCTTTTTTCATCTTGGCGAATAACAAAAAAAATAAAATAAAACAGCTTTTGCAGATAATTACAATACACTGTTCATGAACAGTTAAAGCGGTCCTAATAGAAGCACGATAGTTAATAAAGTAATGAAAGAAGAGATCTAATTGATTGTTCAAGGCAGATGTCTTGTATAGTCGTGTACAACTTACGAGCTACAACTTAACAGTTCTGTGAGCCTTGTACCATAAGGCTTTAAGGGTGAGGTTTGCGTGCATCAGGTTCATTTTAGGTGCGTGGGACTGTACCTAGCTTGTAATAGTACCAGTACCACAATACCTACTTCCTTTCTCCGTTTATGCAAAATAATTATAAAAGTTACATCTGCGTTTTCCGAAAACCGAAAATACAGCCTAATATCTTAAAAACAATGAACTTATCGTTAGGTATAATGAGCTCTCAATCAAATTCGTTATAAAATATAGGGTGTTCTATTTAAAATAACGAAGTTACACGTTGCGTCGTACAGACAAATTGAGACACTCGAAATATTTAAAAATAATAGCTTGAAAAGATAAAATTTTTGCTAAAAATATTTTTTTATAAATGCCACACGTTGTACAAACCTATATTTATCTCAAGTGTGTTTTATAGTGCTGAGTAACAAAAATCATTGGTTAATTAATAATTACATAACAAATATTGTTGAATTAATTTTCTGTTAAGTTGGACGAGTTGATTCAAAAAACAAATGATCAAAAAGGATATCTTCTACGAGCTGCAGCGATAGCTAGTGGCCAGTCATTAGATTATCATCCATACAGTATTTCCTCATCAAACAATTAAAGAAAGCGTTGCACTTTGGCATCAATCGAAATTGAATGAATTTGTAATGCTAAAAAATTTGCTCGCGAAAACGAAACTTCTACTATTATACAAGAAAGAACCAACTTCGTTTGCTTAACAATGATGCGTTCTCTACCAGGTAGTAATAATTGCATCACTTCATCCTTGGAAATAGAAAGATAATAACACAGGTGTCGTTGACACCGTGTCCTTTCAGCGTTCGATTGCGTTTCATTATTTTTAGATGAACACGTCGAAATTGCGTCTAAAAATTCCCCTTCAAATCGGTCAGCCAACCTGAATATGACTTGGCGAATTACGATTGGTATTAATTAATTCCCATTGAAAGATTCTACTACGTTATATAACTGATAAGAGTTCAACGTACCTGCACACCTTTCGAAAAGAAAGACAGGAACAAAAAAAATATTTCATGTGGTCGCGCTCGCGCTCTTTTGAATGAGATTGCACTTGCATGGATAATACAGACAAGATAGTTCCGACTGAAAAGTGAAATTTTATCCTATATTTAAAATTTGTTTGTTTTTTTAAATTATTAGATGAATGATTTAATCTAATTTTGAGGGGATTGCCAGGCCATTTCAAGGTTGCAGGATTTAGCGGTGTCCTCGATTCCGCTGCTTATTTGAACACGTTCAAACTGCGCGTTACATCTCCGGTTATTTAGATTTTTTGCTCTGAGCAAGTGCATGCGGTTATTATCATTTGATATTTCGCGGAGATTCACGCATTTTTGGGAGGTGACTGTTCCTCCGACTTCCCAACTCTGCCAAGGATCAAGGATCATTTCATACATATCTCGCGATGGTCTAGTACGGATAAGAACTTGATACCTCGTAATCTTATACTGAAGATAAGTGCACAGGTGAGATAACTTTCTCTTTGTGGATAAAGTGTATTAACGATAGAAACATCAATAATTTAGGCACGCCTCGTTATCTTTCATTCACATGTGCAACACGTTGGGTTGCATATATGTATGTGTAACAAAGTTTCAAGTTGCCTGGTAACGTTCAAAACAGGGGCAATCGGTTGGAAACTATCGTGGTGGTCGACATATTGATTAAATTCAGTGGTGTTGAACATTCTTTACCCACCAAGTATTTTTTTTCGTTTCCGATTGACTATCAAAGTTTTTCTTGTACAAAAGTTATTTGTTCCGTTTACCTTGTTTTTTTTATACATAAAATAAGACGCAGGAAAAATTGTAAGTATTCTCAAAATATTTATTCAAAATGAAAAATATCTTAGGTAAGGCCAATTGTTCGGAAATAAATTTAGAAGTGAAAAAGAAATAATGGAAATTAAACCAAACGAAATCCAACAAACCATCTCTGGTGTTTTCCGAAAGCTTTCATTATGTCACACTCTTAGCTTGACCCTTTCGGGTTATTATTCATCTTCAAAAATGAAGACGGCCTTAACAGGACGAAAATGTACATTGTAGTAATACATAATGTAGCGTCCTGATAATATGAATAACAATTTTATTTCCAAAGGGTTAGTGCCCTTTTACGAACAATGTTTTCAGTGAAAATACATTTACATCGAATAAAATTATATGATATGGTTTTGAAGTCATACTTGGCCAAAAATTTATTTATACCTCTTTGTACATGCATGCAAAAATTGAGTAAATAAGTATTTTGGTTTTAGGTTATCAAAATGGGTTTCTTAGAAGGCAACAATATAATCAACGCGGTCAGCATTATTTTAACTTTGGCAGCCTTAATAGCAATATTTATAAAGCGCAGATTCTCCTATTGGCGAAGAAAAGGCGTCCCTTACATCGAACCATCATTACCTTGGGGAAATGCCGGCGAGCTTATGCAACAGAAAAAGTCTTTTGGGGAAATATACAACAGCACGTATACGAAAATGAGGTTAAAATCAGCAAGGCACACTGGCTTCTATTTCCTATTATGCCCCCAGTATATTCCCATAGATCCAGAAATTATAAAACACATTCTCCAAAAGGACTTCAACCATTTCGTCGATAGAGGCGTTTACTCCAACGAGCGCCACGAACCTCTAAACACGAACCTCTTCACGATGGAGGGGGCCAAGTGGAAGCGTTTTAGGTCGAAGTTATCGCCAACATTTAGCTCGGGCAAGATGAAGATGATGTTTCCGTTTATAATAGAAGCTTGCAACGAACTCGTCGAGGTTTTGGAGAGCTCAGCAACTGAAGGGGCCGTCGAAATCAAAGACTTGCTTGCTCGTTTAACGACGGACATAATCGGAACTTGCGCCTTTGGAATCGAGTGCAAGAGCTTGAAAAATCCGGACGCCGAGTTTAGAAAATATGGCCGGTTGATATTCGTGCCGACGACGTGGCAGAAAGTCTCCGGATTTTTTGCTTTTGTCTTACCCTCTTTGATGAAGTTCCTGGGGCTGACGCTGATGCGAAAGGACGTCAACGATTTCTTCATGGGCGTCATAAAGCAAACCGTGAGTTACAGGGAGCAGAACAACATTCACAGGAAGGACTTCATGGATTTATTACTGCAAATCAAGAATGGAAAGTCGATAGGAGAAGACGATTCTTCATCGAACCAAGGCGTGGACGCGAAGCCAATGGCCGTCGAGGAAATCGCCGGGCAAGCGTTTGTTTTCTTCTTGGCGGGCTTCGAAACTTCATCTTCGACCATGTCGTTTTGTGTGTATGAGTTAGCCTGTAATGAAGAGATTCAAGATAAATTAAGACGCGAGGTAATCAGCGTCATTGATAAGCACGATGGGCATTTGACTTACGAGGCTGTAAACGAAATGCCTTACATGGACATGGTTGTTAATGGTAAGCGTTCTTTTTTTTACACTTCGTTTACCATGCTGAGTTTTCAATTTTTTTCAAGAGACTATGAGGAAATACTCTCCTCTTCCCGTGCTTAATCGAATTTGCACACAGGATTATCAAATTTCTAACACCGATATTACCATTGAGAAAGGAGTGCAAGTTATTATACCCATACATGGTTTGCATTATGATCCGGAATATTATCCGAATCCGGAGTTGTTCGATCCTGAAAGATTCACCGAGGAGAATAGGAGCAAGCGCCATCCGTTCACGTATTTGCCTTTTGGGGAAGGTCCTCGTATTTGCGTAGGTAAGGATAGGACGAATCTGAATTCGCTTGATCTAAATCAATGTTTTCAAAAGTTTCAATGTTTTGAATAAGTGACATTCTATCATTCCATCTTACGACATCATCACGAGTATTTCAGATGATGCCAAAAGGCAAAGTGTTACTATAGTTTTTTGTTTGTAAGACCAAATATCAAATGTTTTGATTTCGCATTTATGTATCCAAATGTGGTCCTAAGTTTTTAAATGGTTGATTATTATTTTTCAGGCTTGCGGTTCGGTTTAGTGCAAACCAAGGCAGGGCTTGCGTTGCTCTTGAAGAATTACAAGTTCAAGCTTGATCCTAGAACACCTCGTCCACTTAAATTAGACAACACCACGTTTCTGACGACCGTCTTGGGCGGAATATGGGTGAAGGTGACGAGGATTAATTCCTAGAAGAAAGGGTTGCTTAGAACGAAAATCTTGTATTAAATATTCGTAAATAAAAAGTGATATACTCTGTTTTTGAATTTATTTCTGTAGGTTATGAAGTTAAAAAGAATAAGGCAATAATAAGATTAATAACAACATAATAATAATAAAAGATGTTGTTTTTTCAATAATCTTAAGATTAATAATTTACTCTCCACACACATATCTTGATTGATTAAAAGTTTAAAATAAGGCAACAGTATTTTTGACGAGGCCCCAAATATCTTTGAAATTGAGGAGAAATTCCACTTGTGGTAAAGTTCAAAAAAATGATATTAAACACAAATAATTAATCTTGAAATTATTGCAAATTATATACATCTCAACGTCCTTGGGATTAAGAGGAACATAAGAGGGTCGTTGCCCCTGAAATACTCCAAGTCATTTGGCATCAGATTAGCTTCACCATTTTTAGATAAACAAGAGTGACAAAATGGAAAGTTTTGGAGAACATTTTTGCACTTTGCTCAAATCGGTCAGTGAACCTGAGTAACGTACATCAACGTAATTCCTAATAGTTTTTTGCGATAAGGGAGATTAAAGCATGTTGCGAAGCCCATGGTCGCAACCAGTTTCAGAATTATTCATTAGGAAATCTTAATTATTGCCTCTAAATAATTGGTTTATAAACTAATTTTTACCATTCTTTATTATTTCTAAAACCACTTCCTCTACTATTCTTGGATTGTCTCTAAAATACATAAGCGTTTTTCGAAAACTTGAATTAGCTTGGCATAGGCTTTACAATCGACAACGTTACATATGCTCTAATTTCCATTCTTACTTATTATTATTATTATTCCATTATTACTAAACGCCTGAACGGTCCAGTGGTAAAAGGACCGGCCTTACAATCGTATGGTCGTCGGTTCGAAGCGCACTCGGGATTTTTCTCGGGGGTTCGACTTCAGACACCCTTCAGTGTTGGAGATAAAATACGACACTGCTTCCCCTTAAACGGCGAGAAGGTTGGAAGCCATGGAACACTTTACACAAACTTTAAATACACTCCCGCTCCTGAGGTCCTGACAAGTCTTTGACTTAGGACCCCGTTGGGCAATCACCACAAATTAAAAATGTTTAATTAATTAAAATCATTACTGGGTTTTATTTTTCCAATTTTAAAACTTCGGCTACTCTTTGTTTTAATGGTTTTCGAAATTTGACGCATACGTAAGACCACCCTTAGGTTTTATTTGCCTTATTTCAAACGATTTAATATCGAACGCAATAATAAATCTTGTGGTTCCCTTTGAAACTTAAGCCAGTACAAATCTTTTAGCAATGTTTCTTCAGAATTACATATTTGCCCACTTCTTCAAACGTTCATTTGCTGTGCCACACCTGGAGGTATTTCTCGCTATATTTTTATGTTAACTTTAAAAGCAGTTAAAAAAGAAACGTTTCGAAAAGCTTGAGTAGGTGTCAAAAGTACTTGATTTCTAAAGCACGTAAGTTAATTGAATATTTGACTTGATTATTTTTTAAAGTAAATAGAGCTTTCTAAAACTTCTCCACGTGCCAGAGCTTAATTACAAAGACAATACAAAGATTATAGCAACTTGCTTTAAAAGTCTTTGACCCGAAGATTTTTCGATCGCATTAATTCCAAAGATAATCTTATCTTTTGACATCTTTGCAAAATTAACGTATTTTGCCAGGTGAATGCCCCGTTGATTATTACGATTATTTTCCTATCGCGATAGATTAAAGCTGGACAGGTATATAAACCATCGATCTGCAACAAAAGCTGTTACATAGTGTCACCTTCCAATCAGAAAAAGGTAAGTTGAAGATCATGTAGGGAAAATCGAATCTTAATTATTACCACTAGGGCTTACTAGAAGATGGAAATTCTACCCGAAAATAATTTCGCCTTCTTAATAATCCTGTCTATTTTGGCACTTCTGTCGTGGATATTTATAAAACGACGATTTTCTTACTGGAACTACAAAAAGGTACCTTGCCCAGAAATAAGTTTTCCTTGGGGAAACGCCCGACACCTCGTGATGCAAAAGCGATCTTTCGGGGAGACGTTCGCCGACCTTTACTTCAAAATGAAGGCCAAAGGAGAAATACACGCGGGCTTCTACTTATTTTTGACTCCGCAGTATGTCCCCATCGATCCAGAACTGATAAAACGCGTTCTTCAATCCGACTTCCAGCACTTCGTCGACCGGGGAGTTTACACCAACGAGCGGGATGAACCTCTGAATGTTAACCTGTTCACGATGGATGGGGCCAAGTGGAAGAATTTCAGGTCCAAATTGTCTCCGACCTTCACCTCCGGCAAGATGAAGATGATGTTTCCTCTTGTGGTAAGTGCATGTCAGGAACTCGTCAAATTCCTGGAGGAACAACCCAAAGGAGATTCCATTGAAATCAAAGATTTACTGGCACGTTTAATGACCGACATAATCGGAACTTGCGCGTTCGGAATTGAGTGTAATAGTTTGAGAAACCCGGACACAGAGTTTAGGAAGTTCGGACGGCTAATGTTTGTTCTGTCGACGTGGCAGAAAATCACCGGGTTTTTCGCCTTCGCCTTTCCAAGACTCATGAGGGCGTTTGGAGTACGTTTGCTGCGAAAAGACGTCCACGACTTTTTTATGAAAATCATCAAAGAAATGATCGTATACAGGGAGAGCTCTGCGATCCGCAGAAATGACTTCATGCATCTGCTGTTACAAATTAAAAATAAAGGGAGGCTTGACGATGATGATGGATCAGCGATTTTGCAATCAGAACCAGACCAAGTAAAAGTCATGTCGGTGGAAGAAATAGCGGGGCAGGCTTTCGTCTTTTTCATGGCTGGCTTCGAAACGTCCTCAACAACTACATCATTTTGTTTATACGAGTTGGCTTGCGATGAAGCAATTCAGGAAAAATTAAGGCGGGAAATCGTGAATGTTTTAAGCAAATTTGGGGGTCGATTAACTTATGAATCCCTAAGTGAAATGGTCTACATGGACATGGTTATTAGCGGTAAGTAGGAACTTAGTAATTAATTTAAAAAAAAGTAAAAGTTTTCTTACTTAGAGACGCTAAGGAAACATCCGGTTGTGCCCGTTTTGAATAGAATCTGCACTCAGGATTATCAAGTACCAAACAGTGATGTAATTCTTGACAAGGGCGTGCAGGTTTTGATTCCGGTCGTCGGTTTACATTACGACCCGGATTATTATCCGAATCCGAGCTTATTCGACCCGGAAAGATTCAATGAAGAAAACAAAAGGAAACGGCCTGCGTTTACGTATTTACCATTCGGGGATGGACCTCGGGTGTGTGTAGGTAATAACTGGATATTTTAGGGATGTGCTATGGTTAAAATATTTCATATTTTAGGGATGCGATTTGGTATGATGCAGATCAAGGTTGCACTTGCGTTGCTCTTGAAAAATTACAAATTCAGTTTAAGCCCAAAGACGGATCGACCAATTAGAATAGATCATACGAAGTTTCTTCGAGCCGTGATTGGAGGCATTTGGATGAATATAACCAAAGTATAAATTATATACACATACAGAACATAAGTACATAAGTACAAAGAGTAAATAATATTTTTAAATATAACGATAAGTTATCCTTAACGTCAATGATACAGCATGAATCCTGAATGTCAGTTACTTGGGGAAGGCTCGAGATGCCTGACACGTATGTCATGTTATAGAAAAAATAATTGCACTTATTTGTATGTAGAAAATATAATTAGGCAGTTAATTTTATGTTGTACATATTAGATCGGTACTTTTATATTATTGTTATTTTATTATAACCAAAATATATTAACAGTGAAATGTCAAACAAATCAGAAAAATACTAGATTTTATTTGAGTGATAAATTTCGTTAAATAACCTCTGTTATGTTATAGTATTTTTCAGATTTCTTAGAAATCTGAAAAATGCACACGTTCAAGAATTGCAATCCAAGCGCAATTGCATCAAACATTGCGTTTTAGCTTTCCGAGCACGATCTGCTTGCGGCTTTGCATTTTTCTTTTCGACGCAGCAAGAAGCTCCCTGGAAGGCGGAAGTCGGGACGCGTTTCCTCAATTCCTTTAGCGCAACAAATGCAGGCAAACTCCGCACGTAATTCAAATAAACGAGGGCGAATAAAGCAAATTCAAACTGTCGCAATAACTCGCCATCAAACTCGCGTATTTTTAAATTTTACGGCGCACGTAATAATATAACATCCTGAAGGCAGTACATCGCTTCAGAAGTTACATCCGCAACATTGCATTTAATCTACAAGTTTGAAGAATTTCATAAGTTATACACTAAGTGACTGACTGCAATTCAAATTTCTGAGAAAGTTTTGCTTGATTGCAAAGCTCGATGAGAACCGAGGTTGTATTAGGTTATTAAAATGGACGTGTAATGAGGCCGAATCTAAATGTAATGGGATCATTAATTTCAACGATCGTGTCGTTCAATTTGTCATTTGCATAATCTTCCAATTAATAACATCAAATGCATTAAAAGTGATTGATTAATGTTACAACAACATTTGATTGTAATTTGGAACGCGAGTATAAATTGTTCTATCTTTATTAGCTTACTTAGTTCTCATTCTGTAATTTATAGTTGGGAAGGTGTTTCATCTTCATTTTACTTACTGAACGTGAATGTTCTTTAATTGGATGCACAATATTTATTGATAGAAAGAAGAACGTAGTTATCTACTTGTAGGAACTATGTATAGTTTGAAGGTTAATAAATCCTTGTTTAAATTTCAAGCTCCATTCTACGTTAGACAGTAAGAGCTGAGTAAATAAAGCACTAGCCAACGGAAACGCAGCAGGGTTGCTAATCAAACTATCCCTAGTGAGAACTGGGGCATGAAACTCGAGCTGAATTTACTGAAAGAGTGATTTCAAAGGTAATTAAATTTCTTATTAGGATTTGCATCCGCTAACATAATGAACAATCTTTCTAAGGCCCGGCCTTTTTCATTTCCAGTTAACTTTATCTGACGGTTTACTGCCATAGTAACAATTATGATCTCAATCGTTACTGAGGGAATTAATCGCTAGATAAAGTAAATTGGAGATGAAACGACCGGGTCTAAAATGATTAAAATGTGAAAATAATACAAACATAGTTGTCACAAATGCAACAAGACTTATAAGCATATAACCAGGCTTACGATTTCGGCTCACGTCGCATTTAAACATACTCATTGAAAATTTGCCACGCGATCGCAGTAAATAATTAAACGAAGTTTAGCATAAATCAAAAAAGTATGTAGACAATATTTACTACCTGTCGTGTTGTGCGAAGCCGGGGAATTTACAATCCAATATGTTCGAAGTGGGCCGAAATCTAATCTGCATATAACTATTTAATCAAAACTATTTTGATTGAATCGATTACATTTATTTTATATTTACTTATTCACACTCATTTTAACTTCTTGTAGGTAAATGACTTATTCAAGGTAAATTGCCTTTCTGCACTTCTGATATCAAAACCTATACAAACACTTTGATGTATAATATTGGCCATTTATTGTTGTGCTTTCTCAACAGTGTTAAATAATAGTATGCCATTAAGTTTTGAATGACAAAAAGACACTTCCAGACGTGACAATGGAAAAATATTAGAATGACATCGATTTATAAATACAATACGAAATATAACAAAAATTAATTCAATTATTTTAATTTAATTAAACGCGGCGTAATGTAGAGAGAAAGTCATTTTCCAATGAGTTATTGTAGTTTCATGTTTTTACAGCGGATTTTGACTGTGAGATTACAGAGGAACATTTGTCTTAGAAGTACTTAGATAATTTTTTAAAATTGCTTTTCCTTTTTTATTTTTTATATTCTCACACTCTATGCTTTTTATTTAGTTGCTTTAAGACTCACACAACGATTTTTAAGTATTTATACTTGAAAGGAATCTTCATATTCTTGCTAAATTGTATCCACAACTTGTTTTTTGTTTCTAGTTCTCTCTTTTATCTTTATTTCCAACTTAGTCTACTGAACTTTTCTTTTTGTGTCCGTGTTTGTTATTGTCATGGTTCATAGAGCGATTTTTAATGCATTTATTTTATCCTTCTTTGCCTTATTTTTGTTCGTTCACGTTCTTTTTTACGTTTATTTCTTCCACTGTTTGTCTTTATTTCACTTTATAGTTTTTTCCTGTTCATGTTTATAATAGATCGCTAGATTACTAGAGCTATTACATTTTTTCTTTTATTTGTTTTCCTATTTATAACATAATTTATCTTCATTTCCAACTTAGTCTATTGATCTTTTCTTTTTGTGTCATGATTCATATAGCGGTTTTTAATGCTTTTATTTTATCCTTCATTTTCTTTTCTTGTTCCTTGTATTTCCTGCAATAACATCTTCTATAGTTAAATTCTTTTTTACATTTATTTCTTCCTTTATTTGTCTTTACTTCACTTTATAGTTTTTCTTGTTTATAAAAAATTGTTAGATTACTAGAGCCATTACATTTTTTCTTTTATTGTTTTCCTATTTATCGGTTTGTTAGACTACTAAGAATAATCAGTTATTGATTTAGTTTTCATTAAGTTCTACTTTCGTGTATTTAGGTATATCTTTATCTTTGAATATGTGTTGACAAAAGTTCGTTTTTTATACATACTTCTAAATCCTTTATCTCTTGATTCAGGCTCTTTCTTCCATAATTTGCTCTTTTTTTTTTTGATATCTTATTCACTCATTTAAATCTCTCAAAATTTTTATTATCTAATTTTGAATTACTAATGTTTTCTTTATTTCTTATATTCTGGTATTGCCCCATATCATGTCGTCGTCGTTTATTAATGTTTATGCTTCTTCATTTTATTCCTTTTACCATTTACTTTTCCTTTAACTTATCTTTGAATTAAATTAATTTTATTATATATATTTTTTCTTCTTCAATCTACCTCTCTTTCTCTTCTGTGGTTTGTTATTATCCTTTACGTATAAGTCTAGCTAAAGACTTATTCCTTTCTTTTCTATTTCTGTCAATTCTAAAATTATTGCATTGTATTGTATTATTTATTTATTTTCCTCTTCCTACTTGCATACTTTGTTTAATTCCTTTATGGATGTCGCATTTTTATTTATTCCATTTTTTTATCCTACCTTTGTTTGTTTCTTTGATTTGAATCGACCATTACAACAGTGTTCCATCACAGTCTGCTTTTTTATTTGATTCAGATTTATCTTTTATTACAAAATCATTCTCTTTCTCATGCAATTTTCTTTGTTTCTATTGATGCTTATTTTTGGGCAACATTTCTTTCATGTCCTCATTTTCCCCCTCTCTTTATTTGCTCTAAGTTCTGTAGTTTTTGTTGCACGTGTGTTTTTAATTTTTCTTGGTTTATTTAGTTTCTATTAAAAAAAAACATCTGATTCCTCTTTCAGAGCTTTCCCATTTTGTGTCTATTGGAATCTAGTTTTTTGACTCTTTCTGATTATTACATTTTTTCATTTCAATTATTATTAGAAGAAAATTTACATTTCAGTTGCTATGCAAGTATTCTCAAACATGATATCGAGTTTAATGCTTTATTTTTCAATTCTTCATTTGGTCAAAATTTCCCTGTACTTTTTTCTAATTGATTTATTCGTTCATTATTTCTTAGTTTCCTACTTATTATATTAATCGTTTCTACTTCGTTTTCACTAGTGAGGTAACAAAAGTAAAATTTTCTTCAATGGAAATGAAATTATCGTTACGTCCGAGCCATCGATGATTCAATTTTAACCTGGTCACGCCACCTACCTTCTCGATTATTCCAGCGCGCTTCGAGTCGAACGCAAGAGGGTTCCGGGCGTTTGCTGGAAAATCGAGAAGGAAAAAATCTCTACTATATCTATATGAATGCCAGATTCGGCGGCCTATTTGAATCACTTATTATTCCGAAAGCTATACGTGTGAATCTAGCGATTATCAGAATGTTTAAGTTGTAGAAGAGTTGTTTGTTAGATAAGTGCTGCAGTTCGTTATTCTTGTGATTATATTGTGGTCTTTAAAGCGTTTTAACTTTTTTGTTATTTTAAACTTGTACATTGTAAGAAAAGATGTGCTGTTGGCAAGTAAATATTTGCTACTTTTTTATATTTTAACATTTGAGTATCTTTTATCTAAGAATAATCTGATTCATTCGTTTTAAAAAAAAACACTATTCCAGCGAAATTGCTACATTAATAAAATATGACAGTTTTAGATAAATAGAAGCAGATAAACAACAAGCGAATTTCATTTTAAACGAGTCCAATTCGAAATTGGCAATTCGATTTCAAATCAACGTCCCAGTGAAAAAATGGCGTCGAGTCGAATAATACGGGAACACAGTGGCCCTAATGATAATTTATTGTGCGAGGTAATTTAGGCAACGGACAAACAGACGACGAAATTAACGATCACGCGTGAGGCATAATTACGAAATCCGCGTCGGGACGCCTTGTTTTCCGACGTAATTACACTCAAAATTTTTAGGCGCGCGGCCTGTCAATAACTAGCGCGATCATTTCTTCCGTAACCGATATTGGATACATTTCTGAAATGAAATAGTGTCGGAAGTTATTGATTGACGCCCGCCAAGCCCGAAGGCCTCATATTTTAAGCAAATGCCATCTCAACCCTCCAGGGTAAACTCGTTTGTTTTCTGGTGTGTCAAGTCGAAATAATATTATATTTTCCTCTTTTGTTCCCAAACAAATCAAGTCATTTACCCCTATTTAATGTTAGCATTAGCATAAATTACTACCAACTTATGATATTATTATGAAAAATGCTTTTTTTGTTAATGTAATGTCGAGCTAGAAGTCGAATACGAAAAGATAGTAATTAAGTTGAACAATTTCTGTGATTTAGAAATGTAAAACCTGTCAATTTCTGATCCATACTGAACGTTATAAACCTGCTAAAACAATGATAATTAATAGTGCTTTCGATTCGCTGCTCTAGAGCACTCTCTGAGTATGTTCATCTTGATTTAACTTCATGTAATAACAGGAGATGGAGATACTCCGAGATGCTTTAGAGCAGCGAATCGAAAACTGTTTTGAAACTTCAAATAAAATGTATTTCTTTTTAAAATTTGGACACCCACATGTATTTAAAATTTCAAATTTCTGTCACATCTGCTTCCAGTTGACTTTGAAGGATAATAATAATTATGCCTCCTTTCGTTATAAAAGATAAAAGATACTTTTATGGAGCATCTAACAACGATATAAAAATGACAACGTTCCATTGAAAAAATAAAAGTTATTGCCTTTCAACTGTTGTCGAAATGGGAATAGTTTTACTGAATCCCTGTTCATTGAAGAGTAAATTTTGTTACTGCGGTAGATACCTTCTACTTAGCTCGCAACAGCACCACAATATCTGCTTTCTAACTTTCTTCGTTGTTGAGATATTATTATCAAAGTTATATCCGTATTTTCCAAAAACCGTAAACAAAGCGTAATATCTTAAAAACTATAGGACTTAGATATAGAGAACCCTTACCAAAGTTACCCTAAAATAACCTAACAAGTTCGAACTCGTTATAAAATACAGGGTGTTCCATTTAAAATAACGAAGTAACACATCGTACAGCCAAACTGGGACATCCTATATATTCGAAAATAATTTTAAATTATGCGGAGCTTGAAAGGATAATACTTTTGTATAAAACAATTTTCCATATTTTCAATAGGTACGGGGTAAATGAAGAAACCCGGTTAAATGCCACACACTGTATGTAACTTGAGTTTTATAAATACTGCTTATTAGCTAATGTCCGGTGACATACAGTAATGCACATAATAGTTATTTATGCAATTTTCCCACTTGAAAAAAAAAAAAAAAAGGTGCTACATAGAAGTTGCGAATATTATGTACGTAGTTTGCGATAACGATAGTTATTTTTAATAATTGAAGATTAATTTGTATGGAATTATTATGAAATTCTACCTCCCTTTATTTATTTGAAACTTGAAAGTAAAATATTCAAATGAATGCAAGTTTACTGAGATGTAGAATAAAGTCCCGAAAACTATGAAAAAGTATACTTTAGTTTAAAATTATTACTCTTCTCGGAAGCACTTGAGTTAACAATTAATTCCAATCCAATTTCTGTCTCAGTTGAAATCCACTTTTGATAATTTTTAATCAATTTACATCGCCCGTTTTTTTGTTTGCATTTTTGGCCGAATATTTCGTCCGCATATGAACTAGAGGCGGCTCGTAAAACAAACATTTCGCGTTCGTATTTGATGGAATTTAATCCGATTCGTTGAGGGCTATTTGTTTTGCTAAAGTTTAATCCCTCGGGAGCTCGAGTCCCGTTTCTTTCTTTCTCGATTTTTTTTAGTTACCAATGATACAAAGAGTAATTTCATTTTATGTAAAGGTATATTTATTTATGAAATGAATTTTTAAGCACATGTATGAAAAGAAAGTAATCGTAATTGTTTTATAACGATGTGATTTTCCCTTTTTATGGGGTCCTCTAGTTTCGTGCACCTTTACGAACCCCATTCGGCTCGGACACTGTTGCAAACGCCCACTTCGATATTCCTTCAAAGTTTACGAGCGTATATCCCCTTAATTCATCCATAAACCGCACGCTTTACGGTTTCTCATTTCAACTTAACCTTTTACAATTGTTTTGCCCAGCTTGGTGCGGTGAAATCTGTGCCACAAAATTTCCCAATAAAGTTGAAAGCTTACGTAAAAGTTTTCGTATTCTGCTTAAGTCAGCCGTATCAAAATTCATTTTATAATTCAAAAATAAAATTGTTCATGTTGACCTATATGCAAGGCAAATAAGATACAAGTACTATTTTAGCCAAAAATTGCAATTATTTCTTTTTTACTTGTGAGACTATTATCACACTTCTGTACTCTAACTTCAAGAGACTTGTTCTCTCTTATCTTTCTTTAAAAAAATATGTAGTTATAAAGATCGTAAATACTGTAAAAGAATTGCCAATGTTTGTCGTTAAGATTAGGTACGATTTTCTTAAATATTATAATTGTTTCTCTGTTAGAAAAAAAAATGCAACTCTTCGACTTAATGAAACAGTTTTCGTTCTTCCACGATGGCACTTATCCGCAATTGATACAAGCGTGAAAATACTAATTCAGGAACAAAGGTAGTAGCCGTTTTAGAGGGAGGATGTCCTTCGTTTATATTAAACCCGATGAACTCATCGACGTCTACATTATTTCGAGCCACATAAGTTTAATTTCCCAGGAGGTGGTCGCGAACAACTGATCCGCACGTTTTTAAAACGAACATCGATAAGGTTCTTCTAATAAATGGGATTATATGAAAACATTATTTTCTGCGGGTAGGACCTAAACGAGCACTAGTGCTACCGCAAGTAGTGAAACAAGACACCTTACTGAAACTCCAAATGTAATTGTAAATTAATTTACAATTAGTAATATGCGGAAAGAAAATTAAAAACCACAAGAAGATAGCAACAGATTATTATAATTAATTTGATACTCAACAAGCTTTTCATTGTACGTACGAGTGAGGGTATTTGATTTGAAGTCTTCATTCATAATTAATTAAAAATATTTAACTAACGAGCCATGTCTCCACTCAACATAAATATGGCAGAGTTTACTTTGCTCATTAGCAGAGTCCCGAAAGTTGTCTATAGCAAATTCGGCATTTATAATGGGGCTTCGCTCCCGAGAAAAAACATTGCGAGATAGAGTCCACTTACTACAACATCCAATTACTGGCGTTGCACGTTCAAAAACTCAATTATTCCTACTTGAAGGGGCAGACCACTTTTTGAAGCGTTCGTTAACGAAGATGAGGGGTTAGTCAGAGTGCTAATTCGTTTAACAGCACTGCAACGATATACCCAGAACCTATACAGACTTTTATTTTATTTCGATAAATTAATGTTAGTGATTAGTGAAGATGTTAAATATTGCAGAAACACGAATATGTTTGCCTTATATTCAAATTATTGATAGTGCGCCATTATCTTCAATGGTCCACACTTTTCTCCTGACGTATCCCTTCATCCTCTGGACAATAGCAAGATTGATTTCTTGAATTTTTTAAAAAATGCAATGTCATAATTGGAAATCATTTGCATCTTTCCATCCCTTCTCATACATTTTTTGGTCAATATTGACCAAAATTCCTCTATAGGCCTGAGGTACACATTGGGGGATTGTCTAATAGAGGAACAAAATTTATGTCGTTTGCGTTATACCTGTCTCTAGTTACTCTTGAATAATGGTATATGAAGTTAGGTCAGGCCAAAACATTAAACTATAATTGGCATCTTGTGTATTTAAAAACTTAAGCAGTTTAGAGAGACCTCTTTGAATATAAAATTGAGGTTTCTCTTCGAGCACGACCAATATACGCCTGCGAGATAAATCCGGTCTCAGAAATGGCAAAAGCTTTGTCCTCAGATATGGATTACCTTTGAACTTGACATTGATTGGTGTATTTTCTGTGTCGTTGGTATAAAAACCATCGTTTCCCTTCACCTCTGAATGGGACAAAATGAAATATTTCTCATTATCCATTACAATCATTTCGTTGACAACATGAATGCGCCTTAGCGCACAACAATTCGTTCTAACTGGGCCAGGGTTTATTTCGGTGCCTTTCTTCTTTTTCGAAACACCACGTCATTTCGAGAAATTGTTCTAAATACGGTCTTTGAAACACCAAATCTTGAAGGTAATTTTTGCTGTGAAACTCCAAGTTTGCCTTAACAATTTTAGTCAGTCTTTGTTCCCTCTCGTGGCTCAAAATTTTTGGCGACCGCTTTTGGGTAAATTAACACATGTACCCTCTTGGCGTCACTTAATCCAAAAACCGAAAGCGTATGTGCAGGGAATTCCAAAATGCACTGACGGTTTATGTTCCTTGAAGGTCTGATAACTTGTTGATAGAGAAATATTTTGATCAGGATAAATTGCATTCGCTCAACTAGATTGTAAATTTGCTTACGATTTTTTTATTTGTAAGACACTTTGCTGAACCAGATCGAAAAATTAAACTATCAAAATTAAAACAAGTTAATTATGACATTCCGTTGATTAAATGCCATTTGTTAAGTGACAAGTGATAACATGTGCTATTTCTTCAAACTTTATTTTTTATGGTTCATTATTTCCTGATATTTATAGATTTGCCTGTCAAGTTATATTCTGTTTTTTTTTTTAAATAATAATATAAATACTTACGTACTTGCTTAATCCTTGGACCTATCTACCCTTATAGATGAAAGACATTTGGGGGAGTTGAGCTGACTCCGTTTGATCTTTTACATATTTCTTTCCGTCTCTTTCTATCCCGAATGACTTCATTCCTTCTTATTTCAGTCGTCTTTTCACCAGTGCATTTTTCATTTCTTCCAACCATAATTTTCTCGGTCTCCT
The DNA here is from genome assembly GCA_958336345.1 of Dorcus parallelipipedus. Lineage (NCBI taxonomy): Eukaryota > Metazoa > Arthropoda > Insecta > Coleoptera > Lucanidae > Dorcus > Dorcus parallelipipedus. The sequence goes on along the minus strand of OY284482.1, from coordinate 38,792,628 downwards.
TCTTGTTTCCTTTCCTCCGGTTTTGGCTATAAATACATAAGTGTCTAACTATTTTATTCATTTTTTTTTCACCTGTCCCTACTATCTAAAGTTCCTGTATACAGTGAGAATTTTTTAACGTAGAACATACATACATAAGTGCTATTGAATTTTTTTAAATCGAACATAGGCCGAAAAGTACGTGGTAACCATGGATATAGTTTAACATTAATTGTCATTATTTTTCTTTCACACATTTCACAATGCAATTTGACATATTCAACGAATGAAAGGATACAAATCTACAACTGGTATCGAGTAGGATCCAGTTTAAGGCAATTAACAATTTTTATGACCGTTTGGGATATATTCTCAATCTTCCAGAAAATTGATTAATGATTATGTATTTTTATCCATTTCGGAAAAAGAGCTTCAGTGCTAGACAAACAAGTACGAATGGTATCCATAGTAACGAAGCCCACACACATGTTAAGCCTATGTTCGATTTTAAAAAACTCACCTTCAATATTGTAGCAAGGATGCATAATTATGTTCTACGCTAAAAAATTCTCACTGTATAAGTTAGCTAAGAGTTAGGCTGTGGTTGGGCCATGTATGATGCACGTTTTAATTGGTTGGAACCAGTTTCAAGGAGTATATGATTTTACATAATTTGACAATTTAGTTTTGACATTATGCTTAAGTATTTCAACATTTAATTGTAAGAAAAGAATAAATCGAGGCTTTTCGTTTAGTACACTTTCAAAAACATTCAAAATTAAAAGGTATTTGATAATAATAAATAATAATGATAAAATAAAGCATAATGGAGGATGTCAATTGTGTATGTATATGTGGTGACATTTTCGGGATGTAATGGCTGTCCAATTCAAACGAAGAGTTCTTAAGTAGGACGTAATTCCAACACTATTTGCAGTAATACTGAAAATAATCTCCTTACAGACTAAATTTCTGAAAATGTTAATAATTTTTCATTTAAAACTGTCAAATTTCCAAATTATTACAAGATTAAGGAAACGATAATAAGCAGCTGGGTATTTTACACGCAATTTTCAGAATAAGATTTTACAGTATAAACGTTACACGTAATCTTTGGAAACGAATTAGTGCAGAAGCATTGCAATGTGAAATCTGACGTCAAAATTGTTTGAATTACCTTTTTAAATTGTGCTGTAATATTACATTACATGCTTCTTACATATCCTTCTTCAATTATAAACTACAAACATAATTTCTTAAATAATACGATCAATCTATTTGTCATTAATAAATAAAGAATGACAGGAGAAAATAATTTTAAAAATCAAGTGGTTTTTGATATTGGATCCATATGGTTCAACTCTTATCTAACGGGTGTCCAACAATTATTGTAGTCCTGGGTGGCTGTAGAGTCAAATATTTTTAACTAATTATTGTTTAAAATGGCATTAAAACATTAAATACGTAAAGAAACGATTATTTGTTGTCTAACAGTCAATATTTGAGACTTCAATTCAACAATACGAAGTAAAAATCAGCATTTATGTGTAATACCACAGCCACCCAGGACTACAATAATTGTTGGACGCATGATATTTAATCATTATACAGGAACTCTACTACTATCTTAGTTGTCCTTCTTTTATTTTTTCCTCCAAAGATTTCGCTTTTAAATTCTGTCTGTATGTCATATTGTTAATTTTATCCATTTTTGTTGTGTTTTCTATTCTCCTCAAGGATCTCGTTTCCATCGCGTTTATTTTTCTTTTTGTCTTTTTGTCAGTGTCTATGTTTCTGCTCGGTACGTTAGCATTAGGGTTATCATTTTCTTAAATACTTGTGTTTTTACTTCCTTAGGGATTCCTTTCTTTTTTAGGAAACTCGAACTTTTTACCTCCAGCTGTTACTCTTTCTCTTATTTTTTCCCTAAATCACCATCTTCCAGTATTGTCCACAAATATTTTCTTTATAATTATGAACTTCTGGCGCTGATATTTTTAATTACAATAAATGTTCAAAATGTTGTCCTGCGGTATTGACACATAATTCGCCATAACAGAGCACTATGTCTATCAATTCCTCATTGGAATACACATGAACCATATTTATTACTTATTTACACTTAAATTAAGTTATGTACACAGATATTAAACTAACACAGAACAAACTACACACTACGTAAATTTGATAAATTATTTCATTCTAACCCCGTCCCTAATGTAAGCATCTCTGAAGTTATGACAGCATGATAATAAAAACAAACAATAAAAGAACGAAAGAACGAATTTTATTTTATGATAACCAATAAATGGCCAAGACGAATGTAGGTAAACGTTTCTGAAAAATCAAAATTAATTTAAACCAGAATCAAATTTTCATCACGAAAATTAATTAAGTCACTCGTTTCTTGGATTTAATTAATATTTATCAACATTTTTAGTAGACATTTATTTTCGTCTCATTACTGAACATAAACACAGATCGATGTACTGTCATGAAAATGAAACAAATAAAATTGAAATGCATTATTGTGCTACGAATTCAGTATGCTTTTAAATTGTACTTTAAATAAATAAGCATAAATAAAATAGTAATAAGTAATTGCAATAAGGAACGCCGCGTGAAGAAGTTTTTATTTAGAATCCTGACGAAATTTTTTTGCGACGGACAAACATGACCTAGCCCAACAAATACGTCTCGGTATTTATTCGTTTATGGTCACAAAAAACACCAATTCAAGCAAGACGTTTGTATGCACAGCCAGCCTAACCGAGATCGCCCTTTGCCAAATAGTAGATCATTTGTGTCAGTTGTGCAGTTTGTTGTTTGGTGAATTATTCGTGACGAACAATTACCCGTTCTACTTTCAAAGAGTGCAAGCTTTGATGCCCGCAGATTACTTCCAACGCATGCGATTTTGTCGGTGGTTACTCCGGGAACAGACAGACAATCCGAACTTTGTTAATAACATTCTCTTCACCGACGAATCAGTGTTTACAAGGGATGGTATCTTTAATTTTCACAACATGTATGTGTGGGCAGGTACGTTAAACGGCACTTTAAACGGTATGTTTACGTCTCGCGCAGGGGGGTAACTTCGAACACTTATTGTAGGTGAAGGTTACCGTCTGTGGCGTCTAGCGATTGTAAACATTTCACAAGGAATTGTCGGATGTTGGTACGAATTCTTTTATTTTTATTTTTTCGTTTTAATTTTGGTGCATTCGTGAGAATATCTGTTATCAAATACGCCATTAATTTTTTTTGCACGAACTTGAATAACATCCTGCAGATCTACAAAGCTTCAAGCTCCTCAATTTTTCTAAGTGATCTCACCTCCTGTATCAAATTTATTCCAGCAAATGTATTTCTAAGACCTTGTACCAAAAATGATTTACTCGTTTTATTTTCTACAGCAAATTCGCTCGGATGTTTTCTATTTTAATTAAACGCAAATGTATTACATTTCTCCGCTAACTTCCTAGACGTTTCCAGGATTTTCTCTCTTTAATTTGTTTCCGCTGATATTGTATGTATTTTTAAATTAATTAATTGTGAGGACGGCATTTACTGTTTGTAATCAAACTGGAGCAGTATCTGAGAAATTAATTAAGAGGTACGAAAGTCGTTCCAGATTAATAATATCTCCTCAGGTATTTCATTACACCAAATATATGAAATTGCTGAAAGAAAACTCCTTCATATTTTGAAACGGGCCCTAATTTAATTTACCATCCGACGTCGCTCGGAAGAATCCCCTCTCTCGCAGAAACCCTTCATAACAGCACAGATAAACGACAGAACCGATTTAATCAAGGCAACTGGGACGAAACAATCGCTCGCGTTACTAACACGGATTCGAGGCTTTCCTCAACAGTAGGCCGTGAGAATCTTCGGCCGCAACGATTACTTGTTTGTCCAAGTTTTGCAATTCAAAGCGGTCCACGCGAACGTCGGTAAATTAACTTAATGCGCGTTAACCTTCGCTCTCCGCCTATGGAAATTGATGTTTATCGAGATGGATTATGTCGGCTTTGGACCCTCTGTTTGGTCACTAATTAAATCCGTCAGCTTAGCGTCCGTAGATTAAAGAGAAAAAGTGGTCGGGAATATGGAAGTATATGGAAACATCGGTTCCGGGTTTCCGGATTTTTTGCTTCCTCATGATGCCTATACTCGTTAATTAGTTCGGAATTGTAATTTAATTATTAATTGGGGCGAAGTTGAATTTCCTGTGCTTCCTGAAAAGAAAACGAATTAACTCGTGATTAATGTTACGTTAAAGTTTGAACAAAAACACTTAATGCTTTTTGGCAGAAAATTACATTACGCCTTTAATACTTAAAAGAAAAACTTTCTCGTTTATTTTTGGGGGTAGGAATGAGAAAGCAAAGAATTTATTAAATTTACTTATTTGTCAGAGGAATCAAAGAGCAGGGAAAGAGAAAATACATTAGTTACTAACTAATACCTACTATTAGAAGTTCTTTGAGTAATTTCCTCTTTACAATCAGTTAGTATAATGGCATCGACCGCGAAGAAAAGTGATTAATATCGAACTACCGGAAGATCGGAACTAGCCCAACTAGAAACTAAATTGAAAGACCTCTATGACCCGACTTTCCTCGAAACGCGTTAAGTTAAAAGCCATCTATTGAACGTATTGCTGTGATACCTATTTGCCTCTGTCGAATATAGAATCAAGTATTAAAATGCAAAAAAGTCAAAAATATTAAAAGAATCTTATTCCAGTATGCAGAGACGTATCGTGAATAGTTTATCAGACAGTAAAAAAAAATACTAAAAATTAAATACCAAATAAAAATGCAAAACCAAGTGAAACTCAAGTGTCGGACCAAGAAGTTCGTTGAGTTGAGGAGGTTCTTCAAGAGGCAGCCTGGATGGAGTTCTATGAAGAGATGCAGCGGTTCCACAAGAAACCGAGGGCTCCGCTGACTGCAAGGGATTGGCCGGTTCATGTCAACCAGACTGGCAACGTCTACGGCGTGCAGTGCCCTGGCGGGTCTCCCGGTATTAGGCGATGTTAGGGCGACTGGAACTACTCTCATCTTTCGGCAGTCAGCGTTCGTCCAGTCTGACCTTTCGGCAACAACGTTAGACGAGCTCTGGTTCAGTACCGTCCTGGTACGCTTTATATAGGTCCTTAATGATCCGGTGTTCCAGGAACGCACGGCCAGGCTCATACCCCCCTGCTAGTGATCGAACTAGCGATCACGACCAGTAACGATCAGGAAACTTTACTAGTCTTCCACTGCCAGTAATTTTTTCTTTTTGTACTGTTTACTACTGTTTGGTTGTGAAAGGTTCGTTTCGAAGAAAGCTGATTTTAACCTGTCGATTGATACTGTTACTGGTTATCCGTTGTTCTCGATGGTGAAATTCTTGGGGCTCCTTTTGAGTATCTTCAATGGACCGTCGTAAGGTTGTTGTAGTGGTTTGGGGGTGGTTTCGCGTCATAGGTAAATGTACGTTGTTGTTGCTAGATCTTTAAATACGAAAATTTTTCGGTCACCGTGTTGAGTTCCGTCAGTAGGTTGGATTTGTTGGAAGTGTTGTTTTAGTTTGCCAATAGTCTTCCGGGGTCGTGTGTACTAAGTTTCGCGTCTGTTAGAAATTGGCCTGGGAGCCACAAGGGTTCGCCCAGGGTTAGTTCCGCTGCAGCTGCTCCGAGATCCTTCTGATACCAAGGAGGACTGTGGGCAATATTGTGTCCAGTGTTCGTTGGCGTGGCAGCGGATCGCATCCTTAAGCTGACGGGAGAATCTTTCTATGAATCCGGGCGAGAGAATCCGAGAAGTTCTCCAAGGTGCTTGAAGAATTGTAATTCGAATTGTCGTCCTTGATCGGTTATCATTCTTAATGGGGTGCCGAAGCGTGCTATATCCAATGTGTGTAAAAGCTCGTTTGATCATTTCTGCTTCAATGTTTTCCAGCGATATCGTTTCCGGCCACCTTGTGAATCGGTCGATGCATGTTAGAAGATAGCGTTGATTTTCGGAGATTGGTAATGGTGTCACTAAATCGATGTGGACATGCTCGAAACGGCCTGTAGGGGGTTGAAAGGTTCCTAGAGGTGAGGTAACGTGTCTGGTGATGTTTAATTGCTGGCACTGTGGACATTGTTTGGTCCACTCTTTACAATCTTTTTTGATGTTTGGCCAGAGGAATTTTTGGGTGAGGAGCTTTATTGAGACTTCAATTCCGGGGTACGATAAATAAGCTGGCAAAGGCTGTTTTCCGGAATGCTTGTGTGACGAAAGGGTGGATTGTCTTTGTGGATGTATCACATTATATCGAACCGGTAAATCCTGAAAGTTGAACTTGCTTCGTTGTTAGGTTCGTAGTGTTGTTTCGAGTATTTATGTTAATTCTTCATCGGTCTGGTGACTTGTGGTAAGTGCTTTGTAATCCAGGCCTTGAGTGATCGCATCTGTTCTGGAAAGAGTGTCGGCCACGATGTTATCTTGGCCTGGTAAGTATTGGATATTGGTTGAGAACTGGCCGATTAAGTCGAGGTGTCGGAATTGCCTTGGTATGCTTTCTTCAAGTTCTATCAATCTGTAGGCGAAGATCAGCGGTTTGTGATCCATGAATATGGTAAACTGACGTCCTTCTAAAAGGTGTCGAAAGTATTTTATCGTTAAGTAGATGGCCAGTAGTTCGCGGTCGTAGGCTGAGTATATCCTTTCCGCTACGGTGAGCTTTTTCTTGGTGGTGGCGCTGTTGTGTTACGCCTCCCACGGCGATATCTGAAGCATCTGTAGTGCTGGGATAACTCGTTGTTTGGGTTTGGGTGGTTGAGTAGCGTTGCTTCAGAAAGTTGTTATTTGCAGTCCTGGAAGGCAACCTAGACGTTGGCCGAAGGGTGCACCGCGAGGCTTCTCTAGTCTCAGACGTAGTTGTTGATTACGTTAACTGTTGCGGGAAACCCTAAGAACAGACCACAAAATTTAGTGAGTGTGAGTGTTTAAAAAATATAATGAAGTGAGGTGTTAATTTTAGTTTTCAAAGAAAACTGAATAAAACTTTTAATTTCGTATTAAGAATTTTATTTCAAGAGATTATACATAAGTCTTGACAATGCGGTAAACAGAAGATGTTAGTTTAGGAGTGAAAGATTTGTTTAATGTAAACGTTTGTACTTATCAGTAGGTACACAAATGTAATAAACATCGTTACTGAGGTAAATAAATGCTTCTTTACTTACAGTTACTTACATTTCAATTTTAAGTAAAATAATGTTCCGAAAACTTGGAAACACTTGTTTGTACCTCGACCATTTGCATTGCACATGTTTGCTAACGCTAAATTTGTAAAGCCGTATCAAAACGAACTTGCTGCCAACTACGAATAAATATTTAGTTAAGCGTCGCGTCGATGGGAGTCGTCGCGCCCCGGCATGTCTCGCTCGCGATCGCTGAAAATGAGCGCGCATGTAAGAGTGGGATTGGCGTGGGGCGACGGCTAAAAAAGCGGATGACAACGCTAAAATAATAATAATTGATTAAATTGATAATAATTCACACATTTTGGAAAGAAGAAAAATTTTTAAAAGATAATTTTAAAAATTCTGAACTTAAAATTTCACATAAATCAAAAATTTTAAACTGCAAGTACTCGAGGAGTACGTGCGTGAGCTCGTCAGGTCTTGATTATTTATATAAAACAATACTTTCCTCCATAAATAATTAAAATTAAATCAACGGGAAAGCAACCGTGCGAACGATCTTGTCTTTCCCATAAAATAGATATTGATTTATGTCAAACAAGAGAGAAAGTGATTCCATGATATGCGAACTCAAGAAATCACTTTGATGTCTGGGCATAAATCATAAATGTTCTAAAAAAATTTAAGTATAAAAATATAAGAAAACTAAAGAAGGATCCAAACTTTCAATAAAAACAAATTAATAGATGTTGATAACAGCGTTGGCAACCCACCAACGACCCATCAACATCACAGCAGTATGTAGAAAACTTTTAGAATAATAAAATTTTCATTATAAAGCGAGCACGGAATTTTTAATTAAAAAAGTGTTTTCTAATTACACCAGCAAAGAGCGAACGAATATTTGAAATGCTGCCATTAAAGAAAATTATCACAGATATATCGAAGGCATCTCGTGTTTGCGTTCGATTTTCTGCCATTCCAGCGTGACACAGGCTCACGTTTCTTTCAACAGTTTCATCTTATTGAAAACGACGGCTGATAATAAGCAAGTGACGCCAGCATGAAGAAGACACGATTGAAATGGATACACCTCAACTGCGGAGCGTTTTCGTTGAATAAAACCAATTCATGTTTTATAACGTGCAAAAAAAAGGAACGCTTTTATCAGAAGGCTTTTATTATCTGGAGACAGTGTTTTGAAAAATTATAACTAAAGCTCGGATTTAGATGCATTTTCAGATCACCAGTCATCTTTTTAGAAATGATCTAAAATGCAACGTGCTTTAATTATAACTTTTCTATGGAAAATTAATACGAGTGGAAAATAAAATGAATTCTTGTTTAAAAATTCGAAACAAGCGAGGAATTCGTTTGACTTTATGTACATTCTAACTTAAAGGTGGATAATGAATTAGATTTTAGGTGAACCTTAACTTTAAATGACGTCTTCACATATTTAACGGGATTACTGGAATGCAGAGGTAAATGTAAGTAAACCCCTCGATTTTATGTGGGATGTACAGCTGAACTTTCAGGCAAACAAAGAACGAGTCGCAGGATGTCATGACTACCAACACAATGCGTCTTTATATCAACCGAAAAACAAGGCAGAAAAAAAAAGAGAGAGAGAAGATAAAATAAGATGATAAAAACATGCCAAGACGCCCGAAGCACGTAATGAACCGGGGCTGTGTGTTTACGTGCCGTCATTTCAGTGGTGTAGTGAACCTGAAATAATAATAATAAAACAGCTTTTCGTATATTATCCTGAAATTAAAGATTTCACCTTTTAATTTGAGCTTCCCATTAATTTCCATTGATTTAATTAAATTAAAGAGCAGCCAACCTTCATGTCTCCAGCCCCCATCGACGTGGATGACCAGGGTAAATTGATGATGGAATCTATAAATTACTTCGTCGGCAGAGCTTTGACTTAATTGCCAGCCTTGCCACTAGTTTCACCCAGAAAAATCTTACTAGCGCTAAGAAAATTTATAGTGGAAAACCTTGAATAATTTATTAGTTTCATCAAGTATCCAAAAAGACTGTAATGTAAGCTGAGCTATAAAAACACACGCGACTTTTATGAATATCGTGTTTATTTGAGCACCGGCGTTGCTAAAAGCTTCCGAGAATGACAAAATATGTAAATTGAATCATCCACCAGATGAATACTTCTACTCGATTTGCATTCGATATCGGAAAAATATTTTACGATCGCCCGATGTGACAAATATGGTATTTTTTTTTATTTTCTTTTTAAGAAATTAGAGATTAGTATAATTCCTAGATTAAGAAGTATTAGCCAATTCTTTGTTTATACTCAATAAAGTTAATTTTGTTTTTTTTACGAAGCTTTTAGAACTAAGAACAAAATTTAAAAATTAAAGTTATATGAAAATGTTTAAATTGCTGCGTTTTATTTTAAACATTTTTGTTTTTACGATGTACTATTTTCAAGATTAAAGTAAGTAGATTGAAAATTATGTGACATATTTGTAATTAGGTACTTGATTCCTAAGATCGCCCTACTATGGCGCTGGTTATATTTATCTAGAAAAAAAGCAAATGCATAACCGCAGATGTGTTAAAGTGTACAGATAAAGTGTAAGATAGATAAAGTGTCCTAAAGTGTAATTCCTTCATTCTTAGGCCCAGTTTTACAATCGTGGAATAAGGAAGAAATACCTGTAACGCTTTTCTACTGTTTCCTTTTCTTGGGTTTATTAAGAATCACTATGTATATTGGAGTAAACTTGGTAAAAACAAAAGCTGAAAAACCAGCTAACGCTTGAGCCTATTACACTCTGTTACTGTCTTTGTCATTAATACATTTACTGCAGTAAGTATGTTTCCTCCTTTGTGTTGCTCATTACGAAACTGCTGCGTTACAGAATTGATTGACGTTTGTGTTCTAATACAAACGTCACAAACTGTGCATAAATTTCATTTCTAAATGAAATTCATTCCTGTTGGAAATTTGAGAAAGCAAATTTCAAATATCTCACCATATATCACCATAAAACAACAAGAAAGCAGCAACAAAGATTATGAAACACTTAAAACGCTGAAAGTTTGTTATTATACAATGGTTCAATAATTTAAAATAATAATTTCATCTGACTGTGTTATTGTTTTTCAATCTTTTTACCTTTGCGATCTCTCAAAGCACAGAAAAAAATAAAATCAATAATCCGCGGCTGTCATAGAACCATGTACAGTCGTGGCAATTAAAATCGTTACTCCTGCATCTACTTATGCTGCGGGTTACGCGACCATCAAATCGTAACGATTTACTTGACCTCAGGTGTACAATTGTGCGTTATTTGCGCAAAGTATTGTTTTCTCTGCTCTTTTATTTTTATTTTCGTTTTTGTACCGCACTTTCACAATCTTCTTAGTATTTTTAGAAATACTGGTTAAAGTATTATTAATTTTCATAATTCAAGAATGCTTATAAAATTAATATTATTAATTAAATTAGATTCTTGTCCGATGGAACTTATGTAATATCGAAAGGGTACGCGTTGAAAGTTATTGCAATTTTGAAACTGTGCAGTTATTACATTATTATATCATTGTTTAAATGTTGAGTTAATAAAAATTAATTTTATGAAAATTACAATTCAAAATAATGAAAATTTGATTTTTCTAATAAATTAATTATTTGAATTCTTTTTTAATAAGTACAGTGCAATCGCGAAAACGTGAACTAATTAAGGACATGTTCACATTTTCGAAATGTTCACGTTTTGAAACTAATTACATATTTGCATCATAATTCATGTGTATAATTTTATTATACTTATTTAGAGTATGTATTGAAAAAACCTCGAATATTCATGAAACAATCTTTATTAAAAAAATATAAACAAAAACTGTTTCCTTACAAAATGTTTAAATTTAACAATTTTATTCACGTTTTAAATATTAGTGTGGTTCACGTTTTAGAACATGCAGATTGCAGAATATTCAAACCAGGTGTTCATGTTTAGGGGTGTTCACATTATGGGACGTTCACGTTATAGAGACTACACCTGTATATTCATAAAAGTGGGAAAATTTTCAATTGTTACTTCATATTTGTTTTAGAGTTAAATATTTCTGTTTGAAAAGTTGAATTTCAATAATAACTTTTTATGATTATCGAAGTCTTTTAATAAAATTGAAATAGTAGTAAGATTCATCTCATTAAAAACATTAATTTAATGACTTGTGTATATCTAAAATTTAATTTTAAAATCATTTTAATCTGTTTGACGTTTTAATACAATGTAAACATCATTTTTGTATTATATGCTGATTTGATCAATCTGAGTTAAGAATACAACGTGACCTCCACTTGCAAGCGACAAAGCTGTTTCATGAAAGTTAAAAGAAGGTAGCTATACAAAAGTACTTAAGATTATTGATCGATCGATCGGCATATAATAAAAAAATGAACTATAAATGACAAACTATCGTACAAATAAATCGCAGTTTATTTCAAATAATTTATTAATTTAATTTATTCATCACTTCAATTCTCATGGTTAACGTCCAGATAAATCAAACAGACAGCCATAATTTCATATATTTCTTGTATATCGAATATCGATGAAAATATTTCACCGATCTGAAAGGGTAGCCACCGAGACGATATCGCACAGTGATTCATCTTCGTTATACGTTATGATGACGATTATTCGCACTCACCCTCCCCAGAAAACGAATGTTCTTGTACAATCGTAAAACATCTGTTTTATAACTGATAACAATGATAATTTTTTTATTAACTTACGTCATCATGTTGGTTATGTAGAATTAAACTTAGGCTGTGTTTAGTTTATGGGCGACGTTGTCGATTTCGTTTAGTCCGTAGTTATTTTACGTTGTCTGAGTGGTCACGGTGGTCGTGATTTGAGATGCGACCATTAGGCGACCACGGCGGTTTAGAAAACAGTCCGCCCGAGCTCGTTAAACTTTGACGGTTCGTCTATCAACTAAACGCAGCCTTATTTAAAATAATCTGGGTACCTACATACCTAACGTTCTTATCACTAGTAGTGGTTGTATCGGAGCTACGCAAAAATATTAAAATTGTGGGCGTTAAAGATTTGTGGAGACAGAATACATCCCTTATGATTTGGAATAGTTTGAAATTGAATACTGACTTGATCATGAGTCCACGAATCTATAGTTAAGTCATGTGCATGCATTTTAACACTCTTTGTAGAATACTTAGCCTCATTTGGCAATCTGGTAAAATGCTTTTTTGTGTTTTGTCCAATTTTCAACACCAGAGCTTGAGGCTTCGAGTTAGAATCACATATAAAGCAAATAAATATTATTTATCATATCATTAAAAAAACACTATACTACTTACTATACGTGGTTGAGTTTATATTCAACTTTGGATACTTTTCTTTGGTTAGTTTCTTTTTTCTATGAATTTCAATACTTTTGACTATGTTCAGAAAGATTTTGTGAGTGCTGGAAAAGATCAGCTTTACACGTTTGCTTTCATTAACAAATCAAAGGCGAACATAAAAACCTACCCACTTACGTATTATCGGAAGAACTTTTTATGGTTTTATAACACCACATTAAAGAGATCGATGAAGACAAATGTATCCGAAAACGACGTCGTAAAGTCGTTTTTCCTCTTTATAACCCGTATTTACAGATAATAGTCTGCAACGGTTTTCATTTAGAAACGAATGTCCCCTTCGTAACCGTAAAACCGCGATGTCGTCTACATGATTTTATTGGCGTTGCAAAAAATTATTTGCACGTATTCGGTCACGTTCATCAGATTAGGCGGAATCGTGCGAAAACATGTAGGCACTGAAAAATATTTACGATGGCAGTTTCGTCGAAAAAAAATTGGGCACCCGGCACCTGTCACCGTACCCGGGCGTCGTCGCTTCAACCCTAACCGATTACAAAGTGTCACTTTAAAGTAAACACGGTGTGCGCGTCCGTGACGGAGCTTTATCATCAACCCGATGATACTTCGTCATTTTACTGCTTCTCTCCTCCGGTAAACTGACGCGCAAAGCCTTAGTTTTCCCTCGAATAAATTATTTATGAATTTACGAGTCCGTCATTTTCCAAGTTGAGCTTAATTAAATTGTCATCTGTCTTTTACGGGAAAGGCCGCACGTCTTAAGCGAAACTTTGAGGGTTACTACTTGAAGTTTAAAACTTGCTGCGAATGTAGGGATATTACCATCAGAATGGAATTAAATTTCTCCCAAATCAAATTAATAATTTAAGTTTCCGTACGTCTTAAGGATTTTATAAGAAAGCATCCTTTTTTCATGAAATCTTCAATATGATTTGAATACATCAAAAATAATACTAATAATAAAACCAAATGAATCTGTAATGTTAATTCGTTTTCGCACGTGATGTTAATATGTTTTCGCACCTGCAAGTTACGGTTAAATCTACACAAGCGAATATGAATTCTCAGATGTTAAAATATTTAGTAAGATAGCTTCAGTTTTAAATCTCAATCAGTCATGTCAGACAAAAATCATCAGAAATCGTTAAAAGAGCAAAATGTGGGCAATGAAAGTAACTTAATACATTGCGTGGAAAAATTAATAAGAAATCCGTACAGAAATTAATTTTTGTGTAGGTAAGGATAAAGTGAGATGTAATCGCGTTAAGTTTCCTCATCTCCGATACACTAAACGTCCCTTCGCAGGCTATTCACCCCCCATAACTTTCATCGTATCAACTAATTGAGTAACTCAATTTCGTGCCGCGGGATACTGAATTTTAGTACTAACTTTGGCATTTTACTAGTAGCTAAAAGCTCTGTTGTATGTATCTGATATAATATCTATCAAGAATTTGTTGTTAATTAACGTTTCTAAACGGTTTTGTAGAAATCATAACATACATTGAGTTTGAAGTATTATTTCACTTGTTCAAAAGGCCTGAAGTGTCTCTTGAGAGAAATAGAAAACTCATTGAATGTCATTTACAAGCGGACACTCATTTTTTATTTGTAACATATTGCGGTGTTAATGTACATGCGTATTTCTTTCAAAATTTCTTTAACTTAAGAATAAAATTTTGAAAATAATAAAATAAATTAAGGATAGTTTATAAAACGTATTTTAAAAGAATTATTTAAGGAACTCTTTAATTCATAAGATGGTCCCGTTAATTAGGTAATTATTATATATGAATAGATAGTACTTCCTAATTTAATCTTTTATTTATATAGCTACCGGTTTCGGTTCTAGAAGTGAACCTTCATCAGGCCTTGAAACAAAAAATTACATAGCGTTACAATTGAGTTTTAAAATGTTTGTAAATAATGTAAAAAATGTATAGAGTGAATTGATTGTAAAAATGTGTGAATTTTGTATAACAACTAAGACAATTAAAAAAGAGAAATAAATAAGACAAATTAGGTATTGTGTATAACAGATAAAACAAATTAAAATAATTTAAAACGATTGTAAATATGAAAAATTTGAATGGAATAAAACAGAAGTAATCACAAAAAGTTCAATGTTTGCGGATGTGTTAATTTGGAAAAACAAGAATTGAAAGAAAAAGTAAAAAATACTTACTGCTATTGTCAAATTAAAAAATATCAAAATTATATAGCACATTAGAATAGCAAGAAAAGAACTATAATAATTGTAAAATAAAATGTCGAGCACGTGAACATCAACGAATGAATGAAACGAATGGGAGGGCTGTGTGGTAAAGCGCATAAATGAAACATGAAGTTAGCAACATTTGGAACAAATAAGTAAATAATTTAAACGTTTAGATATTCGTAGATAGGTTTATAGTGTAGGTTAATCTGATGGTTAAGGCATTTTATGTTGTGTTTTTTCTTTGTTTTGTGTATTTCATAAGCTTCTAAAAGAGTTAATTTATAGTTTTTTCCTTCTTGATGCAAGAGTTTAGTGTTGTTAAGATTGAGGCTATGCCCTGTTTCATGCATGTGTTTACCTACGTTGGAAGTAATTTTATTACGGATATGTTCTTTAATTCTTATGTTGATCTTTCTACCTGTTTCACCTATATATATCGCATTGCAATTATTACATTCTAATTGGTAGATGCCATTTTTGTTAAGTAAATTAATAGTATCCTTATTGTTTTGAAGTAATGTTAATAAATTAGTTTTTTGTGATATGGATGTGTAAATATTATATTTGTTAAGAATTTTATTAACTTTGTAGTTTATGGTACCTTGAAATGTGAAAGGTTTATATATTTTGTTGTTGTTAGTAATGTTATTATTTGTTTTTTCTTGTGTGTTGTTATGCAGTTTGTTGATGATGTTTATGTTGTAGTTGTTGTTGGCGGCGATTTGTTTAACAATGTTTAATTCGTGTGTTTTGTCTTTTGCAGTGAGTGCAATGTTATTAATGCGGTTTATATAGTATCGAAATGCAGCTGTTTTGTGTGTGTTGAAATGATGTGAGTTATTGGATATAATCATGTCCGTTTGTGTGGGTTTGTGATAGATGTTATATTGTATTTTATTGTTGATTTTTGTTAAGAAAGTTAATTTGGTTATTATTTTCTATTTCTATGGTGAATTTTATGTTATTATTGATATTGTTAATGTGATTATGAAAGTTATGTAATTCATCTAAATTCCCTGTCCATATGCAAAAGATATCGTCGACGTATCGTTTCCATAATTTAATATATTTGGCATAAGAAGAGTTGTTAAGAATGTTTTGTTCTAAATAATCGACGTATATATTAGATATTAAAAAGGCATTAGGTGCTCCCATAGGTAGTCCGTCTGTCATTTTATAGATGTTGTTATTAAATTTACAGTATGTGTGTGATGTAGTTAGTTGAAAAAGTTTGATTATGTTTTCGATGTCTTGTGTATCGGTGAGATGATTTGTAAGTATAGTTTTCATTATGTTTAGTGATTCATCTATTGGTATGTTTGTGTACAGATTAGTGATGTCGAATGATACAAGAATGTCATTGTTATTTAAGTTTATGTTTTTGGTTTCATTGATAAGTTGTGTGGTGTTGGATATAGTGTGTTTAGCTGTGAATTGAGCGATGTTGTTAAAAATTTTAATTAAGATTTTATTTAGGTTGTGTGTAGGGGAATTTATGGAGTTGACTATTGGACGTATTGGTATATTTTGTTTATGTAATTTGGGTTGACCGTATATTCTAGGTATAGTTGGATTCATTGGTAGAATTTTATTGAGATTGGCTTCAGATATGTGTTTTAAAAGTTTTATTTTATTTAATTCAAGTTGTTTTTTCAAATCTTAAGTAAATTTTAAGTAAATATTTTTAGAAATAGTCAATTTAAAATTAACTACTCCTATTTATTATAAATAAATTATTTAGATTCCATACGTAGGAATTAAGTTTATTATTAAATAAATAATTCAATGTGTAAAGGAAACTGTAGGTTATAGTAAGAGCTTAGGAGAATAAACAAGTGAGAGCGCTGTGTTAGTTATCGCGTGAACTTATGGCCCGTCACGCTTATAAAACCGCCGACGCGCGGAATCCGATTTATGCAGCGAAACTTTTGCTGGATAAACGTATGGAAGATAAGTGAGTTAAACTTTAGTGGGAAGGTTTTGTGAAAAACCCGACCTAATATTATTTATAAATTTTCTTTAAAAACCCGAACTTCTTCATGCGGAATAATTAATTTGTGAAAATTAATTATATGGAGTGAAAAAATATACTGTGTTTTACGTTTTTCTTCTACGACATTTTTTTAATTAATAATAATAATAATAATACACTTTATTTCAATCATATGCGGAATACAGAAACAGTACATGCAAATGAAAGAAAACGTCAAAATACAAAACGTTACTACAAATAGTCCCTCATAGAGTACGGCTCTATATTAACGAGGTGCTGAAATACAGTTTTTTTAAACAATTTATAGTCGGTTAACGTTTTTATTTCTCCAGGAAGGTTGTTAAATAGATACATACTTGAATATAATAGTCCTTTTTCCGTTTTGGCTAGTCTATGCGAGGGATAGCGATAGTTCATTTTGTTACGTGTGCTATAGTTGTGGCCAAATGTACAAGAACTGTCCACATATAAATGCTTTTACTTATGAAGAAATAAAAGACATTCAAATATATAGAGATCACAGAAAGTTAACATTTGGTTTTTGCGAAAAGTACCTTTACATGTCGCGTTGCGCTTCAGATTAAATATGATTCTAATCGCTTTCTTTTGTACAGCAAATACACGATTGCCATCCGCACATTTGCCCCAGCACACAATACCAAGTCTTAGTCGTGAGTAAAAATTTGCGTAGTAAATGGATTTTAGGGTATTAGTATTCATTGTGTCTTTAAGTACTCTTAAGGCAAAGCAAACACTTCCCAGGTTTTTACACAGAGAATTCGCGTGTGTTGACCAGGTTATACATTCATCAATATGTATTCCAAGATATTTAGTGTTATTTGATACATTTAAGATATGATTATCCAATTTAATATTATTAGGGGCAGGAACATTATTATTACATCTAAAAATTATACAGCTAGTTTTACTAGTGTTTAGAAGCATTCTGTTGGAGCTGAACCAAGTAATAATTTTATTGAAATAAATGTTACATTCGTTTATAACATCGGGATACGTTTCTCCTGAGATAAGCAGATTAGTGTCATCTGCATAATTCAATATTGTGTGCTGGGAATCGGCCAGGCACTTGTTTATGTCGTTCATAAAAATTACAAACAATAACGGGCCTAAAACTCCACCTTGCGGAATTCCTAGGTCTGTCGAAACTAGATCCGAGAACGTCTGCACGTTGCCGCTCTGTATTTTAACTAACTGTTTTCTGTTAGAGAAATAGGATCGAAACCAGTCACCACCAATATGATGGAGTTTAGTTAACAATATGTTATGGTCTATACTGTCAAACGCCTTCGACAGATCTAGGAACAGACCGCAAGCAATGTCTCCCCGTTCAAGAGTAGATAAGATTGACTCTAAGTAGGAAGTGAGGGCCGTTTCTATACATTTTCCACGTAAGAAACCATGTTGCGTATCGCTAAGTATATTATTTTTTTCAAGGAATTTTATTAATCTACGAGATACTATGTGCTCGATGATTTTAGAGAACGATGATAATAGGCTAATAGGCCTGTAATTTTCAATGGAGTCAGCATTGCCTTTTTTATAAATTGGGAAAACTACAGCAGTCTTAAGTGCTTCCGGAAAAACACCAGACCTAAAAGACTCATTTATTAAGTGACACAGAGGTTCCAAAATCGAATCAGTGCAACGTTTTATAAGAAACATAGGCACTCCATCAATGCCGGAGCATTTTTTATTTCCAAGTTTAGCGATTGTATGTTTCAATTCTTGGTGGGACACAGGATATAAAAAGAAAGACTTTTCGTTCACGTCGATGATACAAGCATATTTAGTTCTTTCAATACAATTATCAATCTTATTTTTGGCGGAACAGGAAAAATGTTTATTAAACTTATCAGCAATAATCTCTAATGGTTCACCGGTTGGCAACTTATGATTCTTTTTCTGCTTGGTGACTTCTCGCACGCCATTCCATATTTCTTTTGATTTGTTGTTAGAATCAATTATTCTCTGATCAAATACTTTCTTTTTGGTGTCATTTAGAAGCTTATTATAGTACGTATGGTGCGCTACATACAATGGTTTTAATTGTGGAAAATGCACAGATAACATCTGATAAATAATTAACTTGTCCCTGCATTCACGAATTTCAGGTGTGTTTTTCCATGAATTTTGCATTGAGCGATAACATTTCTTTGTATTCATTGGAAAGTGGAAATCTAAGTATGACTTGAAAATATTAAGAAATTTTTCGAATTTTCCATTGATATTGCGTTCGGAAAGAACGGTACTGAAAGATTTTTTTGATACCTCAATGCAAAACTCATTGATTGCAGTGTTATTGAAGCACCTCATTAATTTATATTGTGATGGATGCAAACCTGTATTAAGATTCAGTTGTACGTACTGTGCTAAATGGTCAGAAAAACCAGTAAAGAAAACCTTATGACTGCACAAGTAATCAAAAATATTATGAGATAAGATTATATTATCTATGCAAGTGCCAATTGTATTGTGATATCTAGTTGGTTCGTTAATTGTTAATTTAGCACCGTAACTGTACAATAAATCCTTAAGACGTTTACTATCCGGATTGTTTTTTAGTATGTCTATATTAAAGTCCCCTAAAATAACATAGGAAGAATTGTATTTAAGTGCATCTTTAAGAAGTAAGTCCATTTTCTCTAGAAAATGTGAGCAATCACTGTTTGGTGTACGGTATATACAAACTATTAGTAATTTCATATTATCTAATACTAGTTCTATTCCACAGATTTCGAAAATAAAAGGCTCGGCTAAGTATTCGAAATACGGACATTCTTTAAATGTAACTGTGTTTCGCACATATATAGCCGATCCTCCATGGTGATTGTATGGTCTACAGTAACTTCCTCCAAGGACAAACTCTTCTAAATTGAGTAGAGGTAGATGTTCTGCAGATTGCCAGTGTTCTGTTAAACACACTACGCTGCAACGATTTAAACTTGAGATAACGGGCACTAGTTTATTGACACAAGTATTTAAACATTGCACATTTTGGTGATATATGAGAAGTTTTTTATCCGTAATCAAGTTTTTACGTGAAGAATTTAAGTTTTCTGTTTGTTTTTCTGTGGTACATTCCATAAAAAACGATTGATGGATACTCCAACGGGCCATAGCGACGGATCCTTAATTTTTTCCAATGCTTCAAATGGGATTGAGACTTTAAATGAAGAGTACTCCTCTGGATGTTTACTTGATAGTTTGGTGCAAATAACATTGTTGAAGTTATTAGCTTTGAGATGGTTAGTAACCTCTTCTGCAGTAGTGTTTTTGTCTAATCGCTAGATATGCAAATGTGCATATCTCATCGCTCCTTTCAGAGGTATATTAATTGCAGCACCTTGTATTGGTACTTTGCGTTTAGGATTTCTTCTCGTATTGGTGACAGGGGCAAAATCATTATTTTCGGAACTTCCGTTTTGGGTAACCCTGTATTTTACCGCGTCATAATCATTTAATTCTAATTCCATTGTTGGATTTTTTTTGGCTACTGAATTGTTAGTCAGAGTCTCAAAATTATTTTTAAATTATTATTATACACCCCCACACACACACGCGCTCAACTCTGACATTAGATATTTTTGAATGTGAAGGCTCGCGAGTGCCATCTACATCCAAAAATTATCACATAAAATACACTCTACTACAAAGAAATTGGTCTACGAGATACACTGCAAAATTCATCATCGAAGAAGAGCCTCCGAGAGGAAAAATAACAAAGTAAGAAAATAGAATAATATAAAACAAAGAATTATCCACTGTTCGCTTACTCCAATGCTCAATCTGAAAAAGAATGGTACATAATTCCCATTGTAAATTGGTTTTTATGGCTTAGGACTATTTATCCATGTAAGTTAACTACATTTACAATCGGCACGTGTCCCAAGAGGTGTTGCCCCTCTGAGGGTAAAAAAGGGATTTATAATAAGGCCATCAATACCCAGGTACATTCTCCTAATACCTACTTATAATAATCACTATTGCCTTGCCATAGAAACCAATTTAAAGTGGCAATAATTTTGTATTTATTGAAATTGAGAGAAGTGGTACGAAATGGGGGAAAGGACACACACTAGTATTGCGCTATACCTAGTTCACTTCACGTCTGCATTCTACCTGCGTTGTATTATGTTAGTAAGTAAATGGATAGGAAGCGATTTGACGACAAGGCTTTCCTTACACTGTTCCCTTAAGTTCAAGAATATGAGCCTTGGTGTAATTGCAACCCCTTCAACCCCCTTACCGTTACGCCACACTACTGCTACAGAGAAAAAGAAGCGTCAGCTTATAATGAACGGCACTAATCAAATTTACTGTTTCCCTTATGCCGCTCCCACACATATGCGCAAATTCGTAAACTCACAAGTGTAGGAGGGCATTCGCATATCTTTGAGATCATTTGCAATTTGCCAAAACGAGTCAGGAAAGGTTTGTTCATAACTTTGGGATCGACATAAGGAGATTCTCCGAGTCTTTTGAACAAGTGAACGTAACGTATCTTACAATTTCATTAAAGCAGTTTTCGATGAACTGTTGTATCACTTAACAACGAATTGTCGTAAAATGCTGAAAGCAGTACCGAGAATCTGCATCTGAAATAGAGTTACCAATGAAAATGCGATTGCGTCTTCATAAGTTTAAGAAAATTATTCATAAGAAAATATTTTCCAATTCGTAACACTAACACCTTTAAGTGTATAGAACATTTCAAACTATTTGAAACTCATAAATACTTACTTATTTAATAACGTTAATAACTTTACAATCGATTTTAGGAGTTTCAAATAATTTGAAACGTTTTATGTACCCTTTTCAACTTTCTCTGCGGCATACAATAACATAGCTAATATTGTCACGTTATAAGTATTACCAGTTTTGTTTAAATTAAATGGAACGCTATTTTATGTTAGAACTAAAATGCCTTTATTAAACGCTATGTTATAAAATAAAATGTCAATTTAACTATCACGAATTTATATTTACTGATGTCGGAACTTATATTTATTCGGAATTATCTATTACTCATTCATGCTACTTTAATAAATCTAATCTTACTTAATTATAGCATCTAAGCTTGGAGTGGGTCTGGCCTCCGAAGCCAGCCCTTGGCTCGTACAGTCTCGCTTGGTGCACTTATTCACTTGATCACTTGCTTCCGACTATCACTGCTTTGCGGCTACTGTTATTTCTCTGAAGACGACCAGTTAACTGATTCTATATTATAACAAATGTGTGTCTTATATACTAAAGATGTACATGACGTCAAGACCAAAAGTCCACTAAATTCGGTGGATACGCGTAGTTACTAATCCGGAAAAGGTGGTGTCAGGATTTCTTATGCGGTTACCAATTTATTTGGAACGCAAGCTAATTGTTTTTTCGTTAAACCAGTTAATAACTCAGGATTACGAAAATATTTTAAATCACTTAATAATTTCTAAATTTCTCGTAATCGTGTCAATATACCTATGACAAATTTATTTTCATAAAATAACAGCGTTTTATATTAAGCTTAAAAAATAGTCGGGAATAGAACATGTTAATAAATGAACGAAAAATGTATCTATCTACAAATGCTTTAATATTGTGGAAACTGAATAAAACTCGCTGGATGGCCACGGGCAAGAAAACATTATATTGTAGTATAGAAATATAGATGGAATTGAATGAGAAATACAAAACAAAGTTTCGCTTCGTATTTTTGCAATAATATTGTCGATCTGCATTTCCATTCCAAGTTAACGTTGTATAAGAATCATTTATTTGTAATAAGTTATTAAAAGCTGCTGGCAACTAGATTTAGGGTAATCTTAGATACTAGTGTAAACATCATTAAAAGTTTTAACCCAGACTCTTATAAATGGGAACGCTGTAACAAGAAGTGTTTCATTCGGCGTTAAAAATTCCATCGATCTTTACATCTCGCGACGTTTACGACTTTTAATTCCAATTTGAGACCGTAATTGGATGCGTCGGAAACTTTCCCAATGTATACAAACTTTCAGATTAAAATTCAAAGCGCTCATTCTATCCGCCTCGGACTTGGCGAGGCCCCGCTTCTACTTCTTTTAATATCTGTTGAGTCCAAGTTCCTCGGAGTATTTTTAATGAAAAACACGCAGATTTTACCGCGTTACGTATTCAAGAAGCGCACGGCGGTTGATGCCAACTTTTTGCTACTTATCCGGCACGATAAAGCCGAGATACCCGACGGCGAAGATGTTTAGAAGACGCTTCGTCGACAAAAACGTACGTATGTATTTCGACGAGAATTAAGCGTTTTATCAAGCGAAAAGCTCTTTAAAAGTTGGCGGAGAATCTTTATTTGCGACTCAACATTTCGCTGCTACTAATTTGTATGGACTTTCGTATCAGAAGAGAATGAGAAGTTTCAAACTTTAGTTTCATTTAACGAATAAGTATTTACTACCAGTCGAATTTAATTAAAAACTTCTACTGTGAAACTGGAAAGCTCTACGTTTATTTTACAATTGCATTTGTGAATAATTTAATATACTGCGCATTGGTGAAACCGATGTTAAACGCTTATGAAATACTCTGCACACATACATATCACGCTCCAGTGATTCGTAATTGTAAATTAAACCACTGTGAGTAATAAACTTGTGTGAAATGGAACTTAAATTAATCTACTTTAGCTTCTATATACAGCGTATTCTGTTAAAAAACACTGCCATTAATTATTGCATAATTTACCAGAATTTAATTTACCATAAAGACTTAAATATCCATGCATAATCATGTTCTCTTTTTCCATTATTCCAATCGCTTTGAACTGATGTTCAGCAATTACTCAAATCCGTAGATTATTTCATTCTCTCGTCCAAAAACTAATTAATTATTTTCAGATTAAATACTACCATTACGGACTGCTAAGTTTTTTTTTTAATTTCAAAATATAATATCTTAGCAAAGTCTTTTTTCAAGTATTCGTATAACTAGATGTTAGAGCAACATATGTCCGGTATGAATTCATTTTTCCCATTCCCTCTTATTACTTGCCAGATTTTTCCAAATTTTCATTCTTCCAGTTCATTTAAATTTGAATTTTCTCGTTTCTTTATTTATTCCTGCTTCCAATATCTTTTTAACTAGCCATTCCTCCCTCATCCTCATGAGATGCACGTATTACTGTGTTGTGGACTCTTTCCTTATTTTGACGATATGTCAGAGAGAGCGAGAAATATGCGGAATCAGTTGAACCTAACTCATCTTCCTGGGTTTGTGCTGCCTCCTGAAGCATTTACTCCAACCACTTCACTTCGGCATCACGTATGTTTACTGGAACGATTTCCGCTGGCTTCGATACGTATAAGTTACGCTTTCCTTCGCTTATCAGCCTCTTCTAACCTTTGTCTTTCCTTTTCCAGGTGGACATGTACCAATTTAATTGTTTATTTCTTATTATTCTTAATACTGTTTGTTGTTGCAACGTCCTCTTTAATCTATCTGGTTTTGTCACCTCTGCCAATCCTCCTTGTACATTTCATCTCAGAATTATTTAAAGAAGGTCTTTGTAAAATTTCCAAAACCATTCCTTTACTCTATCTTTCACTCATTAATGGATTTGAGATAAAAAAAATCTTTTTTTATAATTACCTGATTCTTTCAGCCTTATTTTAATGTCTGCATAGCACTCGAATATAACATATGCTATCAAACAGGCCGCCTGCGCTTGGCAAAAACCCAGGAAAAATAGAGTATAAATATAATAGAGTAATATAAACGAATGACATAAGGCGGTTTAGACCATCAAAGGCAACTTAATGGTAATGAGTCATCGAAACGACTTTCTATAAGATGAATCATCCAAAGATTGCATAAGCTTTCCTGTCGAGCTTTCTAAACTGAACCCTATAAATACTCGGGAAATTCATTTGTAATTCATCCAAGTGAACAGTTTAATAAATGTAAACTGTTTAATGTAGCTACGTTCCTTGTTTTTGTTATGTAAATTATAACGTAACTTATTTTAAGTGTTACTATGTATTGAAATACTTTTATTGAAAAGCTAATAATTTCATTTATCTGTTTGATGCCAAATAGTAACAAATTGTTTTCAAACTCTGCCAACGAAATGCGATAAAATTTTCTGTGGAAAATTCCGGTGCTTGACGTGCTTCCTTCTCGATTAAGCGAGATAAAGGCGTCCGGTTTTCCGGAAATCGTCCCGCTTCAATTTCCGCGGAAATTGGAACTAATAACGAGATTAATTCGCAATCGCGAGAGTAACCAGAAGCTCGAATTGCACCGAAGGCCGCATCGATTTTCGTTTCGTTGCACGGGCTCATGAAATTAACGGCGGTTTTGTTTTCGTCAATTTGCCTTTTAAATCCAGAACATTTCCCATTATGCTCGCAGCGAATTTTTTGAATTGTTTGAAACTTGTTGCGGTGTGGAATACGTCCGTTTGATTGTAAACATTTTTTGCCTAATGCGTTACAAACAAATGGGACACCACACGAAATATAATCATTTTTAACACAAAGTGCAATTTTTTTATATTTATTTGCTGTGGTGTTGTATGTTTGAAATTCATTGCGACATTAATTCTAACTAAATCACCCATAAGACTAGATTAAAGAAAAATATTTCCTGGTTTTTGCCACAAAATGTAAAATTTATAAGCTCTTCGAGTAAGAACGTCGCCGATATTGGCGTAGGGGCTGATTTAAATTTATGTTACGGTGTAGAGTAGACTTTTTGGACGTTCGATTTAGATGCATGAGATCTCATCTCAACCGAATCGTTTGAAATACATTGAACGTTGAAAACCTTAGGAAATAAAAAGCCCAAAGCACGAACGATCGATATTACGTCTTAACTCGTCGTTGGTGGTAAATAAAAAGGGAAATAAAAAGAAGCGGCGTGAAAATTTGCGAACGTAAGGAAACATCACAGTATGAATACCATCCCCCCCAGAATATATTTAACTAAACCATTTCAGAAATTAAAGTTGCCTGCCGATTCAGTGAACGTAAGGAAAGCGAAAGCTTTTTCCGGATTAAAGTCGAATGGCTCGAGGTCGGACGTGGTTCACATTTTGATGAGTTGACTTAGCTCACATTTACGCCCGCTTTAAAATTTAGGAAATAATTCTCAAAGCGATGCCTTTCGTGCTTAACCCCTGAGATTAAGGGGATAAAATCCGCACGGGTACATCAGCATACCAATTTGTGTTTCCAGTTGCTTAATAGAAACAATTTTTCTAATAAATATCTAAGGAATCGGTTAATATAATAACGCTAGAAAAGTTTCACTCTTGTTTTGTAACTTCCTGAAAGTTTCATGGAAGTTAATGAAAACCTGACCTACTTTCTGAAGTACATTCAACAGGAAGCAGGATTTATATGTTGCTTAATAGATTCGATTTATCTTACCAATTTATTTTCAGTGATACTAGAATATCGCTAGTGATACTAGAATATCCGAAAATTGTATTGTGAAAGTCAATTTAAAACGCAGATTCGTCAATTTGAAATTTATTTAAAACTCAACGAAACAGAACTATTGTTGGAGCAACTGAAAATATGTACGATGAGTTTTTGCTAATTTAAAGCTAATATTTTCTATCACAAAATCTTTTAACCGGACACTAAATCTCGCACTATACACTTAACGTTTTACCGTCGTTCGACAGCTTCGTCAGAAGTGAAAAATATAAACACGTTGTCAAAATAAACAAGGTTGTCAACGGAAACTGAAAAGGTAAATTGATTTTTTTTTAAACATAATAAATATTTTATTTTAATAAATGTTAAAAATTGACAGATCTATATTCTATTTAAAGAATCGAGAAAACTAGAAAATGTATCGTTTAAACTCGCAAAATCTGTACGTTTGTAAATAGAATTCGACGATATTTTTATTTTACACATTTCTATAAAACGTCTTTTAAAAATATTAGACTCATAATATAAACAATTAGTGTTTTCAAAATCAAAATTATGGTTATTTTCTAACGAATGTTCAACAAGCATTGAATGATTTTGATAATTTTTTTGGATATGATATTTATGTTGATCTAGACGTTTTTTCAAATTTTGACTTGTTTCTCCTATATAACATGAATTACAACTTAAACATTTAATTTCATAAACCACGTTAGGTTGTTTTAATATCGGTGTTTTTGTTTTTAAATTTGAGAAAATAATATTTAAATTGTTTACAGATTTGCTAGCTAAAATTAAGTTGTGTTTTTATACTTTATTTATTTATATTTATTTATACTTTAGGACAGTTAAGTAATTTTCTAGATAATATCATATTAAAAGATTTTCTAAATTTTGAAAACCAAAAAAATGAAAGGTTGTTTAACAGAATTCGATCGACACAGATTAAAAAGTTAAATAATCTTCTTTCTATTAGAGATAAAAACTTTTATATCAAATTTGATCAAAATACAATCAATAAATGGTTAATTAATTATACCAAAACTGAGATTCCGTCAAATTTAAAATACATTTTTGCTTTGGGAAAAAATTTTCATTGCCCTATTTTAATAAAAAGCAAGTAGATTTTCTAATCGTTTTAAGTAGCTTAGAGTTTGGTATAAAATCTTTAGATTCAGCTTCCAAAATACAAATAAGAAATAAATTTTGCTATAATTTTCTAAATTACATTAGGAATATTGATAGGACTTTTGAAAAATCAAAATATAAAATTCTTATTCGAGATCTTTTGGCTTGTAAAAAATTTCTTAAAGAAAATCCTAACATTATTGTCACAGTAGCAGACAAAAGCAATGTTACTGTTTTGATTGACAAGAATGATTATTTTTCAAAAGTTCAAACCATGCTCTGTGACAATAATACATACGTAGAATTAAATAATGATCCCACAGAAAATTTCCAGCGTAAAACTTTCAATATTATTAATAAGTTAGAAAAATCTGTTGAAATTAGTAATAATATTACTAGATCTCTTAAAGTACAGCATCCCACATTTCCAAAATTATACTGTATTCCAAAAATTTACAAACCTAACACACCTCTTCGTCCAATAGTTTCTACTATTGGTTCTTCTCTATATTTCTTATCAAAATTTGTTTCAAAAATTCTTACTCAAGTTACTAGTAAATCCGAATACTTTATAAAAAACTCTTTTGAACTTGTAGATAAATTAAAAAACATAGATATACCAAATAACTGTATTATAATTTCTTTAGATGTTGTTTCTTTGTTTACT
Source organism: Dorcus parallelipipedus (assembly GCA_958336345.1). Lineage (NCBI taxonomy): Eukaryota > Metazoa > Arthropoda > Insecta > Coleoptera > Lucanidae > Dorcus > Dorcus parallelipipedus. The sequence continues at coordinate 38,764,625 of OY284482.1, read as the reverse complement.
AACATTCCAAAAGAGTTAGCTTTAAAAAGCATTAATGATAGGTGGATAGAGATTAAAGATTTTACAGACATTTCCAAAGAAAATTTTTAGAAATTGTTACTTTATGTTTTGATACATCTTATTTTGCTTTCAATGATAAATTTTATAAACAGATTTTCGGTACAGCAATGGGTTCTCCTTTATCGCCTGCTTTAGCTGAAATTGTCATGCAGGAACTAGAAAAAACTGTCATTAACTCATTACCTTTTAATTTAACTTTATATTTTCGTTACGTCGATGATATTTTATTGATTTTGCCCTCAGATAAAGTAAACTTTGTTTTAAGTAGATTTAACTCTTTCCATAATAGATTACAATTTACAGTAGAAAAAGAAATTAACGATTCACTAAGTTTCCTTGATGTAAATATCATCAAACGTAATAACAAATTAATAACGAATTGGTTTCATAAACCTACGTGCTCAGGTAGATATATTAATTTTCATTCGTACACATCTAAAAACTATAAAATTGCAACAATTATTTCTTTAACAGATCGAGCTGTTTTACTTTCAGATAAACTTTTCATCTATGATAATTTAAATTTAATAAAAAAGACTCTTGTTCAAAATTCTTATCCAATAAATCTTATAGAATCAGTAATTAAAAATCGTGTTAAATATCTACAAAATTCAAAAATCTACAATAATATAAAACAAACTTCAAACAAAAAATACATATCATTACCTTATATTGAACCACTATATAACATATTTAAACACATTTTCAAAAAACATAACTTAATTTTAGCTAGTAAATCTGTAAACAATTTAAATATTATTTTCTCAAATTTAAAAACAAAAACACCGATATTAAAACAACCTAACGTGGTTTATGAAATTAAATGTTTAAATTGTAATTCATGTTATACCTATAGGAGAAACAAGTCAAAATTTAAAAAAACGTCTAGATCAACATAAATATCATATCCAAAAAAATAATCAAAATCATTCAATGCTTGTTGAACATTCGTTAGAAAATAACCATAATTTTGATTTTGAAAACACTAATTGTTTATATTATGAGTCTAATATTTTTAAAAGACGTTTTATAGAAATGTGTCAAATAAAAATGTCGTCGAATTCTATTAACAAACGTACAGATTTTGCGAGTTTAAACGATACATTTTCTAGTTTTCTCGATTCTTTAAATAGAATATAGATCTGTCAATTTTTAACATTTGTTAAAATAAAATATTTATTATGTTTAAAAAAAATCAATTTACCTTTTCAGTTTCCGTTGACAACCTTGTTTATTTTGACAACGTGTTTATATTTTTCACTTCTGACGAAGCTGTCGAACGACGGTGAAACGTTAAGTGTATAGTGCGAGATTTAGTGTCCGGTTAAAAGATTTTGTGATACAAATTTCATCGGACAAGAACCAACTTTAAATAGTAATATTTTCTATTGATGATGATGAAGATGACGAGAGCAGGTGAAACTATCAATTAAGTTTCACATACAAGAACCACTATTAAACACATGAAAAGAAGCGAAGTTAAGATATGCGTTTGGGAAAGATGTCAATAATAACTCCGGAAAAATATACCTTTAGTTTTCATATAAAACGTTTGAGAAGCGCTGCCTTAGATTTAAAGCCACGGCTGAGCGGAGTTTACTGTTATGCGCAATGAATGATAGGGCTGTAAACCCGCAGATGCAATACAACGTCGAGGCAGGTCATTTATTACTTTCGTACGAAAGAATATGGGGATTCACAGCTATTTTTAAAATTAATATTTAAGTACATAATAATAATAATAAAACAATACTCATGAATCTTACCTATCAATAAGTAAAAAAATATTCACATTCTAAAAGTCATATTGGAATAAAAAGCACGCCGAACTCGTCATCTCATAATTTATCATTCTTTATTATTTTGTTAGTATAGATCCTCATGCTACGATAGGTGATTGATTTCATAAAGTCTAGGTACGTAATTTTTTGTCTATTAATTTGCACTAGAGATTATGATGACAGGTTCCAAAGATTCTTAGATGCAAGAAGTAATCTCAGTCCCGAGTCAATTTCGTCGACAAAGGATGTTACTTGCTCGCTCGCGCTCCCCTAATTAAATTCCATTCCGCCCTCCGCGGCGAACGCAAACCGCGTTCTACGCCCCCGATCTTTCGATTGTCGTCCGATTGGGGAGTACAAAGATCACAATTCGACGTCGTAAACAGATACGACGAGACGCAAACTCCGGCGATAATCCGGAGCACCTCGTTAACGTCGACTTTGAGGGGATGGCGCCGGTAAATTCTGTTCGGTTGCTTTGTCTGCGAAATTGTTTCGACGCGGGCGCGGAGTTTTCGCGCACCGAATTACACTAGGGGGAGTTCTTTAATTAAGACATGATAATTAATGAGAGTTTTGTAGTTAGTCACAACTTGCTGACTAATTTATCCGACGATAATTGTATTAGAAAGCGCGACTGAGACGAATGAGAGATCACTTGCCGCAGATTAAAGATTTAATTAAATCAATTAAAACTTTGTAATTAACAAAAAAAATTGCAATATACGCTTTCATGAGCGGCATCAAAAACATGTGGATGAGTTAAAATTAAGATGCACAAAACGAATAAGAGTAACAGTGTTTGGCACTGTTACTGTGATTGGCATGAATTTTAAAAGTGTTGTATTTGTATTTTATGTATTTTTAGTTTAGTTAAGCAGCATAATTTAAGAAAAGTTAAGAATGAAATAGCATTAAGAGTTAACAAAAACACAGAAGAAATTTTTAGTTACGGCGAAAACTAATTTATTTTAGCAATAGAAAGTTAGGTTACGCGAAGAAAGATTTGATTTTACGATACAAATTAATGCAATTAAGCTTTGGTTTCCTAGGGTAGCGGTATCATAAAGTCACGGTAGTGAATGACGTCACAAAAAACGTGCTAAGAACATGAAGCACATTTGATTTGCTAGAAAGCGGTAGACATCACCGCCACATAAGAAAACAAAAGATTGTTTTGAACGTTGGGAATCCTCTTTTGATGACTTTTCATCTTTCAAATATTTTAGTAATGCCAAATGGAGTTTGATCAGTATGAAATAAGTAGAGTGAAATATACACCGTCACTTCTTTGCTTGCTGTATACGTCATTTTCCAACTATACATGACGTCATTTTCCATCATTAAGGCCGCTGCATTACGGTGTCGCTATCCTAGGAAATCCAGCCTTTACCAGCTAGATCCAGCAAAAACATTGTAAAACAAATTGTTTACATTCAATTTTGGTAGATGGAAATCCGAAGAATTTGAATTGCTTGTGCGATTTTAAACACGAAACTTTTGCTACTTGTAAATTTATAAACTTTGAAAAATAAGTGTCGGTGACAAAATATAAAGTGAACAAAAACAAATAGAATCGTAAGTTATTTATTTTCTTATTTAAAGTTTCTTAAATAATTTATTAAAAAAATAAGAATTGGGGCTGGTTGCTGTGCAAACACTCAGATCCTGGTTATTTTTAAAATTAAAAAAAAACATCCTTAAATAAAAACAAATTAAACAAAAAGGGAAAGTTGCTACTGTGCAAACACGTGACTTTACTGACTTTAGAAAAACGGTTACAGATTTATATGAAACAAGGGAGGGAATGACATTTTAGTCAAACCCGATGTCACTTGTGTATAATCAACACATTTTGGGCCCTTAAGAATATTGAATTAGGCAGGCAAATAGCCTGAGAAATATAAACACTTTGAGGCAGCCTAAAAAATGTAAGCGTTTAATAATTTCTCCCTCTCCGTCGTTTTACAATAAAGAAAAAGTTCGTCTGTGCTTATGGAACTGTAGAAGTGAATCAAACACACAATTCGTAAGGAATGTATTGTAAATAGGGGCCATAAATCGCTGCTTAAGTCAAAAAATCCAGACAGTACATAAGTTGGCTTCCTACCAGATAGACAGTCCGAGGGCTCAGCTGCAGAAGGCTTTCCCTTTTCCTCTTTACTGTTTTTCTACTTCTCTATGTGGCTCTAGCCGACCGAAGGGTCTTCTTTTCCTACACTATTACATCACCCACACTAGGAATATTTAAATTAGAACACTCACTCGCAAAAAGGCGTAGACGATAAAGTTAAAGAAGATGAGAATTTTTAAATTTGAACAAAGATATAAAAATAAAATAATAAGGGGGGGGCATTTCTGTTCACGAAAAAGTTTCGGCGGACATTTTAAAAGAAATGCATGAATGTGAACATGAAAATTGGAAACGCAACCGTTCGCGAAAATAATTCGTTGAATATTAATTAATTTTTTGAATCTTCTCTCCCTGTGGAACCGTAATTGTTTACATATTTTCAAAACTCGATCCCCTTTTGTGATTTTCGACAATGAAGTCGCGGCATCTGTGCGAGTCCGCTAAAAAAAAACTTAACTTAACTTAAGTGTAAAAATAGACACCTAGGCACGAAAAATTAATTTAAAACTACCTACGTTTTTTCTTAAATAAAATTATCGACAATAGCAATAGCCTAAAGATCCGGGCTTTAGTAATAATTCAAACCAAACAAAATAAATTAACCAAATAACACAGCAATTTCTGCTGCCCAACGAGGCAACAAACGAATAACACAACAATATGTGAATGGTAATACGAACCTGGAAAAGAAAAAAGTTAATTACTGGAAATTAAATATGTTATTTAAATGTAGATATTGATGTAAATGAATGTCCATCAAGTCATCTTAGAAGGACACAAAACCAGTTCGTCTTCTTCAAGGAGATCTATGAAGCATACCGTCACGTTAGGGTTTTAGTAGTTTGAAATCATGTTATCTATTTAAAAAAAAGATGTATGTTTTAAAAAATAAATAGACAGAGTTTTTGAATACAAAACTAGTATTATTGTTTCAAAAGAATTCGAAGATATTCACCGTGTAAGCGAACATATTAGGACTCATTAGGACTGATAATTATCCACTTCCTAACGTGGAAAGTGCATTTAATGTGCTGAATGGAAATCGAATTTTTAGTCGGCTGGATCTCTCTGATGCATATTGTTACCACGATAAGAGAACCAGCAAAGGTTTACAGCTGAGAATCAGTCAAGCGTAACATAAACATAAGAATAATTCCTTCGCAATTATGTAAAGTATGACTCACCCGCGATGCAGAAGCCCACCTGCACTCTTACAGCGGGCCGTGCGCAAAATCTAATGACTCATCTGCAGGCACAGATCTAGCGCGGAGTCGCGTACACAAAATGTCAAGGCAACAATTGACGTCACACCCCGGAAACAAAACCCCTATAAAAAGCCGATAAAACGAACGCTAGGAGAGAATTAGAACAAATCTCTTCAGAGTGTCATGTAGTCTAGTTGTCTGTTAGTGCTCCAAAAAACCACAATGTAAGTAGCTTGTAATGATTGTAATTATTTAATAATAAATCTGCTGTTATATATTAAGCTATGTCCCTAATTTCATGTTACTGCAATTATTACCGTAACATTTTCACCAGCTTCAATTCTCAGACGACTCCAGTGAACTTACAAAGATTGTCCCTTCCAAAGGTCTTTTTCGTTACCGTCGTCTACCATTTGGAATTAAAACGGCACCCGCGAATTTTCAGCGTTGTATTGATTACACCCTCAATGGAATTTCAGGAACTGTAGCGTACCTAGACGACATTCTCGTAATGGGACGTGATATTCAAGAACATGATCAACGCCTACATCAAGAGTTGGATAGTCTTCAGCAACGTGAATTTAGATTAAACCCGGACAAGTGTCAATTTGGTCTACGGGAAGTAAAATTCCTAGGTTTATTTGTCAATGCTGATGGAATTCGGGCCGACTCCGAACCTATAAAAGCCGAAATGCCTAATCCAACGAATGTGTCTGAAATTCGAAGTATTTTGGAAATGATAAACCATTACGGAAAATTCGTTCCAAGACTACATGAGCTCAAATATCCATTGGAGCAACTTACAAACAAGGATATACCTTTCGTCTGGACATGTACACAAGAACGCGCAATGAAAAGCATTAAAGAAGTTATGATCAGTTCACTTCTTCTGGAACATTATGACCCCAACAAGATACTCATTGTGGCTGCCGATGCTTACTCTACCAGTATTGGAGGTGTTCTTTTGCAACGAGATGCCAACGGTCGCGAACGAGCTGTATATCACATGTCACAAAGTCTTACGGAAACTCAAGAGAAATTACTCTCAACTGGAGAAAGAAGCTTTGGCACTAATAACAGCAGTGAAAAGGTTTCACCAATTTATGCTCGACATTTTATCCTACAAACCGACCACAAACCACAACTCGCTCTTCTACGTATAGAAGATACAAAGGGTTTACAACCAATGTGCGTTGCTCGTTTAAAGCGCTGGCCACTTCGTCTCTTAGGATATGATTTCATTTCATTCAATACGTGAACACTGTTAATTTTGGCCAAGCCGATACACTTTCGCGGCTTATCAAACAATTCAAAATTGACGAACTTCAAGTTTCGAATGTAGAATTTAAAGTTAAACAGGTACGCGATAAAGCCTTAAGTCAAAAGCATCTTCAAGGCGATGAAGGATGGTTTTGTTGTAATTGGCCAAGATTCTAGTGGTTGCTTTACTGGTAACTTCTGATGAAAATTCACTTATCGCATCTTCGTACGTATTCTTCAATATTTCTTCCCGCATTGGACCAGAAAATCCATTCACGTGCCAGTTGCTTCATTCTTCTCATGCCTGGATGGCCGCTGTGAAGATTATGCAATACGTCAGGTACAAGTTTCTGATGTTAACGTTACTGGTAGAATAAGTACACGTCAAACGATGTACTCGTGTCGTGAATTTTTTTAGTAAGTATGACTCTCCAGAAATACTTGTAACTGATCATGGGTACCCAGTTCACAGCAGAACTGTTTAATAATGTCTGTGCTGAATTTGGAAATCTATCATGTTTTCTCTCCAGTCACTCCCGTTAATCACCCCCAGTCAAATGGTCAAGCAGAAAGATTTGTAGATACAATTAAACAGTTTATCAAGAAAGCTGGAGAAAATTGGCGCTCCTGAAGGAAAAACACCTGCTGAAATTTTTTTAGGACGATCAATGCGAACACCTTTGTCTGTGCTATTGCCAAATCAACATGTTAAAAGTTTACACTCACCATATCAGAAATACATAAAACAACAGTTTGAACGTCATCACGGCGTTCAGTCAAGAAAATTGTTGGAGAAAATATAGTTGTTTTGATACGGAGAGGATTAAAATCATTTGGAAAATTCATTAAGGACACCGGAAATGTATGTACAGTAAGTTTACCGTCTGGACAAGTCATTCAGGCATCGTAATCATGTTTGGAAAGCTGGTTCCTCACATGAACATCTTAGTACTAGCGGTACTAGTGCTCATGTCCGATGATTACCTCAACCCCATCAGTCGACTCAAATCTGAGACCAAAATAACCCTGTCCCTCCACATCAAATGAACCCTGTCCCTCTAGTCCTAAATCTAATCAGCTGTCGGAAGAAACTGTCTTGTTGTCAAAACCTAAACCTTCCAATAGACAACCAGCATGACAGCGTTTCTCTCCAAAACGATTAAAAATGGATTCTAAATCTAAGACGTACATCATTTTCGTGAGGGAGGTGTTAGGGTTTTAGTAGTTTGAAATCATGTTATCTATTTAAAAAAGAGACAGTCTGATGTATGTATGTTTAAAAAAAATAAATAGACAGAGCTTTTGAATACAAAACTAGTATCACTTTTTCAAAAGAATTCGAAGGCATTCAGGATCTATGCAGCATACATACCATCAGGTTCTGAATTGAAAGATTTTTTTTAGGAATGACCTTGTTTTAGTACCTACCACAGAGTTAACCACGTGATATCGATCGAGTTTGAGGGTTTTATTTGCATACTGTCGTTTAACTTTAAAGAATGTCCGTCAGGTCATCTTAGAAAGTCACAAGATCAGTTCGCCTTTTTCTGTGCAGCACACCATCAGGTTCTGAATTAAAAGATTCTTTTTGAATGACGTTTTCTTATTACTCTAGAGTCTAGAGTAAAACCAAGATTTGGCAACCAATTTTGAGGGTTTCATTCGTATTTGTTGATTAACTTTAAGTAACGCGAACGTCTTAGAAGGTCAAAAAATCAGTTCGTTCGTCAAAAGGATAGATTCAGCATACCATCAGACTCTTAATTGTAAGATTATTTTAGGATTGACGTTGATTTACTTTAAAGGATTAAAAAAATGACCAGGAGTTTAGATCCCAAATTTTAACATCCTCCAATGTGTCTTTTATGATCAGGATGTAATGATCTAGCTGTTTGGCACTGTTATGCCGCGTTTCCACGAGGCCAGTAGCTGGAGTCCAGTGACTGGGCCTTGCCAGTACAGTGAATTCCTATTTCAACGTGGCTAGTTCACTGGAGCCAGTTAGCATCCAGTGGTGTTTACACGGAGCCAGTCACTGGAGTCCTGTGACAGGACTCCAGTGACTGGCCTCGTGGAAACGCGGCATTTTTTGAAAATTTTGATTTAAAATTTATGTGTTTAGGATAATAGTGAATTTAATTGTAAAAACTTTCATAAAGTGATATTTACCTTAAGTAATTCTCATAATACTCACTCACCGTTAGCTGAACAAGATGACTTGCGACAAAAACCATTTTCGTCCAGATTAAATCAAATGCACACGTTCTTTTATCATGTACATAAAATCAGGTTTTTCTGCGAAGGAAAAGCGGTGGCGCGTAGCTAATATCTCGACCGGTTATTAAATTTTTCATGGAAATGAAGCATTCACTGCAAATTTAATTTCGAAGTGCGAAGCACAACCCCGAACGTTTCTGGAACGAGCCGATGACTCAATACAGTTAACAGCCATTAATTACGTTATCTAGAGGGTAAATACCGTGTGACGTTGCATAAATTAATTCGCCAGATCTAGGGTTTGCCTCGTACATTTTCCGCGACCAATCCTTTTAGAGGGAAATTTGCCGAACTTACTCAATTACTCATTAAATTGGCTGCTGTGAATTTCCAGCAACAGAATTTGCAGAAATATGGAATACCTTGAGTATGATGAAAATGTCCCCGAGTTGACGAGGAAAAATTGAATCAATGTCCACGATTTACGTGAACGTTTGAGTAATATTTTCCCCTTATCTTTAAAAGGTAAAAGTCGTTGGCAATTCATCCCTCGTCAAGTTCCAAAGAGTCGGCATTCTCCGACGACCTCAACACGCCCACGACATAAATTTTTGGAATTTTTATTTTCGTACGAATCATTTCGTGTGTCCTCTTCGAATTTTATTTTAAATTTAAATTAGGCCGGTGAAAGAGAACGAAGCCGGCAAAAAAAAACGTAATTTCATTCAAATTAGCTTCGACGTCGTCGTCGTTGTTCATTGTTCATTCGCATCGAATTTTATTTTCCATTGTGCTTGAATATTGCTTCGAGAATTTGAAAAGTTATATTGCACATTACGCAGGTGCTTTTACAGGGTAATATTAAATGGTCGTCTCGTTGAAAAACAACAGGGAGTGAAAGAAAACGAGAAGGTATGTAAGATATGTAAATTATAAAAATTTAATAAATTTTATGAGGGGTGGGTGGTTAAAAATGATAAAAGAAAGGGGATGAATTATGCTTTACTTTCAGATTTATCAATTTACAAGGCCTCGTCGGAACATGGCGAGAGTAAGAGAGAAGTTTTATTGTTACGCCCAAACTAACTTAATTCTCAAATTTTTAATTAATTATTATTATTATAAATTGTATAGTTTTCCTAAGTTCCGGGATGTCTCTTCTTTCGTCAGTCTATTCAAGAATCATCCTGTATATAACTTGAATGAGAAAATAATCAATATTAATTTTGACAAAATTTTTATTGAGTTATTTACTTTTGGAGTTGTTTTTTGTGTATTTGTGCAGTATTACGTCGGAACGGGGCAACAACCCTATTCATAACAAGAAGCGCAACCCCAAGGGCGACGCGACGTGAAGAAAATTAGAAATCAACCACCTTTTGGGTAACATTTATTACGACTTTCTGTTAACTGTTACAAACAAATGAAACAACATTGAATAACTCTATAGATCATTACGGTCATGCATAGTTACATTTTTTCTTAAGTATCGTTATCTTTCTGGTGTACATTGAGTTCTCTATCTTTAAGTATTAAATGGAATGCAAGTCGTTATTTACGGCGTTTTAGAAACGGAACGGACCAAACGGTTGCTTCTGAATGCATTTCCGCGTCTAAATCAGATGCTCGAAATGGATGTAGTAGTTTCTTGGTAGAGGGCTCCTGCTGGAACAAGAAACACAAATTTTCATTTACAAAATATTTTTTTTTCATTGGAGCAGGACGCTTAAGTAAATTACAAAGTCCTTGATGTTCAAGTGACAAAACCAACCTTGCCATTAAAAGTTTTCTACACGCCAAAATGTTTGAACAAAATTGCGAGAAAGCCTTAGCAACGCCCACGTATTCGTTAGTGCAATTGGATGTTTGCGTTGACGTAAATGATCGTAATAATTGGAAAACCGTTCGTTTCATTAACTTTGTGAGTTTGGTCCTTCGTAGGACGGTTAATTATAAGCGATTAGGCTTATTTGGAAGTTAAAGCCAAAAATACGTACCGAACTGCGCCGAAATGTAATCAAGACGATGTGAAATCGTGCTGGAAGCTGCTAGTATCGGAGTGGCCCTCTTCGGCATGATGGGGCATAGCCTCGCTCCGGTGACCACTCGCCCTGGGCACTGCCGGAGTTCCGGCAGACGTTATTACAGTCTCGCATGACTGGCGTAACTTCCTGTTACTCAAACGAAAGTAACCTCGCAATCTTTCTTTTGCTGGTCTGAAAGAGAAAACGTTTTTTGATATTATTTTTTTTTATAGAAGCTTGAGAGAACACTAAGTACTCTTATGATTTACATATTTATAACGTTTGATTTAAAAATTATATTATGTTATGCTTAGATTCGACATAATTTCTACAATCATATTTAGAACACGTTCTGGAGATAGAACACGTTCTATTTTTTCAGATAATTTCTGTTTCAATTTAAATTTTGCTGCACTTCAGTTCATAATTTAAATTGTGCAAGAAATTGAATCACACAAGAAATAAGGCCTTTAGGGATATAAGCGTATGTCTTATATCTTTGCTTTACTTTGCAGACAGAAAGGGGTCGCGCTGGATTTATTGCGCCCGTACAATTCCAAAACAAGTTGAAACAAGCCGGATATAAATAAATTCCTTACGTAAGACAAAATGAAGTAGTTCAGGCATGTTAAAGCTTTCATTTGCATATCGGGTATTCGTCTAGTTTAAAAAAATCTGTTATTACTTCATTTACCAGAAAGAAAATCACCAGATGAAGTTACAACTCTGCTACCTACCTGAAGGACAGCAAATTGAAGGGGGCAATTTAAGTCCAACACAGCCGGCTAACTCTTGGAGAATAGGTCGGGGTCAAACGTAACCGCGAAACAAAGGGAGCATAAAATATAAATAAAATAAAAATCATCAGTTGAGCACACTTGTTTTTATTTGGTGTCGGGGTCTCAATAAATTGAGTAAATTAATAGTAAACAGTATCCCGATTAATTAAAATTTTAACCGAGAAACAGATCCGCCTTTCGTTTACAAAATGCAAAAAATAAATATACAAAATTATTTATTTAAAATTAAATTAACGCAACACGGCGTTTAGAACCACACTAAATAAACCACAAAGGAAAATAAGTATGACCTGTGATGAATCCTCTTTGACACCTCGCTAGCTGTCAAGATGAGGTTGGAACAAAAAAGACCAACGAGATGCAATCCGGCGGAGGAGGTTGTTGTCGAAATGTCCGTCTCTAAACAGTCACGGTCTCTCCTGTTAACTCGTAACATCGACGGTCGAGTCCAACTCCAATGGGCGGAAGGGGGAGGACAGCGATGCTTTGACTTTTAGCTGCTAGGGTGGCTCTTACGATTTTTCCACACAAGGGTCGGTTACAAAAAAAAGGAGTAGTCAGAAAGGCATATGACTACAAGCCCAAATAGCAAAAGAAAGAAACGTTTTACAAACCGTAGAAAGTTGCCAATAAAATCCTACCTGTTATGTTCTCAGCAGCAACAGGCTTAGAGAAGCTTATAAGAAAGCTTGTATTGCTTAGCGTGCACTTAAGCAAATCTCGGAATAGATAACTTCCGCTTAGGCTTCGATCCAACATGATCAAGGCACAAAATGGTTGTCACTGACAATAGGTGTGCACGCGAAGACACTAGCAACAAAAGTGATGCGCTGAACAAAGAACACGCGCTGACTAATTAAACCGGGACGGGGGTGTTACGAGATAGCCTCTGTTTTAACCGGGCGAAAGAGTGAAATAGAACATCTCCTAGGAGTGAAAGTTTTAACAACAGTACAATATCACCTCATGTTGAAACATGCCGGGAGTCACGTACGCACAAACGACCGTTGAATTTCCCATGAAACGTACAGGGTAATTCGCAAATATTAAAGACATTTTTAATGAAAATTTTGGTACCGTAACACCGCACTACTTACTACCAATCATATCTTAGTTGTTTGAGAAATTAAATTAATTTGAAGACTTCCGTGGCCGTTGATTATTTCGTCTATTGTGGCATCCGATAGAACTGTGCTTTTGCTGACGTTTCGTTTTTCATTGCAGAAGAGTTCGGGTTCAGCTTAGAAATTAGCACCAGAGAGAACAGCAGTGATAACAGAAGGAAAACAAAACAAGACGATGGCAAAAGAAAAATACAGTGACATGGTTCTGCCTGAAGTTACAGAGATTTTTATCAAAAAAAAAAAAGATATGGTAATTGTAGAAACAAGAAATCTGAATCTGAATTATTAGTTTGGATCTTGAAGTAAACCAGTAGACAATAGGCCAATCTAACAAAATAATTAACGTCAAAGAAAAAGCAATAGAAAAGGAAACAGTTTGCTCAGCTAACTTCCTAGTTACGACGCAGGTTGGTAGTGACGTTTGGAAATGAGGATTTGAGCTACAAGCTAAAAACTTGCCCTCCAAGTAATAAACAGAGACCTTAGAATCCTATCCAATTGACAGAGTCTTTACGGGTAAAGAAATATATGCCTGCACGGAAACCAAAGAAATAAGAGTTCCTCAGGGAGGTGCAAATGCTCCTAGGATATCGGGAAAATAGTATATTGAAAGAAATTCACAGAAATTCAAAATTTTGGAAGCTTTCTAGGCGGACTATATTTAAAGACATATTAAATGCATGCGTCGCAAGGAAGAAGAAAATATTTTATTGATGATAGTACATAGTATGAATACATTTTGTTAACTTAGAAAGTGTAATTATCTCATCGAATATAATAACAAGATCAAGATTAAAGTTTTAATTAAAAAACTAGAGACGTTAATTATTTCTTAGAAAAGCACACAATTGAAACAACAGGAAATTTTTAGGAGGGTTGCAGTGCATGTAAGTTCGAAGCTAAAGAAACTTAAGACCGGTTTCACCAACTTTTTAAGCAGAGCTTAAATTTAAGTTATGCTTAGAATGTGACATTTACGTATGGTCAGTATAGAACCGGACGCGGGATTTGTTTTCAAAACAAAATCGGTTATTGCATGTTTAATTTCAAATAACAAACACGTGTTCGAACTGTACGCTATAAAAATGCGACCGGATGATTAAGGGGCTTGTCCTTTCTCAAGAGAATAGGACACCCAGAGCGAGTCCGTAAAACTTGTAACGCAAGCCCTGCAAATAACACTTCGGGTTTTTCTGCCATCATAAACAAATCATCGTAACCATTTAGCTTTGTCTTTCGGATCTCTGTATGGATCGGGGACATGTCAGTTATAGGGCCAGTTGTACAAAGTAGGTTTAAACTAACGCTCAACTGAACCAGGTTCAAAGTGAACAAAATCGCACCTAATTTTATTTATGAATGCATTAATTGTCATATGTCATTAAGATCCTATGAGAATTTGTTTACCTTGAACCTGGTTCAGTTGAGCGTTGGTTTAAACCTACTTTGTACAATTGGCTCATAGAAAGATATCAAATTACGTTGCGAGTTGAAGTCCTTCGCTTTAGTTTACTTTGTTTCAAACAAGCATCAGATACTTTAAAAATGTCAGCCTCGACACTTGTAAAGTTAAAATTATGAAGGGTTCACTTGTGACAGACCATCCGCGACTTGCATCTAACCATTACCATTGGTCGAGGTGATTTCAAAATTTATCTTACGAAGTCTGTGGGGCGTGTTTAATTTTTACTTGGAAAGGACGAAGCGCGGAAAATGGACAGAAACGTTCGAATCTCACTAACGAGCGGTTGACTAATTAATTTTGACTTTTGATTTTCTTTTAGTGCTTGCAGTCATTTACTCATTTTCTAGATAAATTATTTATTTCGGTACGGTTAAAATACAGTGTGTTAAGAAAGGGCAACTAAACCAAACACGTGCGCGTCTTTTAAATTAAAGTGCGTGAGTGTTACACGGAATACGCGGTTAGGTTATTTGCATTTATTTGTATGTCTTCGTCACACATTTGGTGGCATCAATTGAGTAAGAAGCCAACCTGAATCACTGGTTTGAGGCAAGTTAAAAATCTAAGACCCAGAAATCAAGGCCAATTAATTGCCCGTTACGAATTTCGTAATTAGGAGGCCGAACAATTTTAACCACCTATTCGTAGCCATCTTCTTAAGAAAGTTTCTTCACACCCTGTAAGTGTGTGGACTAAGCTGTGGTCTTTGCCGAAAGATTTGCAGGTTAATTAGGAGTGATTTGCCGAGAGACTGAAAGACCGTAACCACCCATAGTGGAGTGTCGAAAACAGTCATTTGGTTTCATTGCGCAATAATTAATTAGATAGGTTTAACCCACGGTAAATTGAATACTAACGGTGACAGCATTCAAGCGAGATAGAGAGCTGTTACGTCATCGCATACCCGCTTCTCCTTCTAATACAACTGTCAACCGTGACAATTAATATTGGTTAATAATTGTGTAAAAGGAGGAGCGGGTATGCGATGACGTAACGGCTCTCTATCTCGCTTGCCGAAATGCTGCCACCGTTAGTATTCAATTCACCGTGGGTTTAGCCGACGGAAAACGACGAAGAGAGGGATTTGAAAAAAGGCTGTACATAGTACCACCCTCTCAAGGCGATTGGACGTAGCGAGAAAAGATCCTACCCATTAGACCTTAATTAATTAGTTTAGCTAGGGTTTCCCATCACCTCCAAAAGGAGTCCCTGAAAAACTGATGATTAATAAAACATCTGATTAATTAATTAATTCCATTAATTAGACTCACTGTGTCACACTGTGCGTTGGTTGATTGAACAGAACGAGTCTTAGAGTACGATCTGAAGTGACAAACACTAGTACCAAGACCAAAATATCTAAGTTGAACTTAAATTAATTGTCAATCTAATTAAGGAGCAGAGCTCTGCAACAACTCTTTGTGTCTATACGGAACCACCAGCTGTGTGATTTGTAAGCAGTTAGTTGCGCCGATATTCGAAAGTGAAATCTGTTAAGCGAGTTCTACTGTACTTCTGATAACCGTAAATTTTGGTTTCTGTGTATTTATTTCAAACGTAAGGTTTTTGCGCTCATTATATCAGATCCCCCAGTGGCAGGGAGTACAAGGAGTTTTTACCTTTTTTTTAAAATAAATTAATTAAATCTAACTTCTTATTTTATTTAACGTAATTAGCTCCTTTGTTCTCTCGACTTATTTACCGACGCACCAAAAAGAACCAGGTTACCACAACGTAGGTCCAGATTCACAGCGGTCACGAGATTATAATTATTATCAATATTATTATGGTAAAGTTTATCGCTGATTCCGAAGGGTCGTTCAACCGTTCATCAATGCATGACCAATTGTCGTAGTAAAGTTTGGGCGACTCTTTTGGCATTTCGCAGGTAAATATTGTCGGTCAAGTTATTTAATTTGGCAATAAATTTAATTTATTTTGTTTGGGGCAGTGTTATTAGTTGTCCGTAAAAGGTCAACAAACCGGGATTTTAGTCGGGCGCATTACAGTATAATGTCAAATACATTCTGATTGACATTTAAACTTCAACTTAAGTATCAATTAGAATGTGAATATTTTGTTAAATCTATAAATAATGTCGTAGTCTATACACCACTTAAATTTAAGCTCTGCTTAAAAAGTTGGTGCAACCGGGCATTAATCAAATTAAATCACCGCTCTGAAACAAACACTTGCAATTTGTACTGGGAGCAAGTCTTTGCTTAGGATACAACCCCAAATCGAAATTCTGCCTCGTATGTAGATAACTCGAACAAAACAAACTTCGTAATTACAGTCGGCAAAATAAGCAACTCGCGTTTGTATCTATATACTCGTATGTATGTATATTCAGCTAGGCATAGTTTCAGCTGCGCCTGAAATTTTAATTCCATTTCAGACCGCATTCATTTTATTGAGGTTTGTTATGTAAGCAGCATTTGTATTCGTTTAAGTTGTACAGGCTACATTTCATAGCTTAACAAAATTTCACTCAAAATCTTAGGAGTATTTATTATCTTTTTCTATCGTAAATAGCTTATATTTTCTTTTATTGCATTGACTGGAAGTAACACAAAGATAAATAATCTGTTTTTGTTAGTGGCAACGCATCCACAAGTATGTGGCGGTCAGTTTCGTTTGAGAAGTCGATATTGTGAAACAAGGTCTTGAAAAAGCGATACTATATATATACATATACCGCAACCTACAGTAATTAATTGTCGTTTTCATAAACTTCAGACATTTTACTAAACATCAATATAAACATCAAGACTTTGTCGATATTGAAATGAAGACTTTAAGGTCGAATTTTCAGTGTTTTCGCGTTTTGCCGTGCCTCCCACATCACTCAACAATTTCACAAGTATTCACGTAAACCTCATGTTTAATTTACGTTAAACAAAATATACATGGCATGTTTATTACGGTGCCTATTGTTCGAACTTGTGCGTGTGACAGGCGCGTACGTATTGTTCCAAGGATGGAAAATTTGGGCGAAAAAAATGGTTGCGGGCGAAAAGACGGAGGATGAAGAACTCAATATGTTTCGACATGAGGAGTGCCGTGCATCATTCCGGGGCGTTCGGCAAACATTTATTTTTACGGCCAGCAAACATGAGCAGAACCCGACGGATGTTTATGAAAGAATATCAAACCAAGGGCTGCCGGATGGATTTATATTATTTCTTTACTCCATAAACCCATAAATATTAGAAAAATATATACGTACGGAAGTTTGAAATGTCATAATTTACTGTCATTCAGAGCTGCTACAAATTAATTTATACGACTTTGATCAGTGAGACCTTTAAACTTAACTGACGTGATCAGTTGAAATACGAACTCTAAAATATTTATTTGATAAATGCATGCAAGTCACCTGAAGTAAATTATTCCGTGCAAATTGTATAAAATAAGGATTACAACGGCCCCACCTTGCGTCGACAGGTAAACAATTGAATCACTACAACAATTCAAACTCCGTGTTAAGAATTCATAATATTTTTCTTTAATTTTAATTTAAATTGTATTTGTATTGTAAATAAAATTCTCGAGCATCCTCAATAACAAATAATATCGAAAAATTTATAGGTAATCTAAAAAGAAACGAGACAAATAAAATAATGACGACTGTACTCGACTTCAAAATTCGCAACTCAAACTTTTAATAATATACAAAATTTCTCAAATTACAACCATTACATAAATATAATGAGGACAGGGTAGCTTTCGTTGCGCAACAGCACTTCTTCTATGAGTGAGCACACGTGTGGAAATTTTTAACAGAATACATAAAAGACATCCGGCGTCACGGCGCCTCGTTACTAAGACTTTTACATCTGAACATTTTTGAAAAATAAAAGCAATTAAATAAAACGTGAGATTTACGAGGAGAAAAGTTTTTGTCAAGTGAGGAAATGGTTTTGTTAGGACACGACAATAAATTTCGAAACCGAAGAGTTTATGCCAAAAAGAAACAACTTGGCAACTGTAACTTCCGCACAAAAATCCGCGAAACAATAAAGCACAATTCGCCTTCTGTTCTGGTTTGTTTGCGAGGGCCCTTCCCGTTTCTGTATTTACACTTGAGTACTATCGAGTACCCCTGAAATAAGCTCGCCTTATTGAATTAATGCCAGCGATTCGTTACGTTGTCAGACTTGGAGAGAACAATCGAAACTTTCCTTATGTAATTCGATTAAGAATATCCCGAATTTCCCGATCCAAATTTTGGCTTCATCCGCTGAAAGAACTTTACTGTTTAGCTTGAATCGTTTGTATCATTGCTATTTTACTTCTGTCCGAGTTTTACATTGTTAAATGAAACTTTTCTTGATCGTGAGTTACGAGTATTCGTATCTAGGTCATAGTCCACTTCAAACGACAAGTTTTCCTCGAACGCATTCATAATTCATCAATTTCGGCCTGGGCGAGAAAATACTTTGTTTCACAATCAGATAGTCTAATTATAAAAGCAATTTTTAGTGAAACGAATAGCATGAAACACTTGATATTAGGTGATTTACAACCGCGGAAAGCTCTCCATGCGTTCTGCTTTAAAATATTCAAATGTATCCGCATGGAAAAATCGCGACGTCTCGACGCTAGTGAATAATTTACATATAAAGGACGTTGATACATGCGTTACAGAATAATTTAAGTCGGAATACATTAACGTGATAGCACATGGCGAAGCAAATCACCAGAATCCGCTGTTTCAGCACTACGCTTCAAGCACACAAGGGTTACTATCTAAAGACCACTTGAGCGTAAATCTTAATCTATATTCGCAGGAAAGGATTACACAACATGTAAGGATATTATGACAAAAACTTGCTTCAACACAAATAGTTGGAACACGATTTCAGAAGGGAATCTCGATAATCAAAAAGGTTATTAGATTTTTGAAGAATTAGTTTTGTTGAAACCGTGTTCATTTTTATGAAGAAAGTTTATGCATTTTTGAGCAGGAAGAGGATAAAATATGTAAGCTCAATGTCACGAAGCGGGAAATTGGCTTCGTTTTCATTCTGCTCTTATCTGTTTATTTTTGAAATCAAACTTATTTACAGTTATTTACCACATATTTTTCTAGCAAGTTTGAGGGTACTATGTACGAAGACCTTATAAATTAAACTTAATTTTACATTGAGTATAATAGTTTACATGATAGATTATTACTACTTAATGACTAATTATACAAGATGGTCCACGAGAAGGGGAAGCTTTGAAGACGAAATAAAGTTGAAACTAAATTCCTTTAACACAAATAAATATACGCAGTGATGATAAAGTCCCGCAACAAGATCATAATTTGTTTATTTAATGTTTTTTTAATTTTAAAAATACACTGACCGGCAAAAAAAACCGGCCACCCTAAAATATTTAACAAAACCATTGATCCACTGGTTTATTTAATTTGAGATGTGCTTTATATCGAAGGACCATTCATTATTAACAAAAAAATATAAAAATTACTCAAGAAAAGGACGAGATTAAACAAAATTAAGTTTAATATGAAAAAAATAACAAAAACGGCAGTTCGAAAACTGAAAAGAAATGTCTTCAGTTAAGTTACTGATGACGGTTAATAACGCGTATGACCTCCTCGTGTTCGAATGACATCATTTAAACGTCGAGGCATCGAATCAATCAAATGTGTCAACGAATTTTGAGGTATTGCCTCAAATTCTTCGTAAAGCACTGGTCTTAAATCCTGCAGTGTTTCCTGGGAAAGCTGGACGACGAATGCCTCTTTGAAGTTGATCCCATAAGTGCTCAATGGGATTGAAATCAAGGCTGCATGCTGGCCAGTTAAGTCTCTGAATTCCGACCTCGTCTAAGAAGTCAGTCACTACTCGTGCCACGTGTGGTCTGGCATCTCCAATAAAGTGAGAGTAGGGCACGACAGCTTCATGCAGAATATCTTCCACGTATCGATGGGCATTTAAAGCCTCATTTTCCACAAAAAGAAGTTCGGGACGTGCCTCAGACAAAATACCTGCCCACACCATAACAGAGCCACCATTAAAAGATCGCCTTTCGGAAATGGTGCAGTCTGTGTACCGTTCATTTGGTCTTCTCCACACCCTTTCGCGACCGTCAGGCGAGCGCAGACAAAAGCGCGAATCATCAGTTAGGAGAGCTTTACTCCATTGGTGAGGAGTCCAGTTTGAATGAAGTCGTGCAAATTCCAACCGTGCTCGACGATGTCTTGCTAACAATTCTGGGCCTGTTGCAGGTCTCCGTGACTTTAGACCTCCTTCAACAAGCCTTCTCCTTATTGTCCTCTCACTTACTTCAACTCCACGAGCTGTTTGGAGGCGATGTTGAAGTTGAACAGCCGTTGATCTCCGATCCCTTAGTGCATTGAGCACAACAAAACGGTCATCAACTGCAGTTGTTGCTCTTCTTCTTCCGTTTCCTGCTCTCCTAATGCAGCTGCCAGTCTCCAAATACCGGTTCCAGGCATCCTGTACGGTGGTACGGGGCATTCCCAATGACCGAGACACGTAACATTAGCTACGACCATCTTCAATTAAACCAACAATACGAGCAACAATGTCAACAGTTAACGGCATTTTTTTTTAATTGGGTAGGTCTTTAACTGTAACATTTCATTTTAGAAACAATGCAAAGAAGCCTCCTTGATTTTAGGCAAATAAATCATAAAAGACAATACATGAACTGCTGATGCGTAAAGAACAAAAATTTCTTAATCTCGTTAAAAACGGATTTTATCCTTTAAAAATAAAGGTGGGAATAAATCATACATCTTAAAGTACGGTTTATGAAATTTAAACAAATTAACTTTCCATGTCGACTTGAAATATGTCTTTAGATTCGATTTTTAAAATTTTTTTATGATGGCCGGGTTTTTTTGCCGGTCAGTGTACATCTTTTAGTGCAAGAATCTTTTCATGGTCGGCATTTGCATTTCCGCTGTGACGTTATCATTAATTTTTTTAAATGGCAACCCTAACTTTTTAATGCAGATTTTGATAGTCCTACTTGTCAACAAAATGGTGATGTAAAAAAGTTTGTACTTTCCACAACAAATTTTTCGAAAAAAATAGACATTACATTTCAAAAATATATACTATGTTATTTTATTTCATTGTAATGATATTCTTGAAATTGAAAACAAAAACAAGTAAAAATTAACGAAAATATTGAAGCTGTTCTCCAGGAACCAATTATTGAGATTTTCATTGTAGCAAAACATAAATTTTTCAAAAAAATTCCAGACGATAGTCTAGATTATGTCTATTTTTTTTTTAGAAAAAATTGTTGCGTAAGGTACTATTTTTTATATCGCGATTTTACTAGTAAGGATCCCTTTCAGGATTTTGCGAAAAAACATTAAATAAACAAATTATGAGCTTGTTGCGGAACAGGTATATAACAGGTTCAAGGTAATTACATACAATTTTTTTAAAGATTATGCCGGGTAGATGATTTCCTCTTTTCTGTACGCGTTCCTGAAGTCGGTCGTTAAAATTTTGCGTAACCCGACGCAGCATATCCAACGTGATATTATTAATGTCTTTATTGATTTTTCTTTTTAATTCTTGAATATTCCCTGGATAGTCGATGCAAATCTTGCTCTTGAGGTAACCCCACAGAAAATAGTCACACGCCGTAAGGTCTGGCGATTTCAAAGGGCATTCTGAAGATGATTTAATCTTTGCAAACTTGTTTCTTCAAATCTTCGAGCCCATTCTTCAAGGGTGTACAACGAAAGCACCCTTCCGTAACGTGAAACCCCGAAATGAATTCTAAACTCCCGCTATGCGGCAATCACAAAGTCGTTTTAAAGTAAAAAAAAATATTTATTTAATTTTCTTGTTTATATGTGTACACAATTCATGTAATTTTTTCCTTTTATTACAATTACAGATTTAATTACAAAAGCACATTGTTCACCGGATCACTGATTCATACTAACAAAATAACAAAATGGCATATAATAACAAATAAGTCGACAAAAAGCCACCATCAATTATGCATAGTTATGAAATATTAACATTTTCAAAACTTCCCGTTCACCTTGTACCATTACACCAATATCATTTTTGCAAATGTGGCAGAATAGCGGGGCGAAGTGACGTCACCGCCTAGACGACGCTAGTCCACGTTATGGGCATCTTTGAAAACGTCCGAGCACTTACCAGAGGATTCCAGAAGGACTAAGGATATATAAAAGCTCGCTCCGTTGCGCGTCGGATGGAAGGAACAGTGAGGAGTTACAGACGCTAACGAGGGCCGTATAAATAAATTACGATCGACATAAATTATTTAAAGATACAAATTAGTTACATAAAGTAGTGATGTAAATAATTCGAATTAAAATATATATTCGTTGGAACTGAGTACTCGGATATTCGGATTAAAATTAATCCGATTATTTTCTCTCGTATAAATTCGAAAGCGAATTCGAATTAAATTCCCCTTGAAACCGAGTACTCGTATATTCGGATGAATTAACCGAGTATTCGGATACCTAGATGAATTCTTCCGAATGCTTTTTCCCTTAGTAAATAAACAAGTAAAACAATTATTTAAGATCGTTTATTACATTAATTCCAGTCACTTTTCCATGTAAAAATAACATACCGTCAGTTGTTTTTGTGATTTAGAAACTGTTTTGTAATTTTGTGAACGTTCTATGTTCATGAATAGATCTGTAGATTAGTGGCAAAAAGGATTGGTGGTTTACGCTCAAAATGAACACGTATAAATAATATATTAAACCGATCAGCAATAAACTTACAAAATTTCAATATGCTAGCACCACGTGCAGTTTTGAATATATGTACCAACGACGACAGAAAAAATGAGGATAAGTCTTAGCAGTGATTTTAACGTATTTTTACTAATGTAAATGATAATTTTAATTCAGTTTGTAGTCATTTCCATAGCAATGTAATCATAGTAATGTAACACGCCGAGGTGCTACTATTGTTTGTTGTCTTTATGGACAACTAAATAAGTAATAAATGAATCCAAACAGATAAACAAATTTAATTTATTAGCAAATTAATTTACTGGCAACTGAAAGGTTATCGTCTGCAAGGATTTAACGCGTATTTATTTTCGGGGTAACTCGGGCAAAATTTCCAGGAAAGGAAAAGGTCAGTTTTATGGTTACAGGCCACTCTGGCTAGACGAATTGCTACCTGAGACTACGGGGCCCCTATACCATGCAATAATAACTACAATAAATCTACGCTAGGCGCCAGCCTTCGAAGAAATTGTCCGAGTTACTTTTGTTGATATTTCTAAACAATTTTCAATAATTAAAATGGCTCGTGATCGCTAATTCGGACGGATCCCACTTGTGCCGTTCATCCGTTCTTTAATCCCGGTGGAAACGGTTATAACTATGAGATAGCAGGAATTGGATACTAAAAAAAATAAAAATAAAAATGCGGACTTAAATTTAATTAATTTATTTATTGCAAATTAAGGGAAAAAACTCCGGCTTCTCGGCTCTCTGCAGCCTTGAAACATGAGTGTAAAAACCCAATCTTTTAATTACTGTACAAACGAAACACACACAAAAAAATTTACGATCGTATAAGAAATACAGTAGAATTCGTTTAACGGCTTTCTCGTTCGAATATCGTGGCGAACTAACTAATTCCAATTACACAGTTGGTGGGTTCTATGCTTGTCCCAAACAATATTTGTGTACTGACTATTCAATTTAAATGAATAATTAATTTGTTTCCAAAATTACGTTATCTTGGTACTCGTGTTTAACACTTTAATCGTACTCTAAGACACGCTCTGTATATCAACCAGTGCACAGCGGCGTTGTGCCTACAGTGTACTTACTTAATGAATGTAGTTGATTAATTAATCAGATACTGGGGAAGTATGTGATACAAAATGCAACCCAGGCGATCGATCTGCGAGAGAATCAATAGTAATCGCTCGTTTTTCAGGGGAGGTCTCCTTTGGAGACGCGTGGCCCGATTTTGATAACCTAATAACGCTGCGAAGTGGGGAGTCTGGCTCGACCGCTACTTTCGCTAATTTGAGGTGGCGGGTCAATGCCTCACGCTTTATTAATTAACCTCTGATTGCGTTGTTCGACGATGATCTAACCTGTACGCAATGGAATATTTTTGACCGTTTTTTTACGACACTCTACTATGTGTAGTTATGGCCTTACGGTCTCGAAGCAGATCCCTTCTAATTCACTACAGATCT
The DNA here is from genome assembly GCA_958336345.1 of Dorcus parallelipipedus. Taxonomy (NCBI): domain Eukaryota; kingdom Metazoa; phylum Arthropoda; class Insecta; order Coleoptera; family Lucanidae; genus Dorcus; species Dorcus parallelipipedus. The sequence continues at coordinate 38,740,337 of OY284482.1, read as the reverse complement.
CCCGACAAAGGCTACCCCTTGGTCCACACACAGAGTGTGATGGAAACTCGGCTGAGAAGATGGCACTGATTACGTGATTCAGAATTGGTTTGGCCTCTTAATTTTACTGCCCTAGTAATACAACTGATTGGCCTTGATTTAGGTAATTAATCTGTGCTGGTCACACTGGGTTTTAGTGGCAGATCTGAACTTGCCTTAGACCAGTGGTATGAAACAATCGATTTCACTGCGCAAATCGAAAACCACTTTGCTTGCGTGTTTCCAATTTGCCAGAGAATACCGAAAAGGATTCACTAATTTTACAAAGTACCCTGTATATGAATTGCACGATAAATTGGAAACGTCGGCTGACTGCACTGGTCGATTTAAATTACAGAAACACCAAACAAACTAGTTAATAATTTATATAACAATGGTCAATCAATGCCATACAGTGGATGCCACTGATTTACTTTGACTTTGGTTCGGATGCAAATTAAGACTAAGAATAAATTTCCCAAACCAAGCAAGTACTGAAATTTATAGATTATGAAAATTTAATCATTTAACGCCACCAAATATGTAACGAATAAGATACAAATTAGAGCAAATTACCTAACTCCGTGCCGCGGAATAAAAATCCAATTTCACGCACAACACAAATTTTAGATTCACTTCGCGGATTAAATTTCGCGCCACGACCGTGATATTTAATTGTATTTTTAATTGGCTCTCAAACACTGATCTTTTATACGACCGGACTAATTAGATTAAACCCTCTATTGAAAATAATTAAAGAAATTAGTAACTCAAGCAAGCTGCCCAGCATGAAAATACGACTGCTCGTGTTCAAAGCGCGGGGCTATCTGTCTGTAATTTTTAAATTCATTTTTCAACTGCCCCTAATTAAGGCCCCTCCCTTGATCGAAACCAAAATTCAGAATATATTTTGGCCAATAAGATAGCGTCTAGCATTCAAAAATTCACACCCAACACAGTTCCTAGAAAATGCGCTTTCGACTTAGCGAGCCCACCCGTGATGTTTCACATGTCTGCAGCGTCTGTAAATTTCTAACTTATCCTGACGTTTTTATTATTTCCTGCCTTTTGCAAGTGTCATTTTCAATGCTGTATTATCTTACGTTTACTTATGCGTATCGAATTGCAACTTTTAAAGAATAGCAGACTCGTACCCGAAACTCTCGTGACCCAAAATTTATGTGACAATCCCTTCAAAGCCCATTGAACGATCTCAAGTGCGTTAGGTTTTATGGTCTTTCGCGTCTGTTAGATTGTTATTGAAAAGGACCCCACGCCTTCTTCCCGGCCGGCAATTCGGCTCCAGTCCCTAATGAATGTACATTTGTTTGTGATTAATTATTTCCGAAAACGCTTCCTCCCGACCCCCCGTGACGGAATCATAATTGCAATTATTCGTAAACAATTTTAGTTACATCAATAACATGCTTATTTGCTTTATATACAAATTCGCGACCGTTTCAGTAACTAAAAAACTAAAACTTCATCTCATCAGCATACGCAGCAGAGCTGTGCCAAGTACTACTTATAAATACAACAAGCACAAGCACAAGTACAATAGTGCTTAATTGCACTTAAATACAAGCACAAATCCAAAAGTATTTGTATTTGGACTCGTGCTTATAAATACTTATTAGTGAGGGAACGACTCGCTGCCGGCCAGACTATGAAGCATCAATATTTTGTCGCGCAGATAGGCCGCGTCTCTCTAGATATGAAAATCTAGAAAATAAAAATAACTCAGCGATAGATATATTATGTGCATTTGTTGATTCTAAAACTAATTGCAAGTACCTAACTGTGGAAAAACAATCTCATTATATTCTAAAACTAATTGCAAGTACCTCACTTTGGACAATCTCATTTTTATTTATCTTGCGTTATTTTGTAAATGTTAACATTAACATTTTAATACTTGTACGACTGTACGTATAACCATAAGTATACGCACAGCTGTGAAGTGTACTTGCGGTAATAAGCACAAGTATAAATACAAGTACAAGTACTAAGCACAATTGTAATTAATTGTGCTTAAGCACAAGTACGAGTCCAAAAGTGCTTGTGCTTGTAATTGACTTGTATTTGTAACAGTAAATACTCGCACAGCTCTGATACGCAGCAGCAGCAAGAGATCGCAAATTTTGAATAAGTTTGTCTACGCATTAAAAGAACCGCGCACAAACCGGTTTTTATATTTCTGCAATAGTCCTAATAAAAAATAAGGAACAATATAATGAAATTTCTTATTGCTGTACTTTTTACTGATTTATTCGAAAAAATCGAAGATACATATCCGCACATCTCGGAACGGTTCTGACAACTTTAAAAGGTTTTTGATTTTTGCGAAGATGCGGCAATGGAGTGCACACGTTAAATTTAATAAAATACATGTTTGCGGTTGAATTTTTGCCGACTTTTATAAATGCTAGTCTCAACTACGAGATAACGATCACGAGAAAAAAATGACTAATACAGACCAGTGGAAGTGAGACCCCCAATTAAATGAAATATAGGTGACATATTGCAGTGCGATTGTTCTAATCCTCGACGCAAAAAAAGAAATCAGTTCGCAACAGATTGCATGAGCGTCACCCGAATGTTAAATCGTTTTACATTTTAAGATAAGTTAATTCATTGGTATTGTATGGCATCTTTTGTATTCAAATTTATAGTTAAAGGAAGCTATTATGGGAAAGCAGTAATATTAATACTGTGTATAAGTTAAACATAAAATAATAGTGCAATATACCAATTAAAAAATTTATAAATCATAGGACGCCCATGCCCATCTGGAATGTGCCTAGCTTTCAAGTCATATGTTTAGTAGGCGAAAATAAAATGTTTTATGCATAAATTACATAAATTTTCGAAGAAAATTTCTGCAATTGTAGAATTATGTCCTACAAAAAATTATGCAAATAGGGACAATAATAAATTGTAGTACAAAAAAAATATATGGTGTGTCCTATACAATTTTCTGTAATGAATGTCACATTTTATTGAGAAATTTCAAAGTTACGCCATATTATTACTGATAGAGGTAAATAGAACGTTGTATGTAACCAAGTTATCTAATAGTTTGTTTTCAATAAGCTGAGTAGCCAAATTTTATTTGTAAATGTTACATAAATTTGCAATTAGTTATTCAAAATATGAATTAGCGGCCTGTAATAATTACATGTGGTATAACAATAATTATTTAAAATTTCCTGCAGATAAAAGTAAAGAAATTTATAATGTATATTATTTCGTTTTACAAATTGGTGGTTTCTACAGACCTGATGTTATGTGATTTTTCCTGTGTGTGGATAATAATTGTTTGTGAAATATTAAAAATAAGTAATGACTCAATTAAATGATATTATTTTAGTTTACAATTTCTTCCCTTCCAATTGAACTGTGCGACGTGTATTCATATCCCCCTCTCTCGATGTTGCATTCGAATTCGTCTGATCCGAGGATTTCGTGTTCGAATGCGCAGTATTCGAATGCGGATGATTCCGATTATCTTTTTCATTCAAATGCGCATTCGAATTAATTTTCGCAGTTGTATTCGATTTCGAATTCGAACAAACCGAGTATTTCGTTCATTCGAATGCGCAGTATTCGAATATCAAAATCATCACAACACTAACATAAAGCATTAAGTGATTGTTGAATACTTTGTGTAACTCGTTATTAAATATTCTTTTATTTAAGACCGACTATTTTTAATTAATACTTTTATTGAAAACGTTACCGTAATATTCAATAGGTATAAAAATTTTAAAATTTATATTCTTGCGGGGCAGAAGTATTTAGCTTTTAGGAAATAATTTACAAGGCTTTTATTTTTTAGAAACGACTCAAATCTTAAATAACGATTGGCCTTCCCGTTGACGGAAAGGAAGAGAAAGTGTTAAGAGAAGTAATAAATATTTTATAGGTGAACATTGTAGATATGTAATAATAAACAAAGTTGTTTGTTTCAATTCTCCTTTGTTTCTTATAGAATTTCGTATAGAATTAATTCAATATTATGTTGGTGTTTTCTACATTTCCTTTTTATTTCTATTGATCCTTTGATTTTAGAACAATTCAACGTATTTCTGTTCGCATGTTGTTTCTCTTTTGTTTATGTATATTTGTCGAATTCATTTTTATCATCTTACGTCTTCTGCTTTTGTCCGTATTTTGTTTTTATTGTCTAATTCTTCAAATTCTGATGTAAGTAGTTTCTTTTGTTCAAAATATCTTTTACGTCACATTAATATTTATTTTGCTCTTTCGAATAACTTTTTCATTTTTAACACGTTTCACTACATAGTTTCCTTAATTGTGTTTTTTCACATTCGTACATACGATTGTTAGCCATGCATTGCAGAAAGGGATAGAGATACACAGCAGCATCAGAAAAGACAATTAAGGTAGAAGCAAATTTCATGTAATAAGATTAAGAATTGGAATTAACACTGGATGGCAGAATCAATCTACATTAAAAAATAATGAAAAATAGATTAACTAACAAAGAACAAAAAGAAATAGACAAGAATTTTCAAAAAAAAATGTAACAAAAAAGGAATAAATAATACAATAGATGGCAAGCGTTTAAATAATATGTAGCTCATAAAACAACCCAGGTCAGTAGATTAATAAAAAAATAACATCCAACTAAGCAGAACTAGACGGTAGAATGAAGATGTAAAACAAGAAAATAAAAAAAAAGAGTCTAAAAAATATATGTATAGCAAATTAGAAAGCGCGATTGATCAGTTAAGGAATTATATTCTTCACAGGGGTGCAGTCCTGTTGAAGAATATAATGCAAATTAGAAATATTGAAGTATTTTAAAACTACTTTTTTAAATTATTTTCTTTTTGCGGGAAAGAAGTCGGCGTTTAGAGCTATTCGTTTCACACATTTTTTGAAGAATTTAGAGCTAGGTTATAGGGACGACATACCCGTATCTTTGACCTATCCGGGTACCCGAATAAACTACCCGGATACTACCCGGTATCCGTATCGTGCACGGGTAATCATATGAGCTCGGGTACCCCTATAAATTAGGGTACCCGTATAAAAATAAGTCCGGATCTAACACGGGTACCCGAATTTATACGGGTAACTGTGTAAGTTCGGTTACCCGTATAAATTTGGATATTTCAACTTAAACGGATTCTATCTAGCCTATCCGACTTGGAAAGTTGTGTCGCTCGGTGGCGTGGGTTCGAATCCCACCATTAGCCATAGATTTTTGTGCACTCTAATGATTTAGACCCAGCTTGGAAAATACGTCGTAATTGTCTGGAATGGCTAATGGCCGAAAGACAAGCAGCATTGCTGCGCAAAGCAAATAGAAAAAGAAGAAGAAGAGTGTCCGATTGTTATAATAATATAATAATCAAGTTTTTATCGTGTAATAACAGAGAGATATATGTTTTTTCGAGATTCTGGGTAGACAAATTATGCGGGTAACATCGGGTGCCCGGACAAAAAAAAAATGATACTCGGGTAATGTAATAATCACACGGGTAATACTCGGATATCCGACGTATCCGGGTAATAACGGTTACCCGGGTATAATCCATTCACGATCTTTTTAGACTCAGAGTAGGCCATGTTAGGCTGACACTTTTGTTGGTACCTCCAAGTGAATATGTTCCATTTTAATTTGATGGTTATATTTTTGAAAACTGACACCAAAAAACATTGATGATTTTGAGCATTTTGACTTAGTATTACAAAGTCACAAGTAATTTATTTGTTTTAATGCTATTATTTTACTCTCTTCATGCCAACGTAGAGTATAAGAAGCAATATAGTCGATGGGACTGACGTTAAAGTGTCAGAATTTTACATTTGTCACATTTTGAGTTCTATCAAAATCCATGTACGTAACTTGACGAAAAAAAAGCATGGCCCTCTAGAGTCTAAATAGGTCGTGAACAATGTATAATAATTATACGCGTAGTATTCGTGTACCCCGGTACCCGATGTCTTTCCTAGTAGGTCCGCACATTGCACTTAATTATGATCCATTCCTTATCTATTTACCTTCGTGGTATAGCGTGAAAGTCTAGTGAGAATGTGATACTCATGTACTCGCATATAACTAAATTTTGAGAATGAATGTCATATCGATTTAGATTTTAAGGTTATCCCGAATTAGGAAATGTTGTGATCTTTTCCTTTCATCACGAGGTGTATTCATCTTGGGTTACTTTTCAAATTTGTTTCGTTGATCTATCTGATTTGAATCGTCACAATTTGGCGTATGTTAAAATGACATTAACCCTGCGTTTAGTTCATGGGTGATGTTGTCGGTTTCGTCTGAGAATTTCGATTTTACGAGTTTCCCTCTCAATTTAAATGATTAACTAGATGTGGTTACGTTGCTTTTTATTTCAATCAATGCACGAACTGATATAGTACTTCCACCGATAGAAAGACAGATTGTAAATTTCAATGCGCCAAAATATTGCATATCTGCATGTATTTCATGGCGTAGGAATACAAGGTGCGAGTTGTTTTCCGAATAGTAGACTTAAAAGCATAAATGATTGACAATTTGGACTGTGTATGTTAGTAATATTGACCTTTCTTAAATTGGCGCGAAATTTAAAATCTGTCTTTCTATCGCTGGAAATACCATACCTGTAAAATCTTTTAGCAAAAGTCAGTAATAAAAAGTTTCCCCATGTTATGAACTTTATGAATGGTACTGTATATTATAAAACAACAAGTGGATGTATACATATAAACAAATTTAATTATTTTTAATTTTATTAAACGAAATTTCTCAACGGCATGCGGCACAGGAATTTAATAGGCCCAAAATTATCTTGGGAAGCAACACGTTCCAGGTCCCTTGTGAACCGTTACATGTATACACCACAGGTCAGAGAATGAGAGGTAATGAAATAGGCTTATACGGCACATGTTGCACATTTAATAATACTCACCGATAATTTATCCCATAAATTACATTTAAATCGAGGTCAATAACAGTAAACATTAAAATTAATAAAACCCAAATTTAATGATTGGCCACGGCGCGTCGCGTTAATTAAAAATGGCTCGTCTATCGCTATTGAAATCAAATTCAATTTTTAATGGAAAAGTAAGTTTGCGTTCGGGGGAAACCAACGCACGTCGATCGGTTTTTTTTTTTTTAAAGTACCCTTAGCGGGCGCGTAAAATTTTTATAAAACTCGATCATAATTTAATTCTCGCGAAAGGGTTTTATGGCTGGCGCGGGCTCGTCACTTTTTTATTATTCATTAAAATTTCTCTCGGTTTCGACGAGATAACTCTCATTGCGGCCAGAATTAAATTATTTCCCGTTTTACGCCTTTTTTTCCGTCCTTTCCCATACGTGTGCATATGATCAATCTTGCAAAAAAGTTCAGGTAACTGACTTCGCAGATAAATCCATTAAAAAATACATACTCGTATTTGGGACAACACTAATAAATTGGTTATTTGTTTTCGTAATACAAAGCAGATAATTTATGATGATAACAAATACCATAAATGTAACAGACAAACTCATTCAGTTTCCTACTGACAAAAGGTAAAAATAAATGTATTGTCGAACTTTTATGGACGCTTTACTCCATTAAATGTTGTAAAACAAAAAGGAATTTGGCGGCAATATAATAATTCTCTTCCGGGAAATAAAGCGCGTCGATTGAAATAAATCAACTTCAAGCTCAATTAAAGCAGTTATAATCAAACTCGTCGATCTCAATTTGATGCTCGATTGAAAGTAAAAAGTAAAAAGCAATGAAAGCAACTGCCCGTTTTTTTCGGACTTCGTTTAAAATTAGGAAAATTGCTCGGCTCCGCAGAAGCAATTTTAAACAGAGTATATAAGCACGACGTCGCTGGAGGGTAAGTGCGTCAATTTCGCCCCCCAAGAGACAAACGGTAAATATTTCTCGTCGCTCTTCGCAAATGAAGTAAGGCACAAACGGTTTCAAGCAACGGAGAATAACTTCGTAAATTAAGTGGAAATACGTTCTTCTTCTTATATGATATTTCATTTTTATTTATATTTATGATATAATTGTATACTTTACTATTTTGAAAAAAGCTCGTTTGTGAAGCATTTGCAGAAAAAGTTACATACGTACCGGAGCCATTTGACTCTAAGTACTTTGTCTATAAAGGGGGATGGAATAAAAATAGATGTCTTTCTACCAGATTCGAAAGTACAATTTTATCATACCCATTCAAGGAGAAAATGCGGTACTTTACCCGGCCTAGGCAGGTAAAATACTTTACTTGTCTGTGACGAAGTCTACTTCGACCTATACTGAAGTGACATTAATCGTTTCTAATTAATATTATTATTTATCTATAAATATTTGATTATTTGTCAATAATGCTGCAGAAATCTTTATATTTTTGATCAATTAGTTTGATTTTTAATGAAGAGAATTCTTTCTTGGACTGTAAAAAAATTTCTACTTCCAACTGTAACTCTTCATCGTCCGAAAATCTGTGCACAAAGTTTTTCCTTCAAATGGAGAAATATAAAATAATCGTGGGCAACCAAATCTGGACTGTGGGGGTGTGGTATAACTCTTCAAAGTCTATATCCTAAATCCTTCAGTGAATCACGAACAATGCTGCCTTGTGCACAGGGGGTTGTCAAAAAAGATTTTGTCCTGCTTCTTCAGGCCGATGTTGTTTGATAGACTCTTGCAATTTTCTTACTGTAATACCGCAGTTTCGTGGACAAGATAATCTATCAGCAAAATTCCTTTGGAATCGCAAGAAATCGTGGCCATTACTTTGCCAGCCGATGGTTGTTGAAGAACGGATGAGCTTCCATTGCATCGATTCTTGTTTACTCTCAGGGTTAAAGTGATGGATCCACGTTTCCTCTCCTACCACAATTTTCTCAGACAAGTTCTCTTCTTACCCTTCACAGGCAGCCCAAAATTGCTGCGAGCTTTCAACTCTCCGTTGTTTATCGAAGGAAGTGAGCATTCGGGGCACTCATTTTGCACTCACCTTTGACAACCCTAGGTGTTCATAAATTATGTGAAAAATTCGTTCTCTCCTAATGCTTAAAATCTCAGGTATCTGATGAATCCTTAATTCGTCGATCTTCAAGAATTAATTTCTAAAATTTTTTGAATGTTTTCTGTTGTTGTGAAAGAGTTTACTATTGCTTTCCATTTTATTTGACTGCCTTTATTTTGTAACAGATATCAAACTAACTCAGTGGAATGTGAGGATAACTCTGTTAGGGTAATCGCTGGTAAACTAACATTAAGTTCGGCTTGAAATTACACACGTAACCTTCTGCGACTGGCTTTAATAGAATCAAATTATTCCTACAACGGAAAGATAATAGGCATTAGTCGAAACTTGCCTCCAGGTTTGCCAAAGTAATTCTGCACGCATCGATCGACCTTCACTTTCGCTAAAGTTTCCGGAGCTTCTACATAGATACCTAGTAGATAACGCGAAACCTCCGCAACCTATATTAAGATAACAATAATTCATGATTTCCCTCTGTATTATTACAAACAAATTACATATATTTACTACATTTTAAAACCATTCTATTTACATACCAAAGATTAGCGTTTGATTTGATTTATATCAGCGACTTAACTACAACATTGATGTTGAATTGTAATTAGCGACTTCTTTTAGCTTCTACAAGATAAGTAAGCTCGTCTTGCATCCCTCGAAAATTAAAACTTTTGCGAACGTATTAAATTTCCGAGCCGTATTTAAGTTGGACAGAATATCGTTCTTCCGCCGAGTAATAAAATCCCACTCGTTATTCTAATTCTACCAATTACTTTCCACCGCCTTACCGCGCTTGCAGAAAAGCAGCATTTCATATAATTTCGCGAAATGAAAACTTCCATTTCACTGTAAAATGTTTAATATGAACCCAGAGAGATTTATGTGATGATTAGGAAAACCTCCAAGTAATTTATACAAGTTATAAAATTCAATAGCAATTCGTTAAAATGTTCTTTTTTCTTTCATTCTAAATTTCAGTTTATATTTGGTTTTATAATTCCTTTAAGTTTATTCTTTAGATCTTTTATTTTATGATAAGCTATTTCGGTCCTACCTCCGATTGCTTTTGCATTTCAACATTTCGTAAGACAACGAATTCGAATTTGTTTGAGTATTTTAGAGAATTTTATCTTTAGAAAACGATTCTAAAGAGATTTATATTGTGATGGGAGTCTTTATAAATTGTCTTCAAAAAAGTCCATCAAATCATCCTTCATTCAATTAATTATATAACCATCGTCCCGATGCGCGTCTATCAGGGAAGAGAGAGCGGCTTAATTGTGTAATAAATTTAGAGGAAAGTGTTCATCGATTATGAAATGAAAATTTAATTGGTTAATGGAGCCGCTTATGATGTGTCAAATTTGGTTGTTTTATGTATGTACAGGGTGCCCAGGTTATTTGATTTTTGGATACGGACAGAAATGTTAAAGGACGTGAGGCCATGTACATATGCATGTGTGGTTGATATGGTAATTTCCGTTGCTAATTTACGCAGTTCAGACACAGATGTATTTCCGGTTAGCACCGGAACAGGAAATTAAGGCGTACGAACCTGCTCATCTGCCAGGAGGCGAATAGGAGCGGTGTGGAGCACGTGGGCAGGAAGGCGATCCAAACGAACATGGTGTACGTAATGTCGAAGTGACCACTGTTGTCATACGTTTCCAGCAAGGCTAATCTGGCCAATCGCAGTATCATCAGGGGGCACAGGCAAATAGCATACATTGTCACCATGGAGACGAGGTACTTCTGTGTGCGTTTCTCCTTGGGGATGTCCAGGTCGTTCTCACGGGACTCGCAGCGGATCCGGCTGTCACGGTAGCTAGCCCTGCTCTCTCGGTAACTGCTCCGGCTGTATTGGCTCAGCGCATCACATTCGCCCTTACTGCTTCTGCAAAGTTTATACATTTAACTTAGCAATTACATAATAGTCCACCTAAGTGAAACGCGATCAATTTCAAAGAGTGTACATCATAAAGAGTAAGAGCCTCCATACACACGACGACATTTAAGGCACTTAAGCAGGGAGTTTGTTAGGTATATGAAGCACGAGATGCATTTGTTTCCTGAAATTACTGGCTTAATTTTATCTAGGGTCCATTAGCGTCGTCTGTAATGGAAAACAGAGAAAATGAAACATACTGCAGCTTTTATGCAACATGTTGAACATGTATATTACATCCCTTCAGTACCATAAACTCATAATAAGTTTGTTATCAAGTTTATTTGTTTATGTGTTGTTCACGACAGTATTGATTGTTTTAACACAAATACTGGTAAACTATATTTGTCAGAGTAAGTATGTCCAGAACTTGTCCTCATCGACAATCTCATTAGCTAAACGATTTTGACAAAGGCCGTATTATGATGAAAGAAACTGCTCTTTCTCTTCGAAAGGTCAGAAGATGATTGGGGAGAATGTCTTTGTAGTAACGTAAATGTGGCTAGACGAATACAGATACGTTTAGTCTTGTTACGCAAGTCAGGCAGGTCATGGTCTTCCGTAGATTTTTCAGGTATGTGAAAAGTGGCGGCTTAGAATTGTTACTCTAAGAGACAGAAGTATTAATCAAACTGAGACGATTTAGTTGTTGTAGGTCATCTTGTACCGAGGAGACCAGGAATAACCACTTTTCTTTCATGAGGAAAAATTCAAGAATTATCTACCTAGCCATGAAGAAGAAGAGATTTTTATTTTTCAGTATATTCCCCATTTGTGCCACTTTCTTTCCAGTTGTTCTAATCCATTTGGGATAAAAATTCTGGAAGCACTTCAAAAAAATCGTCAAAAATCGTATGAAGAAAATCGCCTTCCTCTCTGGGTTCTACCGCGCCATATTACGCATCGAGGAGATGATACCATGTTCATGGTCATTGGGAGAAAGAATGGAACTGCTTTGTCTTAAATACTGAACCTTGGTGTTATTTGAATGGACAAGATAGATGGGATTAGATGGTGTGGTGCAAGGGTGAAAGAGCTCGCTTTAGAACGCCATGCAGCTAATATTATAGAAGCCTTTTCTGGGTTCTATCATTTACTCCATGACAGAGATGTGCTAAGCTCTTGTTAATAAATAAATACGCATTGTATTAGACAGACGTAAGAGTGAAAGACAGAATTGACAGTTCGCTTTAGAATGCCATTTAGCTAATAATTCAGTGGTTATGTACAGGTAGCCGGTCACCATCGGCTTTTATCAGAGGCAACTTAACGTCCCACAGATAAAGGCGATTCAGAGAGCTGTTTTACAATAAGATAAAGCTTGATTGCACAATTGAAAACCAACAAAAACCTTCTTAGAAGCTACGACAAAGAATCTTAAGTGACTCGCGTTATTTGCGAATTTATTTTCTATCGAGCATGTGTTGGTGATTCGTAAGAGACAACATATTAATCCAAATCAAAAATATAAAATTAAGCAGTTAGAAAATCACAGGTTATTCACTTATTTTTATTTGTAGCCTCTCATGGTGTGTAATAGAACCCCCTAACGAGAAAGGACTATACATTTAGTTCGTTAAAGGTTATCGCGAGGGGTCAGTAAAGGATTCGCCTTGAATAGAACAAAACGGGGCAAATCATCGATTAAACTGTAGCAGGCACATTTACTAAATTGCTGTTGTAATTTTCTTTATTGCCGGCCCGGCTAATCTTATTGCCAGATTCTTTTCGTGGCGAGAAAAAAATGGGCCGACGCAAGAAACAAATTGGTGCGGGAGAAGATTCCTTTTTTAAATCTGCCCATTTTCATAAATTCGAGCGAGGGTTTACGACCGAAACCGCAGTTTCATTTAACCTAAATAATAAATGAAAAGTGAAAAATAGTTTTGCCAGAATTTTTTTTCTTAAAATTTCGATGATGTACTCGAAACGAGTCAATCGGTGATATTTATAAATTTAGAAAATCGAATGGACTCGGGTCATTTAACGTCGAACCACGAAATAATTCAAGATTAATTAAGGTAGACGCGGTTCGAAACGACTGCTCCGATTTAATAAACAATTTTCAGAGTCGGTGGATTTTCCCGCAGAGCAGCAGACAGTTATTAATGATTTCTACACCATGCCGGTGGCGTCTTCGGGAGTATAATTTATAATCCGTTTAAATTGTCTCTTACTTGAACGATTACAAGCTTAAAAGTTAGACATTTATTATTTAATTTATTCATGTTCTGTTTTATTCATTGCATTAAAAAAAGATAGTTCCAGAGTAATAAAAATTATCACTAGAAAAAAAAACTTTAATCCTGTTAATCATGAAATTTAAGACAAAAAGTTTTATGACAATAACAAGACAAAATGAATTGGCCATTAAAAAAAATAGAGAATACCAGATGAAGAGGCAAATATACTTATAATATGTTATAGTTTCAGGAAGAAGAGGTATCTTTAAGCTTTGGAAAAGAGTACCCAAGAGTTGGAATGTAATCCTTAACGAAAAAGCATGGAAGAAGTAGCTATTAGTCGAAGATAGACTATAACCACAAACGTGGTATTCGGTAGAACGTCGCCAGCGACCACCTCAGATATCACATCTGCTTGGAAAACTCCAAAAAATAGAGCGACGTACACCCTCAAAGGCGACTTCGCCATCATGGTGCTGAGTTTAACCTCCCAACAAAGTTGCATGAGAATGTGCCGAAAAGAACATCTGCACATTGCATCATCCATCCTGTTGGACTTGTCTCAAACAAAAATGATAAAAGAAGGGGGATGACTTATCCTTTACTTTCAACTTTATCAATTTTACAAGACCTCGTCGGGACACTACACTATAAAATTAATAAAACCACAAAGGACCCAAGTAGCAATTTCTTTGCTTGTACTTAGCTAGTTTTAGCTTTTAGCCAGAGATTGCTCTCAATGCACCCTTTACATGGAATGAGATTTTAGCCCTTGTCCGCCACTACTTATATTTTTTGGGAATTGACGAAATTACGTTCTTTCTTTTAATAAATAAAATTTTGTTAAAAATAAAGAGAGGATACATAATATAACCTGTGAGCAAATAAAAATCAGATTAGAGCAGGCGGTGCAAAGAAAATGTATGTCTGTGATTAAATAAAAAGTCAATAAATTTGACAGTCCATGAATGTATTACATTAACTAATTCAGTTATCACAGACATACATTTTCTTTGCGCCGCCTACTCTAATCTGATTTTTATTTGCTCACTTTTTATATCCATAAATGTATATCATTCAGAATAGGGGAAAATAACTACAAATTGAATTTAGAAATTTGACGTGTAGCGAAATTCTAATCAGTGTTAAAACATTAACTCAAAAGTTTGTATGATCAAGTAACATTTAGGACAATTTTAATAAAGAAACATATAATAATTCAGTCAAATTATTAAAGAGCATTATCTAGACAAATATAAAATTTTAAATGTAATTGCAGATTACTTCAGGTCGATATACGAGATAATACAAAACAAATTCAAAATAATTTTATAACGGGAAGAAAATAGCATTTTGTAAATCAAGTAAAGCAGTTGTTAGTTTCTAATGACATAACAAATTGGCAATTAAATTAATGTTTTCTCACCAAAACCATGGTACTAGATACTAAGAGACGGACAGATTTTTGGTATTTCTTCACACACTAAAACATTCTGTGAATGTTAATTTCGCCTTCGGACTCTGAGAGTCTCCCAGTGGGGGATGTATACTATCACACGACTACTGGCTATGTGACATCTATCGGAAAACTTAGTGTATCTGATACCTATCGCAAAACTCAGTTACCTTTTATATCGTTTTAGACCTGAAAGTCCAATTACGAAAAACCTTGCATATGGAACTCTTGACCTATGAGTCATCGTGATTTTCCTGGATCGTTTGCTTTTGGTTACGTTTTCATAAGGCGGTTTCTTTGATGAATCACATCAAGTTTAGTCCTGACTCATAGCTACAGGTCGGTGCCATATATTTTGCGCGGTTCAAATTCTAATGCAACGGCAAAGTTTATGCTCTATCGGACAAGTCCCGCAGACACTCCTGGCGTGTTAGTTGAGTATTGCCGCGAACTAAGTCGTAAATGTGGCTCGTATAGCATCGTAAAACAATTACAGTCGCACAGTAAAATTTAGTTTTCACAAAGTGGAGTGATTCCGTAACTCGTAGTGCTGATCAATTGTACCCTGACCTTTGGATTTGCCGTATAATTGCGTCAGAACCATATAGGCGTAGAAGAATAAAATTTCCTGGCAAAATTACGAAGAAAAAATATATAACTTATTCATTTAAAATAACGCATCGAGCTGCGAGCCTGCGATAACCAGGCGCGCCGCTGATGAGATGACGTCGACTTATATTTCACCGATCCTTGCTCATAGCCTTCGAAAAAGCATTTTTTTTTGATGCGGCTGTGGAATTTATTAAATTCATGTCTTAATAAAGGGGCCATGTTCATTATGAGCGAAAAGATACAAGGAGACTAACACAGTAAAGATTACTCAGATCGCTATCTTACTGTAATGGCAAAGATAGAGCACTGACAGGAAGCAAATGGGAAAAATTATACGGACGAGTGGAATATATCGAAAATGGATCAAGCGTTTACAACAAAAGTTACATATGAGAGATTTGAATAAAACCTAATGCTGCACTGGTTATTCATCGATTATAGAAAGATACGATTCACTAAAGAGGTGGAGGAATTGACATGAGGGATAAAAAAAAGAGGATAAAAGAAATACTAAGAAACAATAGAAATAGTTACAAAAGAAATCAAAGAGATAGTAGTGCAAGCAAGAAAAATGGACAAAGAACGAGAAACATTGCTTCGAAAAAGTCAAATGTTTTCTGAAAATTGAGAACTATTGGTGAAAGTCAGAACGAAGGAAAAAGTGATAACATAGCCAAGGATAACGTAATATTCTGAATTCCTAAACATAATCCGAGAAGGGAACCAAAATTTCATCATGCGGAAATGTTTGATGTGGATGGAAGATCAATAAGGGAATTATTAATAATTTTAGTTATTGGTGAAATTTTTCGAATTGGTGTTTTCATTAGTTGTAGTTTCGTAGGGGGTCTTGTTTGAATCTGGAAATTTTGATTACCACAATTAAGGTGATTGATAAGTAGGTGATTAAAAGGATTGAAATTATTATTGCAGGAAAATTAAGAAATTTATTTAAAGATAAAAGGGAAAAAATTGATTTTAAATTTTCTAAGATTAGATTTCTCGAGTTTGTGAATCATTGATCGATTATGAATGAGGTGGGAATTGCTAGGAGAATTGTTGATAGTATTAATAGCAAGGGTAGAGGAATATTTAAATTTTTCATTCGAGGTTATACTCGTCATATGCATAAAGATTATGATTAGGAGTAAAATATAGGAATATCAGAAGGTTAAGTTTATTCATCCTGTAATAAGGGCGATTAGAATGGATTGAATAAGGAGGAGGAGACCCTTAGAAAGGGGATGTTTTACTAGAGGCAGTAAGATTGCGGGTAGTAAGGACACTGAAAATATTATTATCATTTGTTCAGGAAGTAGTTTATAATAAAATATTAATTTTGGAGATTAATGATGAAGGAAAGGTCCTTCCTGAAGTTTTAAAAGATATTTTTATTTTTGGTTTACAAGACCAATATTTTGTGATTTAAATTATTAAAACTAAGGGCAATTATGTCGGGTGCATCCCTTTTTATGTATTTAGTAGGGCTATTTTCCTTTTGCTTAGGCCGTAAGCACTTGCTTTTGATACTTTTGAGGTTGGAATTTGTTGTGGTGGCTTTATTTTTGAGACAATTGGGAATTCTACTTTTTGATGGTTTTTTTGACTATAAGAGTGTGTGGGGCCCCTTGAAAGAATTGCAAGGAACTCGAAGAGGAGGCAAAATCAACTGATACCAACTAGTTATCTGAAATCTGAGGTCGCTGATTTACAAACCAAAATGTTTACCAAGAAAGAGAATTACATTTTGGTCTACTGTTTAAGAAGCAAAATAGAAATCTCGATGAAGTAAGTTCGTTTTCTTCAAATATCCATAATATCCGTAATAAAAAGTTCCAGCAGCCATTAGTACTTCTTAATCTCGTAACTGGAACCTCATTAATTTTCTTTCTTCTACTGGAATTTAGCCTGGATCATACGAAATATATTCAAGGCTAAAAATATCGCGGTTTTATCACTTTGATCATATGAGACCTCAATACATCGACCACAAATTTGCATTGTTACAGCAACAGGTTGAATAACTAGTAATATCTTTGGAACCGATATGGTTCCAGCCCGAAAACGCAGAAGTATTCTATTTTACTCACACTTTGCTGTTCATGTCCGAGGGTACAGTTTTAAGGAACATGTTTGGAAGGGTTAAAATCTTAATAAAGAATAGGAATGACGGGTAAACGAAGAGATGAAAATGGCTCTGGATAATTTACCCACTATACGGATAATAGGGTCCAAATAGCAAGTGGTTCGGTCGTGTGATTACTGGAAGAAAATAAAAGCAGAAACAAACCAGAAAGAGCTGAAAGAAGTCCTAAAGAAAATAGGCATTGAAATATGTATATAAAGATTAAGTAATCTACTTATTAAGAAAGATGGAAGAAACAGTAGGCCGATCTAAAACCACAGGTCAAGTTAAGTGAACGATCAGTCTGCACAAGATCGTCAAGTTAACGGACCAACCAACGATTGGGCCAAGGTCTGA
This sequence comes from Dorcus parallelipipedus, assembly GCA_958336345.1. Lineage (NCBI taxonomy): Eukaryota > Metazoa > Arthropoda > Insecta > Coleoptera > Lucanidae > Dorcus > Dorcus parallelipipedus. Next base: position 38,722,611 of record OY284482.1, on the reverse strand, counting down.
CCAATTTGACTTACTGCAGCTCATGACAATATGCAAATATTTTATTTAGAACAAGAATAAGCGATTTCATTATCAATCACATTTAATTCAAAATGTAAAGTAGCTAGTTTACGTTATGAGGATGGGGGCGGTAGAATTATAAAGAATATAATAAAGGTAAGGAGAGAAGGAACAGGTCTAAAGAAAATTGGATGGAATCGACGGAAGAAAATCTAAACAAGAACTAGGAAGTAAAATAATAATCAAGAAAAATAGAGGAAAATACTTCTGAAGACACAGCAAATGTCAAATACATACATTCTATTACTCGAGTGACATATAATATGTATGACAGTACGGCCATAAAATAATTTTAAGAGCAAAATTTCGCTATATGAGATATTTCATCCAGATTTACGAGCAATCTAGAACACTTTACAACAAGTGCTTCAGCGCAGCATTCTCATTTCCGATCGTAAAAGCCAGGCGCGCGATTACGACATGCATACAGAATGAAACGCGAAGGGAGATTTAATAAACGCGATTTGAACATTTACAACGCGATTTTTCCAATTGGGTTTCGCTCGCGAGTGTACCTGAAAACCAGAATTGCCTTGCTTACCTATTGTCCAAGTTTGTCGAATGCGAATCTGTTCTCGAACGAGCGTCTCTCCTATGTTCGAATAAAATCACCGACAAATTACTTTCTTGTGTTTGAAGTTCTCTAGAGACTTTCACGTAGAGGTATGAAATAGTCGCCAGTGGTGCAGCATACCTGGAACGATGAGAAGATGTTAGTAGAGGACAGGGTCCAATCTTTTTTAGCTTTCTTAATAATCGAAACCTACACCTGTTTTTGCTTGAAAAAGAAAAGCTGGGTTTTGGAAAGTCTGCATTTTTTCATTACATTCTTTAATTAATCCGATACATATTTTCCTTACAATACTTTGATACCTGTCGGCGTCAGTTGCGATAAGAGCGAAGTTTTTTCCCGCGTAACTCTATACTTGACACATTTCTAAATCACTTCGGAATTTTATCTCTGCAACCTGAGATTTCCGTTTCGTTTTGAATATACACATTTTCTAAGGTAGAGCCTCCTTTGTTTCAATTAATACGTGGGAACTTAATTTTCCTATACAGAATTTTTGAATTCATTTTCTGTTGGAGTGGTTCCTCTTATTACGTGAATGCAAGGAAGTCAAGTTAGCTCATTTCTGTGGGTTTTTGAGACAATTTTTTTGATCTAGGTAAGCACTAAAAGTATTAGGTCTGGTTATCAGAAAACAATTTCTTATTTTTGTGTTAGCAAATATGAATTGGCGAGCCCTCACGCGGAAATAATTTAATTCAAGAATTAATTGTGTGCTCAGCTGATAAACAAACAATTTGCCAGGAGTTTTCTTTATATTAACCGAAAATCAGCACCGCATTCTCAAATTCTGGCAGAGAAGAACAAACAGCACTTAGCAACACAAATTTGCTGCGTCTGCTTGTTTCCATGGCGGAGTGTAATTATCCCAGTGTACACATTAACTCAATTCTGCAATTTCATAATCTTCAACGTACAGTCTCGCTAGCTACTAACAAATTCATGCTTCCAGATTACCAAGAGCTGCGATATTTCGCTTAACAGCATCAGCTCGGAGTCGTAATTATCCTTGTCGTTTCGTTATCAAAGAGCATTTGTCGCGCGCTATTGAGTTTATTCGTCCTCGTCCTAGATGGATACGTCTCAGCGAAAGTCCAATAATGACAAAGTCGAACCCGACACAAAAGGGCTTGTTCTTTTAATTAAGGCGGCATTTCCGCCAGATTTATCGCTCCTAACAGATATTAATGATGCCGCCGGCGTTGCTCTCGAATAAAACACGACCCTCCAGAGATGAGTTGTTATTAAAACAATAAAACAAAGGGGACGCGAATAATTAATCAACGGGATCGCGCCGCGCCACTATTAACCGCCATAAATAATATTTATCCTGGCAGGAGTGAGTTATGCTTACGAATTAATTTTATTTACACGGCGAAGCTTATCCAGAGAGTGAGATTCGATGTTGCTGCTCTTTAAGCATAAATCTTTACATTGTATAGTAGAATCTATTTATACACCGATATCGTTGATGGTAGGACTATTTCCACCATTTGTTAGCAAGGAGGGAACATTTATTATGGGCGACTTCAACGCAAGAGTGGACAACAACGGCGAAAATTGGAAGGAGTCATAGGCAAAAAGGGGAAGGTCACATAAATTCAAACAGGGAAAGACTAATAGAATTTTATAACGACCTAATTGTTGCTAACTCGTTTTTCAAACATAAAATAAACAACGGTCGTACGTTTTTCCAGTAAGGCCATACCTTTGAAAAAAAATCCTTTCGGTAAGTCTTCAAAAAAAAAAAAACTCCTCCACCGTTTCTTTCGGGTATTCATCCGAAGAGAAACGGCGGCGTCCGCGCGAGTGCTTTTTTAATTCAGGAAAGAGATAATAATCACTCGGGCTGTAGGGTGAATCTACCATCTCTATAAAACCGCACTCCTTGATTATTTCTCGGACTTGGCGAGTTTTGTGAACTCTGTAATTGTCATGAAGCAGCCGAATTTTTTTATCACAGTTCTGGGGCCTATTTTGCTGTATAGCAGTTTTCATCTTTCTGATTGTTTCCTTAAGGATCCTCCTGTTATTATAGAATCCTTCTCCAAGTATTCAATTAATAAGATTCCTTCCATATACCAGTCAGTTTTTCTGATGACGAATTCTACGTACTTGCTTTTTTTAGCGGTGGACCCACTGCACGGCTACTTGTTTTGTCGGTGGGTCCCAGTGATAAACCCACATCTCAACACCTGTTCTAAATTTCAAAAACAAAAAACTATTTGGAATCAGCCACAGCACCCAACTATTCTTCACAATTTTTTGCTGACATAATAATTTTTGTTCGGGAATAAGCAATTTGGTAAACCAATGCTTTATTAACTGGCAGTCTTTCAATCTGCTAAAACTTTCTTCATGTTTTCCTTGGTTTTTGCTTCAACGGGTCATTCGCATCTTGGGTCATGTTGAAATGGTTGCCTACACCCTACCCCATCGAAAAGGCTTAGACCAGTAAAATATGTCAGCACTTTAATCGTCCTCTGATTCCTTCCTACGTTAAGAATTTGATCACATTGGCCAGCATCATTCGACAGCAAAAATTTGCGATCATCACTTGCTTTCTTCATGGCTTGGTAGGTAATATAAAAACATCCCCTCGTATTGTTACAAAGACAGCTAGAAGTTTATGGAACTATCAAGCCATATGACAACTCCTCCTCGGAGGAACGAGGAAGTGAAAGTAGGAAAGGATTATTTAAGATATAAAACATCGGAAAATTACGATATTCATAAAGAATAAAGAAATAAAACCAAACTAGGAAAGGCAAAGCTGGGAAAACTTTGGACAAACGTTAGAAACACATCGCAAAGACACATATCGTATAAAGCATTAAAGAATCTCAGAATCAAGAGAGAGAAAGACGACGCTGAGTCATATCAAAAGCAAAAATAAAGTGGAAGAAAAAACGGTAATCCGCTGGAAAGAATATTTCGACCAATTTCTAGGACAAGCTTCAAAAGAAAACACAGATGATACAGCAGAAAATAAACAAGAAATTGATTCAAGGGAAGAGTAACGGATAAAGAAAACACGGAAATAGTGGAAGAACAAGAAATAACAATCGACGAAGTAATGAAATAAAAAGTTAAAATTAGGTAAAGAAAATTAGGAGAAATGGCTGTCAACATAATGTTAAAAATGTTTATTTCAGCTTGCAAAGAAAAAAAAAAGGAGTGGAAAAGCATGGTTGGTCATTGATGATAATTGATGATTATAAATAAATAAAGTTGTCTATCATAAGCTATAAAATGTGATGTCAATGGAAAGCTCGTATAAAAGGCTATCCACAAATGTTATAATATATATATGCTATTTCATTTGAAAAAATTGACTAATCTTGCAATACCCGAACTAAACCGTATCGAAATTGATAGTCACTCGATTTTCAAAAATATTGAATGTTTTAAAAGAACAGATGTGTAGAAATGACAATTTGGCAACAGATCGAATATGACCCAATTTTTGCATAAAACTAAAAATAACTGTAAAACTCAAAATAAGTAAAAATAATGTTATATCATTTTCATTGGCTCTTCAAGCGCTAACCAAAACTCCAATAAAATATATACATAGTGTTCCATTTAAATAAATGAATTAAATGAACTACCATGTACAGTTAGAAATAATTTTAAATTATGCTGAATGGAAACCTACACAACTTTTATTAAGAATTTTTTTTGATAGAATGTATAGAAAAGGGCATTTTCGCATTAATTCGGAAGTTTAGAACAGCCTGTATAATACTTTACCAATACTAATCAACGTATATGAGAATTGAGAAATTACTGAAAAGCTTAAACAACGTCTGCAGGCAAATAAAATGAAATATTTAAGGAGAAGAGAACACTTGGAGTCAGAAGAAGAGACAAAATAAAACATATATATAGAAATTGGAAGACAACTTGGAGTTAATGGGGAAAATCGAAGAATGAAACGAAGAAAAGTGCTAAAATTGTTCGTCTTGGTGCTTCTTAGTTTTCGGACGTTAATTTTTCTTGTTGATGCTTTATCCTCGATCAGTGGTGGACATTCTTGGAGTTGACCTTTAGAATATTCTAAATTTCGATTTTTTAAACTTTCACTTCTTTACAACTGATCTGTTAAGTAACTCATCAGTACTGCAACAATAAATAAATGCAATACTTACATGACGAGAAAAATTCCTCTCATATACTCCTGCATATCGTCCGTTAGATTTACGATGCAGATTCCAACGCCCTGGAACGCTGCCATGTATTTCTGCAAGAAAAGAAAACACGTATAATTTTCATGATTATTCAATATGTCTGCCATAAATTGGCGTTGTATTTTCCATATGCACGTATAATTACGTGAACGTATAATAAAAGAAATCAATATAGAGAGTTCATTGTTATTTAAACAGACTGAAGGGTAAAGTGTTGATTGTATAACGATTGTTTTGCAGAAATGTTGTTTGTACACAAAAGCTACTGTTACATAACTGAAATTGCATTATACAACTCGAGATTATATTACGTTTCTACTAGTCCTATCTATGCGGTAATAACGTGCAGTATTTTTCCAGTAGACTTTTATTTAAATCAGTGAACTTTGATTTAAATTCGATATATGAGGGCAGTTTTTGAAATTCTGATGAAAGGATAAATAGGTATACATACAAAAGGGCACATAGGTATACAAAGGACACATAAGTATATGTACAAAGGATACCTAGGAATTTTTGCGTCACCATGTATCATTTTTTAGAAAGTTTTCTTTTCAACACCTACAAGCCCAGATCCTGTAAGTTTGTCCAGGAAGCGTAAGGCTTATTATGACTGTTTATGTTTATATTACCCATAAAACTACCAATAAACAATAAGCTCTATAACAACAAATGAAAAAGGTTATTTTATGCTGAACGTGTCGCAATTTCTATTACAAATAAAAGTAAAAAAGCAAGCTAAATAATTTAATTCCTTCTCAACATGAACTCCTCTTGTACTTGTAAGTGTCAAGGTCTCCTTTCCAATTATTCTTCACAAGTCTTCTCCATTAGGCATGTTAATAATGCATTGTTTCTGCGATGCGTGATAAAACACTTTTCGTGTTGAATATTCTACAAATGTATTTTACTTTTTTTTCCCTTTTCATCTATATTTTTTCTTGTTTTCTCTTTTAAGGTCATCAATTTAAATCACTTTGTTGATTTAATAATTTTAAGTTTACACTTTTTCTTAATTTGTATTTTAATTTCCTTACGAATCTTGATTCACTTGTACTGCTTAAATTTATTTATCGATTTCTTTTACACCGTTTAACTTGTATTAATTATTTAAAATTAATTGATTCTTTATCAACTTTAATTCTTTAATTTAATTAGTTCTGATATAAGAATTAAATAAATTAATTGTTTTGGCAAACAAACACTTACTATTTGACTAAATAGTGTTTTAACTGTTTCCATGATAGCTGCGTTCAGCAAAGGACATCGCTATGTGGATTTCCTAGCAACCTGTTCATATATTGTTCAAACTTCTGCTAAGAGAAGGTGGCTATGGTTTAAATGTCGTACTGCACTTTAAAAATATAAACAAAACGAATATTTTAAAATTTTATTAAAGAGTTTTAAATGTTAAATTTAAATGAGGTCCATTGTTGACTTCACAACATACGAATATGCGTACAGGGAATGACAAAATCTGTAGGGTGAAATAGTGACGTCACTCCAACTCTCTCAGAGCAATCCTCGCTTTATTAATTTTTATTTGGTGCATAGGACACTCAAAAAACATATTCCTTGAATTTCAGTATACATATTGGGTTCCTTTGACATCCTGGACAAGCTATAAACATTCAGAGAAAAGCCTAACGTTTGAAACAATTTTAAGAGCTGTCCATAATGTATCACTATAAATACAAATCGTTCGTAAAATATTATGCTTTGTTATACTAACTCTAAAAGATAATAGGCATAAGATCTTACGGCTTTTTCATTTAGTTTTTCTCTAACTCCTAAAATAAAGTCTCTAGGTGGGGTGCAAAATATAAAAAAATAACCCTGTACATCCAGCGTTTGCTCATAAATTCAAATACAGTTAAATTAAATGATAACACTCTCAAAATTTTTGAACGGCAAAAGTATCAAACTTAAAAGTTTAGCGACAAGTCGGAACGCAGCCAGTTTTACGAAAACAACGTTGCCAGCCGTCTTTCATTTGCTAGGTTCGCTATAATTAAGGGCCTCCCTTTGAAATAATAACTAAAAAAGAATTGCTATCTGGGTTGAATGATCACCAAAGATCAATCTTGCTTATCAATCGACTCTTTGTGAAGTTCTTTCTTGCATTTTATTGACGTAGATGAAAGAGCCGAAATTGTGCTATAAAAAGTACGTTTTTATTTAAGGTATATGTGGAATCATGATCGAGTGAGGCTCCCTGATTTTTTTCACAAATACGAGGAAACAATTTCCCTGCTCTGCCACGACTATACGCTTTTAAACGAACTCCGAGGCAATAAAAAAGAGTGCGATAAACAGAAACGACGAAACAAAACAGAACGGACGAAATCGTCCGGAAATTTCGCGCGTTGACGTCGTCGTCCTGAAACTCGAAGCGTTGGCTGGACGCTCATAAAACACTTTTTGCTTTCAGGGAGTCCTTTTACCCCAACGTGTTAAAATTAATGTGCTTTTACGTAGACGATCGAACTCCCGTCGTTAATAATGCATATCATTTATGTATCCGATTTGACGACTGCAAACGAAACTTGATATTTAAACAGGGCCGAGTAGATACTCGGCTGGAAGTAGCACTCGAATCAATACTTCTTCAATTATTTATTTAATACAACAGTCACGAGGTCAGGTCGTTTTCAGGATCTAATTAAAGGCTATCTCTGTGCCAGGATTATCAGAATATACACACCGCGATCAACAATGACTTAAGGTTTGCATCTGGAATATTCAGATATAAATAAGAAGTAATAAAACACATTAAACGACTCCAAGAAACAAGTAAATTAACCCTGTATAATGTTGTTCTAATTATATCTATCATAGATCCTAAGTTGTTATGAGTCATCCTGATTTACTTAGCATTTTCGGTCTTTTAATTTCTTGTACTTTTCTTGTTTAATGGCATATCATATTTTCATAAGCAGTGGCCTAAAAAGTTATATTCCTCAATTTCTCGTTTACGAGTATAAAAGCAGTCAAGTCAGGAAAAACCTTGTATAGCGAGCGCACTTAATCACTTCTGCTGCTACTATTATTTCGCTTTATTGTCTTAAACGTTATGAAACTCATAATTCATAAAACAAACCGAACTATTATAAATTATAAATTGAAATTAATTTAATCAGCGTAATAATTAAAGCTATTGGACACGACACGGCACTCACTATAATTAAAACGATTAATTAAATATTGGAACGTACATTTTTACAAGTAACAAAGAGCTAATAATAATGAGAGCTAGAAGCTTGAAAGGTTCCTTTTGTCTTTTATTATATTTCAAAATTTCTGTCGTTTAATTTCGACTCAAAGCTGACTAACAATAATAATAAGTCTGAGATTTCATAAAAGAAGCTCTTAAAAAAAGTTCCTGTCTGGAAGAAACGAAGAATGAATGAGATAAATGATTGCAGACATAAATAAACTATAGTGCAATTGTAGTAAGAAACTTAAAACTAATGAGAAACTGTAATTGAATCAGATTCTACAGTTTCAAGTTTCTTATTCGATAGACGTTCTCAAAGTAAATAACTTATAAGTTATTTCACCGTTCATTAGTTTTTAGTGAACGAGTTATACGTCCCAAAGTTAAAAGAAGTTTTCACTCCTTTGATCTCGTTTCATTTAAAATAAATACAAAATCAAATCAAAACTTTCTGCGCGTGCAAAGTGCGCATATATTTAGTATTGAATTTCTCTTAATTTTTTTTTTGTCAAACACAAATGAAAATTTATGTAACATATATATTTATTCCTAAAAATGTCTTTTTAGGTTAATTAAGAGCACGCAGTTAAAAGAAAGAGCTTAGCCATTGTAATTTCCTTTTCATTAGGAAAATGGAAAATGAGGACAAATATTTGCATTCTTATATTCTTATTTTCGAAGCGAAAGAGGAAAATAAAAACGTAATCTTTTTGTTATTCTTGCGAACGCCGTGGTATCGCAGGCGGTGATTCGGTTAAAAAAAATCTTCGAAACAAAACGCAAAAGCATTATAAAAGCAGTTTCACAACATGATCGTAATTAACGTCTGAAACGAAACGACCTATTTGCCCTTTTAATGGACGCCGAATGAAGCCAGCTTTATCAAAGCTTAGAAATCAAAGTTATAATTAAGACTAAAAATTTTAGAACTAATAAGTTTTTGAGAATGAACTCAAGGACCTAATTTAGTATCCGTAAGGGACGAATAACTGAGAATTTAAGTTGATAAGAAATGATCCCAGATTTTCCAAATATGACAGTTGAAGCCTTTTGTTTATGTATCCACAAGTTGCTATCCGAGGCTGCTGATGCTGTTTTCCTCTGAATACCTCTGCGAGGCTTCTTTCTGCACTTGCTTACATCAAATCAAAATATCTAGTACGTGGAGAGTGATTTAAAATATGTATTATTAGAGTTGACACCAAACATTCAAAAATTTGTCAAAGACAAACACTGTCGACCTTCTCGTTAATCTATGTAGTATTGAAGATAATAAGACAAAAAAAATAATAAAAAATGTTATTTGTTTTAAAACTTTAGTATTGTCTGCGAAGGGTCCTCACAAATATTCGTAGTATTCTTTTTTAATATTTATAAAAATAAAATCATTATAAAACATCTCAATCAATTGTAAAGCATAGAGGGTGGGAGGGTCTGGTCTCATACAATAGTGTATAGTATAAAAGGGGTCGTGAACCTTAAAAAGTTGAAAATCTGTTCTAAAGTATGAGTGCGGTCACATTGTTAGGTATTGTATTTTCCGAAACCTGGCGTGCTAACCAAAATCCAATAGACTTTATGTTATGAATTATCAGAAAATAATGTATAATCCTTCAACCAGCAGGTCCGAATGATTGAGAAGCAGATTTATGTGTGTAATCAAAATTGGCTATTTCTAACACTTTTCTTTTGAATTTTCAAATAGAACATCTTACGTTCTATGACTTATGACAATGTTCAATATCACAAACTATTACGTATTTACGGAAATACAGAACATCTTTAAAAGTAACATCCATATTCACGTGAACCGAATCAATAAATAATATTTCATTCAGTTACAATTTAAAACGACTACTATTGTTTGTCAATTTTTAAACAGTGTTGGGTTGGGCTTGTTAGGTTTCCAAAAAATCAGAGCACAGGCTTCTTTATTAGGTAAATAATCATCAACTGCCAATACTTGGACTCTTTGCGAATGGTGAGGGTATAACTGATATTCTTAAAATTTGCCAAATGGCATGCGTAGTTGTGTTTAAACCTTTTTCTAAAAGAATTCTTCTTGTACTGCACTGCAAGGACTGCGCAGTGCAAGGACCGTGCAGTGTAGGTGCTTCAAATCTCGCCTATGCAGCGTTTAAAGAATACTTTCGTTTTGTATACAACGGTTTGGAAACCACTCTGCATGGAGTCGCTTTGCCTCTGCCAATTTTCCAATTTGTTCATAATTTTATTTCATCGTATATATTAGTTTTATTTATTCGTGTATTCGGTAAGAGTAATTTTGGTTTTCTTTTAATTAATTAAGTCGTAAACGAGTCGTCTTCGAAATTAAGACTAAAGTGTCCCATATGTTTACGAGAAGAATTCAGATTCAACGTTCGGTAAGCCGAAACAATTCAAGACATATTAAAAACTAACAGAAGCTTTAATGTACGGAATACCGTTTCTTCTCTCTTGGAATTGATTTTGATAGTATTGTTTTTACTGATTTTTATTTGCTCACTTTTTATTTCTCTGTCCAATATTTGTTCGTGTTGCTTATTTTAATAATTGTGGGTAATTTGTACTAACTTACCTTTAATATTTAATATTGTTGCATTTTCATTTTGTTAAATTTTGTATTATTTTCAACTATAACATTTTGAATTCTGTTTTGGAAACTATTTTTCTCTTGTAAACTTATGTATTTTATGTAGGTACGTTACATTTTATGGTTTGATAAAACCATAGAGTCCGGCCGTTACATAATACACGCTATGGCCATCCCCACAACTGGCGCTGTAATCGCTGCTATTATGGCCCCTCAAAGTAGGGAGGTTCGTCAGTTACTGACAATTATATACACGTCATAAAGTAATTACGTTAATAAAGTAAGTGTAACGTGTGGCGCATTTAACCCAAACAACAACAAACAAGAATATTCTCGAACACGTGATGTTTAAACACTGCTTCGAATAGTTCTGTTTCATCACGCAGTGTGGCGTAACGATCGCTGGCGCTAGCGGATACATCAAATGCACGAAACTATTTCTGTGTTTAAATAAACCTCCATGGAAAATTTGAATTAACTAAATATAATTTAATAAAATGTCAATAAAGCAATGTTGTTGTTTTAATAGGCAAACATCGCTTATTATGTTAATAGAATTTTGGCTGACGCCTTGCAATCCCGAATATTTGATGGATCGCATTCCTTTAAGGTCTGCTTTAATAAATCACGCATAAAATGTAAAGGGTTGGTCTTTGTCGTAACCACCAATCAGATATTTTTAATGTGAGTTTCAGAGGACATCTATGTTTCGGTTTGTGAATCAAGTTAAATGAAAATCATAGCTTGCGAATAATACTTTTGTAGGAAATATTTTATAGTTTTTCTTTTAGGAAAAAACGTAAACCTTTTGTAAAAGGATTATATGACACGGGGCTGTCGTCATTATTTATGAAAATTTATTTAGAAAAAAAATATTGAATTCCTGTCAAATTTTGCTACAAATATATGTTTTAAAATTAAAATTATTAGCTTTTAAACTATTATATTTCAGCTGCAGCCCCGTGTAGAATATGATGTTTACTAGACAGGACAATCTCGACAATCTCGAAGACGTTAAAGGATTTCGCTGGCAAAATCTTCGATTTTTGAAAATAGAGAACCCATATAATCCATTCCTTATTTATTTGTTATCGCTGTATGCCGTGAAAGTCTAATGAGAATGTGGTAGTCATGTATGTAACTAAATTTTGACAAGCGACCGAGGGGGTCGTTCTCTTGGAACGTTAAAGAATGATTTCGCGGCCTTGGTATACAAATAAATGTTATTTTTCGACATATATGATAACGTAGAGCTCACCTTCTTTATTTTACCTGTTCTAACTTTATTAATTATGTCTTTAAAACCTTGATTAATTCTTTTAATACTCCTTGTTTCTCCAGAGTAACCCAGTTTAACGTAATTAGGATTTGTCAAAAACCTTTTCCAAGTAAATAACAAATTTAATTTCTTTCTCGTCTACTTGTGGAAGGTTATTCCTCAGTTCTTATCAAGGTAGTTCATTATTTGAGTATTTCTATCTTTTAAATTTAATTCCCTTTCCAAACCGAGATGAAAATTACTAACTATATAATTGTTCACTGGGTGTATGATTAGGTATATTAAAAAGAATATTTCGCATCAGCACTGGACTCCGCGAAACTTTAGTAGAATAATCTAGTTAAAAACACATTTGCACGACACTCCATAGCATTCACTCTTAATTTCCTGTTCTAAACGACGATATTAGCGAAGTGCATTAACAGCTTCGAGCAGTGTTATTTCCCGGCACGCAAACACAAAGTTCCGGGCCGCACAATCGGAAACTAAAGCCGCAGACACCATAATCGTTTAATCCTCGACCCATATACCGGAAGAAAAGTTCCCGCAAGCAGAATCGGATGCAGCTTCTGGATAATGAACGTCTGAAAGTTGCATTGAGGTCCTTGGACATTAAACCGCGGGCTTTTGTTCGAAATGACATCGTTCCGAAGATATTTTAATAATGCAACCAGAACAATATTCTATTGTACTCGTAATGATTTCGTTTTTCTATTAGTTGCAAAAGTTTTCGAATTGATTTAGCAAGAAAATTTTCTTTGAAAGAAGATGTAAATCCAGGGAACCTAGTTCACAAACTGGATATCAATGAAAATGTTTAAAACGCATTAGCAATTAGTTGGTAACAATCGTATGTCGCAGAGTTAAAACTGAATATAACCTGTCTTTTAAATATCATGCATGGCATAAATCATAGAATAACAATTACTACTCACTCACAAATTAACAAATTTTTTATATAAGATTCACAGAAAGACAATCTCTATACGGGATCAATTTGTAATGCGCCCACTAATTAGCCTGGTTTATTGACTGTTACGTACAAGTAAACAAACAATAAAAATGTACAAACAAACCCCACTTAACATTTATGGCCAATTTAAATAACTGCCCCGTGGCTTCCGAAAGGTCGCACCGCTGGTTAGTAATATTATCTGCACTACGGGTCTGACTGCTACCTGCTATTGTCTATCGCGGCCGCCTACGAGTTATTCCATTGCCCTAGATTTTCTGTTTACAGTTGAACGACCCTCCGGAGAACCCGCTATAAAGAATAATACCTTTAATTATGGCGCGTGATCGTCGTGAATAGGAGACTACGTCGTGATAACCCTTTCTCTTGGTGGAGCAGTAAATAACTCTTTAGAACAAGGAATTACAATAAAACGACAATTAACTTTAATTAATTATTTATTGCAAAAAAAAATGGGAAAAACTCCTGATATCCGTCTCTGTGGGATTGGGTAAAACCCTTGCGTTTGAAATCAACACAACTAAACAAAAATTACGATTTTCAGAAAGTACAGTATAAATCGCTTAACAGATTTCACCTTCGAATGTCGCCGCGATCGATTTTCTTTCGATTCACACCGTTGGTGGTTTAATGTCTACACAGATATTTGTTGGAGAGCTCTGCTCCTTAATTAGATTAATAATTAATTGAATTTCAAATTAACTCGAGTTTTGGTAGAAGTGTTCGTCACTTCTGATCGTACTCAAAGACCCGTTCTGTTTAATAAACCAACGCACAAGGTGTCACAGTAGGACCACAGTGTACTTAATTAATGGAGTTAATTAATGAATTAATCAGATGTTTTGGAGATGTTTTGCAGCCTTCAGCGATCAATTTGCAAATCAGTAGCAATCACCTGTTTTTCAGGGACTCCCGTGGGAGGTTGGGTACCTATCTCTAGCTAACCTGCTTGATAAGGGTGGCGTGTAGTGAGCCGAACTTCTTCTACTCCGCCAACAGAGCGTTAATTAATTGCTTTGAGGGCAGTACTCTCTACTCACTTGCCTGTTTTCCAGGACCCTCTGTCTGTCGCTCTCTCGCCGTCTAACCTAGCTAATTAATTTATAGCGCAAGAAATTAGTTTGACTGGTTTTTGCACTCCACTATGGGTGGTTTTGGCATTGCAGTCTCTAGGCAGTCGCTTCTAATTAACCGACAAATCTCTGCGCAAAGATCACAGTTTGACCCAAACACATATACACGTGTGAAAGAAACTTTGTTAAGCAGATGGCTAGGAATATGTAGTTCAAATGGTTTGGTTTCATGGTTCCACGAAATTCATAGTGACAATTAATTGTCTTGATTTGTGAGTTAAATTGTAATTGTAGTTACAAATCGAAAAACAACCTTTAGTGTTTCCAATTTGCCGGAGAAAATCCCCAAGGGTAGAATGTTTTCTAAAAGTACACTGTATGGAATTCCCAGGTAGATGCGGGGAATAGTCAATTGTTGTTAGTTGATTAAATTACAGAATTGTTCTAATGACGAAAGAAACAATGACCAGTACATTTTTCTAAGATGAAGGTCACTAGTGAGTTTTAATACTCGCTGAAATGTAACTAAAAATAGTTTTATTAAAGTTATCTAAATGCAATGTCAATATGAACCGTATTGACTCTTTAGTATAATTAATGCAAATAAAATTGTCCCTACGCAGTTATTACCACCAAAGGTGCGCTGAAGGAAACGAATAAATGTCAATTACCTAAGCCGTCTCACATCCGCACTGTTTCACTTTGATTAAAGCACTCGCGTCGCGACGCACGCGTTTGTTTTTAATTGCCCTTCTTAACACACTGTATTTAAACCGTACCGAAATAATGATTTAACTAAAATGAATAAAGACTACGAACGCAACTAAGCCAAATTGGAAATGAACTCGACCGTTCTCTTTAAAGCGCCAATGGTATCTGCTTGTTTCTTCGCGTCCCCTAATTCCACGAAAACAATTAAAACACACCCTCGGACTTTGCAGCGAAATTCTGAAACCACTTCGACCAATCATAGGCGTAGAATTTAATTCACACGCACGCCTATTCCAGATGCCCAACAATGTATCACTTATCAGGAATCTTCGCTGTCGTCTGGAGCAAACGCAGCCCCCATAAATTTTATTATTCAAGTGTAAGAGCTGACATTTTTAAGGTACCTGTTGCCTGACTGAACGGGACCAGACTCCAGCGAAGGTCTCAACTCGCCATGTAATTTGATATCTTTAAACACATGGGCCATTTATCTGCAATTTTTAACGCGACAGAATGTGTACAAAATCTAAGAAACCAATTTAAACGTCAGATAGATTTGTTTTATGACGTCTGTGCATTCATAGTGCTTCGAATGTCACCAGGTTTGGAAAAGAAACAGATAAAAATAATACACTCTAACTTAAGAGTAATTCGATATGGTTTTTCCGCTAACGTACAAATACCTGCGATTTCAGCGTGACTAAATTTTGTACAGAACTTCGAAATAGCCAGATAAAGGTTATTCTAACAGATTTACAACTAGCCGAGGGTGGTCCACTCTGAAAGGAAAAACGTGGCGCCTCGGATTGTTGGCCTACCGCTCGCAAAAATACCGCTGCAAACTCCGAGAATCAGGTCATGTGTTTGTTATTTGAAATTAGACATGTAACAATCTATTTTATTTTGAAAACAATTGCTGCGCCCCCTTCAAATTCTTGCAGAAATATCATGCGATAAGGCTAGAGCTGAACATCTTTAGGTAATGATTTGTGGTACGTTCCCACAGAAAGCTCAATCTGTTGTGATAATTGGCGGATAGAGGTGTAAAAAGCATTTTTCTTTATGTCTTGTAGCTTCAATAACCTCGGCAGTACATTTTCGAGTTTGACCTGTTTTTTCTTCGGAAAAGACCTCCACTTTCACGAAACAACTGTACACACCAATGCAGGTTGTCTTCAAGTGTTTTGTGGTCAATAAAAATATCGTCTAAGCTCTTCCAATCAGTATCATACTCAGTATACCCATGCTCCATCAAACTATTACGAAAATAACTTTCAATCACGAATGTTTTCTGCTCTAATGTAAACACCATTTTGTAATGCAATAAATGTAAAGTAAATGAATCCTGAAAGTAACTTATTTCTGTATAAAACCAACAAATAACGCAAATAAAAACGAAAACACTCGACAGTTGACAGGACGAATGACATTAGTGACAATTCCTTTCGCGGTGAGCTTAAGCTACTACATGCCTTTATGAAAACAAAAAATTTCCATAGCTAATGCTACCAGAATATTAAATGAACACATTATACTTTCTACTAGGTTTATTTAATGAATATATCTGAAATGTTAAATCAAGAAATCAGCGATGTTTTTGTTTTACTAAAGACAATCACTTACACCGGATCGAACCCCATTTACTTGAAAGAGTTTCAAAGCGAAAACAAAAGAATACAAAGTGAGCTGCTGCTTAAATTTAAAACATTCGTGTTACTCGAAGCAATAAATACACTCTTCGTCTTTTCGAATAAATAGCGCTCACTTTTCTCCTTCCGCCGTAGACTCTGAATTATATTTCCGAACTTCTTCGCAGCATCGTTATTTAAGCCGGTGAATTATCTCGTTGTACCGTTAACTTCAGATGCGAAAGAGTGCGCACTCAAAGCCGACCTTCGGAAGTTCGAATTTACTGCAGTTGAAAATTTAAAGGCGATTTACGGTCGGCCATCTTGGGTCGCCACAAACTAAAATTTCAGGCTTCTTCCACTTGCATGAATAAATAATGCGATTCTAGACAGGATTTGTATCGAATATTGTTATAAAATCTGTTACTGATACAGGTTTGCAGGACTTTGAAAAGGAAAGCTTAATAAAGCAGGTAAATCTCCACGCCCACTGTGTATTTAGATTAAAAAAAATATTTACAGATGAAAATAGAAACTTGACAAACATGTAATTACTCGTAGTCAAATCAACGAATATATTGAGAATGGATCATGTATACCTACTGTCACAAAAAAGGAATTAATGGTGTTTTAATCGCACGCGAGATTATAGTCTAACATTGTAATGTGTTTATGTAACAGAATTACACTGTATATTAGGTAAAGGGTCTTCATTCAACCTTCACCGGCAATTAAGTAAGAATATTTTTAGCATGACATTATCGATAATTAATAATGTCAGCTGGAATGTCATTAACTACCACCCGCTAAAGAAGCGGTGGATATTTTATAATAAACCTCTCTATACATAGAACTTAGCGTACATAAGTCAAGCAGAAAATTCCTGTAAAAATAGACCGCTCAGATATATTTAAAAGAGCGTCTGTGTCCATAAAAGTATCGCGACGTAACGTAAACCAACGGTAACGAATCGATATCGAAATGTGTGCAATAATTTCCCTAGCAACGCGTGGATGGCCAATGCTTGAGTTAAAGCTTCGTGCAAGTTTGAACGAGAATGGGCGTGAGGATTATCGTCAGCCGAGGATTAGTGATAATTGCGCAGTCAGGACAAGGGAATCGCTCGTTTTAACTTCGCATTAGTCTTGAGGAATGACGCCCAGAAAATCCAAGGAGCAATTACATAAACTCAAAGAGAATTAAGAAGCTTTAATTTTAAAGGCTGAATTGTATTATCTCTATGAGTATATTCATGCTCCGGTCACTATGTACAAATTGTAAATTCGAATGTTATGGGGCCCGAGAAATTTCAAAAGTGGGAGCAAAACATTATTGAGGGCTGCCACCAATTTAATTGTCGACCGCGGCAACCACAGAGCCTTTTCGCCAGTTTATTTTAATTTATGACCGGAAACTTCCCAGAGCATTTAAAACACCATGCACGAAAGTGCTTCAAAATGCCATTACCTTTTGAAGTTCTCTGCTTTCGGCTGCTGCTAATTTATTTCATTTCTAGCCAGGCGCATTGTTTCTCTTGAAGTTGCTTGAAGCTTAAAATTATTTTATGTAAGACTAACCACCTTTCTACACTGGATATTAAATATTTTCAAGTCTACGATATTTTTAAAAGCCAACTGTTTCATTTTACTTTTCGGATTTATTCAGGTTCTCATTCCAGTCAAAATCTAGCTTTTAGAAAATAATCCGAAGTAATCTAATAAATATCGTTCAAAATTTAAAGTTCACGAGCGTAAAATAAACCGTTTATCAAAGGCAGCACACTCTTCAAGGCATTTCAATTACGCCGTAGCACAAAAAAAAAACCACGCTGAAATCCGTCAGCGTCAAACTGCGGCGATGTTTTCCTTTTGCACTCCAGGGGGTGAATTTATGGAGAAGAAGGCGAGAATTCGCTCATATCTTGGCGTGCAGTTTCCTTATTAGCTCGTGGCTACCCCTAGCACGTCAAATTAGGAGCGCAAGGAAAACTTTATTTAGTAGGACACGGTTTTGACAAAATACATTTATGTGATCAGTGCGTTTCTTCTTTAATATTTTCAAATGAGTCGGCTTTTCCAATTTCTGGAGTGTTTCAGGGAGCAACTCAATATATAGATTTTGGCAGTGGAAAAAGCTTCATTTCCTTCGCCGACCGATGGAAGTTCGTTAACGTGATTTCAGCAGCTTTATTATCGCAGGCGTTGAACTAAAAGTAAATTAATTACGAAGTTTAAGAGCTTCGCACCTACCTATTTGTGGTCTTTCATTGTACACCTACGTGAAACAACTTTATTGAACACTGATTATCAAAAAAAGGAAAATATTCCGGGATGGAGATCATCGAGTGGAAAATGCGTCATATGACATTATGTTCGCATCGGATATAGGTCATTTAGTACATACACGTAACACCGAGCAGGTGTTTTATATTTTCTACATTCGGTTTTATGTAGGCACCTACAAATACACAAATACAGGGTGTGAGCCGACAAAGAAAAAATGTCGAATCACAGAACAAGGGAGATAATGTGTTTTATAAGTTTTATAACTGCATTGTAAAAACGAGTGAATTCACAAACGTCCTTGTCGATGTTTACATGACGTAAGGCGTTTATATATTTCCTGATATACCGGACAAAATCTCCACCATTCAGTTGTTTAGTGACTTTGTCCTTGCAGGATTTAATAGTTAAAAATTTACGCGAATTGCGTTACTGTTCAAGACATTGCAAATGCATTTTAGACACAAAATTTATTATATAAACTCATGCAGAGTTTAAGGATTTAATTTAAACTACGTTAGGAAATTTATTTGTTGTACATTGCTATCGTTTACAAGCATTTCAATTTAATTTTAAAATTTTTCTTATTACTACAAGTTGACTTGAAAACCCGAAGATATTAGATAATATATTTTCTTAATATTTAAATAAAATTCTTTGTATCAAAATGCGATAAAATCTACAATAGAAATATGATATTCCTACTTTTACTTGATCTTATTGTATCAGGTATCGTTTTCGTCAAGCAGGTACGTCACTGTTATCGGATAGGTATGCATTTATCTTTAGATACCCGTCAAGGATGAGTTTTTCCTTGACATTCGAGAGCACGCACACTAAAGCCTTCTTGTCCGAAGCAAATGTCTTCTCGGCGCAAGCTGAAACCGTCTCGCATGAGAGTAATAGTAGCGTCGAATTTCGACGTCCCAGAATAATGCGAGATAATTATACCGAGATCAAGTGATCAAGAATATTATGTTTAGCTTAATCACTTCTTGGATCCGCGCTATAGTTCTCGCTAAACATCACGAAAAGGCATCTTGTGTAATACTATTAATTTGCATGCATTCACCATAATACGTACGAAGTAATAACATTAACTCACACCTGCTGCGTAAAAATCAATTGTCCTGGAATGAATAGTTTTCGAAGGATAATGAAGCGTGAAATTTATCAATATTGGCGCTTTTGTTCAGTTTTGAAAATGTCAGGTGGGACAGGTAATTTTCAAACACTCCTGAAAGATGAATAAGCAAATTTATTGCGTGTCAATGTAAAAGAAGTAATTGTTTACCTGTCCAATTTCCTGTGTGTATTTTTAACTGAAAACGAATAAATAAAGTCGATATTTTGTCGATGATATCTCGAGTTTAATTTTAAAAATACTTTAGGTAAATTAGATGGGTGTTCACAAAGAAAAAAATACCTTCTCAACCCGTACTCGTTTATACAAGATTATATATATATTATATAGATTTTGTATACATTTTGTCGCATTAAAATTGCAGATACATGTTCAGTTTGGGTAAAGATACCAAATTACATTGCGAGTTGAAGTCCTTCGCTTTAGTCTGGTCTCTTTCAACAAGCACCAGATACTTTTAAAATGTCAGCCTGGACACTTGTAAAGTTAAAATTATGGAGCTTTCATTTGCGACAGATCACCCGCGATAAGCTAATGGAGGGTTGCTTGATGCATGCAGAGCATCTGGAATAGGAGTAATTGGGAACTAAATGCAGCGATCATCATTGGTCGAGTAGATTTGAAAATTTGGCTGCAAAGTCCGAGGGCTGTGTTTAGTTTTACTTAGAAAGGACGTAGCGCGAAAAACAGGCAGACACGTTCAAAGCTCTCTAATATTTTAAATTCTGACTTAGCGGTTTTTCCCTCAGCGCTTGCAGTCATTTACTCATTTTTCTAGATAAATTATTTATTTCGGTACGGTTAAAATACAGTGTGTTAAGAAAGGGCAATTAAAACCAAACACGTGCGCGTACCGACGCGAGTGCTTTAAATCAGAGTGCGAAGTGCGCGAGTGTTCCACGGAATACGCGTTTTTAGGTAATTTACATTTATTGTATTTCTTCGTCGTACATTTGGTGGTCTCAATTGAGTGAGAATAATTTGATTTGCATTAATTAGTGTCTAAAGAGTCAGTAAAGTTCATTATTACCATTGCATTTAGATAACTTTAATCAAACTATTTTTATTTACATTTGAAGTGAGTATTAAAACTCACTAGTGACATTCACCTTAGAAAAATTTTTTGGTCAATGTTTCTTTAATTATTAGGCCAGTTCTGTAATTTAACCAACCAGCAGCAATTAACTATTCCCCAAATCTACCTGGGAATTCAATGGAAGTCGCCAATCTCAATCACTGGTGGGAGGCAATTCTATCTGCCGCTGAAACCAAGTGCGCCAGCACAATATAAACTAGGAAATCAAGGCCAATTAATTGTCATTACGAATTTCGTGTAATTACGCGGCCGAACAATTTGAACTACATATTCATAGCCATTTTCTTAACAAAGTTTTCTCACCCCAGCGTGTGAACCGGTCTTTGAACCGAAAGATTTGCAGGTTAATTAGAAGCGATTTGCCGAGAGACTGAAATGGCCATAAACACCCATAGTGTAGTGTCGAAAAACAGTCAATCTGGGTTCTTGCGCAATAATTTAGTTAGATAGGTTTAGCCGACGAAAAAACGACGAAGACGATTGGAAGTAGCTGGGAGGGACCCTACCCACTCGACTTTAATTAATTAGTTTAGCCAGTGTTAGGGTTATTCCACCACCTCCAAAAGGAGTCCCTGAAAGAACTTAAATAATATATTGTACATAAATTAATACAGTTAAACAATGTTACACTTACATGGTTTGGCAGCCCCACACTACACCTTAGCTACCAGAGCTAAAACAAGCTCTGACAAGAACTAACTTACGTTCTAAAATGCTGGGTTTATATTCAATTTGAAAATCGAACACTTCCGAGTATTGACGAGGGTTGTACATGTACGTTTAATTGTTTCAAACAAGTTCGGATATGTTCAAAGCTTTCGTACACCTGCACATGACTCACGCGGCGAAGTCGCTTTGTTTAAGTTTTGGCGACACTAGGACGCTAATTTGCTAAATGAACGGATTGATTTAATTTACATTTTACTTGTCACAATATCCATCTGAAAACGAGAAGAAAGGTTTAAGAACAACAGATATCTAAGGAGAATATAAAAGAGCAATTTACCTACATCGAGATCAGTAGAGATGGTCCAAACAACCACACACAACTGATTCTGCTATTTTAGAAGACGAGGTATTTATTTATTGAGAGACCAGAAAGAAGTCATCCACCCTCAAGCCAAAACGAAGTCCGCAGGGGGTGAAAGTGTATTGTGCAAGTAAAAGTGTCGTTGCTCACTTAACCAGACACAAGCATTAAAAAAAAGCTAATTTAATTTAATTTTGAGTTTGGGTCCGGGGACTCTTCCACGGTTTTGTTATGATAAGTTGATATATTTGGCATGAAAGAGAAGTTGGGTAAGCCAAAGAGGATTTGCTTTTTATATACTTACCGACGAAAGGTAGGTAAAAGATTGTAAAACAAATGTTTCCAAATTGCTTACGCTGAATTTTGAATTTTCGGAAAGGGAAATTTCACATTTGTTTTCTAAAACTGATTTCGATTCACCTGCACTGGTTGATTCAGAGTATTGGCATCTTGTTTTAACTTCATGTAATAATACGATATCAAGATACTCTGAATGCACACTATTGCAGTTAATCGAAAACACTATAACATACACTTTTTGGTTCGATTTTAAACGAACACTTTTTGATTTAACTTTAAACGGAAATAGCTTTAGTAAAAAGTATAAACGTCCTTCTCAAATATCACAAAACCAAAACTCACAATCTTTAAGATATCCTAGAAAAGAAAGTCACGAGTTAAAGGTTAAAAATAAAAAATAAAGTAAATAAACAACAAAGTACTAAAAATGAAGAAAATACAAATCCATATGGATCAGTAATGACTAGGAACCGGACACGAGAGAGCGATGACTGATGACAATGAGCGTACTGCTTAAAACCGTCAATATATTAAGACGCTGTGTCGTAAATATGAAGAGTTTCTAATTTTATATCAACTGGTTATTTTAAATCAAATAACTCTCTCACCATAAATAATGGGAAGCTCCCAACTTTACGAACTTCTGTGATCCCCCAGAAGAAAGTTTATCAGATTATGACAAAGGAGGAAGTGATTTCTTGAAGTGCGAAGACCAGGAGTCACTTTGAGGTTTGTGCGTAATCTGGTTCTGATTTAAACAAAACAAAATAAAATAAATAAAGAGAGAGACAAGAAAAAGTATTACTATGTGGATCACGCATCACGGCGAATATACATCCTCAGAAAGAAAAAAGAATAACATTTTTCAAAAGCTAATTATAAAGCTTATCATAAAATGTACTGCAAAGTATTGGTGGTACCCAAACATAAGAGTGAACCCAAAATAGAAAATTTTTGGTACCCAATTTTGAAAAGAAAACAATACACAATATGTCATAGGTATTCTATTTGTCGATTGATTAAAATCTAAAACATTCGTTAAGAAAACAAAAAGAAAATACTTTTAATTTGCGACGATTCCATTAAATTTTTTGAATGACATTGAGTAACAATATTTTTCAAAAAAGGTACCAGGACAAAGAATGAAGTAACTGAAGAATTTCAAGCAAACAACTAAAGAGTTAAAAAATCAATGCAAACTACGTAAGATTCTATCACAGACGTGAGTCTTTTACTTTATAGGCTACGCAAAATTAAATTCATACAAAAATTACGTGCTGATTCAAATCCATCACCTAATAATCATTACCATTTTGTGGTTTCTGTACAACTGTTTCAATCACCGTATCGATTTTCCAGGAAACATCCTACATATACATATATGTAATTAGAGTTTATCGTGTATAATTTATACGTACACGTTATTTCCGCGTATATTTTCCAGGAATAGCGAACGCTAAACCGACGCAACATAGTTTTAATCAGCATAATTAAAATTTGGGTGAAAGCTCTAATTAGAAGGCGTCGTGTTATTTCGAGATGCGATCTTAAGCTTATTTAAAATGCACGTGAGTAATTAGATACACGTACATACCTAATTATAGGAGCATCTTGTATATTTTACGACACGTCTCGCATCTAGATTCTCAATTATAATAATTATTATTAATCTTAGCTAAGTGATGTAATTTAAATTTGGTTTGGAAATTTAAAGAAAAAACAAGCAAGTGCAAAATCTTATAAAAGAACGTATTTCAAATTGATCGATACAACACGGTTTACAACGTGTTTATCCGGCTCTTTGCGACAGTGTCCAAAGGGATTTTTGCGCTCCAATATTATCAGGCAGGCACTCTCGGAAAGGATTTTTCCTTATCCTTTTGTCAGAAGGAGCTCTCGAAGAACCCTCACGAGTCGTTCTTAATTCTTTTTTTTGTGCGCGTTCCCTTTTTCGTTGTTCACGTAAAATCATTATTGTAGAGCGTATAGAGCTAATATAAATTAATCACCCCAATAAAAAATCTATACAGGGTGTAATGGATTGAGTTTCACTTATTAATTTTAATTAAATTCTTTATCACATAAAAGAATTAATTTTGCAAACATCAAGGTCTAGTAAAAAATTAAAAACTGACCTACCAGACGAGTGCATCGTCTTTTGTTTGAAAACCTCTGCTTGTTCGTGAGATACATCTACGTCTGCGGTTTTTATAAACGCATCGGAAAATAATAAAGCTCCAACAAAATTTACGGTCACTGGTCCACTCGCGTTGATTATTTAATTAGAAAAAAAAATTATACGCCAATTTTTACGTATTGTTAATTCAGTTTATAATTACTGCTCATAAAGGTGCAGCAATTTACATCAACAAAACAAAATGTTCATGATATTGCATATTTTGTAAACAAAACACTACGTAATTTAATTTGTTAATTTCGCGAGTTAAATGAAAGTTATTATTACTTATTGTTTGTTTTCAATACAACACTGAGTGGTCTGTATTGCTTTGTTACGGTTCGATTTTATTCTCCAAATTTTCAAACGTATTGTCTATTTTCGGATTCGGTTGATTACTCTTATTTCTATACTCTAGAATTTCTCCTTTACTTTTGTTAAGTTGTGAATAGTAACTTTTTATGACAGTTGGGAATTCTGTTGTCTCTGTAGTCTTCGCGCCTAAATTTCCGTAAGTTAGAGGAGGTGGCTTGCCATTTTTCGAGCTTGGTGGTTGTTGACGTCCATTTTGGGCAGATCACGAGTACGGTTCGCAAACGACGGTCGAATATTTTGCGCTCCTTGTATTGTTACCTTGTGATTAAGGCTGCTCTGAGTTAAAGGGTTTTATTATCGTTTGTGAGAAGTTTCTGGAAGATTTAGTTTCCAACGCTTTGTTGCGGGTAATTACGCGTCACTCGGCTTTCTTCTCGTTACCGAGTTTCTCTTATTTTCTTCCGTTAGTACCTTTTGTGCGTTAAGACATCCCCTTGTTCGAGTTTTTGGGGTCACTTTGGTTCCTTCCAGACGAGTTTTGCTGTTGAAGTCATCGAATTTCATGATTCTGACTACTTTGACATCGCATGGGTACGTATTTATGCTTTAGTTGCTCATAATTGTAATGAGAAAATTAAATACTTGATGCAACATTTTAAGCTAAAAACGTAGGTTTATTCTTAGAGCAATATTTCGTAAATATTGTGATGAATTGTCAGCTGCTCATCATTATTATCGCTTTTGCAAAGAATTGGAGAAAACAAGGTAATTTGCTGCATAAAATGACAAATGGAAATGAGCATTATTTCTGTACGAACTTAGCGACATCTAATGCGTCTTAATGGACAATTTCTGTACAATGACCATTGTAAGAATAAGTACATTCAAACTGAAAGTGCTTTCTGCTTTACATTAAAAACCATTGTGACAAATTGTACGGTCAAAGAACAAGTTCCAAAAGTATTGTTAGTATTATATTTTATTAAGTACTAGATATCTCTTGACAAGATGAATCACACACAAACATAATCAAAAATATTTACTATTTATAAATTTTAGCCTCTTTCCTTCCACATTGATCGAATCCTGTTTAAGCCCATGGTCAAGGACTTATGAATAATTGTGCCCTATTATATGTATTTACTGCTACGTAAAATTTCGTTGATCTTTCAATAGCCCAAAGACATTTTCTCTAGTTGTGATCAAGACGGTCAAAACTAGCTTCACTATTTTGTACACTTTCCAGATATTTCTTTACAATCTTGTTTTCTATTGGTATTTTCTATATGTTGCTTTATTAATGTAATATACATGTGTGCTTACTTGAGTGGAAGATGAAAAAAGTTAGTAGTACTTACTTGAGCTTAAATTCCTTCACTCTTCTTTACTTTAAAGTCATAATCGTCCTTTATTTTGTATTAATTAAGAAATATATTATACATCTGATTTTTTTTCTATATTCATCATAAATCCGGTAGAATAGCAAAATGCGATTTCGTTCTTCTTCGGAGCCAGAAATAATGAGTGCAATTTGGGTCGCGCGCTCAAGCTTTTAGCTTAATTCATCATCGCGTGCGATGCACTTAATAAATGAATTCATTCGCGACGTGAATCTGGGTTGCGAGAATGCTCCTGCAATTAATCGAGATAAAAGACGTTCATCAACTAAAAAAAATTCATTTAAAGTAGATGGAATGATAAAAAATGAATTAAATCAGATTTTCACAACACGCGTCAGCAAAATACAAATCGGATGAGCTTTCAGAGTTTGCACATTCTGTATATCTACTTGGATAAAGCATTCTTGGACCGAATCTGTTTTTACTCTAGCTAGAAAAAAAAGGATTGACAAGTACAATCGTCTTCTTGAGAGGATTCGAATGAAGGATAAAAAATTCCCTATTTGAACAAAGTCGTTATTCTCGGCCATTCAGAAAGTAATTACATTAATTACAAAAATCATTCAATATTACTTGTGAATATTTGAGAGAATCTTTACTAAAACCAGCATTTTTTTCGTCATCGAATTGCAAACAGGCGACGTTGAACCAATGACTGTGAATATTCCTGGAGCTTTATTGTTTTACTATGTGTTTATAAAAACTGCAAAACCTTTTACGTGACGAAGAACTTATAGTATTAATAAGTGAAACTTAGATTACACCCTGTATATAAAATGAGTATAATTATGATCCAATTATGAGTTGGTTATGGATAAATAAATACATCATCAAGGAGTATCGCTCTAGTTCGTTCCTGTAACGAACTTATTTTAAATAGGCCAATTTGATTAGGTACTCACTCGCTTTTATAAAGGAGCATTTGTGTAACTTCTAAAAAGTGAAATTGAGATTGTAAGAAGCTGTTATTTTAATCCCTTAAAATTCATTTGAAGGCCGAACAAATTAATCTTCTGCCTCGGAGACAAAATTAATGACTATCGAACGTCACGGTTCTTTAGTTCCCCTTGCAAACAATGTTAGTTTTCTTCTCACCGAATTTCCGAAAAAATAGTAAAAGGTCCGAACGACCTGATGAGGATTCGATTGAAATTATACTTTTTATAGTAAGCTATTTGATAAAAGCACGTTTCGTTGTGAATTTCTTTAAGTTAATAGTATGTTATACAACTTACCCCCAAGTCAACGTAAATAATGTAAATAGGATAAGGCAGAACGAGGCAAAGGGCGGTGAGCCACGTTCCGATGGTGCAGACGAAAGCGGGCAGACGAGCTTTATTAGGGTTTCTAATATAGCGGAACCTGTCCCACGCCATTAGGACAAATGTCAAGGTGGTCGTGTGCAGCGGAATATCCTGAAAGAAAAAACGCCTTTAATGAGAGAAGTTATGTGCGTTCACAGGGATAGGACGGGCGGTTTGCGTAATGTCATTCGAAATCGATTCGCTAGATTAATCACGTTTCGGGAAATTAACTTAGGCATTCATCAAAGGGGGCCGTCATTATACGATACTGATAGAGCTGCTTTATTAACTTTGAAATGCAGATTTACAGCAACGACCGAGTTGTTGAACCAATTTTCGACATTAATCTATGCTGCAGGATAAGAAATGCAGACAAATCGTTGTGCTCATTAGATAAGCCGATTTTTTTCAGTGGATTGATGGATTACATCCCCTGACTACAACTTTTTACTATGCAAATGCCATTTGCCTAGACCTAGACAAATAGCTTTCTAATACCAATTTGTATTTAAATGGTATTTTCTTAAGTAATTAGTATTTGAGTGAACCGTTGTTGGGCGAATAACATTTTGTTTTCAATGTAATAAAATTATGAGAGCTTTCGTACTTGCATATTAATAAGCACTTAGTAAATTTTTACGTGAATTTCCACTTTGAATTCTTTGGAATTCCTGCGAGTGAGGAGCTCACCCTTATCTTCTTTTTCGGATGAATTCAACTTTTAGATTATAAATGGTGATGCTTTATCCCGAAAGTAGAAGTTATAAATTAATTCGTTGAACTTTCGTGCAAATGAGGCGTAAAGGAACAATTTTTGCGAATGCGTTTAACAGTGTTACGAACGATGTTCATTAGTGTAAGTACTTGGGCGGGGAAAAACGTTGATAACAACACCGCTCCTCGAAAACGTAATCGATAATTTTTTCCATCCCAGTTCGCCAACCTTGTTGACAATTTATTTTGACAACATTAACAGTTGCGAAACGCAGATAATAAAATCAAACGGAAAAATGTTAGCTCTTACGTTTTTACTGTGATTTCTAACTTTCCTTGAACTCTGTTTTTTATGCCATTCTATGTAGCATCTAAACTCTTTTGCTTTATTAATTAATATAATAATTACTAATAATCTTTTAATTATGCTCACCGGACTTAAAAACCTTCATAGATAATATCACAAATTCTTTAAAACGGACTCTACCACTTAACGTTTCGCTGTCGTTTGACAGCATCGTCAGAAACGAAACGTTAAGTGGTAGTGCGTATTTTTATTGTATGTTTTCAAGAATTTGTGATACAATTTTCATTGGACAAGAACCTACTTACTTTA
This sequence comes from Dorcus parallelipipedus, assembly GCA_958336345.1. Classification (NCBI taxonomy): domain Eukaryota; kingdom Metazoa; phylum Arthropoda; class Insecta; order Coleoptera; family Lucanidae; genus Dorcus; species Dorcus parallelipipedus. The sequence continues at coordinate 38,693,939 of OY284482.1, read as the reverse complement.
CTTTATAAATAAAACGATTATTTATTATAAACAAAGAAGATACTAAAACATTTATTTGATTTGATTGATGATCACAAACAACCACATCTTGAGCCCGAAATGATTTCTGGGCGATTAACGTGCTGTAAAATATGCGAGCATGCGTGAATTATTAATTACGCAAGGGCTGAGATCAATTTTGCGGAAGAGGGCCTCACACCTGACTCCAAAGCAGCCTCCGGATTCGGGGACCCGGAGCTGCTCCAGGAGACCGTGGGGAGGTGACGGCTGAATCGGAAAACGACAATTTATCAAGACGTCCGAATTGTCGCCTCGCTGAAATTTACGGCGGCTTTAAGAAAGACGGCCGGTGAAAAATTTTGGTGAACTTGAATAAAAAAGAAAAACTCATTTTAAAGGAGTAAATTTGTATTATGTTATAGCGTGTACGAAGGAAAATGGACTTCAGTAAATTATTTTTGCGACAGAAAGGAACACATAAATATTTTCAAATCAAATTAAAGAAAAAATGAAATAATTTGTATTATGCAGTCTACAGGGTGAGTCTTGAAAGGACCGACAAAGAAAAAATCTTGAAAGAATGAAATAAATACAGTTTTCACCGCATTGTAAAAATGAGTAGATCATAAGTATGCTTGTCGATGATTACATGACGTAAGGTATTATAAATTACCGGGCAAAATCTCTACCCTTCAGATTGCCTAGTGATCTTGCTCTTGCAGGATTCAATTATTATCAATCCCTTAAACTGCACTGGATATGCTACTACAGTCTTTGTCATTAACGTGTTTAATTCAATATGCTTTGTCTTGACCATTATGCAAACTACTTCATCTTATAATTCGGCAAAATCAATATAAGTTGTGAAATACGTGAGCAAATATCTCCATATTTTCAGATGAACAGCAGTCTTTCTCTTAACTATTAACCGTCTCTATTGCTGTGATTGTGATGCATGCAACATTTATTTAGAGCTTGCAGTTTTGATGCAGCAACACAATTGCACATTCGTCGCACGTTCGTTTAATACGTTCTTCAATTTCTTTAGTGCTTTTTGTTTTATCCAACTGTTTAGTGAAACTGATTATGTGAGATCATCTGAATTTCGTAAATAGCTTAATGCATCAAAGCACCACAATTTCGGCTGGTACATATTCTCAGTATGTGATCCACTTTTTTGACAATTCTTACTTTTTTTTTAATTTGAATTTCTTTAAAATACCCAGTCCTTAGGCCATGTATTTTTTTTTTGTAATGTCCAACACAGTCAAACACTGACTTGTCGCAAATGAACACTTTTCAAGAGAGCCTCGAACCGTTATTTTTTTCGTTTCGGTTTTCGTTCCGATTCAATTAAAATAATTGTAGTGGTTTGTTTACTTCTAAAAATTCCACTTTTTGTATTTTGTATGTAATGTTTTCTGAGGCTTATCACAGGATTGTAGATTCTTTTAAGTAAGAAAGCCTAATCGTTTTCTTTGTCTAGGTATGTGTAATTTTGAGAATACCAATAGATTTAAATAAACTGCTTACGATCTTTGCGAATCGTCTAGAATTTATTCGTTAATTTAATAATTTCTAATTGATTTTTGAAATTTTCTTCAGTTTCTTCGCGAATCGTCGTCAAAATATTCTTTGATTGAATTAAATTTTTTCTAATTTTATAAAAATCTGTTCAATAGGTTTAAATGCCTTAACCGTGATCTTTGAGAATCGTTTTTAAATAAGCATTCATTCATTGATACCAGTGGCGGCTCGTACTTTATTTTACAGGAGGGCACATATTTAAAATGTTTCTTGTATATATCATTATTATCAAACAAATGCAGTGAAATTACTAAATTGTGAAAACAATGTGTGTAAGATATTCTCCTCTTGATGGAACTCTATAAAATATTTTTCCAGAGAAAACGACAAGAATAAAATTAAAACGAAGTCCAAACTGCGATAATTTATTAATATTCCACCAAAACATATGAAAATAATATGTACGGTGAGGTGGCTTGCAAAAAAAATCGCGTACACCTAATTTCTGTTGTATTTTAGTCGGTCTTAATTTATAATCTGTCAGTGTCAAACTATAAACCTTACATTTTCTTTATTCATAAAATCTGCACCTTTGCTATGTTTGTTTCCTGATACTTTAATGACAAATTTATGCTTAAATAAATCGTTGCTTAAAAGACAAATGAAGCAAAATAATTTTTTCTTCTCCACACACCCGCACATTCACGAAAACTTATTATAGGCATTTTCCTTTTTAAAATATCGGTTAAACTCCCTAGTTTTCCCTACCGTTGTTTTTTTAGTATTTAATTTTGGGGTGGGTCTACCGAGTTTTTTTATGTAGAGCTTGTCTTTACAATTGAGAGGCATTTATAATAAAATGTACGTCACCGCATTCATTTTTGCAGCACTGCAACACAGTACACAGTGAATATTCGGGTAGGTACACGAAGTAAATTGTGCTCCTCTGTGGGCGTTCCTGGGCTCCGTTGTCATGACAAGCTGATAAACACACCGTCTAATTGTAACGGCAATGACGCGTTCTCGAACTTATAGAAGTAAATATTGGTCAGAAGCTACGAAATAAGTATTGAGACTTAACAAGCTAATTTCTTACAGTTTGGTCTTATTATTTATTATTAAAAGAAATAAAATAGTGATAAACGAATAAATATATGAAAGCTTGATTAACTTGGGGGGCACGTGCTCCTGTGCCCCCTTGAATCAGCCGCCACTGATTGATACAGTTTTCTACAGATAGAGTGTCAGGTGTTGTCAATTACTTGTCAGAATTTCATTTTTATATGTTCTTTCTACAAAATTATCTGTTCCTTATTTACTGTGACATCCCTGACGCCAAATCCAATTTTAATATGTTGAAAATAAAACTTCTTGAAAATTATAACTTATATTAGAACAAAATTTTACAAGAAAACAAAGAACTATTAAGGAAAATCAAACATCTTTTTTAAGCAATGAACGAATCGATGAACGTAAAGGAAATATTAAATTAATTCAAATTAAATAAAATGTTAAAGTCAAAATTTTAAATTATGTTTGTGGTGTTGTCGATATGAGAGGCAAATGTCTAATGAATTTTCTAATCGTGAAAGGTTTATTTACAACTCTGATAAATATTTTTCACCATATCAACCACCATCCATATGGCAACCATCACTTTTTCTAAACTTTTTCCACCGTACAACTGTTATTATTCAAATGGCATTAGGTCTGTACGTTTGTTCTGCCCTTTTCTTTTCTACATTTTTTGTTCCAACCGCTCCTGAGAGGGTGAGATGTATATAATATAAGGTAAGTAGGAGTGAGAGCAGTAGACTAAAGAAGTTAAAAGTGTAGAAAGTGCAGAACAAACAAACAAACCTACAATTTTGACTTTTACATCGGACATGTGCATCTTTTTCTGTAATTTTGTTACAAAACAATAATTTCCCTTATAACATGTATAAATATTTCGTAAGTATAATAGATAATTTTAACACAATTTTACATACTTATATTCAAATTTTGATGACGATGAATCTAATAAATCCTAAACATTTTGCTTTGACAATTATATTTTTTAATGTTTTTCCAGAAGCTCTGTGTAGTTCACCTCGACGTCCTCTGCTTTTGACCTCTTGACTCTTACTCGTCTCTCGTCTGCAAAGTATACGAGTCGTCTCTTTCTGCTGTTCTTGAGAGCTTTCATCGGCCAGTTCCTTGCTGTCAAGAGATGTTTTATTTTCCCTTGAACCTCGTCCAGGAATTCAGAAAACTCTATCCAATTCATGTTGTTTTCGATGTCCTGGAGCCACGCCACTTCTTCGTCCGGTACGTATAAGATGTTGTTCGTTCTTTAAAGGATTGTTGATTTGACTTAAATTATTGTAATTTTTTAAAATAATTTTGCCCTCTGAATTTTACTTTAGTACTTTTTTAAAATTTTCAACTTTGAATGACTTTCGTAATATATTTTTATTTTCAGATAATGTTTTTGGTTGTTGACTGGTTGTTTGGTTGTTGACTGGTTTATGGAATATGATTTGAAATTAATAAATTTTTGAAAAAAGAATTCCTCTCTTTGTTACTTTTCCCTTTCTTCTTTAAAAATATTGGAACCATATGGTGATTCAGGTAATATCACAGATCGCAGCAATATGTATATCGATTCCTGTTTGTATTCCGGAAAAATAACGGTTTTTTCCGGTTTTAGGTTCAGTTCCGGTTCGAAGCTCTGGCAATAGGACCGAAAGCTAAGACTGTGTTAATGCAGATGTTTGAACATGTACCGAACCGGTACTTTTTTGCGGTTCAGCTCCGGTTTTCGTTCCGAGAAAAATAACGGTTCTTGCCGGTTTTCGGTTCAGCTCCGTTTCGAAGAACTGGTTTTCAATTCGTTCGATTCGTTCTTTCAACTTTTTCGAGAGCTTCGTGTCATTTCACTTTATTTTTATATTCTGAGAAATTTGTATTATACAGGACTGGAAAGTTCTCATACAATGATATTAATGTTGTCGTTGACCCCTTTCCCCATATAAACCTTCCAGCCATTTTAACACTTTAGAACACTTTAAAGAAATTCACGAATCTTTGAATAATAACTTCAGAATTGAAACCGTTTCCGCACGGGCACGTATGTATACCATAAATCTGTTAGAAGATGCGGTAACAAGCGATTTCGAAAATTGCATGCAAGAGTTGCAACATTTTCTAAACTGTACATCTCTGTCGCGGCAACCTCTAACCAGTGTGCATGGAAATTTGCTGCAATCACTTTCTATAAACAAACTTGCAGCAATAGGTATACAAGGTGTGCGACGGTTTAAAGTGAAAAAGAAATATTTAAGAATTTATTGTTATTTTTTGCAACTAAAAAAAATATTTTTAGTAGAAGTTTCTCGACAGGGCCATTTACAATAACGGTTAATGGTAATTAAAAAAGGAAAATTCATAAAACGCACGCAACTATGATATCAGGCATGTCATGCCATCACACGAACAACAAACAAAACAAGTGACACACGAAAAACATCTGCCAGGTAGGACAAAGTACATTTCAGCAAACAAAAAACACCGGACATTAATTTCAGGCAACGCAATTAGCGAAATGGAAGAGATTAATTCGAACTGTCAGGAATTATGCACCGAAAACTCTTTTTTGCAAACGCTGTTGCCATGTCGCTTATCGACACGCAAAAAGCAATAAGACAATAAAAATACCTGCGTGTTTACGATGTAAACACGGACTTACATTTAATAAAAAAATTGTCTATCTGCCGATAAAGGGAGCGCTGATAACAAAGTCAATAACGGGTTGATCGCGCCTTTATTGCTTGTTTTTTGCGTCAGTAATTTCTTTCAACACGCTCGTTTTATCTTAATTGCCTACGTGCGGGTTATAACAGCGCGTTATTACTTTTCCCGACGTAAATGAAGAGCTGACGTTTTAATCAAGAGTAATCACGATCTAATACCTGCAAAATGTTAAAATGAAGTTTTTAAATGACACGTTCGAAAATTGTTCGAGTATTTTCACATAGAGGTACCACAGTATAACGATGGTCTCAAATCAATACCTCGTAAGTCAAAAAAGCAATCAGTACTACGTATATAATTAACAAAAATTAAGAAGTTTTTTTTGAAGACGTTTTATTATTATTATGTGCTTTATTATTACCAATATCATTGCAGATAGTAATGAAACACTTTTATTTGCCTCCTCTAAAATGGTCATTTTCTTACTCTTACGTGGTATTGACTTGAGGCCATCGATAAGGATTCTTTATACTGTGGAGGTGCCATGGTTAGAATTTCAACAAACAGCAAACGCAAGTAGCTTTACTTGACGAGTTTTGTATTTGTAGTACATTTATGCTTAAACTTGATTATGAAGAAAATTAAAATTGAAACAAAAAATTCGAGCTGTTTCACGTATCAACAGCAGCTATTTTAGTTTCGAATTTAAGCTGAGGCAGAATAGAAGCGGAAGCTCTTGCGTTCCGAGATTTCCGCTTTCAAGTTAACGTCGAGCTTGCACGTGTCAGTTTTATTCGATTTGCGCCCGCGTTTTTCGCATTTTACCGAATGAACCGGCCCTTTTTTGCCACGGAAAAAATCGCGTTTATTTCTCGGAAAAAGGAACAATAGAATTAAGTTTTCATGGGACGTTAACTGAAGAAGATTTACGGCACTGTCCAAAAACTGTTTTATTCCTTTGTTAGATATATTTTATTCTAGTGATGCTTGCCACGTTGCGTTGAATCGAAGCACACTTTTAAGACGTCAATCATTAATTATTTATGATCTAACAGATGGGATTGGTGTTTAAAAATTACCGTTCGAATTTAAATTTTAGACAACAGGCGTAAAATTCACACTCTTACATTTGCGAGAAACTGAAATCTGTTCTGTTTCAGATTTTATTTTGAATCGAAGCGTACATCTAATTTTGTTTCGGAGTAGCTATATAAAATTATATTTCATGAAAAATTTTAAGAATTTTAATATGCAATGGAGCGATGAATCCTGTCCTTCGTGTTTTTAATTTTCCTTATTCCTTAAATTTTTTTTTCCACAATCACATTATAATCGGACTTTTATCCACACTTATGAAGCATTTAAAGTGACCTATTATCCACTTTAACCAACGTACCATAGCAACCAGTAGATATGACAAAGCCTGCCACGTTTGATTTTAGGAATACGAATATTTTTTAATTAAATTGCGCTCATTCTGATTCCATAAATGTGGTGATTGTGGATAAAACGTTGTATTCCATGCGTGTTTTAGATGCATTTTATCCACTTAAGAAAATGAAACGCTCGACTCTCGTTCTCGCGTTTAAACATTCTTGCGTGGATAAAACACTTATACAATAAATAACTATTATCTAATACACGTGAAAATAGTTATGAAACAAATGATATTCAGTTTTAACTATTTCCCGTAATACTTTTCGAATTCGTTTCATGTGTGTAGAACATATAAAAGGGCATTCATTCTACAGGTGAGTAAACTAATACGTTTTCATCGCAGAGACCACTGATATTGATTTTGACTTTGATTTTGAGTTTTAGGCCGAGTCATTATAATAACACAACCCAAACCACATTTTGTTGCCTCAAATAATAAAGGGCTTTCAAATAAAAAAAAACTTCTCAGGCAGGCCATGAAAACATTTGATGTAATTTTAATGGAGTAAAAGAAAGTCGTAGCCTGCCTGAGAAGTTTTTTATTTGAAAGCATGATAGAAGTGTTATAGGCATTTATAGTTTATACCTATAAGTTTTTGAGTTTGCATGTTTTTCATGAAGAAAGCAATTTTCTAGCGTATTGTTACGCCTGAGCCGCCGATGAATGAATTTTATGCCATCTACTTGCTCGATTATTCCAGTAAGTTTAAAGTCGAGTGCTAGATGGTTCCAGACGTTTGCCAGAAACTTCGAGATAGAAAGCATCTCAGAACCAGGCGGGCAATCAGTTATTATTCCGAAGACGGTAAGTGTGAATATTATATGAATAACGAATAATAGAGCGTTTAAGTTATAGAATGTTATTTATTAGACAATTTTCTTCTGGTCTTTGCTCAAATAAAGAAAGTGCAAGATAAAATTGCAATAAACATATAGTCTCAATATAATCATAAGTGGTACAAGCGAATATTGTTGAGATGTATTAGATGTATCACTGGTGTTAGATTGATCACTGATTTATTTGAAGTGAAACAAGGAACATTAAAAGCTTAATTCAATAAACTTATTCCTACGTTATTCGTTACTGAGAAATTAATTTGCTTATTTTTCAGTAACATACACATTCGTCTATAACATGAAATTCTTTCAGATTCAGGGTGTAATCTTTTTCTTTTGTTTTATTTAAAACATCCATGAACACTTTTAGGTTCTTTGCGCGCTCGTAGATAATTTTCTATGCTCACAAATAAATTAAAAATAATTCTGGTGAAATTAAAATTCTTTATCAACAATTTCTCTGAATGCAACAATAGTGACTGTTTGTTTGTTTTAATTGAATTTAATATAAACTAAGTTCGTGTAATGGCCTTTTGTTTAAATACATCTATCACAAAACAGTTGAAAACGATTGAAGGCGTAATTATTTATTGTTGTTATTAAAAGCAAGTTTAAAATGTTTATTTTACAATTTGATTAGTAATCTGTTCAATCGTACGGTTTTTATGTGTACAGGCTGAGACAAATTTGACACTTTTAAAAGGAAATACCTGTTTTTAGAAGAGTTAGACAAAAACTGACCTCGGTGTCTGAGAAACAAAAACTTCCAGCTTCAAGTGTAAATTTGTAAGCTCCAAATAAATGATCGCCAATATTTTCTACTGTTTAGAAACAAACCATCGATCCTTTTAGGTAATAACTCGATTTTTAAGACAAAATTAATTATGAAGACCGCATTTCGATATCTTGTACCGCTTAGGAGCTACAGCGTGTTTTTCAAAATTCTATGATTTCTAAAAACCTCTATAACTTTCTTGTTTATAAAAATTTTTGTTTTCTGTAAAAACTTCTTTAAGGCACTTTTTCATGCAGAATTCATTGCTCTAATTTACTTTTTTCTAGAACTTTGATTTTTTATATAGAACACCCCTTATATTTTTACATTTTTGAAAAGGGCATAAAATTGTATTTACAAAAATATTAAACACTTGATATTTTATTCAAATAGTTCTTGAATATGAGTTTTTCCTTAGGTTGAGTGGAAGAGCAATCTATTGATTTTTCAATCTGATTGAACTCCGCCTTTTACACCTATTTCTTAATATGTATACGCATGAACTTTAATGTACACCTTCCAAATGTAACGAACTACTAAAATTAAGTCGTGGTTTTAAGAGGTTGCACCTATGTACAACAATGTAAAAATAGGGTAATAAAGACAATAATAATAATAATTATTATTATTAAATAACATGTCATAACAAATATCAAAAGTGCATGCTGCAAAACAAGTATCAAGCGACAGGTTACGATGAGTTGCGAAAATTCACTTTCTGCGATATACAGTGTCTTTCGAAAAGTGTGCTACAAGAAAGCACAAAGTTTTGGAACGTATTGAAATAATCACTCATAACTAAATGAAATAATTGAGAAATAAGAACAGATTTCGTGTTTTCGATATTTTCTTGTATCTTGTAAAATAAGGGCAGTTTACTCTTAAACCATCTTCGTTTCTCGGTGTCCACGCTGTATACCATTCAAGATAAATTTCATCTGACATTTCTCAATTTGACTTTAAGTCATGCAGAAGCGTCAATAAATTTTTATAAAAATCGATAATAAAAGAAAATCCCATTTGTAGCACACTTTTTGAAAGAATGTGTACTCACGTAATATTAATGATCATATTTTTTCTTATCAGAAGTGTTATCGGAAGGAATTCTATTGTTCCTACCTTTGCTGCGCAAATCTATTAAAATCGAAGCAACTGCATTTTTTATAAATGCAAACTGCAGTAACGTATGTATATGATACATGATACAATTGATGATAGAATTGTATTAGAGGTGTGACAATTTGCCTATCACTTTGCAAAACTTATTTATTCCCTTTCAAATTAATTCTAACTTCTGTTTTTTTCTTCTAGGCCTACGATGAAGAAGCAGCTCATAACAGCTCTGATCATCGGAATGGTGACGGGCTTCATGGTGACCCACCTGCTCATATCTCCGGCGCAGTTCTTCACCACTTATTCCGACCCTCACGGGGACCACGAAATGCAGCACTACGCGGGCCACGTGGTCGATCCGGGACGACACAGTAAGGACGAGGAGTTCCACAAGGACGAGGACACCAGCGTGGCGGACGAGATGGCCAAGCAAGTGAGGATACTGTGCTGGATCATGACCGGCCCCAACAACCACGAGAAGAAGGCGCGGCACGTCAAGAACACTTGGGGAAAACGCTGTAACATACTCATTTTTATGAGTTCTCAGAAAGGTACGCGAAAATTTCTAAGTAGCCGATTCATTTCGCGTTAAGAATGAAAATTCAAACCCCTTTCAGATGAATCTCTCCCATCGGTAGCTTTACCCGTAGAAGAGGGCAGAGACAATTTGTGGCGGAAAACCAAAGAGGCGTTCAGATACGTGTACATCCACCACTTGGAGCACGCCGATTGGTTCTTGAAGGCCGACGACGACACGTAAGCCGCCATCTCACCTCTCTTCCTCTATTTTACTCACGATCAGATGTATTCCCCCATTTCAGGTACGTCATTTTAGAAAATTTAAGATACATGTTGCACCCGCACAACCCAATGGATCCTGTGTATTACGGCTGCAGGTTTAAGCCGTTCGTAAAACAGGGTTACATGAGCGGAGGGGCTGGCTACGTACTGAGCAGAGAAGCGGTGAAAAGATTCGTAGAGGTTAATTTATATTCGTAGTTAACTTTGAATTGGCTTCCGGTTGGAGCTGCGTCGCGTTGACTTCTTCTGCTGCTGCTTCTCGTCAGTCTCAACGACTAACGAGAAGCAGCAGCAGAAGAAGTCAGCGTGACGTGGTTCCAAGGGGAGGCCAATTCAAACATGGATGACGGCCATGTTAGTTAAAGTTAACTTTTTTTTTGGTAGGTTGGTTTAAGGAACTCGTCGATTTGTTCTCCTAGCAACGGAGGAAGCGAAGACGTTGAGATGGGGATATGCATGGAAGGCCTGGGGGTACAGGCGGGCGATTCTCGCGATTCCATAGGCAGAGGACGCTTCTTCCCTTTCGTCCCTGAACACCATCTCATACCGGGCCACACACCCAAGAGCTTCTGGTACTGGAAGTATATTTACTACGAAAGCAAAGAGGTGTCCCGCCCGTTTAATCTCGTTCAAGTTAAAGTAAGTGCAATTCTTTTTTTTTTAAGGGTATGGATTGTTGTTCCGATAATGCCGTTTCGTTCCACTACGTGAGCCCGAATCAAATGTACGTACTGGAGTATTTGATCTACCACTTACGACCGTACGGTATCACGTACAAGGTGGAAATGCCCACAATGCGCACAGACGAGAACCCCAACGCCATCTCTGATCCGAACGAGACGAAAACCGATCCAAGTTCGACGTCGATTTAAACTGGCTGTGTTTTATTTGCTTTTTTACTTTTGTCGGATACTGTGGAGGGTCGGGGGGTGGGGAGAGGGGGTGTGAAGACGTTTGCCTCGAATACTATAGCTAGTCTTTATTTCAAATATTTTGCTTTGAACTTGCGCCGCAAGATGTCGCCACCTAAACTGTTTACTGTTCGTAATACCAAAGTTTATATAAAACGTAGATGCGAAACTATTTTCTAGTCTGCACGATGATCTGATGAGACGATGTGTCCAGGGTGATTCAAGAAGATTTTTTTATGTACCTTCAAAAACGCAGGGGACTCTGACTGTATGCAAGTAAACAGTTATTGTGGATTCATTGGCAAATTAAAAACTGAATGATGTTGTATGCGCAAACTCTGTTTATATCAGTGTCTCCATCTGTGATTGAATTAAAAAAAAAATATTTGGAGTTTTATGGCCAGAGTTTGTCTCACCTTTTTTTTTTAATTGTAACTCGCAAGAATGTGCCAAATCGTATAAACGCGAATAGACATTTGATATTAATCGAAACCTGAAAATAATCTGAGTGTACTTATAGATGTCTGTTTCAAAATCAAATATTAATATTAAAAGAAAGATTATTATTAAAGCACGGATCTTAGGTGTGTCGTGGAGCGATGACTCGCGACCTAAAAGCTCAACCCAAATCCGTGCTTTGGTAATAATTATTATTCCTTTGAATACTGCTTGTAAATTTATGTGGTTAATTTTGTTTTGTGATTTTTATTATTGTAAGAGGTTTTTGTGCCAGTATGGGCTGTGTGTGGGTTTAAAGTTAGAGACTTAGGAAGCACTGAATATTTTACGTCATTCCAAATCTTACGAGTAATTAGGTTTCATAATTTGTGTGCTGAATTTTTTTTAATCTGTTTTTGTTAGCTAGCAACAGGTAAGATAGTTTGAGAGGCCAACATTCCCTATTAAGTTTTATTTCAAGAAGCAGAAAAAAAATACTTAGGCGAGAGCTAAGTAATTACATAATTAAGTGCGATATTAAATATCAGCTCTTGCTTATTCATAAAAATGTATCTATAAACATTATGTATCTTTTTATTCATGTCCACTAGTCATGTATGGAGAAATATAGATTTTTTTATAAATAAATGTTTTGTTGAACCTGTTTCTACGTATTAATTGAAACAGAGGAGGCTGTATCTTGGAAAATGTTTATGTTTCAAACGAAACGGTTGCAGAGATAAAATTCCGACGTGATTTAGAAATGTGTCGGGTATAGAGTTACGCGGAAAAAAACTTCGCTCTTATCGCAACTGACGCCGGCAGAAACCGATGAACCAGCAAGTTACTACTTCTCTTGCAGAATCATCAAATGCGCAGGACAGAAATATTTAAATATAATTGGCTCACGTGACGCTAGCCATCCCTCCCAAGATTAATACGGAAGGCTTTAAAAGCCGTCGCCGGGGAAAGAAACGGCGGTTCCGTCCTCAAAGATTTTTCTAACTTGACTCTGTGCGTTTGTTCTCGTCGCTGATTTTTCTTTTCAAAGTAAACTTACTGACCCATTCTTTTTTCGTATTGTAAATTGGCTTTCGATCCATGTACGATCTGTCAAAGTAGTAAATTATTGGAGCTGTCATATTGTGTCACATTGAATTTGCTCAAGTCCTCCACGATGGTGTACATCCATGGGAACTGCTTTTAGACTGGTGTGTGTGTGTCAGTCTGCTGATGGTGATTGCATCTTTTAATCGTTCCCCTCATGTTTGTTTTTCTTAACAAAAATTTGTGTTTCAGTAATAGAACATTTTTGTTCAAATATAATTTTCTTTAATGTGCAAAATTTAATTGATGTATGACCAATCACGAACTAAATTACAATTAATACATCAAGTCATAAATACAAATAATATAGTTACAACAATTTTCAAACTCCAAAACTAAAATAACATAGCAATATGTGTATATAATATATTAAAAATCAAAACATATTAATACCTATGTATCATCATCATCATACAGAGATTGTCTTTCTGTGAATCTTATAATATATAGTAAATTACTTAATTTGTAAGTGAATAGTAACTGTTACTTTATGGTTTATGTCATGCATGACATTTAAAAGTCAGGTTATGTTCAATTTTAACACTGCGACATACGTTTTCCAAAATAAAATATTTCCACAGGTAATGCTACCGGATTATTAAACGAACACATGTTACGACAAATTTGGACACAATTTTAAAGTAATTTTTATTTTATTTTATGATAGATAAATCAGCTATCCAAAAAGAGACTGAAAAAAGAAAAGAACCCATGCAACACACAAAGTATAGAATATGTCTAAAACACGTTTTGAATTTAGTTTAAATGTAGAATATTATAGACTAGTATTTATACATATGAGTGACAGTCTAACTAACGTCTTTTTATGGGATAAATATAACGTTTACACAAAATGTATATTTTATATGGTACGCGGAACGTTTATACATGGTTTATACTAGACGTATATATTGAAACTACAAAATTATTATAATCATACGTGTTTATATTATTACAACTTATTCTAAAGAAGCTGCCAAACCGAAACGTATAGCGAAATGTTGAAATTTAATTCAACTTTAATAAGTGTCTCACCGTTTGTAGTAATTATATATGTATTTTCTGATCACTTGTAGTTGTAATGGGCAAGAAATTTCCTTCGGTTTTGACTTATAAACTACAACTTTAGTGAGCAGCAGTTATCCCATAGTTGGCGCTCCTGTTGAAAAGCTATGGTAAATAATCGTTATGTGACAAAGGTTGTGTATTTTACGAAAAATAGAAGCGATCTGGTCAACAGATGTCGCCCTGAATTCGTTGAAGCAATAATTTCCACCCAATGAAGAGTGGTTGATTTTGGCACGCATTTGAAATTGAAACTTCTACAATTTAGGTTAAGGCATTGATTTTCGTGTCTTCTCATCTGTGTCTCTCACCTTTTGTTTTGTTCTGCAAGATTAACGTTTAGAGGAAGCCTAAAAACCTTAACCATATTTCCGAATCAGAAACTACCAGTTTTGAGCAAAAGATGACGCTCTAGATCTAGAAGTTAATTTTACAAAATCAATCCGAGGTGGACACAAATTAGATCAAGGCACGAGTTTTCGTATTTTCCCGTTGAATTCTTTTGTTTTGTTCTACAAAATGAGTTTAGGAGAACCCTGTGGAACCTTAGGTATATATCAGTGTCAGAAACTACCAGTTTTGAGCAAGAGGTGGCGCTGTAGAAGAAAATTTTATAGAAATCAATCAGAGATGTCACATTTTAAGTTAATGCGCCTGTTTTCGCTTCTTCCAGTCGACTTTCTTTTATTTTATTCTGTAAAATTAGTTTTTAGGAGAACCCAAAAACCTTAGGTATATCTCCACATCAGAAGCTATCAGTTTCTGGCAAAAGATGGCGCTCTAGAAGACAATTTCACAAAATCAATCAAAGGCATCACAATTTAGGTTAAGGCATCGGTTTCCTCGTCTTCCCATAGACTTTCTTTTGTTTTGTTCAGTAAAATTAATATTTAGGAGAAGTCTTAGATATATTCTCGTATCAGAAGCTACTCATTTTGAACAAGAGAACACAATGTTCTAGAAAACAATCTTACAAATCAGTGAAATATGTTACAATTTTTGTTATGGTCGCGACATCTCGCGGCGAAATTTATAAGTTACTCATATTTTAAGCTCACGTCTCATTTAGGTCTAGTGGTATAATTCCAGCTTAACTTTAAACCGAAACCCGAAACAATTGTTGAAATAATCGTTATGGGTTTAAACTTCAGCTTAAATTTAAACTGGCATTGTACAACTAGGCCAAAATGTTAGTATTTTTATGGAAAATTTACTTTGTAACAAGGATCACAAGACCAATTTGGATAAATATTTTTAACATGTTACGTCTAAACATTTATTATATTTTTTGAGATTATATTTTAAATTTTTAATGATACATTGATAAGATGGATGATAAGATGGAATAAACGTGTTTTGCAAGTCGCGGCATTTTACATTTTAATGAAAACGTTTAATTAACGCATCACTTATCCTACGGTAACTAATAGTACCATTAAAATACGAATATTTTTGGTATTCTATATACCATTACCAAAAATATCCCTGTCTGTCGTATGTAAACCGTCTAATAAACGAAATGGTGTTGCTTGGGAACATGCCACCCTGTTAACTTCGGATGTCGTATTTTCCACACTTTTTCATTATCTCATTCGAGTTAGGACGATATTTGGCTTTTTTTTGGTAAGAATAAAATACAGTAAAGTGTCGAGAACATCGCTTTCAAACCAAACTCCCGTTGCCCTCGTATAATAATAAAAATACTTTCGAGGTTCTGGAGCGGAGCTTCGTTTCCGATTTTATTGTTATTGCGGCCCGTTATCGATATATTCGAGTGTTTACCACGCGTTTCGACGTTCCCTGATAGTTAATAAGGGCAGTTCAAGTTCTCCGATATTAATTCCGAACTTATATGGCGAGATTTCATCGCCGATTTCATTGCTTTACAAGTTAAGACTTCGTTCCATTATCGATCCCTTTTGCTTGAATTGAATACAATGAAATATTCCGAACATCCTACGTAAATTGAAACGAATAATTATAAATATACATTTCTACAAGAAGATGCCTTTGTACATACATTTATTCCATAAATTGGGCATGGAATAAAATTTAAGTTTGCAAGACGTTGAAAATTTTCGTCAATTTAGCTTCACTAAAATACAAATTTCTGATAAAGCATAAATTCTTGAAATTCCCTTGTTCATTCACTCATGGCATTCCTTATACATAGAGGGTCGCTACTATACATATATGTATAGAATGCATCAAGAAACTGTGATAAAGCAAACTAAAAAACGTTCTAACCCGTTTTCAAGAACATTCACGTGTGCCAATAAATAACCGGATTGATGCTCTAAAAATATTTACTAACAAAATTACTCAAAGGACATATATCTCCTTCAATCCAGATCCATACACCACTTCATAGGAATTTACATTTCGAAAAGCTAATGATTTATCGCTTTATAATAAACGACTTTCGAAAGATCAGGAAATATAATCCAGAGTAAATGTTTTCCATTTTTAATAAATTTAATTTAATAAAATGAGATAAAGAGAGCCCGAAGAGTCTGAATTGAAAATATTGTATACCCTAAGGCGCAAAGTAATATTTTCAAGAATTTAAAACGCTTTGCAAGTAGTAGTGAATTTAGACGGAAACTCCAAGCCCTCTTCGATCTTGTCAATAATTTACATTTGCCTCAGTCATTTTCTCGTTACTTAGGGGAACCCTCCGGAGACGAAAATGACTTCCGATGCAATTAACCGATGACGGTGCCTTCCCTCGAGAATCGCGCCTTATTGAATTCGGTTTTGCGTGGAACGGAAAGCCTTCGCACGCGTAAATTTTTAAAGCACTCGTAGGCGCGCCCCGACGCTCCAATGTGACACACCTCCGAATTAACTGTTAAGACGAGGGCGACGTCACGACGCCACCGATCTGTTTGAATATTTATGGCGCGAAGTTGCGTAGTTTTGAAATATTCAGGGGAAATGTTGAAGTGCTTTGTTCGAAGTTTTGTACAGGCCAAATGTCACCAGTGATTCTGTGTTATCGATTGAATTTTGAAATGTACAAAATAAATAAAACTTTTTCTC
Source organism: Dorcus parallelipipedus (assembly GCA_958336345.1). NCBI lineage: Eukaryota > Metazoa > Arthropoda > Insecta > Coleoptera > Lucanidae > Dorcus > Dorcus parallelipipedus. The sequence goes on along the minus strand of OY284482.1, from coordinate 38,677,151 downwards.
CCGCATTTCATTCAATAAGTTACAACATTGTTACATTCAAAATCATTTGGTTCTTTTAACAATTGTACAATTTCATTTTTGCTCGTACGATAATGGAATTTCGCCTCAATAATCTAGCAATTTGTCTATTTTGATATCTGAAGTTGATTAGCTCGAAAAACTTCGTTACATTTGATGCCTGTCATTGAAATATGTTTTGCATTGCTTTCACTTCTCGGTTAATTAAAATTAATTTTTAGAATAATTAATTTAAAAAAAAGATCAAATTACTTTTTCAGTTTTCATTGACAACCTTGTTTATTTTGATAACTTGTTTATATTTTTCACTTCTGACGAAGCTGTCCAACAACGACGAAACGTTAAGTTTTAGTGCGCATATTCAGTGTCCGTTTCAAAGAATCTGTGATACAATTTTCATCGGACAAGAACCTGCTTTAATTATGTATTCTTTTTATATAAATTTGTATACAGGGCGATTCATGAATAGATGCTTCACATTCTAAAAGTATTATTGGAACAAAAAGCACGTCATTCCTTAATTTATGATCTTATTTTTGTACAAGATTTGGTTCAATTTCCTGAATTATTTAAATTATGCAGTAGTTTATATGAAAAATTAATTAAAATGAAAAACTACCTGAAAATAGAACGAGTTCTACTTCCGAACCACATCTGCAGCCCATAGATTTCTTGTTGTGAATAGAAATGGAACCAAATCTTATTCAAGAAAGAGGGTGGTCTAATAGGCAAAGGTTTTAAAACAAATGACTTTGTCATTTTGAACCAGAAGATTGAGATTTGGACAATAAACTTTTTGTGTATTGGAGAACCTCCTATAGTATTAATTAATGGCATTATTAACAACACTCCGTATTTGTAAAAACATTAATCTTCTTTGGAAGAAGCCTCAAAAGAAGAAAATAAAGAAGAAACTCGTATTTATACATATCTATTATCAAATTTGCAGCGATGATATTCACGATAAAATAAAGTAGTAATATTCTTGAGTCTGGATTTTTACTTTAATAAATATGTATTAATAATTTTACATGCTATTTCCCTATGTCTGAAAAACGAATCAACACAGTGTATGTATAAAACATCAAATTTAAAATGTAAGTTTTAATTGGTCGAGTTAATAATAATTAAAAATTATGTATATGATCATTTGAAAAATTACTAGTATACAGCGTTTCAGAATTTCTATCTACGCTATTGAGTTTATCTCTAAAAAGGAGTTCGAGACTTGGCCAATTTCTCTATCTCTTATAGCTAAGAGACATCGAAATTGGTCCACCCTGTACACGGAATAATTTAATGTTATCGAACTTTTTCATGAATATATTTCATATATTTAGGTGACTGTAAATACTGTAAGTAGTATATGTCAGAGCCTGTAACAAAACATTAATAATTGATCTGATAATCATTTGAAAGAGATAGATGATATTTTATTGTATGTACATTTTTAGTTGTAGGTACATAAATTATTTATTCAATTTTTATTACGTACATAAAATATTTATGTCAGTTTACGTACTTTATTCTACTCATAACGTAAATTTTATTTTATACTACGCATTTCAAAAATCAAACCAACGAAACAAATCACAAATTGCATTTCGCAATCACTTCAAAAAATGTGTTTGCGTTTACTTATGATTTCATGTTTTCTTCTTTATTTAAAATTTGATGGTAGGGGTAGAATTTAAATAAAAAATTGCCACAAGTAAAAGAAAATATTAGACCAGAAGGAATGCATGCAATTTTTTAAATCCTCTGTATCATAATTAACATTTTCTAGATATTTGTAATAAAATACGATTTTATTATTTACATAAATTTTGCTAATAGTTCGTTTTCGAAAAGAAAAATTGATTTTGTGATAACGAAATTAAAAATATTGGCCTCACATAGTAGTAGTAGAGGCAACAAATCAACAATAAATTTACTAAACACTTAAATAAATTTACATTAAGTTTAAATCACATTTTACTATTGTTTATAAAAGAAATAATTATAATTTTTTTAATATACAGGATGAATGAAATCATAACTGCCAAACTAAAACAGTAAAGCCAGGTTTATCAATCACAAGTTAACTCTAACTTTCAGTTTGTTCCCATTGTAACTACTACGAAGGCAATTGTTGTTATGGTAATTAACTGAAGGTTAACTTTAACTTAAAGTTAACTTGTGTTTGATAAACCAGGCCTAAGAGAAGTGGTGTTTCAGATTACGTGAAAAATGATTAAAAAAATTCTCGTAGAAGGACTTAAAAATTCATTTTAAGATCATGTTACGACACTGCCTACGAAATATAAGACGTTTGCAAATAAAGATGTAAAATGTCACTATTAAGTTTATAGTTCATGATTATTGACTTTACGTTGTAGCGTGACCTTGACCCACTACAAATTCGTACTTTCTCAGCAGACACCGAAGAGTAGGAGTGATATTTTTTTAATGAAATGTATTAGTATTAGTATGCGCTAGGAGGTGAACGGAAACCTGACAGATATGGGTCAAGTTGCGTGTAAATTAACTAAACTAAGAAACCTGTAGTCGGATTGCCTTAAGTGTGATTAATTATTTCAAAATTTAAAATTCTTGACTTAGTGACTTTGTGGTATGCCTACGATATTCAGCTTTTTCATACTGACACAGACTCTCCACGTAACCTACATACATTTTTTCATATATCAACTCTCCATTTATGTTATATCTCCATTGAGACGCTGAAAATTAATTCTATTTTGTCTTTTCATTACAGCACTCTTTCTTTATTTGTTCATTTTTACTTTTATATGCACATATTTATTCACTTGATCTTAGTAATTTACATTTCAACAAATTTTTGTTTCCATTTAGTAATGAATTGTAGATTTTTCTATATTTTCTTCACGTACATTTATATTATATCCACTTGTTTGTTTTAGTTTTTTTTTTAATTGTAATTAACATACCTGGAGCATAGGAAGAAAAGAGCATAACAATTCTCCTAACATCCAGTTCTGAACCAAAAGTACATAGAGGGAAATTGGAAGGACACACACGCACTTAACAATGTCACTCACCACATTGTTTATTATAAAAGTATAAGTCGCGTCTTTGTAAAGCCGGTGACGAATAATATGATACAGGACCGCTAAATTTGATAGGACCCCAGTCGCGATTAGGATAGCGTACATAAAAACAATAAAAGGGTAAATGTAAGCAACAGATGGTCGTATGTGCGCCTCTTGAAGGTTGAGTTCCTTGTTGTGTACGCCGAGCAAAAACTGATGGATCACTTCGATTACATGAAGTGGCACATCACCGAAGGGATTTTTTGTAGTGTTCGACGAGGCCATTGTCATTGTTCAAACAAATTATTAAACAAAAATTATTTTTTTTAATATAGTTTTGTACGCTTACATCACCGGATAGTTTGTTTACAATCCAGAAAAAAACAAATTAATTGACAGGAAACAATTTTGTTTGTCGGATATACTCGACGTGTTCGAATTTAGCGGCGAAACGATATGTAACTTTCTCGCCACAGAGAAAAACGAGACTATCGCACGTTTCAGGACTCGCACAGGACGCATCGTCCAAGGATTGTACTTGCGCCTTGCGCGCACAACATGCGCTCAAAATATTCTATCTTCAAAGCGAAATCGCATTGTTTTTATATCGTTTTTATACCTTCTTTGTAAATATATGAAATATATACAAGGTGATTCAGGTTTAATCTACTATGTAATTGCAATTACTATTGTAGACAATGTTAAAGGTATATGTTGCAATAGTACCTAATTGAACTCAGTTTAATATTTTTTATGCGCCTTGCCCTATGTGACAGAATAGAACAATTCATGTAAAACGGTTTATTTAAGCTGCTTTCGTTCGTATCAATGATTACTAATCATAAATACTTCGTGCACATTTATTCGTAACTTTCTTCCGTTCATTTTATGAAATATGAGTTTCATTCCTTCGCTTTTTTAAAGAATGAATACATAAAAGTTACGAATAAATGTACACAAAGTTAATCCAGTTTTTATTATTAGTAATCATTGGCACGAACGAAAGTAACTTTACAAAATATTGTCCTGTTGTCATAAATGATTGATGAGCTGTGGATGAGCAGCATTTGAATTTAACTAGCAGTACAACATAATTAGTTATCATTTTTCTTGCCTTTCCTTTTAAAGTAATCAGATTCTTCAAAATGTTGGGAACACATACATGTATTTACTTGTTATTGTCTTCCCAATTCGGGGTAATTTATTTACCCAAGTCTTGTGTTGATCAACGAGTTCTTTTAAGGGGTGGTCTGTGCTTTTAACCCCATTTTGTTTATCTGAGACACTTTTCTTTTCCCAGGCTTAGGAAATTAATGAAACGAAATTTCGGGTTTTTTCTTAGCCTAAGATTTGGATCCCGCAATATATTTTTTAATATGAGTAAAAAATAGAAACAGTAAAATAATTATTTCACAAGAAACGTGTACATAACTTTGAGAGAATACCTGGTAATCGGCTTCCAAATTTTACCACCAGGTGGCGAGCTCCTGGCTTACATCGCGAATTACTTCGACTCTTCGAGTTGACACTATCGTGCTGTGATGTTCATGGTCGAATGATACGATGTCAAAATCTATTAATCTAACGTCAGTTCTTTTCCTCCGTGAAAACCGACATTAAACTAATAGATTTTGGTAAAGCATCGCTGCGTGATCGCTGCCAAAATCTACTAATCAAACTCAGTTTTTTTTGACTCAGTGAACAGACGCTAGATCAATAAATTTTGGCAGCACCACTTTAAAAACATCTAAATATTAATCTAAAGTCAGTTCTTCAACGGGTGAAAAGGACTGATGTTAGATTAATAGATTTTGGCAGCGTAACATTTGACCATCAATATCACAGTACGAGACTGTCAACTCGATATTATCTAACACCCGAAGTAATTATTATTTATTATTTATCTGAAATTAATTTGCATTGTAATTTCTTATAAGAAAATAAATAACTCACGATTCCATTGTGTTTGTCCAATTTATTTTGCTTCACTAACTGACACTCGTCTTTTATATTTCAAAAACGAAACGGAAATCTTACATTGCAGAAATAAGATTCAAAACGTGACTAAGACTTGTGAATTTCTGTGCCAGGCTTAGAATTACGCGGAAAAAAATTGTTCTTGTCACAGACTGCCGCCGTAAGAAACCGATAATTCAGCAAAACCGTATCTTTCTTGTTTAGTCAGCAATTGGAGGCGATGACAGAGTATCTTGAGTACATGGTACAGGGAAACTGATGGAAACTAAGGTACTTAATCAACACTCCGTACAGGTAACGCAATCCCATTCCTCTCGGGAGAAGATGGAGAAACAAATACAATTGTCGCAAGTGCAATAAAGAAGACAACAGTTTTAGGGAATTCCGTTTACCGCAATGTTACTGGTTTCAATCTAAAAGTGTATTAGGTTATGTCAAGTTAAGTTATTTACCAATCAAAAAGTTGTTATTTTAAGAAGTGCAGAATTTTTCTTTTCCGAAAAAGGCGGAATCATTAAATGTCATGCGACAAAAGTTTGAGATGCGATATTTAAACTCAATTTTCTTAACCACTGACAGTAACTTTGACAAACGTCACTTCAAATAATATTTCCAACTGTTTTTTATCCCTAGATGAGAAGAATGTGCGACAAGGATAGATATAAAAAATCACTAAATGCGTTACCTCTATACGAAGTATGTTCATTTAGTATCTTAATGGAAACTACCGTCAGTACCGTTACAGTAGCGCAAATAGCCGCCATTTTAGTGCAAAATATGGGCGGGAAATTTAAATGCTAATGCCCCGTTTCTATAACATTTATCATTATACCGTGATTTAAATTTAAATTTAATTGGTTCACGTAACGGTTGCCATCTCTTCCAAAATTGATAAAAAGCTTTTAAAAGTCGTCGTGGGGGAGAAAAACAGCAGTTCCGTTTCGTTAAAAAGTTTTTCCAACCAGATTCTGCGCGTTTGCTCTGGTCGCTGTTTGTTTCGGTAGAAAAGAATTAAATCTTTTCCGTGAGTGTTTTTCATTGGATTAAATAAATTTATAGTCGATCTCCAGGGAAACCCTTAACGTAATTTTATACTCAAGTGCCCCTTAATTTCTTTGGATTACGGCAAGAATAATTAGACCCGACGTTGGTAAGCCTTAAAAAATCCACTAGTTGGCTTTTATTAAATAAATAATTAACAAAAAGCATTAATCGTGTACAGAACGTTCCGTTCTTCTTTCTTCAAATTAATTTTTGATTGTACTAATGGTACATATTTATAATTATCATAATCGAATTTAGGTCATTTGTATTGTATCTTACTTTGCTTATTGTCTATAATATTGTGTTATTTATATCATTAGTATTGTATTACTTACGGTAATAGTTTGTGACTTTTAATTTGTTAATGCAATTAACGTCTTAGTGTTACACTTTTTATTTTTTAATTGAATATATGTATATGTACATATTTTATAAAGATACAGTAATTTTATTGATATTCAAAGTAGAATTTAAAAAGAGAGAGGTAGGAGGAAAAATTAAGGTTACTGTATCGAGAAGGTAGCGCCAATTTTCTATCTCTTTTAATTTGGGGTTAATCAAATTCATTCATTCAGTCATTCAGACTAATTCCTGACAGGCTAAAACAAAGCAATTGCTACTTACATCTCTTTTGGTTTGAAACAATCTTGGGTAGAAAAAGTGAGAAATGTAGTTAAAGGTAAGTAATTTTTGTCGGTTATTGTGTAGAGTTTTGTTTGGAGCAAGAGATTTAGAATTTCTATCACCTGAACTCCCACTTTATATTTCGATAACATCTTCTTTCTACAACCCTTAAGCCCAGATCTTACAGAATAAAAAATTTAATGGACGCGCTTCGCATCGGTATTTATATTGAATAAATAATTGAATCTCCTTTCGATTTTGGCTCTAATATATTATGCAACCTAACGCATTTGCAGCCGTCTGTAATAACGGGGCGGCTTACCAATGCTTGTAGTAACTTATGTTTCTTGTTCACTTGAACAAGCATATGAGAATTGAGTGTAAGTAATTTGGAAATATTCGCTTTACAATGTTAAAGCTAAATTTAGTCGGTGAGTGCATTAATTTGTTTCATAAAATTAAATGTTTCTTCGCGTAATCTAGCTTTCTAACTTCGTAAACTTAAATTCTCCGGATTTCCTAAAGAAATTGTTAAAATAATATAAATCTTGTCTGCTGGGTTTTTGTTAACTATTAATGTTACTTCATTATCTAATTTTCTACAATTTATCCTGTTTAATTGTTACATAAACTGTTACATAAACTAACTTAAAGGATGATTTTTAACTATTCTAATTATTTTTAGATTGTTTATGTCCGTCAAATTGCGCAACGACACTTGTAAAACCGCACTTATTTCACCTCCTGTGGATCCAATTCTGGCTACATCGATTGGTATCTCATTGTCGCTGGATGACTGGTTTCTGGTAAGTCCAGAAGCACCTCATCGACTAAAATTCCACGACATCACTTGCGTATAATTGTTTGAACTAACTCGACTGACCTCAGTACAGGTAAATTTCTTGTTTATAGGTACTCTGTCAATCTACATTCTCTTAAACATTTTCTTCTTCTTTTCAGTTGGATAGGTATCACAGGAATAATAATTTTGACTTGATTAAATGTTAAAAGCGTTGATATACGATAAAAAAAAACACCCTATTCTTAAGTATCTTTAAAAATGACTATTAACAGGGCTGAACGTCTTCTGTAATTGCCGCATAACAAATGGATCTACAGAGTAAGTTAAATAAGGTGAATTTCTATGACTGCTACGGTTACCTACATATCAATTAATTTCTCTTCAATTATTGTTACGGATATCAATTGAAATGAGTTGGGGCTTACAGAATACACGTGAATATGACATACATGTACCATGCTGATTGTGACAGTCATGTCAGTCTAATTATAATATTGTTTAATGTTGATTTCTCTGTTTACACTTTTCTTTTAGTAAATGAATTGTGGGATTAAATCAATCCACTGATATTAAAATATTTTCAATTCATATGAAATGGAATATGAATTTTTTTCAAAATATATAATACTTTTGAAAAATAGTGTAGAGGAGCCGTGTCACGTTCGGAGTTCATTTCAATTTTGCCCGTTCCATCTAAAACGCACTATTTTAACAAAAAATGGACGAGATCCCGATTTTTCAGACGTGAATCCATCCGTTTTTAAGCGTACGGGTAAAATTGTAACGGACCACGAACGTGTTAGTGCTTCTTACCTGTTTGAAAATTACAATATCAGGTGCTGCTCATGTTTGCACTCGCATGATATTTCGTGCTTTCGATAGTATTTAGAAATTAAATAAAATGTAAAGAATTTTACTTTCAGATTTGAGATTACAATTATGTAAAAGGAACCTCGTAAAGCAATAATTTTACGAAGTGATTGTAATTCAATGTAAAAAAGGGGTTCTTGTGCAGAGTTCAGTTTTCGTTTTCTTAGTGCCATAGTGCAATCTTTTATGATAATTCCCAGAATGCAGATATCTACATATTATACATATTAATTCTTTTAAACAAAGTGAAGGAAAATTGTTTTGACTTGGATCAAGTAAGTAAAAAAGTAAAAAACAATAATTTTATATACAAATCATTTTTTTACTATACAGGTGTTTCAAAAGTCGCGACGAAAATTGAAAGAGCTTATAGGGAATGGAATTTCAAACATTTTTCCTCATATAAACATTTTTACGCATTTAATAGATACAGGACTTAAATTTGTTACAAGTACATTTTATTAACGTACCATCTTAATAAAAAAAAACCGACTACACTCTAAATTTTGATTGATTGAAGCGTGCTTCAAAATGAACTTTTTGTCATTTTGACATTAATATTATTTTGACAAAACAAATAAAAATACCCTAATTAAAAGCAATTCAGAAGGCAATAATTCAAACGGGATTGCAAGACGGTATCAGCATCCGAGCAGTTTCAACTGAATTAGCTGTTAGTACCAGTACCGTTTTGCCAAAAGTAATGTTACACAACTAAATTTTTTTGAAAATGGAAGTATCTGTTTCACTTCGATGTAGTCGTTTTTTATGATTAAGAAAATTGAGTTTAAATATCGCATTCCGAACTTTTATCGCATGATATTTAATGGTTCCGCCTTTCTCGTAAAAGAAAAATTCTGCACTTCTTAAAATAACAACTTTTTGATTGGTAAATAACTTAACTAGATATAACCTAATACACTTTTCGATTGAAACCAAGTGACATTGCGGTAAACAGAATTTCCTAAAACTGTTGTCTTCCTTATTGCACTTGCGACAATTCGATTTGTTATCTTTGTTTTTCAATGTTCTCCCGAGAGGAATGAGTTTGCGTTACCTGAACAGAGTGTTGATTTAGTACTTTAGTTCAAACTAGTACTTTCGTACTTTGGTACTAAATTTGGTACTTTCGTAACTGTCTTGCTACCTTGGTACTCCACTGTTAAAACTGGTGGTACCTATTCACGTCTTGCAATACATATTGTTTTTTAAATTATGTATTTTTATTAAATTCGTAAAAAAAACATGTAAATAAATAGGTGAATTTACTAAGATTATGTTCCGTAAATCAACTATTTTAACCGTAGTTTCGGTTTTGCGTTCCATAAATAACATGTTCCTGAAATACATCTATTTATGAAACGCGGTTTTCTGAAAACGGTAACTCGTGGTCATAACCAGAGTAACCATAACAGAAATGTAGTAAGTTGTGGTTAAATTCAAACCCACTAATTTACGAATTGTAACTAGGTGTCTAGTATATAGATATTATTACTCTATGTTACGACGTAGGTTTCTACTATTACTCTATGATATCTACTAATAAGAAATTGACTATTTGAAGGTAAATAATTATTTTTTTCATAAAACCATACGTATATAGATTTAAGTATTCATCAAACTTTATAAATTTTAGGGAGTATTACCACATTACTGTCGTGTGCTTATTGTTCTGCAGAATTAGGTTTTTTATCAGATTTTTTAGCTGTAAATCCACACACATTTTTCTAATTTTGAGACCATAACAATAGTTGAGTCGTCTGTGATAGTGAAACAGTACATATTTGATATTAATTATTTTACAAAAACATTTATCTTTTTGAAATTCAAATTCTACTACTGCTTTCACTTTCATCAGATGTTAAAAATGATTCCGCAAAAATTCATATCTATATATGATTTACATTCATAATCCAGTACGCAATAAATATGATAAATAATAAAAATCCGACTAAAGACAAAACCAACCCCCCAATTTTCCAAATAAACAATAAGGTTATGTTGTTTATTTCGGAGAATAAATTTCCAAGGTGAACGATGATGACCGTACCGTTTCATAAATAACCAACATTAACCGTAACCAAACCGTTGGTTACTAAAAGTTGATTTACGGAACATACTATTAGTCGGTGGTTTTGATCAGAACCATTCTAGTGAGTTTTGATTTCTACTGCTTTTTACTTTTTTTTTTGTTTTTTGTTGTATTTATGGTTATTGTTTATGTGGTTATTTTGTGTTTTATTGTATTTTGACTGGTAGTTTTTAAATTAAAAGCAGCACAAGATATTTGATACTGAATATTTAAATCTGGTACCTTTAGAGCCGCCAACATTTAAACTAACCAAACTACCATGAAATAATTTCTATTATAGAATATTTATTTTTGTCTTATATTAACAGTACTTGCTTTTGTTTTATATTAAAAGTACTTTTTCTTTTTGCATTTGCATTTAAACAAAAATAAATCTTCTGACTTCATTTTTATACCAAGGATCGGGGAAAAGCGGGTATTTTTGTCGTCGATTGTGGGGAATAGGAGTTTCGTTCATTGGCAACACTGGATCGGATGCAGGACAAGGAATTTTCGTTACACATTGTTGGTGGCACTGATCGACAAGTTTGACAATTGACATAATGACATCATAAATAATCTACAGAATGATGTTTTTATCTGTAATTTACATGTTATTTATACCTATGTGATTTCCGCAACCTTCATGCATGGTTTCGCATAATAAAATAAAAGTTATAACTCACAGTAACATTAGCAACTCGTAAAGAATAGCCGTCAATAATCAGTATTTTCGTATTCTATCATCCGCGCTGTCGGCCATAGAACACCAACAAAAAATTATCAGTAATAAATTACACGAATTTTGTAGTAATAATAATAATAACTGCAACAAATTATCAACGTGAGGTCGTGATCGTGACGGGTCATGGCAAGAAATTAATTCATCGCTTTTGTAAAATATAGGTCGCAAGTTGATGTCATCACCACTACTAATAGCCATGAATAAGTAAGAGTGTTTAGTAAACGGACAGGGCGACGAAGAAAATGGTTTTCGAAAGTATCGTCACTGATCTCCTCAACCGTTTTCTCGGAGACTACGTCGAGAATCTCGATTCGAAACAATTAAAACTCGGGATTTGGGGAGGTAAGTTTCCTGCAGTAAAATTTACCACCCCCGTTGTTACTCCCTTACATGAATGACCAATTTGCAGGCGATGTAGAACTCAAGGATTTGGTGTTAAAACAAACCGCATTGAAAGAATTAGATCTTCCCATACAAGTAGTTTACGGACGTTTAGGTAATAAATCATAAACTCACTATTACTTCACTCTGCTTATTCTATATTTTTTTGTTGTATACAGGTAGTTTAGTATTGAAAATACCATGGAAGAACTTGTACTATTCGCCAGTGATAGCCAACATCGAAGGATTATACATATTGGCAGAACCAAACACACAAATAGTATACGATGCTGAGAAAGAAGAAAAACGTGCTCAGGAGTTTAAGCAAGCTGAGCTTAAACGAGTCGAAGATGCTAAGAAAAAGGCACTGGAAACAGGTATTGCAAGTGTATGTAGTTGATGAGATCTGGCCTTTGATACGCAGTTTCAGTAAAGGAAAAAGTCGACGATACGTTTGTGGAGAAACTAACTACGCAGGTTATTCGTAATGTTCAGATAAGCATACGGGATATTCATGTTCGTTACGAAGATGAAGGTTACATGGTGGGAAGGCCATTTGCTGCTGGTTTTACACTTAGTAATTTAACGCTTCAGACGACCAATGAGAAATGGGAACCTGCTATCGTATATGAAAATATTACACAAATATTTAAGGTATTTAAGCTCTGTACTTTAAGTTCTATTTAAATTTATTTGTTGAATGTCTTTAACCCTTGAACTACCAGAGTCATCAGTGAGTGATCTGACAAAACTGAAGTAACTACAGCAATGATGTCTATTGGTATTATGAACTTAATTCCAGTTTATCCCCAGTTTAAAGGTTTAAAGACAATAATAGATATAACAAATCAATGGTATACATGAATATGAATAGATAAAAAAAATGGCAAAGCTATAATTTTTGTTCTAATTTACCACAGTTAAAGCAATTGAAAAAAACACTATAAATTTTATAACAAATTTGAAAACAATAAGCTTCCTATTATATAAATGTCTTAAATTGATTACTTACATTTAACTGCAGCTTGTAATAATGAGTTATTGCAAGCATATTTAACAGGTTTTTGAAAGATAGAGTCTCATTGCATTGACTAAAATTAGCAATGATATACGAGATGGTTTTTGCAAAAGTTGTTATCATTTTAATTTTGCTAGATTAGTCATTTGATGATATTGATATGAGTCATGCTCTGCTTATATCTAGAGTGGAGCTTTTTAATGTTTTTAGTAAAAGGTACGATATCGATAATAAATCGATATGGATAGGTCATGTCGATACAATACTAATGCCAATTACACTTGGAACGATAAAATACCGTATAATTAATAAAGACATAAAGATTTGATGTGTGTGAGACAATAGCTCAACTTAAGAACTGTAAAATCTACAAAATAATTTGTGTAGGAATTTTAACTTCCTAAATGGCTAATACTTCTTGTATTATTTTATCAATGAAAACTTAAAGGTCATGGATTGGACTAAAGAAATATACAGTCGCACCTCTATAACTCGAACCTCCACAACTCGAAATCTTCTGTAAGTCAAAATTTACTGATGTTCCTGCACATTGTGTATAACTGAAATCTCTTTCTTTAACTCGAAATTTCTCTAACTCGAAGTAATTTTCTGGTCCCTTGAGATTCGAGTAATGGAGGTTCGACTGTATCAATATATGTATGTATGTGAACATAAACAGTGCATTAATAATTAACAAGAATAAATGAAGATGTAATTTCAATATCAAAGTAAAATAAACAATCAAAATTAGCGATGAGTTAACAAATTTAAATATGATAAGCATGTGCTATTGTATTGAAATACATACATACATCAGGTATAAAAATAAGAATAATAAATTAAAGTTTATAAACCAACCAAACCAACCAAAAAGAAACCTAAATTTTTTTATTTGTTTTCTATTTCAGGACAAAATCGTTTTTTTAATTTATATTTCATTGCTTTTATTACTTTTGTATGCATATTTTTTTATATTTTATGTAATTACAAAATAAAAAGGAATATGTTTGATTTGATATACATAATACGTAATTCAGAAATACTTGGAGATATATTAGATATAAAATAATGATAGAAATGATTGTTCTCTTAAAAGTAGAGCAACACTTTTGAAATAAATACGTATTTCAATATTGAAAATTGCTGTGTGTAATATTCCATATCACTGATTCGTGCCTCACCAGGAAATCCTGGATCTTTAATTTACTGGAGATTATTAAATTTATATTTGCAGCATCAATATGCGGTTGTCACCAGCAACAATTAACTGTTCATCTACCTATAATCTTTAAACAAAATAGGCATCTTAAACGCGTTTAAAATTGAAGATACGCAAAACTAATAATGTGACAAAAGGTTTCAGTTTCTTTCGAATCGAAATTAACATATTTGTTGTATAAAGGCTCGCTGCTAGAGAGTCAAGCTCCCTTGTGTAAAACATATTTTGGCGTTCTTTTAAAATTCTGAACAAAAAGTATTTCTACAAACAAGGTGCTCTCGAATAATTATTCTTGCTGTTTTAGTCTCAAAAGCAATTCATTTTTAGTTACATCAATAACTGCAGACAATTTGTCGAAAAGTTATAAGATATGATTATGAGCGTTACTTTGCTATGAATAACGTGGGCCCATAACACTTTACGAAATGGGAAATGCTTTTGTAGTTTACATTTCAGCGAGATAATGATTTGCAGCAGGCAGTAAGAAAACAACCTACTTTAGTCACTGAGTAACTTTAATCCATAGAAGCAATAGTCTCTACAATTGTAAGCATGGGAATAAACCAAAGGCTAAGTTAATCAGTGACTAAAGTACCGGCCCTTAAGTCATACAATTGACTAGTATCCTAGTCAATACTTTTAATCATAACAGCCATTTAAAATAACTTTATGAACTTTGAAGAATTGTACTTTGTAACTTCGCAACAATAAAAGAAATTTTTCTTCAAATTGTCTTCAAATTTTATCTACTTTCTAGATTGTGGAATTGGAAGGTTTAGCGGTCTACTGGAATTGTAAATGTCCATTATACAAGTCGATGTCCACCAGTGATTACATTCAGAACTTCAAGAAAGACATTGCCACCAAAACAACCAAACCAAGCGATTACAAATATAGTAATGGGATTTTTTTCTTTGCTCTTTCTTTTGTGTAACATTTTATTTTCAGTACTGGGGCCGATAAACTCCTCGGCACGATTGATATTGAATCAAAAGCCAGAGCTAGATGTGCCTGCATTTAGTATACCAAAGGTTAAAGTCAATTTTGAAATGGAGAAATTATCAGTTGGTACGTTGAGGAAGCATCACAATGTAGTAAAAGAATTACATATTGTTTATTTCTGCAGGTATCACGAAGGCGCAATTCAAGGACGTTATCGCTTTAGCCGACTCGATGAATGTGATGATGGTAGGTGCTGCGTATCGGAAGTACAGACCTCAGGTGCCTTACAAGGGTCATTATAAAGAGTGGTGGCATTTTGCTTACAATTGCGTGCTAGAATTCGAGGTACGAAGGAGAAGGCAAGACTGGAATTGGTCACATATGCATCAACATCGAATGATGTGCCAGCAGTATGGAAATTTATATCAAACTAAATTGTCAGTGAAAAAGGTACAATTAATTTTTATGTTTGAGCCGGTAAATTATTATTTGCATTTAGTGTCCACATGACGTGTTAGAAAATATCAATAAGTTGGAGAAAGAACTCGATATTTTCAATATATTATTGTTGAGACAAAAAGTTGAGCTGGAAGTCGAAAGAGCTACGAAAAATAAACCGAAAGTACAGGAAAAGAAATCCTGGTTTAGTTGGTGGGGTTCACAGGAGGCTGCAAAACCGGATGCAGATGCTAATACTTTGGGTAATTTTTTTTAATTTGAAAGTTGTCTTCATGTGTGGTTTTTTTTTTCTCAAGTTTCGCAGTTGCAAGCCGTTATGACACCGGAAGAAAAAGCACGCTTATACAAGGCCATCGATTACCAAGCTAAGGCCGCACCTACTCAGCTCCCTGCTTCATTTGTGGCTGTGTCGTGTCTCTTTGTTCTTAAAATGCTGCAGATTGAGGTAGTCGATGATGAGAAGGGATTGTGTCAAGTGCTGGATTCTAAATTATGCAGTGTTAAGTGTAAAGTGGAAATGCGACCGGCTGCCTCTGCACTTAAGTACGCCCAGTAAATGGAAAAGATGTAATTTGTTTCATCCATGTGTCTTTGCAGGTTGCACGTTAACATAGATCAATTGTTAGTGTCCGGAATTGAGCAGAATAATGTCACACCGCAACTAATCACATCCGAGGCCATTGGAGAGGGTGCTTTATTAGATATTCTTTTCGAAACCAACCCTATTGATGCAAAGTTTGATCAAAGAGTTTACGTTACCATCAAACCGATTAGAGTCATTTATGATGCACAATCTATTATTAGTATTTCCAGTTGCTTCACTATACCACAGTCTACAGCCATGGAACAGTAAGCATCATCGAATTTTGCAAATATTATCAATCATTTATTTGATTAGGAAAATGTGTGATTCTACAATTTTGGGACTAATTAAAAAAATATTATTTGACTTAATCCAAATCATTGTTTATATGTTTTTGTATTAATTTGTAGATTATCAGCAGCTACGGCTAATACATTTAACAATGTGAAGACGAAATCAGCTGCGGGTTTACAACATGCAATCGACTCTCACACTTCGTTACAATTGAAAGTCAATATACACGCCCCGATCATCATTCTACCCTACGATGGATTCTACACGGGAACGGAAAACATTTTGGTTGTTAATTTGGGTCAACTCAGAATCGAATCTCTGGAGCAAGCGAGGACGAACATACGCGAGAAACAAGCGGCACACTCCGACGAGGTGCAGATTCTCCAGGCGCTAATGAAAGAAAGTTACGATGAATTTGCGTTGGAGTTAACGAAGCTGCAGGTGCTCCTCGTTCCCGGCGGCGAAGATTGGACGCATTGCATCACCGAGTCGACTACTTCGGACATGCATCTGTTGGATCCCTTGAGCTTGAACCTGTTGTTTTCTAAGTGTTTGGTTCAGGATGACCCAAGACTTCCTTTCAATAAAATATCTGGCACGCTGCCTTCTTTAACCGTCAACATGGTCGATTCAAAAGTATTATTGCTGATGAGTTTGATTCATAGCATTCCATTTCCTCAGAGTGAACCACAGGAAATCGTACCAGTAATGCCAGTAGCTGTAAGTATTAAAAAAGATAATTACAAAATAGAGATGCTAATATATTTTTCTGAGTGCAAACTGAACACTATTCCGTACAATGACCTAAAGAAGTGATAATTGCAGAGTATCAATCGAGCCCAATCATCTACTTTGTTGTTCACTCAATACCTGGAACAGCAAGACAAAGAGGCAAAATCTGTAAAACGAGTTCAAACTGCATCTGATCGCAGCGATTTCGTGCAGTTCACTACAGTAGAAATCAATTTCCTTATGAAAGAATTATCAGTAAGACTGCAACATCAAGAGTACGCGAGTTCACCAGTCGAACAGGTTGCCTTACTTTCTTTGGCTTCCGTTGAATGCGATATATCGATTCAAACTTTCGCAAAGGAAGTCGTGCTACGTTTGGGCTACATCAATTTCCATAAGTATCATAAGGATGACACGGTTGAAATCGTCAGCACACCCATTTGTTCCAAAAAGGGAACGTACTTGTTTACAATCAAATTCTTACAGGTAGAAACTGTCTATCGTGAAACTCTCTTGTTATGTTAGTCCTTGTTTTCAGGTGGAAAAAAATTCTCCGGATTTTTACACCAAACACAAAGCGTGCGAATCATTGTTGGATATCGAATTTGCCATGCTGAAGGTGGTTCTCCATCAAGAGGCACTGCAAGGGCTCATTCAGTATGCTACGGAATTACAAACTCAACTCACGGAAATCACTAGTGCCCCATCCATTCGCAAGTCGGTGGCGTCCATGGCGAACCTCAAACGCAGGTTGTCCACTATCAGTGACACGTTGAGCCAGTCCTTGTCGAATTTGCCAGTGCAGAAGAAACCGCTGTCGAAGGAGAAAGAAATTGAACGAGTCGATACTATAACTTTCAAACTCGTCGCTAAATTAACTGAACTACTACTCGTAGTTGCAAATGAGAAAGAAGAATTGACTTCACTCTCTGTTAAGGGAGTGGCTGGTGAAGTTATTATGAAAACTCCTTATACACAAGTGACGGCACATTTAGAGAATTTATTGGTGATTGATTCGAATGACAAGAGTAAATATATTAAGGTAAGAAATTATTTATTCAATAATTTTTGATTAATTAGATTTTTCTACAGATTGTTGATGTAGTAGGTGAAGAAGCCATTTATTTTCAAGTTGTCATTTATGATAGAAATGTAGCAAATGATAAGCGCAATGAAGATATACTGGTTATGGCTAAATTGGGTCGTTTGAGAATAGTCTTTTTGAATCTTTATGTCACAACACTATTGGTAAATAACCTTGATTGTTTATAAAATGAGGGAGTTGCTTGAGTGTACATTTTTAGAACTTCTTGAATAAATTCCAAGCTGCTCAAGCCGCCATCGTCGAAGCATCGCAGGCAGCTGCAGAACAGGCAAGGCAAAACGTTGCAAGCGTTTACGAAAATGCAATTCGTGTTACCCTTAGTATTAATTTGGATGCACCCGACATTCTCATACCACAAAGTTCCGGCAGTTACGAGGCGATTTTCCTGGACTTGGGGCACCTTACTATCACCAATGATTTTTTAGTACTCGATGTGAAAAACGACGTGGATCAGTCTGCAGTAATCGACAACATTAAGGTGGAGCTGATGAAAATTAAAGTATCCAGGGTGATACTTGATGAGAAACTCAACATACTTAGCGATATTACGATTCTTAAACCTGTGACGTTCACCATCATGCTGAAAAGGAATCTCTCAACAAGTTGGTACTCGGCAATCCCCGACATTTACGTTTCTGGAGAGATCGACACAGTGGAGGTGAGTCGTTGTTGAGTACTTTAATCACTTTAAAACTGTGCGATTTGTTTAAATAGTTGCAATTGGGCCAGCCAGATTACAAAATGATTATGGAAACGTTGACCGGGAACCTAGCAGAAGGCACAGTGGATACTCCGAAAGTGAAATCTGAAATAAAACCAACAAAATCAATGACATCAAACATTATAGCAGTTCCTTCCGAGTCGCATGAATTCATCGACCCAAAGGAACTACCTCAAAAACTGGAAGAGAAAGTTCATATCTTCGTGAAATTCAATTTCGTCATGGCTAAGTTTGTCATTTCGCTATTTACCCTGCAACCTTATACGGTTAGACAATAATTAATTTCTCGATCAAAAAATAATATTCAGTTGTAGGACCCAAATTCATTTGATAGTCCTCGATGCGGCTTGGCCAGTTTCTCTTTGGAAGGTTTGTCGATCAAGGGTCGTCTCTTGACGGATGGTACCATAAATACTTCGGTGCTCCTTGTCGATTGTCTTCTGGAGGATATACGCATTGGAAGTCAAAAGACTTTAAACCGATTGTTTGAACGAAAAAGTGAAGAAGCCTTAACTTGTCTGTCTAAGACAGTCAATCCTTTAGCTTACAAGACCATGTTTGATGTGACTTTCAAAAAGAAAGTGGATGATTTATATCGTAAGTAGAAACTTGATACTTTTATATAAACGACTGTCGAGCTAGTTTTCTAGAAATTAATTTTCCTACATTACAACTACTATCACAAAATTAATATTGAATTAAAATTGACAAGACCTTAATTAAATAAGTGTTTAGTTCACTTATTAAACTCATTTTACAAGGTAATCTGAGTTTGTTTCCCATTGTTATCTCCATCGTTTACCTAATCAAAAACGAATTAAATTGGAGGAGCATTAGATGATCCATACACACATTTGACACACATTTTCTAAAAACTGTGTGTTAGAGTCGTTTACAAGTATTCCAAAAAATTCAAAGTGCTTAAAGTAACATATTGGTAACCAGAGGTGCTGATTTCTGTCATAATCTTGAACATTTTCTTGCATTTTTAATGTGAATACAATTTACGAAAATATTTTGTTTTTAGTTTATTCTAAAAATTTCTCTGCTTTTTTTACAAGCCATAATAGAAAAAGATCTGTAGACGAATTAATTTATTAGAAATATCCGAAAAATGACGATTATATTAATTGCCCCAAAAAGTCATTTAACAGCAGCAAAAAAAATTAATAAGCTCACAGTGATGAATGGAAAAAGAAAGAGAAATTTAATAGCGCGTGGATTTAACAGAAATAAATTCGTTTTTAATCAAAAATGTTTATCCTTAATAAATTAATTTTAAAAAAATCAAAATTAATCGTCCTAATGCTAGGTGATGTTTGCGCAGCTGTGTGAGACAAGTTGCATATCTATCAGGCGTGCGATACAAAAAATGCAGTTTAATATAGCGCATAAGCTGAGTTCGTTTATTCACGTGGTGCAGGGATGGAGTAAAATTAGAATGAGATCGAATAAGTTTTAATACAAGTAAGAGCGAGACAAAAAGGCGAAAAGAATAAATAGAGGGAACGGAGTTGGATAAACGAACGCAATCACCACAGATTAAAAAAAAAAAAAAAACGAACACAACCGCGACACGAAAATTTTATTTCAATGTATAGTATAGTATAGGTTGCCTACGGTCGTAGCGCACTCAATGCGTTGGACACAAGCCGACACGAAAATTTTATTTATTTATTTATATGTATAATATAGATAACTTCATATCATTATATCACACGCGAAAACTGATTCTATATTAAATTGAACCAACATGATGAAGTTTAGTAAGTATTTTATTAACCTTTATTGCGAAGGCATTATAAATGTGCTCAGGGATTCTCATTGCAATGATGCACTGCGAGCATATCTGACGGAAACAGGCCAACAAAAGTACCTAAATAAATTGAACATTTGGAACGAAATTAATCAAGGAGCAAAAACCGACAAAGAACTACAAACTTTACTTGTAGAATTGAAATTAGTACACCTAATAGAGGAGAAAACTAAAGAAAGTGCCGTCAAAGATCACTGCGAATATGTTCTTCAGAATGACGTACACAAACCTTTTATTGAATACCTGATTGTAAAAAGTAAAAGACATAATCGAATTAAGCAGTTCTTGGTACGTTTATACAACAAAGGCACAAGACAGTAGTAGTAACTTATGAATTTTGATTTTGATTTATTTTTTTTTCCAAAATGTGTTCGTTCTGGATCGGAATTACTATCTAATCAGAGATTGAACAGCGAGTGTACTCTTCGCACCTTGAAGCGCAAGTTATTTCTTAAACGGTGCGCCCTCCAGTTCGAGCGTTCTCTTTGAAATGGTTCGCGTTTCGAACTTCCTGACAAAATTTTCGGATCGACAAAGGCACAAGACATTAGTAATCGATGAGTAAATAATGAGTAATATAATTTTTTTTAATATGTTCGTTCGGGATCGGAATTACTATCTAATCAGCGATTGAACGACGAGAGCACTAAACACGGAAAACTCTTCCGACCCCCTACGCCCTCCAGTTCGTGCGTTATCTACGAAACGGGTCGCGTTTCGAACTTTCTGACAAAATTTTGGGGTTCACCCCACGTTGACCATTTACCCTTTGCAACTTACTATATGAATTTTATTATAAAGTAAAAATCAATGAACTTGAGCTCTGCGTCATAATCACCGAAATAACAACCGATAAATATTTCAGTATTATTTCTTTGTTATCATATCAGTGAATGAGAAAAATAGGACGGACCTTTGCTTCTTGTGTCTGACGCGTTTTATTTATGACGCAGAGCTCTTCTCTTATGAAAAATTCTATTATGTATATTGATTTTTTTTAATATTAATTTATTGATACTTTAAACTCAAATATCCCACAAACCGTTCATCTAAATATCAACATATTATTATATTTTTGAAATCAGGAAAAAATGATCTTTCATTCTAGCGCGCTGGTGTGGGGGTGGCAGGGCGCGAGAGCGTAACTGCGATGGATGGTCGAAATTTTTTTCTAGTTCTGGAAAGATTCGACCTTGGTTTCCGGCGTTTGTGAGTCGTTGGCCAACTACCTAGGATCAACAATTTACAAACGCCGAAACCCAAGTTCGAATCTCGTCAGAACGAGAAAAGAAATCTCTTCAGTCGTTATAAAATCAAATGCAAGTGTTACATAATAATAACAACATTTATGTATTTTTGTTTTCAGTTGATTTAAGAATTTCCAGTTTCACTTTAATTCTGTCCATGGAATTCTTATCGAAACTACAGAACTTTTTTACTGTGGCACTAGCGGATGATGCTGAACCTCAGGTTACAGTAGGAACCTCAAAATCGACTACCGTCGTTACACAGCCAAGCAAAATGGCTATAAATAAGGGACCACCTCCAGAGCCTGGTAATATGACTATTAACATTAAAATTGAAAAACCTGACATCGTCCTGGTTGAAAAAATGACCTCCATCGATACCAATGCACTAATTTTTAATGTATGAAGTTTGTCTCTGTGTTTTCCTTTTGTCTAATCGTAACACTTTTTAGTGTGAAGCAGCGATAAAATACATCTCCGCTGGACCGCATCAAGTCGTCGATGGCAACGTCAAAGACATAATGTTGTACACCTGCTGTTTCAATCCAGTGAAGCGGAAGGAGTCTATGGCCACAGTTTTGGAGCCGTTTTCTATTAGTATCTCAGGAGCCACTCCTGAAAATAAAGGATTGCACATTGAAGTAAGAAAGAACACGAAGTGTGAACGCCTAGACGCACAAATTGTTTGTAGGTTTGCGTTACAGATATTTGTATTAGTGTTTCTCCGGCCACCATTGATTTATTAAGTAGAGCTTACGCTACGATGTATGCCGAAGAAAAAGGACAGACCAACGCCGACGTGGAATTATTTGTGGATCACAGCAGAATGTGGGATATTCAACCATACAAGGACGATGACTTTTGGTTTTTGAAGACAGGTCTGTGAGTAGCGTCCCGAATTACTTTTGTATTATCACGTTTCGTTTAGAGTATGGGGTTGAGGCATGGGAGCTCTTCGACAAGAGTACGCAAACAATGGGCACAATACCTCTTTCTGAGCTGTGCATCTTTACTGTATCCTCAATCACCTTGTCACTTGAGGCGGGAGTTGGAAAAAAGACGCTCCCAATGCTATTGATGGAGTCAGAATTACAGGGCAAAGCCAAAAACTGGAGTTCAAAGGCATGAATGTCAGCTGATTAATGCGATTGTTTTAACTCATACTGGAGTGTTGCAGGTGGAAGTTGAAGCGACCCTGTCACTTCAAATGGGTTATTACAACAGCAGTTTAGCTGTGTGGGAGCCTCTTATAGAGCCCGTTGTCGAAGAAGTTTCTGGTGAAGTGCAAAGTCATCCATGGGGTTTAAAATTAGAAGTAAGTCAAAGTGCTTTAAAAGTCAGTTAATTGAATGAAGTAAACGATTAGGTTGCCATGAATAATCCTGAAGACACTCCAATACAAAGTCCGAATGACTCGGAAGTAGAAGTCAAACCAGTTGAACCTGCAATGAGCATCTGTCTATCGTCGGATTGTAATTTGGAGCTCACTGTTAGCAAAGCCGCTTTGGAGGTAATATGGAATCTATCAAAGGCATTCGAAACAGTAGGACAGCTCGACAGTGTAAAGCAAGAAGTGCTTTCGCCGTATAAATTCAAAAATGAGACTGGTATTCCCGTAATCGTGAGTCTCTACAAGGGATCGTTTGAGTTGTATAGTGATGTCGATACTAAGGAGGTGCTCTTGGAAAACGGAGCGGTGGCTCCGTTGCAGTTGGTTCCATCAATGGTGAGCAAGACGTCTTTGCATGTGATGACCGAATTAGATAAAACGTACAAAGGACACGAGCATAAATTATATGTGAGAGTAAGTGAGGTCCCGTAAGTAAGTTTACCACTTGTGTCTAATATTGATCACTTCAGTTTCCTAATATTAACTGCAAGTTGACATTGAGCGTCATGCGTGCGGATAAACGATATTTCTCGTTGAATCATCGAGGTGATACCAACGAAAATTGGGGCATAATATTATCCACAGTTGTGGATAACGGTGTGATAATTATGACCTTGAGCAGTGTACTTAGGGTAAGAATTGAATGAGCACTATTATAATAGGGTGTATTAATAAAAATTTTGGAATTTCTCGTAGGTTTACAATTATTTTCATATTCCTGTGGACGTTTACTACATGACTACTCGAGGCAATGAACTAGAATGCATCGGCTCAGTCGAATCCGGCTCATTCTTCAATGTACCGTTGAAAGCTGTCTACACACAGACTTACGAGCTATTTTTCTCAGCTAAGGATTACTGCGTCACCAGCACGCCGTTCGTGTGGAAGGACTTGAAACTAAATTTATCTCAAACGCAGATTCTTCAGTCATCACCGAAGCCAGAACTTCGACATGAACGACCCTTCATCTTCAAAGTATGCAACACAAATCATTCTAGGCCCCGAATTAACTTCTATGTGTTTAGGTGATTGGTGAGATCGAGCAAGTATTCAACGAGAATTCAGTCAAATTCACGATGCAGAGCACAATGTACAACATAAATCTTTATCCAACCATTCTTTTTAGAAACAATCTTCCCGTAGATGTGCTTTTAAGTGCTCAAGACGTCAACGAGGAACAGCTCGTTAAAGCATCTAATCACTGCGTCGTCTCAAATGTCTATCCTGGAAGCACGTATATTATAATTCGTGTAAGTTTTCCAAAACTCAACGGTATTTGTTGGTGTAATCCTGTAATCAATCAACAACTTACAGATTCCCAGTTATTTAGAAAAGGAGTGGTCGTGTAAGCGTGATATAGTAATGAATCCCCCAGAGTTTTCTGTTTGGACTTTTGACAGCTACGATGGTTTTACTAAGATGTCGCTGGATCTCGGCATGCATGTATTGCCTAAGGACGGGTCATTATTAATGTCCTTGTACTGCCCATTCTGGATGCTGAACAAATCTGGAGTGAATATATCTTATAGAGTAAGTGTGCTACTATCGTCGTTATTTGTGCGTCTCGAGTGTTGTTCTGTCCCTACTTGTCCTTGCCCCGTTTCAGAAATCGAAGAAAACTGAAAAAAATGAAGTTAGCGGAAGTCCCATTAAGGTACACTTCTTTTGAAGTAAGAGTTTGTTTTCCATTTGTTTTTTCCCTTTTTTTTTTGTATGTATACATGTAATTATTTAATAATTTTTTTTGTTTTTATGAAACGGTAAAAACAGGAATATAGATTGGGTCATAAAAAGCAAATGAAATTTTTGATATTGTACCAATGACAAAAAAAATCACGTGCAGTTGCTTAATGGGCATACACACGGTCAAGTATGCCTTCGCGCCTAACTGAACGTTTTGAGGCTCGGAGGTAAGTGTGAATGTGTGTACGCTGAACCGATGGTGCGTTCCTGGCCTAAATGAAATACTTGCTCGCAGACTTGCCTCTCAAGCAAGCGCGAAGGCTTGCCTAACCGTGTGTACGCCCATTTACATTAATGTCATTTTTTGGTTAATGTTGTGTATTGTTTTATTTAGGTTCAGTGAATAAGTGAGCTACACTTAGTTACTCATTTTGTATATTATTTTTTAATTAAATTATTTCATGTGAACACTATTTAGTGTAAACATAATTGCTTATGCAAGAAATAAATTAATAGCGTTTTCGGTTCATTGCTCTGAGAGTATTCTCACCTTACTTTAACACATGCAATAATAGAAGATGGAGATACTCTGCAGTGAAGAAAGTAACATAATCAATTTGAAGTAATAAAGTCATTTTTGCAAGCAACAGTATATATGGAACCAGTTTAATTATGACCTACTCTAAGTCGTTTTTTCTGTTTCTTTGATGAAAAAAGCATGTCTTTAACAATTACATTATACCCCCCCTGCCGACAGAAATTTAATAAGACCATTAAAGCATGCATTGACAGTTGGTGTTCTGTTTCCCTTATTTAATATTTTCTACTAACAGACTTAATTCACAGAGCTCGGACGAAAACCTGAACATAATCCACCACCCGTCTCACTTTAAAGGACCGATACTGTTCTCCTTCAACGCTAAGAATTTCTTCGGCAAGAAGAAGGCGTCAGTTAGAATACGTGGTGGAGAATGGTCGGACAAGTTTTCAATTGACGTGGCGGGTTCATCCGGTGTCGTCATATGCAAAGAAAACGACAGATTTTATCAGCTCGGCGTCAACATACAACTCACCTACAACGGTTTAACGAAGCAAGTGACCTTCACGCCTTACTACGTTATAATAAACAGTGCCTATTTTACGATCGAATGCCAAGAACATGACAGACCGGCAGACCATTGGACTGTTGTCGAGCCGAAATCGTGCGCGTCTTTCTGGCCGTTAGGGGAATTCGATGACAAGTTGATACGTTTAAGGGTGGCCGGAACTGAAGAAGTATCACCACCGTTTTTAATTTCTGAAAGTCACACTTCGCTACTTAAATTACAAAATAAGGTAGAGTTTAACCTTTTTTCTTAAATATTATTTATCTGTTATTGGAGTACGCTTTTCATTTCTAGTACGGTGGTGTTAATGTCGATATTCAATTGACTGAAGGCGCCATATATATTAATCTGGCCAAATATGACCACGGAATGGCTCCGGCTCTCATCATAAACCACACCAGAGATACAATGAACTTTTGGGAAAGAGATACCGTTCAACTGAAGTACGTAATTAGTTTAGGAATTCAAAATAATATTTTTCATTAATTTACTTGTTTAGAAAACTTGCTCCTGGTCATAAATTTCTGTACACCTGGGATTACCCGGCCGGCCAAAGAGTGCTGGTGTGGGAGGGTGGATACAAGGAAGAGATCTTGGATGACTTGCGCAAAGATGGGGCAGGAGAGTACTCGGTAGCAAAGAACAATCAAGTTTACTGGGTTTCTTTCTTGGACGGAATGCAGCGTGTCCTATTGTTCACTTGTGAGGAGAATATTGCTAAAGAGGCTCAATCCTCTAAACAATATGAGCAAATCGATCAGGAAATCGTCGTTTCCATTTATGGCCTCGGCCTGTCATTGGTGCATAATACTGACAAGCGAGAAATAATGTACTTGGGCATCGCACCAAGCGGTGTGATATGGGAAACTTGCAAGGAATCACTCTGCAAGTACAACAGATATAAGCAGATGAGCGTGAAGGATAGCGAAAATATGGAGGAGGCGTATCAGCAGTTCCTCCTACTGAGAGAGGAACAAGAACACGAAATCGGGAAAGTTATGGTCGACACGAAAACCGAAGTCGACTTCTCCCTCAACACCATGTACAAGCCTCACAAGAGAAGGATCAGGCGGACGTTCTTAACGGGATTGTGGCTGCAGATGAGGACAAACTCGAGCTTAATGCAGTTGCACGGCAAGATCAACAGGCTGCAAATAGACAATCAAATGTTGGATTGTATTTTCCCTGTCGTTTTAGCTCCAGTCCCTCTCCCGAAAAGTGTGGCGGCAATCGATGGTATTCTTCATCACTCTCGTCCATTAAAAAAAAGTTCACGCTTTTATTTTTACAGTTCACAAACCATTCGCTGAGTTGAGTGTCGTACAATTGTTGATTAAACACAGTCAAATTAAGCAGTTCAAATACTTCAAGATTTTAATACAAGAGTTTCATATAAAACTCGACCTTGGCTTTGTTAATGCTGTGTTGAGCGTGATTCAAAGCGCTTCAGGAAATCTAGAAGAAGAGGTAAACATTTGATGATCTTGTACGAGACTCACTGAAATTTTTTTAAATTTTAAATGTAAGTTTTTGTGCAAGAAAATCATTGTGAATTATGTTTTTAGAAGCAAATGTTCCTGAAGGACATGGAATTGGTAGATAATCCCTTGTACGCCCATGTTTACTCACAATCCCAGCAGGAACAGAAAAGTTTCTATGACCTATTACATTTTTCGCCCCTGAAAATACACGTCAGCTTTACAGTGGCGAGCGCGAGCAGTTCCTCTTCTCAAGGAGTGGCGGCACCAAATGTCATCAACGTCCTACTTCAAGGCCTTGGCGTTACACTCACAGACTTACAGGATGTTGTGTTTAAGTACGTTTCGCTTATTCCAACTCCATTCGCTCCATTTACACTTTGATAAAAACAAATCAATTTTATTACCTCAGATTGGCGTACTTTGAAAAAGAATATACTTTCCTCACTCAGAAACAACTGACTAATGAAGCAACCCGTCATTACATTGGACAAGCAGTCAAGCAACTTTACGTACTCGTGCTTGGGTTAGATGTCTTAGGTAACCCTTACGGCCTAGTCCTTGGAATTACAAAAGGAGTAGAAGATTTGTTTTACGAACCCTTCCAGGTACTCTAAAAATATTTACTAATGCACTTTTAATTACTCGCGTGAGCAACTTCATGAAATAAAAATAACCAAATGAGTTTAATTGAATAAAATGATAATAAAAACAGGGTGCAATCCAAGGTCCAGGTGAATTCGCAGAAGGCCTAGCTTTAGGAGTGCGCAGTTTATTCGGTCACACAGTCGGAGGTGCAGCAGGTGCCGTCTCTCGTATCACGGGTGCAATGGGCAAAGGCCTGGCGACCTTAACTTTCGACAAAGATTACCAAAGAAAACGAAGAGACCAAATGAATACAAAACCCCAAACTGTGTCGGAGGGCCTGGCCAGATCCGGCAAGGGACTCGTTATGGTACGAGAAAAAAATTATTTAATCATGTAGATGTTAACTAGTTGATTAATTTAGGGTGTATACGATGGTGTGACTGGCGTGTTTAGGAAACCGATCAGCGGTGCCAAAGAACAAGGCGTCGGTGGCTTCTTTAAGGGTCTGGGAAAAGGTGCTGTTGGTCTTGTGACGAGACCAACGGCTGGTGTGATGGATTTTGCCAGCAGTTCACTAGATACTGTGAAAAGGTACACGTGTGTAATCATGTAACAAACTCAATTGATGACAATGTTTGTCGCAGAGTAACGGAGTTAGGTACAGAAGAAGCGCGACGCCTGCGACCACCACGTTTCATCCACGCTGATGGGGTAATTCGGCCCTACAACTACAAAGAATCTCTGGGCAATAAACTTTTGACCGAATTGGACAAAGGAAAATATGCCAATACAGACAGTTATGTATCTCACTTCGTGATAATTGCCAAGAAGGAAATATTGCTGTTTACTGACAAGAGATTGGGCTACATAATTCACAATGATCTGTTTGGCGGCTGGCAGGTAAGGACTTGTCAAAACAATGTAGTCGGTTAAGCAAATTTGTTTGCAGATGGAATGGTCGTACACGTGGCAAGAATTGAGCTTGCCGCCGAAGATAGTCGCCAAGGGCGTCGTGGTGTCAGTGGGAGAAGGTAAGAAAAAGAAAAAGGGTTTGTTTGGCGCCGCGGACACAGGCAAGACAATTTTAATAAATGATGAACACACTTGTGTGCAGGTGTGTGCGCAAATCGAAGCGCAACAGACACCACCTGCTCAAGAAAACTGAGAAGATATACCAAATTTATTTTTCAATATTTGTATAACTTTTTTAATCGTACAATTTGTTTTATATATAAGAGATATATATTTTTATCATCAGTATTTATCGCTTCAGTGCTAAAGTTGCGTATTTATATTTTTCTATTAATATTATTCTTCCATTTTGCTAGTCATTGAAAAGATCAGTCGTCTTCAGATTTGCTTAATTCAGCAATTTTTAATGATATTAGTAGGGCGTGGCATAAAAATTTCTGCTAGTGCTAGCTTTGAAGTGAAATCAAATCTACAATGGGAAATTATCGAAATAAAGAATGTTAAACAGTAAATTTGCTTAAAGTCAGAAATTTTAGATAGAGTGCTTGTTAAACTATCTACCTCTTATTGGAAATTAAAATATCACGTCATCTTCAAGTAATCAAGTATAGTTGTCTTTTATTTGTACAACACGATGTTGTGAGATATAAAATATTTAAAAATGTTAATAAAAATTACATTTAATTTTTAAATATTTATTATTCGACTTTTTTAAATGTATATAATAAACCCTTTCCTTTATACGTAAGATGAAAGAAAGCCGATGTAAAAGAAAATAAGACATGCAAAAAGCTCATTCAACTTTGGAAGTGGCCATTTTTAGCATTGAAGGAAAGTGTGTGAAAGAAAAGTGCTTTATTGCCTTGTGAACTTTAAGCAAAAAAGGACATCTTGACATGATTTGAAGAATATATCAAAAACGTGATTGAGTTAGTTCAAATGGCAAGTTGTCAACAAAAAAGGTACCCAAAAACATCTAATTTCTTCACTGGTTGTAAACGTCTTCAAGATTAATACATAAATGAGGTCAGAAGATCTTACAATTAGTTATAAACTGTAATTTACACTTTATTTCAAGTATTAAATACAAATTGCAATACAACTTGGTCAAATATGAATAAGGTGGCATTTTGCAAGACACTTGACTCTTATAACAGCAAAAGAAAAATTATTAACACAATAGGAAAATACAGATTCACCGTAGGCACATAATACATACATATGAGATACAAGGTGGTCTAATCAATTTTGAACACAAACAACTTTTATAAATGAATGAAATTTGCAAAAGGGTCTAAGTGCCACTTTCACTTAGAATCTCAGTGCCACGAGAAACTTGCAGTAACATTACTTTAGCGATCATGCTGCTTCCTACACAGAGTATATCGAATCTCTATCAAACAGACCCAAAAAACTTGGCATTTCCATCACTTTGTATTTTACAAGTGTTCCTTGTAGCTCTTGTAAGTTTAACAAAATGGCACTTGGGCAATTTTGCATACTTCACTCTTCAAGTATCGGCAAAGCTTCTAACAGCTATAAATATAATTTAATATTTTTAAGTTTGCTACTTGAAGATTCACTTCAACTATATGTTCTATGGATGTGAAGTTGTGGTAACAGAGGACGCTTGAATTTATCATATTTCGGTACATCTCAAATAAAAAAATATATGTTTTCTTCAAGCACATTAATATGTTCATAAGCCACACTATTTCAATTGGCATTATATCGTTTATCACTAGAGCTGAATGCTGTTCTTTTTGTATCGTTCAGTTTCTTCAAAATTCTGAACTCAACACAAAAAAAAACCGATCTTCATCAACTCCTTGTACTATTATTATTATTATTACATATTATTTTTACGCAGAAAATTTATTAATTTACTTTTATAACCTGAGGTAGAGTCTCTCTGTTAAATTTAATTGTGTACATATCGTATGTTTCATTTTGAATTGAAAACGCGCATATTTTTAGCATGGGTACTTATTTTAAATTCCCTAATTGGGGAGAACTGTTTGTCCAAAAATTAAATTGAGGTCTAGCAAGCAAGTAAACGTTCGCATTTTACATCTTATAACATTTTATAATATATACCGAGTGTCAACTTTTGAAGCCTAACCACAGAGATTTCGATTATCTTAATCTTAAGAGATATCGAGTTGGTTAAATTGGACAAAGTTGCGTATTTTTGCCCCAACCAACAATCTACAAACAAATTGCACCTATTTTTTTTATTGTTCGCAAGATATTGGAAAAACAGTAATTTTTTTTCTATAAAAACCGTTGAAGATAGGCATTTTTAAGTCAAACTTTGTTAAGGCACTTTTTTATGAGGAATTACAATGATGTATTACACTTGATAGTTTGAGATAGATTCTGGAAAAATTTCACTTTTGTTCTCAAAGAGAATTTGACAGTTCTGATCAACTTGAGATATGGACCAATTGGTGTTGCAGGAAGCAGTCAACTTAGGGCAGAAAAAGAACTACTCTTTTCGATTTGCCAAATCGAAAGAGTAGTTCTTTTTCTGCCCTAAGTTGACTGCTTCCTGCAACACCAATTGGTTCCTTAAGTTCGCAGTCGCGATCAGATTGTACTTTAAACTTGAGATATGATAGTGAAGTTTATTGTTCACTGCAGTAACCAATGTCATTTTTGAACCGATTTAATTTAATCAATTTCGTATCTCTTAAGACAACCGAGATCCCTATGGTTAGACGGACACCGCCATTTCTACCTTGCCTCTGCCTTTTTTCAAGTTTCTGTGAAACTATCGGTATGTATACAATACAAAACAGAAAACTTTTACACTGAAATTGATATCTTGTTCATTGTAATAAATTAAAACAAATCTTCACTATCAGTTACACATAATAAAAACAATTTCCGTTCATTTATTTAGGTCCAATTGTACAATTCCAGCTTAACTTTAAGTCAAAGCTTAAACCCTTAGCAACAATTGTTGAAATAATCGTTGTTAAGGGTTTAAGCTTCAGCTTAAATATAAACTGGCCTGGTATTTCAGTCACAGTTTATCTTTAATCCTCACTTAATTCCTATAGTAACAGTTATCAAAACATTCGTTACTATGGGAACAAATTAAAGATTAAAGCTAAAATGTAACTGAAATACCAGGCCACTGGCATTGTACAACTGGGCCTTAATCGCTCATTATAATAAAAAAATAAACTCTAAGATACCTTTGGACCAGTGGTATGTCTGACACCTGTCGCGCTCCTTTTACAACAAAACTGAGGCTAGGCTCGGTAAGGTGAGTGGCTTAACCTTACATTAAAAAAATGTATGATTAATTTCCGATTGAGGGATGAACACTCATTACTAGGGAAAAGCAACTTCCTCACTCCTGATCACTTCATTTCAAGCATTTAACAGTAAGTGAGGTGAGATTATCTTAGAATGGGTGTAAAAGGAACGCGACAGCCATTATAAATGCAAATAAATACATAAGAATATCATGTTTATTGTCAGGTGTTACCATCACCATCAGACATTATCACATTTCCAGTAGCAAGTCAAATTTACCCCAACAATATTTATATTTTGCATAAAGATCTTCATCAAATGTGGTTTTCTAATAAAAACAGTTTGTGAAAACTACAAGAAAAATATGAAAGATGGATAAATAAAAATACGACAACAAATTAACATCACCACAACAAAATGAATATCATAGAATGAACAACAATCAAATTACCAAATCGTTTATTTGCAGCAAAAAAGAACATAAACTTCTGCTTCTTCAAGATCTTTCTCAGTTTAGGCTTACTTTAATAATAAAAATAGAAAAATATATTTAGTCGCTATTTTTTGATATTTTTTAAAGGTTTTTCATTCTCAAAATTAATAAAGATTTGTGCATGACAAGGTATTGAGATTTTCTTATTTGTCTTTACTGTGAGTTACATAATGAGTTATGCTTCTATAGTTGGTGGTACCCAACCACCGAAAGCTTTTTCGACTTCCGCGGCGATTGCAAGGCATAACCGATCATTCTTGTCGTTGGCAATTACTTGAACGCCAATGGGAAGACCTTCTGAATTCAATCCCATGGGGCAGTGAGTAGCTGGAAAACCTAATACGTTCACGATGCTCGTGTAACTAAAATTGAACATCTTGAAGAGTGGTTCGTTGTGATACGGAGCAGCGGTTGGATGTGTCGGATAAAGTAACACTCCGTCGTCGCCCAGCAAATCCATTAGTTCACGCCTGAACTGATCGCGCTGTTCAATCCAAAACAAATGTCGATCGCTTTTGTAGACCGGCCCCAAATTCTCAGCAAGCGCTGTACACAAACCAATAAACGTGTGATTTGAAAATCCAAAAAACCATTTGACATACTCCCAAGGTAAATTAATACTTCCCTCCAAGTTGGTAAGTTGCTCTTGGAATTTCGGACCGTTCGATGCCATGTTGCCCATCCAAATCGCATTGCTCCTAGCGAACTTCTTGATTTCAACTTTGGTGACTTTTATTTTGTGGGCCTTATCCATATGCAGAACGATCTTCTTGAATAACTGCCGGATTTCTGGGCTCACCGGAGAAACTAATCGTCCACCGGTATCGTGCTCCTGATAATAAATTTTGATTGCTTTGATGTCGACGTGTTCATCCAGTTTTAGTTCAGCTGCCTTACTCCCTGCGATGATTTTTAACAAAGGCACAAGGTCTTCAGCTCTCCTACACATGGGCCCTAAACCCAAGAAACTTGCCTGCTCGTAGTTGTTTGGTATTGGGTACTGGCCTTTATTTGACACAATGAACTTGGACGGTTTATGTCCAAAAATGCCATTAAAGAAACATGGCATGCGTATGGAACCGCCTATGTCAGAGCCAACACCAAAGGCTGATCCACATGCACTCTGCATGCATCCTTCACCTCCAGAAGACCCACCCACGATTCTGTTCGTGTCATAGGGATTGTTAGTTCGACCGTGCACTTTATTGTTACTTTCCCACCTGGGAAAAAGAGACAAAAAAATTATCATTTTTTAATAATAATTTTCTGTTTATACTAACCACATACATAATTCCGAAACGTTTGTCAGGCCAATAGGGATGGCACCTGCATTTCTCAACGCACATATAACATCAGCATCTTCCTCTGCTATGATATTCCTTCGTTGGTATAGGCCAGAGCTATGTAATAATCCTGAAGTAACAAATAAAGTAAAAATTTATGCATTTATGATAAAAAATAAAACTATTATACAGTAATTATTAATCGTTGAGATAGGATACTAGGAAGACGCTATCACAGGATAATAGTTAAAAACTATTTTAGACAGTTTTATTCCTTTTAAAAAGCTGTAAGTAGTTGCTCTAGCGCAAACAACGTCGATAACAAGATATGAATATCATTTCATAAGTGAATGACATAACAATCATGACTGTACCATTAGTGTACTCATAATAGATTTTTATCTATTTTCAGAATGCATAACTTCTTTAAATAAACACTAACAGTAATACGGTTATTTGTTTCATTTATTGTATAGTGTTTCATCAAGTTTATTATAATAGCATTATACTGTTTCATACAGAAACATTTATAAATAAAACTCAGCGCCATATAATAGGTAGTAACCTGCACCCTACATTTTCCATTTGTTTTGAAGCTGTGAACTTTAAAAACAGATATGTATTGACGTTACCTTTGACGGCTATGCAGTCTTTAGTTGTAAAAGGCACTCCTAAAAATGGTTTCTCCTTGGCTAACAGTTCTTCTGGAATTGTGCCACTTTTGATGAGTTCATCTGCAGCTTCCGCCTCCTTTCTGGCTTCACTAAATCGGTCAACAACGAAACAGTTTAACAAAGGATTAATTTCCTGTATTCTTTCAATAAACGATTCCAAGACTTCCACACTAGAAATCTGTAAAATATTTAATTATTATACCTACTTACTTACATCTTACATCAGCATTTATGCTTAAGTTATTTAATCATTTGCAGAATGTTAAAACATAAATATTAATTTTCTTCATACATGCACGTTTCTGAATAAATTCGTAAAGTATATCAAACAACTTTTGAACAGCTTTGAAAAAAAAACTAGACATATGTATTTATGTTTTGCTATACGCTTCTTCAGGGTAAATTTATCATTTATATATTATTTGTTCTTATTTCTCATTTACTTATTTATTCTAAAGGAACTTTCAACAAAATGTAGTTAGATATTTCATGTATTTTAAAAACCCGTCAATGACTACAAATTTGTTTGGTAAATATTAACGGACAAGAAAATTTATTTTTTAATTTTAATGAGTGCAACGTAATACAGGGTGACTGTTAATTGTTCTGCCAAAGAAAATTGTAAGAGAAAGAAAGTTATAGGTGCGGGAAAAACGTTAATTCTACGAAACATTTTATAATTAATTAATTAATTAACCATGCTGCGGTACTGCGTACGAAATACAACGCTGCGTTTTGTAAAGGCAGCAGTAAATTGGAGTATAAAGTATAAAGAGTATTATTTTATTGACTACACACAATGTGACCTTGGCACACATCTGAATTTCATTTTATAAAATGTTTAGGAACGAAAATCTGAGTTTCTTTGTTAAAAGCAACATTTATTATAACGGCTTCTTAAGGAACAGTGTGTCAGTTCTAGGAGAATAGCAGTTTACTATAAAACATCGGCGATAAACTGAATACTTAAAGAAAACTGGGAAACGCCAGTCCGATTTTGGCTGAATTACATATATTAAGCAGAAAAGTGTTTATGACGGACACGTTGCTTTGGAAATAAACTTATTTAGGTACAATACAATGTAAATGAAAATTTAAGAAAAATACTAGGAATTCTAAACACGGAGGTTTCAACTGTTTTCGTGTTGCAATGCTTTATTTGTTCACTTGTTAAAGCAGGTGTTCAAAGTGGATCCCTTATTATCCTTATTTTATATAATTTGTACTGAATAATTTACTTTAGGTGATTTGCATGCATGTCAATAATTCTGGAGCTCTGAATTTCAGCAGCTTAAAGGCCAAATTAAAGTCCGTCGCCGTAGCAATCGTAAAACAATAAAACACTTTTAAGAATGAATTTATTTCGTTCATTTGCTGTTTTTCCTTAACCAGGGCCGTATTGTCGTTTTGGATGTAGTTCTCGATTAATTTATTTCTCGAAAACTTTTCAAAACCCATACAGCCAAAATACGTAGAATAATGAAGACATAAGTACAGAGTGAAAATCCCTCAATCCTTTTTAGTTAGTTAAACTCGAGTTAAACCACTCAAATCAATGAAATATATAGTACAATAATTAGAAATGTCTTTAGATGGCAATGTTTGGTTCCAACATAACCTCTGTGTTTGTTTACTGCGGACACAGTCTCTGATTGGTTCATTTCTAAGTGCATCCTGGAACGAATTGTAATTGGTTGTAATTCTGCTTTTTAAGAAACCATGGGCGTCACACTTGAGGGTTTGTAAATAAGTGTGAAATTTATAAAAACTTTGCGGTAAATGTGCAGTTCATAGGCATTTTCCCTTTAGCTCTGAATTTTGCGCATTAAACACAGTTGACTTTTAAACCCATGAGCTTTGAGTACACACTTACGGGAACGTATTTGTTTGAAAATGAATTTCAAAAATTGTTTAATTAAAATGTTTGACATTAATTATTTTTCAATAATACGTATTTGTTTTGAAGTTATCTTCTAGACACCGTATTAGGGTAGAATTGAAGAGTGGGGGGAACATGTGTTTCAAGCACAAAAACAATACGTGGTGCTTGAGAGGGCAGGGGAAGGGCATATTGAGCGTAAAACGCGAACGTCGAAACGTCAACTGGAAAGTGTGCTTCGCGAATTCTTGGGCTTTTGGGCTCGTTTTCGTGCACAAAGTGGGAAAGCAGCTAATGATTCTCATTACGGAACTGAAATCAATGCCAGTATCTGGCGACACTGGTAGAATTTTAAAATTGTATATGTAAAAATAACTAGAGTAGGTATTTAGAAAATGTGAAGGACCGGTGGGCGGAGCTTATCTCCGCGGAATTATCGTTATTTATGGCACTACGACAGGCAGTGGCAGTTACTCAAGTGTAAACACTGAAACATGAAACATCAACATGACCATGACCATCAACGTGACTCCAATCTGTATTCTGTGCTGGTCACATGACAGGTCCTTCACATTTGCCGACTACTCTACACGATTACAATACAAATTACGTCTGTGAACTTTAAACAAGTATGCCTGGAGCCTGGAATTTGAAAAAATTTGAGAATGTTGTTTGTGATATCATATGAAGGCAATTTGGTAAACATATTTGTCAAAGAACCGCGAATGTCATTCATAATACTGTGGGTGCATTCGACATCACACTCAGAGCGCTCGGGGTCTTCTTTTGTCTCATTCTTACATACACTGAAACTCATTCGCTCTCCGTCACACTTCTGCTCAGAGCGTGCCCCAAGCGTAATGTCGAACATACTTTGTATAGAAATAGTTATCATTATTCTACAAATAATGTGCAAAAACAATTGTAGATTTTGAAACATGTTAAGTAGGTATCCAAAATACAACTTTTGAAAACTAGAACTAAACATCAAATAATTTGGGATTCAAAAGTCCTTGTTTTAATCCCAAGTGTAAAAGAAAAAACTGATGACTAATTTGAGGTTCCTTTTAGTAAAAATCACGTCATTAGCTTCTGCGTAAAAGATCGTACACATTATACAGTTATGTGTTTAATAAACATTACATTACAGTAGACTGAACTCACCTTTCTCGTTCGGATTTTAAAAGCCAATGTTGTAGCAGAATCCAATAGGAGGAGGTTCCGTATAGGGGGCATTTTCCGCCCTGTATTCCCGTAAATCAATTTGAAAATAATCTTTTCCAAAAATTCGAAAACAACGAAAAGTATTCTCACCAGGGCTTTGAAATACTGGCTCACTAAATTCTCGTTCCTCATTATGGATTTTATTTACCGCGAGACACTAACAATATTTCAATTAAACACAGAGAATTTAAAACACGATTTCTAAAAGCAATCACATTAATTTAGCGAGACGTAACCAATTTTTTTAAGTTGTCATCACTGCTAAAAATAGCGGACGTGAACAATTTTATTCAAAACACGAATCTATCATTATTACGAAACACCAGAAACACAAGAGCACTTCCTATATTCCTACAGCCATAAAACTAAACTACTTGTGCTATAAACTTACATCTCCTTCCTTCTGTTTATTACATTTCATACGAAAAGAGACGTCGCGTTACAATGCGCTAGCGTGCAAGAGAGATGAAAAGATTAATCACACACGTCCAACACTCGAGCCTGGCATTACGTTCGTGCCATCAAATATATTGTGACAGACCTTAATGCTCTAAATCAGAAAATACTAGTTTTTAAACGACACCAATATTTTATTTAAAAAAAAAAATGTTTTTTTTATTCTAAGATAAACACTACTGACACGCGAATTCAGACGTCTGAAAATCATCGGGCGTTACCAACCACTAAATCAAAAATTACTAAATGAAATAAATAGAAAAGGATGACAGTACTAATATCGTAAATAAAACAGTGAGCGATTAACACGATCTTCTTAAAAAACTAAAGTGATTAATGAGTGCAAAATGAACTGAAACATCTTATAAAAAACGGAGGGTTCCACTCAATTAAGTTGATAGTAACTTAAGACTTTATTTATTAAGTTGAATGTTGAAATTATTATAGGTTAGAAAGTAATTGATTCGAGAATCGCACATGCGTGTACGCGGCAGTGCTTTATCTTCACTGAAAATTAGATAATGAAGTAGTGCCGAACATTATGAACAATCAAAAGCTGCATTCTTTAAAAAATTTTAAACCGTCGTCCAGCTTAAAATTAATTCCGAGTAGTAAACCGAAAACTTTGGTTCCGCCGTTGTTACAAGAAGTTGGCAAGTTAGCCGCTGGTGTCGCTGCTGTAAATACCGCGTCGGCTACCGGTAAGATTTATTTTCCAAAAATTTCAAAGTTTTATTTCTTTTAGAATAGTGCCTGAATTACACGGACACACAATGGATATATTGTGGAAAGCAACTTCTCTAATATACCGAAATTTGTAATCTACATATTTAAACATCAAGCGAAAATTTTAAAGTTTCCAGTTTTTATTGCTGTTGCTCTCAACTCGAATTTAAATGTCTGTAATATGTATGTACAATATACATACCGGGTGTCAACAAAGAATTCCCATCCCTTCATCTTTTTTTTATTTTTGAATTTACAAAGACATATAAATAGTTTTTTTTTTAATCTGGCGTCAAAGTTGGCTATGAAAATTTAGGGCTGGTTTTTCAATATTGGCTTAAACTAAGTTCAGAGTTTAAACTGAGTTTAGAGTAAAAGTCGTTTTTCAAATAGAGATCAAGCAGCTAATTTATACGACAGAGAACTAGTGTTGTGAGCTTGTGAGTCGGTAATTTTACCACGTTACCTTACGATTACGATAAATTTCCAATGTTACCGGTAAAATGCCGGCAATGTAACAATCATTTGTTACCGGTAATTTCCTAATGTTACTTTATGTTATTTAAAGGAAAAACGTAAGTACTAGATAAAATAAATAAATACTTGATACAGTTAAATGGTTTTCGTTTGATTATTTTTAACTATTTTAGCAGTTATGTCAGAAATTAAAAAAGAAAAAATGCCAAGGAGTGAAAGTTATGATTTGGAATTAAAAAAAGATATACTCTGTCTGGCGATAGATTGGAAAATTTCAAATATCCTAACATATTAAAATACCCTAGAGTCGAATAACATCGAGTGAACACATGCGCTTGCGGTTGGTATAAATGCCTACGAAATTTTCATTTTTAAATACTTTAAGTACAAAGCTATGTTCACAGCTACGTTGTTATTCTAGTTACAATATGAAACGCCATAATGTTTTCTTTGTTACTCTTTGTTGTAAACTCTATTTGAAATAAACGTGCATTATGATCCACTGAAATTGAATTTTTTCAGTGCCATCTATTAGGAAATGTAATTTTCTCTCGATTTTATTTAGATGTTAAGGTATTTAATATTTATTTATCCACTATCACATTATAATTGGACTTTTATCCATACTTATTAAGTATTTAAAGTGACCTATTATCCACTAGTGGATTAAGGTTACTCTATTAATAATAATAAACAACGTACCATAGCAACCAGCATTATCCGTTTTTTTTTTTTATTTACCATCAAGTAGGTCGTGATTTTATTTTATTAGGTTGGCTATTATAGTAAAATTAGACAAATTAATTTAATGTCATTATAACATATGCCAAAATGTGACACTTCAAATCAGATAGATCTTCAAAATAGATTTGAAAAGTAACCAAGTCAAGATTAAAAGTGAGAGGAAACGTTTTACAATTTATGTGTGTGAGTTTGGACATGAATACACCTTGTGACGAAAAAAAAATCGCTTCATTCGCAGTAACCTTAAACTCAAAATCAAAGTGACTTTCATTGTCAAAGTTTAGTTACTTGCATTAGTACCACTTTTTCCCTAAACTTTCACGACTTACTTCGATGGTAAATAAATAAAAAACAGATAATAGGTATGACAAAGTCTGTCACGTTTCGTTTTACGAATATGAATATTTTTTAATTAAATTTCGCTCATTCTGATTCCATAAATGTGGTGATTGTGGATAAAACGTTGTATTGCATGCGTGTTTTAGATGCGTTTAATTTTCTGGCGTGGATAAAATGCTATCTAAAACACTTATACAATAAATAACTATTATTTGCTAAATCTAACATACTAAGCAAATCTCGCCAATAATAGTATAGGCAGAGAGCTTTTACTTTCGTGTACAATAAATAATTGACACTTTTAGGCTTTTTAGCCACTCACACGTGTTTTTAGGAAACACATCGCATGTTAATTTTCGATATTGATCGTGAATTACGTTATCATTTCCGCCGATTGTGTAAACTAATAAAGCTACTTGAAACGCTACATCGCGTGACACTTTACATAAGTGAAAATTAACTGTGGGCTTCTCATTAAAAAATTACTTCAGATAAATAACTAGCACAATGTATTATTCCCGTTTACACAATGAATATCGATCGTTCTGTTTAAAAAATATACTAATTTGCACTTGCTGCTTGAATGATTTTCAATTAAATATAACATCTTAATAAAAGTAAAACTAATTCAGTTTTGAAAGTTACTAACAGTAACCGAAATGTTTGTTGCGGAATGAAAAAGAACTCTTCTTCTAATGTAAAATTCATCTGTCAAATAAGTAGACGTACAGCATCTGACTTCCTTGATGTTGTATTTAGTGATGTGGATCTCGCATGAATATTAAAAGTTAATGTAAAATTTATTTTATAGACATGAGGGTAAGAACTCCAAGTTGAAATGTATTCGTGCAGAAACAATAAAGTTGAAGTAACTTGCTTCTAATAAAATTATATGTAAGTTGGCGTCCATTACTATAAAATCCGAAATGATCTCGACAAACGTAAAACCTAAATATTTTTTTCGTGTCATAAGAAGAGACTGCTGCGAACTCACATATTTACCGTCCTGGTTTTAAAAATGGCCGTAGTTCTTGTATGTAGTATGACATTATTTTTGGATCTTTGGTTGTAATTTGTTTCAATATTTTTGTTTTTCTCGCTATGGCATTATCTTTAGTTGCAGTTGCAATCTTTTTTCTTTTACCGAAATAGGATATGTATATAAGTTTCATTTATCTAATACGACTATACTCATCATACGAAACTCTCTCTATCTTTCGAAATAAAGGTGCCCACCACAAAGCCACCCAACTAAGCCCGTTACGTTTAATTTTTGTAATAACAAAAGCACGATTACGATACGCTTTGTAATGTAATACAGTTTGATATAATTTATTTGTTCTACTGCATCAAAATATTTAATAATAGTTTGGCACGAACTCCAAGTTATAATTCTTATCAGGTATCTTATCGCCGAACACTCTGTATGTAATCAAATAAAATATGTATCTCCCTAGTTTTTTTAATCCATAGTTATTTTTTTTTAATCAGGAATTTCAACAACGATTACTTTTTTCCTTTAATTTCTTAAATTTGCCGAAAGTAGATATAAAATAAGTGCCTTCGTTCAAAGTTTTTAATATCGTCAATAATTCATATTGAGTCGATATAATTAGTAACTTCTAGTAAGTAATTTACTTCGGTTTCCTTCAGTTTTTCTTTAATAATATAGAATTTAGTTGTTAGTTATCGTTAAAATAATGAAACGGTATTGAAAACTTAATTAAAAAAAATTGTCAAAATTAGTTATATTTTGTTCGTTGAATTCTTATATTGCTCGTGTTATACATACATTCTAGTTAATAGGATTATTAATTGCTCCTATTTTTCTGATTCCTTCTCTTATTCTGTGCCTTCCTACGCTATTCTCCATTGTTTAACAGCATATATTAGTAATCCTTATTTGACCTATCGATTTAATTTTATTTTGATGCTTTTGCTTCATATATTTTGATAATCAATCTCTTGCCACCCACTTCATAAATAATTTTGTGACAACCGATCTATCTTTCTTTATTCCTTTATTCTACGGTTATTTTTTTTATATCTGATTATTGTGTTCGATTTTACCATTCGCGTTTCTTCTTTATTTTTGTTTCAAATATGTATGTCATTTCTGTTACTCTCAGTTATTCTACATATTCACTGTGATCAACGAGATTGAATGTTTGCATTTGAAATATATCCGAAGTACATGCATATTATAAAGGCTATCGGCTCCCAACTCATATTGCTGTTAAGCAATTGTTATAACGATTTACTTGGCTATGAGTGTACATTCAAACTTTTATTTGTAAGTTTTCTGTAAACATTAACTGAAAGGGGTGGAGATAATTAAAAAGTATAAGCTGCGACCTTTTTCTATTTCTCAAGTAAATGGTTGAAGTTAACAAGGGTTAAATTCTTCAGATAAAATGTGGTTTAAAATTGCTGGTTTAAAATAGGAAAATTCGAATTTTATTTTCATGTTTCTTCTATTTTTGTTCCCACTGTGTGTCTTCGAATAGATGGGATTTTTTAAAATGTAAAATCCAAGTTTGGTGGAATGAAGAAACTTCTTTTTTCTTTCTTAACAATGGAAATCTAAGTGCGAATACGAATCAATTTTGGATTAAGCTTTTACAAAAATCACTAATGTTCCAAAAGGTACTGGTCTGAAATTTTAGCTATTGTAAGCTGATATTAAGAATGCAAAAGGTATTGGCTAATTTATATTAGAAAAACAGAAAATCTCGTAAGCAATAAAAAAATGACGTGACAGTTGAGAAAAAGTCTCATGGACCCTGCAGGTAAAACATAATAATCGTAAATTAGACGCAAAAATCCATAATTTTGAAGT
This sequence comes from Dorcus parallelipipedus, assembly GCA_958336345.1. Lineage (NCBI taxonomy): Eukaryota > Metazoa > Arthropoda > Insecta > Coleoptera > Lucanidae > Dorcus > Dorcus parallelipipedus. Next base: position 38,633,815 of record OY284482.1, on the reverse strand, counting down.
AGCGTTTTGGTTGAGATAACAATACCTAGAATCGAACGATAAAACTTGAACATACTCTAGTCTAAGATCTAATTTATTAAAGAACGGTCCGGCCAAAACTCGGAAGTACCTTAAATCGATAGATTTGAATGTCCTCTTTCATATTCTGCAAGAAATTCTGGTGTTCAACGTTTCAATAAAAGTTATGCTCATTTATAGTTGACTCCGCGGCCGTTTCCTAAAGAAAAAAAAATAGAATTACTCATTTACTTAATTAAAACGAATTAAATACTAATTAAAGCGAATTAAATACGAATTTGTGCCACGAATTAAAGTGTAATGTAACGATGGATTCACGATAGACTTATACTCGGGTTTCGATACACTTGAGATGTTATAAATAAGATAAACAAAAAATAATGATTGATTGATTGATAAATTAAATAAATTATGTCCACGGTAATGGCTGAATAGCACTCAAAGAAAAGACAACGAAATACAATGAATATGTGGTACAATTCTGACGAGAAAGCAAAAAAAGAAGAATATCAAGAATAAGGTGATCCAAAAACAAAAGAAGATCCACAATCCTCCAACGAAGTGTAAGAAAAAAAATGAGAAAAAAAAAACAACAGAAAGTGATAGAAGAAATTCAATGAAACTCCTGTGATTAAGAAAATTTTTTTTCGATGAATTAAAGATTAATTATTAGAAAAAAGGCAAAGAATGACGATAGTTTTTGAAAATATAAGATTGGCAGAAATAAAAATGAAGAAGTGTTAATAATAAAAATGAAGAGAAGAGACTACAATTTATTGTACCTATACAGGGTGTTCTTCAAGTTCGTGCAAGAAAATTAATGGCGTATATGTTAACAGACATTCTCACGAATGCACCAAAATTAAAACGAAAAATAAAATAAAAAAATTCATATCGACATCAGGCAATTCCTTGTGAAACGTTTAGAACTGCTAGACGCAACGGACGGTGACCTTCACAAAGAGTAAGTGTTCGAAGTTCCCCCCTGCGCGAGACGTATACATACCGTTTAAAGTGCCGTTTAACATACATGTCCACAGATTTTCTTCTGCCCACACATGCATATTGTGTAAATTAAAAATACCATCCCTTATAAACATTGATTCGTCGGTGAAGAGAACGTTATTAACAAAGTTCGGATTGTCCGTCTGTTCCCGAAGTAACCACCGACAAAATCGCATGCGAGCATCAGAGCTTGCACTCTTTGAAAATGGAACGGGTAATTGTTCTTCACGAATAATTTGCCAAACAACAAACTGCACAACTGACACAAGGGATCTGCTATTTGGCAAAGGGTGATCTGGATAACGCTGTGCATACAAACGTCTTGCAGCCAACGCATTTTGACCACATTCGCCGTAACTTAAAATCATGTCCACAATAACACTATTGGAAAATTCGGCCATGCTAACTGACCCACTTTAATAGCCGATGCTGACATACTAGCATACTTCTCCGATTAAGTAATTACGTAATAAAACTAAACCAGGGACTATCAAACTGTTTCGTCGTTCGCCGAAAGCATTTATTATCTCTAATATTTATTAATTAATAGTTATACAAAAACTGCTTCATTTCACTTTCAATGTCAACTTTCATTGGTTTAATTTTTTGCATGAAGTTAAAAAACAGCCTGTATATAAATAAATACAATTTATTGTATATAAATTGTTAGTCTTCTAATTTTGTCACAGTTGACATTAATTTGTTTTTCGTTCATTATATTTCAACGTCATTTGTTTTTTCTTCTATCGAATTATTCTTTCTGATAGATTCATTGTTCATCGGATGAAATCGTTGATCTCTTATTTTCTATTCATTTAATTGTGTATTTTGTTGTTATTTATTTCTTTTGTTTTTTTTTGTTTCTATGAAATTAATTTTTTATATTTGTTTTATGTATAGTTTTATTTACTCCAAATTACTCCTAAGCTTCTGATTTTCAAGCATTTATCCTCACCAGAAAAGTTTCAGTTCTATTTTGTTTCTTTATATGGAATTAATTTGATGTTTCTTACAGTTCTCTTTTTGTTTCCGTTAGTTTTTGATTTTTGAACAGTTCATCGTGTATTTTCGTTTAACTAATTCTTCGTATTTTGTTTTTTGCGTGATCCAAATCTCTTAATATTTTAGTCACTTATTTTTTTTGTATTTACAGTTTTCTTTATTTTCTAACATTCCCCGCCCGGGAATGAACACCGATATTTTTTTGTTTTTCATTGTTCATTCATTTTCAGTTTAAAAAATTATTTATGTCATTACTTTGTTATTTCGTCTTACTTCATTATTATATTGTTTTAATATAGAATTTTTTCTTGTTTGTGATTTAACGTATTTGATCAACTCTTACCTTATTCATTAAAAGTGAGTAAATTCGATCAATTTTTTTTAATCAGCTCAAGGTTCTCTTTCAATTTAATTTTTATTTATTACTATTTCTTAGATTTAAAAAGTCTTTTTTAGTTTTTTTCGCAACTCATCTTTATTTCAATCTTATTTTTGTTCGTCCTTAGAAGAACTTTTACTTTTATAAATTGACACCTCAAATTAAAAATTTAATAATTTTTTTTTTAGTTGATTACTTTAATATTTCTAAATTTTATTTTCGCCGTTGCAGAATCTTCGTGTCCAACTTGAACATGGAGTGCATGAAATGTTTGTGTGTTTTTAGAAAGACATTCTAAAGGCTATTGTTTTTACTATGCCCTGGAATATCTGATAATGCCCCAAAAACATTAATCATTTTTTTAAATAATTATTTAAAGTTGGTTCTTGTCCGATGAAATTTGTATCACAAAATCTTTTAAGCGGACACTAAATCTCGCACTATACACTTAACGTTTCACCGTCGTTCGACCGTGAAACGTTAAGTGTATAGTGCGAGATTTAGTGTCCGGTTAAAAGATTTTGTGATTTAAATAATTATATTATATAATTTTATTGAAATTATGTTATACACACTCTACCTGAACATAAATTTTGAAGTTAATTACAATATAAATAGGTTTTGTCTTTTTCACTTTTGAATTTGGTATTAAAAGTATGAGTCCGTAATCAAAAGTAAATTTATACAAATCTAGTTATAGTATAACATTTGTCATTTTGTTGATGTCAGGTAATTGAATTTCGTTACATTTTTCGTAGAAGTTTTCCTGAAAAATGCTCTAAATATTTATGTCCTCTTGTCCTCTTGAAAAGGAAGAACGTGATCTTTGAAATCAATTAAGTGAGCGCAAAGTAAAAAAAAAAGTTTAACAGCGGTCCAGGCGTATCATTATTCGTCACTCATTAATTATACAGGATTATTCACGTTCTCATTAAAAGTTCTTTATTAAGGAAGCAATTTAGGCAGAAATTAGCACTTTACGCAGAAGAGTTGCTTCAAAGACGTCTTTATAAAGAATGTTGAATTAATTTTCGAACCCTTTAGGTTACGCCTCTTAGTATAGAGTACACTATAATTTTAATAGCATTTTTGGGTCTAGCCGTAATATTTAAAAAAATGCTGTCTCTAAATTGCACCATTTTTTCATATATTGAGTGATCCGATAATTGAATTCAAGAGTACAAAAAAAATATACATAACTGCTTTTTGTATTGGTTTATATTGTAGTTGAGTTTTCTAGGTTCTTAACAATCCTCTCTTAACAACGTTCTTTGTGCTATTAATAATAAATAATAATAAATTAAAAAAAAAATAGAAATACAAATGCTTAATAATTCAAAAGCAGTAAAAGGTGGTTATAAAGAATGCTAATACAAATAGTATGAAAAACATCGTCTGCTTTGACTGTTTTTTTGGGTCATATCTATTTTCTTTTGGATTTTTTTTGTAATATTATTTATTTCTATTTTTTCAAATTATGGATGGTTTGGATTGTTTTAAGTATGAGAAAATTTAGAGTTTGTCCATCTGGTTAATTCAGGTGTTCACTTAAAATTCTTCGCGGTGAGTTAACATTATATTCCGAACATGTCCCCAACACTTCTTTCATTCCTAATTACAAAAGTAGAAATGTTATCACGTGCTTCCGCCGCTAATTACAGATCCGCCGACTTTTAATAGACCGACCTTCCCTATCTTGCTTGTTTCTGATGTACTGGTAGCCTATATAACGGCGGAGCTATCCTACGAAAAGCAGTATTATCCTGTCGTTCGAATCGACGTAAACATACGTATACACGTATCCATGTATAACAGGCGTTCGTTAGCTTTATAGCTTATAGCATTATAGTTGTGCCGCTGGTTACGTTCTAAAAAAGGAAGCCTCTTGCGTCAATGCGGACATGAACTTTCCTCAGTTGCAAAATAAATATTTTCACGAGTCATTCGTCAAAAACTAACTTTCTCTTGATAGCTTTTTCACTTTCTGGACAAACAAACGAGCGCTTCGTGTTTAATCTGCCGGCTTAGATATCATTTGAGTTATCCGTTAATGTTGGAGGTTTCGTTTCGCTTCCTCAAAAACCGAACGGTAAATTTTATATTCATTCTGCTCAGACATTAAATGAATTCATTCATCAATGCCGTGCCTGAACTGCTGCCGCCAGAAAACGGAAGACGTAAAGGCGGAAGTGATCGAAAGAGAATCGATTTCAGGTTTGTTCCACTGCTTTCATTCGAATTTTGTTCGAACTTAATCGATGCACGTTTACTTTACCTTTTACATAAATATATGCGCGTTTATTTTAAGATTTTTTTTCTGTACCTACGCTAAGCTCAACTGTTATTTTTATCGGGAAATTGCAAACATTCGTTGATTTTAATTCGAAAGTTAGAGAACACTTTTGCACTAGTTGTATACGCAATTTTTTTAAATATAATCTTCCACGTTTTCAAAAGCAGACTCGTTACACGTGTTTGTATATGAATACATAATATGCAAGTGGACTTAACAAAATTTTCTTTTTTGAGTCACTTTTTTTATTTATTAAACAAAAAGGCGAGTGAAATTCTAAATTGCGCTTTGCGTTGTAAAACTATTTTAATTTAATAGAATGCCTATTAATAATTTTTTTTTACAAATGATGTTTATTAATTTTTAATAATTAATTTCGTTTTCGTTTTTAAATTGCAAATTCGCTTTTGATAACATGAGTAACATGCCAGTTCTATTCTAGTTCCAATCACGTCCAATCTTTCTTGGAATGAAACACAATAAACAATGAAATGAAACGTGCAGCTCTTTAAGCGTTTTAAATGCACAAATTGTAAAATGAAAACGATGTGCAAAAGTAAGTAGACATTCCAATTAGATGAGACATGAGAACCATTTTAGTCGACCACGTTTGATAAAATCGATTCGTGCATTCGACGTCGTTACTTCACACTTCAGTGCATTTTTCACTGATGCGTGCTTTCATATGTATAGGTAAATAGCGTGTTTGTGGCACGGAAGAAAGGTCATAAACAAAAAGGAATGCTTGCTAATGGGCTTAGGGAGAATAGGTTTACTCACTTAAACCACTAAACAATTAAAAATACTTTCTACCTATATTGTAAATAATACAACATAGTAGTAATAAATACTCGAAGTAATCTAAAATAAGAATGTTGCCTTCCTCGTATGTTTATTTAAATTTTCTGGTTACATTTAATAAATATTTGTGTATCACATTGTATATTACCTACTCATTTAAAATTGTCTTATTTGACAGAGTCATTATTAAAATATCTTATCCCAATATTTCTTTTGTAGTATTTAGTTATCTTCTTGTGATCAGCTTTTCATCACCTCTCCTGTGGTCTCGTTAGTGACCATTTGTATTCAGTTTCTTATCTTATCTTTTACTCTCAAGTCAGTTTTATCCACTTCACAATTATTTTGTTTGTTCATTCCTGATTTTGTTTCTCAAGCTGTTCTAATTATGGCTTTTAAGATTTTAATTTATGTATTCCTCATGTTTTTTTCGTTAGACCAAGAACAAAAAAGTTGGCAGACTTCTGCATTTCGAAAATCGCGGACCGCGGTCTGCTTAAGTTAGTGTCTTTCGAAAAACTTTTTTTTTTTTTTTTTGATGCAGGAAACCATAATTTTTTTTTCTCTTGTTTTCTCTGCACTAGGAAATCCGAGGAACAAATGTGTCCTTCAGCCAGGACACTCATTGATGGACTGGATCCGCTTAGGATCTTCAGGTAAAGATTTGACTGGAGTAGGAAGCTGTGCAGGACAATTGACTGTGAGTATAACTTTACCTTCCCTGACAGAGATTTATTAAATGTTTCAAGATGACACTGAAACAACTGGCTACTCACGACAAAGAAACAGATGCCTGGTTGGCAATCCGGGGGAAAGTTTACAATATAACTCATTACTTACCGTTTCATCCGGGAGGACCAGAAGAAATCATGAAAGGAGCCGGGAAGGATGCCACCCATATGTTCGACGAAGTGAGTAAAAATTTTTCACCGATTAAGTAACATTTATTTCTTCAGTGAAACATTTTTCAACAGATACATCCTTGGGTGAACTACGACCAAATACTTAGTAAGTGTTACGTCGGACGTCTTGTATTCTTAGATCCGGATTTGGATACCAAAGATCTGTTTCGAAGTACATCAATATCCCCAACCACGCAGCAGAAAAAAACAGTCGCGACGTCACCCGAAAACGTAACGGATTCCCCGAGGCTATTCCAAACAGTAGAAAACGAAAACCCGCCTAGATTCGATTGGATACAGAAAACGGACCTGATTACGATTATTTTTTATACTAGGCCATTTGCAAACCCACTGGTGGAAATCAATCCTCCGAATCAGGAGAAAACGGTCAACATAATCCTGGAGTTTGACGGAAAAAGTTTCACCAACGTGCTCACTTTCTCAAAGGACGTGAAATGGCCTTGCCATTTGAAGATCAACTACGAAACGGGAAAGATCGAAATCATCTTCAAGAAGAACGAGAGCCAAATCTGGGAGAATTACGGCACGCTTCAACAAGACTGCGCAAGAAATGCAAACTTGACGACGGATTTGAAACTCAAATACTGCATTGTAAATAAAACTCAAATTAATCATAACACCTGCGTTTTGGAATTGGAGAGGGTAGATAATAGTAAAATGACCGTGCCATTGGGAAAACACATTCGTATCTTTGGAAAAATTAAAGGTAACTTTTTTTTATTTATGATTTTAGGGTACCTACTAAACACCGCCACTCTTAAATTGTTTATTGTTGGATAAAATTGTGTCTTTTTAAGAAAATCTTTTAGTGCACTTTTACATACCAAGCTTTTGTACGTAATTAAACAATATCTTAAGTATCCTGCTATTATCAAATTAGAAATGAGTTAGAAGGGTTCTGGGCCAAAATTTTGCAATGAATAACTTAATCTTAAGAGGGCAAAAATAAATGGCAACTTTTGTTATTCCAAATCGCATTTGGCTGCGTTCTTGTTCCGCTTTATCAAAATCCCCACATATCCCTATACCCCCATATCAGGCACCTGCTGACTCACCCCCGATATTTGTTTCTTAATTGTTACCTGGGCTTACTAATAATGTCACATCTTTGTTTTAAAGAGTATTAGAGAAATAGTAATAAAAATAACTTTTGAAAGAAGTAACATAAAAAAATATCCAAGTTATAACCTGGAAACTATTTTGATTCAGGAGAGGATTTATCCCGAAGTTACACTGCCGTACCTTGCTGCTTATTCTCCACATTTAAACCGCAAGTTTACACTACGGATAACTTATGCCTTATGATTAAATCCTATCCGAATGGAAACATCAGCAAGTACATTTGTAGCAAGAACAAATACGACGTGGTAGAAGTATCAAAGCCTTTGGGCACGTTCGAACTGGCAGAAATTGAAAACAGAGAGATATTTTTAATGCTCGCAGCGGGCACAGGAATAACACCTATGTTGGGTTTAATTCTCTTCTTATTAGAGCGGAGAGTACAAAGGACGTGAGTTCTCGTCTTATCATCAATCAATGTGATTACTGAAATTGTATCAATTTTAGTCAGTTCATTACATTACTATTTTTCAATCGATCGGAAGAAGATGTTTTAATAAACACACAATTAAACGGATTGCAAAAATTTGATAAAAGGTACGTAGTTTTTTAAGTAAAATCATTCAACTAAATTTAAGTTATCACCTAGATTCAAAGTGCAGATAGTTCTGTCCCATCCAAGTCCTAAGTGGAAAGGCCTCACGGGACACATTACATCCGAGATTTTGCAAGATGCTCTCCAAACGCACCTGGAAGATACTGCCTACACGATCAAGGACGTGTACTTTACGGTGTGCGGACCTACTCCCTTCACGAATTTAACGGAATCACTTTTACAGGAATTGAACGTTAGCAAGCAACAAATTCACTGCTTCCTCGGATAGCAGGACCTGGGATATGAGTATTTCGAAAGTTTCAAAAATGTTAACGCATTTGTGTTTGGCATTTTTAATTTAATGGGCGACCGGAAGTTCGATTAAATTATATTGTGATTTTAACATTTATTTTTGGATGGTACATATTTCTCTTTTTTTTAAGTACGCTTCGTAAATTCGTAAACTTTATTAAAGAAAAAAAAGCTTGGATAAGCAGTTTAAGTAATTAATTTGAAATTATTGGTATGTTACGTGTTTCTGTACATATATAAATATTGCAAGGAATATCCGAACATTGTAAATTAGAGCTGGCAACGGTTAACCGATTTTGGATATTTTGGATATTCGCGGTGTACAGCATGTCACTCATGCAAATAGAGTTGCATAACTTAAGTGTAAATCTAAATGAAAAAAAAAATTTCATGCAACTCTATTTGCATGAGTGACATGCTGTACACCGCGAATATCCAAAATCGGTTAAACGTTGCCAGCACTATTGTAAATTACTGAAACTACCTTCGGCGAAAATGAGAAAGAATAAAATGATCACATGTTTGGATTGTAGTGGACAAAACATCATAAAATTATGCAATATGAAGACAATAGTTGTCAAAACAATTACAATTTGGAATTTTCTTCTGACTCCCGGTTGTACTGCGTCGTAATTCTTTTTTCTTGCCGATGTTTTGTCCTTTCTGGTAACAGGAAAGTTCTCATAGTGCAACAGCAACAGCAGCACTGAAGAAGTCATTTTGTAAGAAAGGACAAAACATTTATAAGAAAAGAAACAGGTATTGTGTGTACAACCGAAAACCAGAAGGACATAAACAACGGCCGCGAAAGCCTTCAAGTTAATCTACAATTTGTGACTTAGGCCCGATTTTACAATCGTCGGATAAGCATTATTATTGGTATAACGTGACGTAGGTGTGACGTAGATATGGAGGAACATTAAAGGATATTTGGCGGACAGTTATTTCACGATTGTAAAATTGATCCTTAATGAAACTATTTGTCGCATAACACGTAGAATAAGGAAATGAAAATAAATTGTAAAAATGCACTGTTTAGTAACTAAGTTTACACGTTTCTAAAACATATCGCACTGTAAGGAAAATCCCCAGCAGATTATTTCACTATAGAACTTGACTTTCAAACTGAGTGTGCCATAAAAGATCTAAAATGTAAAAGTGTCAGCTGAGAGATTCTAAATTAAAAGGAAGAAGAGTTGCACATAATTAAATTGGCTATGGATTAAATTTCTTCAATGCACACCAAATTTCACACAGTCGATTTACGTACATTAAATGTTACAAACACAGACCACTTACAAACTGAACATGAACAAAATAAATAATGTATTTAGAGCCCCCTACCTCGATTTATATCGGCCTTGTATATTTCTTTGCCTTTACAGTACAATTTTTTGTATTAATTCATTACACAGAATTTCCTTTAATTTTCCATTCAAGAATTAGTGAAATACGTCAATGATTATTTTAATAATCTGATTAATCTTAGTCGATTGAATTTGCTATACAGTGTGTAATCGAATAAGTTTCACTTAAGGTATATTTTCGCGTTGAATGCAATTTACAGAATAGTTTGAATCGTATTGCCTTTTGACGTCATCATTTGAAAAGGTCGCGGAAATGCTTTGAACATCAACCTATCACTGTCAGCACTATTATTTGCACTGTATAAAACATGGTATAAAACAGTTCACTTTTTTTCAAATTAAATTGCAAACGTTGCATTATTAATAAAATTGTTTTCCGTTGTTGCACTGAAAAAATGGATGTTGAGATGTTGATAGAAGAAATATCAAGCCCACACCACCAAAACGTTTTAAAAATATCATCACAGGATGCTTCAAAAGAGAATGAATTTACCATTTGAGATCACCCGTTTGTTTCAATCACATAGTGTGTTATTTGTTAACAAAGTATATAATATCAAGATGTATTTATTGTCAATTATCTAATGAAACAGATGATTTATTGATGTACATTGTTACACTTTTATGAGCAGCAGTTATGAACTGTATTAACAGTACGCAAAAATTGATTTATAATTAATTCATTCAGTTATCAACGCGAGTGGATAGTTGGAATTTTCTTTTCTGTTACTGAATTGCATATGAGCGGCATTGGCCGAGTGGTCGTAAATATTACGATGTGTTAAAAACCGCAAAAACTCCCGAACGAGCAGTAGTTTTCAAACAAAAGACAATGCACCTTTGTGGAAGGTCATTTTTTTTATTTTTAAGCTAGACTATTGTCATTTGCAGAATTAATTCTCTTATGTAATGAAGAACTTACAATATTAATAACTGAAAGTTAATCGATTACACCCTGTATAATTTAAAACATAATACAAAATACATTTGAAATCGTTGGTTTGTACTTAATATTAGCATTTGCAACAATGTCAGTCAGTCTTATTCATTTATGTTTTTAAAAATTATTGATTCAATTTTTTAGGCTGTAAATTTAGACACCACATTTACATTATGGTTTGGGTACAAGCTAATTAAGTTCTTTTACTGTTAACATTTGATTTTTGAACTAATAAAAGTTTATTTCTATGGCTACGAGAATCTGGACTTTCGTTCCTTTTTTCCATTCGTTTAACCATGGTGACGTGTTTAATGGTCGCGTCGCGTCGTCCTCAAATTTCAGATTATACAAAATTCTCTGAGGCATTACAAGTGCCTCTATGTATTCCTTAATTTACTGTGAATTATGGCCCCTTATGATTGTGCTTGTGTGAAGAAATCAAAGCAGCCGGATTTTGAAAACAAAATAACTTACAATTTTGATAAAAACATTCAAGTTTTGTAGCAAGCTACATACGTCATTTGGTACAATTTTCTTTTTAAGGTTCAGACACTGACAAATCTTAAACCTGTCATTTTGAAAATTCTAAATGTGTTAAGAGGGAAATCTCCACACTTATGGTGAGTCGATGTTGTACCGTACGCCGAGCATCAAAACAACGTAATAGTTATCGCTTTTTAGGAAGAGCAGAAACGAAAAAATGTCGAAGATATTGTGAACGGTTTAAGACAACCCACGGCGCTAACGAACCGTAAAATACTAAAGCCGAGTCGGCATTTGACATGTCTGTGCAGTTATGGTGGGAATTACGAGAGTTCCGTGGTGAAGGAGAACTCATTGTTATCAGTCATCGATCAATGTGATACTAAAGAAGAAGAGGCGCAGTTATTTAAAAATTGCGAGCTCAAGGATTCTGGTACGCAGACAAGCAAGACTATAATACAGCTGGCAAAAATCGAAACTGGAGACATGAGTCCGGATAGTCTATCGCAGAGTCCACGAGATAGTCATTGCGATTTTAGTTTGGACAGTTTTGGACAATCAAATTTTGAAAATTTTACGTTAGATGGTTCCAGAACTGACGACTCGAACACTTATGAACGTTACCACGATAACGAGAATCGTTATTCTAGGAACGTGAAAGAAGCTTCAGCTGATGAAAGAGACGAAGACGAACTGAGAGAATATCCAAAAAGTTCACTGGTAGAAGAGTTCCTTAAGAAAACAAAAGACCGAAATGCAAACAGCCCAAGTGTTTACAGTTGCGGAGATCGTGCCCAATTTCTGCAACAGAAATCTCCTCTTAACAAGTTGATGAAAGATGTTGCTAGACCACCCCCTAACAAAGGGGCCCATTTTAAAAGTCGATCCTATGTCGATCGACACCCCGCGAGTTTCACAATCGAGGAACCAAATAAAGTCCAGCGACCGCAACACACTAGATTCATGATGAAAAATCAGCTATCGGGAGCTCCTGTAAATAGCATTGATTCCGCGGAACCCTCGTCCAAATATTGCCCCGCAATTTTCTATCAGAACCGACGAAGCAACTCTTTCATGCAGCCGACACTCGCGAGCGAACAAAAAAGTAAATTAAGCGAAATAAAAGTCGTTAAGCATTTGATTTCCCCGATTAGGCGAGGTAGATCATCCAGTCCTAAACACCAAGTCAATTTATATCAGTCGAACGTCGATCAAATACCATACATCGATCGGAGCTTATCGGAAGTTTCTTGTCGTGTTCCTTACGTCTCTAAGGGACGTAAAACTCTAATGGAAAGGCAAACCTTCCCCGAAAAGTTGAATTCAATTCTTCCGCCCAACAATTTTCAAGAAGACATGAGGAGAATAGACCTATTGAGCTTGTCATTACCTTCAGATGTAAGTACACATCTTTTTGCAATCAAATTATTACAAGTCAATTACAGGAGTGCTTGAACGACGATAGGGGAGGCCTAGATTTTTTATCAGTGACGTCGGAAAGTGGTTTAAATGGAGCTTTACTTCGAGTTCAAGACAGCGATTGGTAAGGAAAATACGAGGCAGAAATTTCAGGTTTCTTTGATTTGTATTCAATTTAGGAACGTCACTTTAAAAGGACTCGCCGAAATAACAGAACTTTGTCGTACCATAGATCCGGAAATCCTGTTACCTTACATGATTATGATAAATCAGAGGTTGATTGAGTTGTTGAAGAGCCCACGTTCACATGTGTGTAGAACTGCATGCCAGGCAGCAGGTCACCTCTTTGAATCCATGAAGGACACCAGAGGTCCGGTATGTAACATTTGCCTGTTTCATTAAGTAAAAATTCTAAACTTCGCAAAAGGATTGCCATCTTGAGCAAGATATCCACGTTACTACAGTTTAATAAGACCCTGTAAATTTACAACGAATTGTTTCAGTTAATTCTCAACTGGAATTCTCTTTTAGGAATTTAATGACATAGTGGATCTTCTACTGTCCAAAACTGCCGATGCCAATAAGTTCATCAGGCAAGACGCCAACTTAGCTTTAGATTGCATGGTCACGCACATTCCAACATTTCATGCTATCAGAGCTATATGTGGGAAGGCCCCACAGCATAAAAATCACCTGGTGCGTTCAGCCGCAGCACGTTTGATCATATGCGCCGTGGTCATTGCGGGGCCTGATCTCATCTTGAATCCGGCCAGTAATGAATTTACAAGAAAGAGAATTTTCCAAAACATGATTCAGTTTTTAGAGGACAAAAATTTGGAAACAAGGTTGGTTGTTCAAGGGCGTACTTTAGTGTGCAACCTGAACGTTTTTTTTTTTATTCCAGAAAATACGGTGAAAGGTTGTACAAGGTTTTAAGTAAAGAGCCAACGTTCGATCAGTTCTTGAAGAAGTACATGGACAAAGACGATCTGTTGCGCATGAAGAAGACTCTAAAATTTCTGCTTGGGAAAAAACACTAGTTAATGTAGTTTTTTGTATTTATCTGATAAAAACCTTTTCAAATTTGAATAACCTTCGATTTAAGCGCGCGGGGACGTTTAATTAAATGCCAATAAATACGAAAAATACTATAGAATGAGATCCAACTGGCTGAAAAAGGGAAACAAAACTGAATAACTAAATGCAAAAGAATAATTTAAAATAGAGAGTAATCCTCTGCGTATCCTTGATAAATAATAATTGGCGCCCTTTTCACTCAATCTTTTTTTTTTTGTAATTAACTTAAAAGTTTTAAATTGTGACAGGGTAAATTGTTAACATTAATTTATGTTTGTGAAGTAAGAAAAAGGTCCTTCTTGTCCAAATGTGCAGCTTTAACTAACTTCAACTTCTGTAAGTAAAAATCTTTAAGACCAAATCAATTGTAATACTTTTTCCAAACATTGTAGGAGCCCTGATGAAGGAAATAAAGTTTTCCGAAAGCTTAGCAATCGAACAAGAGTAAACTTTGCTATCCTGCTAGAACGAACACATTGTTTCCCTTAAATTCGTAGTCGCGATCAGAAGCACCCTTATTGATAATTACAATTTCACTGAATCGCGTGCTTCACAATAGGTGTTAGGAATATATAATGGTATAAAAGCGCTCGGGGGTGTTTTGAACTCGCTAATTTTTTACACAAGATTGCAACAGACGTTTATCAAAATGACTTCAATTAAATAAAAGCTTCAAGCCTTTTCAAATATTCAACTTATATGAAGTTTTACTGCCTTGAAGTTAAACTGAATTTTGCCATAAAATAAAATTTCTCTTTCACGATAAACATTTTTTTTGTATTTTGATGGGCAATAAAAAATAACAAGCTTTCATTAAACAAGTTGTATTTGTCCAAAAGAAATTAAGATTCAGCATAAATTGTACTTAACAGACTTAATTATATACGCATATTCTAGCTCCTCATAAGTCCTTGTTAGAAATAAATCTGTTTCCTTCCGAATGCTTTCCAGAGTATTTATATTTACACTTACCATATATTCCTACAACAAAAAATATTGATTAAATTAACTATACCTACATATAATAATATAGGGTGTTTTTAGGTAAGTTGTAGGTAAGTTAGTCGATAACTTACTTAATGATGAAGTTATTGAAATAATTCCTTTTTTCTTTAGTTGTATTCAGAAAGTATTTTGAAAACTCAATTTAATGATATATTTATTTGAAACTGAAGATTACTGTTCTATTTAATTTGCAATCCAGTGCACGTTGACTGTAAATTGTAAAAAGAACTCTTACATTATTATAACAAATAAAAGAAAAGTTTTAAACGTATTTGCAAATGCATAATATATAATATACAATTTTATTTAGGTCGCCAAAAAATTTTAAAAAGAAAAAGAAACTGCAGTTTAAAAAATTAGTCAAAAAGTAAATATTTTATAATTCTAAACAAACTGTCATTGAATACAATATATTGGGGTTCTGTTTGATAAAGCAAAAATAAGACATTTAGAATGAAAATCTAGGATCTTAAAAAATATATTTTGTTAAAACTAAAAAGAAAAAAATATTTAAATATCGACGGACTATCAATCCGCATAAGCTCAAGTAGGTATACCTAAGACCTAAGTAAAACACTTCAAAGTACTAAATAATACCGTGCGATCAATAACCAATTACCATAACATTAGTAATATGATACTAATTTTATTGTAAAATTATGAAGTAACATAATCATCGACATATTTCTTCAAGTTGTGAATATCTTCAATGAATTTCTTTTTTGATTTATTTATTTATTTATTCAAAGTAATCTTAGTACATATTTCTAAAAATAATGCGCTATTTATCAGACTTTATTGACATAAAGTTATAAATAAATATGATAATTAATTCAATGTCGAATGCGAATACATAAATATTTACAAAATATTTAAATTAATGGTGTTTTTTTTAATTAAACCAGAAATAATAAGTGGTCATGATGTTAAATTTTCCAGAGGTAACAGCTGAGAAAAGAATTAATAATGCGCCAATGAATTGATATACTTACTTTAAAGCTTATACCTGTGTTTGGCTATATTTTGAAGCATTAAACAAATTTATTGAGTCAATATGTCAGTATGTGCAACCGCAATATGTACGTTTCAGCTAGACAGGTATTTGCGGCAACTACCCCTACATACCTATAAAGGGAGTAATAATTACAGGCTTGTTAAATGTAGATTCAAGAAAAATATTTATTCAGCAGCAAAATTTTATCGTCTTTATTTATAATGTAGCGAAAAATTAAAATGGCGATTTATTGGCTTTCAGAGTTACAGTTTGGACGACGTCCAACCTATTTACTGATAACACCGAGGCGCACTTTTTATAGTACCATTTCGTTATTTTAGTGGTTATTCGTCATTCACATCATATGCAAGAAAGTAGTCTTCCCTTCTTACTACTCGTAAGTTCTACATGTGACATCTAACGCCACTTGGAAATTTATAATAAAAATGCTTCTGAATCCTTAACCTCTAATGGAAGGGTGCATTTACTTTCTATATCACAAAAGTTATATTTTCTATTGAGATAATTCGTCGTACATTTTGAACTCATTGGCGCGCTCTTATGGAACTAATGAAGCACTGAAAGAAAAATATAGGTTGGTAGAACTGTACAAGTGCAATATGGACGACAAGTAGTGTGCATGCTGAACACGTGCTAGATTTTAAGAATGTCCAACAAAAGCTGTAACAATTCTCTCATTATTATTTAGTAAACCAATAAATATTGTTTCTAATACATTGTGTTAAAATCTCCAAAAGGTTATGTGCCCAGTTTACGTGAGAAACAATCAGTACTTGGACTAAATAATCAGAACAAACTCGTGTTTGAGAGATCAGGTTAATCGTTAAAAATGAGTGAGCTTTTCGACGTCAGAAACTTAACAAAATTCAGTGGCGTGAATTTTCAAGCATGGAAATTCCAAATGCGTGCGATCCTCATATCAAATGATATTTTGGATATAGTCGATGGTAGCGAACCGAAGCCGGAGCAAAATGCAGAGAAAAAGGTATGGATAAAGAAAGATGCCAAAGCCATGTATATCATCTCATCATCTATGGAACCTACACAATTGGAGCACCTGTTAACTTGTGAATCCTCGGCGGATATGTGGCGAAAATTGTGTTCACTGCATGAACAACGAAGCGAATCAAACAAGCTATTATTAATGACCAAGTTTCACGAATATAGAATGTCATCATCAGATCCAGTGACTCAACATATTACTAAAGTAGAGAATATGGCACGACAACTAAAAGATCTGGGTGAGCAAATATCAGATGTCACCATAATGGCCAAGATCATCGGAAGCTTGCCAGTGAAGTTCAATTCGTTCGTTAGTGCATGGGACAGTGTGGAACCCGAGAAACAAACGTTGGACAATTTGACCATGCGCCTTATCAAGGAGGAATCCAGGATGACATCTACAGATGACGTTACTAGTGCATTGACAGCTGTAAACATTAATAAAGCAGGTACAAATTTTATTAGTAAGCATGATAAAAGAAAGCCAAAAGATGACAAAAGAAATGTAGAATGCTTTTACTGTCACAAAAAAGGCCACATGATTAAAGATTGCAGGAAAAGATTAAATTCAAGAAACAACACAGATTCAATTAATAGGCCGTACTGTGACAATAATCGCCCGGGAAATACAAGTGCTTTTACAGCTGAAACTTGCTTTGATGTCAAGGATACTAATGAAAAATGGTTTTTAGACAGTGCTGCCTCAAAACACATGTCATTCCAGAGACAATGGTTTGTTGATTTTATTACATGTAATGACGATTATGTATCCTTTGGAGATGGAACAACTTGTCAAATTAAAGGACGAGGTACTATACTCATCAAACGCTATGCTGACGGAAAATGGTTTGATGGAAAACTCGAGAATGTATTATATGTACCATCCCTAAGAAGAAATCTATTTTCAGTGGGAGCATGTGTTAGAAAGAATTATGATGTCAGTTTTAAGAACAATTCAGTATCCATATACAAAAATTATGAAACCATGATTACAGGACAACTGCAAGAAAATAACTTGTATCAGATGAAGCTGAAAGTAATCACAACCATTGAAGCAAATGCAACTACAACTTCACAATTGCGACTCTGGCATGAACGCTTGGGGCATGTTGGACTTAAATCCCTGCACGAGTTGGCCAAGCAAGGTCACATTGATATTGGTCAAGTCCCGAAAGACATCAATTTCTTTTGTGAGGCGTGCCAGCTTGGTAAGCAACATAGATTACCATTCAATGTTACTACTTCAAGAAATACAAAACCAGGTGATTTAATTCACACAGATGTCGGCGGACCCATGCAAGAAGAATCCGTAGGAGGAGCCAGATTTTATGTTATCTTCAAGGACGACGCTTCAGCCTTTACATACATCTATTTCTTAAGACACAAGTCAGATGTCTTTGAGAAGTTTAAAGAATTTGATGCTTCAGTAGAAAATAAATTCGGACGATCCATCAAGACACTCCGCTCGGACAATGGAACTGAATTCATAAATTATAACATGAAGAATTATCTTAGGTCCAGAGGTATCCAATTAGAGACGACAGCACCCTTTACACCAGAGCAGAATGGGTGCTCAGAGAGACAAAATCGAACTTTAGTGGAGAAAGCAAGATCAATGCTGCTTGCGAAAAATCTTCCAATAAAATTGTGGGCAGAAGCCATGAATACAGCAGTGTATTTGTACAACAGGACGCCATCTGCAACGAAGAAGAATATCATTCCATATGAGATGTGGACAAACAAGAAAGTCAACGTGAGTCATATAAGAGTGTATGGAAGTACAGTTTTTGTTCATGTTCCAAAACAACTTCGAAGAAAATGGGATCCGAAATCAAGAAAGATGATATTCGTGGGTTATCAATCAGAATCGAGAAACTACAGACTCTATGATCCTGACACTGGGAAGGTAACTGTATCACGTGATGTCACATTCCAAGAAGAAAATATCGACTCTACTGTCTTACCTAAAAACGAATGTCTTTTACCACTGAATGATTTGTCAGAAAATGAAGAAAGAAATGAGGAGAAAGGAGAAAGAGAAGATGAAAGAAATGAAGAGACCGAGAATGAAGACATACAAGAAGAAACGAATGAAACATATGGTACTCGACTTCGAGATAGAAATAACTTGAAGAAACCATCCAGATATGAATTGAATCTCGTCGAATATACTGAACCACAAAATTATGAAGAAGCAATTTCAGGTCTGAATTCAAAGCTGTGGACAAAAGCGATCGAAGAGGAGTTACTAGCTCATCAGAAGAATCAAACGTGGAAAATGGAACCCTTGCCAGATGGTAGATCAACTGTTGGATGCAAGTGGGTTTTCAAAATAAAAAACTCTTCATCAGAAAAGGCACCAAGATTTAAAGCCCGACTTTGTGCGAAGGGTTACACACAGAAAAGCGGAATCGACTACGAAGAAATTTTTTCTCCAGTAGCCAGATATGAGTCCATTCGTACATTGTTAGCCATAGCAGTGCAGAAGAATTTGAAACTTGCGCAGTTTGATATAAAGACAGCCTTTTTACATGGTGAACTAAAAGAAACAATTTACATGGAAGTGCCCGAAGGTGTCGTGAGTAAACAGAATCGTGTTTGTAGACTTTTAAAATCGATCTATGGCTTGAAACAAGCTTCTCGCCAGTGGAATAACAAATTTGATTCTTTTTTGAGGCGTTACAATCTTGTTCCAAGTTCAGCAGATCCATGTATTTATCGAGGTTTTATTAAAGATAGTTATGTATTTTTAGCTCTGTATGTGGATGATGGATTATTATTAGCCGAAACACAAGATGCAATCGATGAAATTCTGAACTCCCTGAAAGATTCTTTTGAAACTACAGAACAAAATTTGTCATCCTTTGTTGGCTTACAAATCATTCATGACAAAGAAAACAACTCAATTTTTATTCATCAAAAGGATTACATCGAACGCATCCTTGCTCGTTTTCAAATGATTGATGCTAAACCTGTAAGTGTACCTATAGATCCACATTCAATTGCTTCGCTGATGGATGTTGAGAATAATTCTAACAATGAAGATAAAACTTTTCCGTATAGAGAAGCAATTGGATCATTGATGTTTTTGGCACAATTATCTCGACCCGATATAATGTTTGCTATTAGTTTTTTGAGTAGGTTTTTAATTTGTTACACTGAAAAGCATTGGAACGCCATAAAACGAGTTTTTCGGTATCTTAGAGGCACCACGCACTTAGGTATCTGTTACAGAAAATCAGAATGCAGTAAAAATTTATTAGGATTCGCAGACGCCGATTTTGCAGGCGATACTTTAACTCGTCGTTCTACGACGGGATATATTTTTTGCTTATCAAACGGACCTGTTTCATGGTGTTCACAACGTCAAAGACTTGTATCACTAAGCACAACAGAAGCAGAATATATTGCTGCTAGTACAGCAGCTAGAGAACTCATTTGGCTCAGACAACTCTTATTAGACATTGAATGTCCATGTGAAAAAGCTACATTTTTGCAAATAGATAATCAAAGTGCTATAAGACTGGTGAAAAACCCAGAACTTCATAGACGTAGCAAACACATTGATATTCATTATCATTTTATTCGAGAAAAATTCGAGAATGGAGTTTTAAACGTTAATTATGTCACTTCTGAAGAACAGTGCGCAGACTTTCTGACGAAAGGACTTCCACGTGACAAACTCATGTATCTTTTAAGAAAAATTGGTATGTGTAAATTAGATTCAAATGCACTCAAATAGTGGGAGTATTGAGATAATTCGTCGTACATTTTGAACTCATTGGCGCGCTCTTATGGAACTAATGAAGCACTGAAAGAAAAATATAGGTTGGTAGAACTGTACAAGTGCAATATGGACGACAAGTAGTGTGCATGCTGAACACGTGCTAGATTTTAAGAATGTCCAACAAAAGCTGTAACAATTCTCTCATTATTATTTAGTAAACCAATAAATATTGTTTCTAATACATTGTGTTAAAATCTCCAAAATTTTCCATAATCATCGTTTAAATTATATAGGGGGGTTACAAAATCAGGATGTTATTCAGTTACCAAAAAATATTTGATGACTAAATTTCAGGATGTGTACCTAGTCCTGAATGAAACAAGGAGAAGGTTGACTACAGTCATCATATTGCAAACGTTTGTTATGTGCTTTTAAAATATATTTTGTCTATTAATTAATTTACAATTGTTTTGTTCTTGAAGCATATATTGTTTGCTTATTTAAGAATGCCCGTGTACAGAGCTGGGTAATTCCTGATAACAAAGTAATTAGCAATTACAATTACTTTTTTTTAATGTAATTTGTAATTGTACTTAACTACTTTTTTTCTTAAAGTAATTTGTAATTGTAATTTGTAATTGCAACAAAATCGATGGAGGAATTGTAATTTGTAATTGTATTATTTAAATTATCTAATTACAATTACTTCTTATAAGTACAATTACTTTTGCAATTACAATTATTTTTTCTAATTACAATTACTTTTAAATACGTGTTTACAATATAATTCCTGCATGAACTTTATTACTATTATTATAATATATTGTCACGATGTCATTATCTGGGAAAATAAGTAAATTTAAATTCGTTTCGTAATTATTGCAATTATGTGCATTTCAAAATTATGCAGGATCAGCATCCATTGACGATTAATAGGACAGTCGCGTTACACATGCTCGCATTCCACTTACGTAGAAATGCAAGCTCTGCGGAATGTAAGCGTGTTGTTTACATGTGCCAATTAAGATTGAGGCAATTAGAACGTTTTAAGAAAACAAATTTGGCAAGGGTTAATTGATGACCTTTAGAACTTTGTACTTTGGACCGAACCCCCAGTCCCCAGAAGGTATTAGTGAGTTAAGGTAGTAGTTCAGGAATTAGTTTTAGGTAGCAGTGAAAGTGTGTGAAGTCAAGTGCGCGAAAAAAAAAACAAAGCCAAGCGAGTGACTCTACGAGCCAGGGCTGGCCGCTTAAAAGAAGTTAGTTTAAATAAAATTAAGAATGACTTAGAATAATTATGTTTAAAACAAATTAGATTAAATAAAAGTAATTGATAGACATTCTCGTAATTTTAATTCGTAAAATATTGTATTCAAATGATGAAATAAGGGTCTAATTAAACTTGTTTATTTAATAATCTCAATGCAGCTTTGCAATGCAAATTATTTAATTTTGACTTAGGAAGTGTAATAATTTATTAATAAAAAAATACATGTGTTCCATAACAGTAACATTTAGTCCAGTAGTTCGTTAGGATACGATTAGGACTGTACAAAGTGTAGCAGCTGGTAAGAAAGTGAAGATGGCTCAATTTGATGTAAAGACAGCATTTCTATACGGTGAATTGGATGAAGAAATTTATATGAAACAACTAGAAGGGTATCAAGATGGTACTGATCGAGTTTGTAAATTACACAAGAGTCTGTCTATGGATTGAAACAAGCACCTCGGTGTTGGAATACGAAGTTTAAAGAATTTCTTCAGAGTTATGGACTTTTTAGAACTGAAGCAGAGCCTTGTTTGTTTACAAATAAGAATAAGAGTTTATTATTATTACTATACGTAGATGATGGTATTGTTGTTGCAAGAAACGAAAACTGTCTTAACAAATTTCTTCACATTTTACAGGATGAGTTTAAAGTTACTATGGGTTTACCTAACAGTTTTTTGGGTATGCATATAGAAAAATTGGAGGATGGTTCGATTTTTATTAATCAGAAGTCTTACGCAAAGAAAATTCTTGAACGTTTTAATATGATGCAAAACAGGTGTTGATGATGAGAAATTAGATATGAATTTTCCTTTTCGTGAAGCTGTAATTTTTCAATTACTTTCAAACTAAAAACCTCAACATACACAAACTTTGGTTGAAGTGACTTTTTTGTTCAAACAATAACTGTAACAAACTGTAACAATAAACTTTAGAAACCTCAAATTGTTTCTTATTATATTATAAAGTTGCCTTTTCCATTTTTTATGTATTTATTTACGTTTTCTGGATTACATTTAAGTGCAAAAATTTTTATATGGTTTTCAATAATAATTAATTAAATAATTTATTTTTTGATATATTTGGATTACTTGAACACTTTTAATTATTTAAACATTTTAAACGTAGAACGTAGGTGTTTGTCAATTATGTCACTATGAGTTATCATAAAAGTAATTACAAAGTAATTGCCAATTCCTTTTTTAAGACTTGTACTTTGTAATTGTAATTAGTTCCTTTTTTGAAAAAGTACTTTGTAATTGTAATTAATTCCTCTCTTGAAAAAGTACTTTGTAATTGTAATTAATTCCTCTTTTGAAAAAGTACTTTGTAATTGTAATTAATTCCTCTTTTGAAAAAGTACTTTGTAATTGTAATTAATTCCTCTTTTGAAAAAGTACTTTGTAATTGTAATTATATTTAAAGTACAAGTAATTACCCAACTCTGCCCGTGTATGATGAAACTGCGTTCATAGTATCAATAAATAAAAACTGCAGCTGGACTTTTTCTTGTTTCAACTTATACAAATAATAGTTATATAGTTGTATATAGAGAATATATACAGATCGTGTAATTCTTACTCCCCGTTAGTCAAAACTAAATTTCAAATGCCTGGAATTATTTACTGGAACGGTTGGTTTTCACTGCCTGGATTAAAAATTACACGTACTGTATATAATAAAAATGCATTTTACCTTTGTGGTCGTATGGATTTCTTATAGTTTTAGGTAAAGGCGTGTAAGTCGCTATTATCGGACTTCCAGCAGGATCATCAATGTTATTGTCGTTTTTTGGGCGAATGATTTTCATGAACTGTCCTCGCTTTTTCGACTCTATTCTTTCAGATTCTGTAACTTTGGCGGAATCCAAAAACTTTAGTTTTGGCAGATGGTATAGGACGTAATATCTAAAAAGGTAAAAGCCCATGTTAATTTATGCTGAAAGTTGTTCGGCTTTAAATTCTTCATGAAGTTATTAACTCTTATTAAAATGACTTGTACTCCTTCTACAAATAATTGAAATCGATTCTACATCATATGTTTGTAGTCTGGTTAAAAATCAACAACTCGGTTAATAAAGGAGATACTTAAATGCGTTTTTTTTTTCTTTTTTAATTTTGATTGATTGAATGAAGTCTATAAATTATTTATCTTAGAACTGTTGCACTTGGATAGTAATGATGTAGATGTGGAGCATATCTCATTTGTCGTTATTTTAATTTCACACTTTCATCAAAAGATGAGTAGGTACCATATAAATTGCTCCAATATCTAATTAACGTTTTACCTGTATCTTTGATAATCTTCTTCGTCGTTTTCGATATTCGATAGTTGATTTGGGCAAGCTATATTACCTAACAAGCTTAAATAAGTTAAAATTGGAAGATTATGCGAGATTTTTATTAATAGAGTTTCGATATCGTTAATCTGAAAACAGAGAGAAATAAATCAATTATTAAATGTTAATTGTTTGTGTCTATTAATTTCATTATTCATTTGCCTTTACATTTATCTAACTGGCTTACACAACTATAATACTGGCAGTTTATAATAATACATTTCACAGATATGATATCGTCCTTCCCGGAATATTGAAAACTATGATTTTTATTTCTTGCAAAAGTTATCATCTACAGCGAGACATTGGGTTTTAAAAGTCGAAGAATAATAAATACATGTTTGTTTTAAAAGATGTTATTGTTTTCAATGTTTCTTCAAGGACGACAAAAATATCTCGTCCTGTTGTTATGCTCATAAAATTACAAGAATTTATTGACGTTTAGCTATTGCATTATACTAAAGAGAACTCAAAATTGTTTACATAGATTAAAAAGGAAATGGAATAATGAAAATACTTACGTAGTTTTTATTAAGTGATAACGTGTGTAAGTAAGGCATGTAAGGCAAAACTAAAGAGTCTGACAGTCGGTTGTTGTCTAATACTAATTCTTTTAGAAGTGGAAATCCCTCAAGTCCTCGAAGTGTCACCAGCTCGTTGTAACTGAGATCCAGACTCTGAACTTTTGAGCCGTAAAGCTTGACCAGAGTCTCCGGAATTCGATGGCATTTCTGACCGCTATAGCACAACTACATTAAAGAAAAAATTAACCCTTTTGAGCGAAATATTTCAAACATGGCTAATCTGTTGAATCCTAGTTACAAATTTACTTTTAATTTTTTTCCAAAACTAATAATCAAAAGGTCAGTTGTTAAAATGAAATCAGGTCACTCTAATGTGTGAGAATGTTCAATTTTGCAAATTTCAAACCTTTCCCCCGAAATTATTAATAAAATGTACTTTTCAACTTGTACCTTTAAAATTATTATTATTATACGAGGGGAGTATAGATTTGACCTGGACTTTCTTATACCGCGATATCAATAATAACATAAACTTAATGAAGCAAATTTTATTTTTCAAAATAATGTCATTTCTTTAATATAAACTTATCCCAACGATCAGGAAACTTGCAGATACCGACAGAGAAGAATTCTCTTGCTTATTTGCAAAGTCAATTTTGCACCGCTTCTATTAGCTACTCATTCAACATAAATTTCTTCCGTCCCAAGAGGCCTAAACTCTGAATTTGTAGTCTTTCGGTCAATTAAGAAATCTGTTAAAATTGGACCGTGAATATCCCAAAAAATACCGTAACCATCACGTTGCTTGCTGACGGTACGGCTTTAAATTTCTTTGAATTTGAGTGGCGCCATTTTATACTACCCTGTTTGCTTTCTGGGACTTAATTGAGTAAGTACCCAGTACCCTAGATTTATCAACAGTAATAATTCGTTCCAGGTTTCTCAATCACAGCATATAAAAATTTTATGATAATTCATGGTGCAACAGAACTAGATACGTCACCGACAAATACGTCTGTTACATTTGTCAATAGTTATGGAAACAAAACAGAGTGTTTAGTATTTATAAACTACATAAGTGTCTTCATTATTATGAAGTAAATTTGGATATTGTTCATTACTGCCAATCAGAAATTTATGAAGTCCAGGTCAAAACTACCTATAGGTACATCTTTACTCAATTACACCCTGTATATATTACTATTATTTTTTTTAGTAACTGTTTTCAAGAACTGTGATATTTCAGAATATAAAAGAGTATCTTTTGAGCATAATTAATTAAAATATTTTTTATTCAACTTTAGTGATACCTACTATAAGCGTTATACACTGTATGACGATAATAAACAAAGTCGTATTTAGTTCCTTACCCTACTATCTAGAAATGTAACTGAACTCTGTAACACATTCCAATTTTCCATCGCCTTTGATGCTACACTTTCATTTTGAAACATACTTCGAAGTACCACAGACCCATTTAGTGCAGTGCTAGTAGAGGGACTGCAGAAGTAAAACGTCAGAAACGCTGCGAAATCGATCAGCTTATAATAGTATTAGATTTCACCTGAGAACGCATTATACATCTACTTCGCTTGACAGGAACTTGAATGTTATTTATCACTGACGAGGAGGTTTCGAAGACTGATTTATCGGAAAGTTTCTAAATGAAAACAAAATTATGCTGATGTGTTTGTTGAAATTGTTGACTAATGAGATAAGGTCGTGCAGATAATGTTATCTCTCATTTGAAGTGCACGTTAAAAAATTCTCATTTTAATTGAGTGATACTGTGTCTGTTTGTACTTGTAACTTATTTTTATATATTCCAAACAAGAAAAATTCTTAATATTATCGAAAATTCAAATTGAGAGGACCGTAGTTAGAGAAAAATTGTCACCTCATCTTTAGATTATCGAAGAAAAAGAGAAAACTATTTTTTTTTATCTCTAACACCTAGTCAGGTTTATATCTTTTCTATTTCATTTTTTAATATTTAAAGACAGGATTGCTTTTTGTATCTGATTGAAGAATTAAGCAAAGCCCAGTTCTATATTTAAAACAGAATGTGGGTTAGCGGTTTTATGCCAATTTTCTTCTGTGAATGTTTCTCAGATAATTATTTAAGAAAGTATATGTAAACTATGAGTATTTAAAATACATTTTATTTTGTCTTAATACTGAAACATTTGTACATAGCTGTGGTTATACATACATATTATTAAAATATTACCAATAACGTCCTCTACTTAATCTACAAGAAATAAATATGTACAACTACTTTTGAAATAAATAATAAACAAATATTACACGTATTATGTAAGTTTATTTACAGCATTTAATAGACGGTATAGCGATGAATTATGAAATGTTAATAACACTTGCGTTTTATAAGTCAGACAGCTTTAAAGCTGAACTCCACTGAGGCAAAATGCATACAATTGGAGTAGGGTTTGTTATATGTATATGACATGGCTTGGTCACAAAAATAGTGATTAATTTTAATTGGGAATATAACGAGTTCGGCGTGTTGGGGGTCATTACGAAAATTATTAAAATAAATTAGATATGCTTGCATAATGTTACCTTAACGGAATTGAGCCCTTACAGTTACAAATAACACCTTAGTTTCTACTTGTTCATGAACTTATTTCTTGAATATTGTGAAATTTGAATATCTGGAATGGACCCGTATCGTTTCACCTTCATAGGTGCCTTCAGGCAATTTTGAGAATTGAAGAAAAAATTGTAGTCTAAGATTTCGATCATTCTTAAAACTGAAGGCACTCATGATTGTGTTATTAAATTAAATCATCACTGAATTACTCTTTTTTTTCCTTGGACAATCTGTAGATGTATACAGTGAGTGTAATTTTTAGTTCAGTCAGTCAAGACTAAATAAGAACTGCCGCTCTACACTCTTCCCTTTCTGTAGCGCCCTTCTGCTCATAATTTTGTGTTACGGCATTTTCACTTTTTACTGGCTGGACTAAAAATTACGCGAACTGTATAAACATCTCTAAAAACAAAATGATAAAGACTGCAGACTCTTTCTCTCTTAAGACATGAAGAAAGGTTTCGATTGTTCCGCCTAATATGAATAAGAGGTAGGGCTTTAAGTAGAAAAAAACAGAAGTCTCTTCATGTGATCTACATTCAGTAGGTTGTTATATATTTGTAGGTAATAATTAAAGACGGGAAATGTGTAATAATAAGGAATTTAAATAACAATTCGCAATGATTTTTAATAGCCTAAAGCCATTTCAAGCGTTAGCGCAAAATTTCTTGCGGCTTTGTATATACTTTTAAATTGAGCCAATAGAATCGTGTAGAATTTAAAAGTCAATTCAAAACGCCTAGCAATGAACGCTGGTTTTAGTCTTGTGCTTGGGAAGTTCTATGGCCCAAGCAATTACGTACTTGTATGTAAGCAGCGAAAGCATATTATATTACATTCATAGTTCTATTAGAATCGATGCATTGAACTTTAGGGAGTATTACTCACACACCGAACAGCGACAAGCAAATGGGTTTGTACTTATATGGCATTTAAAGATACTCACTATTATTATATGTATAACAAGCAGTTAATTCTATAAATACTGAAAGCTGAGCTGTTGTCACACACAAGTATCATTTCACTGTACTGCGTTTAGGGATTGTATATTGTACACTTCGAAAACCTCCTACCATTACATATTTCCCGTCTTTAATGATACTAGAATACGCCGGTATTTACGGTAACTACAGGTG
Organism: Dorcus parallelipipedus; assembly: GCA_958336345.1. NCBI lineage: Eukaryota > Metazoa > Arthropoda > Insecta > Coleoptera > Lucanidae > Dorcus > Dorcus parallelipipedus. Next base: position 38,605,511 of record OY284482.1, on the reverse strand, counting down.
AATAAAAACGAATTTAATTCATGAATGGAATTGTAATTTTCGCGAATCTTTGGAAACATGGAAGAAAAAATCTATAGGCCATTGGAACCAGCAAGTTCCTTTTGAGTTTCGTCCAGTTTCTATAGCTTCGGTTAAAGGACCAACATAAAAAAATGCATTTGACTGTCCGTAACGTAACATACGAATTGTTAAGCCCATTCATTTCCATTAGATCTGATTTTCAAGTATATTTGAACATCGGTATTGTTTTATATTTTGTGAGTGATTATTGATGGGCGCTCTCATCATCGACGCCGACCGGACGGGAATTTGGTGCTGACGCAAGGACGCCGTTATCCTACTGCCATTCTTCCGCCTCATGCTTATGTAGGTTGTACAGGTGTTGTCGCGATGAAGTAAAGTTGTGTCCGTTCCCTCCATGCCTGTAATATCATTAACATAATATTTTTGCATTAAATGATGCGTTATTGATATATTTTTACATTCTTGAGAACATTCTGTGAGAAAAAACACTATAAAATGTCGCATGCTAAGTTTAGGCAACAAAATCAATTTAGAAACTATTCGATACCTATTCATTTGGCGACTTTTTAATAATTTGGTCGTTGTAATTTTATTTCTCAAAAATTATTAGGAGCTGAGCAACTTGGTTGCCGTCGAAGACATGTAGAATTGCTTTTAGATTTTCCTGATCTGCGAGTCTACGCGAGTTACGTCAATAATTTCCAGCATTGTTAAAATCCTTCCGAACTTTATATATCGAACGTGAGTTTTAAAAGTGGTCCACAAAAGCAGCCCACTCATTCTGTCACAAAGTTAATCGAAGATCAAACTGGGTTGATTTTTTGTCGGGATTCGATGCGATGAAAGTGCTAGTCACGTTAAGATATATTGCGAAAGGATGTTATCAGCTTGAACTAGGTAACAGCGGGTAGGTGTATTTTCAATTAAAATTTGGACGTTTGTGTCTGTAGTAGTGTAGTAATTATACGTGCGTGTGTTATCAATTATCAAAGAGCTCGAGTATAATCTGTGTACATAGAACTAAAGCCCATCTTTCCCTATTTAAACGAAGTCTGGGCTCAAGTCTACATCAAAAAAATTAGTAATTTATTGAAGAAAATTTCAAACCCTAAAGAATACTCTTGCATTCTGCGATCTCTGCATCCATCAGTTGATTTAAAAGCGTTCCATAGACGCTTTATGGGATTTAAACGAGGGTGCGAGGTGGCTACTTCGTTAATGAAATATCAACAAGATTTAAATAACCCGTCTAGCTACGTAAGGACAAGCAATATGTGGCATATAAAAAGTTGGAATCCACAAAAAGAGCAACTACGATGTTTGTCAGTTAATAATCTGCATTCAAAACAATCCTGAACCAATATCGACAATGAAGACAAGAAAAAAATAAAATGAAAGCAAGAAAGCTTTCAATAATATGTAAATAAAAAACCAGCAAAACGTTTTTATTGCAGTAAGCTAGGCTATTGGAAAGAGAATTTAGAAACGAAAGCAAAATTAAGAAAATGCAAAAGACAAGACAATAGAAAAAATAGGTAGCTTTTACTTAAGACGTTTAAGGCAGGTGGTTTATGGATTCAGGAGCTAGTGATCATATGTCAAAAAGTCTGAGTGATTTGTTAATCAACTCCTTTTAACAATCTAGTGTCTGTCAGAATTGGAAATGGGTCAAAAAATCGGTTCTTATGGTGCAGAAGGTAAATGGTAAAGCGCTTTTGACAAATGTACTGTTCGTTTTCAATTGATACAGCTCTAGATAAAATGTCCATAAAGTTGTTCTGAAAACTTTTATCTATTTTGTACCTACGAAGCCTTAACAGGTCATTTAGGCCCTTGGCTTAGCGATTTTCTTCCATTCATCTCTTTATCCTTAAATCGCCTTCCAGTCCTCAATTCCTTTTCCTTCTAAATCCTCGACTACTGTCTCTTTCCATTTATTTCTTGATCTTCCTGTTTTTTCCTTTTTGTCTGATTGCTTCCATGCGATCCTCTTAACTCTCCTTCTGTTATTCATCCTTTTCAGGTGGTCGAGTCAATACAGCCTCCTCCTGCTGATAAACAATGCGTAAATTATATCGTTTTCAGTTCCCTTTCATCCAAATCTATTCCAAGTAATTTGCGTCGGCCTTAAGATGCTTAATTTCTTTTAAGCTTTTCTCATTTTTCCTATTCTTAGGTTCATTTCTTCTTCATTGCAACTATGTCAGAAACAGATGTTGCTTGTAATTTCTTAGTACCTCTATAATAACTTTACAGTTATTCTTTATAGTCGCTTTCTTCTTCTGGTCAATAGTAAAACATCGTCTGCGTAAGCAAGACGTTGATGTTAAAGACTTCCTTGTCTATTTATTCTCCTCTCTCTTATTACTCTTTCTGTTATTTTGTTAAATAGAATTGTCGACAAAGGATCACCCTATTTATTTTACCCGAAAAAATAAAGCATGAAATTAAATATCTTTATTAAGCAAACACTGCAACTTTAGCATGAACGCTTAGGTTATCAGAACGTCAGCCAAATAATAAAAGCTTTAAACAAGAAAAATAGACTTTTCGAATTAGGACGACCACCGGGTCACAGTTATTTTAGAAGAAGAAAAGAAGCGTGACAGTGCTTTGGTATTACTGTGAAGTAAAATTGTTATCCAAATGTTATTTTTCTTTAGTGATTTCAACTCTTTTTTCTTTCCACATGGGTTGCTTCTCTACATTAGTAATCTTGTTCATAAGTACTTCTTGGCTAGGTTCACAGGCTTCTGACATTAAAGTCATATTTTCTACTAAACTTACGTTTTACGTTTACTTGTTTCTTAAATTGCTTCATCTTCTTCAAAATCTTCTAGTTTGTTAACTTCGTAATCTCATCCATTCTTTAATATTTCTTTCCTCCACGGATGATTTCTTCTAATTTCCATTTTCTATGATGCAGATTTTGCAGGTAATATTGATAGTAGAAAATCGACTACTATTGTAGAACTCTGGCGTTGCAGCATCAGACATAAAAAGCGTAACTTAAATAATATAAAGCTGTCTTTAAAAATCTGATTGATTTAAAATAAATTAAAGTAGTTGTTAGGTTGTAAAAAGAATTTTTCTCCGAGCATTTTTAATTTTACTAGATTCTTTCTTGGCACGCAAACTCTCAACAGTTGCTCTATTTTTCGGTAAGGAAATCATATGATAGATAACAAATCTTCAGAACAAACCAACATCATCATCAATATCATTAAATAATTGCCAATATATTTACATGATTGAAAGATATAAGTAGAAATACTTCATTATAAGCTGCTTTTAAAAATTAATTGTTTTTTCAAAACTCAAAAATAAATTTCTTACAGAAAGTTTTATTAATAAAAGTGTTTACATTTTATTACGTAATCATACTGTATATATTCCGATAAATTGTAAATTTGTTACCTAGATTTCTTTAAATTTTAAAACATAACGTTGGATTTATAGAATGCAGTAGTTTTACAAGCAAGAATATGCCTGTAACAAGGAGAGTGCACGGAGTCGCGGTAATAAAGAATAATAATAGTGCTATTTTGGGGAATTAAGAACGCTGAGTTTGAATCTGAATCCGTTCCTACGTAATAGCTTTTCTATTGGTGAGAGGCGCAATTTTTTTTATAGTCAATTTTTTTCGATAGGGAACACCAGCTGAGTGGCGCAGCTGGTAGTGCTATGGCCTAGAGGCTACACTTGTCATATATATAAAGAGAACAAGTATTCCCCCAATTATAATGAAGAGTAAGATGTAAGAGTACCAGGTCCCTGATTCGACTCTCTGCCCCTGCCGGTACTTTTTTGCTTTTGTAAGATAGCATGCGGATCTTGTAAGAAGTAGGTCTTTAGCTCTTGTTGCTGCAACTACTGCACTCCGTAAATCCCACTTAACAGTTTATGTATAATTTAATAATTTACAAAGGCATACATACTTAGACTTACTTGTGAGTGGGAAGCTTGTTGATGACTTTGGACGCCGCGTGAGCAGAGAAGTTAAGCAGCGTCTACAGCACGGTATTGAACTAAGGGCTTGCAGGATACCTGCCCTGAATCGTGTATTCATATAGCAGTATATGATGGGATTATAGCAGGCGTGTGACATGGCGAGTAAATGCAGTGCAAACCAAAAGTAACGCTTCAATTCGTCGCTCATACTGCCGGCCACAATCTAAAAGTAAAAACAGTCGAAATAAGTAAATGAATAAGTGTGATTAAATGAAAAGGTAACAAAAAATCTAAGATTAAAGTTGATGTTAAATTACTAATTAACATAAAATTATGAATAAATTGATAGGACAATGAAGGTGACTTCAATGAATGGACGACTTCTGTTTAGTAACACCCTGTATAATATGTTTTATTACGGAAGAATATTCACGAATATTGTAGTATGTAATTAGTATTGTAGTATGTAATTAGAAATTAGTTAAAGCAGTAGGTACATTAATCAATTTTATTATCATTACAAAAAAGGTGAACAAACGAATTTAATAAATGTATGTACATTGTGTTGAAGCAAAAGAAAAATATTTCTGAATACCAAATCAGTTTACAAATCACCCCATGTAATATTACGAATTCAAACAATAAAACCCGAAAGAGTCTAACAATAAACCGTGAAAGAAAGTAATTAAGTTTTTATTCACGTTTCGAAACTTTCTTCGTGCTTAATCGATAATAATATAAATCTAACGAAAATGGGGCTCACAAAGTATTCGCTTCACGCAGATAATTTTCAATTCAGGGTTAAATTAATTTTGCATTCTCCGGAATTCTTAAACTTAAATCCTTCGGCTGAATAATTTCGGATGGTCATATTTTATTCATTGCCTACCTATATCGTTTTTAATATAATTGAAAAAGTATACGATCTCCAAAGTTACTTTGAGTATTTTATTTATTTAATGGATTTAATTAACAGTTCGTTAAATTGGTGGAAAGTTGAGAAATCTAATCATTTTTTAATTAAAGCAGTTTCTTGTCTGTTGAAAATTTAGAAAATAATACTGTAATTATTATTCTTCGGAGAACTTTTGTAATAATTTTTTAATTGACGTTCTATCCGCCAGCAACAGTTGAGAGAGTCTTGAGAAAACTACTAATTAAAAAAAAATGACCTAAAACTTTTGATTTTACTTATGCTTTCATTATACAATACCTAATAATAATAATTTTTAGAATTTAAAATTACTTACCCAAAATACATTTAAGGGTAGCCAGCATAAGGTGTATACGAATACAACGATGACCATCATTTTCACCATCTGCAAATAAACATGATAAATTATTTAGTTGGATAATTCTATAAATATTGTTCTAATTTTGCTCTTTATTTAATTAAGCATTGGCATTTTTGTATGTATACGTATTTTCAAATAAATAAGTATGCTTAAAATGAATACAAATTGCGGATATACTGCGCAAAACAAAAACAAAATCTTATGGTGTGTGATATATTTCCTATTTAATGTTGTTATAAAGCATTTACTAGAAATGATTGGCACGTCCTTATCTGACTTTGAATATAATTTTATGAGTAAAAAATACTGTGTCACTAACCCTTTGAAGTTCAAAGTTCATATCGCAAATCTGGGAACGATGTATGTAAGCGTTTGTGTGGTTATTGACATTCCAAATGTAAGAGAACTGTTATTCGCGTATTCTAATAGAGACCAGCCTTGCGGTATAAAACAATCTAAAGTTTTAATGGCTCCGATGTAATGAAATGCTTTGATAAATTATGTAACTTTTTGTTCGTTTCAATTAATTTCTCTAGTAGTGGAAAATAATTACTGTATACTTATTTAAACAGGAGAAGCTTTCGATAAAATATATCTGAATGAACTATAAAGGAGACTTAAATTTCAACAAACCAACGGAAATTTTAAACTTTCTATTGGTATAATATATCGGGTGTTTCTTTAAAAAAGGCAGAAATTTGGAGCCAAAAGTGGTCATGATGGATTGGTCGAAACGAATCCATGTGGTAGCCTGCCGAGCTAAATCCTTCTTATTATTTTTTTTTGTGTTTCCAGTATTCGTGCTAATCGCCACATGCTAATGCGAACACAAGAATCGCTTCTTCACAGTGCTGGCCTGTGACTCGTTAATGAAGCATGTCGCTTCGAACATTTCCTAACACATTTTTAAATTACTGTGGTGAACTTTTAGATAGGTAGATACTTATTTACTTCATTTTACGTGTAAAAGTAAATGCATACATGTTTGAAAGACGTCAATATTCAGAACAATTCCTACAAACCTAAACGAAACATTTAGAACAATTCCTACAAATCTAAAAGAAGCATACAAGTAGTAATCATAAATATTAGATATTCTCAAAAACTAACTAATACTAAAAATTTAACTTATTTGATAATAAGATCAGGCATTTGTGGATACACAGACCATAAATTGTTAATAAATTATTATTATTACGGCAGGAAGCGCGATTTTTCATTTTAAAGTTATTCTTATCGATCTTTTTTGTATGATAAATAGCTCAACAAGATTGGAAGTTCCAACCCATACTAGGATAGCACACTGTAGACGCGAGTAAACTGATTGAACATTTTTAGCTAGTATTCTAAGACCAAAGCATATTTTGTTGATAATTTTACAAAGTTTAATAACATGCAATTTCCATTTCAAGTGTAAGTCAATATGAAAATCTAGAAAAATTAATGGCGGGTTTCACAAACGTTACTTAAATTTAATCATCCGTTAAAAGTAAACGTTGCCATGGTTACATGCGTTGAAGGTATAGGAATGATTATTCTTAATCGATGATTAAAGTTAAGTGACGTTTGTGAAATCCAGCGTAATTGTTTTACCAGCTAAACAAAAGTTATTGGGTCTAGTTATCCTAGAGAGATCTACGTAGAAAATAACACATTTAGATTTAACATCATTTATAAGAAGACCATTTTTCGTGCACCATTCACCTATGCCGTTGTTACTGCAGCGGAGCTGCTCAAAGTCAATTCGGCTAGACTTTTGCAGGGAATGATTACGTTGGAGTCATCAGCATAGTTTATTAAGTTTGCTCGCATGTCTAGCACCTTGCTTATATCATTGAGATAAATGATGAATAGCAAAGGGCCTAATGTGCTACCCTGGGGTACACCTAAGCTTGGACATTTAAGAATACTGGATTTGAATTCCTTGTTATTAAGCTGCAAAGTAACTTTCTGACTTCGATCTGAAAAAAAAAAGATTTTATGAGATTATTTGAGCTATCACGCACGAGATGGCGGTCAGTGCGGACAATAGCGTGTCATCTACTGTCAGCTTTTCCCTTAACTCAGAGTTTCGGAGTGTACCAATTATTTTTATTTTCAGTGTTTTTTATTTCAAATTATGTTTTTGGTACATAAAAGTTAAGACTGTCCATACAGTCCATTCCTAAATTTTCCAAAATTTTTTATTGTTACAGCCAGTTTTGATAGATTCCCAGTTGTAGTCTCTAAGAGATTCAATGAAATTGTCAATATTTTCTGGTGTGCACCGACAAGTATAATTAAAAGAAGACTTGATAGTTGTATTTTTGTTGTTCGTAATTTTTAAAGCGATAGCTTTGTGATCAGAAATTGTAGAATTGATTATAAAACATTTAGTACGTTCAGTAAAGTCAGTAAGAAAATTATCAAGACAAGATGATGATGTAGGTGTGATCCTGCTGTGAACCCTATTCTGAACTTTAACATTATAGCTGTCGAGCAGAAACAGAATGTCATTACACTCTTTAGAATTCGAGAGAAAGTCAATATTGAAGTCACCTGTGAGTACCATATGCATAAATTAAATCGATAATACATTCCAAACTTATAAGAAAAATATTTTGGTCACCGTCAATACAGGAACATTCAAGCATTTATTTGAACGTATGGTATAGTGATCATCCCCACAACATTCGGTGAATGTGTCTTTGTATACCATTCGCGCGTGCCCAGCGCCCATTTCTCTAATTCTCTAATTGTAGTAAACATATAACATATAACCATTGAAGAAATGGGCTCCATAAGTTTTTTTTGTTACTTCACGAGAGCCGCATGAGGAACGTATAAAGTAATTTTCTGTGTGTTATGTTCTTTTTTTTTGTATTTTCCGTGCTTTGTGTTCTCACGATAATGTGATTAAAATTTCTGCACGTATTTAAAAAAAAGACACCGGTATGAGGTTGATGCAGTGTAAGAATCCAGCATTTCATAATCATTAAGCTCATTACATAAGTTAAACTCGATACAATGTCGCCTACGCGAGGGCCGAAAATTCGCCCGCCTGTATAATCAAATGACTTGCTCTATCAAAAGCTTCGCCGATATGATTCTTGACTGACCTTTGCAAATTCGAGGAATTGCAACTGCATATGTGACTCATCGAAAAAGCCGGGCATTATGCAAGCGTATGAGCAGATGCTTTCGGAAAATCACAATGAATCATGGGGCAAACTGGCACACATGTAGAATATTACGTCGTCGAAATGACCTTTGTAAAAACAATATAAAAGGCCATGGCATAGCACGACAGATCAGACAGCTAGTGCCCGTCTTGTCGAGTGTTACTCCACAAGTCCGAGGGCGTAATCAACATTCACAAAATATCATAGTGTGTGGTTGCTCCCTAAAAATCTGTCCGTCCTTCCGTATCTAGTACCATGGTTGGGTAAGAAAATATTAATTGATTTTACTTTTTTTTTCTTTTTTCATTTGTAACCACCCGTCTCTCATAGCAGCATTGCAAAAACTTTGCCCCTTATATTTCTACTGTCCTCGTGAGATTTAAAAAGAAATACATGATGATACTGGTGTATTTTATGTAAGTAGTAATTAATAATAATGCTTAGTATTCGGTACGTTACGTTATGCATTTTTAAAGTCGCGTCGTTCCATTCCGAATCCCGCGTACCTTTCAGAAAGATTGCGTCAGTGTGGCCGAGCCTTTATTCGTTAAGTCTGATAGAGATCAATTTTGCGGTATAAAACAATCAAACAAAGTTTTAATGACTCCGATGTAATGAAACGCTTTGATAAATCATGTAGCTCTTTGTTCGTTTCAATTAATTATCTGGCAGTGAAAATTATTCACTATGATTCTATTTAGAGTAGAGAAACGTGTACAACTTTTAATAAAAAAATATTAACGAGATTATAAAATATGTATACTTAAATTACGACCGCGAATTTCTAAGCTGCTTATAGGTACCCATGCATAAAATGTAAGGCTGATGCTGTAAACATTTTGCTCCTTGGGTATCGCATGAGGTTTAATATAATCGAAACATATGCCTGTATACTAAATATTGTCTTTTTTGTATACAAGATCTTGTGTTTTTAATAACCAAATAATTTTACCAAAAAAGCATTTAAAGTTGCAGAGAAAATGATGATGGAATTACTTTACAGTATCTCAATTACTTTGAATTACAGTATCTCAATTACCTTTAACTTCTACTAAACTTTGTTTTTTTTTAAATCTTTGTGTGGGCTTCGTAACTTACCCGTTACACTTTCAAAATGGACTTCTATGAAGGGATATGCTATTTGACGGTTAATAATAACTCCTTAATCCTTGAAAACTTCAGATTTGGAGATGGAGTGTTTACTCTTTATTATTGTCCTGATAAGTATAAATTTACTTAGATTTTCGATATAAAACTGTACAATCGCAAGTATGATCGCAAGCATTAAATTTTAGTTGTCACTGTCAGTTTGAATTCCAGGATCTAAAATATTTCCAATAAATATATCTGTTACCAAATGAGGTCCGAAAATAAATTTAATTTTTAAGAGATTATTCCTAAAGTCAAAATTAAGAAATCAACATTCTTATTTTTAACGAAATACAATGGTTTTTTTTTATTATATGCCGATCGTAAAAATCTGAGTTAAAAAAATATACGACGAAATGATGTGACATGACAAAAGCCGCATGGCTGTTTCACGAAAGTTAGAAGAAGACAGGCTATATAAAACTTCTTTGACTTATCGATCGATCTAATGGCAAATAATGAAAAAAATGTAGACATAATTTTTATACAGAGGCATTTGGTTTGAATAAAAAATGTTCCTCATTGGACTTAAAGAAAGAATACCTACCAGAATTAATTTTTGATGCGAAGGAAAAGTTTTCCAGATGTAATGTTGCTAAGATTCAATCTTGCATTATTAAAACCTAGCTGAGATTTTAAACTTTAAGGATAAATGATTAAAAATTTTGTGAACGGTTGTGTGCGACATTTTTTTATTCTTCATAACTCAGATTTCGAAAATCACACATTTATATTTATTTAAAAAAAAACCATGCTGATTTTGACAAAAAATTCTAAGAGACACTGTATTTATATTTAATTCGTCGCCACATACATCTGTGAGCGCATAAAAATGTTCAGTATCAACCTACAAACTGCTATCAGAGTAGGTTTCTCAAAATAAAATAAAAGTACTTATTTAAGAACCATATGTTCCGATAAACTTCTTCAAGTTGAAAAAAATCTCAATCTTTTGTTCAATATGTGTTTAATTATATCTCCGAAATATACCCCAAACATGTTTCTCCTGCTTTATGTAATTTAAATTGGTTAAATATGCGAAACAGACGTCGGCTTAATTTGGCATGTTTAACGCATAAAATCTTGATAAAGGGATCTCCATCCTTTTTAAGTGATCTTTTAATACCAAGATTTCAGATACATGATCGTGAATTACGCAATACTACCAATTTAACTATACCTCATCACACTTCTACTTTATTTAAAAGATCATTTTCTTATGTAGCATCAACTTTGTACAATACCATTGCTGTAAATATAAAAGCCATGTCTTTGTCAGCTTTTAAATTGAATTACAAAAGAGAAATATTACTGGAGTAGAGAACGTCGTGATTTGTTTTGAGTTCTTTTCGCCTTTTAGTTGTAGAATTATATAGAGTTATGATAAGGTTTATTTACTTTTGTTACTTACTCAGCGCATTGTAGTTTAATTTTCCTATTGCATCTTAATTAAATTAATTAGCTCCGTGTGTTAGCCTCATTTTAGTTAAGATTTTATTTAAAATTTTTTGTACACCTACTTTTCGTGTACAATTGTTTACGTAAATAAAAGACATTATTATTATTATTATTATTATTATTAAATTGATTTGTTTAATTGGCAGTATTAGAGAATTAGAATATCTTATAAATCACGTGAATTATTTCAGCCTGATTGGGCCTCATCAGAGATATGTACTAAAAAATTACTTTTTGAAAGGATAATAATTAAATTATACACTTACATATTTTTTGAATTTCCAATAACCCAAAAACAAACCCTGAAAGAAAACTTTTTGAAAAACCGTCTAGTATTTTGCAAAATTGAAAGGAACAGTTATGTTTCATCATTCAAAAGGCAAAATGTGACAGTAAAATTTATAAGATTATATTCTAATTCTCTAATACTGCCAATTAAACAAATCAATTTAATTACAATTTCATTTGGCAAGAACTACAGCTGTCATTATTATTATTATTATTATATAAACGTAATTAACCGTATATGGCTTTGAAGGATAGTGTAATGCGCGAGGACCATAGAATAAGTCATCTGGAAGTTCTACGTTTGATGAATATGTGCGGTAATAATTTTCCTGTTGAACTCAGAAGCATTGTACTTACGTAACGTCTACAACTAGTACATCTACAGATACATTGTATATGTAACTTTATACCAGACCACTTTGAATACAGCGTTGGTTTCCTGACTTACATTCGTGTATATTTATAGGTAAAGGTTTTTTTTACTAGTAAACAACGGATGTTGAGGGATTAGAAGTTTAGCGCTACTAAGTGGGTAGCAAGCGTTTAGTCAAATTTATTTTAACGGAAGTAGTAGCTGTCGCTTGTTTGCACAAAAACATACCTCATAATATTACCTTAAGGCTAGTCTGGCTCTGTTTGCATTTTTTAATCTACGCCTAATATGTATACAATCAGAAATACATGGCAGCAATGAATATTTTAAACAAGTTATTATTATAAATTAATCGAAATTGAAGTGACTTTTAATATTTCTTATTAGTGTATTGTTTTTAGTAAGCCATTTCGGTGGGTATATTTTCTTGGTCTAATAATTGTTAGATTGTTGAAAACGATGTTTAAATAATTTATTTTTTGTTTACAATAATATCAGTTTAGCACGCTCTAGAATCGCATTCTTTATTACCGTGAAAAATTTCTTTTCATTTGCTGTTCTTTTAGACATCGAAAATAGGACTAAAATAATTGAAAAACAGTGTTGAAAAAGGAAAAAAGTTTTTGTAGGTGGGTCACACTAGCCTTAATTGTGATCAATGATGTGTACAGCTAGAGTTAGATTGATAATAATTGGCTGCCTTTCAGATGTAAATAGATTAAAATTTAGTAAAATCTACAGCGGGCGCATTGTGTCGTATTAAACTGTGAGACCTGTATATGAGACTGAAACTAAATTCACTGACAAATCTAGCGCTTTGGACACCTATAGGTAATTGCCGTGCCGGTGATAGCCTTAAATTGATTGCCATCGTGTGTTATAATGAAGCGTATGGCACACTTAAGCGCGCAAAGCAAAACTAAAACATTACGTTTGCAGTAGCCTTGCGAATTCAATCATTGCTTTGTTTACCAAAATGTGCCATTTACACGTCACTTTTTTATTATATGCCGATCGATCGATAATTTTAAGAACTTTTATGTAGCTGTCTCCTTTTAACTTTCATGAAGTAGCTTTGCAGTCGAAGGCCACGTTGTATTCTTAACTCAGATTGATCGAATCGGCATATAATAAGAAAATACAGTTTATGTAAAATTACAGCAGAGTCAATTTTTCTTTTAGTTCCATCACTATTCGCCATGCACAAGTGTGTATCTACCCTAACTGTACCCTAGTAATCGGTTTCCTGTTCGCAGTGATTAATGATGTTATGACAAGCATTGACCAAGTTATTGATGTAGATAAATAATAACTGCCCTTTAGCAAAATTATATGAATATTTTCAATAAATATGTTTACGCGTTTAATGACCTGGTTGAGGCGGTGAATCAGTCTAAAGACTAGACAGACGATACACGATAACGGCGATGACGATCGGAATAAATGGAGATGTTTAATTAACAAATAATTAATTTTGTTATAAAAATTGAACTAAATGTACAATTATTTGTTTTGATATTGGTTTCGGTAACTGATTGCCCACTGACAAATTATTTTATAAACAACAAAAAATCTTACACTTGACGATAACTATGTGAAAATTAAAGCACTTACAATTTTTTTGTTTTCAAGAAATGATGTAATTTTATTTATTACAAGATTATAAACTTAATGTACAAATCACTTGATAAAGGTCAGTATACTACGTGTTTCTCTTCTAAAATTAGGGATTAATCTGGAAAGCCAAGCCAACCTAATCCAAAATGTAACCACAAGGATATTTCGTAGCTTAGAAGCTACCTTGCTTTAATACATTCTATACGTTAAAGTAACATAAATTATTATCTTTCGCATTATTCCAAAATATTTTTGCAAAAGCTCTTGCTGAGATAGAAATAACAACGGAAGAGAACTAAAATAGAATTAATTCTATATTATTCCTTATACAGAGCGGCAGCAACGACTGGAATAAATTCACTGTTTTTGGATATGCGCATTTAAATTAGAAATTAAATTTTGAATTTTTAACGTTTATTTGCAAACTAAAAGTATAAGAATGCCATACTGTCACAATCAAGAAGAGCAGATCTCTAGTTTCATAAAAAATACGGTTTTGTATTTAAGAAATTATCGATGACATTATACCGACCTATTTAGGGATATTTGCCGAAAATGCATATTTCCAAAAATATTGAATTTATTTCAGACTTTTCTAACGCACTGTCTAATTTAAATAATTACTAAGCGATCACATGTAGAATCTGTTATTTATTATTATTAATTACACTATAATTTTTTTACTAGAATACATAATTATAAAATATAATATTACGAAGTTGGTCCATTTACAAAACTTTAACAACTGTGTCAACTATGTCAAAATATAAAAGTCAAGTACTTGAAGTATACAGGGTTTTCAACAATGTCTGAGTCCCACGTGATTACTCAAATTAAACAACCAAACTTACACGTACGATAATACGTAAAATAATACCCAAACTACAATAATAGGATAATCAGTGACGTGAGAGAATTAATTTTGTCAGAAAATAAAAATTCAACAGCAATAAATGTAACATTAAATAATATTATAAACTTACGACCAAATCTCCTTGTAATTTATTAAAACACCAAATAAAATTTATAACACTGGAACGTCGTGATTACAAACATATTGCGGTGTTTGTAAGCTGAACGAAAGACTTTTTCAATAAAATAATTTGTCAATATATAGTTAAGAAAACTTTAGAGTAATGTTTTACAGGATTTATTTGTTTACAGTGGTTAAATTCAAGTGTTTATCAAATATATTAAGTTTGTGTAAATATTTATATAAATAGGCAATTTTAAATTAATGTATATAATAAGTAAATTATTTAGAATCTTTGAAATGTAAATACGTAAGATTTAAGGCCAGAATTGTAATAATTAATTAGAATAATTGATTTAATAGTGCATAACGGACCGAACGTTTATGGGAAACTGTAAGCGGGAGCGCGGAGTTCGGAAATTGAATCAGTGAGGGCGCCGCATGAGCTATTGTAAATTAGAACAACCGGCATAGATACCATATCCGACCACTGACGGTTCAGATACACATTCACATTCGATTCCCTGAACTCTTTTACGATCAGTATTTGTTTGTACAACTTCATTGAACATTGACTTAATAAACCGCTGTTTCTATCACTTTCTACGAGTATTCTTCTTTATTTACACACACACATACACGAACACGTACAGTGACGCGGTAATTTTGAATGCAAGGGCTCGTGAGTGCCATTTACATTCAAAACTTATCACATAACGAATACACTCCACGAGGAAAAATCCAGCCTACGAGATACACCGCAAAATATATCAGGAGAGGAGCAGGAGCCGTCACCGACATCAACAAATTAAGAAAAGCAAATAAACAAATAAGGTTTAAACTATAAACAAAAAACAAAAATAAAGCTAGAGAAATCGACAAAAATTACCCTGAGAAAAGCAACGAATGCAAAAATCTGAAAGAATCTCAAAACACAGCATAAAATTGGCTTCACCCAACTGGGGGCCATAACTTTGCAATATGAACCACGCACGCACGCCTATGTTCAATTTGGTTACTTTTCTTATGCCTGATTGCACCGCATTTTTAATCATTGATTAAATTTAAGACGTGTTTAGAATGTGACAAACGTGAATACATGACAGCATAATGTCAATCACTATCTAATTGACACTTAAACTTCAACTTAAGTGTCAGTTAGAATGCGCTTCACTTTATGCTGGATCTACGTTAAATATTACATTCTATACACGACTTAAATTTAATCTCTTCTTAAAAATGCGGTGCAGTTGGCCATTAGTGACAAAAATAATTTACAGTGTCGCCAATCTACGAGAAACAAATTTTCTAAGAAAGGTACCTAGTTAATTTGGTGATGTAGCACTTAAACATTTTTTAAAACCCAGTATACTTAGCAGCAGTCAAAAATAGTTTTATACTCACGTTATTTTACTCTATACATAAACCGGAAGTAACTGGAAGAACTTGATTCTTGTTCTATTTTACACTGTATACAACAAAAAAATTAAATACCTACATACATGAAAGCACAGGGTGAGCCACTAGTGCGTATTCGGAAGATAGAGTCTTTATTATTGCAAATTTTTAAAATCTGTTTTCGCTATTACTTACGTATGATATAGGTGCAAGATTTAAAATTCCTTACAATTGTACAGGGTGATTCGTGTGGCTGTGCCAAACCAAAGTTATACTATGTACTAGGTACCCAGGACTAATAGTTTTTGAAATATGGATATTTAGTGAAGTGTTCTTCACTGTTTTTCTATCAACCCCCTCTTGATATCTTACATGCGTTAAAAACGCATACACGCTAGCCAGTCCCTCGTGGTTCGTTGTAGGATGTGCACGTGGTGCCATTGTTGTGATTTTGTGTTTTGCAATTCATTTGGCTGAAAACGCCTGGAGATTAATATTTACGGTACTTTGATTACCGGATTTTAAAAATCGTCACCCCTACACTTGTAAGCATTGTTTAATGCTTGTCCAAGCCTAGTCACGACAGTTTGAGATTAGGTAAATATGGCGTGTAATTGGGCGTAGTTTAAAGTGTAACGCATGTGTTTTTTTCTTTCAGTTTTTTTTTGTCTGCAGTGGTTTTACATTTTGCTGTTAGTTGCTCTTCCTTCTACCTTTCGATTTATTACGTTTACTACGATCATCGCATCTTTGGTTACCTAAACCATTGGAGTTGATTTCGGGGGCCCCTCCATCTTGAAGTTACCGCAAGGTCAACGCGACAACGGTTACATTTACCGAAATTTATTTAACTTGATCTCACCCAACCGCTGTTGGTGAATTTCGTCGTGAGAAGTCGCTGGCAATTGAGATACGCCGTCTTGGCTTCAGTGGTCCTCCACCGGATTCGATATTCTACGGACATTGACGACGACAGCTGCCGTTGGAGGCGCGAGGATGTAATCAAGGTCGGATTATTTTGATTTGAATTGCAGTAAGTTAATTTTGTTCTGACTTTGTAGTGTAAAGTCGGTACCTACCGAGTTTTCGGGTTTAGATTTTTGACAACCTCGTCGCATTTTGTTTGCGTTTCTTTATTTTGATTATATAGCGTGCTAATAATTATTGCTATAAATAAAGACAATTGTGCCGTATTGGAGAATTTTTATTTTATTATATAATTATCTGCCCTTATACTTTTGGGGTTTCGTAGGATCTCCAGGAGTTAGCCGGCTGTGTTGGAGATCCTAAATTGTCCTCCTGCAATTTGCTGCCATTCAGGTAGGTATCACCGTATCTTTCGAGTATTTAAGTATTCAGTATTAAGTATCATGTGCAATTTTCATAATTGTCATGCCATCTAGAAGCTTCCCGATGACTTGCGAAAGTTCAACACGCACTCCAGTTAGTACTGGAATTGAACGAGAAATGTTATTCACCGATTCTAAGTTCTAGAGCATTTCCGAAACAGAGATCCTCTATAAAAGCAGAACCAAGCGCGAAATTTATTGCAGTTTTTATTGGACAGCGAAATGTGTTGGTTAAGTAGCGAATCGTAGAACGATGGACTAATTGAATTGTTAGTGCAGCTCCTTTGTTGAATGTTTTTAATGTGATGAGCGATTTATATAAATAATTGAATTACTTTTAATTTAATAAACGATTATTTTTTTAAACTCACAATCAGTCTAGAAGAAAATTGAGTTCAGGAGTGAATGAAGTTTTCTGCATTAAATTTCGTATAGGTGTGAATGTCATTTTAATTAGAAGTAATCACAATCTTTAGGACTAAAACAACTATAACATATATGATAATAAAACAAACAAGAGATACGGATACAATCAATGAAGGGTGTACTTAATTAATAATTAGAACTATCATAAAAATGATTTCAAACACTGAATCAGAACGAAATGTTATTAATTATATAAGAATATTATTAAATCCAGTTGCTATGACATCCCATTGAAGGTTATAAAAATATTAAAAAAAGGTGATAATTAAATTTCATCCACGCTCAACATCTTCATATAGGCTAATTACATGTATATTAACGGAGAGAAATATAATGTCCCGACATAGAAATAATTACAACGCAAATAATAATTAAAAGAAGTGTAAATTATTTTAAGCATAACTGCTGTAGGGGACAGTCTCGCTATAATGGCCGAATTTCTTATGAATGAAGGATTTAATACAAAAACATTTTAAACAATTTTTATCAAATCATCTTCAGAAAAAGTTTATTGTTATGATAATAATTTCAGTAGGTACTTAATTACTTGTGACACATACTATAAAATTAATTTTTTATTGTCATTTTGAAAATATAAAAAAAAATTACTAATTGATTTTAATTTTTATATAATTTTATTACAGAATACTGAACAAATTTTCTGCGAAATAATTAAATAATGGATTATAAATTGAATTCTGTATCCAATTACTTAGTTGCGTTTAAAGTAATTCATACTTTCTTCTATCCCTGCTGAAATCACGAGGTTAAAAACTTTTAATCTGATAGCCATCTCCTCTTTCGAGTTCCTCCATTTGCTGATGTATTTATTCCATTACCGAGACGTGGTAAAACTCGGTTTCATGGAAAAAAATAGTGCTAATAAAATCTAGACTATCTCTGAGATTGTAACTTTATGTGAACAAATTACGGCCGTGTACAGAAACACTCGCACATCCATCCTTTTTTCCAGCCACCACAGATTACGAACTACATTTAATTTTGCGTCCTTTGCAGGATCTCTTTTCCAAGAAAAAGCTCGCTCTACGTACAATAGTATTTTGTAACCATCTTAGATTGTTTCTAAAATAAAATAATTACAAGTAGTATTATTAGCATGTTCTATTTTTTAAATATTTAACAAAGGATATGCTTTTTTTTAAATTTTCTTTAATTTTTTATTGTAGCATACTAATTTCGCTTATTTTTTTTTACATATAAAGACAAAGAGCAAGAAGTTCAATCCATCATTAATATTCAATTTTAATTTTAGATTTACGTCAGAAGTTGAGATGTTTACACTTAATTGTTACATTTCCTAAATTGTCAAAATTAATGCAGAGGATACACAGATTGCTGTCGTCAAGGCAGTTATTACACTTGATTGATTCTATTTCGTCTGATTTCTGTTTACTGAACATAACAGATAACGATATTTGTACCTTGAATTAATATGTAATTGTGTTAATTACTTTGCTGAGGCGTAAATAGTTCACATTCACTTAACCTTGATTTAACAAACTTCCAGTGCAAACATTTAATTAAGTTTATGGAATGATTTAGTCTTCAGTAAAATTTCTAGTTTATACGTAACAATAAAATAAGTAATTATTGTACTTTATGTAATAAACTGTGTGTAAATTTTCTGAAAAAAGTAGAGAGACATTACCTTAAATATTCCCTTGCTATTTAGTAAGGGCAGAAAGTAATTTCAGTTGGTACTACAAAAAGCTCTAAAGCTGTCAATGTAAAATTTTAATATTACATTTTGTTTGCCTTACCAACATGCGTTTATAGCGAACGAAAAAAAATTAACTTCATAATTAGTGCAAACGTACAAATGAAATTTTAATAAACAAATGATGATGATGTAATAAAATTTCACCTAAATCTAAATAGAAACCTAAAAAATAATGAAAAGTTGTTTAAAAAAGCGATAGAAATATGAGCTATAATATAATTTAATAATTTAACTTCAACGCATTCGAAATGTGAATGAAAAGTTATTATTATTGCGCTGCATCAGTCATCGTTGTCGTATATACATCTTCGTTTTCGAATTTTTTTAAAGCTTTCTGACAGTTATGCCTGACACTGTGTAAACGTGGAAATGATAAATGTAAACACAAGTTCTATTTTCAGTCGGAAGCAGAATAAGTTCATCGAATAATTGGTGACGGTAGAGACGGTAGATTTGGTAACATGGACTGATTGTGTTTCAATCCCTTTATTTTCCCTCCGGTTTTCAGAATGCGAATTTTATAGAAAAAAATGAAAGGGAGCTACTTTTCCTGAAAGCTAAAAAAAGTTTTCGTGATCTGGAGAGAATATTGCAAGCTGGGCGAGACATAAAAAAGGCGTTCTATTCCTTAATGACATATGCTAATCTTCTTCCAAAGTTCTAAAGCGATTCTTGCCACTTACTTTATATATTTTTTTAAACGCTTGATTTATACGTTGAAAGTAATTACTAAAGATCGGTACATTCCGGACAGGCATGGGCGTCCTATGATTTATGAATTTTGTATTTGGTTTACTGCAATATTATTTTATGTTTAATTCATACACAGTATTAATATTATTGCTTTCCCATAATTGTATTATAAATTTGAATACAAAAGATGCCATAATATACCAATGAATTCATCTATCTTAAAATGTAAACTGATTAAAATTTCACCGTGCGACGCTCATGAAATCTGCTGTGAACTCATTTTTTTGCGCCGAGATTTAAAACAATCGCACTGCAATATGTTACGTATATTTCGATTGATTGTGAGCATCACTTCCACTGGTCTGCATTAGTCAGTTTTTTCTTGTAATCGTTATCTAGTAATTGATACTATTTATAAAAGTCGGCAAAATTCAACCGTAAACGTGTATTTTATTAGATTTAACGAGTGCACTCGATTGCCGCATCTTCGCAAAAAATAATATACTTTTTTTAAGAATGTCAGAAAAGTTCCGAGCCGTGGTATTTACTGACAACATCCAATCTCAGTTCAGTGTTCAGTACGTCGACGCAACAAGGTAATTTTTTCTGTGAGCTCAAGTGGTAAGCAGTCGTGGCCTTAAAATCGTTAACCCTGCATGCTAACCTCACCCTTATTGGCCTGCAATGCAAACAACGGTTATCGTACTCTACCGTAAGGCTATCGCCTCACCACTCATATTGCTGCTAAGGGTTGAATCGTATCGATTTACTTGGCCACGAGTGTACATCAAATGCCAGTACATTGAAAATGGATACATGCGTCTCTAAGGCCCAGTTTTACAATCGTGGAATAAGGAGGGAATAATTGTTCGGTGAATATACTTTAATGTCCCTCCATATCTACGTCACGTTATTCTAAGAATAATGCTTATCCGACGATTGTAAAATCGGACCTAAATTGTTTACCGGGTACCTTCAGTGCCTTGCGATACCGTACTTGTCTGCTTAAGGCCGAGATTTCTTAAGAACCACGTTTCGTAACATGCGATCTTAAACTTTCAATCTTGTAATCGCGTCTACTGTCCCTCTGACAGAATTTATTGTAAATTATTTTGTAAGCCGTACAGGATATCCTCGCCGGTGATCACGCGTCTATTGACGCTTTGTAAATTTCAATTTAATTAAATTCAACGAGACTATTTTTGGGACATTTTAAAGTAACCCCTTATTTTCTTTTGCTGAGCGTTCTGCTCCTTGTACGCTTATCAGTCACGTTTTATAATAAACTCCATAATATTGTTTGACGCATTTTTTTGTATACAGGGTGTCTGACAATTTTTTTTATTGCGGAAATCAAACCTGAGGGTTTCTCAAACGCTTGTAACCACGTGAGCAATCCTAGCAGCGCCACGTATTTCACCATACTGCTTGGAACTTACAAGGCGCTAGGTGGCGCTCCTTTTATTTAACATCTACCGACAATCCTATTGTAGCCCACTCCGTCTCCACTGAGCTGGGCAACATTCCAGGTAAGTTTTCGCCAAAATCGATGAGTTTCCCCCAGCGTTCGCAATTCACGCAATGTCAGCTAGGTAGATATTGTAAGGTAGGTAGCAAGAATAAATCAATTATTTCATAAAAATAATATAAATATAATAAAACATAAAAGATGACAAAAATGACTTCCATTACAGGAACGTTAATAATCATAATGACAATAGTGGCAAGAATTTCTGATTGCATAAACACTATTCACCAAAAGGATTGTAGTTCAGTAGCTTTTAAAGCATCCTGATCTTCCACAAGATCTGCCTAATTTTCAGTATTCAAAAAAGCTACGCCACTAAGGGCCGGTCTTTCCATCTTCCCGTTAAAGTTATCCGGCGAAGAACTTGGTTTTTATGAATGGTTGATTGATTTTTATGAATTGTTTCCATGGTAGTTATCCGTCAGTTAGTTTATCAAGAGATGGAAAGACCGACCCTAAGCAAGCTAAGTTTCCAAATCAAAAGAAACATGCTACGTTATTACATTTACACCCAAATGTACAAGGCCAGTTTAAATTTAAGCTGAAGCTTAAACCCATAACAACAGTTATTTCAGCAATTGTTGTTAAGGATTTAAGCTTTGACTTAAAGTTAACTGGGCCTTAATCTTTTAATGTGTCGGTCTTTCCATCTTCCCGTTAAAGTATCCGGAGAATAATAACTTGATGTTTATGAATGATTGATTGATTTTTATGAATTGTTTCCATGATAGTTATCCGTCAGTTAATTTATCAAGAGATTGAAAAACCGGCCCTTAGAATTATTTTCTAATTATTACTTTGAAAAATATACTTATTGTTTAAATTCTCAATTGATAAACTACAGATCAAAAAAATCTACCATCACGAAATACAATTATTAGAGGTAGTTGCATAGCCGAGTTGGTTGAGCTCACTGGCAATGGGCTTGACGCTTGGCGGGGAAACTATTAGATCTGACCTATCTACAATTGTAAGAATGTTTCTTATGTTGGTAAAGTTTTACAAATATCAGATGAGAAGACAGCTTGATGATGAGGACAAGCTTCGTGCTTCTAAGCGTACAATAAAACTCAATTGGCCATATCATTTAAATATAATTTAAATTGCAACTGAAAACAGTTTACATAACAGGTGCATTGTATTTTAAGCTATCAGGAAATTGTGCGTGCACTGCAAATTGATAAATAAACACACCAGATAATTTATTTGAGCTTTCAGAAAATTAATTAATTAATTCCTACAATAACGTCTAAATAATTATGTTAATACATGCCTTGACTGTGATAATCAACTTCATAAACTTCATATGGGATGAAACGCTATTTACCCTATAGTTATATTTTCCTTAATTAAGACGACAATCCATCATCTCCTTCTCGCTAACGATTCTAACTCGAAACATAGAAGGTAGGTATCCATTTATCTTGGCGATGACGTTTTTTGTTAAGACAACTTCACACATCAAGATACGCTCGCGTTAAACTTGATGTGTTTATTAAATTTCATATTTCGCTACCGAATTTTTAATCGTGCCATTAATTCAAGTAATTTTAAGTCCTTATTGTAATTTTTTTTGTTTCATGTTCTATCTATGTTTATATTAGAATAAGTACATAGCGTGTGAATTCTACAGGTATTCTGGAATAATTTCTAAATATTTATTAGGAACACGTATTCGGAGGCAACTCTCTATTTATATTAAAGTCAAAGTGTAGGTTGCACTTTTAAATAATATATCAGTTTAGGTACATTGACCGTTCCCGAAAGCGGAACAGTTCGCTTTAATAATTAAGCTGACAATTTTTAAAAATACTTCGTCTCAGTAAAAATATTTACGCACCGTGTTAACCCCCAGGGATTGTGATGCAAATTGCATTACTCTTGAGAATTTTAACAGAATAAAAAACAACCCACGGGTCAAATACAACACCAGAGATAAACAGGGGAGTTATATTTAGAAAGGAAATACGTTATCTTTCTATGGTTATAATTAAAACATCGGGAAGTCATTCTTTTTTTCTTTAAAAGGCTTCTTATTTAAAGAACTTAAACAATATATATACTTAATAATTACTCTTGAGTGTAATTAATTCGATTAAATAATTTAAAAAATGTGGAAAAACGTCTTTGCGTTGCTATCAGGAAGAGCATCCCTTTGTTTTATGTGTTGCAGTTAACAAAAAAATGAAAGCAAAAATCAAAATGTCATGTAATTGAAGTAATTTCCCCTGATTGAATTAAAAAAGGGGTAATTTATTGTGTTCAGTGAATATCGATGTGTGCTAGTCTGAAAGATAACGGGTATAAATGCATATCATTAACGAGTTAATAATGGTATAGCGGCGCTCCCAAGGAACAGTCACGTAACTGTAAAATTGAGTTTTTATTTAAGTCATTAATAAAGCACAGGTTTAGCTGCATTTTTAGGACCTGAGTCGTCCTTTTAGTGTTATGGCGATGGCCTGAAAATGCACCTGAAGCCGTGCCTTAATCATTAATATTCAAAAACCATATCTTAAAAAAAAAACGACCTCATTACAATAGCCAGTTTTCGTGTGTAAAATTGTCAAGACCTTCTTAGTTTTGAATTGTCGCAACTACGAGTACCTATAGTTAATTTTTCTTTTGCAATTAGGTCTTTGTTTCTTTGGAGTTCACATTTCTTTGTGTTGAGTTCAGAATTTTTCAGCTGTTTTAGCTCAGAAATCGAACGAAACACACAAGGAGTGTTTTGTTCTAAGCGTTTTTGTTTATATTAATTTTCTTCAAGTGATTCAGGTGGTTTAGAGTAATAACAAATAAACATCTTTAACTAAACTATTTATTAAACCAACATTTATAGTGTCTATGTCTCGACTGCCTCTTGGAAATGCAATAACTTTTAATAATATCGACTTTTACTGGCTCGTTTATTACATTTCACCATGGCTATCTTTGGAGTATTTCAATTTATTCCCGAGAACGTCTGCATTCTTGCAATATCATCTCTGATATCATAATATGCATTTCAGGAAAATGTGACTTCTGAAATTATGTGCGTTACCTACACGTAAAAGTAGTTAAAGCCAAACTCGTTGTGAGTAAAGGTAAGTGCGATAATAAGCAAGCAATGGATTTATGTTGTTTCATTTTTTCAAATATAATTATTCTGGTAGGTTAGAAGAGGCGTTTCCATGTATACATATGTATATTGTTTATTGCATCCTTTTCGCCATTCTTTTCTGTTTTGTCCATCATCCTGTTGCAGGTCTCTTTTTCTCATTGCACTTCGTATTCCATCCTTCCATCGTTTTCTCGGTCTTCCTTTTCTTCTCTTTCTGTGTGATGTTCTTTCCACACATACACTTCTATATTTTCCTAGAGTGTGCTTCCATTGAAAGCAGTAAATATGTATACCTACACATGTTTAATGTTTGAATTTCAGAAATTGATTGACGATATTTCTGATGATTGCTTTCAGTTGACGCAGGGTTTATTTCTATAGAAAGCATTGACTAAACTTAAAATGAATTATGTAGACAATCGACTGACCTTTTAAATGATTTATGACGAGGCCTCCATTGCGAATTAAAGTTTTCAAAGGGGCAACCGTGGAGGTCAGGGTGCGAAGGTAGGTATATATCTTTAATATTAAAATATGTCGACCCGATTGACCCCCCGGGAGGTCAATCGTAAAATCATTAAATTATTATCTCCTTAGTTATTGATGGTGTGTAATAAGGGACAGGCACCGTGTATGGAAAAAAAAATTAAGTGGCATCCAAAATTTATTTTCCACTCCTCAAGGTATTTTGTTTCTTCTATGTTTGTAATATAATTGAATTTTATTCCGTTTCAAATCACCGTTGAAATTATTTGTTTTTCACGTACGTGGTTTCTAAACGAGGAATATGAAAGCAGACCTTGTACTAACGAAGCAATTACTTCACAGCTCGTAACAATTTCTTGTGTTCTAATTATGCCCTAATTAAAGGGTCGGAAGAACAAATTTTGAGATAAAACAAGCATGTTTCGTTTAAAATTCGCGAGTGAAATTGTTTGGCTTCAATTCGGCGGGCTCTAATCATACAGTTTCACGATTTCGTGTTTTAGGAATTTATGAGGACGAAAACTTGCAAATTAAATTTAAACGAACTTTCACTTTCAGTGTATAAATAGACGGAGGTTTGTTAAGCTAACATTATATGTTAATAAACAAATTAGCTACATGCCGGATACAGTGGGTGCCAATAAAGAAACACAGAATAAAACTCAAAACACTTCCATCTATTTGCTAAAATTAATTGTACAGTAACTTTAATGTTTGTGATTATCTCTGTATTATATTATATTAATAGGTACATAGGTAGGTCATTTAATTTAATGACAACATTACCTTAAGATAATGGTTTCACAAGTGTCTAACAACCATAAAATTTATACAATAATATTTTTAGTTCCTTTTAATTACTTTCTTCTGAGTTCGGAAGATCTGATTATTTCTTTCCTTTAGATAACTACACAGTATAAATAAATGTTTAGGTGGATTTAGATAGTAATTAAAATTTTAATAATCTAGATTTTAGATCATGCAGAGTTATTTATGAAAATAATAAAAAGTCATTCAGTTTACTATGATTTGATTATGGTACGAGTCCATGGGGGTTAGATTGGAATGATGTTGACCATTGAAGACGTATGCATTAAAAAATGTTTCGTCTTGGAATCCGGAGCGTGCAAGGAGCAAACAAAAACGCATTGTTCGATAAACGGTACAATTTATTACCCAATAAAATTTAATAAAGATACAATTTATTATCCAATAATATTTAATAACATCGTGGGGATTAAATTAAATGTGAGTACTAAATGCACTTAGGTATTCTTTGTAACAGATGTTACATAAAAAGTAATGCACCTTTTCTGAACATTGCTTATGGTCTAATTCATGATATTATATCTTATTTCTACCTCCTCTCCAAAGAAATAATGTTGTAACCGTAATTTCGAAATAATTAATTTTGTCAACTAAAATATATAGACTTCCTTTTACTGCAAGTAATTCTCTAAAACATACTCAGAGAAAATTTCAAATACGACTGTGTATTTGCATGTTCCAAAGCAGAGGGCAAGGTTAACTCATAAAGTACAACCGTACCCTCATTCTTCGCTCCGAACCTACCCCTTAGCGGCGAGGATTCGCTGCGTTCGCCTAACCCACCTGATCACGTCATATTTCAAGCAAAATTATGATAACCCGATAATGAAACTTTGCTAGGTGCGGGAGGAAGAAATTATAAATTAAGTTTATCTCCTTCGTCCATTTATAACTTATTTACAATAGGGTCTTGACCGAAAGTGAATTAAACGTTTCTTAAATGAGGGAAAGATTTTTTTTCCGGTTAAATAAGTGAATGTACATTAAGTTCAAAACAAACATATTATTGCGATTAAGAAATTAGTTTTCTTAATCTTTTATAGTCAATGCGTAGCAAATCGCTTTGGTGGTTCTACAACATTTTAAATCATGGCCCCTTAAAATTAGAAAATAGGCAACATGTTCCTCTTCCGTGCTGTTTCCGTTGCTTATTCAAAATTCTTCAGGGGTCACGATCTAATAAGCACTTTGCATAGTGCAAATTATTTAATTTCATTATTATTTAGTTAAATTACATTCTATTTTAAACAGAACCTTCCATTGAGCTTGAAAAATGAGAGGACATCGGAACAGATTTATTTGGAATTGTTTTCAGTTCCTCATTTTCTTGTTTACATCTGACAGCATTTTAATTACTTTTAAATTGTTTACAGTAGAGAGTAAAACGTGTGAAAGTTGGAAAATTATGAATTCTAAACCTTACACGTAAACAGGAGGTAATGGAGACTGTACGTCGAAGCAGATAAAGTTGTCTCGCATTTTTGCTAAAACAAATTTACAAAAGAGACTGTTTGCTTTTCCATTATAAAGAATTTCTTCGGAAAGACGATTCCGTCAACGAGAGCGTGTATAAACAACTTTCAATTTGACGCACAAAGTAATTATTTTGGTGCAGGATCTGAACTAAAGCGGAATCCACTCCTTTAGACACGTAAATAAATACCAGGCCTTACACATAGAGGATAAACTGATTTTGCTAATTTACGACAGCTTAATTATGGCAAACACAAAGGGTACGAAAAAACCTTTTCATGAATATGGCGAAATAACAATAGATGTTATTGAAATAAACGAGTATGGTTCTAAAATAAGGCCTTCTGTTGCCTCGTGCGAAGAATTTTCGAGCGCACCCCCGCACAAATAAATCATGTACTTATAAAAGTTTCCTCTACCACAAATTTTAAATTATCTACCTTCTTTTGATGTCCAACGTACATACATGTTTTTAGTATTCTGGTTTAAAACCGGCTATGAAATTTTTGATTATTTTCTCACAGGTTCCGATTTGTACCACCGTCAGGGGACTAATTAATTTTGCGATGGTCGTGCTATAAAGTGGGAATGGGTAAGGGATGAAGATGGGATGTGAGTTTCTGTTCATGTGGGGGTTACAATGTTTTTTTCTCTTTATACATTTCGATATTTTCCAATAGGTTTAGTTTAATTCCTTTCTGTTGTGTTTGAGTGTTGTGAGTTTCTTGTCTATACAGATTGAAGACTTTCACTTTAGCCAATAGTGGTTTCATGAACGAGCAAACAGCATGCGACTCGCAATAGGACTAAAAGGGGCTTTAATTTAAAGTCAGTTTAAGAATACGAAAGTAAACGTGTTTTTACATTTTAAAGTAACTTTAACTTTATGGAAACGGTCCTCATTGTTAATCTAATGCATTAAATCATATCAGCTTAAAGAGAAAAATAAGATATTTCAATATATTCTGAAAATGTTCTGCACTTTAAATGAAAAAACCTACTTTAGTCTTAAACGAAATACTACAGATGGATAGATTTTCGTTAATTACTTGATATTTGATTTCTGTAGGACGTAATTTGCAGTTACAAGTTACGAATTTAATTTATTCGCAGAGAAATCGGGATGCTGAAGATTTCCACTTAACTCGTAAATTATTGATTTTCTCATTAAGAAAATTGCACTGAGGTTAATTTGCCTTCTACCTCAAAGTTATTATGTAGTACTGACGTTTGTAAAATGTGTTTGGAATATTCCTTTAAAAATATACTATTTCTTAAACCTTTTCAATTCAGCTGCTGCACAATTTTATCTTAAAAAAAAATAAACGAAGCTAAATCAGTTCGTTTTAATTGGATTGCTCATTTTCTTAATGCATTACAATAAGAAATTAGAGAGTTAAAGTTCTCAAGTTTAAAAGTATAATAATTTACTAACCTCATAATTTCACCCCTTTAAAGCTCTCTAGCTTGAAAGATGTTTTACGTGACTTCGCAGTCAATGATCGGTCTTCGGTTGGAACATTGAAAATGGGGATAAAAGAAAATTGGCTTTATATTAAAACGCTTGAAATTTGAATACGATTTAAAATGCGTTTTACATAGAGAGCGATGCGCAAATAGAATTCGAATCCAGACTCCGAAGAAGCTGCTGCTCGTTTCCAATATAATTATCTAATGAAAGAAGTTCCCCAACTTTTAAAAATTAATTTGTTCGTTTATTTATCGTAAAATGTCTGAACATGTTTTTTTTAATCTATTGTACCCTACCTAGAAGCTACTGCCTTTACGTATTCAAACTCTGCTGTTGTCTTTTGGATGCAGTCGAGATTTTTTTTTTGGGTTCATTTGCCTTTTAAATTCTGCTCTTTGCCGTACAACTAACTTCTTGAACCATGAATACACGTTTTATAAAACCCGCTGCATTTGCATACCAGACGAACTTAAAACATAAAAGCATCGACAGAGTAACTTTCAATCTTTGTATTGGCCAACATATTGCAGAAAATGTTTTGCATCTTCCGGTAAGTGTACTTATTCTGCATCGCTTAAAAATATCTAATATGGAGGATACAGAATTTCATCGCTTTACTGGGGACTTAATCCCGTTCGGAATTGGAGGAAATGTTTTCGTTTTCAAAACTGATTAGAATTCAACTACTAACTCGCATATTGGCACTGCTTAGGCCCAGTTTCATAAAACGTAGTTAACCACTCGATCAGGTTACTTGTGCGATTAAGCAATACCATTGGAGGAAAGTTTAAATATCCTCCAGATGCACAATTAACTTGATCGAGTGGTTAACTACGTTTTATGAAACTGGGGCTTACCCTGGGGAAAGTAACCAAGCAAATTGTTTCCCAACAAATATGTCAGTTATTGGAGTAATGGAGTATAAATATTTTTTTTCTACAACCGTGTCTAAAGTAGATATTTTAAATGTAAATTTTAGTTTGTATTGTGTCACTTTTGAAAAGGCAATGCATAAACAATGTTAAAATTTACTTCATAATAATCAAGACAGTTATTGTAGTTGATAAATAGCAAGGGCTTTGTTCCGGTTTCATAAATTTGTTTGTCGGTGATGTACAATCTTGCGCACCTAAAATGTACGCAAATCTCACCCTTGAAACCTTCTGGTACTGGACTCACAGATCCGTCAAGTTGTAGTATTTAAGCTGCGCACGACTATACCTAGTTCTGTTGCATCGCGAGTTATTATCATTAAATTTTTATGTGGTGAGGTTGAGAAACTTGGAACGAATTATTACTTTTGATAAATCTTGGGTGCACAATTAAATCCCAGAAAGCAAACACAGTGGTATGAAATGGCACCACTCAAATTCATTACCGCCAAAGAAATTCAAAGCTGTACCGTCAGCAAGCAACGTAATGGTTCCGGTATTTTGGGATATTCGCGATCCAATTTTAACAGATTGACCGAAAGACTATAAATTCAGAGTTTAGGCCTCATTGCAGGGTAGTTGGGGCGCAAGAAATTTATGTCGAATCAATAGTAATAGAAGCGGTGCAAAATTGACAACCATAAGAATTTTTCTCTGTCGGTATTAGCAAGTTGGCATAAGTTTATATTAAAGAAAGGACATTACTTTGAGAAATAAAATTTGGT
This sequence comes from Dorcus parallelipipedus, assembly GCA_958336345.1. Classification (NCBI taxonomy): domain Eukaryota; kingdom Metazoa; phylum Arthropoda; class Insecta; order Coleoptera; family Lucanidae; genus Dorcus; species Dorcus parallelipipedus. Next base: position 38,575,069 of record OY284482.1, on the reverse strand, counting down.
TCATTAACTTTGTGTTATTATTGTCATGGCTGTATAAGAAAGATAAAGAAAGCTTGCATTAGGTTGTAAATAGGGATCCAGTAAAGTTTAAAATGAGAACAGTTACTTGTTTCTTATGACTTATGAAATGGTAGCGTCATGAATTTAAATGTTTAAACATTTTTGTTAAAATGCAAAGGTTTTTTTGGTGCTACTGTAGTGTGCGGTCTACCTGCATGTTTCTACTGTAGTGTGCGGTCTACCTGTATGTTTCTAATGTAGTATGCGGTCTACCTGCATGTTTCTAATTGTTGTTCCCGAAACTTGCAAACAAAAACAAATTAATCCTTTAATATGCCAATAAGTTATAACAATATCCCTAATATTAATTAATATCCCTAATTTTCATAGAAAAACATTTATACTCAAACAAGTAAATCCTTTAATTACTTCGTCACAAACAAATAGGGTCAAATTAGAGATTAGCATGTTTTTCAAATATATTTTCAGAGTAGAACGCACTTTACAATAGGTAGATCTCAGATTTGCAGGTAGACCGCACACTACAGTAGCACCGGTTTTTTTTATCCGATGAGGCCTTATGGAAAGGTTTAGTGATTATCTACGAAAGGGAGTTACGATAACAGAGGTTTATTTATTATGTCCTACTAAACTTTGAGACGCGATAAAAGAAAAAAAGGGTCTGGAAAATTGAGGCGAAGTGTTTTGTTCTCCCAAGATAACGCATCAAGTCGTACATTAGATTTGTAATGGCTCTTTCTCAATCAGGTTTCGAACTAATGGAATATTATTCACTATTATGCAGAAGAAAACGACAGTTCGAAGAAAAATTAACTGGAGTTTGGCGAATTTTAGACAATATATGTAAATAATAGTACTTGCGATGGTTGAGTGTTGATCGCTCTGATTTATTTTAAAGGAGACGTTTTCATTGAATCGTTTAGATAGATAATTTAGTATAAAAAAATTTATAACCGTAGAAAATACTTCTTACATCGAGCAGGCATAAATTCAGTTATTAAGTTCATGAAATCTCAGTAATACATACACATATTTAAAAATTATATAATAAAAACTCAGGAAGTTACTAAATAAAATGCGTATTGCCTTTTGCAAAATTCCATTTAATTTTCTTGAACATGCTGCGTATTTTTGGCATATAATTTCTTAATAACGTCTGCGATAAACGTCCCAATAGCAGGGTTAATGTCGGTCGCAGGTACATGCCCCTAATCGCCCAATTGCATATTTGATATGAACAAATTGAAGCCATCCCCTCTTTGAATTGCTACAAAAGGACCACGAAATTGCCGAGTCGTATCGTTTTGGGTGAGCACCATAGTACATATTAAATAGTGATGAACTGATTGAAATTTAATAATAAATGTTTGCCTAGCTAGGACACTACTAAATTATCATAAAGTACAGGTAATCTAGCACCGATAAAATAAATAAGTAATATTGTGTTACTTATTTAAATTTAAACATTTAAACACTTGTAATGAAATCGCAAATTTTTTCCTGTACTCTATTCATTTCAGATTTACGTTGTGTACTTTTACAAATTATGCTAATGCGTTTGGAGAACATTAAATGCACGCTTAAGTGCTACAATTTAATGCAGAGTGAATTTTGACAGCTGTTTCAGAAAATTAATCTGTAACCATGGAGCCTGAGAGTTTCCTCATCTGGATGGATGGTTATTAAAATTTTATGGCATAGCATTAGAATCAGTTCAAAATCAATTTGTAGACCGTGAAGTTTGGATGTAATCCTTTTCTGCTAAGACGGTGCTTTGTATTCAGAGTTGCTAACTAATTAAAGATCCACAATATGTATTTCATAAGCTATCAGGGTAGATTCATACGCACAGACACTTGTGGTGTTATGCTGAAAGACGGGCAATAAATAATCATAAGCATACCAGGGGCATATTGTTTAAGGCTATTTGAAAGTTATATTAACCCTTCATATCATACATTTGAATTCTTAGAATTTGTACGACTGTGTTGTAAAATCGCAGGATAAGTCAGAACAGCATCGAGTGGTATTTAATTTATGTATTTTCTTTGTTTTATATATATACCTTGTTTCACTTAGGCCCAGTTTTACAACCGTGGAATAACTGTTCGCCGAATATCCTTTAATGTTCCTCCATATCTACGTCACACCTATGTCACGTTATTCTAAGAATAATGCTTATCCGACGATTGTAAAATCGGGCCTTAAACTTGAAAAGCGGCTGAGTTATAAAATATATTATAAAATAAAAGATAAGAAACGAAACTTTCGCTTGAACACTATGCGACATCTACTTCACTGTACCGGGTGTTTTTTAAATAAGTGCAGAAATATAAGACCATAAGTGGTCATGATGTGTGGAATGAACCTATGAATTGATGCAGGTCAAGTATTTACTACGTCAGTCGTATTGGTAAAACATCTGTTGGAATGAAATAACCGCTCTGCAATAAAGTTTTTGCAGCTGTATGAATCAATAAGGCGTGCGACTTTTTCCGAGGTCAGAAGACAATAAAAGCACTTGTTTTGATATCGCAATAAATTGTATCAAACTATGCTTCTGGCACTCGTAATTTATTGCTGCGTATTATTTGTTAACAGCAGTTTAGTATTTGGAGAGTAGTTGAGATAAACAACGCGTGCAGTTATTACTTTTCATAGTTAGTGATTTATGCACGATGAGGGACCAGCACACAATACTGTTACTGTTAGAACCTCGCTCGACGAACATTTTCCAGGAAAATGGATTGGCCGAAACGGACCTATATGGTGGCCTGTCCGGTCTCCTGATCTAAATCCTTGTGATTTCTTTTTGTTGAACCACATGAAGCAAATAGTTTATGCCGTTTCCATAAACACTTTAAACAACTCAGCAATGACTATTCACAACAGCGCCGAGTGGCGTAGTGTGTAGTATTCGCCGAGTGTAGTATTCGCTACAAGCTAATGTGAACACAAGGATCGCTTCTTCGCCGTGCTCGAATGTGTCTCGCCAATGATGGACGTCACTTCGAACACTTGCTATAACATTTTTAAATTACTCTGGTGAACGTTTGTTTGAGCGTTCTTTGACCATCCCTACACAGATAATATTCGGTAAGTTTCCTTTGTATCCTAGTTGCGCGAGCTCACTGTCAGTGATGTTTACCAAGATTGAGGAACTAGGCTCAGTAAATTACTTACTTCATGAGCGTCGTATAAGGGGCGGATAAGATAATTTTCTGCTTGTTATGATAGAATTCTTTTTATATTTTTCCTGTTCTATGTGCTCCCACTATAACGTGGTTAACATTTCTGCACTTATTTAAAAAAAGACACTGTATATTCTAGATACAAGGTTCATATAAAAATCAAAGGATTTAAAACGTTTTCAACTTAAAATGAAGCATATGGTACGGTATACTAAAGTAAAATTGGAGATCACTTGTTAAACTTTAAAGCAGAAAAAGAAGTTTATGCGAAATTGTCTAGATAAGTGCATAACAAAGTTTCACAAATTGCAGTCATCAACATGATTAAGATATTAAAAACTTTTTTACAAACGCATTAAAACGTTCATATTACGGCTGGCTATTAAGTCGGCTTTGTAGAACGAGGACGTCATTTGAAACTCACTTATTGTCTCTTATTATATAATGCATTGGCGATTGTAGTATGTTACTCATAAATACTAGTGAAGTCAGCCACCATATGCATGGATGACAATAGAACGAGCTAAAACATGTGTTATCTACAGTGAAACGAAATTTTAATTGATGCTTGAAATTTGTATGGGTTGTGCATGCCCTGGATATCATTTTGATGGCTTTGAATGACTCTATAACACGTATGCACCAATAACATCTATAATACGTCGACGTGTCACCTCGTTTGTTGACTTTTACGGACAACTAAATAACCAATAAAACTGTCCAAACAAAACAAATTAAACTTATTGCCAAATTAAATAACTGGACCGGAGAAATTCCAAAAAGGTCACCCAATTCGGCAATCACTATCCCACCCGTCTACTCTACAGCTACCTAGATTATTGACCGGCGCTAAAGGACTACCTACTCACCTATCTATTGTGTTTGCGGTTGAACGACCCTCCGGAATCCGCGATAACTGACAATACTCATAATCTCGTGATCGTCACTGTAAACCCTGGCCTTACGTTGTTGTAACTCAGTTCTTTTGGTGCGTCGGCGAATAAACTTGAGAGATTAAAGGAACTTAAATACGTTTAAATAAAAAAGGTAAAAATTCCTTGTACCAGCCACTGTGGGATCTGATATAATGAGCACAAAAACCCTTGCGTTAAACCAATACAAAGAAACCAAAATTACGGTTATCAGGAAGTACAGTAGAATTCGCCTAACAGATTTCACCTTCGAGTATCAGAGCAACCTAACTGACTTCAAATCACACAGCTGGTGGTTTCGTGCACACGCAAATAGTTGTTGGAGAATTCTAATTTAAGTTCAACTTAGATTTGTCTTGGTACTAGTGTTTGCCACTTCAGTTCATATATTAAGACTCATTCGGCTCAATCAACCAACGCACACTGTGACACAATGGGACTGCAGTGTACTTAATTAATTAATTAATCAGACGTTCTGCAGAAGTATGTGATACAAAATGCCGCCCTTGACGATCAATTTGCAAGACAATAGCAATCACCAGTTTTTCAGGGAGGTTTTTCGGAGGTGATGGGAAACCCTATCGCTAGCTAAACTAATTAACCGAGGTCGAGCCTCCCCCCACCTTACAGCAATTGTCTATGGCGTTATAATCAGACAACGGACGGAATGATGGAATTCAATGTCGTTCGCATAAGCGGCACCCCCTGCGCGGTAACTGGTCGTCTTAATATCCCGAGCGTAAAATTTGGTGTTCGCATCACTACAGTTTAAATTCTAAATAAATATAGTAATCCTTTCAAAATAAGAAATTATAATTTACGTATTATAACTTTATAATAATAATAATAATAATAATAATAATAATGCTTTATTTGTGCCCAACAGTAACACCAAATAGACACAAAAGCTATACATCCAATTACATGTGTGCTAAGAAAAATAATAATAACAACAATAACAAAGTTAGCTAACAAATACTGGCTTAAATTTAAACTTAAATGTAAGAAATGCAATACCTATATAATCATAATCAAAAAAACGAGGACCACAAATAATTTCTGAGGCCCACAAATACATCTTCGTAATATTTGTCTGCGTTCGAACACATTTGTTCAACAGGACTCCTTTTCATAACATTAGTTCTACATATTCTATTATAGAAAGTATTATTACTCCTAGACGAGAGACGAGGCACAAAAAAATTAATATGGCCAAGAAGGTAAGAACCATCAATTCTATAGTTTATGAGCTTATGTAAGAATATCGCCCCAAATTTCTCTCTACGTGCCTGCAAAGATTCAAAACCATGTTCAAGCATTAATGAACGATAGTCAACATTTCGCTCGGGATATATGTTATACTTCTTGTAAGAAACATATTTCAGGAAACGTCTCTGAACACGCTCAAGCAGTATCTGATGACATGTATACAAGGGCGTATTCCAACTTGCTACGCACTAAAGAATAATAAAGAGAGTATAATACTCGAAGATCAGAAAAATGCTTAGAGTTGCGTATTATAAAACCTAGTACTTTAGAGGCTGAGACAGACAGATTGAAGAGATATGGCTATTAAAATTTAGATGATCGTCAAAAATAACCCCAAGGTCTTTAATTGATGACAATGGTAAAAGAGCTTGATTTTCAACATTGTATGCAAATTCTATTTTATTCTTCTTCCTACCATAACGTACAACAAAGCATTTATCTACGTTCAATTTCAAGTTATTTCGTAAGCACCAATCATTAAGTAAGTTTAAATTGTTTTGCAAATTTATAGCATCCTGGATATTATTTATACATTGATAGAGTTTGACATCATCTGCATAGGCCAAAGAAGAGCAATCAAATGAATCGAACAAATCATTTACGAATAGTATAAACAATAAGGGTCCAAGATTGGAACCTTGAGGTACCCCAGAAGTAGTAACAAACTCATCAGATCGAAATCCATTATACGACACGAAGTTTATTCGGTTGCTGAGATAGGACTTTATAAACTCTAGGAGATTCGGACTTAAACCAAAAGATTTCAGCTTTAGCATCAAAAGATTATGATCTATTTTATCGAACGCTTTTGAAAAGTCTGTGTAGATGACATCCACTTGCATCAAAGAATCGAGAATCTTCGTTGCATTAAACCGTGTTGAACGGGAGAAATTTTCGAACATACCTGTACATACATTTTAGTGTAAATAATTTGCTCAAACACCTTAGAGATATTGGACAGTATGGATATTGGCCTATAATTTCGTACGTCAGAGCGATCTCCTTTTTTATATATAGGACTTATTCGAGTAACTTTCCAGATGGTAGGAAAAGTATTTGTGTTTAAGGCTAAGTTGAAAATAATTTTCAGGGGAACAACTAATGCTTGACGACAGTCTTTTATGAGAAACGAGGGTATTTGATCTTCACCAGAACTTAGCTTATTTTTAGTTCTAGATATACTCCCCAGAATATCATTATCGGTGACATTTGTTATGAAAAATGTGTCGTTTAGAATGCCAAAATCAGCAGTGCTGTTGTAAGGAATATTTAAAGAAGGATAATACACACTGGAAAAATGTCTAGCAAACATATTAACAATATCACTAGGATTATCACACTGAGAAATATCATCACGCATTAGAGGAGGTATACGAGATACGCCCTTTTTTAAATGTACGTATTGCCAAAAGAACTTGGGGTCGATTTTAACTGGGATTCGACTTGGTTTACGTATGCTTCGTATACTGTTTTAATTAAATTTTATGTTTATTATAGCATATTAATCACTTTTTTGAAAGTAATATATTAATATATTGACCCGGCTTCTGCCCGCCGCTCATGAACTTGCTACTTTACGTGCGCGTTGAGTCCTCGAGGCGAAGTGACCGTGAACAGTCATACAAATGTCCGTCCTTTGGTTATAAGCGATTTGGAAAATCATACCTCAGGGGTGGGCCTACACGGTATTAACTTTCTTTAATTCATCAATAAAAGTACTTTGTAAGTTGTTATTTTTCTCCCATTTATACAATATTTTTTTCAATTACTCATTTTTTCGTATCGAAGGTATGTTTTTTTTTGAATTTTTTAAATTGTATCGTGGCATCCATCAGTGAATAAATTTGTATCACATGGATCTGCATTTCTTTTTTAAAATTTCTATGTAAAAAATAAATCGTTGAAAATATCCATTTCAGTTGTTGAGCAGTGTATTAATATTAGCGTTTTCGACTCACCGCTTTAGAGTAGTTAACACAATATGAAAATATTCGTAGTATTCACTACTCTAGAGTAGTGAATTGAAAATGTTACATGTCGGAAAATAACTTTCATGCTTTAGAAATTTTAAATGTCATAAAGGTATGCAGGTGCACTGTGACATAACGAAATTTATTACACGGAACAAGAGGCTCGAAAGTACACTAGAGTCATTAATAACTTCACGTATTACAGACGTACCGATTTAGTAAATAAATCAATGTTTGACTGTGCGTATGCCTGAAGCTTTCGGGCTCAATTACAAACGAATTATAACGCAGACGAGGAGAAATTTCCAATTGCGTTATCGCTAATGCAAGATACACAGGGGACAACAGCTTTGTGCAATTAGTGGAGGTGCAAATTTTGAAAACACATTAATTAAAATTCGTACACGGATATACAAAGTGATTACAAAACAAATACACTTAGTAGGCAGTGAATTTTTCGCGTAAAAATAATTCCAATCTTAATAATTTGTGGCAAAGCGAAATCTTAACAGTGTAGCAATAAGACATTATCTATGAAAACTATTAAATTTTACTTAACTGACTAGAAATTGACATGTTATGGCAAGAAGCTACAATTGGTAGTTGACAGATTTACCTTTTCCAGTAAATAATCAGTATGTCTTGGATGATATGATTGCATGTTACATAGGAAACTAAATTTTATAAATAGGCGAGTCGCTTGCTTGCTTACTAGAGTTCCATTAAAAGCCGGGTGTGGTTACTAAAACGGGGCAAACATAATAAACTGTTGGACGGACAAACCAAGCCTATCGATTAAGTTATTAACGACTCGACAAAAACTGCTTCTATTTAACTTGTGTTTCATTGGAAGAGGTACTTCCATTAAATGTCTGTTTTATCGGTTTGTTATTGCCACGACTCTGATCTCCTTCTCTCTATTTGGACAGGTTGATGAGTGTTTTTGATTTAGGTACTTTCAATTTACGTCGGTATTAAATCTGTTAAATACAACTGCTTTACAGACCTTCGCCTCCTTTCTAGGTTGTACATTCACAATAATTTAAAAAAGTACTTATTTAAAGAACAAAACGAAGCAAATGTAATTCCAAAATTTGTTCCATTTATAAGGAGTACTAGCAGCAGGTATTTCTTTATTCTTGAAAGGAGCACGTACATGTTTAACTGAAGTTAAATCTAGCGTATTGAGCCATTTTAAATAAATAGATCAGCGCAAGTGATTACCTACTGTTGTCTAATTAATAAGCAATACTAGATGATGATTCAAAACATGTATTTTACAGCTAAAAAACAAAAAGTAAATAGGGAAAGTAGGTTGATGTTTAATTTGCATGTCTTAGTAATTACATTCCTTAATTAGTCGTGCCGTTGGTTCCACGCAACCCTGAGCAAAGCGCGCTAGTGCTTCCCGATTACCCCTATCGAGCATCTCTATAAACTTGCGTTGCATCAAGATAGCTTTCTTAGAAGCAAAATAAGCTCTTCTGAATTCGGTCAATATACCGGCTGTGTCAAATTGAGTGTGCATTGAACAGGTGTCCTAAGTCGCAGGAGAAACAGATTCGGTTCAATGGAAGATAAGTTGCATGAGTCATTGCCTAATTAGTATCAGATTGATTGATGCAACATTTCTTCCATATCTGTATCTCTTACGGTTCAGGAGATCTCTTCAGTGCACATCCAATTTGAAACAGCCGGTATAACATCTCACGTGATAGACGTTTTCTACTCCTCTTCAATAACACTCAGCAATTGACCTCTCTATGCGAACCAAGGAAATTATTTAAACAAATTAGTTTTGCTCGAACCAGTTTTGCTTGCCAGAATGGTAAATTTTGTTAACCCCTGTCCTGTAACTGAGAGACAATTGCTGATTACACATTGTGTGATGTATCGAATTCCCACCCAGATTTATTATGTTATCTTCGAGATTTATTCTCAGAGTCCTTCCTGGCACTTTAACTAGTTGGTGATCGTCCATCTTCGCTAGGTTTATCACAGAGCATACATTTTGTTTCAAGGTATATTGCATCAGCTTATGGTTTCCAGTCTTCAGGTAATTTGGATAGTTCTGTGAAAACTGGCTTATTCAGCTCAGATTCTGTACTGATTGGAGTATTGCCATTTTAAATATTAGTGGGAACTTCGGCTGTATTTAAGAAGTTGCTCCATATTACATTAATATTTGCCTTGGCATTTACTAATTTTGAACTGTTCGACATTGGAAGTTGAAATTCAAGCTGGGAATGAGAAGGAGAAGAGGTGGTTTTGTTTATTTATTTCAATAACATTATTACAATAAATATGTATAATTAATAATTACAATCAAGGATACTAGTTGCTGCGGAATTATTCTGCTCTAAATAAATACGATTTCGATTTTGATGACGTCTGTTGTACTTACTTTAAGTCCCTTTATTTAGGACGGTCGTTTTTATTTTCCGAACGACAGATAAAATTATAAAAACCGTAAGGGTCACAATTGCGCCAAGCTTAGAATTCACCAATACCAACAGGCCTCACCGTTACTCTAAAAATTAAATCTCAAACCTTCTACAAATAGCGTTCCAGTTTTCCCGAACTGCAAAAGCTCCCTTTCATGATAACAAAAAAATCGAGGAAACCTTTTTTTAAACGAAAAAAAGTAATGATTTTATTCTTCAGATAGAGTATTCCGTATTAAAACACTGTTAATATTTGTTAACGGTAATCTTTCAATTACACGTTCACTTTTATTTTGGACTTAGAAGTACTCTCCCTAAAAATACTTTGTAATATAAAATGTTCATTTTGCGGAGAATTTGCGGCCCATAATTTCATATCGCACGCAGTTTCTCCAGGAAACGTGCACTTGTAAAGTAATTTTTCCGTGACGAATAAAAAAAATACGTTATTCTATATTCGTATACGCCGCCGTGCCGTTTTGCGTTTGATGAAAGACCAATAAAACGTGTACGTTTCCATGGTTACCCGGCATATAAAAGAGCCTAAGCTGCTTGATTTATGCTCGTGAGTCCTAATTTGAGTTTTTTTTTTAATATTGTCAATGAAAATTTAAAACTAAGTAGGAAGCAGGACATATCAATCACTTCAGGAAAAAAAAAACGTCACCCAACGGGTGTACACAGCAGATATCGTATCCATACGAGAACCTAAATTGGCAATGAAAAACAAAAACAAATTATTACAGAAACAGAATATTATCGGCATCCAATAAAGTTCAAAGAGATGCTTAATTAATGATTTAAAATAATCGTAATTGAAGGTAATTGCCAGTTTAATTTTCTCCCAAATTGCGAACAAACCATACGAGATAATTTAACCCGGTTGCCAGATTACTAATCAGCAGAGCTGTGCCAAGAACTATCTATAAATACAACAAGTACAAATACAGCAAAAAGAAATATACTTACGTACAAGTATCTTTCATTTATTTCGAATAAATGCAAGTACATACAAGTCCATGTCTAGTACTTAATTATAAATACAAGTACAATTTACACTTATTTGTCATTAAGTACAGTAAGCGTAAGTGCTTAAATAATGATGACAGGAAAAGTTCAATCTGAACACTTTTACACAGGCTGTCCCATGAATAATGGGCCATACGGCAGCAATGGATAGGTGACCACATACGCGTTTTATTTTAAAATCGCAGCGCTATCGCGGATAAATCTGGACGTCTGTAAGCTATGCGGAATTTTTGTAATGCACGTGTTTGAGTGCGTACCAATCCAAATACATAAGTTTAATTTAAATGTGACATATAACGCAATCCTGATACAAAAAACATTCAGTACTGACGCCAAAACACGATATGTTATGTAGCATGCAAGGGTTTATTTAGTTGACACCAGGAGACGAACGCTTAGCTGCAAACTCCTATAAAAACTCTTTTCCTCTAATAAAATTAGGAAAACGGCATCGTTTGGGAGATATGCTAAAGTCCATACCTGGCTTCCCTTACCTACTCCTACTGTGCCGAAAGGCGAAAGTTTTCAGTGAATCACATTATCACATAGGTTAATCGGTTCAATTGTGTTGTGTCTTATCGCAGCATGGCTACGAATGTGGAATATGCGAATACGTTTCTAATGTATAATAATCTAGGGAGTTTTTGCAATTACGTTTTCACGTGCCCGTCATCCTTTAACGTTAACTTTATTAACCCCGTTGTAGGAATTCACGTAATGTACACTTTGAAAGTTTTTGCATCATATTACGTCGACGTAAACGTGACTATGAATCAAGAAAGTAAATCTTACAACTTTGTCTTATCAGGTTTGGTTTGCAGTCAATGTCATTAATCTATGTAATTATTTAAAATGGAAGATATAAGCTCTGTTCCAACCACGCTTACGGATACAAACTTGGACGACTATATAATAGATGTGGCCGCTTTCGAGAATATAAATAACATTGATTTTGAGGATGCATCATTATTACAATACCGCCGAAATGCACATATTCGAGCAATTACCTATGGAAGACAAAACATAGATGATCTAACACTGGGACAATTTAATCTTTACTTCCGATTCGAACGTCAAGATATACAGAGGCTTTCAAATGCACTTGGTATGTCTTATAGGATACAAACAGAAAATAGGTATTCCGTAAGTGGTGTAGAGGGACTTTGTATATATTTGAGACGTTTAGCTTATCCCAATAGACTGATGGATTTAGAAAGAAGTGAAAAATATAAACATGTTGTCAAAATAAACTATTATTTAAATTATTTTGACAACATGTTTATATTTTTCACTTCTGACGAAGCTGTCGAACGACTGCGAAACGTTAAGTGTTTGTGCACCATTTAGTGTCCGTTTAAAAGAGTTTGTGATACAATTTTCATCGGACAAGAACCAGCTTTAATTATAAATTACAATATTATTCAGCTGCTAGGTTCAATAAAGGAGCACCGGTTCATAATTGTTGGGGGTTTATAGATGGAACTGCCAGACCAATATGCAGACCATCAATAAATCGGGAAACTTATTATTCACGACATAGGAGAGTTCATTGCGTAAAATATCAATCTATATTATGTCAAGATGGTAAATTTAAATGGAGCCTATAGCGGAAGAAGATACAATGCAGGTATCCTACGAGAATCTAATTTGTATCAACAATTAGAAGAATGTGTTGTATTTCCAAACAATCAGAAATATGTGTTATATGGAGATAGTGCCTATTCACTAAGGGCTAGTTTCCTAATCGAATTTAAAGGAGACTCTAAATTTAAAGACACTTTCAGATGTCAAAACAAACATTTGTTTACACATCTGAATGTGACTTTAATTTTAAAGTCTCCTTTAAATTCGATTATGAAACTGGCCCTTAGAAATGGAATCTGATTCTTTATTTTTATCCAACAAGTTTTCCGCTTTTAAATTATTTTCATTAATTTGAGACTCATTATTTTTTTCGGTAAGTATTATGTTATTGGTATTTATAACCTGTTCGATTTCTTCTGTACCTTCTAAAATAGAATCAATGTTGCTGTCTAGTATAGAAGAAAAAAATTGCTGACTGACTCCAGCATCTTTGCTTTTCACATCGTCTCCTTCACTTACGTTGCGTAATTTTTGATTCTGATTTTTCTTAGAGAACTCTTGGCAAAGATCAACTAACTGTTGAAGTAACTGCTCCTTTTCGTTATCTTCCTCCGTCCCTGATCTAAAGATGTGGACTTTTAAAAGATCCATCCGATGTAATACATAAAAATCGTTTACTTACTTTCTTAAGTTGGTGCGATTATTTCTTTTTAAAAGCTTAAGTAGATGGTCAACGTGTTCTTTGATAGTCCTTAAGTAAAAGTTCCTTTAAATGTATTTTTCTGAATTTCAGTCCACAGTGAGCTATTTTGATAGGGATTATGTGCAATCACTTCCCGAAGAACAATTAGGTCATCGTTTGTGGTAAATCTGAGTTTTGAGACTTTTGAAATATCAAATTTCATAAACTGACCGGTCCATCATTGCATACATGTTGAACTTAAGTTTCAGGTAGTCCGTCATAAAAAGAGGTGAACGTAAACGTTAAAGTTGAATGTGAAAGCAACTGGTCATTTACGTATACGTTTAATACGAAAACGCAATTGCAAAAACTCCCTAAATAATCCAGGGTGCAGTACACGAGAAAATGAACGTGAAATTGGCGTGCCACGTACTGTTGTGCACTGTGTTCAAAAAGAAAATTTGTTACATCTCCATTACGTGCAACGTGTCTTTTGCCAGTGAATGCAACAACAAGCACTGCTGCTATGGGATTCTCGTTTCAGAAATCAAATCGTTGGCAACTTGCGGAAATCGATAAGAATTAGATCAAATGGCATGAAATTATAACTTTAGGAATAATTCGATCGACAGGTGTCGTATCGTCAAACCAAAATCCGGCCACTGGTAGTAGCACTCTTTAGTGCAAGCAAATTTTCATCACCGTATTGACGCCAACGGAAGGCATTTCGGACATTTGCTGTAAACGTAGCGGGAAGTAATGACTAGAGATCGGATTTTAGGTGAAATGTCTTTGTTTAGTTCTTAAGCTTTTAAAGATAACTCTTCGTTTCGACTCTTTCGAGTTATTTAACTTTATTCCTAATGAAACTATGAGTTATCTTTACAAAATCTTTAAAAGCTTAAGAACTAAACAAAGGCATTTACAATTTACAGCAATTACAATGTTGAGCAGATCAGTTTTATTATCATTTTACATCACATCCGTGTGCCAATGACGCATATAATTTATAAGCAATTCTCTGAAAATTTCTACAAACAAAATTACGGAAGCAGACCTTCTTTATTTACATTCGCGAAATTTAAGGGGCCGATATTATAGCATTAGTTTAAACTGCAGTTTAGCAGTTAAACTTCAGATTTTAAGCTATTCGGATAATGTAATTTTATGTTTTAATTAATGAGAGCCGTAGATACAGGCACGTGAAATTTTCCTAGCTAATTAATGTTAAATAATAAAGCAACAAAAATTCTTTGGAAATATTAACATTATTTTAGATGTAAGGTCGGATACGGTGCAGCAAAAATTGGGTGTCACTATGGTGACCATAGTCTGACATGTGACCTCAAATGAGCGTTTGCTTCTTTTAATTTCTGATTTTTGCAAATTATTTGAAATTTACCACCGCGTTTTTGGCAAGCACGCCTCGACCTACTCTTTCATCAAATTTTTACTTAAGAAGAAACTTAAGAATGCCTAAATAAACTGACGTATTAAGACGTGACAATATTATTATTGTGTTAAATTTGATATCCAAACATTTCAGTGCAAATTCAACAAAAATGAGGGTACCTATGGTTTCAAATTAGTAAGTGCATCTAGAAGGTGCAGCGTTGCCTATTTGTAATATCTTTAAACATTTATATCTAGAAAATCACGCCCGTAAAAATATTCACAAAGTTTATTTGTGCTTCTATTAAGTTTCTCTATCACTATCTAATTGGTGGTGCAACCCTCTTGAATCATACGGTATTTTAAAAAATCTTGAATAATTTATTAAACAAACACAGTCATTGTAATTATGCAGATTTCAATTAAATCACTGCAAGAAAGTAAATAAAGCACGTAATAAAGCACTGACTTCGACTCACAACAAGAAAGTAAATCTGAAGTAAGTGGTAAAGCTTCTAGGATCGACGATCTATTATGTGAACGTGTTGGTTCTAAAACTAATTGCAAGTCCCAAACATAGAAAACACTTTTACACTTACTCTTGCATTATTTTGTAAATGTTAAGAATAAATAGTAGGTACTTTTTTATGCATGTACTTATTTTACAAACAAAAATACCTTAGACCTTTGAGTATTTAAGTACTGTCGCCTGTTGCATGTACTTAGGCCCGTGTGACACTATGATATTTCTTGTGTAAGATTTGTTATGAAATGAGCGAGAAGTGCCAATTCAACCAATCAGAATTCCTGTGGTAGCTCATCTCCCTCACTTTGTAACAAAAATGTTATCAAATCTTGCATGGTATCGCACGGGCCTTAAATGCAAATATAAGTCCTAAAGAAAATAGTAGTGCTCCTACTTTATAATAAGTGTTACCTTTAGAATTTAAAATCGCCCTCCATACTTTGGGAAGATTTGGAATCTGAAAGTCGTTTTATAATTTAATATGTCACTGGAGAAAGCTGTCTACTGATAGTGAACCTTCGTTAAAAATGAAGTACGGTTTTAGCAAGCGTTTCTTCCGCAATACATAAAAAATCTAGAAACGCAGATGTGTGCGTGAATTTACAGTTATCATGAAAGTCTGTGAGTAGGAAAGAGGACGAAATATCAATGGGTAGGGAAATCCTGATCATCTGCACGTGCGTAACCTGCTCTTTACATTTTAAATTATGTGCCTTTGAATATGTATGCACAATTAGATTATATGTTAAGTGTTAGTCTTACATTTCCTGAATGGTGAAGTAAATTTGCTCTCTATGATAATTTTTATGGGCGAGTATAAACTTCAAGAAAAGTGCATAGGCAACCCACGCGGCCTCTCTGAAACAATCTCGGGACTTCTCGATTTTTCGTGACATTTTTTTCTGCCTTCGAATTGATTACCGAAATGTAGAGTGTGTATTTATTTGTTTATTATCGCTCATTTAATTATTGTTGTGTGAATTATGTAAGTTGATTTGAAATTTAAAGCCGATTCAATCTGGTCACGATCAATCATGCCATTAAGTATTAACACTGTGCGGTTAATTAGATTAATAACGGTCAGTTGGCATACACAAATATGTACGATGCTTGAAAGCTTTTTAATAAGTGGCCTTCTTGTATATAACTTGAATGAATACAAGTTGAAATTTAAATGTTGAGAAAATTGTGCCTTTGCTTATTTAATATGTCCGAATGCAGCTCGTGGATGTAAATAGGAAGCTGCCCAACAGTGCAAAGATAACTTCACTCTTCCATATCTAAACTCACTGTATGCATATTATGTAGTTACCTATTTAGGGACGACTATAAGAGACCTTTGCGATCAAGAATTTGGGCCAACTTAGTAGGTCTGTTCGTTCACTTTTCTACACTTTTGGCACCAACCGCTCCTGAGAGAGTGAGATGTACATAATATAATGTAAGTAGGAGTGAGAAAAATAGTGTAGAGGAGTTAAAAGTGTAGAAAGTGAAGTAAAAACGAACAGACCTATTAATTCATGAAAGTGCAGCACTGGAAGCACTCTAATATGTTGTAGATAGTTACAACCAAAATTGGGCTAATTTGTAAAGCAAAAACTAGATCTATCAAGGGTTTTGTATTACAGATTGCGATAACATGTGCAGTTTCCCAAAGTTATCCCAGTGGGCGTTATCAATACCATCCCCTTGTGGGCGCTGGAGAAATCTAATAGAAGATCTTGTTGGCTTCGGTGTTGTAGAGTGGATTTCAATAGGCAATAAGAACACGCAAAAGATTTGATATGTCGTAAAACGCAAATTAGAAACCACTACTTATATTTGGTAAATATTATGGTAGGTACACGATAGATAGTATCACTGTTCAAGGGAAGCCCAGTTTTGTGAAATTAAAAATAACAAATATCACAGGAAAAAGGCGGAGTATACGTCTGCAACCAACTGTATAAAAAATTTTGCGTTTTTTTCATGAGTTATCGACTGCGTGTTTTTAACACAGCCAAAACCCTTAATCCGTGCCTTAGTCTTTGTTTCCTGTAACAGCTGGATCATAAGGAAATTAACTAATAATCTCTGTTTCTAGTAAGAAGTATAGATTTATGTCATCTTTTTATGAGAGACATAATTCTCGGGAAAAAAATAATGTTATTTCCAAGGGCCTCCGGCTTTATAAACATGCATAAATGGTTCTGACAGAACAAGCTATAACGATCCTAGACTTTAGGGGAAGTGTCAGAACATTATTTAAATTTAGACGTGATTTACAAGTCTCGGCCATAACTGCCGGTTAACTGTTTACGTCGCGGTGGATCTGCGTGGGCACATCAAGCTATTGCATGTAAACAAAAGCATCAAATCAATCGTTCCTCATACGCCACGATTTCCGTTCCAATTTAATTTCAATTTAATAAAGTAATTTTAATGACGTAGTTTAATAAGAACACTTGGTTGTTGCAGTTGTTAGTTTACACCTTACGAATGCCTCTGGCAGGTCATAGACCTAGGAAAGAATTGATAGAAATAGAAAGGAAGAAATTAAAGAGCAAATAGAATTTTTTTAGGAAGTGAAACGGTCGCGGATTTATTTTTCAAAACAAAATCAGTTATTACTTGTTTAATTGTAAATAACACATGTTCAGAGCCTCGGGACTTTGCAAGCGGCAGAAGTGGGCCGAATGCGACCGATTTTTTTACGAATTAGTCACATTAAATTTTGGAACATGTCAGTTATAGAAAAGAGATCAAATTACGTTGCAAGCTGAAGTGGCTCGCTTTGTCCGCTTAATGGGTTCAAGCAAGCACCGGATGTATAAAAATCTCAAGTGGGCACTTGTAAAGTTCAATGATAGATAGAGAGGGTCAGGATAGTTCCAAATTGTGACAGACACCGCGATTCTTATCTGACGAGTTAATTGGGGTTGAGGGGGCGTGATTTTGGGGCTAGGGCAGCGATTATTATTGGCTGAGGCTGCTTCAAAATTTATCTTGCGAAGTCCGAGGGAGGTGATTAATTTTTACTTGGGAAGGAACAGGCTCGAAACACAAGCAGAAACGTTCGAATATCTCTACAGCGAGCGATTGAATATTTTAATTTTGACTTAGCGAGGTTTCTTTTAGTGCTTGCAGTCGTTCTCTCATTTTTCTCATATTTCTAGCTAAATAATTTTATTTCGGTATGGTTAATAATTCAGTTGCTAAGAGAAAGAGCAATTAAACAAACAAAACCACGAATACGTGCGGATTCGCGCCGCGGGTGTGTCTAAACAAGTGTGAGTGTAACTTCCGCATTTTATTTAACGTATTTAGTTCCTTTAATCTCTCAAGTTTATTCACTGATGCACCAAAAGAATTGAGTTACAACAACGTAAGGCCAGGGGTTGCAGTGACGATTATGAGCTAGATTATGACATTGCAAAGTTCATTGCGAGGTCCGAAATGGTGGTTCAACGTAAACAAATAAATAGATCAGTAGGATAGCCTCTTAGCGCCGGCGGTAGATTCTAGGTAGCAGGTAGTCGACGTCTAGACGGATAGGATAGCGCATGCCTAATTGAAGTAATAAAATTTTCGGTGACTCTTGGGAATTCTCAGAAAATAAACATCGTTTCAGTTTCGGTCCAGTTATTTGATTTGGCAGTAAGTTTAATTTGTTTTTGTTTGGACAGTTTTATTAGTTATTTAGTTGTCCATAAAAGTCAATAAACAAAGTGACACGTCGATGTATAATAGAAATAGGAAGAATTCGTTAAAAAAATTAATGATAGATTTAAAGACCATAAATTCCGACAAAAAATTGATAACATAAAATGCTAATTGCATATTCTAATGACAATAAAAGAAATCTCCATTCGCTGAGACTGAATATTAATAATTAATTGTGGAAGACATTTTGTAGGCACTATCTGTGGTATTATTGGCTATTTGTGGAAAACTGAATCAGGCGAAAGTGTAAGGTGTTTACAAATGAAAAGTTATGAATTCATCTCAATTTGCTTACCTGTAGCACCTTTAGACGTAACTTAACTTGTATATGAAGGTCCACCTTCAGAGTAGTATTTGTTTTGCGAATATATCTAAATAAAAGATTATCAACGAAAATAAAAATCGTAATTTTATCTTAATTAATCTCAGATTGAAAATGTTGAAAAATATTTATAGTTTTATGTTCAAATTTACGATTTCTAAATTAATTAAAACTCAAGATTTAAGTCTAAAATTAGATCAAAAGCACCCTGTGCACTTCTTTCTTTGTTTTCATGTACCGACAATAAAAAAATCTCTTTGCGTTCTGTACGTGAACGTACATTTAATTAAAAGTGTAATAAATGGCGCTAGGCAGTGGAGTTCTCTTTGTGTTAATCATTCCGTCCCTACCAAGGCAAAGAGAACAAGTCGAATACGCTTTTTTTATTGCTCTTTGAATTAATAACGATCTTCCAGACTGGCTCTCATTTTTATTATATTTGGAATAAATTCCTTATTTTAATTTTAGGGGTCTGGAATTGAGCTAAATTATATTTGCTCCTGCTTTGATATTAAAAGGTAACATCCATCAAAAGCAATCATGTTTACCCTACCTTTCGTTTGGTTCTGGCTATGCGCTGATCCCGACAGTTCTCAGCTTCACCGGGGGTTCGGTGGCACCAGATGACGATGGCGATACTGGTGTACGCAAATACGAACACCGATATGGGTATGACATATTGAAATATAAGTAAAATCTTCGAGTATAAAGTATCATATCCGGCCCCTACTTCACTCCAGTCTTCGCTACAAATTGACCTGGAAAATATAAAAAAAAACCTTAAATTACTTTTTCAAGAATCAAACACAGGGTGTAATTTATATTTAAGTAACTACATATCCTATTGAATCATTAATAAGATGGATCACGGAGGGTATGGAGTAAGTTTAAATTTTCAATTGCAATGAGGGTATTTTTTACATACGCGTTATAGGTTTAAAAAGCAATTATCATACACTCATACACAAAAGTATTTGAGTCTTTTGATTACCGAGTTATTCGACAAGACCGAAAATCCGAGAAATTTTCACCCTCCTAACGAGTTTAGGGCCGATCAAAAATTTTGTTCTGTGCATACCCTAGGGTGGACTATTCACCTTCAAAGTTTGAATTATTTTCTGAATTTTCGGATTCGAAATATTCCCTTATAAAATATTTTCATTCTTCTTTGTATTACATGTAAGTAGACGATGATGTAGTTGTCAAATCTGATGTACCAATAAGTGCTCTAAAAGTTGTGATCTCTGACTAAATTAGATTTTATTTAATTTTTTATTTTCTTACTAAAAGCAATTCAATTTTATGTACTAATATTTTAGCACATAATAGCTATTTATTTAACTACTCTGAATAAAAATTAAGTATATGCATGTATATACTTGATAGAAGTAATCCCTGATAACCGCTTCATTAAAAGTTTTACTTAGATACAAATTTTAGACGGGGAAGCTATACCCGAAATTGTTCCAATTTAGAAAACAAGAAAAAATTAAACGAGGGAAACTCTAAAGTAGGTATTTAGAAACGAAAGAGAGGCGATGGAATAATAAAGGACACCGTCGCCGTCCAGGAAATAATTGGTTTTTTAACTTCGCATTAAGTAGAATTTTTAATGATTCTTTTTATAAAGCACATGAACCTAAAATGGCAGGTTGTGGGATATATGTATATATATATAAGCTTTCATAGTACACAAAGTGAATGCTTACTTTAGGATGTATAATGGTAAAATATTGCCGGCACAAGTATGATTAATTACCGGTGGAATGAAATTTCGTCATACCCACGTAAACATCAAATTTAATGTGACAACTTTAGGCGGGGGCTATTGAAGTTGTGCTAGTTTCTAATGCAATTAGTTTGGAGTAATTTTCCATCACTACAACTGTCAGTAGTACTTTGATAAATTTCAAAGCAATAAAATTATAGAAATAATAAATTTGATTATTGGTTTTAATTTATTTTCCCCACAATTTTCTTGTAATACGAAGAAGAAAAGAGTTTTTTGTTTTATTTACACAGAGAAAGCGAACTTACCAATAAAACGACGACTATCACATTAATGATATCAAGTGGAAAACCGACTATTTTAATTCGAGTGTACTCGAAAGGGATTTCCTAAACCGTAAGGGTTACAAATTCGGTTAAATGAAAGTGCGGTCGCCTTTTTCGTTTCCAACAACAAAGCCCATTTCCTTTTATTTGCACTTAAGATTGCTGATATTTTCAATTAAAAAAATTAAAGGAATTATGATAAACATTTAACTTTAACGTTTCCTAATGTACCAGTTTTACGAGAACATCTTCTCATAATTATCAGAAATTATTTTAGTAAATTGTCACCATTTAAAACCCTCGAATTTCAATAATAATTTACGTGAAAGTTGTTCGAATCGATATTTGGTAAAAACAGACGTGAAATCCGATGTCACGCTCGATCTTACTCCTGCGGATATTTTTTCTGACGTCACTTGAAAGAAAATGTATTATCCCATAATAAACATCCATAAGGAAGGCAGATATTAATAATTTATATTAATAGAAATATTTTGGAACTTTTCAATGAGATACAAATCATGTTTTACGACGAGAAGATAAATCAGAATTTCCTTAATTATTATGGTGCTAATAGAGTAACTAAAGCTAAAGCCATTATTATATACGAAGGAGCATCTGAAAGCTTCGAGTTAAATAAAGGAGTTAGTCCCAGAGATGAACTTTCTATAACACTGTTTACAAGCAATAGAAGACAAGCAAAAGCTTGATCTGGAGTAAGTAGTGCACTTAAATTACTTAATACACACTTCAATATAACAATCTTTTAATTTTGATGATGCGAAATTTTTTTGATGAAAAGAGAAACCTTGACATTTAATCGTTGATTGACCAAAAACGTTGAAGATTTGAAAATATCTCGAATACCTTAATTCCTCAGCAAGTCTCTTGTTTGAATATTAAGCGACGCCGTCCAGAAATAATCCCTGGATATTACAACGTGATAAAATATGAATATTCAATTAAACAATTCAAGATAAAAACCTGTCTGCCCATCGAGTGATAAAAAATCGCACCAAGAGCACTCTAATCTCTAATTAGTTACTATAATTGCCAGGCTTGCTCCGATAAAATTGAATCTGCCATAGTGGATATTTTAATTAATTCAATATTTACTCTGGACGTTGACGCTCGTTTTTCACCATAAATGTTTTATTTGCGCCAGTTGTTTGCCGGATAATTCATAAAATTAGGCAGATTTGTTTCGTAATTAATCCGACTTTTAATAACAGTTTAATATGGAAGGTAAAATTTTTACATTTGCGGGACAGTTTGAATTGTATAACGCCGAAATGTGTTGAGGCATCATGTTACATGAACTTATTCATACAGACGTCGTATCCAGACGTCTTTCGTCAAAGAAAGTACATCGAGAAAATGGTAATCAAACTTTCTGGTCGTAAATTAAGGAAACCTACTTCAACTGTCAGCATGCTCGCGTTTATAAGTGTTTGAAAATTTGTACTTCAACTACAAAAGTTTCATTGGTTTAATTCATTAATTATAAAATTCCGAAAACTACATATGATTTTTATAAATTACAATCTTTAAGCAAGATTTTTTTTGGACATTATTGCTAAGTAATTCCTTACTACATTGAATATTACCGTTTTTCTATTCATTGTTTCTTTGGTTTTTTTCTTTATAGAATGTAATTTAATTGTTGTAATTTATAGAATGTAGTTTAATTTGTTGTATTTTGTTGTAATAAGTTGTGATGAATTGGGAAAAATAAAATTATTATTATAAAAAAAAAAAAAAAAAAAATTAATAAGCGACAGTGAAAAAAAATTTATTTATATTTTTGCTGGTTTGATTATAAACACGTTTTCTAAACGGTGAATGGGGTTGAGTAGGCAGTTTCGCAAGTATTCATGAACTTGGAACATTAGTAAGACTAATGACGATGGGAGATTTCTGTAAATCTTGAATAATGGAATCCGACTAAATTAATCTAACTGTAAACACTTTCTCTGAGATTATTTCTAGTTTATCGTTAGTTGTCGTTAAAATTGTGTTTTAGTTTTGTACTTCAGTATTGGTTTTAATATTAGAATTTCAACCATTCGCGGTATGAGTAAACTTTATCAATAGATTGTACATACAGCGTGTACCAAAAAGTTTTATGCAAATGGAGAAAAAGTTTATCTTACATTTCACAAAAAAAAAAAACTATTCTTTATAAAAAGCTCTACATGACTTGTAGATCCATAATCAGGTACAAAATTTTTAAAAAATTGGCTAGAATACAGGAAAAATAAAAAATAATGATTTGGACGGAGAGCAAAATACGTTCAAACTGTAGTGGAGAACAAAATGTTCAATGAAATTGTGATTAAATAGCAAAAAATTATGCACACTTGTAGATTATTGATATTCCCAGATAAAAATTAAAAAATAAACACTTCAGCAATTGTTAGATAATTTATTTTTATAAAACATTGATAACCTTCTTTATCAATTTTTATCTCGGAATATCAATAATCTACAAGTGTGCATAATTTTTTGCTATTTAATCACAATTTCAATTAACATTTTGCTCTCCACTACAGTTTGAACGTATTTTGTCCTCCGTCCAAATCATTATTTTTTATTTTCCCTGTATTCCAGCCAATTTGTTAAAAATTTTGTACCCTGATTATGGATCTACAAGTCATGCAGAGTTTTTTATAAAAAATAGTTTGTTTTTGTGAAATGTAAGATAAACTTTTTGTCCATTTGCATAAAACTTTTTGGTACACGCTGTATATTATTAAAGTGAGGATGAAAATATTCAATAGAATGTAACGTACACTTACAAAAATATTATATATCATTCGAAGTAGAACGCTAGAAAATGCTGAAATGTACTAAATTATAATATATTATATATAAATATATATATTATAATAAATATTCAGTAAGCCTTTCTTTTTAGAGATAATCTTTTATTTATAATTAAACTTTGGCGTACATATACATACGTATAAATAAATGAGAAATATTTGTCTGTAATATTATTATACATAGGATTAATTTGTCTACATTTGCCGGCATGCGAACATTTAATTTTGTTTTAATTCAGTCTGCCCGTATCCATATATTCCACATTTTGAATGTTTAATTTATTCTCCTAAACGCAATTTGAATGCATTAGCGGAAACATAAAACGTATTAATAATTTGAGAATATAATGCATATGGACATCTACTTTTGCAATATCTACACATGTTTATAATTAAATGTGTATTTCTGTTCTCTATTCTGTTCAAATGTAAATGGTAGCTAGTACAAGTTTGTTTCTTAAGATAAATATTTGTATATTTTCAAGAAACTATTTAAAATACTTTTGTTTTTTTTTCCTTTTATTCTATTCGATGTACCTAAAATGAAAATGAGAACACATAATTTCTAGATATCGTTGAAATCATTAACTGCATCACTATTTTGAAAGTTGCTTTTGCAGGTGATCCACGAACGTAGTTACTTAAAGGTATGACTACTTTCAATAAAAAAAAATTATTGAAAATTTGGGTATACTCATAAACATACTGTAGTGTTGCTTATTTTGCAGATGTGGTAAGTATTGAAATTGTCTATTTTCCCTTTTATTCTGATCTTTACACCACATCCACTACACAATTACGTAGTCTAGTACAGTGTTGCCAGGTTGCAGGGAAAATCCCGTTTTGCAGGGAAAAATCGAACAAAAAGGGATGCAGGGAATACCTTTAGAAAAGAGGGACATTCACTCAATCGAAACATCTTCAGTTTTTCCAGCTCATCCAAGGTTGTTGGTGCCGCATTTTTCTCTTTTAGAACCCATCCAATAAGGTCCCAAATGTGCTCTATTAGATTCACGTCTGGACTCCACGATGGCCACTCCAAGATATCGATGCTGACTCGTTTGCGTAATTTTGCGGATACGACACATGTTTGGAAGCACACTTAAGCTGGATTTACATGGAGCGTTGAGCGCGTCAAAACGCCGGGCGTATTGTACTCCCATTGGTTAGGTGCTCGTTACGTAAAGAGCAGTAACCAATGAGAGTACAGTACGCCCGGCGTTTTGACGCGCTCAACGCTCCATGTAAATCGAGCTTTAGAGTCGGAATTGCGCCGAAACATCAAACACAGGATGGATAGGTAGCAGTAGCAGTAGCTAATTTCACAGTGACAAACGTGCAACGTCGAACAATCGATACAGTTGTATCAAGTCGGAAAGTAGACACACACACGGATATAACAAAATGAATACGAGATGCACTCTTGCGTATCATTTCCGATTATGATAGGATAGGATACATACATAACATATGTGGACGCACCCTGAGCTTCGCTTGAGGTAAACTTCCTCATGATGTGTGGCCTACCGTATAGTTAATTGTTGATTAGTTCCTGATGAAACTATAATGATTTCATGAATCATTATTTGTGATTTTATTGGAATGTTCTATTCTTATGAGTCTTCGACAGACTTATTGATGAAAATTTGCATTTTGTTGGTGCTATTTTTGAACGACCTCAACAAGAAGATACGAAATTTTTTTGACAAGTATTTTAGTGAAGCCACGCATACTTTTAGGTTGGGTATATGTATACATACATATACTTACATAGAAGATTATAAAAATATATTATGAAACGTATATACTTACTGGTTGCATTTTAGGTGCCATTCGCTGGGTTGCATTAGTGTAGATAGAATGGAAATTGGTAAAACAGTAATCGCCGATACGAACCACACCATAAAAATTATGAATGCGGCCACTCTTTTGGACATCCTGGGTTTCAAGGGCCACATTATAGCCATGTATCTATCTATGCTTATGGTGACCAGGGTGTACGAACTAACGAATACAGCAACTGCTTGCGAATAGTTCACAACCGGACACAAGATTGAACCGAATGGCCAGTACTGTTTTAAATAGGACACCGACGTAAAGGGCACACACAACACTGTTATTAGTAAGTCACCCAGAGCTAAATTCATTATAAAGTAATTGGTTACCGTTCTCATTCTGGGGGAAGAGAGCACAATGTAACACACGATGCCATTTCCGAGTGTCGCGACCACAAATATGACACTATACATAAAGTAGATTACGGTTTGAAAGTATGCGGAACTCGTTTCTGCTTCACATATCTGATCGTCAGTTTCATTAAAATAGAAAAATGAGTCATTCAACATTGTATTTTCGTTTAAATTGTACGGTCGATTAATTATTTTTAGCCTTCATGTTCCTCTTGTGGGTTTTTCTCTCTTCAGGTTAATCCTCTAGCATTCCACATCTGAAAAAAAAAGAATTTGCTGAAATATTTTTGAGAAGCATCGATAGATGACTTTTATGAGATTTCAAATGTAACAATTCAATTTTATATTTAGTACATCGTAAAAGATGGATCTGTTCAGGTTCATCGATCTACATACAACGCTTCGTATAAGTAACTTTGCTTCAGTTAAATTTACGGTCTAAGATAAATTTCCGTTTCCTAGTAAAACTAAAAATTAAATTTGAAACGTTCATGTATTCATATATCATTGGTTATTTATCTGCATTAGTGTGGTGGTGGAAACGTAAATTGCCTCGTAAGGGTTGAGATTTACTTTGAGTGATCTCTATAAAATGTCCTATCCAATTTCGTTCAAGTCGACAGATGGCTATTTCTAGCGTTGCTTGAAAATATAAAATTGAGGTGTGCAGATGAGTTTTGTGACAAGACTTAGAAATAAACCAAAATGTCGATGTATTCAAAGGCCGAAATTTATTTATCTGCACGTGCCGCGTAAATCCAACTTTTGCATTTCATTTTGTGTTTTAACAGCTGCGGTATACATACATGCATGCATATAAATTATCTTTTACGTTTTGTGTATGTATATCTGTTATGTTGTTTTAAAGACGTAAGGAGAATATGTAGAATATACGACTTCAGTATTATTTCACCTTCAAAACCTTCATATATTCGAAAATAATGATGAAAAAAATGTTATTTAAATATAAAAAAATATTTGTATAATCGTATCGAAATCCTTACAGGTACTAGGAAGTTTCATTTGGTTGATTACATTTCACACGCACGATATATGATACTTTCGACGTTTGTTAGGAAATGTACAAATTTGTGCCATACATTTTATTAACAAGGAGTAATAATTATGTAATAGCTTCCGCAATTAATGTGGCTTGTCGTTTTCGATTAATCTGTATAACGACTTTCGTTGTTTAGCTTCAAAGAGGCACAGCACTAAGCTGGAGCATGTTAATTAGCTTGCTAAGACAAATCGATCGCCCACCTTCATCTAGCCCGGTCGTCAGTTCAATTAAACTTGAGTGGTAAATTTCAATCCATCCAAGATCAATTAAACATGACCTACTTTGCTTAAGTAATATCACAAAAGTACATATTTACATAACACGTTCATAGTTTTACAAGTTCTGCTTGGTAACAAATTCACAAATGATAAAGTAAAATATAATATAAAGATTTGTCGTTTACGTTTAGAATTCTTGAAGATAAAAATTTTATTGTTAAAAATCTATAGAACTTTCATCTAAATTAATGAAGCAATCAAAAATTTCTTACAATACGAAGAAGATATAGTATTTCTTGAACGACTAAACTCATGAGAAAGAATATAAATAAAAATGTTCTTCGTTCAAATAAAATATGATGTATTACTTGCAATTTTATAAAACAACTCATAACTTGTAGCAGAACTAAGCTAAGAGGAATTTATTATACCCTGGTATGCAGTTTCCGATTTATCTCCTAAATTTCGGCAATTTCACCGAACAAATGGTTATTTTCAACAATTTATATTCAGAAAAAATACCTGCACGTTTTCATATATGGATGTTCAGGTCACTGCAGGAAAAATCATTGTTGTAAAGAAAGCGAAATATTTTTGCAAGATTATTTACGAATGTAAAATATTAATTAGACCTGAGAAATGTTCAATTTCTAATCAATATTTAAAATCAATAAAACCACATTTTAAACTTTACTTTCTCTCGTAAGTCTCGTAATTTATCAAACCATCTGTATCTTTTATTTTTTTCATAGATTAAACAGTCAAATGTTGAATGTTGAAGGTTGGGACCCATCAGGTTACACATTATCCTTCATCAGTTTTCAAAATTTTACACCAATCGTATATTGTTACTTTGCAGATATCTTTCACCAATCTCAACCAAACTGTACAGAATTTTCTCATTTTTCCGGAGTAAAAGTTTGGTAGGATACCAAATTTGGAAAGAGAAAAAAAAAGAGTATTGTAGCACAGTCGCAGTCGGTGAGAATTTTTAGAGGGTCCTTAGTTCTAAGCGTATAATTATAGAGTTGGTTAATGACACGTGTAATAATAGGTTTGTTTAACTCATCAGTTCGAACTGAGTTTTAGAATTATATGTTCGATCCATATGACATAACAGAACGGTTCTGAAACAGTCCCAGAACTAATATCAGTGGAACGCTAACTATTATTTTGTTCATTGTCAAATGACTCTAATTAATAAGAATAAGGTTCTTTGATTTTACTTAAATTTGTACCACCTACCACTTCAGCAAGTGTAGGTACTTTGCATGTTATAAAGATGAAGAATAAGTGTCATTAAGGAATGGCTGTATTGTAATAATAATTACACAAATTATAACTGAGGTTAATGCATTATTAATTAAAGATCTACTAAGATCACAAACCTTCAGCGAATTTATAATTTTGCTCTTATCTAGCCTGGGCTATATTTTCCCCGTTTTGGTGCTAATTACCCAAACAAGAAACACTATAAGTAACGAAAGAAAAAATCACAAGAAAACTGTATTTAAGCAAGAAAATACAACTGTACTTGCTATAAACTGTGCGAACTTCACATTAATTGAAAACGGCGTTCGTACTACTAGTTCCGACAAAAATATTTGAATCGTTCGATCCAGTTCCGAACTGGAATGTTTTACTTTACAGTTCTAGAACAATTTTGTCTCAGTGGAAGGCATACAGCAGTTTAGAGCCGTGTGTGTGGAACAAACCTCATTTCTTTCAATTTGACAGCAGAGACATTGAACGGACGCAATCGATTCACAAGCGATTTATGATTGCATGCGGTTTAGCGCTCAACGCATCCGAATCGATTCAACATCGATAGTGAAATTGTCCCTCGATTCAACTGCGATTAAATATGGCGTCTGCGCTAGTTGTTTATAATTTGTTGTGTATTGTTTATTTCAGGAAATAACTTAATCGCACTGCTAATATATTGTGATACTGCTAACGTTAAAATATTAAATACCAAACATAGAAAATAGAATTATACCGGTCACGCCACCGTTCAGTGTTTTCATGAACCGATTTAAATCAATTCAATCTGATTGTAATAAACGGATTTGTTTGTTGAATACCCCTAACACCGTAACTGTCATTGGAGTCGGTTCAGGTTTCAGGTTCAAATTTCTAATCAGCTTCTAATGTTTCATCAGTTTCTTCATCCTAGAGCCACCAATTTGGTTTCCGTAAATTCAAGACAATACCAGCAGCGATGAGAAAATTCTTTCCCAACAATATTTTAGTAGGTATTATCCAATTCTATCAAGACCGTAAGTGTTGTGAGTACAATTTGGTAACAAATTTTTACTTCTACTTTGTTGCTTTTGGCCATTGGCGAACGCTAACCATACGCTTTGTTTAGTAAACCTTGTACTACTAGTTTCTGAACCTGCGATGCACTGTTTTATTCATCTTGTAGGCCAATCAAAATCTTCGATTTGTGTTCTAATCGAAACCATGTTTACAAACATGTCCTATAATCTGGGTAGTAACTGCGGACGTAAGTTAGGTTTACCATAACCGAAATAGGTAACTGTTCTATTTGTTTTTTTGGGAGAGTGACAAAATTTATATCTCACCGAGTTATTTACATGCATAGAAGTACATTTCCTCTGGTTTTCTTTCATTTCTCTGAGTGATTCGTCTGCTATTCGGGTTTTATCCAATAGTTCCTTAAGGCCCAGTTTTACAATTGTAGAATAAGGACGGAATAACTATTCGCTGAATATCCTTTAACGTTCCTCCATATCTGCGTCACACCTACGTCACGTTATTCTAAGAATAATACTTATCCGACGATTGTAAAATCGGGCCTAAATGTGACAACTTCGGTTCTCGGTGAACATTTTTTGATGCGCCTTTGAAACAAGCCATAGGCTATGTCTAGTTGCATTTCGTCATCAGGTTGTTTTACTTAATTTTGTAAAAAAGCATCTTTTGTTACAAACGAAGAAATCTGTTAGAACATCTTTTTTGTTCTTAGTTAAATATTTCTCGATGTATACGGAAAGCAGGTTTCTTTGGACCATATGTGGGTCTCGTCAAGTTCAGAGCTGCATTGCATGACACAATGGTTGGTTTTATATGTTGCCGTGATACTTTCTAACAACATCGGTAAATCTCGCAGTGCATTTTCGTCTCTAATATTTGCGCAATGTTTATAAATTTCAATTGCCGATATTAAAGTTTCAATACGTCCGATTCTAGCAATCCATCAAATCTTGACGTGTATTTTGTAAAATTTCCCGACACCCTGTGCTGCTTCCATTTGGTCCTGCCACATCGCTCTCATGGAAGTCAATAATGTTTGCAATTGCTCTTGCGTCATCTGAATTGGGCCTGCCATTTTGTGTCGTGCACCTTCGCTGCATAGCTAATTTTTTTCTTTTACTTTTGTCGGCGTCGGATATCTATCATTGTTGAATCTAAATATATATTTATCGAACAGGCCAATTACAATTAGAACGGCTAAAAGGGTTACACCCTTTCAAGGGGGCCGGCATGTTAAGTGATGAATAAGTATTCGTGGATTTCTACCAAGCAATAATAAAGTTAACCTGTACCCAAGGAAAATACCGAGAAGCTAGGAGCTGAAGGGGCCTGGATAGGATCGGGGGGTGGTGGATGAGAGACAGCAGTAAGACACCCCGGGCCAGGAAGAACGGTCGTGTTATGTAAAAACTTGTAATATGTCAAGTAATCAGTTTCATTAAAGTAAGAAAAACCAAAGTTTCGATGTGTTAATCTCTACCTCTAAATCTCAACAAAAAATCAAGTGCCTTGTGACACTGAACCTTGGGTTACCATTCAACAAATTAACATGGTCCTTCGAGCCGGATAAATGGTTTGTTTCACTCACGTGCAAGCCCCACGTTGTAGCACGGTCGGTGTGTTGGGGGTCCTTCTCAGTTCTAAGTGTAAATGATAGAGTTGCTTAACGCTATGTATTTCTTTATTATCCCTAGTATTTTAATAATATTTTGAGAACCACAATTGCTACGATCTTTTTGGCACAATCAATAAAAACAGGACAATACCTATGTAACAGCTGTTCATTGAAAATTTAGACCTACGCTTATAATTACGTCGCATTGCACTATCAAATACCTTAGACTCCTACATTGCTATTTAAAAAAAATAGTTTGACAGTGTATAATTGCTTTTTATATTTGTACATTTGTATATTTAGGAAAGACGTTTTTCCGTTCTCTTCTTTTCCCCATAATGAACAAGTTTTTTAAAAAATATTTTGCACTACATCTAGAGGCTTTATTTTAAGAGTTACAGAAAAACTTTAAAACGCAGAATCGCATGTGGAACGTCGTGTTAAAATGAATTGAATTTGAACGAAATCAGTTTAAATATTGTGATGTTTGGAAAGGGAAAAAATGTAGCTATTAATTTAATGAACGTAATCGTAAAACGATTCGATATTTTTAAACTGCTACAGCGAAATAAAGCACGGAAAAGAATTCACAAATCCCGCTGTATTCCTCGACGGAAATTAATCAATTATCCGATTTTGTTTGTGCATGCCGAAGAAAGATAGTAAATAAGTTGTCGACGCAATATTTATTTTGTTATTTCATACTTATTTTGTTATTTCAGATCTTGGTTGGATTAGAAATTATTGCATTCGAAATTCCCAATATGTATTTTACGTCAACACAAGTAGTACATTTAAATGAACAACAGTTTAAAATTATCTAATTTTTCTCTTGAAAAGGTTGAAACATTTTGAAACTATTTTATATTACATCAAATATAAAATGCTTTTTAACAATTTCATTAAAATATAGTTAACATTTCGCAATAAATTTTTATTTGGCTTAAACTCTTTCGATGGGATAGAGAATCAATTAATGATGAGCTAAAGTCCAGGCGACCCTTGGAAGCTCGAGCTGAAGAGATGGTGCGAAAAGTAGAAAATAAAGGTCTCTGTTAGTTTTAATAATATCTGTATAGTGGTAACAAGTGTCCTAAAAATTTTACATGACGATTTTGGGTGGATTCGTAAATTGCTTACACCTAAGCAAAACCTGGCCAGATAAGAAAGTTTGGCCGCGTTGGAAGGGGACAAATTTTCTTTCTTAAATTACCATCTGGGATGAGACTTGGGTATGTCACTGGAAACCTTCAAATAAACCGGAATCAATCAATCAAATCAAGAATCAAAAAAAGAGAAAAGAAAAGACAATATTCTGGAGCTGATGGCAGCAGTTTTCTAAGGTGTTGAAGGTGTCTTGCTTATTGAGGATATGCCGAAGATGTCTAATATAAATCGAAAGGATTATGAAAAGACAATTCAAAATTTAAAAACTGCTTTGGAGGAAAACGTCCACATTCTTATTCGCAAACAACTTGTTGCTGCACGATAATTATCGAGCTTTAAAGGATCCAAAGTGATATTCGGGCAGTGTCGCGTAATACGAAGTAAAGAAAGATTGTTAAATATTTTTAAAATATAATAATTTATGAGAAGATAATTTTACAAAAATAAGCGAAAGTTTTTATATTCAAGTTCGGTTAATCTACATATGTAATTAAAAGAAAACTTCTCCAATTTTCTAACCTTCCAAAACAGTTCTCGTTTGATGAACTTGGATGCACTGCTTTATAATCTAGTAACTGACAGAACAATGTCAAAGCTTTAATCTAAATTCACGCTGACGAGCATTATTAGAAGGGCAATCAGGTCCCGGCTTCATTGTGTCTATATTTTTGTAGAATAAATTAGCTTGTTAATTAAGTGTAAGATATTATTATTGTTGGCTAAAATGTCAATAAAAAATAAGGGTATATTATATTTTAAGGAAGTGGAATGCAATTTTTTTTCTTGGGCCTAAAATTTTACTCGAAACGAAAGAGGAACGTTCTGCTTCAGTTGACATAATAAGACTTACTATTTTCTTTTCTTCAAAGCAATATTCGCCAATTCAGGCGTGAACATTTTAATGCGTTTGATATTCTGCAAAAAAACAAATATGAGGTATACTTAAGAGATGTCAAATACAAAAATTCAACTTTGATCTCAAATACGTACTCACTGAATTATAGTTTAAGGAAAATAAAAGTTATTTATTCATAAATCTGGTGTATTCCCAAAGCTATTTCTTTTCACGCAAGAATGAGTTTTATCTCCGAACCCAAGTAAATAATCTGATGACACAGGGGCGCACACATAAATCAAAATCCAATTTTTTTTACACAATGTAAAATATTGGAAGAATCACTCGCAGATTGTAGAAGGTAGTAGAATCGTACAACAATGTATATTATCGAATAATTAAAATTATACTTCAATGACTACTACATTTTAAATATTTGCTAATGCATATATCATCACTCTTAATCTTAATCATACTTTTACAACCAATATGAATTTCATGAAAAAAAAATTAATTTAGCTAATATTCTGGAATGGAACAAAAAGTTACATATTTTGAGAACGAAATTGTCGCGAAATTGACTGTTATTATATTTAACATGGCGATGTTTAATCATAATATATCAAAATGTATTTTTATGGTATTCTTGGATATACCGGGTGTCCCATGTCATCTGAGCTATGAGATATTAACGGGGGATTTATTGCTGGATTTTAAGTTCCCAAGAAAAAATATAATAAAATAAATTTTAAAATCTGATTACAGAACATCGATCAACAATTGTATATTCAGCCAGGCCAGCATTTTTACAAAGCTCTTGTTTGATCGCAATAGTACTAATGCGCTGAAGCGTATCTGAAAAATGCTGTAAAAAATTGCTCTCGTGTATACTTCGCTCCATTTCAAAAATTGTTTACGTTAATTTAATAAGAATATAAATAATAGTTTTCGACTTCTATATCCATACTTTCAGAGTTATTTTTTTTTATCTAGTGCTGCAACCAAGGTATTAAATATAATTAAATCTTTTTTTAATTAAAACGTTTGCTTTTGTTATGATCTACTTTATTAACTGTTAATAAAAAAAGATTTAATAATTATTAATTCTTTTCGCACGTGTTTTACTGTATATTAAATAATCGCTCTAGAATATTAAATGTCATTCATCAAAAAGTCTGCGTGCAAGTGAAAATTAATTAGTTTGCCAGGTACACTTCATAAAAATACTGATAATGGGATACAACAGAATCAATTTGCGAAATTAGATATTAACGAAAGGTTCCGAAAATATGCGGTACAATAGGCCAGCTAAAAAGTACTTGCGTAATACGAACGTTTCTAATTTCTGTAGATTTAATTAGAACATTAGATTCCAGAGTATTCTGAAAATACTTTCCACAAATATTTAGCTATTTGATCTTTCAATGCAATTAATATTGTTATGATTGATCAGGTCCATTAGGATCTGACCAATGATTGATATGCATGCGTAAGTTGAAACCTACGTAAAAATTCGTCGTAGTGAGGTATTGGTGAGTCTAAATCAAAGGAATTATAAGTTCAGACATAAAGAAAACGTATGCATTTTACAAGAACCTCTTTAACTGAATATTAATATAATTTCAGCTTATGAAGGGATAGTTCAACAAAGAAGTGGTGCTTGAGGATTCGCAATAAATAGTAAAAGATAAGGATGCTCTGTCAAATGTGAAACCGATTATTTTTTAATTTTTGAAAATGTTATTGTCTCTATTATTAACGTTTTTAACTTTTCTTCAATGCCACAATACGTCCGTATGTTATCAGTCTTTTACATTCGAATACATTCTGTGCTACCCTGTGTTTCACTGATAATTAACATTTATTATAACGAGAGTCCAAAAAAATCCGTGCTTGTGTGGTTAAGGATTTTAAAACGTCCTTGATACAATGCAACCCAAATAAACGGTGGTTTATAATGTTTATAGAAAGATATGTTTTCATGTTGACATTCGTTTATTGCTAAGTAAAACAAGTAAATATCATTTCTTATTTTCTTTCTGCATTCTGATGGTGCCTTCCATCGTAAAACGCAAAAAAATCATTTAAATTTTGTAGGCATAATGAAACTGTTTAAATATAAAAGGGAAATATTATTTGGTACCTGTGTTGTGTTACTATTATTATTTTAGATCTTCACATGGGAATTAGAATTGAAATTTTCTTCTTCTTGTCCTCTTAAGTTTTCCTTTCCGTGTTTAGAGTTTAATCAGCTGAAATTATAAGGAAATTTATAGCTCGTTATAACCACAGTACAAGTTAAGTGCATACTCTCTAATGAGTAAATGTTTTGATTTACATCAGATATATCTAATCATAACTCAAATAATAGCGTGCTATAAAACTAAATTGTTCAGGTGTTTCATATGTTGAAGAAGCGTTAATACAGTGATAAACAAAGCAGATTATATTGTTTAAGTTAGAGGGGTAAATCGATTACATAAACAATAACGCCAAGATTGACTCTGAAGAAATAACGGAAAACGGCAGAAGAAAAATTGTGATGCGTCTCAATATAAATCTTTACATTCCTAGTTTATAAAAGGAAGCAGCAAAATAGGAAATTAAATCATAAATCTTTTAATAAAAACTAAGAGCCTATTTCCATGTTCAGGTTCAGTAAGTTTACAAGAAAGCAAGAGCAATAAGATAAGGCGCGAAATTGAAATTTTATTTCCACATTATCTTCTCCCTTGGAAGAAAATTTGCCATGCAATTTTTTTATACATATTATGAAACCTTTATAACATATACGCCCTGGTTAATAAGAATTTACGCCGTCTTTTACGACTTGCGATGAATCTAATCTCCAAATTATTTCTATATTGAAAAATTCGTAAATGTTTATACGATGCATGAAATATTCTAAACAAGATGTAAGATTTAAGATATTAAGCTTTATTTTGTTAAACATAAACTGTAAAGTATTATTTCCATTTCGTCGAATTGTAAGTATAAATGGTTCATGGTGGCATGTAATTGATTTACTTCTGGACGTTCATTACTGCTAAAATAAATCGAAAAGTATTATTGAAACTGATGGTTTCTTAAAACTACGAGTATATCGCCCTACGAGTCTCAATATTTACATTATACTTTATTCCGTGCGTTCTATTTTAATCGGCGAGAAATTCGTAGGTTGATGTTTTTTTTTTTTAGGCGAACGGGTTCGCATTTTTATTGCGCCTTGATAACTCCGACGAAAGGGAAGCAAATATCGTTTCCGATAGAATCTGAATCACTCTTAAGCGCCGAAAACTCTCACGTGCAACTTTACCATCTGCAAGTAAATAGATTGGATGTCTTCGCACTGAGAATTTTTCAAATAAGAGATATCTTGGAACTCATGAATTTTAATGCCATTGAAAATAAATTGTCTTTTTCCTCCAGCATTTAAAATGTTCGAGTCAGCTATGTAGTTTCAAACAATTATTTATTGTTATATTATTGCCATAATATTAGAATGTAATACGACTGTTTAGTAAAACCATTCATTTTATACTTTCATACATTACTACATATAGATAAAGTTGCAGTTATTTTAGAAATTATTAATAATTACGTCGCGTAAAAGAAACAACTCAGACTTCCGTTCCCAGCTGTTAAACGTGCAATAAAACGAAATTCAGAGAGCACTGGCGGACGTTCGCCGGACTCGTCGAAGTCGTAGTCGTGGGCAGAATTTAACCAAACCCGCACTAAGCGCATGCGAAACAATAAAATTCTGTCGCTAGGTTATACGTACGCATGACATCCTTGCGTTAGAGAACGCCTGTCAGTGTCCTTCTTTAGGGTCGCATTGTGTGCAGCAGCGTTGCATTTTGCCCGTAATCTGTGACATCGATTCTCTTATGCGTTTTTCTTTGTCGGAACAATTGTCATTCACCCTGTACATATTTTTCCTAAAATAAATAGTCTTCCGTCTACTTGTTTTAAAGATTTTCCAATCTAATAGTTTAATGCAAGCACAAACAGGAGCAACGTTCTCATTCCAATAACTTTACAGCAATTTATCACTTTACGTGCAGGGCTCACGAATGACCAACTTTAGCATGATGTATATAAGCACTATGCAGCCATCAGTATAATAAATATTTTGCACAGCCTATTTTAATCACGTTGGAAGGAGGTTCACAACTTCATGGAATAATAATACCTACTAATTAACTGAATAAGTAAAATGTGATACAAAAAATCAAAAGACTGAAGGTTTCATGCTCACATAATTAGAACTGCTGAATTACACTTGACTACGTAAACATATAGCATCGAGCAAAAGCGAGACAAGTTTGAGGACGTCCTCCGTATAAAGCTCTCGGGTTCATTATTTCTTAATTTATAATTCTGGTACCACTTTAGTAAAATAACTGCATAACACTGACCAATCATGCTTATTGCTGTGTTATCTCAGGGTATTTTGGACATTTCTTTGTTTCTTATGTTTAGATATTAGCTTTTGCTGCAAATTTTCTCTTTCTGCGTAAATCTCAGGGTACTTTGTTTTTCGAATAATTAATTCCTTTTTTCTTTTACTTATTTATCGGAGGCTCATCTTTGGTGATGAATTTTGCAGTGTATCTTGTAGACCAATTTCTTTGTTGTGGAGTGTACCTATGCGATATATTTTAAACATAGACGGCACTCGCGAGCCTTCATATTCAAAAATATCTCGTATCAGTGTTAATGTACATGCAATTAATGAAAAATATCATTAAAAATGTAGCCATTTTGTTAAATAATAATTAATTTTCACAAACTAATTATTAAGCGTTAGCACGAAATTCGGTTTTTAATAAAATTTATCTTAGGTCGGTTTTTCGCAAAACCTTCCCATTAAAATATTACTCACTCGTCTTCCGTATCGTATACGTCGAAGGTTTCATTGCTTTTTGCTTCCTGCTTTCAAAATATTTTCGGCATTTTATCAAACGTTGGTTTGAATGTTCCTCGATCTCGTCTTGGACTTTGGTTTATATTAAAATATCTGTTATTTTTATTTTGGTAATTTTGTTGATTTTGGTTATTATTATCATTGTAATTATTTTGGTCGTTGTATTATTGTAATTATTTTGGTCTGGTTGTTATTATCGCGATTGTTATTACGTTGGTTTGGTCTTGTTTGTATTATATTTACTGTCCTATTTTGTGTACTTGTTTTCTCCTGTGCTGTATCAACTCTTTTTAATAAATTGATAAAATTTGTCATGGTCGTTATGTTATGTAACGCCACTGCTTGTATGATTTCTTGATCAAAATGTCGGACTAATTGTACAATTAAGTCTTCTTCAGACAACTTCTGCGTCAAGTATTTTGCGATGCCGTATTTTTTTATTACGTCTCTTTCTCTTGTCATTCTGGTCCCAGTTCTATATTTTCCAAATATAAAATTTTCTCTCACTTATCTTTGCTCGTTGTCGTTACTATTCCAGTATTGTCATAAGAATAGTTCCTCGAAATCCTCGAAAGTTTCTATGTCCTCGTTTCTCATGTTGAACCAGATTTCTGCATCTTCTTTTAAACAATTCCTTACTATCAAAATTGTTCTTCTCTCATCTCCCACTTCATTTATACATTCTTTGATATTTTGCAAGAATGCAACCGGGTTTATTCCGTCATCTCCATAAAATTTATCACAGTCTTCTGTGATAATTGTTCTTCTCCCTACCTCTTTAATTTTATTTTCACATTCTTCTTTAAATTTTTCGATTTTCAAAATTTGTTTTTGTCCGCATTCTTCTATGTATTTCCTTATTTCTTGACTGTCTTGTCGTTGTTCATACTGACAATTGAACGACTTCCTGCAGAAAGGAACCAACCCACGTTATGGTCAAACAGAGAAAACAGTGATCTAAGTTTTGAACAATTCTAAAATCCCTAAACAATTTGAGGCCTATTATATACTTGTGTAGTTTTAGACACTGACGTTTAAGTGTCCCTACTGAGTATTTTCTTATACTCTGCCATTGATATGACATTATGGAGAAAGGAGCCAACCCATATGGTTCTGTTCTGCAGATGTATTTATTTACCACTATTGAATGTAGCCAATAGATGTTATTACCATTATTTTCGGGCTTCGATCTATTCTGCAGTAGAATTTTAAATGCTTAACACATTCATAGCCCGAAGAACTCAGATTTTGTCAATTTGCGAGTTGATTACTTTTTGTAGAAAGGCGTCCAATTATGTATCTACCCTTTTTTTCAATAGAAGATGTCTATCGACACAATCTTTAACTATTTTATTGTCAACCGCAGTTAATTTTTCTTCCAATCTAATTGTTTGTTCTATTGCATGTTTTTGTATTATTTTTCCTAAATTTGCGGTACAATAATATTTGCAAAGCATGTAAAATTAAATCCAACAAGAGTGTACAATACAGAAACATTGATAAAATATCACGATATGAAGAAGAAGTTGGAAAACCAAAAAGAATTTTGGCAGACAAGGCGTCATATTTTAACAACCAGAGATTTATACAAGCGATGAGAGATCAAGAGATTGAGGTAAATTTCTGTAGTATCAGACATCCGCAAGGAATCCAAGCGAGAGATATATACAAGAAGTAATAAAATATCTCAGAATGTTGACACACATGACGCCCAAAGTGAGACATAACACAGTAATATGTATTATTCAACATTTAGAGAGATTCAAAAAGTAAAAAAAATATAAGTTCCTAAAAGAGAATTTTTATAGACGAGCGAGATTCTTAAGGAATAAGCTGATGAAGTAATCTTAAAAATGTATACAAGTATAATGGATCTGGATAGGATTAACGGTGGAAGATAAATAATGTAAGTATCTTTTATTTAAATAAAAATCAAACAAAAAGTGAAATGAAATTTCTGCATGGAGTGCGTACAATTTAACTAGGTAATAATTGATTGTAATGATTTGCAAAGTTAACGTTAATTAACGTTGTCTTATTTCACATGTAGTACTTTCTTTTGTTAAAAATGATCTCTCGCAAAGATGTAGCTGCTTAATATAATAATCATGTCTTATTCGTGCTTCGTCATCGTTCGCTTTACTCAGGAAATTTGAAAATATTGTGACGTGAATATAGATTGCAGCATTTTACATATACGAGTAGATACATAAATTCGAGGTGATGTTAAATCATTTCAAATTTGCCTGCTCACTATCAGCAATGAAATCTGTTTTGCATGCATATCTTTAGGATCAGTTATACAGTGTGCCCCCAAGATAACATTCCCAGCATAGGGATCTATGTTGTTATAAGATGAGAGTTATTTTTGGCGAATTGTCATAGGCGATGGGACTTGACTATGCAATGAGTTCATAAGGGCTTTCCACCTCCAAAGAAGACGAAAACTCAGTTGTCTTCTGGAAAGATGGTGGCGACCGTTTTTTGGTAGTGCGAAGGTAATTCTACTTACTTCTGTTTACAATTACAGAAATTACACATTACAGAAAAAAGTCTGAATTCATGGAGAAACAAACTTTGCTGTTGCACGACAACTCATTCAGCGAGTTACAACACCCAACCTATAATTCTGAT
The DNA here is from genome assembly GCA_958336345.1 of Dorcus parallelipipedus. Lineage (NCBI taxonomy): Eukaryota > Metazoa > Arthropoda > Insecta > Coleoptera > Lucanidae > Dorcus > Dorcus parallelipipedus. The sequence goes on along the minus strand of OY284482.1, from coordinate 38,534,194 downwards.
TTAGCGCCTTGCGACTTATTTTTGTTCAAACAATAGTTTATAATTCGTTCTTAAAGTGTGACGTTCCTCATATTTCACGCAAAGTAAACGTACCACTTAAAGGATGTTAAATATTCCAAGTTTCTTTGAGGCAAATTATAATTAAAGTTTCCAAAGTAGCTGCATGTTTTAGTAGACGAATTAATTTATGGTCTGTAATGGAAGGTAGGGCTGCCACTCCGGATTTATGTAAATCTTCCGTACTGTAGCAAAGGGTAATTAAAGTGTCACTATTTAAGGTTAATCTAGTAGATTGTACAATTATTTTGTCTCATGTATACGCTTCTACTAAGTAATTTATTTTGGTTTCAAATTAAGTGTATAACGAAACCTATTTATATTACCAACGAACAATCCACAACAATCTAAACCTGACCTGGACTTTTTAAATTTCTGATTGATAACAATGAAGAGTATCCAAGTTTACTTCACAATAATCAAGACATAGTTAATAAATACCAAAAGCTTTGTTTTGTTTCCATAAATATTGACAATTGTATCAAAGATATTTGTCGGTGATGTACAGTCGTATTCAAAAAAGTGTTGTACAGAACTGTACTGTGTAAACTTGTATGTGCATTCATGATGAACTTCAAAAAATTGTTGTACAAGTTTTGTTACATGTACGGTTTCTGGCAATAATAATATAATTGAACACAAAGTAGAAAAACCAATTGCCGCTCAAAAGTAAAGATATTTAAAACGTAGCTGTACAACACCTTTTTGAACACGTCTGTACATACATATCTAGTTTTGTTGCATCGCGAATTATCATTAAGTTTTGATGCGCTGAGGTTGAGAAACCTGGAACGAATTATTACTGTTGACAAATCTAGGGTACACAATTAAATCCAGCAAAGAACAAATAGGGTGGTACAAAATGGCGCCACTGAAACATGCATCAAGGGAGTGAAGTGTATGATTGTTATCCGAGGTGTAGTTTGTAGCCCGAGGGTTCTACAAAGCACCGAGGGGAAAATCATTCACTCCCGAGGTGTATATACAATTTTTTGCACGACACAACTTTTTTTATTGAAGAATGGTTAAAATTTTTAAATAATTTTTAACTGTCAACATGACATTCTTATTTTACGAACACAAAAATCACATCGGTTTTAATGGATGGCAAACGGAATATTAAATTGGCCTTGCTTTTTTGCCCAAAGGAGTAAAACAGCCACTTTACTCCCTCAAATAAATAGGGTAGGGAGTAAAATTGCTCATTATATAGAGGCCGTGCAAAAAGAATATTAATGAATATACATATAAGCATCGCCTTTGCGTGTGCAGGTATTTGCCAATTCAAAGCGATAAATAAATCTCTTTTTCAACAAGATAACAAATGCAGTGCTCTGGGGTGAAATTGGAGAGGGTTGTGCTGATATTTTATTTTCTTTAGTGATTATTTTCAAGTACCTACGCTAGGATGCATTTCATGTATTAAGAATGACTTCACTCCATTGCGACCAAGTCGATCGTTGCTTCAAAGTGGTAATGCGGCGAAGAGCAGGAAATCTTTTAATTCTATCCGCGCTATATCGCCTTATATTATATGCAGCATAAAATGATTATAATTTACTCTTATTTAAATAAATATAAATATTTCGTGTGCTGACGTTTTGATGATCAAATGTTACGTCCTTCTATAAAGAAATATTCAAGGTCTTCCATTTCAAAAAATTCAGCTACATGCTGCTATTATTTTACGGAACATGCTGTATGTACCAAAATGATTTTAAGTTATAGTACTCAATAGGCACAAAGACGTCGTCCTATAAACGAGCTATCGAAGAGGGGGAGTTTAGTGATTCATCCTATATATGTTTGTTTATTTTAAATTACTACTTTAAAATTAATGAATTATAAAATTCCTTTAATTTATTTTTGGCAAAGCAGTTAAACAAGTTGAGATACTTATAGTTTGCTTAAATATATTTATTTTTATAATGCTAATTTAAAAGAAATCCTGTAAAATATACTTATAAAATTCAACTATACTTATAAAACTCAATTCTAAAATATTTAGCTAATATTCAGCATGTAAAACATTTATCAGAGTGTATAAAATTATTTTTTATATTATAGATTTTTTGAGAATAGCGGATGCGTGGTTCACCGACTCTTACGCAAGGGAGGCACGATCACCTGAAATTGTCACTAATGCACATCCCTTCTACTAAAAATGAGTTAGGCTACCCTTCTGCTCGGCCCACATAGCAATGAGGGGCTCATGGGTATCGTTAAGTGGCACAAAAGCCAACGATACCGTCTAGCTCGTAAATTCAGAGAAAAGATCAGCTATTTTCAACCTTTTTTTTTTTTCTAAAAGAAAATCTGACAGTCTTGCGTAATGATTACATCACTGAAATCAATGAGAAATTGATAATTGAATTATGTATTTAATAACTTTTTTATTTTCATGGGAACTAATTATCATAAAAAATACGCACGTACAGCATGTTCATATTAATTCGGTACCTCAGAGGTAAACTATAGTAAGTCCAAAAACAAAATTTTTATGGAGAGCAAATTTACTAATATTTTATAAGGGCACTTTTAATGTTCTTTCCATAGATGCATTAATCACCTTTCAAATCTCAATATTTAAGAAACAGGACTTTGTTGTAACTTGTGTGTAGTGTTTCACAAAAATGTGACTTAATATACTTTGCCTCTGAGGTACAGAATTGGAAATTCATGAAAATACAAAAAGCTTGACATAAAGTATGTAGCTTAAAAGATAAAGAGACAAGGGAGTGCACGGAATCAAGGTGGAAACCTCAAATTAGTAAAGTGCCATGTTAGGGAATCGAAGACGCTGAGTTTAAATCTGCGTAATGGCTTTTTTAGGCGTAGAGGGAAGGGGCGGTTTTACAGTCAAATTATAAGCTATTTTATCGACCGACGCGACGTAAGCAACTCGAGCTCAGTAGCACAACGGTGATGATGGTGCCTATTAGCACAAGGACCAGGGTTCTAATCCCTGCTCCCCCACCGCATATTAAAAAACAACTCATCAAATTACAAACATGATCAACAAGAGAAAGAACATTTTAATAAAAGAAGGCAAACACAGTACCATATACAAAGAAGAAATTTCAAAATAAAATAATGTTTGCAATTTGCTAAAAGTTGTCCTTTAAGAGGGAAAACAAGGGTAAGGAATGGAATGTAAAAAAAACGGAACCAAAAATTGCGCCCCTAGCCTATAAGAAACGGGCTTCAGATTCGGACTCGTCGCTCCCACCTTGTCTCCGTGCACCCCCCTATATTTTGATAATATGAACGTTATTCGTATGCTGTATTATTCTCTGCATTACTTTAATCAAAGAAACTTGTTTGATGAAAAGTTAATTCATAAAACGTTTGTACGTGTGCAAAACTAAGACGTTCCAAGAAAAAACTTTGTTCATATAACGCGATGGGAAAGGACTTTTCTGAATTCGTGCGATTTATGAAACCCACTAAAGCTCATCCTCTAATAAACAGCGTTCATTCAGGACACACCTCTTTCCTGAATCGGTCGCATGTCTATTATTATAATGTCAGTTTACGTAAGGAAAAAAGGTTTTATTTATTTGATCTGTTCCTAGTTCGATGAAGAAGAAACGAAATAATATTTCTTTTTTTATTTTTTCACCTTCTGTTGAATTGTATTTCAATTTTTTTCTAAATTAAATGTGATCATAATGTCACAAATTACGTAACTTAACATAATTTAAGAAAATCATCCTCTGTTCACCTAAATATACAGGGTGTTTGAAAGTATGTAGGGGAAAAAGGGGTAAGTGTGCGCACGGGGTATCTGTACGCACCCATTCATCTCAAAAAGTAATAGACTTACAAGAAATTACTGCTCATGAAATCTCTGTTATCCACCCACAACTCTAATTTTTGAAAGTCCTAATAGTATCTGCTTTACCAATCAAGTTCGATATGACGTCATAGCAGCAATGAGTTTTCAATGTATGTTTGGATTCCGAAAACTTAAGCCGTAAATAAATTAATTATAAATATTTTAATTTCAGTTTTGTGTTACGATATTCAGTAACATTTAAAAAATGCATTGAGCATTTGGTATTTATTGAAAAATTCTTTTTTACAATTTTGTGATAATAACAATAAAATAATGTAGGTACGGGGGAACTGTGCGCATTGTGAAGGGGTAAGTGTGCGCGCGAAAAATTTATATTTATGCAAAAGTAACTGAAATCCAGAAGAAGACACATACCTCCACAGATGTGAGGAGTTGCTACTTAAAACTGAACGATGGTTTAGGTGTATTCTCTGCTCTAGATGGTTGCTTACATGCAACGGTTGTAACTAGGTGTGCGCGGTATCATATTTTCAATACCGGTTATCGATAACTTAAAAATATCGATGTTTATTGATACACCGTTATTATCGCTCTATCGTTAATATCGATAATATCGATATCCGAAATGGAAATTTTCAAAGAATTTTATTTTTGTTGTATCACCCATGTTTTTTTATAACAAATTATGCATATAGTATGCTCTAGAAATATTTTATTCCAACATATTTTCAATAGGTAATACCTAAAAAGAGAAATATTCTACTGCGCTAAGTTACCCCATACCCGCGTATAATACCCCGTATGTATATAATAAACTGTGAGCAAATAAAAATCAGATTAGAGTAGGCGGTGCAAAGAAAATGTATGTCTGTGATTAAATAAAAAGTCAATAAATTTGACAGTCCATGAATATATTACATTAATTAATTCAGTTAATCACAGACATACATTTTCTTTGCACCGCCTACTCTAATCTGATTTTTATTTGCTCACTTTTTATATAATATATAATAATAATAATATATAATATATAATATATAATAATACCCCGTATGTATGGGGTATCTGTGCGCAGGAACAATGTCATGAATTTTATTTTTTATTGTCCGTATTTTTTCCCTTTAAGATGTCTACGCTTTGAAATTTGTTCCGCAAATATCTGGAGCATTGTGTAAATAAAAATGGTGGCATTATCTTTATTATATTTTATATTCTGGGGGTCTGAAGTACCCCAGTCTCCCCTACACGCAACCTTAGAGCCATATTACTATGTAATTTTTTTTATGTAAAATTTGTTACGAAGTAAGTGAGAAGTGCCAGAATTCACTGTGGTAGCTTATCTCTCTCACTTTGTAACAAAATTGTTATCAAGTTTAGCAAGTGTAAAACAGCCTTTAGAGAATGTTTCTTTTCTTTCGCATTGCGATCTTAAGGAAGAAATGCTCCAAGAAAAAGTCGAGAAACATTTTTTTTTGTATTTTGAATAGTTTCGGATCATTTACTTTGATTTATGTACATTAAGTGAATTTTACAATTTTCTAGTTTCTTCAACTTGTAGATTACGACTTCCTAAGAGAACGAGGTGAAGAGATAATAGAAAAACACATATTTTCTGTGAATATTTTGCACATATTGCGGTGTTTATGAGCAGCAGGTAACGTTTTTTTAATTTTCATAAAGAAATAATTTTGTAAATAATAAAGTAAATTGAGAGTTATGTATTAAATGTGCTGTACGGGATTTGTTTGTGAAATTGTTGAATTCAAGTGTGTTTTTCGAATATATTAAGTTTATGTAAATATTTTTAGAAAATTTATAATAAATAAATTATTTGGAATTTTTGAAATGTAAATACGTAAGACTTAAGCTTAGAATTAAAGATTAGAATAATTAATTTAATAATATCAAGACGACCCGGATGTTAGAAGGAAACTGTAGGTAGTAAGTAGTTCGGAAATTGAATAAGTGAGGGCGCCATGTAGCTAGTTTAGGTGAAGGCACCGGCCCGAAAAACGGGGGGGGGGGTCAAGCACGCGATTCGGAAATTAATGTAAGTAAGGTATAATGGCGGTTTCGTGAGAAACCGACCAAATGTATAAACTTCGTCTCTTTAAAACTCCGAACTTCTTCATGATATAAATTTGTTTGTACCACTATTTAAAATTTGAATTAATAAATTGTCGTTTTCCGTTTTATTCTACGAAATATGTTCTTATTTATTCACCTACACACACACACACACACACACGCACACCCAGACACAGATCATTTTGAATGGGAAGGCTTGTGAGTGCCATCTACATCCAAAATTTATCACACTCTACGAGCAAGAATCAGTCTACGAGATACACTGTAAATTACATCATCGGAGCAGGAGCCGTCGCAAGGAAACGACGAAGTAAGAAAGCAAATAAGAATAACATTAAATAAATAAGATTTAGAAAAAAATTAACAAATTACCCTGAGAGAACAGAGCAATCAATGAATACACAAAAAAAATAAAACAAATACCCAAGCTGGGGCATAACACAGCATAAAATTGGCTTCACCAACGTGGGAAGAGAAAATTTGCAACAAAAGCTAAAATCTGGAAGGGTCCAGATAACATTGCAATATGCATTGTTGTAGGAAAGTGGCGAAGTATTGATTTTATTTTTTAAACTTCGCAACTTCGTTAATCAATAAATCATTCTCACGTCTGTCTATTAGTATTAGAATAAAGAACTGCGGAGTCATTATTAAAATTAATATGCTGTATATTTTGGAAAAATCTGATGTTATTTATAAATGTATATAGTCTTACAGTTATACTGACAATAAATGTATACAAAGCAATTCATTATTTTGAACTACTGGTTCTCGTTAATCGACTGATGGCTCCGAAAATACATCCAGATGATCATCCGATTTCAGTTTGTCGAACAATGCTATAATTGCCGTGAGCAAGCTCGCTTTCCTGCGTCTCTCAATTTAAAGCGGCGATGGTCGATTCTGTTGTAGGAATGTGTTATGCTCACGTCCTCGAAATAGCTTGGCTGCTTTTTGCTCATGTATACCAAAAGTCCTTCTTTGATGCATACTTATCTTCTGATGAACATCAACTTTCGCTTTAGAAAAATTACAAATTATTCATTTTTTAAAAATTATTGTTTAACCTGTGTCGTCAACTTGCAAATTCGGAAAATATTTTTAGAAGCCTTTAAATTAATAGAAAATCTTTACCAAATTCCTTTCTTAATTCATTTGAAATAACTCGTGTCTAAATAAAAACCTGGTCAAGTAGGCTATATTTAGGCTATGTATATGCAATGGATAAATTCTCGCGGACCCTACGGTAAGCCCTGCAAGAACTAATATTCGCCAAAATGGAAACCTTTCTGTGCCTGCCTAAATCAATCATTTTTCTCTACACGTTAGATAATAGTATTTTGATAGTAAGAAGACATGGACAAGCAAAACACAACACAAATTTTCTTTTTTATAATTAAAATATGAAAATTTGCAACAAATTCTTTTAAATCTTTTAATGGACATTTTAAATGCATACTATGTTTTCAAGTTCAGAAGAAAAGTATCAGACTTTAGATGACCAAAAAGATCTTAAAATTCCCTCTCTCTTTTTAGGGTTAAACTAAATATCTTTTTGCTTAATTGCTTTTAAAATAAAAAAATTAAGGAAAAACACTCGGGTCACAGAAACTGGATCATAAAAGAGGTGGAGATGAATTGGAGGAACCTTACAAAACAAAAATTGAAAAGTAAAGAGGTCAATAGGACCAAAGTACGAAGGAGACATAAAAATTTAAGATAAAACCTGTAATTACACAAAATTCGAAAGACAATTAGAATAACTGGATAATAATAATAAACACAATGTGAAACAAGATCTCAAGGACACAGATCAGGGAAAAAAGCAAAAGGAAGGGATATTAAAAAGAAACGTGATAACTAAATAAGGGAAAAAAATGCTTTCCAATGTCGAGAGTACTTGATAAATACCAAGTATTGATTCTAGAGTCTTCAAACAGTTATAAAGATAATTAGAAAGAAATTTATCAATGACTCATTATTGCCAAGACACTCTCTCTTTTCGGGTTTTTAAATAAGACCGAATTGCTAAACTATTGTAATCGTCTTTTTTGTTAATGGCTTTCAAGGAATTTATTTTTCAATTTTTAGTTTTAAAAAAAAACGAAAAACATCCACACCACAGAAACTAGTTCACAAAGGAGTGAAGAAGAATTGGAGTTACTTTATATAACCAAAATTGAAGACATAGATAACTAGAAAAGTTTGTTGAAAAAAATTGCTGGAAAGCGCCCAAATATCAAACAGTCGTTAATTGATAACTACTATCTTAGCTTCATTCGTGATAAAGTGGAATTTTGTTATTTGAACAAATAATATTTGCAACGTAAGTTTTCAAATTATCTTATTGGAGTTTCTTTTCAACATCCAACAATAGATTTATTTATTTCATGTGCCTGTTCCTCTTTCTTGGTATCTTCGTAACTAGGTGAGTGGTTCCGTCTGTATTATATCTTGATGGAACCACTCGCCTAGTTCATCACTTAACTACTTTCCCCAAGTTTTCAGGAAAATATTCTATATGAACGTGTAGCTTGACACTTGACAACTTTGTTATTGGTGTTCATTTTGTTATAAATAAAAATGAAGTTGGTTGTTTACTTTTTTCTTGAATAACTTGTTAACAAAGGCAAATTTAATGGTTCTGAGATTTCGGATTGTTTCAGCTTCTTGAATCGAATCCCATAGACGGGCGTTACTTTTTGAGACCGCCTCTGTATTTGTAAAACATCTTATATTCAAAATAGTTTAACTATTATTATGTCTTAATTAGTGAACAAGTAAAAAAGTTCATCTTCTACTCGTATATTGAGTTTACGTGACGATTTTTTGTGTTAAAATGTTTGTGGCTAATAAAAATAAGTTCAGTCTTTTATCAATTTGGAATTTGATCAATTTGTTTAGAATGTAGTAATATCTGATAACTGTAAACGTAGCTAGTGGTTATATGAACCCTCCAGATAACTTTTGTTACATTTGCGATGAGTTTCTCATTAAGAAACATGAAAGGAATATTAAGATTTTAACAGGAAGAGACTCCACATAAAGTTTGTAACGAGATTTGAGGAAGTAATCCAAAAGTAAAAAATGAATTTTAGCATTTAGTTTTAACGATAGGGAACCCACTTGACCAGGTTTTTATTTAGACGCTCGTTATGAGACAAACCTAAAATCACCTTCCAATATTGGAGGCGTGTATTGCTTTAACGAAGCATTTTCGGAGATACAATTTTATTTAAGAAAAGACAGGCAATTAAGTTTTAAATATTTGGAGCCCGTAAGAACGTCCCTCCAATTTCTTAATAAATGACCATGTAACTAAAATAAGCATTAATATTTTTCTTATTATAAAACGACGGAGAAGGAGAAATTATTAAACGCAAACATTTTTTTAGGCTGCCTAAAATTGTGCCTTCCTAATTCAGTCTTTTTAAGTGCCTAAAAATCCGGGCTTTAGTCATAAGAAATTGTTTTAACTTCGAGAACACTGAATTCTGATTTTATCTTTAGTCGATTAATCCTGAAACACTCCATATAAAACGACTTAAATGGTTATACCACCCGATAAATAACAACTATCTTACATGCGCAGCTAGACTCTCGTTTCACAAACCGCAACGTAATTTTATTATGTTGATGCAATTACAAAAATGAACAAAGTGAAGCCAAAAGTTTGTTATCTAGGAGTTAATAAGAAAATAAAACGTAAACAAATAATCTCGCTTTACAGGTCGCGTCAAAAGTTAATTATCAGTTTGCCTTAGTGTTACTTCCGACATCCTGCCAGCGTCAGGAATCCGACCTCAGATACTTAAGTTGCCCGAAGTCATTTGCAGAGAATATTTTAAGAGGGAAAATAACAGCATCTTTTACTTCAGGGTTTTCGAAGGTGTTCCAGCGGAAGTAGCAAATATTCACCATCACACTTATGTAGGTATATAACAACCTTGCTGAAATGTACTGCTCACCTCCTCGTCTTTATGGGGTTTAAACGAAAATAAAAGAAATAAATTAAAACAACTCGCATCTTGCCAAGACCTTTCCTCCATTAAAAAAAATTGCCTTACGTATTCACTTTGCTCCATTTATAAAACTTTATTTCATAATAAAGAATAAATACAATTTGGAAAGTATATGTGCGAATGCTATAGGTAACTGACACATTTCACAAATAGATTATTGCTTTGACATGTGTCATTTTCGTGAGTGGACCGTTTAGGTGCGTTGTATTTAACTTTCCAGACATACATACATATATCAGGTGTTCAATTGTAAAGTTTATCAAGTTATCAAGTAGCATTTGAATTGTGAAGCAGGTCTTGAATTAGATCAACATGAAATAGCATTTTAGGTTGTGTCACGTTAGGTTTTAAACATCTGATTCGTTCAAACGTCAATCAGTTTAGGAAGTCATCCGTTTTTTTTAAATTTTCTTTCAATAATAAATCAAAACCAACTCGATGAATTTTTAAAGAGAAGTTCAGACATGGACAAGTAAAGCTGAAATGTTTTATAGAATGTGTATTTTATCCTATTCTTTCGTTTTGGTTTTTAAATGTATTTTTATGTAATTTGAGATGTATGATATGTTCTTGCCATCTTAACAACACAATATTTTGAGTCCTTTAATGATGTAGGTACTTTATGAAACCCAAATTAGTTTCATAAAGTAGTCATTAAGCATCCACAATAGGAACAAAAATACGGACTATACTCGAAACCTTTGCGGTCCCTATTCGGTTCATGAATCGGCTTTTGTCCGCTTCTGGTTTAGATGTTTTTTTTTCTTTTAGAATGCGCAGCGGATGAATATTATTTACATATTCAGTGTTTTTAATTACACTACTCTTTACTAATTTTCCTTGCGAGTCACCCACAAATATCCCTATTTAGAAATATCCTGTTGCATTTATTTTAAAGCGCGCGAAATGCAATTTTTCCCGCGAAATGCATTGCAATCTGTTCAGTCACATTTACTGCGCCTAGATTCAATAAACTTCCACTGGTTTTCAGCTTTCTTTATGATATTCACAAATTTTAAGTACCACAAGCAAGTTCTGGCATGTGCTAGCCCCAAGCGCATTGATTTTGCAAGCGTCCTACAAGTGCTTACCCTTAAAGCTAAGAACATGTTTATTGTTAACGCTTACGACCAACCGGCGCGAAGAACGGCAATAAGCCACATTAAATTTCATCATATTTTCAAGTACATAATACTCAGAAAAAGAATTATTTTTCAATATTCTTGTGTTGCTTGTTTGTGCCGCTTGTAACAAATGTTCTCGTTCATACGAGGGAGATATGGATCTGACCTGGACTTTTTACATTTCTGATTGATAACAACGAACAATATTCAAATTTGCTTCGTAATAATCAAGACACTTATTTAGTTGATAAAAATACAGTTTAATTGACAATTGTATTAAACATGTTTGTAAACATGTACCCAGTTCTGTTGCACCGCGAATTATCATTAAGTTTTTATGTGATGAGGTTGAGAAACCTGGAAGGAATTCTACCGTTGATAAATCTAGAGTGCATAATTAAATCCCAGAAAGCAAATGGTGGAAATTCAAAACTATACCGTCAGCAAGCAACGTGATGGTTACGGTATTTTTTGGGATATTCAGGCTCCAATTTTAACAGATTTTTTAATTGAGCGAGATACTATAAATTCAGAGTTTAGGCCTCTTAGCAGGTACTTGGAACTCAAGAGATTTACGTCGAATGAGAAGCCGCGCAAAATTGGCTTTGCAAACAACCAAAAGAATTTTTCTCTGTTGGTATTTGCAAGTTGTCTGTTTGTTGGGATAAGGCCATTATTTTGAAAAATAAAATTTGTTTCATTAACTTTGTGTTATTATTGTGATCGCTGCCCAGTTCAAATCTATACTCCAATCGTACGTTGGTTCATTCGCTGATTTCTTTTGGTCTATGTTACTTGCCATTCTAACAAGAAACATCAAATTTATGTGCCTTTACCCGCGGCAATAATAGCTGATCACACAGAGCTTATTTCGAAGAAGATTTGTCGTAAAGTGTTATGTTATGAGAATTATGTTCGTTCGTGATGCGAGTGACGACGTAGATACGCGTGAAGAGATTGAATAATAATGAGCGGCATGAAAAATAACGTGAATATTGCGAGAAGCAAGAATATTAACGTGGAATATACAGAGTGAATAAAAAGTAAGGAACATCTATGATGGAGCCGTTATAAGTTAAAATATGAGTTCTAATTTTAAAAAGTCGTCTGAGATCAAGAAACAATTAAGAACGCTAATTTGTAGATAGAAATTAGCCATTTACAATATTATAATAACACCTCAATCATCCATGTTCCTTACACCTTTATTCATTCTGTAAATTAAACTATTCTGTTGAAGGGTGTCAGAGCGTGCAAACATCCAAACAAAATGTATTATGTGGATTAAGAATCTATTATTTATTATTATTAGTAACTAAATTAATATTAAATTGTAATCCCTAACAAAGGGGGTAAAGAAATAAAGGGTTGTTAATATGATACCTACGTGTTTTTCTTTTCTTGGTTTTAACTAGATAACATAAAAATACGCCCTCGTAGAATATAATTTTTTCCGAACGGTAACTCAGACACAGAGTAGGAAGTTGTCTCTGGAAATAAGAGTTTATGATCTTTTAACTCTAATATGTCACAGAGACCCACGTGAAAAATAATAAACGCACGCACCTCCACAATAAAGACAACGTTACAAAGGTCAGTATTACACCCCGACAGTTACGAGTTATGCATGCACTTAAACCGTATCATTTCTTAAAATTTTGCATGCTATCAGCTAATGATCTGAGGAAAAATGTTATAAAATTTTGTTCTCAATTTGTATCAAGATTTATTAGAAAGGTTAAATTAGAGAAAGCTAAAAATCGCGTTACATATCAAAAGATATAACGTTTTATTTATTTTTGTTTTCTAAAATTTGTTTTACCGACAGGTGAAATTAATATAACACCTCGTGTAATAGTACAAAGATATATAAACAGTATGTCTTTAACACATATCTGAAATATTCTCGAACATAACGAATACGAAGCGGAGTAAAAGAAACGCTTATTTTTTTCTCAAACGCCTTACGTACACTTTGGGAATGTGGATCGGCGTTGAAAATTCCTAATTAATGAAAACACTCTTTGAAAGCGAGCGCGAAATATATACATACTTGACGTTTCGCAATTTGCTTGTCTGCTTTTCACTTTTGATAGATCTGCGAAACGTCATGTGTGTTATATGTATTTCATGTTCGCTTCCGAAGAATGTTTAAATTATTTGGAAATACATTAAGTAGCTTAAGAAATATGTTAGTTCGTCCAAAAATAATTGATGAAAAAAACGAATAGGCCATTTGACTCTTCTCTCGAATTAGGACGATGAATGATCATTTAATTGAGGACAAACTCGTTTCTTCACTTCGTACTTCATATCACGCTACTATTGGTGGTATCTACATGTATATTAAAATTATTACTTGAAGAAATTAACAAATAGTAATCAAAACAGCTTCGCTTATCCGAATTCTGGGTCGATTATCTCATATCTGTAAGAACCGTAAGATCTGTATGCCTATAACTCAGTTATTAAAAGTGAAAGTATGATACGATTTCTTGTAAGTCTCCAAGATAATATCGCAGAGACTTCCGAGTAATCCTAAAGACCTAGGAGAAATGATATATTCCAGAGAACTTCAAAATTCCATATTTTAATAAATGAGCTACAGGCTTACAGATGTTACTGTCCTTACAGATATTAGCAGAATCGACTGATATTGTCATAAATAAAGCAATAACTTAGAGATGTGAAGCGTGGTTTACGAACACTAAGGAAGTGAAAAAATTGTAGAAGAAATGAAACTATATTCGATAAGAAAAGAGAAGGCGAAAGAAAGGATGGAAACGGAAGAACAACGAGGAATATGGAGAAACTACGGACACTCTAGTAGAAGAGAAGCAAAAAAAATCTAAAACTTGTGTTAATTAGTAGATAGGATCGTCCAAGAACTAATCAGGTGCAAGCAATCCCGCAGGGATCAGTCCTAGGGCCGACCTTATGGAATGTCTTATACAATAAAGTATTGGAATTAGATGTCGGCACCGGTCGACTGTCATCGCCTATGCCGACCATCTTGCGGTAGTGGTCCGGGCCAAAACTAGAGAGAGCCGCGTATGACATTGAGAAGATGATTTAATTTATGTGCCAATTTATTGTTCGTCTTATAAGACGAAATTAAATATAAATATATAAATAAATACATAAATTAAATTAACGGATTTTCCTACTAAGATTGAGAAGATGAGCCGAACCCTGGAGAGCATGGGACTAGCACTCGCAGGGGAGAAGACCGAAATGGCCATACTGGCGGGAAAGATCAACCTGACAAGGGTGGTCCTCAGAATAGGGGAGGACGAGATTTCAACGGGTAAGCAGATCAGTTATTTGGACGTTTACCTGGATAGGGAGTTAAAAATGACCGCACATGTCAAAGAAGTGGCAGTCAAGGCTAGAAAGGTGTACACGGCTCTGGCGAGACTGATGCCAAACGTGGGCGGACACGGTGCGAAGAAAAGGAAATTACTGGCAACGGTGGTTTCCTCAATCATATTATATGCAGCACCCATTTGGGAAGGAGCAATGAGGTATAGATACCACGAGCTCATGCTCGAGAGAGAAACCAGGCTGGCCGGCATAAGGGGGCATGGCGTCTGGCGACCGAGGCCGTCCTGGTAATAGCAGAGACCCCCCCTCCCACAGTAAACTGCAGATGGCAGAACGGACGAGAATATATAGAGAGGGGCACCAGGCGAGGGCCTTGGCCAGAAAACAGCTCTACGAGGAGTGGCACTTTTGATGGGACAGATACGAGGGCTGGGCCAAAGTGTTCATCAAAAATGTAGAGACCTGGTGCACGCGACCTGAGGGGGAAGTCGATTACCATATTACGCAGGCGCTGACAGGACACGGCTCCTTTCAGTACCTGAAGGATATGAGGAAAAGGGAGACCGCAGTTTGCTGGTACTGCGAGGAAGAAGAGGACACCCCGGAGCACACGATGTTCGTATGCCCTAGGTGGAATGCGATCCGCATGTCGGTAGAAACCGAGATAGGAGTAGAAATAAATAAAATTAATGTAGCCATGCTAATGGGGATGGCAAGACATGGACAGTGGTAACAAACATGCTACGGTCCATTATGTTGACGAAATGTAAAGATGAGAGAGGGATAGGAGGCAGGCTGTGAGAGAGCAGACGAATAAAGGAAGGAGGATAAAGATGGTAGAAGAGGAGGAAGAAGAGAGAAGAGGATATGGTTGAGGACAGAAGAGGGAGAAGAGGAGCATAGAAGAGGAGGATAGGAAGAAGAAGAGAAGAATAGAAGAGGAGGATAGGAAGAAGAAAAGGAGGATAGAAGAGACGACATGCGTAGGGGAAGAAATTCTGAGAAGCGGTACCCCCTGCGCAGAGTGGCGAAAGAGGAAAGGAGTTTAGTTGGCAGGCGCCCTTGCAGAAAGGCAGGGGTGAATCCAACGCGCCTCCGGGGTTGATATATCCGGAGGAGTCTTTTGAAGATTCTCTAAGCCTCTAATTTTTTTAATAACCATTTGCATTTATAAAAAAAATTAAATACTCGTATAATACGTTGCGTACCAAAAGTTTGTTTCACAAATTTAGATAAAAGTTTCGTAAACAATTTAATTTGCACTATAAATTGCATTTATTTATTTTAATCTTATTTTTAAAAGAGATTGCTACCGCTACGTGTTATTTCTCGAGAAAATTAGATGTTTGTGTTCCGTTCGGCGCGGACAATAAATTTCATTCATTCATCACGATGCTTAATCTAACGAGGAACACTATCCAGGGATTCCTTTTTGATTCCAAAGAAACTTTGCAAGATAAAAGATGATGTGATAAGTAATATTGGAAAATAAAATAGAAAGTTCGTTTAAGGGATGATTCATTGAACAGAGTTTTTCCAATAAATAAATAGTAAATATATCGAGTAAAATATATTAAAACATGCACGGAATAGAATATATTCAACGCAAAATTTATTTTACAAATAATGAAATTTAAGGTTAAATAAGTTATTCTTAATACTAATAATAATGATTCGTTTCAAATCATATAATTTTATAATTTAATAAATAAATTGGTTCAGCTAGTGTAATGTAAATTTGATTTCTCAAAAGAGAACAAATCAAATTAAAATACCGTTTTTATTATGAGTAGCACAGAAGTAGTTAAACGAAAATCATTTCTTATGCGGTCATATATTTTTATATTTCAGAAAAACAACTCTAAAATTTAAAAGGGCAAAAATGTTAAAATAACTGCCTCCCCCTCTTGAATCATTGAGGGTAAAGCTGATAAAGTAAACAACAACACACAAAATATATCAAGTCAACTGTGTCTCAATTATCTGTTTACAAAATTCACGAACTTTATATAAATTTAAACTTTTTAGTTCCTGCGAACTAATTTTGAGTGATGCTATTGACATAGATTTTTAATGAACGGAGGATGTAGGTAATTAAGAATTTATGTGAGCATCGAAACTTAATAATTAAAAATTTATTCACGACCGGGAATAGACCGCAGTTTCTATGGTGACAGAAAAAACATATTTACTCCCAAGGGAGTTTTCATTATATTGTCACTTACATTTAACGTAGTTTTTGAAGGCAGTAAATTTAACATCTCTTTACTCGTTGTGTTCAGCATTTCTTGCAGTACTTGTTTTTCCATATTCATTAATGTTTCTATCAAGTAATACATTTAAATTCTTTTTAAACGTACAAATTTGTGTTGTCAAATAATGAATGTCACCGACCACAATTTTTCGAAGTTATACTACACTATACTAATTAATATACTATTTATACTTAATCTTAGATACATTTTGAATGATACTAAAGTGTGTGTGCATTAGATATAACTCTTCTGGGCACATTTATGAGGCTCATAAATTATATGTGAAGATAGGTACAATATACAGGGTAATTCACGGAAAGCTTTCATTAAAAGTTTGAACAGTTTCCAATTATTCTTTTAATTTGCACATGTCCATAGGGAAGTTAAAGTTAAAATATTTTAATATAGTTGGACTTCCGGTTATAATAGACATGGGAAGTCATTTCAACTCCGCTGTTTTAAATGCAATGCTGTATTTTTAATGCAGATTTATTATTCAAAACAAAGATACTTCAAGTTTCTTAAATACTTATAGGATGTTTAAAATATGACGGTAATATAAACTCATTTGACGGCTTTATCAAGAGTTAATCTTGAAAGTCTTTTAATTAGGTAAAGCTTTTTACTCACGGAAGTACACATACGTCATTATGTGCAAACAATGAAGTTTCGGCCGGCCGAATGGATTTTGAAGGTCCTTGGGGTGTACGGTTGTCCGGAGTGCCGGACCACATCATGAGTAGGGATTTCTGTTTGGCTACATTATGTGTCAATATTTATCATCGTCGCTGACCAATTCATCCTTAATTTTTCTGTGACTTTCAAGTCTTATCATTTCTGTCACGTCACGAAACGTCCTCTGTAAAAACACCATTTTCGTTCATTACATCTGGTAATTCAAAATACCGCTGCTATTGATACTCTTTCAGTTTTTTTTTTTTTTTTAGATAAGTGCTAATGTAAAAAGCATATTATGGTTAAGTGGCGCCTGTTATTGAAAAAAGTAGCCCCTACACGAAGAACAAATGCCTTTTATCTGGATAACTAATTTATTGTTAGAATGAGTCCATTAATTAGTGAACATTTTTGTGTTTTTACAAAATTTGACACTTTTGTTATGATGTAGTCAAAAAATAGAAAAATACAAAAGGTATGCTTTCTTGCAAATTTAGAATTTTCATTCACTAAGCTGTACACAGGAAAGCAAACACTGTTACATGAACACTAAAGTGCAAAGTGTATTCTTAAACACGGCAGCAATTCTTTGGATCAGGAAAATACATATTGCTCAAATAATCAGGAACAATGCAGAAAAGTTGAAGAGATTGAAAGTAGTTCAAATTTTTACGTCGAATCTTTACCTATATTTGGGAAAATTGTGACCATATTGAACATTTCTTGTAAATCTATTAAGGTTTTTGCTTTTCAAAAATAAAATTAACTTTGCATCACTGTTTCTTCGTAAAGAGCTCATTTTTGAAAAAGTGTGCTGTTGCGTCTTAGGTTTTTCTATTTTGTAACTAAACTGCAACAAATATCAAAAGTGACAAAGTTATAAAGAAGATTATTATAGAAAATCTCACTCTGAAAATAAATTAGTTATGCACGTAGTCAGCATTTGTTTGTCGTGTACAATAATTATACTCCTTTTTTCAAGGAAAAATGTTTAGATCTGATAATCCAAGTAAAATGGCTTGGAACATTATCAATAGGCTAACAAAAGGAAATGCAAACAAAAACAAAACTAAAACAGACTACATTATAGTTAGTAACGAAAATCGCATTGATTAGAGTCGCAAACATATTTGCGGAGTATTTTCTAAATGCTCCATACAAATTAATCAAAAAGGTACCCCAAACGAAATCTAACACTGAAACAGGGTAATATAGAACATAATATATAACAAATGTGTTTTCTTAACCCCTGTTAATGAAAGAAAACTGGAGGAAATCTGTATCAAGAAATTAAAAAAATAAATGGTCATCAGGTCCTGATAATATTCCCCCAGTCGTGCTAAAAAAAAATTTACCTGCCATAATACATCCTCTTACATATTTAATTAATCTGTCATTTCAAACAGCTCATTTCCAGATATTCTAAAGATCAGTAAGGTTCTTCCTGTGCATAAAAAGGGCAATCCACAAAGTTTCGACAATTATAGACCAATTTCAATCTCATCAATTTTTTCAAAAATCTTTGATGCCCCAGCTTTTTAAGCAGAGCTTAAATTTAAGTTATGTTTAGAATGTGACGTTTATATTTGGTCAGTATAATGTCAAATACATTTAAACTCCAACTTAAGTATCAATTACAATGTGACTAACATTTTGTTAAATCTATAAATAATGTCTTAGTCTAAATACCACTTAAATTTAAGCTCTGCTTAAAAAGTTGGTGCAACCGGGCATGAGTATGCCTTTTTAGATCGACTTTTACAATTCCTGTCAAAACACCAAATAAAATCAATGAATGTCAACATGGGTTTTTGCCTAATAAATCTACGAACCCAGCAATTATACATGCGTGGTATGAAACAATAGTGGGCTACATGGAAGCAGGCAAGCGCCCTGTTGGAATCTTTTGCGATCTCAGCAAGGCATTTGACTGCGTCAATCATACGATCTTGATTTAAAAAATTAAACAGGCAAGGTATTAGAGGCATTGGTAATTTCTGAATCCGTAGTTTTTTCAGCAATCGAAAGCAATTTGTCGAGGTGGCCGGTTGTAATGGAACCGATATATTGACTGCCTACTCTGATGTCAAGATGACCAACATAGGTATCCCGCAGGGGTCGATACTAGGTCCTTCATTGTTTCTGATTTACGTTAATGATATAACTGTTTTGTTGTCAGAGGGTATTAATCTGACCATGTATGCGGATGATACTACGGCTGTTGTGTCAGATTTATCCCAAGAAAATTTAGAGACAAAATGTAATCTATTTCTAACAGATTTACACGACTGGTTTGCCAATCATGACTTACATTTTAACACGAGCAAGACTCAAGGTATAATTTTTCATAATATTCAAAGACCTTATAATATCCCTAATCTAAAAATGTTAAATTCTAATGTGCCTAATGTAACTTCAACTAAATTCTTAGGATTACAAATAGAAAAATTGAAAAAATCACTGTAAGTTGATTATGTCCAACTTAAATTCTGTCGCCTTCTTATTTAGAAACCTAAGGCGCATACTAAATCTGCCGTAGATGTTAAGCTTGTACCACGCACAGGTCGATTCACGATTAACGTATGGCGTCTGTTTTTGGGGCACTTCGACACATAGTATGAAAGTTTTTTTTATTACAAAAGAAAATAATACGAATTATGGCTGGTGTCAGCAGACGACACTCTTGCAGAATGCTATTTAAAAACCTAAAAGTGTCAACTCTGTATTTTATTCTTGAAACTTGTCTTTATATTTTTAATAAACCAAAATTCCTTTTACATAAAGCTATTCATGAATTCAATACTAGAAATAAAGACAAATTTCATATACCCAGTATAAAGCACAGGGTAGCGTCTGCTGCTCCCAGCCATATTGGTCTCAAATTCTTTAATAAATTACCAGGTAATATAAAAAATTCTTTAAACGAAAAACTCTTTAAGCACTGCCTTAAATCCATGCTAATTGAAGTTTGCCCATAGTCAGTGGAAGAATTTCTGATGAAGTTGTAATTTAGTTCTAAGTAGTTTTTAAATAGATTTTGACCACATCATTTTCTGTATGTTAAATGGATGCAATAAATTATTATTATTATCTTTTTCCAAAAAAGATTTTTCTATTTTGTTACCAAAATTGTAACACGTATCAAAAGTTGCAAAGACGCAAGAAATTTAACCAATGAAAAAAAAAATTTATACATGTAGTAGGCATTTATTTTTCTATACAGCCTATTATAATGCAACTGTTTTCAATAAAAAAAATGCTACAGCCTCTTAAATTTTTCTATTTTGTGAGTAAATCGTAAGAAATATCAAAAATGACAAAGATTAAAAAATGTTTCCTAACGAACGCTCCTTTTTAAAAATTAACGTTATCTTCCTAATCTCAAAAAAGTTATTGCAGTATTTGTAGGTGGCAACGCTGCTTCTCACACTAGCGATCCAATGTAAATTACTCAAACCATCTGAAAAAGTGACATACTGTACCATTGATCCTCGCACCAAATATCATTCAAATTAATTAATAATTAAGCGTTCCTTTTTCATAAAAAAAAATAACTCTTTTTCAATAACTTTGAAGCATAATCTGACTTAACAAAGCACTTTTGGATATATAAGTTGAGATAAATCATCATCATTGATCCCATGGTTAGGCCATGTTCATGGAATTTAGCGACATGCTGCATAACTAAAAAAAAAATACATATTTTACAGACAATTTGAAAGTACTCGTATTACTCGTAGACTGAAATGTCTGAAGTAGAAAAATAAATCGGCTGAAGTGTGCCACTTCCAAGCACATACGTATGTATTGTATATGATACGTTGAGTGCCCTATAAATATGATTCACAATTTAAGTTTCCTGTATTCGTCCTTATAAAACTGAAATCAAGTATAAAATTATGTAATTTTGGCAATCAAATGTAGCTTTTACTGTCATATATATAAACTAAACGCCTTTTACATAAAATAGGAAAACAAAAGGATAAATTAATAAATCATTTATCATTTAAACAAATGTAAGAGATATTTGAATAATAACGCAGTGTAACACCTCAAACTTTCAAAAGCACTAGGTGATATAAAAAAGCATATTTTTTCGTGTAAACTAACTTAAGCTGCTGTATATGGCACTGGAAAAAAATTGATTAGGCACTTAAACAACATGACACAAGTTTGTATATTAAAAACGAACAAGTTTCGTTATGTTTTATTTCTGTTCATTAATAGCTTAATTGATTATTTTTATTTATTAACGATTTCCAACCGCGGCAATTATATAGACATTGTATTCTGAAAATTTCATCAAATTATCTTGGATTGTATTAAAAAAACACACAAAAGAAAATTCTTATCTCGGCGACGCCGACGCTAACAAAGACCAAATGTCACAGAATCTATTTTTTTATATTGCAATTTTTTCACGTCTTCGAAAGGAACAACTGCCTGAAATTTTCGTATAACAAAAATAATGTTATTTTCACCAAGAAAAAAGTTAGAAATTTCTAGGTGCTAGCGAAAGCTTTTGTGTTTTAATTAATGTGAACTAAAATTACATTTTTTGTCCTTGAATCTGAAGCGAAAAATTTATTTTTTCGGTATATTCAAAATAAATGAAGCCACTATTAAAACGCAATAAAGTTCGCTGGCAAATACATAAAACTGATATAAATATGTAATTTTATTAACGGGATTGACTAGGCTTTGTGTACGCTATTGTCAGCGATATTTAAAATTAAAATCCAGTATAACTTTTAATCACTTCCTATTAAAACTTCGTTTGATGTTCTACTCTTAAAATTGCTATTTAAAAAAATCAATTTAAATTTTTGACTATAACTTTCGTATTGATTGGTTTTATCACTTTGATATGAGATGGTACTTAATAAAAAAAATATTAATTAAAATAAAACGTCGCATCAATTTATTCATTATTACTTGAAGTTCTTTCTTATATTAATTTTTAAGAAAATCTCGAATTATCAAACAAAGTTTAGAGAAAACTAACTTTCTATCTTAACGATCTTAAAATATTTAAACATTTACCTTGTCTTTGTGTAAATGCAGATGCAAACAGAACTTCAGAAAAAGTTCAACTTTGAAAAGAAATGTTCACTCGGAGTACACTCTGTTGCGCGTATTCAAGAACTCTTAAAAAAAAAAATTAAAGTCTCTCTTCTGTAACTGAATGAAAAATTTTTAATGGCGCACGATTTTACGCATGTGTTTTTCAAATAATTAAATGAGTTTTTCGGCGTGCGATTTTCACCGATATATGCGACGACAGGTGATTCGCGGTCAAACGGTGTCCGCGTGTGACTATGCTTTAAAGCTTGAAAGCTTCCGTGACACGAACCCTCTCGTCCGGGACGCCGCCGCCGGCGCATCCTCTGTGCAGTGACTAAATCGTATTATGATTCCTGAATTGTCAACTTTCTCAGCAATATCTTTAAATGTTTTCAGAAAAAGCTAACTTTTTCCTCAACTCTAATATTTACATTTACATTTGAAAACTGACGCCACTTTCAAGTACTTTGAGTGCTTTATGACTTTTAAATCAGTTCTGCCTGTGATTGCCTAACATAAACTTTATAATAGGAATTCGTATTTGGAAAGAAGAATATTATTATTCAATTCTTCTGTTTATATTCAAAAATAATTAATTTGTTGAAGATATAAAATTAAAATTTCAATTATACAGTATGATTCAAAAGAACCGCACCATAACTTAGGCAATCTTTAGAATCATTAGCAGAACTAGACGTTGTTGAGAAGTTGGTAAATATGGTAAAATTGTCTTTGAAACAATCTGAGGTTACGATGGATTACGTCAAGGAGGACCCATTATCTACAATTCTATTTAACTTTGTATTAGAAAAAGTAATTAGGGATGCCAATATCCCCATAGAAACGGACTAGTTTTCCGTAAGCTTGTTCCGAAGAAAAAGAGAACTAGAAGAAGTACTAAAGAGACCAGTAAAAAAAAAACTGGGTAACTAGCAAAGATGGAAAAAGTAGAATGTTTTAAGTAATTGGGGGCAATAATACCACGAACCCTACACGTCAAGAGATAGCAAAACTGATGTCTGGAAATAGATGCATATTTTAAAAAGCCTTTAAGCTCAAAAAATCTAAAAGTACATATTTATAAATTAGTAATCCATCCTACAGTGACGTTTGCGGGCGATGGTATGGATTTTGAGACAAGCAGATATAAAGTCTTTCGAAGTGTGGAAAAGAAAAGACCTTGGAAAAATATTTGGGGGCAAAAGATATGGGATAGAAAAACAAATCAAGAAATTAGAGAACTATTTAAGGAAATAGGTATATTAGGAATAATAAAGGACCCAAAAGGATTCCGACAGATGGGTCGTACAATGAGGTGCCGAATGGGAGGGAACTAAAACAAATATTACAGAGTAGGTATTATTGGTAGAAGAAATGGAATAGGAAGACCAATGGGCAAGTGGAGAAATGAGGAAATGTAGAAAGACTGAACGTTACTAACTGGAAGAAGAAAGCAGAAGGTAAAAAATAATGGAAGCAATGAGGTCTGTATTGTTCACTTACTGTACTATATTTACAATTAATAATTTAGAATATTTATAAGTAAAAGTTGCAATCAAATGAATAAAATAACTTATATTTTTTAGAAGCCCATAAATTTGTGTTATTACGTCATTATCGTCTATTTTATGGAATAAACGACAAGTTATCTAATCTACTCGTGTATAAAAAAATACTCCCTAGTGTATTATGACTTTTACTGTTAAAAACTGTTTATTCTGAAAGTATTTCATAACAGATGCTAAGAAAACATATACATAATTGCTTAAATTGAATGATTAACAATCTAGCATTTTTCAAAAACATAATTAACTTCCGAACTAATTTCCACTTGTAAATCGAATCCTTTTCATGAGACCGCGTTCGTGCCTAAGGATTATTAGTATCAGTTAGAATTCCAATATACAACATGATATGAGCGCTTCAGGGGTAGACAGCTGAAAACTTCAGGGAATTCGATGACTGCTTATTCTGTGAAAGAGAAATGCGCTTAAATTGACAGTATCTCGAGCTGAAATTTTATAAGAAAAGTTATATTCACTCTGAACATTAACAAGCAAAACAAAAGAAACGGTAAAATGCCTTTATAAATAGCAAAGAAAACTGAATCTACGAATTTGAGTAAGTTGTGGTAGTTCCACGTTAACTTGTCGCATAAATAAAAAGTTTGTACGGCTGTGAAATTTATGAAAGGTTTAATTAAGAACGCAGAACCTTTTTAACTGAAAGTTATTTTTAAAATACTAATGCTGGGTTTCATAAAAATCGATTAAATTTAATCATTGATTAAGAATAATCATTCCTATACCTTCAGCACGTGTAACCATAGCAACGTTTACTTTTAACGCTTGATTAAATTTAAGTAACGTTTGTGAAATCCACCATAAGAATGTATTGACGAACACATCTAATTATTGTTAATTAGCACGTGTCATGAATAAACTAAACTAAATTAAACTAAATAACAGAATGATAAATGAAAATAGTCAAAAGTGCGGAATTCACTAATTTTTGTTTGGCTTAGGTGAAAAAAAAAATAATTGATTTAAAGTTTTAGTTATTTGCCCGCAATGTACGTTCGATGATTTTAAAGGGGGCGCGAGAGAAAGAAAGTAAAATGGAACAGTGGAGAATCGAATGTTATTTCAACATCTAACTCAATTTAATCTGCTCCATAACAAGGTTTATGTGAAGTGTGAATTCACATCGAGGATTGGACATTAAAATTTTGTCCAAAAAAAAAAATAATGTACTGTGTATTTCGTCGCTGAACAAAAGTAATATACACGATAAAATTCAACCATATCTAAAAATCGGTAGGCGCGGTTAAGGCTTTATTTTCCTAACACCGGAGCCTAAAAAAAAAATTAAACGTAAATGCATAGTAGCTTAAATTATACTAAGATTATATACAGGGCGAATGACAATTGTTCCGACAAAAACAAAAAACGCATAAGAGAATCGATGTTACAGGTTACGAGGAAAATGTTTAGAAAATATTTTTGAACAGTTTGTAATTAATTAAAAAAATACCTCAAAATGAAGCTGCGGCACTGCTTACGAAATACCACGTTCCATAAATGCGACAGTATAATGGGACCATAAAGTTTTTTATTGACTACTCGCTTGCACACAATGCGATCTTGACACATATCTCAATTCATTTTATTACACGTTTAACAGCTGGGAACGGAAGTGTGAGTTGTTTCTTTTACGCGACGTAATTATATGTCATTTCTAAAATAACTGGAATTGGTAAGAAATAAGTGTAACAAATTCGCAAATAATTGTTTGTTAATTCTTCAAATCAGATATCAAATTACGTTACGAGTTGAAGTACTTCGCTTTAGTCTGCTTTGTTTCAAATAAGCACTTGTAAAGTTAAAATTATGAAGGGTTCACTTGCGACAGACCACCCGCGAGTTGTATCTGATAAGCTAATGGGGGGGTTGCTTAATGCATGCAGAGCATCTTGAATAGGCGTGATTTTAGAACTAAAAGCAGCGATTACCATTGGTCGAGGTGATTTCAAAATTTATCTTACGAAGTCCGTGGGGTGTATTTAATTCTTACTTGGAAAGGACGAAGCGCGAAAAACAGATAGAAACGTTCGAATCTCGCTAATTAATTTTGACTTAGCGATTTTCTTTTAGTGCTTGCAGTTATTTACTCATTTTCTAGATAAATCATTTATTTCGGTACGGTTAAAATACAGTGTGTTAAGAAAGGGCAATTAAAACAAACACGTGCGCGTCGCGACGCGGGTGTTTTAAATTAAAGTGTGCGAAGTGCGTGATTGTTACACGGAATACGCGGTTAGGTAATTTACATTTATTTGTATTTCTTCGTCACACATTTGGTGGTATCAATTGAGTAAGAATAATTTAATTCGCATTAATTAGTGTCTAAAGAGTTCTGTATTACCATTGAATTTAGATAATTTTAACAAACTATTTTATTTACATTTTAATCGAGTATTAACTCCACTAGTGACATTCACCTTAGTAAAATTTGTTGGTCATTGTTTCTTTAATTATTAGGCCAGTTCTGTGCTTTACCCAACCAGCAGCAAGTAACTCAATTCCTCAAATCTATCTGGAAAATTCCAACACAGTGTACTCTTAGAAAATAATTCGACCTTTGGGGATATTCTCAGGCAAGTTGGAAATACGCTAACTGTTGTTTTCGATTTGTACAGGGAAACCGCCAACTTGAATCACTGGTTTCTGCCGCTGAAACCAAGTGCGCCAGCACAATCTAAAACCCAGATATCAAGGTCAATTAATTGCCCGTTACGAATTTCGTAATTACGAGGTCGAACAATTTTAACCACCTATTCATAGCCATCTTCTTAACAAAGTTTCTTCACACCCTGTATGTGTGTGGACCAAGTTGTGATCTTTGCCGTAAGATTTGCAGGTTAATTAGAAGCGATTTGCCGAGAGACTGAAAGACCGTAACCACCCAGAGTGGAGTGTCGAAAACAGTCATTTGGCAATAATTAATTAGATGGGTTTAGCCGACGAAAAACGACGAAGAGAGGGATTTGAAAAAAGGCTGTACATAGTACCACCCTCTCAAGGCGATTGGACGTAGCGAGAGAAGATCCTACCCATTCGACCTTAATTAATTAGTTTAGCTAGGGTTTCCCATCACCTCCAAAGGAGTCCCTGAAAACTGGTGATTGCTATTGATTGTCCTGCAAATTGATCGCCGATGGCGGCATTTTGTATCACATACTTCTCCAGAACATCTGATTAATTAATTACATTAATTAAGTACACTGTAGACCCACTGTGTCACTGTGCGTTGGTTGATTGAACAAAACGAGTCTTAGAGTACGATCTGAAGTGACAAACACTAGTACCAAGACCAAATCTAAGTTGAACTTAAATTAATCGTCAATCTAATCAAGGAGCAGAGCTCTCCAACAACTATTTGTGTCTGTACGAAACCACCAGCTGTGTGATTTGCAAGCAGTTAGGCCGCGCCGATATTCGAAAGTGAAATCTGTTAAGCGAGTTCTACTGTACTTCTGAAATTTTGGTTTCTGTGTATTGATTTCAAACGCAAGGTTTTTACGCTCGTCATATCAGATCCCGCAGTGGCTGGTACAAGGAGTTTTTACCTTTTTTTTTTTTGAAATAAATAATCAATTAAATCTAACTTCGTATTTTATTTAACGTAATTAGTTCCTTTGTTCTTTCGACTTATTTACCGACGCACCAAAAAGAACCAGGTTACCACAACGTAGGTCCAGATTCACAGCGGTCACGAGATTATAATTATTATCAATATTATTATGGTAAAGTTTATCGCTGATTCCGAAGGGTCGTTCGACCGAAACAGAATATAGGCCAGTAGACTAATCTTTGGCGCCTGCGATAGGTTCTAGGTACTTAGCAGGTAGTCGACCTTCCAGAAGGGACGGTATAGGAATGCATGACCAATTGTCGTAGTAAAGTTGGAATTTCGCAGGTAAATATTGTCGGTCCAGTTATTTAATTTGGCAATAAATTTAATTTGTTTTGTTTGGGGCAGTGTTATTAGTTGTCCGTTAAAGGTCAACAAGCCGGGATTTTAGTCGGACGCATTACAGATATAAGTGAACAAATCAATTGAAATCAAGATTTTACTGACATTCTTTTTATATGGTACTTCTGAGTTCACATGACTGCCGGTATCGGTTCGATTTCCACTTGGTACATGTGAGTACTATGTAGAAGATTAAGTTCTGCTCATGTATTTGAATACTGTTTGAATTCAAATCGAAATGAGTTTTCTGCTGCCTTTGCAAGGTGAATGCTGCCTCTAATTAGTAGGCCGCAGCCCAAGCCGGCAAAATTGATAGCCAGCCAAACACTTTCTGAGAGGCTTTTCAAGCTTGAGTAATTAACATTAACATTAACTTTAAAATGCTACGTAATTCAACTATGTTTTGGACAAAAAAATTCTTCTTCTTTCACATATACTGACGATCTTGGTCATCTTCTACAGCGAATATTTGAAACGTGTGCGATTTTAAAGCTTGTTCGCAGAAAAATATAATATGATTGCTACGCTCTCATGACCCCTAAAAATTAGAGGGTTGCTGTGATTGTTTGGGGAGAGCATTGGCTAGCAAACAGCGGAAGTACCTTAAGGGTGACATAGTAAATGTGCATACCCTTTCGTAACCCTTATTATACCTCCTTAACAGCAGGCAAGGTTAATAGTTCTCCGTGACTCTTGGAGCGAACAACCTCTGTAACCACCGCAACTATCATCACCAAATTGTAATAATTATTTCCCGTCTGATTCGCTGCATGTGGTTTTATTACTCCTGCTTGCTGAAGTCAGCGAATGGCTTCTCTTTCTCCTTCACACATACAATTTAATCAGCAAAACATGATATTCAATTAAATCAACCTGCTGTAGCATAATTGATGATATTCTGTTGCGTTAAAACTTGTCCGGAGAAAATTATGATGCTTCATATAAACTAGAACAATGTTACTTATAAGGATACAGTCGATTTGAATTTCATGCAAGAATATTACCTAGTATATAATCTTTCAAAATAATTTTAAATTAAAAAAAATCGCTTTAAGGAATATGCCTTAATACATTTTTTATTAGTGAAAGATTAATAAGATTAGACTTTAGATTGGTACGAGACGAATAACGGAAGGTATATTGGAATACGAATTCTTTTATAGGTACTTCTAATAAAAATACTTTGCGTGATCTGATCCCTCTCGCTGATTAACCGACGTAATGAACAATTCGTCTTGTCATTTAAATGATAATTTCATAGCAACGATCCAATGAGCACAAAACATATGAGGGTTCATTATAATACTCATTTACTTCTGTGGAAATTGGATTTTTCCAATTTTCAAAACTGAAACACTCGTCATTTTCTCAATTTATTTATGAGATATCTAAATATGCAAATGCCTAATTTATTACGGCTTCTGAGAATATGGAACGAAGCGTATGCTTTAAATACAACTATTCAAAAGAACCACATCTTATAACTCGTGTCTAAATAAAAACCTGGTCAAGTAGGCTACATTTAGTAATTCTGCCATGTAAATTCAATGGATAAATTCTCGATCACAACCCACTTGACCAGGTTTTTATTTAGACACTTGTTACTAATGTTGATGTGATGATGAACTGATGAGGGATGTTCAACTGCTAAATGAAACTCCTCTCGCCAGATATACTTTTACAATCTACATTACATTTGATTAGTTTGATTGAAAAAGCAGACGTTTAATTTGGATCTATTTGACGGGGGCATTTAATTATAAATAAAATTATAAGTCGATACGAAGGAAAAATTATTTATTATCAATATAATGACTATACCTTGAGTAAAGTTATAAATCTTGAAAAGAAGAGAAAATGCGAAATCGCTGCAAGACGCAAAATACGTACAAGCATTACCACAAACATGTGTGCCTGTCTGGTACCGGTTTAAGATTAGGGCAAGGCGAGATCATAAAAATAGCTGCTGACCCCACATATCACATATCTGAAATTTACACTCCACGGTTTCACCCTCGCCATTTGGAATTTAGTTTGGATGTTTTGTTGTGCTGTACTGACATTACTTTCTTTTGTCAAACATTTACGAAGGCAAGCTTAAATGACAACCAAATCATTTAAAAACTTGCAAATTTGACTTAAAAGAGAAAACTTTGCCTTAGAGTAAATCGTATTAGATTTAAAACATACACATTCAATTATTTTTATTGCACATTTAAAAAAAACGTAAAATTCTTAAATATAAATAAAATATAAAATATGTACTAACAATTTGAAATGTCGTTCTAAAAATACGCAGTTCTAAACTTTTTTCCCACTTTTGATAAAATAGACAGGAAATTGTTTTCTGACTCACATAAATATTGGGGAAGATAATTAAAGACAAAAAGGAATCCAAATAAATAAATATTTATCGTTTCCTGCCTTTCTTAGAAAGAAATTACTTATGCATTTACAAATATGTAGGCCGAACGGCGTTGCAAAGAAGTGATCAAAGGGGGGTCCAAGAGATAGAAGTTCAAATAAATTTCTGACTTCGCACAAAACAAGAATTTCCTTTCCCTTTCTCTCTTTCTTTTTATCAAAATTTTGGCAAAACCATAAAGAAACCAAAACACGATTCCTTTGTTTTAGCGTTTCTGGATTTAGTTTTTAGATAGCATAGATAGATAGATAGGAATTACTCTCGGCGCCTTTTTTAGAATCAATGAATTTTGGTCCTTTTTTTACCGTAGGATCTCTAATGAATAAATAATTTCGGAATCGACGAGATTTCCACCTATCCCTTTTCTCTTATTTATTTAAGTCTTGAGAATTTTTGTATTCAGTGAAATGCTACAATTTCTTAAAAATATACAGGGTGTTTCAAATTCGACCCTCACCATTGGGATCTCGCTTATTTGAAGAGATAGGCGGTAGGTTTAAATTTGGAAAAGTTGCTAAATTTTATGAGCAGTAATAATCCGCAGAGAAATAACTTCTTTGTTAACTCTTATTCGAAATAATTGTAAAAAAGTGAAAAATTGTCATTTTCTTATTTTTCCTCTATCTTCTTTATTTGAAGAGATATCAAAAAATAAAAGCACTTTCTTAGGACACTTTTGAATTCTCTAGACACACGGATTATTAATGCTCATAATATTTAGCATCTTTGCCAAATTTAAACCTACCGTCTATCTCTTCAAATAAGCGAGATCCTCACCATTGGGGTCGAATTTGAAACAGCTTGTATATTGAAATAAAACAATGTATATAAACTTTAGAAATGAAATAATATGAAGAGGAATACGAAAACATTTATAAAGTGAACATAGCAAATAATTGTAAATGAAAACACAAATAAAAACACAAGAGAGAAGAAACGGCATTCTGTACCATATTTAAGCTTTTGTTAATTTTCTGAATTCTAAGCAGATAAATTGATTTTAGCTGATCAAACTTTGAGTCTCGCAATCCAAACTATGGGATACTTTAGTCTCGCAATCCAAACTTTGGGGCACTTTACAATTTGCTTAAGCTAGTTAAAAATAAACTAGAAACACTCGCGAAAAGAATTATTCCTTTCCTAACGAATAAAAAAAAACTAATTAATTTTTTGCGAAACCAAACTTAGAAGAAATCGCGACGGCAGATAAACACGCAGAGAGAAAAATGAAAATTACTTTAATAATCTTTTGTAAGTCACGACCAAACTTAGTTAGAAAGGAGATTAAAAAATCTAACCGGATGTGGTCACTGGACGATTAATAAAAGGCAACTCCTTTGTTTAAGGCCTCAATATTTCGTTGTATTTTTTCAACTTCATCAGGAGGTTAAAACTAGAGGTGGATGAATTGGTCAACAATTAAACTCATTAAAGTGTTGATTGAGACAACATTACATGTTAAAATTTTAAAGAAATTGAAAACGTCGTAAAACGTTGCTTCAGTCAGACA
The DNA here is from genome assembly GCA_958336345.1 of Dorcus parallelipipedus. Classification (NCBI taxonomy): domain Eukaryota; kingdom Metazoa; phylum Arthropoda; class Insecta; order Coleoptera; family Lucanidae; genus Dorcus; species Dorcus parallelipipedus. The sequence continues at coordinate 38,502,316 of OY284482.1, read as the reverse complement.
TGTGCACAAGAATATTTTATTACTTTAATGACTACTCGTCAAACTCAAATGTTAACTCCCTTTTCTTTTGGGATTATCGCATTTAAATGTATTAGTCAAGCCATCTCAAGACACCATCGTAACAAGTGTCCGTAACGTTTCTTTTTCTTCTTATTGGGCTTACGCAGCGGCGCAGGTGTTAATGGCCTTGAAAGATACGAATTTCATATTGATTTTGTATTAATCAGATAATGTAATTTTATGTTTTTATTAATGAGAGCCGTAAATACAGGTATGTAAAATTTTCCTTGTTATTAAGCACAATAAATATTAAGTAATAAAGCAGAAAAAATCTTTGGAAATGTTGACATTATTTTAGATGTAAGGTCGGCAACGGTGCACCAAAAATTTGGTGTCACTATGGTTACCATAGACTGACATGTAAATTTACATGAGCGTTTGCTTCTTTTAATTTCGGATTTTTTTAACTTCTTTGCAAGTTTACCGTGTTTTTTGGCAAGCACGCTTCGATCTACTTCATCAAATTTTTACTTAAGACACTTAAGGAGAGCTGAATAATATAAGGTATCAAGAAGTGACAATTATTATTGTGTCAAATTTGATTTCCAAACAATTCAGAGCATATTCAGTTGTCAACAGAAATGAGGGTAACTATGATCTATTTTTTCAAATTAGTAAGTGCATCTACAAGGTGCCTATTTGTGATATATTTAAACATTTATATCTAGAAAACCACGCACCGTAAAAATATTGTAAAAGTATATTTGTGCTCCTATTAACATTCTCTATCACCACTAAAGTGATGCGATTCTTTTGAAACCTATTGTACATCAGGTGATCAAATAAAAGTCAAATGTTTTTGATTAATTCTGCAAACTTAACTTAAAAAAATAAAATTTCACACAGAACGCAAACATTCAGGACTTACTAATTCTAAGCAGTGTCTGTTCTAATCTGAAATTTATTTCATCACATGATGGTCCTATAATTTTAATGACTGGCAGTCGTAAATGTGGACTATTTTAATGTCCATGGTAAAAAACTAGTGCCAAGAAAGTAACTGTTAACATAAAAAAAAAACAAATTCTTTCCTGAAGCGTCCATGTTCTTATTAAATTCTATATTTTTTACTGTAACTGCTAGTTTTCATTATACAGGTTGGTTAATGATGCAACGAGATTTCTAGAAAAGAAAATCTTGTGTACAGAAGTTTTGCAGTTTTAAGAAGGACCGAACTTGTAGCTGTTAGTTTACTTTTTAATAGTACTAGTTGTTTAAAGGTCACCAAAAAGTTATGTTCAATGGAATTTCCCTTCTAGCTTAATCCAAGACGTTTGATCAAACTTTCCCGCGCTGATAACTGTCGAGCATCAAAAACTTCCGTTTAATAATGAACTTTTGTCTTTAAAGTTCAAGCACCCAACTAAGCGAGACTGTGCGATCGAATTTATACCTCCTGTGTGTAGGGACGTATTATTAATAATTAATCACCGGTGTATAAGGCTATCAACAAATATGAGTTGTAACAAAATTTATTTATGTAAATCTACAGAAATCACTTTAACTCATGAGTTTTTGGTCTAATACGAATTTTAAGTACGCTAGGTAAATAAAAATACTCGAGACCTTGACTTAATTTTTAAAAGCGAAGTGTTGCATGTCGTTGTCATTCTGTTTTCCTTTTTTATCTGCTCAATCAATTTTCAAACACTTGAAAGCCTTATCCCCTAGACACGTTTTACGTGCATCTTATCTCGTTGTTTTATGTTCGTTTATTCGGAAAGCTTGGTGTAATTGTGACATTTTTGACATTTATTAGCGCGGGCCACTTACGTCCAATATTTACAGTCACATGTTTACATTTCCCATAAAATGTAGATAAAAATTTACGTTCGCATTGTATCGGATGGTTAGTCGATAACTGGATTTAAAATGAAAATAATAGAACTTTCAGAATAGGTTCTGATTAACAAAAAAAAAAATAATAGGATGTTCCATTAAACACAGTGAAGAAAACACTTAGCTTAATTTTTAAACAATCTGAAAAGTATTACTTATCCAAAATGTAAATTATTTATTAACTAGTGCAAATTTTTTTTATGACTTGAATAAGTGAATTAATTCCGTGAATTCGGAACAAGTCCAGATTGGTGGCACATCGAAAACGAGGTAATTTACGACCTCGCAAACTAACGTGACAGTAACAGGCATTGCAAAGAAAAAGTAATATATCTAGCACCCAGACAATAAAAGCTTCGTATGCCCCAAAGCAGGACATAGCGTTACACAGTACATCCACTTTCCAAGGACATAAAGTACTGGAAATAAATCTTAGCACTCAAACAAGTTATTTCTTTTATATCGATGTATGTATGTTACCTCCTTGGTGGCATATTAGTATGTATACGTATAAAAATAAAGTAGAAGTATTGTGTCTGATTTTGAATACAGCTTTTCGATCGATTTTTAGAAGCGATCACATTTCACGAGTAAGTAGATTCGTGAAGTTAATTTAATATAATTTTAGTAGCCCGTTAAAGTTTACTTATTTAAAAGCCGCAATTGTACTTTCCGCCGGCAATAAAATGAACTTTCCGCGGCATTTTATACCCTCGACCTTCTGCAATAACGAACGGCTTCGCAACGTAATCATCTTCGAAGCATTAAATTTCTCGGAATGTTTATGTTCCATAAATAAAACCCGCTTTAATTTTACACATAAAGAAGTGAATTATGGCCCCACATACACACGGAGTAAATTCATTCATTAATATTTTGACGGGAAAAATTGCCCCGTCGGGTATGCGATTTTTATATTTGCAACAGCGTGTTACCCCTTTTTCATTGCCTTTAATTTCGTAAAATACACAGGCGCCGTCCCGATTTTTAATTTATGCCTTTTTGTCAAAGGTCGCCCCGATCTAATGCCATATTTTATTTCCGTTTCATGGAAATGCATTTGTTATTAATTAACTAGTACAACATGTTTAACCATCCAAGTTTCATAAACTAGTTAATCTCTCTTGAATCTACGTCTGTGAACTTAAATTCGCTGCATTACGTTTCAAATTATACTGGAAATAAATTGCTGCCGCTACATTAGCGTGCTCGTCTGGTCGGAAAATTAACAACTTCCAAACAATAAATTAATTTTCGAATTAAATTTGAATCTTTGAGTGGCCACTCGGCGCTAATTGAAATCGCATAGAACTTGCAACCGTTTAGTTTAAAACTCTCGTTTGTGGTCGTCGCGATTCAGATAAATCCATCCAGATAAGTCGCACGGATATCTTAAATTGAGACAAGACAAGAAGGTAATAGCATGGGATAATAAACGGGTTCTATAAAATGCGAATGTCATTTCTCTGCTTTCTGAGTTTTCGCCTTTCCTATTATGTAAACTCGGAAAGTTTGGAAACAGCATCCTAAATTAGATTTTACTACGTGTAACAAAGAGTATACCGGCTGTTTTCAACCAAGGGTGCATTAAGAGGATATCCGAAACCGTAAGAATTAAGTAGGATTTATAGAATCCAGGAGTCGATGTTAAAGTCAGAATTAAGGACTGTTCTACATGTAACGTTCAATTAACTTATTTTAGGCGCGAAGTTAATTGCACATACTCTCTTATACAGGATGTAACCGAATAAGTTTTACTTATTAATACTGTAAGCTCTTCATCACATAAGGAATTATTCTGCAAGTATCAATGGTTTTGCTCAAAAATTAAAAACTGACCCACTTCAAGAGTACATCGCCTTTTGTTTGAAAACCTCTGCTTGTTCGTTAGTGCGTCTTTGGTTTTTATAAACACATCGTAAAACGATAAATTCTGCAAGTGTCACGGACAGTGTCGCCTGCAATACAATTCGATAACGAAATCTTCGTACATCTGTTTCATTAGATAATCGGTAATAATTACATTATGATATGTACTTCATACTTTGTAAACAATTAACACATAACGTGATTTAATTTGTAAATTTCGCGTATTAAAATGATGAATGCATGTTATAACATTGACTAGAAACGAATTGGTGACAGGAGAATTTTGCTTCCGTCAAATAAATAAACGCATTGACTGCACTTAATAAAAATAGTTTAACGCTTTCCCTAAGTTTTGAGAAGAACATTCTTAAATCATTTGCTGTAATAAAGTAAATCTATATTTTTCCGGAGTTATTAACATTTTTCCCATACGTATGTCATAACTAGGCAGCGGACGGCCGTTGGGCAGGCGAGAGTGGGGGACGTGTCGAACGGGCGAAAAATATATAACTAGTAGAGGCGATGTATTTTTCGCCCGTTCGACCCGAGCTCACTCTCGCCTGCCCGCTGCCTAGTCATAACTTCGCTTCTTTTCTTGTGTATTAATAGTGGTTACAGTATGTGAAACTTAATTGATTACATTTTTTATTTTAGTTTGCTTTATAACTTTTATTTGTAATAGAAATTGGGACACGTTCAGCATAAAAAACTTTTTTCATTTGTTGTTATAGAGCTTATTTTTTATTAGTACTTTTATGGTAATATAAACAAAAACAGTCATAATAAGCCTTATGCTTCGTATTTATATGCACAAGCGTGCAAGTGGGGTTATTTAACTTTCACTGGATTGAAAAACACCCATTGAGCAAATGGGTGTTTCGATTTGGGTTCAAACGTTTCGTCATCACTTATGAATAACATCACACACTCCGTTAGATCTATCATCGTATTTCCTGCTGCTTTTGGACATCTGTTGAATTATTTGGGATCCAACGACAGCTGACTTCAAGGTGTTTTCAATTTCCCGTCATTTTACTCCCTAAGGTACTTAATAATAATTTTATAAGTTACTCGGATATCTTGATCCATCATCTGTCGGATAGCAGCAATGTTTCCTCCAGTATTTGCAGCTTATTCGGAGCTTATCACTCAAGTAAACTCGTTCTAACTTAAATTCATTATACTAGCCGCATACACAGTCCTCAAACTGGAACTTCATTAACAATGTTCGTACCAACCAAGGGTTTTATGAAGTGCCTTTAACCTGTGAGCTTAAGTGTGTACTGAAGATTGCAGCGTAGCTGCCGAAATACGTATCTACGGACATAAACTGAGAGATCATTTTTAAATTTATTATTGTATGTAGGATTAAAAAATGTTTGATCACCTTTTGATTGCGTACAAGTGTGTCAAACGCCGATGTACAATAGCTTTTGGCCGGATAGTAAATAGTAAAGGAGGAAAGTCACATAGTTTCATTATTTATTAACATTTGTTGTGGATGAAATTGTACAGGTAACTTTATCGAAAATTTACCACAAACATTTACATGTATTAAACATCTATCACGAGCAAATTATATATCGATTAATTCTTAATTAAACACGCGATTGCATGCATAATCGGATGATTTATATATGAAATGTGCAAATTAGTGATAGTAATCCGCAAAGTTATTGGATTAACATTTGATAATTAAATATTCTACGTTGCCATTTTTAATACTCACTGATTTAACAGGCATTATTTCTCAGCGAAATTGGACAAACAAAATTAAAATCTTTCATAAGTTATAAAAATTACCGATTATTTGAAACTGCCGATTTGAAAACTGTGTTTATTGTAATAACTGAATTTTTTAGGAACACACGTAAGCTTAAAATTTACTAATTGATTATTTTACGAATGGATTCTTTCCGTTTCCTGTTTCTCGTTCATTCAAAGCAGCTTTACTGAAAAAAAAAATACTAGCGTTCTCAATGAATTTCTTTTACCTACAACAACGAACACGTAGCTCCAACGCTATTTTTACACTGGCATCATCAAAGAGATTTGCTTGGATTTAGGAAATTCTATTTGCCAGTGTTGATACAATCGGTAGGATCGCATATATGTTTATTAGTTAAATTTATTTGCTGCCTATTCATAAATATCGGCTTAAAAGCGTGCGTGTTTATAAGAGACGGTTTTATTTTTAAGAATGCGATCGTTCCATTTTTTTTAAGACATGAAATCATATTTGTTAGAGCAATGTTGATTAAGATCAACCACCTTTGTTTGTCTGAAGATAAATCGGTCTACTGGAAATAAAACTTCAAGGCCCTAGTAAAAGCACGTTGAAATTTCGCACGTTGCTTTCACATTCTAAGCTCTCCTTGAACTTTTCATTCAAGATACTAATGGATTTTAGTGAGTGTAGATACTTGTCACTCAATTCCCCTTCTTCTATGGCACCTGTGGTTGAACGAGGAGATATTATTTTTTCTTCTTCTGTCAGGTACAGTTTTTATTATTTCCTTTTTTGTCACAGCTTCTATTTCTTCCTCTCCTACTGCATTGTCGAAAGATAGCTAAACCATCTCAATTGTTCCTATTCTACTCGTATAACTTCTCCAGTGAATTTTTTGTTAAAGAAAATTCTTAGAGCTCTCATTAAATTTATGTTTCGTTTGAAGACAACTTATGAATACTGATGAAACATTTATAGATAATCCGTCTAAAAGTTTCGCTGTTTTTGGCTCGGTAAAGGAAATCAAAGCATTTTCAATCTGGGAATTGGATGCCGACATTCTTTAGCATATTCAGAATCAATATGTGAATATTTCGCCTCAATCTAAATTCGGGTTGTGTTACATAACTCTTTCATTCCAAATATTCAACAGAAAGAAATGTCGAAGATCACTCTTCGAAACCTATTATCTAATCCAATTAACAGTTGGAGCAAATTGTCGAGGTTCTTGGTAGGCAAAATACTGCCATGGGTAAATTTATCTGGACCTATTATTAAAGAGCTCGATTACTAAAGCATGGATTTAGGTGCATTTTTAGACATTTTTTTAGTCGGAAGTACCTGTCAGGTGCTTGACTGCTTAAAAGGGCTCCTAGCATTTGCACTGTAAATTTTATAAACACTTTTCTACATTATATCAGTTAAGATAGAAAGTGGGGAAAATCCTAAAGAGTGATAAATTATAAAATTAAAATTCTATCAATCAGAAATAAAAAGACGTTTTATGGATTGAGTATTTCAAATAAATTAGTAATTAACTTAATTTTACTTTTGCGAGCAGTGCATGATGAAAGTGTTTTAAAGTAATTATTTCACTAGAACATGGAAATAAACCTGCCCGTGGGAAAATATCAATATTTCGTTCTGCTAATTATTGTATTTCTCCTAACATAGCAATATTATCTCATAGAAAGATTGACGACATTTTTTAATAAAAAATATACTATTTTATTTTTTTGTGGTCCGAAATATACGTGTCCATTTAGATATGTATAATGTAGATATGAAAAACGAAGTACTGAGAATAATTAAAATTAAATTACTACCGAAATTAACTGTCATGTTCAGAGTATCATTGCGCAAAATATTTTATTTCTCGGCGCTATTATACAAAATATTATCTGTAATTAATTTGAATTTTAATTAAACACATTCGTTCAGTTTTCATTTTCGTGTTTAATTTTACCTGTTGAGAATAATTTGTTGTTAACCAACATACCAAATAGTTCAAACTTATTTAACCTGAAGTTGCCTAGACGAACGTCTCTTTAAAGCTGACTTCACCCTTTTTGAGAAAATCCCCCAAATCAATAAATCTTGTGTTTAAAATAAACGAACGAGACATTACCGTCTGATGTAATTAACGAACGAAACGCCCGATTCTCCACATCGATTTCTGGAAAGCAAATTCCATTCGTCTTACAACGTGATGAAATCAATTTCACATGCGCTTCCAGTATCAATTTATTCTGCGACCGGTAATCCTCAGCTTTATTCTACAGTGAGTTCAAAAAGGCTTAAGGCTTGGCCATGGAAAGTCTGCAGCAAGCTGCTTTGTAATTGTAGGTGGTTAGGTACTTGTATTCTTAAGATAAACTTATGACAGTTTGCAGTAGACATTACTTTTCTTTTCCTTGGACAAGTCTTTTTGAACACTTGGTATTTGTATGGAGTATTTTGGTCATAGTCGGGCTGTAACTTTATGAATAGGAACAAGATTATTAATTATAATGAAAACATTTTTATATCACAAACTCTTTTAAACGGACACTAAATGGCGCACAAACACTTGGTCTGACGAAGCTGTCAAACGACTGCGAAATGTTAAGTGTTTGTGCGTCATTTAGTGTCCGTTTAAAAGAGTTTGTGATACAATTTTCATCGGACAAGAACCAGCTTTAATTATGAAAACATTTTTGTTTGAAATTTTTTTGGTTATTGTAATAATTATTGAGGAGTCATTTTCTTTCTGTGTAACTTTAATTAATTAATACTAGAGTGTAGATTTGTAATGTATTTTAGTTAATTTTACTTTTAAAGCATTTTCGTGTATGTAGATTTTCTTCCTCGTGGGTTTCTAAGCAAATTCATGTCAATTTCTTAACACCTGGACAGGGTCAGGTAAAAATGGTTTTCATTAAGTTTATTTTGGTGTCAAGTTCTTATAGTGAACAACAAACAGTAATAAAAATAACGTTGTTTTATTGATTAACTAATTCTGAAAAATTGGCTAGAAAAACTGAAACTTTTGTGTTATAGTTTCCGGAATTTTTAATGACTTCAACGCATGTAATTCCCTAGTGACTTCTTCATTTACGTGCGCAGTACCTGCATTTTCACAAATTAGTTCAAAAGCATCTATTCGACTGGAAATTTGTTCGAACACAATTTGTTGGAGTGGACACAATTTCAAAGTACCAGATTTGTTTAATTTTGTTCTATGCGTTTTCGGAGTAGACATTAATTCGAAGTTTCAAAGCAACTCAACCCTATCTACGTATATCTTTCGCATCGATTTTAAATTTATTATTTTAATGTTAAATATACTATGCGTTTGCAACACTAGACTAACCATCACACAACTAAATTCTAATTTTTAGTCGAAAACGTTACAAAATAAATTTTTTAGAAAAAATAATTCTCTAGAACTTTTACATGGGAATAAAACTGCATGTTTTTCATTGAAGAAGAAATCAAAAATTGATGAACATCCTGTATGCAAATATACAGGGTGACTGACAATTTTTCCGCCAAAAAAACACGATAAGAAGTAATATCCGAGGGTATGGTAAGCAGATTAAAGAAATTCTTTCTACTATAGCTTTCGAGAAATAATTAATCAAGAATTAGCCCCAAAACGACGATTCGCCTCTGGTTAAAAAATTGAGGAGCAGATGAAAGAAATAAATGCCCTCATAATAGTTTTATGGTAAGCACGGCGGCGTAGCATCGATCGTGAAGTTGACCTTTAAAGTGGAATTTCATGTCAACTTTGTTTTTAGGTCAACGCTCAATGACGTGAAATACGAACTACAAAATATTTACTTGATAAATACATGCAAATCAACTGAAGAAGATTATTCCATGCAATGGATCACAATGGCCCCACTTTTAACACATGCTTTGACGGGTAAACAAATAAATCACTAAAACGAAAAACAATTTAAATTTCTGTGTTAAGAATTTCTAGTATTTTTCTTTCATTTTAAAATACATTGTATTGTAAATAAAGTTTATTTACTTCATAAACATTTTTTGACAAACAGAATTTATAACTTCGTAATCTGTTAATTAATTCTTACTTTATTATAACTTCGTTTTGTATGTGACGAATTATTATTTATACAAATTCAAGAGACATTTTCAATTCCATATCCAATGTTTTTGGCGCACTGGTTGTAAATCGTTCCTCATTCCACCGCACGCATTGTTTTCACTTTGAATTAAATTCCTAATTAATTATAAACTGTTCCATAGAATTTTTTAAATATGATCCCACAATCCGTTACATTCATTCACGTACGCGATTAACAACGATCAACAACGTTTAAAACAGCTGTACATAATAAAGTTTTTTATACTCTAACAAACAAAAAACTTGTCTACGATGAATTTCAGGTCTAATAAATCGTTTAACATTTTCCAAACAACTTCAGGCAATTTACATTTTGTCCAGGGGTGCGCCCCGCTACAGTGTGCATTGTGTGCAACGCACACAGGCGCCAAGTTAGTAAAGTCACATTCTGCTTTTTGTTTAATAAACTCATAATTAATATATTTCGTATTTCATTTTTATTCACCGATAGCGTTTTCTAAAGTGCTTTTTTTTTATTAAAGAAAAGGGTATAGGGGCGTCAACTAAAGGCGCCGAATACTGTTGGCGCACCACCTGATTTTGTCGTAATCTGTGACATGCATTTACGTACGAGATTTGATCAAAAACTGCAATAATAGCGACGTTTAAAATAATAACCTCTCCGACGATGCACACTAGTGCAAGTGAAATTGGGGAAGCTGAACATACTCGCTAAGCGTTAGCTTTGTTTGACACACATAAACAGAGAACAAACAATACGTAGCGCATATCGTCACCCTCGGACGTTACAAACCGTGCATTGACCCCCGCGATCATCAGATTTAAAACCTTGCATTTTTTTGTGGACGAAGCAGCTGGTACATTTCGCTGTAGTAAATAATTCGCACGAATTGACAAACAATGATTTACACAATTATTTGTGAAATTGTTAACCTTATTTCATACACATACAATTCCAATTATTTTAGAAATTACTAATAATTACGTCGCGTAAAAGAAACAACTAAGGCTTCCGTACTCAGCTGTTAAACGTGTAATAAATTGAGATGTATGTCAAAGTCGCATTGTGTACAAGCGAGTAGTCAATAAAAACTTTATAGTCCTATTATACTACCGCATTTGGTAAGAACTTGGTATTTCGTATGCAGGACCGCAGTTTTTGTTTTTGTGGGAACATTTTTTTTGTCGGTACATTCAGTTGATAATGTTCTTTTTCCTTCATAGCTACGTAAAAAAAACTCCCTCATATCTTTGGAGATCCCATTTTCATCGGTATGAACCCTAGACTGTTATTAATTTACTTAATTAAGCATGATTTTGTCCTGGAGACCCAGGATGTAACATTTTTAAATAATGAATTATTTTAATCTAATTTGAAAGAACGTTCTCAATTATCCGCGCGTACTTTTTCCCTGATTATTCGTAATATAAATTCTCATTTTAACATCGACCGATTTTAATTTAATTTTTGCAGAGATACTTTTTTGCTTTTGACGAAAAGTATTCGCTCGTCGAGTTTTCCATTTTCTTCATTAATATCGCATTATTTTTTTTTTCTGTACGGTTACAATGGATTTTACAATGAAATAATCTTATCGAAAAAATGTTCGCTATTAAGATGTCATCTTAGCAGGAACAGTAATGTTAATTTCTGATTTAATTTGATCATCATTGGTGAACAAAAAGAAATCTCGGAATTACCGCCAATACTAATGGAAGGAACTAACTTTTGAAGGAAACATCGAACGCAAACCGCTTATACATACATGTCTCTGTTTCAGAAAAAGCATTTCGCATATTATCGGTATAAATTTGATTTGTCAGGCTTCCTCATATTGAGAGAATTGAAATGATTTATTCGTATTTTGTTCGCCTGTCTGTCAGTAAATCTGAGAAAATGAGAAAACACCGATGCGAAGGCGTTTTATCAAAAGCGAATACTCGCGAAAATATAAAGCTCGATATCGAAGGATATGGTACGCTGAACTTAAATTGATATTTAATATAATATCTAAAACCACACTGGTTGTCTTCTAAATCACAGTTGTTTTTCTTAAACCTATTATTTAATATACTATTACTTGAATCAGAAAGATAAAACTACTGTACTTACTCAAGTGTATTTTTTTGTAATCAAGCTCTTCCACAGCTTTACCTCTAAATTACAGAAATAATTTATGAACGACTCTACGCAATTTAGTATAAAAATAAACAGGTCTTTTAATGTATTTTCATCAATCATTTGATTGCTCAGTAATTAACACTGCATACTTCGAATATCTTCTTGGAAAGTGTATTTTAGAAAAAGTTCGAAACGCGCACGATATTGGAAAATGACTGACATTATTATAAATATTTGCCGGAACGCGTCGCACCAGCTATATTGTCGGGGTCTAAATATTTGTTTAATATCGTATAATCAATTTTCCGGATATTCCACACACAAATTTCGATTGGTTCAGAAACAGAAAAAGTATGAAAGTATCTAGAGTACATAATTAATTGTACCGATATATAAGTCATATGATCATAAATATAGGAAAGTTTTTGAAAAATATCTTAAATATAGCAGATATTTATGTAGGAGGGAACCATAAAATGGGATGCAAGGTAAATTTGGTAATTTACAGCGCGACTGGTGATATTTACCTACTTCACAAATGAATGTATTGATTACATATAGGCCAAACATACAACATGGAAAAATCAATAATCAAAAAGTAACAAATTTGGTTAAATAGAAGAAAAATTATGTAAGTGCATGCATATTTCACATCGATTAAGAAATTTTCCTTTCTTTATCCTTTGATGCGATAATAATAAATGTTAAAAATGTCGACTTTTATCTTGTCGTGTAACATTACAGTCAGTAATATTTATACGTTATTTAGTTTAACATAAATCACAAGAAACATATATTTCTACAACAGTTTATTTTAATTGCCCGTACTACATAAAACTTCGTTGAAAACTGCTTCAGAAACAGTTTATTTTCGGTGTTTTATTAATAGAAAACCAAAATCATAAACGACTTCGGACACTCAGTTAAACAACTTTATATATAAATCTAATTTGCACACGGTCGTCATTATTCATTTGATTAGAATCATTGACCTACTCACACACATGTTTTAGGTAACATCAAAATCGAAGGATTAAAGAAATTTTGTATAATATCCTTAACTTCAAATTTAGTCATAACCTAAGAAAGTGACAAGTTATAAAACGAAACGTTCGCTTGCTCACAATGTCATGTCTACTTCGTTGTATGTATATCCTAGATACAAGGTTCATATAAAATCAAGGAATTTAAGACAAGAATGCGTAAAATATGTGCGTACGTTTTCAGCTTAAAATGAAACGTATGGTATGTGCGATAAACATAATGTCATAGATCTTATAATTTAAAAGCATTTGATAAACACTATATAGAACTGAAGCAAATATAAAAAATCACATACATACTTGCTTCCTTTTATGAAATATCTCTTATTGCACTTTTTCTTAAAATTTTATTTTGAAGATGACTAAAACATGTAACTTCGTTGAATATTAATAAGCCTGCGCTAATCCTCCAGTAGAATATTGCTATTTTTTTTTAATAATAATTTTTGTAATCCTCTTTGCAAGAGATACGTAACAGGGGTGGCACACCCCACATAATCCTTACTACGTTATATGACTTAACGCTCATGAATTGCATCTTATGGAACCGTTTAAATGAACTCTCCGTAACGACAAGGATATAACAGCATTACTGAACAAATTATGAAGATTTCAGATAGAAGGAAACTTTTTATTTTAAATATTTACTATAACTTTATTTTATGTTCTTTAAAATAGAACATCCAGTATATATTTGACTTCTGAGATGAGAACACCTATTCCATTCAATACATAGTTTATGCAACCTTCATTCATAATATTAGCAGAAGTCGCAGCTTTGTTTTGGTTCTTAAATTAATAGATACCATTTCCAAGAAAATGTTGCTCTGAGCAACAACGTGATGCATTTTCGAATTCAGGCTTAAAACGAAAATAAAAAATTTATCCACAATTTCTTGACTTATTACAAATTGACTGTTGAGAGCTCTTGCCCAAGATTATGTTTCCAAAGCAATTTGTTGTCAGAGTTTCCGCTCTTGTGGTAATTTAGGACGTATTGTAACGCACCCCATCCTCCCGCACATAACTCTACACGTGTCCACAGTTAATCTACAATTTCGTAGCGAAACAGATAATAAACCCCGTGATTACCGAAATAATTATTGACGAACCAGAATCCAATTACAAGCTGTAAATCTGCACTAACTACAACTTTGTCGTAAGTAGTAAATAGGTACAAAGTTGTTGCAAATATTCTGTATTGGAATATTTTTGTTCATAGAATTAATTACATAAATCATGTACATAATTCAAAATAAAAAAAAACAATACTATTGTATTGATCGAGTTTCCATTTATATACAGGGACATATACAGGATGTCGCTAAATTCCGTGGACCACAGATTCCTGGGCTCAAAATAAGACGATTTAATCCAACTTATCTATATCCAAAAGTTAAGCCGGAATTCTGCTTCAAAGTTCTTGAAAAAAAAATTTATTTTGATTATAACAGAAAAACCCTTGAATCAATTTGGATGATTTTTGGTGTAAGGGTCTACAGGAACGTAATTCACATTTTCAGATGATTTTGGTAATTTGCAGTGGACTGCTAGTATAAAAAGCAGGGTTGCCACTACTCAAATATTACAATAACTTTTTTTGTGTTAGCCAGAGAGCTTTAATTAATAAATTTTCTCTTAGATTTTTCTATTTTGTAACTAAACCGTAAGAAATATCAAAAATTACAAAGACACAAAAAAGTTTCCTAATGAACGACTCTTTCAAAAAATCAATTAATTAAAGCTATCTGGCATACACAAAAAAAGTTTTAGTAATATCAGGGTAATGGCAGCACTGCTTTTCATATTAGCAGTCCACTACAAATTACCAAAATTATCTGAAAATGTGAATTACGTTCCTGTGGACGCTTATACTAAAAATCATCCAAATTGATTCAAGGATTTTTCTGTTATAATCAAAATAATTTTCTTTTCAAGAACTTTGAAGCAGAATTCCGGCTTAACGAAGCACTTTTGGATATAGATAATATGGGTTAAATCGTCTCACTTTGAGCCAAGGCATCTGTAGTTAAGTCTGTAGTCATGTCTACGGAATTTAGCGACACGCTGTATTTCTTTGCAAAATTAAAACCGGTTGGACAATTTGTCTAACTACTCTAACTCCTTATTTGATAATTTTAAATTTAGATATAAATAATACTTAGACTTTTCCAGTGAAAGTTTTACTATTTTGTGAGTGTACTAATAATTCTTTAATAATTTTTCTTCTTTCTTTCTGCGATATTTGAATACATAAAACAATCGAGTACATGCGATAATTTGACGTTATTAAGCAAAAATATGTCTCAAATTATCTTACATCGAATGGTCACCGACCCACTCAATTAATCCTTTAGAGAGTAACTTCTGAGAAAGGATTTCCAAAGGTATTAAGGTAGAGGATCAGCACTTCAATCTCAAGTAATCCTTAATGACAAGACATCAACGGCTAAGTCATTCCACGCTGTAAAAATGAATTTATACGCACAGTCCTGCTCGTGGTGATGATGACAATGAGCGATCACAAAACTTATTTTCTTTGGACTCTAAAATAGGAAAGAGATTATATTTGTATTATAAATATAAAAATAAAATGTCTATAAAATAAAGAGATAGATAGAAGTGGTTATTTATTTGCACTCGGAAACTTTTACTGGGCATTGGCAAATAATTCTCGTGCAAACCACAACAGTAGATAGACTATAGGCGTTCTGGCTCAATTTCCCATTTGATTGAACATAGGGAGTCTAAATTGCAAAGACGGTAACAAGATGTGTGGTTGCCTACCTTCACGGGCAAGGAGTGTCGGCAGTCGACGCGACGTGTGCAAAAGTCGTCTATATGAAAGGTGTAGGAACGACATGCGTAGAAGTTGCATATGTCTAAGACGCAGATTTAAAAAGAAAATTTCTTTCAATAAGAAATAATTTTTTGCAAAAAGTACATATCCAAATGTGGTTTCCTAATGAGATTATTATTGATATATCCAAATGTAGTTTTTCTAATGAGATTATTATTGACATATCCAAATGTGATTTTTCTAATGAGATTATTATTGACACAGAAACTAACTGTCAAACACAAATTTTCAAAAGAAATGATTCCTTACTTCACACCAACAAGTTTTTCATCATTATCTCGATAAAATAGTTTTGGTAAATACTGCGTTTTGATCACCTTCTCATATAGCTTCCGCTGTTTTTTTTTTTTCCAGTGAAAAAAATATCAACATAAATAAATGTACACGCAGAATGTTTGTACATCTTTGGTCAGTTCCACCTGTTAACACTTGTTAACACAATTACTAAACGTGTGTATTTTACATCGACGTTTAGCATTTTTATTTTTATAATCTTCAGTATGATCTATACATTATTATAAGTGTGCGTTTTAGGTCTCGTCCTGTAACTAATTTTTTGCAAAAGATTTTAAAAAAGACAGTACTGCTACAAGCGTCACCACGATCATGTGCACGTGTTTGAAACCAGCTTAATGGATGGCGTGGTAATGTCTTTACAAATTCGAATTTTAAACGGGATTTTCTTTATTATAAGAGAGCAAAAAAATGAATTAAATTAGTTACAGGCGGAAAATGAAAACTTGGAGTTGTGAAGTGAAAGATTTGATCTTTTTTAGTCACCTAATAAGAATACTAAGCCTACTTGCATTTTAAATTTAAATATATGTTATTGAAATTCTCCAACTGTTTATAAATTTTAAAGAAACTATTTCTTCAGTTCGATTGATTGGAAATCGTGTGTTTGATTTTTTAAATATTGGTAAGTAGTTTTTACTGTTAATTTATTGTTACATTTTATTATTATGTATTTCTTTACCTTGGAGATATTAAGCACAGAAGATGCTGTATTAAGCGAAACTAGTTTGCTACAATAAAAAATTAAAGACAGTTATAGAAAAGCATATCCTTTGTTAAATATTTATTAAATATATGTATTTACTTACGACAAGTAGGTTCACAAATATTATAAATAACAAGGCATTCATCTTGTAGGTCATAAGTTTTAACATGATGTTATATTGTTACTAAAATTACAATGGTTTAGCATTTATAAATACTATACATAGACCTAAGGTTTCACAATATATTTGAATTAATAAACCGCATCGCATTTCCGAGAGTTGCAGGAAAGAAATATGCATATACATCCGACCGCAATTACGTAAATATGTCCCTTTTAGCAACAAAAAAGTCCTGTTTTCATACGAAACATAATATTTACGTTTATGTGAGAAAAAATAAATTCTCGATAATTTGTTTTATTCTCAACTTTACATGCATGATATCCCAAGACAACATTTAAATATTTACAGGGCATGTAGTACGGCAGAAAACAAGTAAAAACAGTCTTAATGTACACAAATCCGCAAATTTACCGTTTCCGAGATAAAAGCGATTTAGTAGCAATAGCATAATAATTTTAGGACCTTCTAGCAAAACAGGACATGTCCCATTTCA
The DNA here is from genome assembly GCA_958336345.1 of Dorcus parallelipipedus. Lineage (NCBI taxonomy): Eukaryota > Metazoa > Arthropoda > Insecta > Coleoptera > Lucanidae > Dorcus > Dorcus parallelipipedus. The sequence goes on along the minus strand of OY284482.1, from coordinate 38,485,081 downwards.
TATGAAAGATGAGATTTTAGTTGTCAGCAGGCAATAATTTACTGGTTTAAATAAAATATACATCTACATATTTTATTTAAAGAAGTAAATTTTATGTACATTAAGGCTTTTTAATTTGTTTTCGACAATACTACATGCGCTGTGAATATTTAGAAGTTGTTTTGGGGCACCCTGTATATGTTTCCAATGATATTTTGCAGGAAAAGAGATCTGTCTTGATAAGTGGATAAAATTATTTTTATCCTAATTTTAGCAACCTTGATAATCCGAACATTTGTTTATCCGAATATCCGCTAATCCCCTCAAAAAAGAAATTTTGTTAAAACCGAACAAATCTTGATTATTCAAACAGCCAGCCTCTCACTGTTTCACGTTTTATTTACTCGCCATTCTTCCCTGGTCCTCCGCTTTATTTGCATGTTCCGTATTTTTAAATAACGCCAGGCATGTGTTTGTATACTAATTGCAGTTTACATACTGCACAGGATGTTATGGACTAGTTTTTTACTTTAGTGAATATTCATAATAACAATTTCCTTCTTCCAATCCCAAACAATTCGTCAAAATTTGACGGTCTACCTACGTTCTGGTGTATTTACTCCATTTGATCTGGAAAAATAAATAATGGATAAGCCTATACATGTACATTATGTAAAAAAAAATCCCGAACCTGTTGTACATTTCTACATTCACTCCCTGAATGTATCCATCTCGTCCTTGATTAATAATAAACTTCCATTTATTAGTTTTCGTTTTTTTTCCAAGTTTTAAAAAATTCGTTTTGATAGTTGACAGAGAAATCGATTCTTCGTCTACTTCCCCAATTCTGTATGTTATTTCATCGTGAGGTTCGTCACTTCCCAACAAATTGTACAACAAAAGTACTTTCCTTGTGCACATGTGAAAAAACAGTCTTTTTCGTACAAGCAGCAACAAGCTGTTGATATTAAGAAATTATCCACACTCGAAATATCTTCATTTCCTAGCACGGCCCATTTGGTCTGGAAAAATAAATAATGGATAAGTCTACACGCGTAAAATATATGACAAATAAATATTCTCGAACCTGTTGCACATTTCTACATTCACTCCTTCAATGTATCCGTCTTGCCCTTGATTAATAATAAACTTCCATTTATTACTTTTCGTTTTTCCAAGTTTTGAAAAAATTGTTTTGATAATCGACGAAAAAATTGTGAGAAAAAGTTTTGGATTGGTTTAATACCCTAACACTCTGAGGTCGAGCTCTCACCCAACACAATAAAGAAGAAACAAAGAAAATTTAATAAATACTTAAAATATTGTTTAAGTAATAGTGTTGATATCGACATCAATTTATGTTTTATATCCTGCAAAGCGTGCCAAAAACTGTAGATCCTTTTTGTATGAACAACAGCAAGCTGTAGGCATCAAAAAACTATCCACACTTGGAACATCTTCATTTCCTAGGGAGATCAACCTTCTGTATGCATACTTTTGCCTGCAGTGAGTGACGATGCCGTATGGTACGTCTTGTAAAAGATCGCACGGTCCGTTTGGTCTGGAAAAATGAACAATGGATAAGCCTAAGTATGGGAAGTGGATGAGAAAAGAAATCCCAAACCTAATGCAGATTTCTACATTCACTCCTTGGATATATCCATCTCGTTCTTGATTAATAATAAATTTCCATTTATTATTTTTCGTTTTCCCAAGTTTTGGAAAAATTGTTTTGATAGTAGAAGGACAAACGAATTCTTCGTCTACTTCCCCAATTCTCTTTGCTATCACATCTTGGGGGTCGTCACTTAAAAACATATTTTTCTTTATGTTGGCTTTCTGTAGCACTTCTCTGATGTGTTTATGAGGATATTGATTGAGCTGTTCACAATAGTACCTTCCCTGAGCACACGATGGAACACCATCGATTTCATTTATTTCATTCGTTAGTTCGTTTGAATCCGGAAATATTATTTCCTGGTCAATGAAATCTGTAAACAGAAATTACGTTTCTTTATTCTCTTTTATTTATTGTTTGCTAATAAATCTTGGTAAATTACTAAAAATAATTACGATTAGAAATAATAAAATTGAGTTTTAATTTCATTTACAGTATCGAGAATTAATTGGAACAAAATGAGTAATCCCTGATACAGTTACCATGCAAAATAAGTTTTTTAATGAAGTAATACCAAGAAAGTAAGAACACATTTTTACATAACAATATTTTTTCTCCTCTGTATTTCACCATGCAAACGGCTATGTCACATAAATCGGTTACTTACCAACAATAGAAGAATTTTTGGAATAGTTTAACATTGTTATAGTTTTATTCACATTCTGAGGTCGGGCTCTCACCTAAGAAAAGAAAGAAGAATTAAAGACAATTAAATAAATGCTTAAAATATTTTTTTAAGAAAAGTAGTAAGCTACGACTGCGTATGCGATTACTTGTATAGATTTTTGTATTATGGATCCTGTTATTTTACGGTTTCTTATTACTCCTTCTAATGCTATGTAGAATAGTGCTGCGGAAAGCCCGTCCTTGTCTTACTCCTTTTGTTTGCTGTACTGGGTTTGTTATGCCTTCCTGTGTAATTACTACTGCTTTTGATTTGTCTATAGTGCATTTCGATTAATCTTTTTCTTTTTCCTGGGATTCCTAGTGCTGTTACTTGTTTCAATAGTGCTTTCCTCTCCAAATAGTCAAACGCTTGTTTGAAGTCTACGTAAAGTATGTGTAGATCTATATCTCTTTCATAGCACTTGGTTTAATACATGAATTGCATCAACCGTGGACTTTCCTTGCTTGAACCCATTCTGATAGTCTCCTACCTCTCTTTGTATTTATTTGTTCATTCTTTTTAGTGGCATTGTTGTCATTACTTTGTTCATTATGTTTAGTAATGTTATTCTTCTATAGTTGTCGCATTTCTTGAGGTCTCATTACTACTCTCCATTCTTCTGGCATTATTTCTTCTTTCCATATTTTTAGTAGCAACTCATATATCTTTCTTAGTTCTTTTCCTCCTCTTTTAGCGTTTCATTACAGATGTTGTCTACCCCTGTCGCTTTTCCATTTTTTAAGTCGTTTATAACCTTACTTACTTTCTCTCTTGTTGGTTCTTCTATTATTTGCTCTTGTGTGTTATCTATTTCTTCTTTATCGCTATCCTTTTCTTCTACTTCTCTTTCTATCTTCTCTTCATACTCTTGCCATTGATTTTTGCTTATTGTTGTTGTTGCTTTCTTTCTTGTTTGTTGTTTTATTTGTCTGTATAATTTTATATTATATTTGTATTTTTTATTCCATCCTTGTCTTTATCCATTTCGACTTGTTCTCTTTTATTAGGTTAGTTCCTTCTTTTCTTATTTGCTTGTACCTTTCATAAGCTTCTTCCTTGCTTGTTTGCAACCGTTTTAGTCTGGCCTCTCTCTTTCTCTTGATCGTATCGACACACTCATTGTCAAAACATTCATTTTTCTTCTCTTTTTGTTTATTCCTTAGTGTTTTCTCTGCCGCTTCACTTATTGCAAATTTTATGTTTTCCCATTCTTCTTCTATATTTTCATTTCTGTTTCTCTTTTCTAGTTGCATTCTGACTTCTTCTTGAATAATTCTTTTATCCTCTTCCCTTTTCAGGCTTTCGACGTTCCATTTTTTAGTTATCCTACTGATTCTATTGTCTCTTACTATTCTTAATTTTGTTTTGCTATTACTAAGTGGTGATCTGTGTTTACACTGGTTCCTCTATACCATCTGACGTCTTCTATTAAATTTTCTCTCGTCTTTTTAATTAGAATGTGGTCTATTTGGTTTCCTCTCGTTGTTCCAGGTATTGTCCATGTTCTCTTTTATGTCTAAATTTTGTACTTACTATGAATAGTTTCTTTTCTTCTGCTAGATTACTCAACCTTGCTCCGTTGTCCGTGGTTATTTCATGTTTTCATCTTAAGTTTAAACAGACTGTATAATTATTATATAATTTTATAATTTAAAATGGTTGAACAGTAACACACTTCGCTTCGGAACTTTAGGTTTGCTCGAGGACCCCTTGAGTTTGGGGGCCCCGGTGCACTGCACCACTTTGCCCTATGGTAGCTACGCCACTGTGTAAATTATTAATTCCTTACTCAGTTTATTGTTTACGTCAAGAGTAAAAAACAAGTAAAGAACGTAAATAATTTATTTTTGGTCAATATAACTAGAGTGCGAAAGAATGGCGAATTAATACCACATTAATTGAACATTTTGTGTTCAATTTAATTCATTCAGAATCCCAGTGAGTTCTGTCAAGTCGAGAACACAACTCAAAAACTAACGTCACTTTTAATTCTTTATATTCTTTACATGATCTACATTCTTTACAATTTTACGCGTTTTTTTGCGCGAAACATAAAGAAATATTCCTTTATGCGTAAATGCACATCACTGATCGTATCATATTTTATTTTCATCTCCTGGTATGTACTAATTTTTATAGATTATACTTATAAAATGAAACAAATTAATTCCTGAAGCAGGGAAAAGATTATTCTATGCCCCAAACGCAAATTTCCAGGAATGACTAACCCAAGATAATTAAATTACAATTCAGACCTGTAGATTAAGATGCGCTCGCCATGTCACCAGATTTTAATTTAAGATTGAAATAAGTAATACAAGACAAGAGGAGAAAATCCAACGTCGCTGCCAGCAGTAATATCAAATAATTACTTGAGGATTTAAAATCCTATAACATGGCCCATACTTTTCTGAAAGGCTAACTATGAATACCGGGTGTCCAAAAATTATTTGATAGGTCATAATTTTCCTAATAATATAACTTAATTTAATGACACAAACGTATAGCAACTGAATGGTTAATTACTTATAACATTGCGATAAACTTGTTTTCGAATATTCGAAAAATTAACTTAGATTTCGTTAAGTATATTGTAAAATAAAGGGAGACTTACCGACGAAAAAACGTTGATTATAAATATTTGACTGAATATGTGATAAACTAACATTATTTATTTAATACGAATCACCTTCGCTCTTTCACAGATACTTGCCAAATGAATCCAACACTCTTGCAGGGCACAAGTAAGTCGGTACTCTTATTTATATTAACGTTGCAGGTAGCAGGCGAATATAATCTACCTGATTTCACTATCCAGTCTTAGGTGCGTTTGTAAGAAGTTTCAAATTCGTGTTTATTTAAGATTCTATGTGAGCAAACCTTACTTCTAAAAAACAAGCGCGCGAAAAAATCTGCACAATATTCGCATTGGCCAAAAAAAAAATTGATTGTTTATTAATAATAGTGAATTCATGTTACAATTATAATAGGTAAGGAGTTGTTTTTTGAAAATATTGAAGCATTTTCTTTTAGAAAACGGTAAGGAACTTTTGTGTAAAAGATTGAAATTTTTATTTCTCGAGTAGGTATAACAAATTTTCACAGATAAATACATATATGCTTAATTCAGTAGATTGAATAGTTTCATATGTTGCTGAACGTAATGACTTATTTAGTTTTTTAATGCAATATAATTCAGTTAGAGGCGAATATAATTAACTAGGGTAACTGACATGAATAAAGCACATCAGTCAAAATTAAAAAAAAAAGTCGCAGATATTTCTTTAACAGATCACATCGACTGGTTTTCCCATAAATTAATAATGGAAAACGTGTAAGAACGTGCTCTTAGTTTAGTTTCACGCTGGTCAACCGCAATTTAATCATCTCCAAACACTTCCGAAATTTTATTATTTAATTGCACTCATTCAACTAAATTTTGCTTTGTAAAAAGACAACACCTATTATGTGGGTAGATCATTACCACATTTAATTTTGACCGGTCGTTGATTCAGAGTGATTAAAGGTGTTCTGTTAGGGATTTCCCGTTCGATGTTAAAAATTTTGATCTGTCACCTGGATCAGTGTTGTACAAGAATAAATTCATAGAAACAGAAAACGGGACGCACAAAATTTATAGTGGAAGTATTTATGTTTTTTCCTCACTTTTTATGAATCACCAGTTTAATTTTGCTATGTACTTCTTTCATCAACACCGATTATAAATATTTGGACGAATCTCGTACGGTAAATTAAATTGCTTATTTAACGCAACTCACATTCACTCTTTCACAAAATATTAAAAGTATGACTGCAAATACAGTTATCTCTTTTTGATCTAACTACGAGAAAAAAATGTTTAAAAATTTATTTTTCTTCATACAGACATGTCAACATTTTTATGTTAAATATCAAAATTTCGAAAAAATTAGGATCATTATACCATTAAAATGTGGTGTGTGTATACCTTCCGGTATGGTCTGTTATGCATAGGATGTCGTCCACCTATCTGTACTATCCCTTTATTTTGAATTTTCCTTTTACTTCTTGGCCTATATTTTCTTCAAGAAGATTTCTGAAAAGATTCCTAATAAGAGGCCCCCCATGTTTAACCTATTTTCCAGGATTTTGATTGTTTCTCGAAATGATAACGAAAGAAATTATTTTAATGTGTTCGAAATATTATGCACAGTGTATAAATAACATGGCATTTAAAGTTGAACAAAAGAAACAGTTTGTAAAATTGAAAATGCAAACAAAATAAATTACTTAAAAAGGAAATAATAGAAATAGAGGGAATCGAGAAATGTAAATTCAGTTAAGGGAGGCGACGAAGACCAAAGGAAAGGTAGATTGACAGTCATTTGATACGCGCTCAATTGCCGAATGGCAGGCCGTAATTGACAAACCGACACTTAACACAGGTATAGTTTCATCCGGGCACTATTAACAGCGGTATTATAGATATTCCGGAAATTCTCATCTTGCTAGCATTGCCTCGTATCATCTCGGCGACTCCCTCATAACCCTTACCATGCTTGCTTTGGCCAGATCTGCGGTCAATCAACTTCCAACATCCCTTACAAGAAGGGAGCTAATTATTATTCATGCTTGAGAATCTTATACACTTGCTTCTCATCTCCTCACCTTTTGGAGGGGACTAATGAACTTAAATATTTTTAAATTATGAAGACGATTTTAAAACTTAAGATTACTATTATCTGACTAGATTCCGGGTAGGCACTTTTCACTGCCCCGAAAAGTTTTAAACGGCCGATATAAAAAGCACCGCGTAGAAGGATAAAGGGAAATCGCCTTGTCGGAAAAATATACTCCGACGAAAGCAACAGTTATTTTGAGAAACTTGTTGCTGCAGATCAATCATCAAGGTTGTTAACCTAGGGAGGATGTTAAATATAATTTATTTAACGTACAGTTAAAGTTATAAAAACAGGTTTATTAGGATTCAGTTATTGTTGTAGGATTATAAAAAAAATTAATTTATTTTACTTTTTAGCTTTAGAAACGTCTTCAAGTACGTGCTAACTTACGACGGGTCACTCCTTGACGTCACAGGTTGCTGACCTCCTACAGGGTAATTCCTTACATAAAGCTCAAGCTCTTGAAAAATGTCATAGCATGCGTTACTATAAAATAAAATAATTTTCTATTAAAGATAAATCATTCTTTAAGAGAAAACAAGCTTCAATTACAGGCATCGCATTTTTTTAAAAATTTTATAATCTAATAAAAATTTGTAAATATTAATTAAAATAGTTTTCAAATTAACTCTCTTAATTCACTAAAAACTTATTTATTTCTAATACTCATTCATGCCCCAAGTTTCCTGAAGTCGTCCGGGAATTATTTTTAGTTAGTGGCCTAGATACTGTCAGCTGTTACCGGGATTGACAAACAATAGACCCGGTAATTACTAATGAGCGGAAGAATTATATTTTTCAAGGTGATCGGTCAGAGCGCACCTACAAATTACATAGTTGCTTTTTACTAGCGTGCTAACGACTAATTTTTAACACGCGGCTGACCTGCTTGCTATTTACACTTTACAAGCACTTCGGTAACCGATAATCTTGGAAAATATAATTCTCCCATTCATTAGTGATTACAGATATCATTATTGACGAATCAGTATCCATTTATATGCTGTAAATCTTATGATTAGTTGTCGCTAATCAGTTGTTATAAATTTTTGTTTACAGAATAATACTGAGTGTTGACACACACACATTGACAGGTGATAGTAGAGACCAAGGCAAGAAAAAGAATTCTAATAAACCCAGATCTAATTCTCAAGAGTATATTTTCTCTTCCAAATAGAAGACTGCTTTTTTTCCTTTCTTTCTGCGACATTTGAGTGCATAAAACAATCAAGTACATGCGACAATTTGATGTTAAACTAAAAGATGTCTAATATGATCATTTGTAGTCTACGTGCATACAAATTATTTTACATGGAATGGTCATAGACCCACGCAAATAATCCTTTACAGTAACTCCTGAGAAAGGATTTCAAAGGTACTATAAGATAGAGATAATGACAACGGCTGAATCATTCGATGGTTAATGCCCTATGTTACACCTAGCATTTACTAAATCTGTGAATTTTACATTAGTCTTTAACTTTTTCATTTTTTTAATCTTCAGTATGATATATAAATTTTAAGTAGGTGATTAATGGAGCGATTCTGCTCATACATGTAGCAACCCTAAGATCTGTAAGCCTGTAAGTCAATTATTAAAAGGTTGAATGTTCTCAGAATGATATGATTTCTTGTAAGATATTATCACAGAGACTTACGAGTAATCCTAGGAACGTAGGAGAAATCATACCTTCCACAGAAGTTCAAAATTCCATTTTTTGACAGATTTACAGATCTTACGGTTGCTACAGATACGAGCAGAATCGACACATTAGGTCATTTCCTGTAACAGGTCGTTCGAAAAATATTTAAAAAAAGCAATTGTATGTTACTGCTTCGTTGAAAAGACCGTGAGTACTGCTACGAGCATCGCCACGATCAAATCTACGTGTTTGAAACCTGCTTAATGAACGACGCGGCAATGCTTTTACAAATTCGAAGTTTACAGGGGATTTCGTTTATTATAAGAGATAAGAAGTAAAAAATGAATTGAATTATTACGGGCGGAAAATGAAAACTGGGTTGAGACGTGAAACATTTGATCCTTTTTATAGACATCTAATAATAATACTAAATCTACATGAATTTTAAATTTAAATTTGTTCTTTGTTTTTCCAGTAATTTTATGATATTACTGAATTACTGTGGTGATGTTTTTTTAGAAGCAATTTTAATTCTATGTCTTAATAAATTAAATTATTTATTCACGTCTTGGAGTTTGTGTAAGAGCAGAATGGATATATTTTTCTATTTTGACTTTAGCCACCTCTTTTTATTAGAAACTTATTTATTAGTAACCGATCATAATCATGCCAAAGACTGTTTCTGTAAAATATCCCTTTTGTTAATTCTTTAGAAAATATTATCCTACTTTTAGTAAATAAAATCAAGATTAAATATAGGTTTTTATTATAAAAATCTAAATAAATACTTTTCTCATATTAGCGAAAGCAAATACTCGTATATTTATTAAAAAAAAAAAAACTTCTAGCTTGCTGCCTCCCATTAAATCCAATAACATAACGTAAACATAATATTTAAATATTAATTTCAATACAGAGAATTCAAACATCATCGAATACGAGCAAAAGGACTGGGATCTCTCTTGATGGCACAGACGCAATCTTTAGGCATAGTAAAGGCTTTAGTCACAATATTGTTATTCTGTGGAGTCCTCAACTTCTGATACGCATACCTTTGTTTGCATTCTGCAATGTATCCGAATCGAACCTCTTCTTGACATGACGTCTTTGTACTGAAACAAAATTATTGGTATTAGTGACAACTCTTTTTAATAATTCAAATACGATAGTGTAAGTGAGATAGTAAAAGAATATCAAAGAATATTTGCGCTCTTGGATTCTTGCATAAAAGGCTACCCCCACAATTGAATTAGGAATAAATTTGACCTGTTCTTTTAATACACTTCTTAAGAAATTCTTACCCACTGCAAATTTTAATGTAAACAGCTTGAACGTAATCCTCTTGATTTACAATAAATTCCCACTTATTACTTTTCGTTTTGCCAATCCGAGGATATTTCACAACTCTCCTCGATGGGCACGACGATGGTTCTCCGAATGAAATCCTTGGGACAATAGGTGGCGGTCTCGAGGTAATGGAAAACTTGTTAGTCTTATTACTCCGCAGCATGTTCCTTATTTTCACGTAAGGATACAAATCGAAATCTTCACAAAATGTAAAGCCTTGTGCACATTTTGGTGTACCTATTATGATTGGTATGGTTTCGTTTATTAATTGAACGTTCTCGTGAAGAGCAGAACGTTGTGCTGAAAACGATTTTTTAAGATCTAAATCAAACACTCTATTTCAATTTATACTTACCAGAAATTGATGATTTTTTGCCATGTTGTGCTGATTTTCTCCAAGGTCGTCTCTTAGGACCGAAATTCTTCAAATTCTTTACTGTGTATGCTTGTTGAATGTGTAGATGTACCTTAAAAAGATAAAATGTAAAGTCAACTTTATCAAATGGTCTTCATGTCCGTGCTATTTGAATCAATTCATTTTCAAGAGTATACATACTAATATGTAAGTAGGTATACTGCCTTCCAAATGTATTAAAGCCGTAGTATTAAGAAGTATTTCAATAAGGTTCAGGTTCACACAATTTTATTGCTTTTCGGTCGATTACTTTTGACAACCAGTATACATAATACATGAAAATTACTCTTGTACACTGAAAACCATTTGTTTTAAATATACATATAAATATATTTACTTACGATCATTAGGTTTACAAATACTATAAACAACAAGCTATTCATGTTGTAGATGATACGTTTTAACTTGATGTTAAACCATTATTAAAATCACAGCGGTTTCGAACTCGTAAATATACGTAAATCTAAAGTTTCGTAATATATTTGGATTATTAAACCGCATTTCCGTAAAGAGCTTAGTGACTTGCAGTAAAGAAATACATACATCCGACCGCAATTACGTCGATATGTCCTTTTAAGCAACGAAAAGAAAACGTCATGTTTTCATAGAAATATAAACTTATAAAATATAAAACTTTTCCATGTTGTGTGGAAAAATTTAATAAATATTCGTTTCCGAGGGTATTTCTCAGTTAAATGTTTCAATTTATGCCTACGTATACTTACACAAACAAGACAAGCAGATGTATCGTGCAAACTTAAAGGCAGTTTGAAGTAACGGAGTTATACGTCAACATAACTTTGTAAGCATCTAATTTAAAACAACGTAGATGTATGGCAGTGTCTAAAATTGAACTTGACTGAATGGTGCTTTCAAAACAATTTATGAAACATTATCTGAAAACTGTGATGAACAGCTAAATTAATTGTACATATTTTTAATTTGCAACAATCTGGTTCTTAATTAACTTTAAAAAAATATATTTGTAATAATACGTGCAGTTTAGAATTACAATGGTAGTTTCAAGTTACCAATTTTTTTTTTCAATAGTCACGGTCTATTCATTTTATTTTCGATCGCATGGTATTATGTTACTATAACCTTGACATCGTAGTTATTATTCTTTCGTGCAAAAGAAAAGAAAATTTATATTAAAATTCTTAGGCTTAAGTGATTGAGTTGTATGTAGTAAGTTCACTATTCAAATTCAAATGAAACCAATTTTTCTTACAAATATATTTACAAATAAATTATAAATACAAATGATTCAGAAGACCGGATTAATAGATTATTTACAGTCACATATTTACAAATCACTCTGCTGTACATACAAGCCTCATAGATCCGTATCTACGTACTTACAAGAGTCGAACTATAACATTATGAATATATAGTATCATCTTAAACAAAAATGTACTATATTCTATTTTTAAAATACAATTTAAAATTGAGAAATATTTAGGAAATGACGATCTGGAACATAACAGTTGTTAATTAAAATCGTTTTCCATACCTTACTTATCTAATTAAAACTGAGATAATCTGTATACAATACATATTCTAAGTGAATTAATAGTAAAATATAAGTTTAAGAATTAACATGTTTATTTAATAACTGAGAACATTTTAACTGTAATTTAAACAACTACTGAAAACTAGCAAAAAGTGTTGTTTAATACAGATGTGACATTCTACGTTAGTTTTGATTCAAAAGTTTTACTTTTGATAAACGTTTTTATTCGTTGTTAAAATTGTTTTTGTTATTACGTTTTACGAAGGGAATTTTAAAAGTTCGGCATGAAATATCTTTGGTAGGATATGTATGTATAAATTAATATTCATGAAAGTTCGATTTACGTCATTAATAAATGACAGAATTAAAGCATAAGCATTTTAAAGCTAATATGTTTCTTCATCTTAAGTTTGTTTCTCTACGTTTTTTTAAATCCTGCAAATCGGGCCAAAAACTGTAGATCTTTTCTGTACGAACAACAGCAAGCTGTTGGCATCAAGAAATTATCGACACTCGGCACGTCTTCGTTTCCTAGCGATATCAACCTTCTGTAGGCATATTTTTGTCTACAGTGTGTGATAATTCCATACGGTGCATCTTTTAAAAGATCGCACGGTCCATTTGGCCTGGAAAAATAAACAATGGATAAGCCTGCACATGTAAAATATAAGAAAAAGAATTCTCGAACCTGTTGCAGATTTCTACATTCACTCCTTGAATATATCCGTCTCGTCCTTGATTAATAATAAACTTCCATTTATTATTTTTCGTTTTTCCGAGTTTTGGAAAAATCGTTTTGATAGTCGACGAGCAAATGAATTCCTCGTCTACCTCCCCAATTCTGTTCGTTATTTCATCCTGAGGTTCGTCACTTCCAAACATATTTTTATTGATGTTGGTTTTCTTCAGCACTTCTTTAACGTGTTTGTGAGGATACTGATTATAGTGTTCACAAAAGTACTTTCCCTGTGCACAAGAGGGAACCCCATCGATTTCAGGTATCTCATCCGTTCCTTCGTATGAATCCGGGAATATTATTTCCTGATCATCAAAGAAATCTATAAATAGAAATTACGTTTCTTTGAACAAATATTATTTCCTTTTATTTGTTCTGCTACAGAATTATTGACTATAAATGAGTGTGATGTTTGAGATTTAATACAAAGATTACTTACAATCAAGAGAAAAGTTTTTGGAATGGTTCAATATTCTAGTAGTTTTATTACCATTCTGAGGTCGGGCTCTCACCTAACAGAAGAAAGAATATTTAAAGAAAATTAAGAATTTAAAATATTGTTTTTTAATGTCAATGAGTGTAGTGAGGGGAATTGATTTGTATAGTGTTCTTGTACTTCACAATAATATCATTTATAAAAACATAAATCATTTTGTTATAAAAATCGAAATAATAATTGTGATTTCTTCTACTACAATTTAACAAGTAAAAAAAAAACTCCATTGGCACAGCGGAATAGGTAGAAATTTCTGTTCCAGGAGCTTTCAGTGAATAAAAGCTTACATCTTTTAACAATGAGAAATAACGCAATACTTGAAAACTTTTGAAATTTTACTTCTTTGTTGAATTTCACCGAATAAAATTTTAAGTAAAAAATTAACACCTGCTATGTGGATAGATCATTACCACATCAATCTAAAGAACGTGGTGTCTTCGTTTTTGGGATTTCCGTTCCTTGTCGAAGTAGCACCTGCATCATTGTTAACATACAATATCATTATTTAAGAGACTTAATGCTAATACATTCCAATCTAAATTATAATTATTTTGTCGACTATCGAAAAGTTAAAAAACGTGTAGTGTAAGAAGAGATAATTGTTTGTTCAAGTTCTTTTTCGGAATTAATTTTTTCTTGAACTTCTGAGGGGTGCAAAAACTAAAATCAGTGGTGTGAAAAAGTGCAATAAAAATTCGGGAAAAATAATCAATGCATTCCTATGTAAATTATGTTCCTTGACCATCTAAAGGGTAAAAAATCTAAAAGCAGCGGTACATGAGAGTGTACATATACTGAATAGAATAAGAAACAGTAAGGAAAGTGCTGAGAAGGGGGCCCCCTTCAACAGTAAATTTGACTCGGAGAGATGAACATTTTAATTTGTGGTATTGTGGTAGGTATGTAGGTACTAGGAACCCTTTTCCAAAATTAGTAGAACCCCGAACAAAGCTGCATAATGGCATAAATTACTTTGCTTAAATGATCAAATAAATATATTTGTTGATTTTTATTGTCACTGGGGACCTAATTCTAAATCAGCTATTTTCCATACTTATAATTCATAATTACACGCGTTCTAAACATGTAGTTCTCGTAAGGATGAAAATATTTTAGGGTTATTTCAATAACGTTCAATTTCACACCGTTTTATTTCTTTTCGAACGAATACATTTGGAAAGCAGTGTACATTAGGGTGCCAATAAATTGACAGGGAATTTTTTTTGAGAGAAACGATCCATTTATGCGTCAACTTATAAATTATTTATGTGGGAAAAGATTTAAACAGTTTACGATATTTTATTTTAAGATTAAACTAAAATTTGATACAATAAACAGATTCCGTACTGTTTTTGGCATTTGGAAATTTTATCTCCTGGAAATGCTGGTACTAATACATAATATATGTGTTTACAAAATATGTTTTCTTGACCTGTTACTATTAATTTTTAAAATTATACACATAAAAATAAACAAATTAATTCCTCAAACAGAGAGAAGGTTACTCTATGCCCCAAGCTATAGGCAGGTTTCCAGGAACAACTTTGCCTGAGCAGACACATTTATGTTTTCTAAGTAGCCCAAGATAAATACAATTCTGATCTGCAGATTTAGGATACGCACGTCATGTCACCAGATATTGATTTACAATTGAATTAAGTAATAATGCAGTAATAATGTACTAAAAAAATGTGTTGGATGGCTTGAAGGATTAACTGCTGAGCTAATTTACAAACTCGCAGTGTGAAGTAATATTTGTCACACATGTCTAAGAACTGTGAATGGGTGTACAAAAATATTTTGATAAATCATATTTTCCTGATGAAACAAATGGCACAAATACATTATTATATAGCATCATTTTCTATTTAAAACTTACTTCAGCTGAATGATTAATTATCCTCGGAAATTATTCCTTTCCCACCGAAATTTATTTACTAAAATAAAACCGTTTTTAATTTTGAACAAGAAAATTACACTTATCTCTTTTATTTGTTTTTAACATTGCAGCTGACGGTCTTCTAGATTATTTTTAACAGGACGTAACTTCATAACGGAACAAAATTTCGAAATGGTGCAAAACTTATTAAATAGTTAAAATAATTAAATAAAACATCATTTTTTAAAAGAATAATATTACACGACACACGACCACTCAATGCAGTTTTGTGTGATAGATTTTTAAAGAAATAATATTCTGTAAGTAAAAGAAGTATATAGCGGCTTAGCTGGCAAAGAAAAGTAACTGTCGACGTACTTCAACACCTTACACCTTGGTTATACTGTCCTGATGAGGTCTAATAAGACCGAAACGTACATCGACAGTTACTTTACTTTACTTTACTTTTTTTACTTATTGTATTTTCCTGGCGTTAACCTTTCCGTTATAATATTCTGTGACAATGGGTGGCATGCATAAAACGAAGTAGATGCTAATGCAAATTAGTATATTCTTCGAAGTATCTTCTATTACATAAAGTACCTACTGCAGTTCTGAAGCATATACTACGAAAGCAAAGTTTATACTACAGCACGTAGTAAATACTACGCTGCAGTAGTATTTACTATGAAAATGAATCTGAGGCTTTGAAGTAGATACTACAGTAGGTGCTTCTACAGCGAAGTAAAAACTTCTATGTGCTCATGTGCTCTAGTATCTACTAGATCGCATAGTAAATCCTACGTTACTATAGTAGGTACTTCACTTTCGAAGTAAGTGCTTGAAGTATTAGCATGTACTTCGTTTTATGCATACCACCCATTATCTTTGCAACCTTTAGTTATTTTGCTTAATTAAAAAATGACAGTAAATGAGAAGCACAAACACACATTTACTAAGGTATTACTCGTTACTTTATTATTGTTTGTTCTTATAGGTTGATATATCGTACAAGTTTTATATTTTATATGTATAAGAAGTCTATTATTATTCCAAATTCCCAAGCATTGATTTTAAAATGAAAGCACAAAGCAACTGGTATCTAGTTAAAGATACATTTACGAATAGGACTGTATCTACTTTTTGATTTATTTTAAGCATAGAATATGCTTACAAAATATGTCTGATTATTTTATGGATGTCCTACGTAATATAGGTAATGCTCATTCATGTATTTCGTAAGGAGCTGTACAAAGAAAGTGCAGTATCGGAACCAAATATGTATACGTATGTATATCTATGCTGATCACGTACAAGTATTACGTGGGAGAAAACAGGAACTGAAAACAAGACTGTCAATAATCATATCTGCAAGAGTATTTATTTAAAAAAAAAACAGTGAATCAGGCCTAAGGATAACAGTTCTGTTATCTGAGTAAAAAAAAAGAACGAAACGAAAAAATTGCGGATTCTCTAGGAAATTTGATTTTTATTGTAAGCAATACTTGCTTCACTATACATATTGTAACGATTTTAAAGGTTCAATTATTTTTATTTTAATCAAAACACGAAATAGTTAATAATCTAATTTATTTAAAAGTAACACTAATTAACACTAACTTAAGAATAATTTATTTATGAACTAATAAGTAATTTATGTTAACAGCCGAGCGAATATTTATAACGCGACTTCAATTTCGAACTGACCACTTGCTTAATTACTGTCGAACTAACTACGTTCACTGCGTGCATTTTTATATATGCCGGCTCTCTCTTCGAGAATGGCCTGGAGACGGGCTGTCTGTTCTAGTTTACTCCGCCGACCGAATTCTCCAGTCTAAGGCGCGTCGACTAGGCGGTGATGACGCAACAGACAGGCCGACGCCCCAATCGTCACACTGCCCCCTTCTTAAAAACGTTTCGTCTCGGAACGTTCCTCGTGATAGCCTTGAAGGAGAATGTCGAAATCGGCATGCTGGTCCCTCTTTACAACATCCGGTCTGGAAAAAATAGCAGTCTACGGTTTTCCTACTGCCAACAGCTGCCTGTGGGTGGTGACTGCAGACTAGAACTTCTATTCCCGTTCCGTTGAAGATTACTTCTATCATGCTGCGAACGACCCTCCAGTCCAGCCCATCTAGTCCGCAGCCTATCTTGGGAATGGCTAATTTCGTCTCCTTGCCTTCGACCAGCTGTCTCTTCAGGCTCCATAAAGCTCTCCAAATACTGCGATAGTCAGGCTTACCGCTTGATGTCTTTTTGGTGACTAAGTAGTACACGTGTCGTCTTCGTTCCGCCTCCGTGTGGATGATCTGTAGGCTCTTGCCCACCATGGGGTGCTGTCTTAGGAGTTCCTCGACCTGACCAAATTTCTTCCGGAAGACTTGGGCTATCCCCTTGGACATCCTTAGGTCTTCTGCCACACAGTGGGCCAGACTGTACTCTGGTGACACTTGAAAAAGGTCTTGCTGTCTCTCTGTGGTCACTCCGAATCGCGCCTTACTTCCTGTGGCGTGATGAAACATGAAGGTTTCGAAGTTTACTTCGGAACCTTGCGTCCGTTGTACTGTCCCCTCATTTTCTTCTCCGTTGTAAGGAGCCATTCGGTTGAAGTGGATAACCTTGGGTTTGCCATGCGGAATCTTCCTGATGCGGTAGATGACATCGTTGATCCGTTTCATCACTTTGTAAGGACCTTCCCAAGATGTCTGCAGTTTTGGCGATAGACCTCGACGTCTTTGAGGATTATAAAGCCAGATCAGCGCTCCAGGTTCGTATCCCCCATTCTGAGCGTTGATGTCATAATGCTCCTTCATTCGGTCGCTGGATGTCTGTATGTTGTGACGAACTCGATTGTGAATGTCGTCCATTTTTCTGCGTAGACCGCTCACGTAGTCTTCGTCGGCAGGGATTTCGCCAGGCCTCACGCCAAATTTCAGATCGCAGGGCAGTCTTGGCTCTCGCCCAAATACCACTTTTGCTGGTGTCTCTCCTGTTGTTTCATGAACGGACGAACGATATGCCAGTAGAAAAAGGGGAATGTACGTGTCCCAGTCTCTCTGATGATCGGAGACTACCTTGGACAAATGTCGGTTGATGGTTCTGTTGAATCTTTCCACCATTCCGTCTGACTGCGGGTGAAGTGCAGTGGTTCTAGTTTTCCGGACGCCGAGCAGAGTACACACGTTCTTGAATAAAGCCGATTCAAAGTTCCTCCCTTGATCTGAATGGAGCTCCATGGGCGCGCCATATCGACTGATCCATTCACGGACAAGGGCTTCAGCAATAGTCATCGCCTCTTGGTTTGGTAGGGCGTATGCTTCAACCCACTTGCTAAAGTAGTCCATCACCACGACGATGTACTTATTTCCACTATTCGTTTGTGGAAATGGGCCGGCTACATCTATGGCAATTCTTTCGAAAGGACTTCCCACGTTATACTGTTTCATAGGAGCCTTGCCTCGTCTGTGGGGGCCGTTACTAGCTGCGCAGACTACGCACTTCCTACACCAGTCCTTTACATCTTCCTTGCAGTTCACCCAGTAGAATCGCTCGCGCACCTTTTCCATAGTCTTCTTGATTCCCAGATGCCCTCCCGAAGTTCCATCGTGAAGTTCCCTCAGAACTTCCGGCACCCTATTCTTGGGGATCAGTAACTGTGTCTTCTGTTCCGTGCCTTCCTGGTTCTCGATGGTTCGTTTCAGAAGACCATGATCCAGCACTATGGAGTCCCACTGCGCCCAGTACGATTTCACGGATGGTGCACATGGTGCTATCTCTTCCCAAGTAGGCCTTGCCTCCCTACTTTTCCATTCCAGCACCAATTTCAAATCCTGATCGTTCTCCTGGTCTCGTCGCAATTCTTCACCTTGCCATTTGTCGTCTATAACGGCCGTCCTCGCAGTCGTGGCCACTTTCTCCTCCAGCCGACTACAGTGCTTACAGTCTTCGGCACAAGGTCTTCTCGACAAAGCATCGGCATTTCTGTGGCTAGTTCCGGCCCGATGCTGGATTTCAAAATCGTATTCCTGAAGTCGTTCGATCCATCGTGCGACTTGTCCTTCAGGATTCTTGAATCGGAGGAGCCATTTTAAAGCGGCATGGTCCGTCCTCAGGAGAAAGTGTCTGCCATATAAGTACTTGTAGAAATGTTCTATGGACTTTACCACGGCTAGCAATTCCCTTCTAGTGACACAATAATTTCGTTCCGGCTTTGACAGGACTTTACTGAAGTAGCCAATCACCTTCTCCTGCCCTTCTTGTATCTGGGACAGTACGCCACCGATACCAACATTGCTAGCGTCAGTGTCCATGATGAACTTGCCTTCTGGGAGAGGGTAACTTAGGATAGGAGCACTTATCAAGTACTGTTTGAGTTGTTCAAAACTAATTTGGCAATGTTGGTCCCATTCAAACGGACGACCTTCTTCGGTGAGTTTTGTCAACGGCTTAGCGATGTCCGCAAATCCGGGAACATAGCGCCGATAGTAAGTGCATAGGCCTAGAAAACTCCTTATCTGGTGTTTATTCTTGGGAGTTGGCCAGTCCTTCACGACCTGAATCTTCACTGGGTCCACGGCGATTCCATTCCCATTAACAATATGGCCTAGATAATTCACTTCCTTCTGGAACAGGTGGCACTTCTTGAGACTAAGCTTTAGTCCAGCTCCGCGAAGCCGCTGGAACACTCCTTCCAGGTTCTTCAGGTGGTCGTCGAAAGTTTTCCCCACCACAATTATGTCGTCCAGATATACCATGCACGTTGTCCAGGACAGACCCTTCAGAACCGTCTCCATCAGCCTCTCGAATGTCGCTGGTGCATTACATAAGCCGAACGGCATCACCGTGAATTGCCATAGACCCATACCAAGGGAAAACGCCGTTTTTTCTCGATCTTCGGGCGCTAGTTCCACTTGCCAATAACCACTCTTTAGATCCAAGGTTGAGAAGATCTTTGAACCGGCCAGGGTGTCCAGGGTGTCATCAATTCGTGGCAGAGGATAGCTGTCCTTTTTAGTGACGTTGTTGAGCAATCGATAGTCTACGCAGAATCGTGTGGATCCATCCTTCTTCTTCACAAGCACTACCGGTGACGCCCATGGGCTACTCGATGGCTCAATTACGTTGTCTTTTTCCATCTCACGAATAATGCGTTCTGCTTCCTCACGTTTCGCCAATGGTAACCTCCTTGGAGCTTGACGGATGGGCCTTTCTTCCCCGGTCTCTATCTTGTGTTTGACTATGTTGGTTCTTCCCTTAGGTCCATTTTCTACCTCGAACACATCTTGATACTGACAGATCAGGTTCTTCGCTTTTGTTTTCTGTTCTGGAGTCAGTTCCTGGGCCGTCGACATGACCATTTCCAACAACTTCTTCGGGACCTTCATCTCTTGTACGTTTGCTTCTATTTGGCGGGAGATGGAGGACACCATGGCACAGCTTCCCAGGATCGTACCTTTCTTGATGTTGACAGGGAAACAGTTCACATTCATTAGGCGGACTGGTATTTCCTTCTTTGCTGTCAACAACATTTTTCCAACGAGAACTCCTTTTCCAATCTTCTGATCGTCAGTGTTAGGTTCGACCATAATGACTTGCCCGTCTTGGAAAGCGCCGTTCAGGTTTGCATCGACTATAACCTCGGTTCTGCTAGGCAATACGACATCTTCTGCGAGAACAACTCGAGCGGCCACGTCCTCTCGCTGATGTAGAACCAAATCCTCGTTGTTAACCGCCATTACGCCACGCTTCAGATCCAATTGGAACCCATGGGCAGACATGATGTCCATGCCCAGAATCGCCTCATCCTCTATTTCTGCTACCAGCGCACGGTGTTTGATGGGAGTCGCTCCAATCGTAATGGTCACCTCTACTTCACCATGGACAGTCGCTGATGTTCCGGTTGCTGTCCTCAGTCTCCATTTAGTCGGCTCGGTGCGTTTTGATGACTTGATCACATCGGGCCTCAGGATAGTCTTCGTCGCACCCGTATCCAGTAGCATGGTGTGAGGGATGTCATCAATGGTTGCATCCACGAAGACACTGCTGGTTAATCGCCGCAGGGCTATTACTTTCGTGGCCTTTGTCTTTGGAGGCCTTTGAATACGCGTCGACGTTTGTCCATCTGCAGCGACCAGACTTAGTTTCCCCTGTGGCTTCCTTCGTGGAGAATCCTGCTTGGCCTTGGGACACCGCCTGCGATCATGTCCCTCTTCCTGGCAATTCCAACACACCAGAGGATTCTTCTGCCTCAAGACTTGTTCCACAATGTGGCGAATATCCTCCGTGGTGGCACACTCCTTGGGCCGCTCTTCTGCAGCAGATTGCACCTTGACGCTGGTGGGTTCCTCCTCTTGGGAGTCCGTGGCAGCTCGCACCTTGGCATGCCCTCTTGAGACTTGCTTCGCCACCTCATATTCCAAGGCGTAGGCCAATGCGTTCTGGGATGTCTTGGGGTGGGCCATTCTCAATGACTGCTGGTTGTCCGGGTCACGAATTCCATCCACGAAGGTCTGCACCGTCAAACGTTCCAGGAATTCTTCAGGAGCTGCAGGATAAGCCAACCGGGCCAGGCGCACTACGTCAGCCTCGAATTCCTGAAGACCTTCTCCGGATTTTTGATAACGGTTTCTCAGCTGCGCACGGTACACCTCGGTCAGATGCGCCTGGCCATAACGCATCTCCAGTCTGTTCACCAGCTTATTGTAGTCCTCTTGTTCCTCTGACGGCATCGTTTGTAGCACATCGATAGCGTCCCCCCTCAATGCCACAATTAACGAGGTGGCTTTCTCACTGACGGTCCATCCGTTCCCCTTTGCTGCTGCTTCAAATTGTTTGAAGTAGTTAGGCCAAGAAGACTTCCCATCGAATGTCGGTGGTTTTATTTTCAATTTAGAAGTTTCCGCTGGTCCTATCATACTTCGGCCCTCGTTATTTTCTAGTATTTCGGCTGGTGACGGATCCCCGAACAATCGCAATCCTGCCATGATTTGTTCGAGATTTTTAATTTTGTTATTCTGCTGGAACAGTATCTCTTCCACGTTTTCTTGCAGATTCCTTGTCTCTTTCAATATTTTTACCACTAGTTTATTCTCGAGCCCTTTTGATTGCTCTACAAATTTAACTTCCAAATTTCCAGACTGTTCCATCAATTTATTTTGCAATTCATCTTTGAAGTTTCCTGATTGTTCCTTTAATTTATCCTCTAATATCTTACTTAAATCTGCAGGACCGCCCGAGATTTCAAATAGAAAGGCTTCTGGATCCTCCCCTGCTTCTAGTAGCGCTTGGTGTAGTCTCTGTTGCAAAATCGATTTCTTTCCGGAGATTTCCAATTCGCGCTCTTCTAATTCGGCTTTTAAGTCGTTCACTTTTAAGTCTTTTAACAGCACTTTCTTTGAAGCCATTGTTTCTTTGTTTAACTAATTTGTTTAAATTTTAATTTAATTTTAATTGTTTATTTATTTCCACGAACCTCACACCTGGCACCAATGTAACGATTTTAAAGGTTCAATTATTTTTATTTTAATCAAAACACGAAATAGTTAATAATCTAATTTATTTAAAAGTAACACTAATTAACACTAACTTAAGAATAATTTATTTATGAACTAATAAGTAATTTATGTTAACAGCCGAGCGAATATTTATAACGCGACTTCAATTTCGAACTGACCACTTGCTTAATTACTGTCGAACTAACTACGTTCACTGCGTGCATTTTTATATATGCCGGCTCTCTCTTCGAGAATGGCCTGGAGACGGGCTGTCTGTTCTAGTTTACTCCGCCGACCGAATTCTCCAGTCTAAGGCGCGTCGACTAGGCGGTGATGACGCAACAGACAGGCCGACGCCCCAATCGTCACAATATTATGATAGTGGATTAAAATTCCTTTAAAAAAGTGCCCACTAATAGGTTACTTGCGAAACAAGTTTACGCTGTATAAAATGTCGTAAGGTATACTTAAAGAGATATCTATGTAAATTTCATGTTTACATGCTTAACAAACGAAAATTAGTTCTAAATAACATGATCAGTTTTGTTAGAAAAATTTTAATATAATTTTATTTTAGGTTTCCACTAATATAATAGATTAGTATAAGAATAATATTTTTATGTGTCTTTTTTACTACATTTTTTTAAATTAAAGCAGGTTCTAGTCATTTGAAATAAACTATAAAAAACACCATCATAAAATATATGAAAAACAAATTACCTTCTATGATTATAAATTCCTTTGACGACTTTGATATTTGTTACTTATCGTGAATAAACTGTCAGAAACAAGTACAATGAAATGTCGTCATTTCAAATATATGAATGTATTTATGTTATACAGCTTGCGAACGGCTACTAAAGTTATACGCATACTTCCTTCAATAGTGCGGAAGGACGACGCGTCGCTATCCTGTCATTACTTCATCTGCTTTAATTTATATAAGGAGCTTGATTTGTGCAGATGTAACTGTTGCGTGGCCCATTCGTTTTTTCCTTACATAAATACTTACTTAAATAATATTGAAATATTTTATTCTAAATTGCCCATCTGTTTTAAAATTTACCGGACACTATTTCACACGAAAAAAAAAATTACCACCGCCGACACTCGATCAGGGAAATAACGCGTCTATTACAGATACTCTAGCAAAGGAAACAGTACGACGTTTTTGTATCGCAACTTGAATAATAATAATAATAGCTTTTTATTTAAACTATGTGTTTAAAAGTGGAAGTCTAAGGCTGCGTTGTATAAAAAGTTTAAGCAAGGACTAACGTTAATCGTAAGTTAGTATGTGACACACAAAATGCTGTACGTCATAAAAGTGTCACATTCTAACTTAGGATTAAAGTTAATCCTGGGCTCAAACCTCTTATACAACGCAGCCTTAGGCTGGGTTTCTCAGTCCTAGTTTAACTTTCAATTCCTGTTTATTCCCATGGTAGCAATGCAATTATGAAACCAATTGTTCCTACGGAAATAAACAGGAGTTTAAAGTTAAACTAGAACTGAGCCCGCCCTGGTGATGCAAAAATTTATTATTTAATTTTTCTCAATTTAATGTTGACTTTCTGTATTTACATATTTGACCCATTATTTCTAAAATATTTTTAACGCAGTCATAGACCTTAGGAGCCGTTCATAACCTGCATACTATTATAATTATATATGTATAAATTATAATTACATTTTATCTTTTATGTTTGCTAGTTTGGATACTCTATCAGATAACTGTTCCCTTTATTTATTAGCTATATTTTATACTATAGTTTGACAATGTCATAAAAATTGAAAAGCACTTATATACTCTACAGTTTTTCGTATCTTGGCTGTCATCGAATGAGAAACCTTCGCATTTCAGTTTATGACAAACTATAATTGCTAGTTCATGTGTATATGTAGGTATGTGTACTTAAGCCATTCCTGAGAAGAGAATATATTACTTTTAAACAAATAGGCAGGTTTTATTTTTAGTAACCGGTATTATTGTGTTAAACATTTACTGAGCGTTCAGATAGTTAGACAACTTAATAAAATATTCTGTTACGGAAACGTACAGCAATATTATTAAGGTTATTTCATACTAATTTGCATAACAAATTCTTATAACTGGTGTATTCCAAGAATTATATTCGTATTTAATATTTTAATCCAGTGGAAGATAATAAACATCCAACGGTTCTCACATTGTACGAAAGCATCTCCTTCGTTACCAACGACGTTGAATTTATAATTATTTTAAAAGTGATATTCAATTGTAGATGCAAATAAGTCAGAGTATCTTCCAAAATTACTAAATATGCATATAAAGGGATTAGTTTGCACATACATATATGAAGAGTATAGTGAGCAAATTTCTTTCCTTTTACATGTATACAGTGAGTTGCATATAAAGTCAATTTGAAATGATACCGGAGATTTGTTAGTGTATGCAATGCGTTAATATAAAAACAAAACTATCGAGAATGACACAATTAAACGAAAACACTGAGATGAACATGTATTTGAAGATTCGAAAAATTAACTTACAATTAGATTTCCTTAAGTATAACGTAAAATAAAGCGAAACTTACCGACGACAAAACGCCGATTATAAATATTTGAGTGAATATGTGGTAAACTAACATTATTTATTTAATACGATTCACCTTCGCTCTTTCACAGATACTTGCCAAATGATTCCGGCACTCTCACAGCATACAAGTGAGTCGGTAATCTCATTTCTAATTAACGTTACAGGTAGCAGGCGGACATAGTCTACCTGATTTCACCATCCAGTCTTCGGTGCGTTTATAAGAAGCTTGAAATTCGTGTTTATTTAAGATTCCGTGTGCGCAAACCTGACTTCTAAAAGACAAGCGCGCGAAAATATTTGCATAATGTTCGCATTGGCGAAAAAATTGATTGTTTATTGATGATAGTGAATTTATTCTACAGTTATAATAATAATGGCTAGGAAGTTTTTCAGAACTCGATTATAATTATTTCGAGTTAGGTTTCATCGACTAGTAGGAATAGGAAAATTGTTTAATCGCTGATTGCACTGCATGTATGTAAGGAACTACATTAGTGTGGCCAAACGTCCAGTTTTGTACCGAGTTTTCAACAATTCCCGAGTCCCACGTGATCATCCAAATTAGGCAACCAAACTCACACTTATGGTAATACTTGAAATAAAATACCCCGACTATTTATAATAAGATGAAACCAAAGGTAATGTCCAAAAATGTATTACTTCGGCAATGTTTATTTGAAATAATATTGTTTCAGCGTCCTTAAAATATCTTTAAATCCAGTCGTAGATAATTGTTCTTGGTATTACAGTTAGACTCATTTGACGAACTAGCGTAACTGACATATGAATAAATCACGTCAACCAAAATTAAAAAAAAAAGTCGCCGGCATTTCTTTAACAGATCACATCGACTGGTTTTCCCATAAACTAGTAATGGAAAACGTGTAAGAACGTGCTCTTAGTTTGGTTCCACGCTGACCGACCGTAACCAATCATCTTTAAACACTTCCGAAATTTTACTATTTGGTTGCATTCATTCAAGTAAAAATTTTGCATGTAAAAAATTAACACCTGCTATGTGGGTAGATCATTACCACATCTAATTTCGACCGGTCGTTGATTCAGGTTTGGTTCGTCTGGGATTTCCCGTTCGATGTTGAAGATTTTGAACTGGCACCTGTGGATCAGTGTTGTATAACAAAGAATTCATAGAAACAGAGAAACGTGACGCTCAAAATTTACAGCGGAAGTATAGTATGCTTTTTCCTAAGTTCTCGTGAATCACCAGTTTAATTTTGCAATGTATCTTATTCATCAACACCGATTATAAATATTTGGACAAATCTCGTACGGTAAATTAACATTGTTTATTTAACGCGACTCACATTCACTCTTTCACAAAATATTTGCCAACATAAAAGTATGATTGCAAATGCGGCCATCTCTGTTTGATCTAACCACGAGAAAAAAATTTAAAAAGTTTACTTTTTGTACTAAATATAGAGATGTCGGAAATAAGTATTTTCTTAAGACATTAACCTTAGACCATCAAATCTTCATACAGATTATGTCAAGATTTTTGTGTTTAAGTTAAATATCAAAATTGGCACTAATTGAAACCATTGAAATGATTACGTCGTAGGTGCCTTATGGGAAGGCTTCATGAACATCTTGGAATGTCAAGGGTCAGTGCGCGATGGGTCCCCCGAAATCTTACACCTCATCAAAAATAATACCGCGTTGATTGTTGTAAGCAGTTTTTAGAGCTCTGTGGGGACAATCAGGCAGATGTTATCGGCAGGATTGTGACTGGAGATGAAACATGGGTTCATTTTTATGATCCTGAATCAAAAGAAGAGTCGAAGCAGTGGCATGCGAAGGGTGGACCAGCCCCAAAGGAATTCAAAGTCCAGCAATCGGCTGGAAAAGTAATGGCGTCAATTTTCTGGGACTCTCAAATAATTGTGCTTGTAGATTACAGGGCTAAGGGCGAGACTATTACAGGAGCATAATATGCAAACATTCTAACTCGTTTGGGACAGGCCATAAGTCAAAAAAGGTGAGGAAAGTTGGCAAAAGATGTTCTCTTGCTCCACGATAATGCGCCTGTTTACAAGGCTCGTGTTGCCGTATCTGCTATGGTGTCGTGCGGCTTTGAAGAAATTAACCAACCAGCATACAGTCCTGACCTGGCTCCTAGTGACTACTTTTTGTTTCCCAACCTGAAAAAGGACCTTCGTGGAAGACGTTTTGAGGACGAAATGTCACTAGAATCTGCCGTAAATGAAAATATTGAGAGCAAATCAGAAAATTATTTTTTTGAATAAATGTATCGCTGATTGAGGAGATTTCATTGAAAAATAAAAAATTAAAAGTAAGAAATACGTTTCCCATTGATATCCCATTCCGCGAATTTAAAAAGCACACAAATTAATGCATTTCAGCACAACGTTTCCTTAGGAGTTTCGTACTTCTCTAAACTTCCGCAGTCTACTAATGAGAAATTATAAATGCTGCAAACAAAAATAGAAATAGAAACAAAATAAACCGAAAAATGTAAATTCAATTAAGGGAGGTAATAAAGACTAAAGCAAAGTAGGGTTGACAGTCACTTGATACGCCCAATTGCCGAACGGCAGGCCCTAATTGACAAACCTCTTTGACAAACCCACACTTAACACAGGTATAGTTTCATCCGGGTGCTATTAATAGCGGTGTTATAGATAGTCCAGAAATTCTCATCATTCCAGCATTGCTTGTATCATCTTGGCGTCTCCCTCACAACCCTTACCACCTTCCTTGCTACCTGCGATCAATCGTTCATTGAAGTTGTGGAAACTTATTTTTATTTTATTGTGATCGTTAGCGTTTACCAGTAACGTAATGATTATAATAAATATAATTATAAACCGCATCTGTTTACATTTTCCGTACATTTGGGTTGGAACTAATGAACTTAAATATTTTTAAATTATGATTATGAAAACGATTTTAAAACATAAATTTATATTATGTAGCAAGATTTCGGGTAGCCGTACATTTTTTACGGCTCCGAAAAGTTTTAAACAGCCGTAGAAACACCACGTAGAAAAAAAAAGGGAAATCGCCTTGTCGGAAAAATATATTCCGATAAAAGCAACAGTTATTTTGAGAAACCTGTTGCTACAAATCAATCATCAAGGTTGTTAACCTAGGGAGGAAGTTAACTTTAATTTAACGTACAGTTAATCTTATAAAAACTTTAGTTATTGTTGTAAGATTATACAAATAAAAAACAATTAATTAATTTTATTTTTTAGCTTTAAAAACTAATCGTCTTCAAATATGTCGGGTCAGTCATTGGCGCCACAGGTTGCTGACCTCCTACAGGGTAATTCATTAAATAAAGCTGAAGCTCTTGAAAAATGTCACGGCATGCGCTGAACCCGTAGTTTTAAAATAAGATTTATTATTATTTCCAATTAAAGATAAATCATTCTATAAGAGGAAATAAGTTTCAATTATTCACATTTTTTAAAATTTTTAGAGTCTAATAAAAGTATCTGTTTTGCATGTTCAAATTGTATAAATATTAATTAAAATAGTTTTAAAATTAACTCTCCTAATTCACTTATTTCTATTACTCATTCATGCCCCAAGTTTTCTGAATCCGACAGGGGAAGTGTTCTTGGTTAGCTGTCCAGATACTGTCCGCTGTAACTCCGACCGATTCATTACCTTCTTCCTTTTCGGCGTTCTTTTTATAAACTGACGGAACGGTGGAAAAACTCAGTTCGATGATTCGGAATATAGTAGAACTCATGTGTACAGATCGGATTCGAATTCATACCCATAATTTCTCAGTCGAGCATCAAATCCGTTACCATGGGACTTGATCAATTCGGCTGTACAATTACTACACATTGTGTTTATTGATCTGCTATGACCTGGTCATATTTCTTAAAAAAGTGTTTCTATTATAAAATTATAGCAGATTTCTAACTTGACATTTCAGAAAGTAAATACAAAAAAAGATTTGGGAACATACAAGAATTCTGAAAATTAAAGCACTGCCCCAGGGGAAATTAAAAATATTTCTTCTGAAAAACGATTATGTATAAATATTACTTTTCGGTAAATAATATTATATCTAAAGCAATAAATACCTTTATCTCTTTTTTTTTAATTACAAATCGTTGGAGTTTTCATCTAAAATTATTTGAAATTTAAAATTAAATTTTGATATGTGAAATTTTGTGAAAAGTTCAATTTTTGCGGAAGTTAAAGAAATAAACGTTATTTTCTGACCTTGAGATTATTCAGTAAGCTAAAACTAATACACAGTAAAAAAAAATCTCGTTGAAATCTTGATTAATTTCCAAGAAATAACAATTTTAGGATTTTGGCAATTTCGAAAAACGCTATTTTCTAACTAAATAAAAATCACTTGGTATATCTAATAGGGGCTAAGTAAGCACAAATTATCATAAAAATAAAAATTTTTCCCATTTGATGCCGACTTTTTGGCGAGCACTGTATAGTAGTATTTATTAAACTATCTATGTAAAACTTAAAAAAAAATAGAAAATTGTTAATTTTTAAAATGAGAGATAATTTTTGTGCGGTAAAACGTAGAGCAGCAAAAATTAAAAATTGTTTTTAGTAGTTTTGAATTAAATTCGAAAGAAGAAAGTTTATAATATATGGCTTTAAGTAGAATACTTTCACGCAGGAAAGTACAAATTGAGTCATAACCAAAAGCACAAAATAAAGCCTCCGGTAGCAAAGGCAAATGAACTAACTATTAAAAGATGGTGCCTTGAAGTCTTCAAGACAATGTCAATTATAACAATAAAATGCGTACTGTTGACAAACAACGATCGCAAATTACTAATAATAATTAACAACGAGGTATAACTAAATGAATGTCAGTAAATCCTACGCATGATATGTTTAAAGGTTCAAACTCCACCCACACCCCTGGAACATACATAATTTATTTGAAAAAAAAAAAATAACGTATGATGACGTATTTGACACCACGGAGTAAAAGCACTTGTTGCAAAGAAACGGTCGTCAACCTTTTATTTTTTATGTGGAAAAGAAAACTCGGCTGTGTAGTTGGTTGACAACCTTTCAAGTTACTTCTCTTCCGTCAAATAAAAATGTACGCTTTTTACTTTTTATTGAATATTTTTTACTTTTGTTTAATATTTTCTTTATCCCCACTTTACATAGAAGTCGTACCTTTTGGTGAAACAATTTCCAGCCATAAATCACAACATACAGGGTGATTCCCAATTGTTTCAGCAAAATTAAATCAGTAAGAGAATCGATGCGACAAACTATGTAATAAGTAATAAGTTAGAATGAAGTAGCAATTTATAAAAATATATTTTGCCACTGCCTGTGGAATAAAAGGCTACTTTTCATAAAGCCGTAAAACCGTGCCATAAGTTTTTATGGTTGTAAGCTAAAGCTACTTGGAAGAATAACCTCGACATGAATTGGAATTTCGTTTATTCACCCATCCACTGGGCGAAGAAAATATTAAATATCTTTTATTACATCATATCATTCTAACGAAATCACCGACAAGGGCACAGATTTTGAAAAAATCGACACTGTCGATGTCGAGCTTGATGGTAAAAAATATGAAAAAAACAAGAATCAAGATTTAAATTTAAAGTTGAATTTTAAAAATTGTAAAGTATTTTTTCTTCTCAAAATCTTCGTCCATCTGTTTCATTAGATAATTGATAATAATTACATCATGATATTCCATATTTTGTAAACAAATAATACACTACGTGATTTGGTTTGTTAATTTCGCATATTAAAATGATGAATGCATGTTTTAAGTACCATATGAGCAAATAAATTTTTGATAAAGGTAGGTCATGGAAGTCCAAATGTATGTCTAATCTACAACACCAAGCAGTTTTTGAAGTAAGTGACACAAACTGTAAAATGTGGCAAATTAAATTTCAATTTTATTTAACTACTCAAAAACTAGACAATATATTAATGTATATAATGTAATAATTTATCTTCAAGAGTATCGAGACCTTGAGGATAATTTTTGAACAATTACGTTTCGTAAACTGTGAAAAATGTGGCTTTCGCATTTTTCTATAGTCTGGAACAATTAAGAATCACCCTGTATATGTATAAATGTCGTAATTTATTTTTTGTAGTCGAATAAGGCCCGGTTTTACAATCACAAGTTAACTTTATCTGTCGGTTTATTCCCGTAGTAACGATTGTGGTCACAATTGTTACTATAGCAATAAACCGTCAGATAAAGTTAACTTGTGATTGTAAAACTGGGCCTTAATGATACTTAGGTCCGATCTTCCCACCTCCAAATACAGTTCCCGATAACGTTATTTGACAAATAACTTGATTTTTATGAATCGTTTCCATGGTGATTCGTAAAGTTATTCGTCCAATAAATTTATTAGGAGGTGGAAAGATCGGGCCTTAATGTTTTCAACAGATGCTCCAGAGCACCTTGAGAGTATGTCCATCCCCTGTTATTAATCGAGGTTAAACCAAGATAGAGATCTTGCTCTGAGAGTGCTCTAGAGCAGTCAGTCGAGAACGCTATTAGATTAAGGACTATTCTTGCATAAGTTTGTCACGACTAAAGTGACCATACGTCCCGTTTTCAACGGGACAGTAGTGTTTTTAAATTCGTTGGCCCGTTATCTCCGAGACGCAAAAATGTCCCATTACAAAGATCTTACAATTAGCCATAAATGTCCCATTATAAAGATCTTAGCCATAAATGTTCCATTATAAAGTTCTCGGCCATAATAAATCAATATTTTCTGTTTTCATTAGACAAATTATTCTTTATTTATTTTAATTTTTAAAACTTATCCCGTTTTCGAATGAAAAATAAGTGGTGACTATAGATAGATAAATTAACTCACAAAACTCACTATCAGCATAACTTTAAGGGCCAGTTTTTCAATCACAAATTAACTTTAACTTTCAGTTTATTGCCGTAGGAATAATTATTTTCTAATTGTTGCTACGGGAATAGACTGTGATTACACAATGTGATTTACACAATTGTGAAATTTTAAATGTCATGTTATAAACGTCACTTACATTTCAGCTCACTTAAATTTGTTTCATTAGTTTCAACTTTTCCAACTTAGTTTTAACTGTTCCAACTTTTATTGCACAAATGTACGGTTTTTTCTTTCTAATAAATGGTTTGAATTTAAAATACGAAAAGCTGTCCGCACTGAAGTACAAAAAAAAATTTGGAGAGACAACATATTTAATAATTAATGATCTTTAGTTTCTGATTTTTAAATCTGAACATCCGAATCTTGCAGCCATTCCGGATTTTCTTTTTAATAAAGGCCGGATTTTTACACATTTGCCTAAAATTTTCTTTAACAAAAAACATAGGCAATTAATAGCGTTTTCGATTGATCGCACTGGTGCGCACTTAGAATATATTCATCCTTTGTTACTGCATGAGATTAAAAGAAGATGCAAATAGACGGAGTGCAACCGGTGCAGGTGAATCGAAAACACTATTGGTTTTAAACATTTTGATTACAATTTTAAGTAGAATGAGATGTATATTTTTTCGTGCCTAAGTGCCTATTTTTACAATATTTTAAGTATTTGCTTAGTTTTATAGCTTAAGCGCCTACAAAATTTTTTGTTGCCTATTTTATGCCTAAAATGAGCAATTATTGTATAATTAATTTTTATGAATTGTTTTCTCTGTGTGCGGAAATACGTATTTGCTTGCCAAAACATTTTAAAGACACTGTACGTGTTCAGCTAAACTCAACGCTGCTACGTTTTTGTAAAGAGCGACAAACTTTAGCCAAAATACTGACTCTTCTTACGAAAAGTGGCCAAAAAAGTGGCCACGATAGGTCAAAATAAATAAGCTACGTGATAAAAACCTTGAGCGAGTGAGAACCTCATCCATGCAAGGTGGCGGAGCCGGTCCAAAAACACATAGAAATCCCTTGAGGATAGGCAACTTAAGTCACTCCAGTGATTTAAATGAGTGGGACCAAAAGGGGACTGCGCAGATGTCGCCACATCGCAACCGCAAATTACAAAAAGGGCTCGGGCTTTGAAAACGTAAAGAATGCGGTTCCGCAGAAAGAGAAGATTCAAAAGTTAATTGATGTTTACCGAATCATTTTCGCGAACGGTTCCGTTTCCAATTTTCACATACACGTTCATATAAAATGAAATGAAATTTTAAAAATGTTCGCCGAATCCTTTTTGTGAACAGAAGTGTCCCCCTTATTATTTTGTTTTTATATCTTTGTTCAACTTTAAAAATTGTAATTTTTGCTTCTTCTTTAGCTTTATCATCGACCCCTTTTTGCGAGTGGATATTCCAATTTAAATTTTCCTGGCGTGGGTGATTTGATTGTGTACAAAAAGCTCCATTGAAAAATAGAAAAACCCTAAGAGGGAAAACTGTAAAGAGGTTCCCTGTTACTGAGTCCTCGAACTACTCTATCAGGAAGGAAACCAGCTGCTTAGGTACTGTCTGGATTTTTTTACTTATACACCGATTTATGGCTCCTATTTAAAGTATGTTTTTACAATATATTCGTTACGGCGAATTATGAATTACGGCGAATTACGAATTATCATTCACTTGTACAGTTCCATAAGCTCCTAAGAATAGAATTAATTTTTGCTCACAACATATTTTTTCCTTATCTTAAGGTCGCTTTACACGATGCGCAATTTGTATCGCAGTAAGAGGCAATTTCTATTGTGCGTGGTTAAAGTTAAAGGTCAAGATTAGCCGGTGCAAGATTTCTTGCATTGAATCCCTTGCATGAGATTTTAACCTTATTTTTGATAGTACCAAGATGACATTTCTACAACGAGAAACACTATTTTGCTTTGCACAGTAATGATTGAAATATTTAATTTTTGTTATGTTGACAATACACGTGTAATGCAACATAACTTGTTAACATGTACGTAAAATGGCGGGCAAAATGCAATTTTTTCTTGACGTTTGTAACAGCAACGTTCTTTGCATTGCATTGCAATGCGTCGATGTAAAACCTGCTTTAGATGTTCACATCGTGCAACATAAAAATAAAATCTGAATGTAAAACTCAGAATTCAAAAACTTTATTCACAGATTATGTTAATATCGTTTAATTATTTAATTAATTGTTTTTTTAATTATCGTGTCGAGTAATTATAAAATTGTGCAAACACCCGCTTTATGAAAATATTTTTGTTCAATACGTACTTATCTACATATTTATTATATTTGATTTTTTTAAAGATTATTGTATAAAATCGGAAAAGACAAGTAGATGGTTTCATTGACCTTTCAAAATATCACTTTAACGAAGTAAATCCATACACGTAAAATTATTTTAAACTTAATCATTATTCCAAAATGGAGAATAAACTAGCAAAACGAGTTACACATTTACGTCAGTGCATAAATAAAGTGATAAGACTCGAAGACTTTCTCAACACAAACCTTGAGTTGCATTCACGTGAACAGAGACTTCCTTCGCGTTTAATATACAGATCCCAGTCGGACTTTGTAGTTAACAGCCAGCCGAGCACGAGGGGACTTTCTGGCGGATTTGGCCTAAGCCTCCGGAAAAGTCCGTTCATATATGGAGAAGCCTCGATTACGGATGGGATCCGTAAGATCCTTGACGAATACGTGACAGACTTTGCCCGACCAATTTAATCCATTCCTGTAGTAACTAGCAAATGAAAACATCAGACAATAAATAATGTATAATGTACAATAACAATTAACAAAACCACAAATAATTAACAAAGTTGTTTTATTGAGTTTATAATGTAATAAAGACTATACAATGACTTATGTTTCAGTTAAGCTAAGATATACCGTCCAAATTTCATTGCAAAGTTGATAAAAATTTTAGAAATCATCCAGTATATAAAGTACTGGTCCAAAAAAGAGGGCGTATTTAAGAATTTCTAAACCTTTACTTGAATTAATAAAAATCATCTAGCGTAGCCCACTGCTTCACAACTATATGTACTTTGTTTCCACATAATATGCTGTAAGGTTGTGTCATAACCAGGCTTACGATTTCAGCCCACTTCGCATTTAAACATACTTATTGAAAATTTGCTATGTGCCACGATCGCAGTAAATATTTAAATAAAGTTTAACATAAATCAAAAAAGTATATAAGACAATATTTACTAGCTGCCGTGTTGTGCGAAGGCGGGGAATTTACAATCAATATGTTCGAAGTGGGCCGAAATCGTAAGCCTGGTCATAATTAAAGCTCGGATTTTATGCAAAATGCTTATTTTTGCATATTGTACCTGTTTTTTTGCATTTTTTTTACATATTTTAATGTACCGGCGCATAAGTTGTTAATTTTATAATAAATTTTGTCCGTTTCAACAAATTTTACATTTTTTCGAAGTAGAAGAAAATTTACTTGTCATCTAGACCACGTAGGGACTATCACCGTACCTACCAGCCCTAAATATGCGCAGACTTTTCCTTAAATTTATTTATAGCTGGAATTCACTACTCTTTTAACATTTTCGGTACGGCAACAGTCTTGTGAGCCGTGATAGCTTCTATCAATCAATAGTGAAACGTTGAACGATTATGCGAATTTTAAGTGCACATTAAACAAATTTGTGATACAATTTTCATTGGACAAGAAATTACTTTAATTAAGCTTATTAGCTTATTTTTATCCTATCATCATCATCATCGGTGAAATATTATTGGGGATGCAGTCAGTAAAGGTTTAATAAAACTTCTTTAATTTATGTCGAGCTTTCGAGAATGGTTATTCCTTTCATTAGGACGAAATGTGAAGTTACAAGTAAGACACATGCATTTCTGGCAAATGGAAGAACAAATCCAACCAATAATTTTTGCCACATGTTATTGTAGAACACATTAAAATAAACATTG
The DNA here is from genome assembly GCA_958336345.1 of Dorcus parallelipipedus. Taxonomy (NCBI): domain Eukaryota; kingdom Metazoa; phylum Arthropoda; class Insecta; order Coleoptera; family Lucanidae; genus Dorcus; species Dorcus parallelipipedus. The sequence continues at coordinate 38,449,120 of OY284482.1, read as the reverse complement.
TTTATGGTAATAAACAATGTTTATTTTAATAAACTACTCGTATTAAGTCCCGTTTACAACTTGTTTATCACATGTGACAAAAATTATTGGTTGGATTTGTTCTTCCATTTGCCAGAAATGCGTGTGTCTTACTTGTAACTTCACATTTCGTCCTGATGAAGGGAATAACCATTCTCGAAAGCTCGACATAAATTAAAGGAGTTTTATTAAACCTTTACTGACTGCATCCCCAATAATACTTCACTCATAAACTACCAGTCAAGACATCAAAATTTCATCATCATCATCTGCATTATTTATTAAAATATCAACATTCTTGATCGATAAGGTAACGCTTTGCCTTTTCAGTCTTGTAATGCATCTTTTGATCGTTTCCCTCATGTTTGTTTTTCTTAACAAAAATTTGTGTTGCAGTAATAGCAACATTTATGTTGAAATACCTTCGGATCGTAATTTTTTTCTTTAATATGTTAGATTTAATTGATGTATGATGAATCACGAACTAAATTACAATTAATACATCAAAATCATAAATACAAATAATATCGTTACAACAATTTTCAAATTTCAAAGCCAAAACAACATAGCAATATGCATTTAGAATTTGACCAAAGTTTTCAAATTTACTAAAAACTTTATTTACATTATGTTTACATTATTTGAAACTGCTAATAAAAATTGTGTTTCGAAAATTGTGACTTTCCATTTTCGATTTGTTTCCGCAACAATAATTCGCAAGAGCCTGCGACATCTGTTATAATAATGGTAACATTTGTTTTTTTAAAGTATTCTGAAAACGGACGACTGACTGGCTTATTTCAGTATTACGTAGCACATGTTCCTAGAATTTACACCCGAATTTTCTGCTACATTTGGTTTTACCCTAAATTTATTTTCGTCATTGCTGGTCCTTTTGCCTCATGCTTTCCTTTTATATTCCACCCTGCCAATACGCTCAAATCTTTATATTACTTCAGGAAAATATTTTTTCCTTATCCATTTAACTTTTCCTTAAAATATAGCAAATTTTCTAATAATTAAGCAATTCATCAGCACTTTCATCAGATTTTTAACTTATCAAAAAAAAATTCAATAAACAAAATATATACTTATTCCATCATTGTTACTCAAAATATTTTCTGCTCTTTCAAGACAACATTTCAGTTTTCATTCAAATTATAAGTATAACAACTTTTTTAATATCTTTTACACCTTACAGAAAATCGTCGTCAAAGAAATTTTAAAGTTAGAGCAGAAAAATATGTTTCTACTTTACGATTATAATGAACATTAAATTACAACAAAAATAGGATCACTATAATGTAATAAGAGTCTATAATTAAGTGTAAACATTAATATTAATCATGTGTTTTCTGAAACACTGGGCGTTGTGTTAAACAAATTAAAATACGCTACACTTTTTAGAATAAAAATGTAAAAAGTTTGCAAGACTGTAAGGATTAGATACAGAAAACCTATAATAGAATTAAAGAGGAACATGAATCCTATCTATTCCTGTAATAGATAGGGGGGTTGCATTAGAAAAAAGAACAACAGCAGTTTTAAGATGTAACAATTGCACAAGTTTGAACATTTGGGAAAACAAATCAAATTAAAAAAATTTATACCTAGGTTACTCCTTATACCTTTTTGTTGCTGGACGACAAAAAAGCGTTTATAGAAAACTTTCAAAAAGAAGCAAAAAATCAGACAGTTTTCAACAAAATATTAATGTACTCTTAATTTAGTTGAACAAATGTAAATATTTCGTATGCTACTGTGCAGACATAGAGGATCAGATGTTACGACTTTCTAGAAGAAAATACACAGGGTGTGAAAGTAACTTTTTATTATCAAAATCATCAGAGTTGAGCCCTGCGTCATCAATCATGAATAGGCAGAAACTCTTTGTGAAATAAAAAGTTCTCTCTCGTTTTACAAATTAGCTATAGAAGAAGTGAATCATCCTGTATGTTATACATACAGACCCTTTTGTGATGTGATGGATAATTCTCGTTGTTGCTGTGTTATTTCAAAACAAAGAGGTGATAAGGTGAATCCACAGAGATAAAAGCCAAATACACAGAACAAATTTTCTTACCATTTAACAGAAAACAATTAGCAATAAATTAATTTCTGATCCGGGACAATAGCGACAATAAATACTGATGCGATTAAAACAATAAACAGCAAGGACAATAATAATTGCATAACCTACGCATAATGTCAAAATCGATTCTTTTACGAGTAATAATTGTGATTTTTTTTGTGTCAAAAATGGCACTTACGATTTATTAATCCTATTGTCACTGTAATCAGTCTGCTGCAATAACACAATAATCTGCAACAATGTTTTTAAAATCAACAGTAAAATGAAGATTCGTCCTGCATCACGAGTTTTATTGTGTAAAATAGAAAATTAAAAAAAAAAAACCTTAAGGAAAACATATTTTCTCGTTATTGCAAAAATATTTAGTATTGACTGGCACTACTTTCATTTAAGACAAATTTATTTTAAATAAAAAGAAATATATTTGGACGCTGGAAATTCAAAGGTTTAATTTCTATTGCAATTTTCAAAAGTCCGCCGTAGTTCAACCATTTGTCAAATGTTAAAAAAAACGATAAAGGATACCATGGAAATTAAATCGTATAAAAAGGTATATTATGTTGTAACCTAATTAAATCGGTTTGCAACAGCGAAAAATTTTCGTTCCGGAACATATGAGTATTTAACAGGGGTTCAAATCAAATTAATAAGTTATTAATGGCCATATGCACCGAACAAATAAACTCAGCTAAACTTTAAGCGTCACATAAATTAAAAAACAGATTTTTTCCCTAACAATATAGCAAGGTTTTTCTTAGACCTGGCGAATGTAAATGATTCAACTATAATGTTAACAATAATGATATGTTGTATTTAGCATTCTTTTCCGATGAAGCGTGGTTTTATCTAAGTGCGTATGTAAGTAGCTGTGCAAAATAATTATGCGTTTATGGAATAAAGAAACCTTCATAAATTGCTACAAACTACACCGTTTTACCCAAAAATATTATATACAGTTCGTTAAATGGATCTTTTTACGCACGTCATTGAAATTTATCCGTATGAAACAAATCAATACTTTTTAGTCAAATCAAGGACTGTTTAAATAGTAACTGTAAAAAAGGTTATGAAACCTTTGCGAATTTAAACGTTTTCCTGGCATTTTATCAAATAAAATTTTCTAATTATTGTATTCTAAATGTTTTTAAATAGAGATATATTAAAACTAAATGAGTTTGTAAGGCAAAATTAAATTTGAAAGAAGGCAAAACATCAAATTAAGCAAATGTCAGACTTACGTTTGACAGAACTTGATTACCGCAGTATTTCATAATCTTTCCTTATCTGCCACTTGTAAACCATATCTCTTACTTTAAAGACATTCGCATAAAGGCGTTCCTTTTTCAATCCGAACGATTGATGTAGATAGCTACACATACAAATTGTTTTTACTAGTGTCGTTTGATAGTGACGTGCGTAAAAAGATCCATTTAACAAACTGTATTTGTTGTAGCTTCTTGTCCTACGTATTAATGTATTATTTGATTTTATCGTCAGTGTAGAAAGTTCACCTAATAACTTTCATAACGAAACTAAACAACCTATAAAAGGAAGATAATTTGCACAGGTATACAAAGCTTTGAAGTGATTAGAAGTATGCTTGTCTTTGTGGATTACACATATGTCATCCAGAGCGTCTTACTAGAAAAAAAAAAAAAAAACTAAAGTTGTTTCCTCGATTCGACAAATCGCACTTGGACATAGTTCTTGGAGATCGATTTCGACAAAACAACTTGAGAGGTTCCTTCAATCGTGAATGATCCAGCAGAAGGGAGAAAAAATGTATCAAGCATTGGACGGAACTTGCACCATCACCAATAATAATTATAAGAACGTTGTAGACTTGCACCATCGCCAATGATAATTATAAGAATGTTGTGGACTTGCATCATCACCAATGATAACTATAAGAACGTTGTGGAAAATCAGCTTGGCAAGCACCTAGTGATATACCTTGACTTGAGGCAGCATCTAGAAATTTCATTAAAGAAATACGTAAGCATTGTCGAAAGACTATTTCATACAGTTTACCATATCAGCAGTTGGAGCCAGGTAAATAAAAACGGCTCAGTGTATTTGTATAATATTGAATAGTTCAAAGTGCAAGAAAATTTGACCGAATGTTTGTACAACCATTTTGATGGGAGGACAAAGCTTACTCATATATGCTGATTGATGAATTTGATGCAGTTAATGCAAGTGCACTGCACAGTGATAATGGGAATAACATGAAAGACAGAGTCAAGAAACTTCATAAAATATTTAATATGCGACGGTTTTAATTAAGATCAGTCACAAAGAGAAACCATGTTCGTGTTGCATGAGTGTCTATGAGTGTAATACGTGCTTAGTTTATATGTGAGTCTTCTAGTCTCATTAATAATTTCACCAAAATGAAGTTTTAAAAGATAATATTTTTCCATCAGACCAAGCTTTTGTGCCATATTATGATGTAACAAAAAAGTTATAAGTCTAGTTCAGAAGTTGGCACAGGATAAGGAGCTAGTGAAGTTTGAAAGAAATGGAACACTGGCACTCATGGAAACTTGAACATGACGTGCACTTCCGTTATAATTGTTATTTTGATAGCGAAACTCGTATTTTTGTTCTGCAGAATTTATAAAGTGAAGATTCAAGAAACTACTGGAATCAGATTGATGGTGTTAAAGATCTTTTCAAGGTATTTAAATGTGAACAAGTTGCAACCTGTGATTCAAAAAAAGTTTCATCAAGGTGCACTGTGATAAATAAAGATAGATATAATGGGCATGTCTGAGATACCAAATGTCGGTGACGTTTCTTCGTTAAAAATTACTTCTGCCAGTTCTGTCAGATTTAAGTTTTGATTAATTTCACACATTTCAATGTTATGGCTTTCAATGATCACCAAGAAAGGCTGTTTATTAGAAATATATTTCAGAAACAGTGAAAAAATTGGTGGTTTGTAGATTTATTCAATACGTAACGCATTTGAAGCTTTAGTATAGTTCCAACATTCAAACTTTATATTCAGACAAACGTAATATTTTTCATCGCACACCTTGATGAAAGTTTTTTTGAATCACTGGTTATATGAAATTATGAAGCTCATGCTGACCTTGAAATTGTTTTCAACTTTCTGATGTATCAGGCTACTTGAGCAGTCCTGAAGGGGGTCTTGCAGGTAAAATATGCTAACTGACAAATGCAGAAACTCAAGAGGCATTGCCTAATATGCCAGGAGGCATTTTAGAGAGCCTTAGGTAGAGCTAATATTTTTTTTTCTTTTATCTGGAATATCTGAAATTTGGACGAAAACTTTGGATGATGTAAATTCATAAAAATGCATAAAAATGATCAAAAAAATTTCAGTCTATATACAGGAACTGAGATACAAGAAGGATAGTATAAAGGACAAATATACGACGACCCTACATACCTTGCACGAAGTGAGAGGCACTGTAGCCACCAAAAATTGAAAGTCTAAAAAATACATGGACGGAGTAAAGAAACTTGGACATGAAGCACTTGTCATAGGTAATCACTCAAATTACATATGTGAATTAACATACAATATAATGATACTGTAATTAGGTTTGTCTATGAACAGTGACCTCAAGGTAACCCTCTCGTTTCTTGAGTTTTAGAGGAGAAGACTTTTCTCAATTCAGAGAGAGAACATACCTTGTTCGTAATTTGTACAAGACTAATAATACCCTGCTGTTGCTTAGGGAAAAAAGTAATTATTGAAAAATCGATCATATTTTAGTAATTTCAATGAATTGCAAGACTTGCAAGCAAAGCTTTAACGATTTCTAAAGTGACCAATTGGTTTCCTGGAATTTTTAAGTCTAGTAAGCTTTTTTTTTTAGATGGTATTAAAAGTCCCCAATTTTGCTTTCAGGATATATAAAAATAAGATTTTTCACGTGCCTAATTTACTTAATTTACAAGTGCGATCCAGTTTTATAGGTTTTCTTCAAAAAAGAGGGATTTTATCCGTGTTCGTCCAGAAATAGAAAGCCTTTTTGGGCTATCTAATCTATCTAGTGCTCAGTTGTTGGCCTAGAAATTATAAGCCAATTTTGGGATGTCCAAAAATGAGGTATTTTAATAGCATTGCATCCTCGTGATTTTTCAAGAACTTTTCATGTGTCCATTTCAGAAATCAAAAGCCATTTTGGGACGTTAAAAAATGGGGGAATTTTGATAACCATTTCTTCATGTTTCCGATTGCCTTGGTTCAGAAATGAAAAGCCATTTTGGCATGTCCAATAATGAGTTTTCAATCATTTTTTATGTCCAGTTTTAAATGATCTACAGGTCCTGAGGTATTTTTGGATTACATAGAAATGGGGAATTTAAAGGACCTAAGCCCCTTTTCCGACGATTCGTCATGGATTTTTCATGTGCCTAATTACCCTGGTATAGAAGTAACATTTTGATATCTATTGTAGTAAGACATGCTTGCTACGGATTTATATGTGCAGGTTAGTTCAGGCTTTTCTTTTAGGGAGTTTAGATGATATTTTCATTTCGATATTCCTTTTGAATTGATATCAGCATTTAACGAAAAGAATTGGTTATCTTCTCCTGGAACTATTTTTCTTTTAGTATCAGAACTTCCAATTATTTTTAATTTTTCTATGTGCCAAGTTTCCAAATTATTCCATATTTTTCCTCCCCTCTTATCCCGGAAAAGCTATACCTACTATCATATATTATTAGCATTATTATTATATTTTAATTACTTTCTAAATACACTCATGCAGGTGAAATCGCTTAAAAGGAGGATTACGATGAAGAAAGTTGTAATTATGAACGTCATGTCCGCATGGATCGCCAATTCCAAAACGTTTCATTCAGTAGAACAAAACATCACGTAACGACGGCATCCGCTTATATTTATCCTGGTGATGTCAAAGTGTACATCAACGTAGCTCTCCTTATTCAATGAAATGAATCCACGGCGTGACGTCCTTGTTAAAGCAGTACGAAACTGACAGTTGTTCTGCCCACACTCAACAATAAAATTAATCCATGCTCTATAAACAGACAGATATGACTGCTCGGGGTTGACAGTGTATTTAAACTTGTGCGTGTTTTGAGTGCCGCATTAAAAATGAACAAGTTCGTGGTGTTAATTTTCAGTCTAAGCGCGGTAAGACCTTCATCGTTTTATTTCATAAACAAATAAGTAACCTTTGAATTTACGATCTGTTATTCATATAACTACATGCCTCTGCGAGCATAGATTTAAAGTCACTTTTAAGTTAAATTTTTAAATTTTCCACAATCAACTTTCGAAAATACGCAGGTATTTTAAAACTGTGTAATCAAACTGGTTTATTTATGTGCGTTAAGTTTTGTTCATTTAATGTTTAATCCAAGGTTGCTGAGAATAGGTAAACATAACAAAGGTAAAGTGCAACAAACACCTATATTTTTGATTATTATGACTATACGTGATTCATACGTCCGTCATTCCTAATGACTTTCTAATTGCGTCCAATTTTACAGTTTACCATTTACAAGAGTTCTGCAGCAACAAACTTGCATATATTATTAAATTTTAAAAGGTATATTTACAATACTCTACATATACAGTAGCAATTCAAGTTAATTAAAAGATATCGAACTGCACTTAATTTAATTTATAAGTTTCGAATTAATCATCAATCTCCTTCAACTATTTTGAGTAAACGTAATTAAATGAGGGAACATTTTCTCTTATGAAGATTCTTTTATACTCGCTAAAGCAATTTAGATTTGCACCCTCAAAAAAATACTAAAAATTGAATACAGTTTATAAAGCTAACATATTTTAGAATACTTCGAAAAAAATGACTGTACTTTAATTTTAACTTTAAAATATTTGTGTTACCCATTTTGATTACTGGTTTACAGCCAGTGCTGAAATTGATTTGGATTTTTTATTTGCCTAAAATTATGCAATGACACAAAAAGTTCACACCAAATGAAAAAGAAATAATTTTTGATTTTTTTTTGCGTCAACAATTCGCTAACCAAGTATGAGCTAGCTAATGTGTAAGAAGAAATCTAAAAGATCCTACTTACTAGAATTCTGACAAAAACGCTAAATAATTTTAAATTATTAACAGGTGTCCATAAAGTTCTTTTGCTTTTCGTTGTACCTAATTATTGATAGCGTAGCGAAATGTTTATTGTGAAATTTTTATTCAAGGAAATAATTTCTACCAACTTTTTGCAACGACCAGCTAATCTTTCAATTCTCCGACAGTAAACATTTTTGGCTTTAGTAGTGAAAAAATCTTTTAGGTCATTCCTAAGTTTTTGTTTTTTGATCGAAACTGGCGATTTCTCATATGGTTGCCTAACAAAACAAATGGTAGCATGATGGCGACAGGTCAAGGGAATAAGGAGAATGTGGAAGAACTTTTTAATTATTTTATGGTATTGCGTATAACTTGTGCCGTATGGAGGCGAATGTTATCCTATTCCCTTCAGTTTCTCCTGCACTCATAGAAGCTGCAGAGAGTATATTTCCCCTGCAATGTTCTGACCTGGATTCAACAATTCATAATGAATACCTAATTCCAAATGAATCCACCAAGGGCACAACTTTATTTTGATGAAAGTTCGGTTTGGCGTGGTGGTTCATCTCTGGAAGATAACCAATAGTATTGCCGTCGTGAATTTGAGTACAGAATCCATTTTTCATTACACGATTAAAAAATGGTTAATGTTCATAGCGTGAAAGCAAGTGACTGCAGATTCGATTTATTCGCTTCGGACAATTATGAGGTCATCCACTTTCCGAGCTTCCTCTGACTTAATACTTGATAAGTCTGTCTAGAATCTGATTCAATTAAAGTCTTTAAATCATCATCATTGACAAGAGATGCTCTATCTGATCGAGGTTCATCACCAGACGTGAATTGTCGTAACGAATTTTGTGAAGTTCTTTCAGACAGCTTCAGAGTTCTCAGTTTAAATTCGTAAAGCAAGCTACAACGAATTATTTCTTTTAAGACACTTCCAACACTATATTGAAACTTGTATGCTAAGACATCGTATGCCGTATAGCTCCTTATGTTAGAAGTTCAGCTTCATTAGTTGTGAACCCCTTTTTCCATATATGTACTCAATAAGCAGTCCCAAATAACGGTCACCATTAACTTTCCAGAACACGACTGAGTTTTCGCCTTCTTTGGAGGTGGATAACCCATTGCATGCCTCCATTTTTGTGGGAAGATGCCAATAGAATACCTGTGAGAAATCGCTCTGTAAAGCAGCCAAACGTTTTTCACAAATTTCATTCCTCGCCAGTTTCTGTTCTGATGTAAGGAGTTTGAGGGTCCATCGTGCTGAAACTTTTTCTTCCCTAAATCTTCGTGCACAATTTTGTAAACTGCAGTATCTTTAGCACGCACTGGGATCTTCATTCGTCGATCTGACAGTAGCAAATCTTCAACAAGACTGAGGGTTTCTTTAGTTCTTACGAGAACCGGTCTTCCTGACCTGGAGCTATTCTGAATTGAGTCGCGGCCCCATCGAAATTGGTTACCCAAAATGTCATTTGTCATAACTTTTAATCCATTTTCCTCTTCAGTTGCAAACTAAATCACTGCACGATGCTCCAAATTACTTTCACTCATTTTTTAGAAGAAAAGCAATCGTTAAAACTGCTAACGAACAAATTTAAGACTTGTGTAATGTGTACAGTCGAGGAATGCAACCTTCTTCAATTTAAAATTTCATAGAAATTTATTGCATAGTTATTGAATATAAGTACTGGTTTACAAACTTACACCCATTTCGAAGAAATTCTTGCAAAAGTAGGTGACCAAATTGCATAAAAATTAAGGAAAACGTTCAAATAAGCAAACTCGAGAAATCACTTGTAAAGACGAGAACCTGTAAAGTTATTCCAGTCAAGTTCTTAAAACTGGAAATGCAACAAGTACATGTGATGTGAATTTGCCCGACGAGCGGATGGCTAAGTTCGAGGACAATTCAAGTGTCAAGAACACTTCTTGCACGTGTTGCATGCAAAGTTTTTGTCTACCGTCATTATGGAAAGAGTAAATATTGACAATTTAATGTCAGCATTTACGTAAAAAGTTAATATGAACGAACAGAGTTAGATTATTTTACTTTTTACATTAATGCTATACGAGTACATTAAAATTAATACAGATACGAAACTCACCGATTCTATTTTCAAACAAATCGCCATTGTATAAAAACTATTGTCGTCAATTTGACGTTTGGTTTCTAAGCACCTATATGGGTATTTACTTGCGAACTTTAGGACAAATTCAAAAGAAGAAACTACTTCGTTATTTGATTTTGAAAGAAGTTATAGAGACCTATGTTTCTAACAGATACCCACAAAACAGTGATCATCGATAAACCAGTGGCGACTCGCCAGATGAGGCAAGTGACGCCTCACCTCAAAAATAAAAGGTATGTCGTCACTTATACTGAAACTCAAAAGAGGATGTGTGGTTGCCCAAGAAATGAATAATTATTATTTGAACATCACTTAAGAAAAGAAGATAAACTGCGATAAACTGACGTGAATGAATCTCTTCGAAATATTTTGAAACTAAACACCTACAATAACAACACATTTTACAAAATGGCGTACTTTTGAGAGAAAAATATTGTTATTACAAAATGTTTGTTTAGTAAAGATTTGATTATTGGGTATATTAGTTTTATTTATACAGGTGTTACAGAAAAACTGTTCCTAACTTTCAAAATTCGTAGAGGGCATGTAATTAAGCAATTTTTACTAATATAATCTTGGCCGGAAATGTTTCCACGCCAAATTAAAACGAAATAAAGAAAATAAATTTTGACGACGAATGATTGAACATCGAATTCTCCGAAATATCTGAGGACGATCATGGATGGTATCAAAAGCAAGAATAATTCGAACCCCTAATTCCTTCTTTGAGATGGCAGATGTTGTTGCATAGACATTCGATCGAATATGATCCCAAATACAAGAATGAATTGGAGTTATATGTCGCGCAGGTCAAGGGAATGACCATTTCTTCCAAATCAGCGATTGTCCTTTTTGTTGGCTTGCACGAACGCGAGATGTGACACTCCAATTCATTTTTGCATTTGGGGTAACATTAAATCGAATGTCTATGTCTATTGCTTTTGATACAATTCGTGATCGTCCTTAGATATTTCGAAGAATTCATCGTTCAATCACACGTCGTCATAACTTTAATTTTGAACATTTCTTATAATTTTTCAAGTTTTCTTAATAAATTGAAGTTAATTAAAATTAATTAAAAAATTAGTTAAAATTGTATAGCAGTAGTTATAAATATTTCTAGTAAGAAATAAATAGAAAAATTACTTCTTACATCGAGATTATTCTAGTCCTCATTTTCTTCATTCCGTTTTAAGTTGACGCAGAAACATTTCCTGTCACAATTTTATTAGTAAGTTGCTTAATTATATGTCATCTACTACTTATGAAAATTAGGAACAGTTTTTTATACCCTGTATTTGTATAACATTTGGTTACCAAAATTAATTCGGACTACCGCTAAGTACCAGACTAATTGTAAACTCTAACAATTAAAAAATCCATTAATTTGTGTCTAATACCGAATGTGAAATGAATTTTACAATTTTTGCAGTCTCAAAATGTAAAGTAAACATATTTTCACCAACGGGATTTTAGAAATTCCAAATTCAGAAATACTTAAAGAAGTTTTTTCATGTTCCTGTGAAGTTTATCAAAACGGAGTTAGCAGGTTAACAACTTAAAGCAACGATATTTAACTTTATTGGGCCTTTTTAATTACCTACCATGAGAAAATAAAAACCTAATTTCATAATGAAATCACCTAAATTTCGATATTTTTACAACCTAATAGTCCGGTCTCTACTGGTAACTAAAGTCTAAAAATTCTTAAAACTCTAATTAACTAATCACAACTTTGACGCTAAAAATAGACTTAATCTCAGTTTTCACCTTATAACTATTTAATTTTGTTGGATGTGTTTTAAACTGTGCGATCCAATATTTTTTAGATAAGTGGAGCTTAGCAGCTTAATTGAGACAATTAACCTATTGGAGTTTGCAGCTAAGCGTTCGCCACCTGGTGTCAACTAAACAAACCCTTGTATGCTACATAACATCTCGTGTTTTGGCGTCGATTCTGAGTATATGATTGTGTTATATGTGATATTTACATTAAATCAACTTGTGTATTTGTATTGGTACGCACTTAAACACGTGCATTACAAAAATTCTGAATAGCTTACAGAGGTTCAGATTTGTCCACGGTAGCGCTGCGATCTTAAAATCAAACACCTATTGACCATCTGTCAAAACTGATACGTCAAAATACATAGATCTCCTAATTAAATCTTTTAATTGATTACATACACCCGTAACTAGCAGAGATGAAGGCTAGTCATCAAACCGATGAAGCTAGAAAAGACACTAATTTGTGTTTGCGCAACTGTTTGTTATACCTACATAAGACAGAGATAAAAACTTATTTATACTTCTTCTGCACTTTAAAACATAAGCGTGAGATTCATGGCGAGCCCTCATTTCTGCTGGTTACGGGTATAAGGATTTGTTAAAACTATTTAATATGATAACGACCAATTTCAAATGTCGCGTTTAAACAACTAACAGATTTGACAGAAGTCAGAAGGAAAATGTAAGACAAAAAGTTTTGAATCAAGCTAAATCTCTGATTTCATTTTTCAATGTCTCCACAAAAAAAATCAGTAGTACTTTTACTTTCCTTTCAAATAAAAGGCACTCTTAATCAGATTTCACGTAGTGTCGTTTTCTAACCACCCTGTATGTTATTTCGAAATTTTGGTGGTGTCTGAGGACGTGCTAGAAGAAGAAAAACTTTTTACGAAGAATGACTGTACTTCCTAAAATGCGAAATAAGGAAGTTTGCAAGTATAGTTAGGTCCATCCAGTGACACACAGTATGACAACGGTTTTTCAGAAGCAATAAAAACCTAATGACATTTTTCTCTCTTTACGTTAGCATTTACAGAAATTTTATAATTTTATTTAATGCATTTGATAACAGAGTTGTAAAATAAAGGGTTTTCCAATAAGTGCGTCAGAATTTTCAAGTGAGACCCAATAATAACTACAAGTGATAATCCTTTAATCTTTATTTTATTTTGAAGAACAATCGATGTCATTATGTTTTAAACATAATATTGTTTAAATATCCTCCTCGACTTCGTCTGACTGAATACATTCTGGAGGTTAATTGTGTACGGTACAGGAATATGGTAACTATGGTAATTATCTTTGGCCTGAACTGAGAAATGTCGACATAAACAATGTTTTTTTTTTCAACAAGATGAAGCGACGTGTCACGCATCTCGTCAGACAATTGTTTTATTGCAACGGACGCGTTATTTCGAAAAATGGTAATGTCAACTGGCCACCAAGATCATGCGGTCTCATGCCCTTGGATTTTTTCCTATGGGGTCATATGAAATCTCTGGTTTACAAAAATAAGCCACAAACAATTCCCGACCTCAAACGGAACATTCAACGCACCATTACAAATATACCAAGCGATATGTGTGAAAGAGTAGTCGCAAATTGGGCCTCCAGAATGCATTCAATCAGACGAAGTCGAGGAGGACATTTAAACGATATTATTTTTAAAACATAATGACATCGATTGTTCTTCAAAATAAAATAAAGATCAAAGGATTAACACTTGTAGTTATTATTGCGTCTCATTTGAAACTTCTGACGAACTTATTGGAAAACACTTTAGTTCCAATTGGAGTTAAGTTCTATTTTGGCGCGACAACGCTTAGGAAAAAGCGATTACGGCATGTTTCTTTTTAATGCAAGTTGTTTTCATAAGTTTTATTTATGTATACCTATTTTTTACGTTTCATATACATAAGTATGCGATACACCAAAAATAAATGTACAAACAGACAAAACGTCATGACATGACAATAAATTTTCTTGCATTCAAGGATATGTAGCACAAAATACATAAAACATAAGGAGTACATGGTTTGAAGCAATTAAGATACATAGATAAACATAGTTACATAAAAGCAAAATATACCACAAATTATATTCATATAAGCTTGTCTTAAATTCGGTAATGCACCCGGACATTTTGTTATCTGAAGCTAAATATAGATTTTGTGGGTTTATGAATCCTTTAAATATCGCGTGATGGAAAAAGTATCCTGTGGTCGATCCTAAATCATCCGATGCTGACTCTTTTATATCATCAGAAACTTGAAGTCGCCCTCCCCTATATCGAAAAGTTCTAATGTTTCTGGCATGGTAACTGCTTTTTATGTTTAATTAAAGTTGGAGTTACAGAAGAAATATAAGGATCAGAAGTTAAAAGTAGCCTATAAATTGTACGGTAAATTTTCGCAAATGAAACTCTCGAAATTTAACATCTGATTTCTTCTTGCTTCTTCAGCTTCTTCTGATAATTTTCCAATGGACACTAAGGCATGTGCTATAATTAAAAGCGTATGGACTGGACGTGGCATATAGTACCAAGAATGTAATGAAACATATTTCTTAGCCGTTTCTTGAGCAGTGTATATGTATATGTGTATACGTATATGCAGTCTATTGGTATATGTATTGGTTCACTAATTGCAAAATTTTTTATTAAATCTTTATCTAAACGCTGTTATTCTAGGTCTTACCACTGGATGTTATTTTTTTTGTTTCTATTTCCTTGCTTCACTGCATCAACCAGCAATCTCACAGTATCCCATAATTTATTTTGAATTGCAGTTTTTCATTCCAAAACCATCTGTTTCTACTCTACAGTCGTGGCTGCCCATTTTTCAAATTTAATTTGTAAACTGTACAAAGCCAATATTCCATGGTTCTAATTAGTGCAGGAAGTGGCAAAATTCTGTCCTATTTGAGTATTTACAGTTTTCTCGGTTGGTCTGTTGCAATGTTATTCATTTCTGTTGTTTTGGCACTACAAATGTAACATCGCTTAGAAGATGCAATAACAGCAGCTGTCGACGCTACTTTTCCACCGATCATTATCTTGAACAACTGATATGCTATGTATTCTAGTTAAAGCATTAATTTTATTTTTCACAAGGTTCACAACTCTTCGAGTATCTCTTTGTGTTTCCTCTCTAAACTCCAATATTATTGGTCAGCAATACTGTACATACATGAGAAGGTGTAGTTTTACCAGATAATCGCATTAGTATCTTCAGAAATGAGTTTTAAAATTACTAAGCTTGCAGAAAAGAAAACTACTGTCTTCAACGTTGTCTGTACACTTTTGTTTATACGTAATAAAACCGTAACTGTTAGTAACACAACGTTCTCACTTATCATTACATTTTTCTCTTACAAAAGGCTTCTCAAGTGTGGTCGAGAAGATGCTGTAGTTGAACAGTAATAGAGTGAATATCATTGCATCTGCAGATGGGTAAGTAGTTTAGTTTTGGTCGCCTAATTTGATTATATGAAATTAAAAGAAAGCTACATAGGGATCGTGTTAATTTTGCAGCAACATTCTCCTTTGGAATACAAATGACTCTCCTTTTTCGTATTCTGACAAAAGTCCCACAAATTCTTCAGCTCTCCCGAGATAACAATCTATAAATAATCTATCTTAGAAATATGTATGTCACCATTCGCTTTCGTTCTGATTTTTGTAGCAAATGCTGACCACTACTGGGACGAATATTGATGTCGAATTTGCTGTGTCTTGCGTCGTTTGGAACTTACAGAATATTCCTCAAAACGTTTTCGCTACAGAGTAGGTTCCTTCTGGTGCGGCTGAAGATGAGAGAAACGTAGGCCATATTATACTTCTTTGCAGCCATTTCTTATTGTTGTTTAAAAATCGATCTTCTTTATAATGACATTTAGCCAACTTCTGATACAATTTTTGACACAAATGGGGCACAATTTCTTCAAGTTCACTTTTTTCATCATCCGAAACATTTATATTACACAAAATTAAGTTTAAAAGTGCATAACAGTCCTTGAAATAAGCATGTTTCATTATTAAATACAACTAGGGTGCGAAATCTAAAAAAAGAAAAAGGATTTTAAAAATGGAATGAAGAACAGAGCATCGCGATAAAGCGACAAATTTATTATGTAGATTTTTTAAAATAAAATCCACTTAAAATTGTAATGGGCAATTGATTAGTGTCGTTTTATATTAGGAGTATAAAATAGCAGCATAAAATTATGCGTAATTTTATTTAAGCTTCTGATATATTCTTTTTGTCTAACCGCAGACCGAGAAGCAACAAACCTTACTTTTACTTCCATGCCCGTTTGCGGTTTCTCTACATTTTTTTTTAAACATTGTACTGTTCAAGCAATAAAATAATATTAGCAATGATATGTTAATTCATCTATAAATAAGTAGTTCCATGAAATTCTTTAATCTCGTTTCCTGTATACCTATTAACGAAATTAAATATTTATTAATTATATGGTAAACTCACGGTTACATAAATTGCTATCGTTGGCTGGCGAAATAATCGCAGGTAATTATTAGTCTTCAGTGTTTATCTGCAATAAATAACCTCATCCGTATGAGCTCGTACAAAATAAAGATTTACTGTTTCGTATACCAGTCATTATTTATTATCTGTTTATTATTTAACCTTGTTGAACGTGTTCATTTTCTTAGAAACCGTTTCAAGGAACATATACAGTAACGTTGAAAACTTTGTATGTTTATTATACACAAACATATCAATTTTAAATTTCAGATAGTTTTTAGTTCTTCATTAATATGTTTAAAGAAATACGTCTTCGCATCCTAAAGTCATTTAACCTATATACATAACGAGCGTCTAAATAAAAACCTGGTCAAGTAGGTTGTGATCGAGAATTTATCCATTGCATTTACACAGCAGAATTACTAAATGTAGCCTACTTGACCAGGTTTTTATTTAGACACTTGTTACATACATACATGTCCCAAATGCAATCGAGGTTCTGTTTTGCGAACATTACTTTTTGGCAGAGCATAGACGCACATATTGGTTACTTCAATTGTATGAAGATCAACAAACAAATGTATAGTGTAAGAAATTATATTTTTGGTCAATTAAAAAATTAAATGAAACGTTTCTTACCATAGTTTTCCTACTGTCATCTTCAGTACACAAACGCACACACATAAAAACTTCGAGATAACTTGATTTAGAGTAAATTAGGAAATATTCATTTTTAATGAGTGACTTTGATCAATTAGGAAAACACCCTTTATATGTACTAACACTAAAATGTTTCTTATCAGAATTTTTCTGTAGTCAGCTTCCGCACACAAACGTATACACGCATAAAACCTTCGTGAAATCTTGAGCAAGTATATTCTGCTCACAAAACTTTTGATGTAAGTGTTTTTGGCCACTTGGGAAAACACCCTAATATACTAACAATAGTTACGCTTCAATGGAGCTGGTCAAAACAAATTGCTGATCTAAACGAGGTCAAGTTCTGTGGAATTAGGAATGGAGCAGTAATTCGAATTCATTAAATTGTTTTTAGTCTTCCGAGAATAAATTATATACCTTTTGAAGCCAGCAAATTAAATAAAACAATTTAACCAAAAAAGTTTGAATTTGACGTAAAGAGAATGCGTGTGAAAATAATATTATCAGTAACAATGAGATTCGTTATAATTACAGCTTAACCACAACAACAATTTTTTTGAAAGAAAGCAAGTATATATAGATATTCCAATATATTCTATAATAATTGGAAAAACGTAGTAAAAACAGTATACTGGGTGTTCATTTCTAACTGTTCGCTAGGTGTAGAGTTTTCCCAGATAATCGCATTATTATCCTGAGAAATGAGTTTTAAAATTACTAAGCTTGCAAAAAGTAAAACTGCTGTCTTCGACTTTGTCTGTGCACTTTTGTTTATGTTGTGATAAACCCCAATTTATTAGTAACACGATGTTCTCACTTATCATCACATTGTTCTCTTACAAAAGTTACACAGTTGAACAGTAATAATAGAGTGAATATCATTGCATCTGCAGATGGGTAGTAGTTTAGTTTTGGTACCTTTGGAATACAAATTACTCTCCTTTTTCGTATTCTGACAAAAGTCCCATAAATTCTTCAGCTTTTTCGAGATAATAATCTATAAATAATCTTAGAAATATGTATGTGACCATTCGCTTTTATTCTGACTTTTGCAGCAAATTCTGACCACTGGCACTGGAACGAATATTCGTGTCGTATTTCAAATCGTTATATGTACTTACTCATACATATTTAAAGGCGGCTCCGCACATGCGGGATTCGCCGAATCCCGAATATTCGCCGAATGCCGTGATGCTCGGCTTGGTATTCACCAAATAGTGTGCATATGCATACATACATGCGGGGTTTCTCCGAACATCCAGCTTTTGCGGGAACAACGAATACGTATTTGCCAAGTGCGAGTCTTTAATTGAAAATCATCATGGACAACAGTGATGAAGTTATCATTACTGCCGCTGCATGTAGCAATTAGAAAATAGAAGTATAAATACACTTACTGTCTGTCTGCTGAGCAGACTCCCGTATGTGTGGAGCAGCGCGAGTTTGCTTATTTGACGAATATTCGTGCGCTTTAAAGCGGACAAAATACCGACAACTAGCCGAGCGAGGCGAGCACTGACTATCATTGCTCGGCGAGTAGACGAGCACACATCCACACTACTCGGGATTCAGCGAACATTTGTTCGGCATTCGGCGAATCCCGCATGTGCGGAGCCGCCTTAAGATGTACATTTTATTGCTCATCATCTGTTACATCCGATGTATCTAGATGATAGAGATAACAGATTGATTTCATTAATTTTATTTGATTCTCACCAAGATATTTTTTGGACAAGGAAACTTTAGTCTTCCCTTTGACAAAACTACTTTAGATAGACTACTATAAAGACTCACGGCAACAACTGGAACAATGTCTTTAAAAAGTTTATTCGAAATTATAAATGCTTATGGATTTTTAAGTAAATTGGAACTGATAAGTTCACAAGGCTTTGCCATCTTTCACGTCTGGATTTTCTATTCTTACTATCATTAGTAAAGAGCGGATTCTATGCTAAATGCATATTGCATGCATATTTTGCAGATTTGAGCATTTTGCCCAATTTTCGCATATTTCTGAAAAACGTGCATATATATGCATATTTGAAAGAATTTGTGTCGAAATGTGTAAATTTTTTTCTGAATTTCTTAATTCGTCAGAAAATGTGGTTGCCTTAATGCGACTAATTACGGTCTAGTTTGCGCCCCTTTCTGGTTTAAGCAGGCAGAATTTTCCAGGTAGTGAATTAGGGACTTCCAACTACTTTTTCAACAGATGTTCAGTTGTACAGAGAAAAATTGCCGAATGTACCTTTACCTCCCGAACTCGTGTTGACTAATGCCCAAGACAGTGCTGCTATTGCAAAGGCACAAAATATTGTAACAAAAACTTCATTGGCAAATCAACTAATCTTCATCAAAATGCATTACAGTTTTATAGTAAAAACTATAAACAATTTAGAAAAACCGAAAATGTTCTTAATAGAATCCGTTGAAATTGTTAAAGAATTGGAAGAGAATATTTCAAAAGTTTCAGGTAAAATCGGTAATTCAGTAAATAAAAAATGTTTCTCCGTTTTAGAAAAAAACAGCAGCTTTAAAACCCTTGAGGAAATTTACGAAATTTTGAATGGAAACTTTGAAATTGAGTTAGGTGTAGAATTTTCAGCTGTCTTACTTAATAATATACATACTTCCCCATTTGTATCAGCGTTCGTAAATAAATGTAAATAAATTGTATAATAAATTGTATAAAAAATAATATGGTTTTTATTCGAATGAGAATGCCCATAAAATCTCCTAGAACAGAATAGCAAAATTATAGTTTCACAAAATGTGCATTATTTTTGCGCCTATCTTGCGCATATTTCGTCATTTCTAGTGCATATACGTATATGTGCATATTTCGTCATTTTTTAGTGCATATATATGCGCATATTTCATCAAAATTGCTTGCATATAAATCCACTCTCTAATCATCAGCATCCAAGATAGAATATCTATGCTCAAATTTCTCAAAAATAGGCATTGCATATAAACTCTTTCTTGAATGGAGGTGGTCTCCATTTACTTTTTTTTTGAAAAAGGAATAGAAGAAATTACAATTATCATAGGTAATTAACCACTTAGCAAATAAGAAGCTCAAACCAAAGTTGCACCCATTAATAATTGCCCATTCTAAGGTAGTTTGTATTTCTTAACGATTTCGTAACGATAACAATAGAAGTCACGACTACGCTTCTTATACTGGATGTTAAAAAAAAGGTTGTCGGATATTTTATCCAATTATAGTACTCATGAAAATAAACAATTAAAAGTCTTAGTCAACATAGGTTCGCAACTCAACTCAGAGGACTACAGAAATTTTCATTCATAAGGAGATGTGAAACGTATTTAGATATGAACGGTGGTATTTATTTCAGTTTTCCTTTAAATTATGTTATGCACATTGTCTTCAGAATTTCACCCCAATAAAACAATAGAAAATCGACCGTATTTCAAAAACACTTGTGTTGATTAAGACTTTCTTGTTTGTTTTCATCAGTACTATAATTGGGTAAAATATCCGACAACCTATTTTTAACACCCGTTATAGAGAGCACGTTCCAATTACATTAGTATCGAGTTTACTGAGAAATGAAAAATCACATCAATGAAAGAACGCAGAAAAAATGACGGCATTATCAAACTGTTTTCGACAAATTTTATTAACAACTGCATTTGAGTTTGATCATTTAATTGATAATTGCTGATCGTTTAAAGATGTGCGACTCATCAAAACGTTTTTACTTGTCTTAGCCTCCGACGAATCCACAGAAAATTCAGATACCTTCCTAAGGACCTGTCTTCTCCTTAGCTTAGATTGTAAGATGCGGTTTTAAAAACTCACACAGTACAATTCACAAAACCGCCCACTTGAAATTTAAATATTTGAAAAGCGCCCCACTTTCTCAGTGTAAGGCCGATTCTCACGAGAGCTGCATAGCGGTAAAGTTGTAAGGCGATACATTCAAATTATAGACCGTTGGCGCCATAAATCCACCAATGGGCAACGCAACTTCATCGCTATGCAGCTCTCATGAGCATCGGCCTTAAGGTAAATCAGGAAATGCGTCAACCGACCATTTACGACGACGCACCAACATGGACGTTCGCTTATTGCATGCGATGCAACAAACTAAATCTGTTTTATTTTTTGTGAACAGCAGTTCGTTTAAATAGACGTAAACATAAGTTTGAACCCGTCACATCATTGTGATAAACTTAATAACCGGTTACAATGTTTATCCAAGCACCATCTACAAGCGTACACTCTTTACAAAAAAGCTTCATGCTCAAGTAGGAATGTCAATTTTGTAACACATCAAGGGTGAGTGTACGACTCAAATGGAATAAGTTGAAAAAGAAATTGCTTTAATAATTTACGAAAAATTAAACAAAGAACATGTACTTCACACTTCCGCCATCACTCTCTTTTTTCTTCCTACCAGGGCTTCCAGCTTGGTGAAGAACAATGACGCCAAACAAAATATTCAAAAGCGCCATGGTAATTTCATACATTTCGATTTCTTACTAAGGTAAAATTTTAACATTAACGCAAGTAAAATTAAACTCTCGATTTATTTCCATAACAATTATTGTTATTATGATAGTAAACTGAGGATTAAACTTGCGTTTATGAAACTGGGCCTAAAACAAGTAGGATGTAACATTTACTTTTCACCCAGTTTTCGTTTAACCAGGCCTTGTTAATTTTCTAAACATTTCAGTTTTTCCCATTTCATGACTAATTTTGTCATTTTAACACTAAACGCCTAATGACACAATAATTTTTGTGTAAAATTTATTAGAAAATGAGAGAGACAGGCTACTAAGATCAGGTTGGTTGATTTGATATTTCTCTTTTTTTTAATAAATTTTACACAAAAATTAACACCATGTGATAAGGCTCTAACAGACAATTTTTAGCAGGAGAACCTTTATGAAAATAACAGCTATCAACAGTGTCATTCGTAAGCATGTCTACCCACTAGCTATAGCTTGTTTTAAGAGGAGTAATCAGTTGCAGCCCTGATGTTGGCAAATTAACACTATACACCGTAATTCAGAATAAGCGTCCGACCCGATAACCGCAGATAATACATAAAAAACAAAGCAAAAAAGCTATATGCATAGGGGGTCTAATATGCATAGTTTTTGAGATAAAATTCATTGAAAATTCGGATTTAAATTGGTTGATGGACACTGGAATAACTTTATTACGTCACGAGAGCGCAAAAAATGCCTAAACATGCCTAATGTCTAATGTACATGTATCTATGATTTTAAAACGACAAACTTTTGTACAGAAATTCGAAACACAAAGATAAAGATTACTCGGCTGACAGATTTATAGCTAAGTAGCTGTGTGGTCCAACATTACTCGGAAAGAGACGGCTCGATTATACCGATAATAACATAAAATTTTACCTGTTGCTTAATCTATTGTATCTAATGTAAGCTGAGTGTTATTTAAAATGTCTTAATATATTTTTTTATTTTAATATTTATAAAGCCTGTGAATTATAAGTATGCGATGGACAATAGGCTCAAACAAATTTCAAAAATATCACATATTTTAGGTCTTCTTCTTTAAATACTAAGTCTAAGAAAAATTTAATAAGAAAAGAGCATTATGTCCTATTAAAACTATTAATTGATATCAACCCCAAGTTTCACCGAGTAATAATCATAAAGAAAATCGACACGAAATGTCTGACTATTTCATTTGCATATTACAAAATGTGTTTCATTTATTTTCATTGTAGTCGTTCATTGATGCGGTAATAATAGGGCCCACTTACCGGGGAGCTATATTAAGTACAGGACCGCTTATCCCAACGTATTACGGTAAGCGGTTGGCGAGATGTAGAAATAATTGACTTTCGGTTTAATTTGATCCCCCATTCAAACGATTTGCTTTGGAATCATTCAGGGAAAATAAGGATATTAATATTCTCCTTTTACTGTAAGGATATAAATATGAAACACTGGACGAAATACATTTAATTACATACATTCTGTTATGTAAATGTGCAAATTTAAAAGGCAAGCAACTTAACGATCCTAGAGTTTAAATAAATCATTAACTGAAAAGAAATAGATAAGATTAGACTCATATTTTGTATAGGATCCGAAAG
Organism: Dorcus parallelipipedus; assembly: GCA_958336345.1. NCBI lineage: Eukaryota > Metazoa > Arthropoda > Insecta > Coleoptera > Lucanidae > Dorcus > Dorcus parallelipipedus. Next base: position 38,425,762 of record OY284482.1, on the reverse strand, counting down.
TTGGTTCCACGAAGGCCTATGAAATTAGATACAAGATAAGATTTTTCCTGGGCTTCGTCTATTTATTTTTGTGATTTCCTACTTCTTAAAATCAACCAAATCCGAACTTTTTCTTCTCCAATAGATTATTATAAACTTTATTGTAGAACAGTCTTGTACAACTACATAGAAGAAATGTAAAAGTTTTTAACTATTAGATTGATCAGTAACTATTGTTTCGTTTTATATGAAATTCTAATTTGTTTCAGTATTACTCACCTTGCACTGGCCGACCTGATTCTTTCAATGGTATGACTTATCAAGTATGTAATAATAATTTGGAAAAAAAACATAAATTACCTTCCAGATGATCTTCTTACACTTACCGATAACGAAGACGAGAATCAGCAACCAAGCGAAGCCTTGCTCGTACGTCAACCGAGAAGTGCCCCAATTGATTTAAATTTTAGGGGTAGAAATTGCGTGTTCGGCTTCTGTGAAGACCTCGAAGGATATCCTAACGATTATATACAGGGTATTTTGAATCAAACGAACGAATTTGATAAACTATTTAATACTGTTGTACCTGAAATTGGTGAAAGGCTCCCCGACGGAGAGGAAAACTTATGCGGCGCAACAACGAACATCTCATATCCCAAGGTTGGAAAGAATATAGAAGATAAAGTTAGAATCATTGCGAATTTGAACTTGTATAAGCAAGGAGTTGTAATGGAAACTTGTCGGTAAATAACATTATTTATTTCATTAGATACAAAATTGTTTATATGTACTGGATGTTTCACAGCCGATTACGTTTTCTAAATATGTATTTTGAAGAAAACTTCAGGACTTTTTCTATTATACAGGGTGACTGTTAATTAACCCGACAAAATGAAACCATGACACTATTATCATTGCTTTTGACGATAGTGTTGAGTGTTGTTCATAATAACCATATCTACTTAAACTCCGTTATATTATTTATAATTCATTTATACAGAAACTTTTTCAATTTTTCATTAATAGTAAAATTTAACCTTACTTTTTGTGAATCACATTACTTACACTCATTGCGTTAAATCTTTTTCATTTTTATATATGAATTTATCACATAAACACATTAATCTTTGTATACTTCTTCTTACATTCGCAACTTTTGTATTTTAGGCCTGAGTTACAACTTTTTTTTCTATACAAATTTGATACAAACGATAAGTTTAAAATGTCATGATATGGATTTAAGATCACTTCAATTTTCAAATCGTCAAAATTAGGTTTTCTTATGTGAAGTAAAATTTATGTACATATTTTATTGGTTGCATAATTTAATTGTACGTTTACGGTACATATTTTCTGATAAAGTAAAGCGCAATTTAAACAGGATACCTGTATAGTTCACAATCCCTGTTCCTAGAAAATTTATTGAAAAGAGGAGAGAATAATTGAAAGCTACAAAAATTGTTATTTAAAAGTCCACTTTTTGTTTATTTATTTTTAAACATGTAGCAAACGTTATGAAATTTACGAATAAGACATAAAAAAATATTTCTTTTTTAACTATCGAAGTGTAGTTAGTTTGCCATGTATTTAAAAGGAGAATTTGTGAGCCCACTTTTACTTTAGAAACAGCCGATATAAAAATTAATTCTTACGTTCTAACTTCTCGAAACAATCTTATAAACAACTATCTGTTATTTTTCAATTAAGTATTTATCACTTCCAGTAAAAGATATTTTATTCAAGATATTTACGTTCTCTTGAGAACCTCTAAGAAAGTCTAGGTCGTATTATTTAAATATATGGTAATGATTATAGGAATTATAATCAAGAATTATTAGACAAGAAAAATTGTTTAAATATTATGTATTTCGCGGATTCAATCATACAGCAAGCAAGTAAAAAAATGCATAATAGTTAGCGCTAAAAATTTCTAAATTGTTCCTATATTTGTGATGAAATGTGTGTGCCTTCATATGTTACACATTTGTAATGTTTCAAAAAATAATTACAGTATACCTTGGTTAACATTTTCAATTGGGAACTAAAGCTTAACACAGACAGTTAAAATGACATCCAGGGCCACTCTGTAATTAACTTTTTTTTGAATCATATTGTATATGGTTGTTTTTTTATTTTTAGAGAGGATTCAGAATGCCAATTCAGCGAGAGCTTGCCTTTAGGGATAAAAACAGTCTGTAAACAGCGGTATACACAACTGCGATTGCTGGCCTTGGACGACAACGATAAACCCACCCTGGATGTTTTTCCGGCTCCGTCCTGTTGTGTCTGCGTGTACAAAAGAACGTGATTCTGCTGATCTGTATTTAATTTTAATTTATTTGTTAATCGACAATAAAGTTTGAAAATATTGAGTTTTAATTTAAGAAGAACATGACCAACTAGCAGAAAAATATTTCCAATTGCATTATTTTACCGGCAAATAAATTTATAATACATGTGGTACATACAAGGCCAGTCAAATGGATGAAACGATTTTTTCAACGTACTAGAAAAATTTGACGTAATATTTTCAATGTACTGGGTGATTCAATGTATTTTATTCAATATACTAAGTGATTTCGATGTATTTTATTCAATAGCATTAGAAGATTTTAGATATTTTGTTGAATATACTGAGAGATTCTAATGATTCAATGTACTGGATGATTTCAATATATTTTATTCAATGTGCTAAGCGATTTCAAAATATTTTGGGTGATTTTAATGTACTTTATTCAATATATTGTATTATTCTGAAAATTCAATGTGTCGTTTCCTGGTTCACAGTTTGACCCAACGTTATAAAATTCCCGTTAACTTCCCTGAAACATACCAGTATTAAAGATATTTATATCGGCTACTAATCGCGTCCTCAATCAACCTAATTTACTGATATACTTCATTTCTATGTTGATTGATTACTGCATAAATCGTCTATTACCACAAACCACTTTTCTTTGGGGTAGTACATAATGTGATTGTCCTTGTTTGAAAATAAATGATTGAAAAAAGAATGAGAACAACATAAAAGGGCGCATTTCGAAGCAGGAGGTCTAAAAATTGTAAGTTTTTGATATAAATACTTTCGTCTCCTTAAAAAAAGAGAAATTTGCCAATGTATTTCTTTGATTTATTTCATATTAGCTTATAGTTTGATTTAACGTCGTTATAAATAATAAAGAAATCGTTCAATTCTGTTTGACTAGTCCGCTGTGCTTTTAATTTTCTTTACAAGAAAAAAATGAATACATAAAATCATTAAGTAAAGCAAATTCTCGTTGTGAAATAGAAATAAAAAGAATACAAATTTTTTAAAGAAAAAATAAATCAATTGCCTAACACATCATCAAAGGATTACGTCGACTTACCAGTCACCTGTATATCAAATATTTTTGTGGGCGTATTCGACGAATACGTCCACATATTATATTTCTTCATAAATTCGTAAATTTACGTAAGTTTTTGATAAGTGTGAATGTAGCTTTCATAATTATTGTAAATTGAAACAAGCGTTCCCTGTTTTTGTTCTCTGCCAAGTAATTACAGTATTGCAGAGGGTACTTTGTCAAAGCATCTCATTGTCAGTCACAATCAATCTTAAGCGGCGGAAGGAAGTGAATATAATGTTTGTAATGCAACCAGCTTCATCACGAAGATTGTTTCCGAACATCACTTGAGGTGTCATCACGCAGATTGATTCCAAACGACTTCGATATACTCGTCCTTGTTTAGATGCATTTTCAGTCGCGTATACTGATTAGAATTGAAAAATAAATTTTGTGTTACAAATACAAAATATATATTTTTTGGTTTATAGGATGAAGTATCAAAAAAAATGTGCCAAATCTCATTCGCATAGCTTTATTACTGTTGGCAATTTTTGAAAACTACTGAGGCGTGGTAAAAGTACACCTTTCCGTCTTATGAAAGTGTAGAATTTCGTCTAAACAATTTAGATGGAGTGGGGAGTCTTAGAAGACCACCCTCAGTGGACGCCCGAACTCCATTACAACATGAGAAAACATTCGAAAAATTAAGAAATAAATTCTTGAAGATCAACGAATTAGGATTCATCAGATATATGTACCTTTCCGAAAAACTTCGGAGTATAATATTAGAGACACTACAGAGTAAGAAAGGCACGTAATAAATTTTTTTCTGGTCTCGGTTACCGAGATAAGAATTTTTGAAAAGCGACCCGCACCGTTTGAAAATCGCTGTGTTTTCATTAATTCTCCATATACTCGATGCGAGACGGTGCTGGACGTACTTCGACACTTACTTATAACATGTAAATATGTATCACGTGCAGTCTCCGCAGTTCCCAAACGTTTGGGTCAGATTCGCTAGAAAAAAAAAGCTTCCAAGACAAAATTGGTAGAGGACCTTTTTTATCCTCTTTAACTCTACTATTTATCACTTCCTGCAATTTGCCGGAAAGGCAAAACAGCCTGTATATATAAAGCTTCGCAGGCCTTTAGGCCCATAGCTTAATAATGTCCTTCCACTTTCTTCGATCTTTCGCCTTCGTCCTCCAATGACGCACTCCTTTCCAATTTAAATCATCGCATACTGTCTGTAGTCATCTTATTCTTGGCCTTCCTTTTCTCCTAGTCAAAATTGATTCCATATTTAAAATTATTTGCTATCCTCCATTCTCTGAACGTGTCCTAGCCATCTTACTCATACCTCTCATGTATTCGCATTTACTTCTGAAGTTCTATTTCCATCTTCCGTTAACCACGCTCCTAAGTATGTAAAACCGCGAACTTTTTCAATTTTCATTTTCCAGTTTGCCACTAACTTGATTTCAACTTCTCTTCTACCTGCCTTGCTTGTGCCTCTAGATCTTTTCCCACTCGAAAAAGTTCTTTTCTTGTTGTGGCTAGGATAACAATGTCGTCCTCATAAACTAAGCATTGGTGACTTTTTCTCTATATTGTGGCTGTCCTGTTTATAGTACTATCTCGGATTACTTTTTCTAAAATAATATTGTGTCACAATGTGACCGAAAGAGAATCTCCTTGCCTTAACCCCATGCTCACGTTAAAATACTTTGAAGCCACATTGTTCACTTCCACCTAACTCACTGAATCTTCTATTGTTATCCTAACCAGCCTATTTTGTTCAGTATTTTCATTTCTGATATTATCTCATAGTTTTTCCCTTATTACCGAATCGTACGCTCTTTGGAAGTCAATAAATAAACAATGTAGGTACTGCAAAATTATAGTTAAAACTCATAGTCTGGATTTCCTTTACTATGTAGATTTGATCTATAACTGAACGGTTTTTCCGGAATCCTGCTTTGTACTCTCTAACTACAATATCAGGATAACTATGGAGCCAGAAGTAAACTTCTTGAAAAAGCGCCACTTCACCCTAAACAATTTGCCTACCAGCCAGGCAAATCCACAGTAGATGCCCTACATAACTTTGTGAGTGTAGTGGAAAAATCTATAGCGGCAAAAGAAATTGCCTTTGGCATTTTTATAGATATTGAGGGAGCATTTGATAACACCTCATTTACATCTATAGAAAGAATTCTGGATGTTTGGCAGCCAGACATATTAGATAAACCCACGGACATTATGCCGAAAACTTTTGACTTTGACATACCTTATGAAGTGGATATCGGTAGCCGCCATGTGGCTAAAAGTCAAGTAGTACAGTTAGGCAACAATGTCTCCATCTGGTACACGGATGGATCAAAGACTGCAAAGGGAACCGGCATAGGTATTTATGGCCCAAAATACGAGGCATCAATAGCCTTAAGTACCACCCCTACAATTATGCAAGCTGAAACATTTGCAATAAATCTACGTGCCCAGGAGTGCCTAAGAATAAAACACAAAGGGTAAAAAGATTTATATTCTGTCTGACAGTCAGGCAACCATGAGGGCACTCAAAGCATACTGCACTGAGTCTGTTTCCATATGGGAATGTAAACAATCTCTCAAGGAACTGGCTAAAGGCAATAAAGTTACCCTAAAATGGATTCCCGGCCATGAGAGTATAGAAGGGAACGAAAGAGCCGATAAATTTGCTCGAACTGGTTCTGAGGCTTCCCCCGTAGGTCCTGAACCTTTCTGTGGCCTTAGCAAGTCACTGTATAGGAAAGAGACTGAAAGGTGGCTGGATAGGAAGAAAATGTCCTAATGGATTAATGTTCCAGGGCAAAGATAGGCGAAGAAATTTATCAAGTATTCGCATGAGATTGCTTAAAAGCTTCTACTTCTGTCAAAGAATGAAATAAAGACTATTACAGGTCTTTTCACCGGCCACTGTCCTGTGAGGTATCACCTTAAGAACATGGGTTTGGTGGAAGGAGAAATTTGCAGATTATGTGAATCGGAAACAGAAACGGCTGAGCATATACTCTGCAAATGTAAGAAAGACTTCGGCTTAGTCACCTAGAAAGAGTGAGTCTGACACTTGACGAGGGAATAGCAAGGCCTCTTAGGAACATTCTGCACTTCGCTGATAAGGTAGGGCTCCTAGAAAATTAATTACTTGGAGGGTTTGAACAAAAGATCAATATGGTCGCAGTTTTGAAAGGCCTAAAAGCATATGGACCCCGTAGTACAATACAACTATGGAGGCTGTCTCGTAATGCTATTGCAAAGATTTTATACGTTTTATCCAGTGGCGCAATTCCTATGTAGTTTCTGCATTCTGCCTCGTCCCCCTTAAATGTAACGGCACTATAACGGCTACTTTCCATTTTTCGGGAATTTCTTCCTGTTGCCATACGCGTTGGATTAACGAGTGCACATTGTCAACTAGATAATCTCCCCCATTTTTAGTTAGTTCTGCTGTGATTCCGTTCTCGCCTGCACTTTTCCCATTTTTCAATTGCGAAATTATTTCAGATATTTTCGTTTTAGTTGGAATCGGTATTTGAATGCCGTCATCCGCCATATATTCAACATTCCATACACTTTATGGTGTATTATTTTTCATGTTCAGGATTTCTTCCAGAGTTTTATAACTTCGTTTTCATCTCCCACTAAATTCTCCTCTGCGTCCTTACAAAATATATTCCTTTGATTTGCACTTTTACTATTCTTTATTTGTTGATAAAAAAAAATTTAATTCCCTTCTTTTATCGTACTCCAAATTCTTCATCCTATCTTCCATGTATGCTCTTTTAGTATTTTTTGTACCCTATTTTCTTATAATACTGATTTGAAACATCAGTGGGGGAGTTTTCCAAATAATTCACGAACATCTAAGGATATCAAAGGGGAGCGTACCCCAAATGCTCAGGTAAGTAACGAAGAGTTGAAAATTCGCAGCAACTTTTGATACCACCCACACCCATTCTCCAACACCAAAGAAATTTAAAGTTCAACCCTGCATCGGCTGGTAAAGGGATGGCTATGATCTTTTGAATTCCAAAATAATTTTGCTGATAAATTATCTTCCTCACAAAACTGCGGTAAAAAGGGTAACCTTTTAAGAAAATTTCTGCCAACTCTTTGTACTCTTAAGAAAGAGAGATGGATTCGCAAGACAACTAGTTCCATTCTAATTTAAAAACTTAAATTAAATAATTTTTCTGCATTACATAAATTGTTTACTTGATAAAATTGTTAATAAAAGTTAACGCCTGCATCCATTAATATCTGAATTGTTGACATTACAGTGCACTTAAGTTTTTTTTTCCAGAGTAATTTATGCGTAGAGATAAAAAAACCTGGAAATAAGATTTGTAAATTTGAACAAAGAATTTTCTTTGCTGACGTAATGTTTAATAGCAATCGTGTGTTGTGGTTTAGAGGAGCTTTATTTACGTACGTAATTTACCACATGCACAGGCAGATATTAATTATAAGAGGAAATGTGGTTTAAGTAGGCAAACGCGATAGTATTTTCCAAATATATATATTTACACATCCGTCTACGATGAGTCAGTAATCTTACAACTTAGCTCTTCAATCACAGACAGAAAAATGCAGGACGTCAAGTTCGTTCGAATTGTATTCGCTGTGTTTGTGATCGTAAGTTAAAACTAGTGTGTGTTCTTTTGTTCTTTTCTATGTAATAAAATTGCAGTCAGCGTTTTCGACACGATTGGACGTTCTGGCCAAATCCAAATTTAAACGACAGGTCGATTGTGAATTTAACCTTTGTAATGCTACCTCCGGATACCCAAGTGAACTCATCGCCCAAATTGCTTCCAAACACCATTCGAAATACTCGAGCCTATTTGGAAACATTGTTGAGCCTCACAGACTATTTGAGTTGAGAAATAAATTTAACAGCAAACCGAACGAAAATATGTGTGATACCAGGTCGATGAATATGTTTCCAACTAAAGCTTTGGATATTTATCAAAATTGGCGGACTGTAGTCAACGTGGATGGTTATCGACAATCAGTATCGTTTGACGCTTGCGTGTAAGTATCTGAATTACGAGTAAGTCTGTTAGGATATTTTAATTTATTTACAAATATTGTACAAATACAACTCGTCTTGTAATATTAGCTAGTATTAGAAACCATAATATTTATATTATTTATCAAATTATTTATATTTAGATACCATTTATTATTATCTGACATCGGTGCTTTTCTGCTATCGTTTCCAGTAATCTTTTGAAAATTATTGACTATTTATTATGTCAGATGTATTAAAGAAATTAAAACTATTTCAAATTTGGCAATATCCAAATTTGTCCATAATGATAGTTAATAATTATTTACACTTAAATAATTTCACTGATATTTATTAGGTAAACAATTAAAAAGGAATGTGTTACTGCAAATGTTACTTATGTTATTAGCTCTTTTTTGTTCAAATTTTTTGGTTATTCCGTTTTTGTTTTAATTGATCATAAAAATGTTTTGTGTGGTACCTAACTTTATTAAACAAAATTTTTACTCTTACTCCTATTAATTTAAATAAACAAAATTAGGATAAATTGCAAAGTCACAATGAAAATTTTTATATTTAAGCAAAAGGAAATGTATCGCTTAAAGTTTAAGAGATCCTTTCCTTTTCAAATAACCGATATATATATATTACGTTTGTAGCTAATTGTTAAAATGTTTGCTTTGTTTTAGTCATGAAAATTTTTAATTACTATGTTTAATCATTGATCAATAATGTAATGGACTGCGTAAATCTATGAATCATAAAAACAATATTAAAATAACATTATGTGAACTCGAGTGTTACGTAAGTGTGCATACTCATTCTGAATAAATCAGTACATGCTGATCAGTTATTTAAATAAATAACTTTGAGAAAAATCTAATATTTGTAACGTCGTGTGCTATTATTCCGTTGCGGTTTTAAAGCGAGTCGTGAAATTTCCAAACTAAATCATAAACTTTAAATTTAGCCGTAAAGGGAAGTGCGGTTTATGAATAAGAATGCGATAGAGTTTCAGATACATATAAAGCTGGTTGTTAAACAGAATAAGTTAGTTGCGCTTTAATTGCACGATAAACCACAGCATCACAAAAATGCAACGGCACTTCCAGATCGTAATGGTATTTACCAGCGTAATCGTAAGTTGCTGACGATGAAAAGAATTGTTGTGTAAAAATTACAATTTCAGTTAGTGTTCGCTTCACGTTGGGATGTTCGCGAAAAAAATAGGTTCAAACGACAAACTGACTGCGAATTTAATCTGTGCAATACAACCGACGGTTACCCTGAAAACATGATTGCTGAAATAGCCGCCAAACAATCGCTTTATTCGGATATGTTTGGAAAAATCGTTGAACCACATAAGATTTTCCAAATCAGGAGCAAATTAAGCGAAATCGAAGAAAAAAATATGTGTCCCCTCAGGTCAGTGACAATATTTCCCACGAAAGCGATAGACACTAATCACCAGTGGAAAACTATTGTTAACGTTGAAGGATATAGACAAGCTGTTGCGTTCGAAGCTTGCGTGTAAGTACCAATTCAGACCAATAAATTGAGATGCCTCGATACATTTTCTTAGATTAAATTTCAGCACAAAATCTAATACCTGGGAAAATATTAGAAAAATTAATAAATAGCTCACGTTCGTATGAATGAGATGAGTTACTATTTACAAATTTTAAGCACAGAGAATTAATTTATTTAAGAAATCATTTGTAATACCTAAAAATACTTTAATAATTGAATAAACGTGCACAGAAATACGACGTACAACTTGAGAATGATTATAAAGCATCTATATGAATTTTCTTCCACTGCTAATAATAATTATTTAATGATATTTGTTAAGAAAATATTTTATTCAAGGTTAAATAAACAAACAACTGCACATCTAGTACTTGCTTCAAAATACTATAATAAAAACCAAGGAAATGCAGTATAGGAGAAAAAGTACCTACCGTATACAGGATAGAGTGTCACATGGAACCTTTTGTTAATGTCTAAGCTCGCCATTTTGCTTGACTTTACAAGTCAATAAATCAGTGAAACGATTTAGGTCTAAAACTTTTTCTATATATTTTATTAATTTACCTAAACGAATCTCAATATTCTTAAATTACATACATATTATATAAAGCTTTTTACACCAATAAAAATTTCAATCGGTATTTAAACAACTCAATTCAATGTCCAATATATAAAATTATTTCGTAATCGATTACAAAGGACGTTTATTAATTTTTTTATGGCAGGGGTCCAATTCTTGAAATCATTCGACATGACATCAAAGTGACGCAATTTTCGAACAATTTGTAGAGTTTTGTATGAGTCATTTTGACAACATGTCGCATACGACATTTTTTGTCGAGTGATTTTAAGAATTAGGCCCCTGATAACAAAGTTGTGAGCTGTAAATGTAATTTTTTTATTATATGCCGGTCTGATCAATCTGAATTAAGAATACAACGTGACCTCCGACTGCGAGAGGCAAAACTGCTTCACGAAAGCTAAAAGGAGATAGATATATAAAAGTTCTTACAATTATCGATCGATCGACTGGCGCATATTTAAAAAAATTACGTGTACATTTCATTTTTTTACTATATGCCGATCGATCGATCGATAAGTCAGCTTTTATGTACCTTTCTCCATCTAACTTTCGTGAGACAGCCTTGCGGCTTTTGTCAGGTCACGTCATTTCGTCGTGTAGGTATTTTCTTAACTCAGATTCATACGATAGGCATACAAATAAAAAATAATATGTATGTTATGATTCTAAAAAAAAAGTAGCTTTGACTCGAGTTGTATATTTCTTTAATTCATTTTCTTGTTTTTCAATTATCTGAGTCATTTATGTTCGCATAGTTGTCAATAACAAGAATTTCTAGTACAAAATAAATAATAATAATAAGAAGAATTTCCAGTATAAAATAGATAATAATTACAACTCAATTGAGCATTGCCATTACATTTCTTAGACTTAGAGTTACATAATTTATCAAGAACATTTTGAATATTCATGTTTCTTTTTTTTTGTTTTCAGGCAAAATACAGAATGTTTTGCAGAAGGAAAGCTGCCCCTTGGCTACAAGACGTCCTGTGAGCAGCAATATATTACAGTCAGAATGATAATATTGGAAGATGAAGAGTTAAAATTAGCAAAGTTCCCGGTTCCTTCTGGTTGCGCTTGCGTTTATTCTTCTAACGAAGAATATTAACAAGAATAATGTTTTTTTCGCTTGCTTCATGTTGCCAAAGATGTACATACATCAATTACTCGCCTGTTATTTAACTTCATACTTCAAGTGTTAAACTTATTTGTACTTCAGTAATAAAGCAAACTAATCGCTTGAAGCTTCTTGTATTTCTACAAATAATAATTATATTTTTTTAATATAAAAATTAAGTAACTATATTCGTATATTTTTTATACAGATATATTTCCGAATAGCAGTTGAAACCATAAAGAAAAATGCAACTCTTTATTTTTGTAATACATACGTTAGCAATTATTTGATTAATAAAAATACTTGATACATGAGTATTATAAAAAATATTCAATTATTCTTATTTTCTAAGACATTAGAGATACTTCAGCCGATGGAATTTCCTCGTTTCGTTTCAAGAATTTTTACGACACTTATCTCACTGTATTTATTGAGGTATTCAATTTTCCTTTGAAAAAATTTAATGGAAGGTTTTTATTGATTCAAACATCTTTGTTCAATGTATGTAGTATCTGTGCAATAGAAATAAAATTTCTTTGCTGTTAATTTAACTTGAAGGCTTCCGCGGCCGTCGTCCATATTTGAATTGGCTTCCGCATGGAACCGCGTGACGTTGAATTCTACTGCCGACGTTTCGTTTTCTATTGTAGAAAAACTTCCTCAGGGTTACTGGTGGTGTTGCTGCTGCTTCTCGTTAGTCGTCGAGACTGTTTTTGCTGTCTTTAGTCGACATCCGGATCATAATACAAAAAGAAAAAGAAATTATTGTAATTATTATTATTAATAGAAATAAGGGCAGAGACAGAGAGAGTCTGCATACATGACCCCCCCAAAAACAAATGAAAAGAAATTGCAAATTACTATAAAGAAATTAATCCACAACTTTTGTAAAATTTTTAAGATTTTTGACCTCTTTCATAAGAAAATTTTTGAGAAAATGAACAATGAAAACTGAAACGCAGGGTTTTAATTTCAACGTTCCTAAATGCATTTTAATTAAAAAAATAGATAAATTTAGGAAATAAAACATCGTAAACGAATAAAATTCAAAATATCCTTCATCAGTTTCTTCAGAATTTCCAAGTCGAAAATAATCTCAATAAGTGGCGATGAAAATTCGCTGGGCAATGAATCCAGATTTACATAAAAATTAATACTATTACCCTGATTAGTAGTTGTTGTAGGTGTCGAAAAGACGGTCAGAACGATTAACCATAGTTCCTTTAAGACAATCCTTTGACTACATGTGAACTTTGGACATATTAAATAATAAACTTAAAAATTCCTGGACGGCTGGGTCCGATGACATCCCTGTGTTTCTTGTGAAGAAAGCTGCTAAAATACTGAGTCCACCTTTACTGTACTTAGTCAATCTTTCTTTTACTTGTGGTTCTTTTCCAACTCTCTTAAAAACGGGTAAAATTATACCCATTTTTAAAATGATGGAGAATTACAGACCGATAACTTTATCATCAGTTTTCTCGAAAATCTTCGATTATGCAAATTCTAACCATACTCTATATAAGAAACAACATGGTTTTATCGAGAGTAAATCCACTAATACCGCAATTGATGAATTTCTGTCCAATATTCTAATATATCTTGAAAGAGGGGAATGCCCTATTGGACTTTTCTGCGATCTTAGTAGGGCGTTCGATTGCGTAAATCATAATATCTTATTGCATAAGCTATCATCTTACGGCCTTAGAGGAAACAGTCTCAATTGGATTAGATCGTTTTTATCTGGACGAAAACAATATGTCAGTATCACTCATCAACAACATTGTCACTAATTCTGAAGACATTGACATCACCACGGGAGTCCCGCAGGGCTCGATCCTGGGTCCTGTTCTCTTTTTATTATATATAAATGACTTATCTAAGGTTTGCTCTTGATATTGACTTCACCATTTCTGCTGATGATGCTTCTTGAGTGGTATCCGACCCGTCTTTTGATATCGCACGTGTTAAATGTAATGACTTATTACAAAAACTTAATCACTGGTTTAGCTGCAATGATCTTTATCGTAACTTACAGAAGACCTCAGCTGTTGTTTTTCATAATAGACAAAAGGGCATCAAACAGGTTATTTTGGATATACCTAATAACAGTTTAGATTCCACTGACAGTGTCAAGTTTCTTAGTATAAAAATAAAATAATAAAAATAAAAATAAAACTAAATATCTCCTATTCAAAAATCCCAATGACACGATAAACATTAAAATTGACGATACAACATTAAGTAGAGCTACAGACATTAAATTTTTAGATTTTAGGTTGACATGGACAAAACATATTCAAGATATTACATCTCTTTCTACTGCTTGTTTCGCCGTGCGTACTATTCGACTTAAAGTAGGTACTGAAGCTGCTAGAGCAGTGTATTTTGCGCTATTGGAATCTAGACTGAGGTACTGCATTGTTTTTTGTGGTTTTACTACAATGGATAATCTTGAGCAAATTTTCAAACTAAAAAAAGGAGCTATTAGATACTTATCAGGACAAAGTCCGCGAGCTCACTGTCGTCGTCTTTTCATTCAATATAAAATTTTAACAGTATATTCATTGTTTCTTACAGAAGTACTAACATTCACCTTTAAAAATAAACGCGATCTGAAGGAACTGCGAAATCTTCACACACATAACACACGCAACAAAAAAGACCTTCATTTACCTAAGCCAGAAACAGTATTAATTAAAAATTCCATATACATATTATAACGCAAAACTCTTTAAAAGAAAAGTAAAGGGATTATTTTTATCAAAAGCATTTTATAGCTTAGATAAGTTCCTAGCATGTGATTTCAGTGTTTAGTGTTTTGTATGTTGTATTTTGTTGTAGTACTTCTAGATTTTTAGATATATGTACATATGTAAAAATGAAAACAACTGTCATGAGATGGGTAAATTAATTTATTATTATTATTTAATTATTATTAATCTTGACAAACACCTTGACTGGAAAACACACTGCTTTGAGCTAATTTCTAAATTAAACTCGATTTTGTTTTTATTCAGAAATCTGAAACCCCTGCTTAACTTACAGCAATGTCACCAACTATAGCAATTGTATCATGCCATGTCGTTTAAATTATGGTATTTGCTTTTGGGGTCGTTCCTGTGTCATGTCCAATGTTTTATTATGCAGAAAAAAATAGTTCGGTGTTTGGTTGGGATCTCCAACAGATCCTCACGTCTGAATACAACTTTACTTTAAAAAAAATGTCCATCTTTAATTTTAGTTTTTATCAACTTTTAACAGTTTTCTTTATTAAAAAACATTAACTATTAAATCTTCGTACGACGGGTTTTCTTTTAATTAAGATTTATTTCGAAGTACCTAGCTCTTTTTGGTATTTCACAAATTGTATATACAAAACAAAAGAAATTAATAAGCAGACAACAATCTTTTTGTACTTCTATGCTAACTATACATTTCAGCTTACAAATGAATGCTATTGTATCTACCCGTTATCTAACGGTGTTCAAAAATTTTGACGGAAAATCAGGATGAGTTCTCCCACACTTTCTTAGAATCTGCATGTGCTGCTTCAAAAGCTTGTTCACTAAATTGTTCTAACTCTGGTTCTCATTTAGAATTGCAGAATTCTTGAACATGGTGAAATATGGCATGGTGTTAACATGTTATATCTAATTCAATGAAATTCTGCCGGAATTGACCGATTGCTCTTTCAAAATCATATGCCAAGTTCTTACCAAAATATAACTTAACAACCAGTTTTATACTTGATAAACACTTGATATATTTTAAACAGTTAATTGAAGAAATGGAACGTAAAATTTTCCAAAGCAATTAGCGACAGGAGTTGTCATTAAAAGAATCTCCATGAAGGGCTTCCCGTTGTACAGTGATGGTCATTAGAATCGTGACCTCTGCGTCGCCCTTATTGACCTGCAGTGGAAACAACGGCTATCGTACTCTATCGTACGGCTATCGTCCCTTCACTCGAATTGCCGCTAAGAGTTCAGTGTAGGGACGTGGAAATTTCAGAAAAAAAATTCTTTTGAAAGAAGCGCGGAAATTTCATTATTTTTATATTAAACTTTTCAACAGGACATGAAATGAAATTTCACATTAAAAAAAAAGAATGAAATGTCTGAAATTTCAATGAAATGTCAAAAAATCAAAATCCCAACTCACAGTTTTATTTAGAATTTTTTTAATCCAAGTGTAAATAATGTACTGTTGCGAAATTTAAAAAAGCATACAAGTCTTTAGGCTTTATTTTGCAATATTAGAAAAGTAAATCGATCTCTGTCTGATTGACATAAACACTGATAAATAATTAAGTCAGGTCACTTTTATTTTTAGGAGTCAAGAAAAAAACTATATGGTGCCCAAATCTTCCGGGTAATCTTTTTACTTACCACCCTTCTTTAATAATGTATATAGTTATTTGCGTTTTTCGGGTAAACTTAAATGCGGCATGTTAATGTCGATCCGTCACTTCGACAATGATTTTAACTTATAAAACGAAAATAATTTCAAACAAAACCAAGCTACAAGCTCACAGCGACACGTTTTGAGTATGTATGCTTTTTTAAATTCCGCAACTGTACAACTGCGGACAGAAAATTTCGGACTGTCATTACACTGACATAAAAACATAGAATAATCTTTTATTCTCATTTTGATTGCTATGTGACGCAGATTCTAAGAAAGTGTGGGAGAGATATGAAGTCCCAAAAACTCATCCTGATTTTCCATCAAAATTTTTCAACCCCGTAAGATTCTACAACAGGATTCATTTGTAAGCTGAAATGTTGTAGAGTTAGCATGCAAATACAAAATGATTGTTGTTTGATTATTAATTTTTTTATAAAAGTAGAGGATATTGCCGTGTATCTTAGCAACTTCTTAACTATATTTAAAGAACGGGTATTAACGGCTTCAATAAAACTTCGATTATACTGGTCGATATTTCGTAATATTTTATTACTTCTTCAGGACCAAAATTACTACAATTGGACAACTAATTAAACTATGATACAATATTATATATAATACTTACTAATAATAGAGAAATTAATACATTTTTGAAAATTTTAACTTAAAATTTGAAGTGTTATTTATAACAAAAATTGTGTATAAATAAAAGAACTCTAGGTGGCGTGACTTATTAGATTAAAATATATATTATTAAGATCGTCAATGTCAGATCTGAAATTGACAGTTACGTCATTATGCTTCTGAATGCATGACATTTCCAAAAATAATCTAGTTTTATAAAACATTTCTTTTTCTAAAATTCTAACATTATTGAAGTCAAAACAATGGTTATCATCAATTGAGTGAATGGCAAGAGCATAGGACCTTTTACCAATTCTACAGTCACTTTTGTGTTGGGAGACTCTGTTCTTTAACCATTGACTGGTTTGGCCTATGTAACATTTATTACAAGAATCACAATTGATTTTATATACAACATTGGAGTTAAGTAAAAGAGGAGTTGGATTTTTTATATTACTAAATATTTGTCTAATTGTTTTAGGATTATAATAGGCTATTTTAATTGGAGTGTTCTTAAATAATGAAACTATTCTTGGAGTGACTGGTTTTATGAAAGGTAATTTTCTATATATGGAATTTACAATTACATTATTGTTTCTATTTTGTGTAGCATTAGGATTCCTTTGATTAAAAATTAATTTTTTAACAAGATGCTGAGGATAGCCATTATTTACAAAAATGTCAATAAGTTTATGAAAATTTTTAGTTTTTAGAGATTCATGGCAAATTCTATCAACACGATTCTTCATGGCAATAATGGTATTTAATTTATGTTTTAAACAATGGTTTGAGTAGAAGTTAATAAATCTTCCTGAGAAGGTGGGTTTATGGTACCAATCCAAAATGATGGTATTATTAGGAGTTCTGATTAATTTAGTATCTAGAAAGAGAACTGAATTATCGTTTTCAGTTTCAAGGGTAAATTGAATTTTGTTATTGAATTTGTTAAATGTATTTAAGATTTCATCAATTTTATTTGTAGGGACAGCACAGATCAAATCATCAACATATTTAAATATAAAAGGAAGTTGAAAAGTTAATTTAGGAATGCAATTTTCAAGAACAAAATCCATGACAATTTGTGCTATTATTGGGCTTAAAGGAGAACCCATAGGAGTGCCTTGTATTTGAAGGTATATTTTATCTTGAAATGTAAAGTAGCAATTACTATAAATAAATTTGATAATATTAAGGAAATCATTCTTTGGAATATTACATTCCTTTTCTATATCGTTCCAGCAATTAGAAATTATGTCTAAAGCTAATTCCATAGAAATATTTGTAAATAACGATACCACATCTAAAGAAATGAGTTGATGATCTACTGGCAAATTGAAGTTTTGAATTTTTTCAGCAAAAGTGAAAGAATCTTTAATATTGTATTCATATTTATTAGACAAACTAGCAGTTAAAATGTTGGAAATGAATTTTGCGAGACTGTATGTTGGAGAGTTAATACAAGAAACTATTGGTCGAAGAGGGACATTATATTTATGAATTTTTGGTAAACCATAGAATTTTGGTAATATTGAATTGTTAATGATTAATTTGTCCAGTGTATTTTTATCAATATATTTTTTTGAAAATAGTTTTTTAACTAGATTATTGTTTTTTTTTTGTTGTAAGCTCGACAAAGGATCTCTTTTCATTTCCTTGTAAACTGTATTATCATTTAATAAATCAAAAGATTTATTAATGTAATCATTTTTTGACATGAGAACTGTAACAGAACCTTTGTCTGCATTATAATATCATCATAATATCATAATAATATCATCATTATCTTTAATGAATTTTTTTGAACGATTGAAAATGTCTTCTTTAAATATAGTTAAGAAATTAATTTTTTTATATACAATTTGTGAAATACATAAAAGAGCTGGATATTTCTGAAATAAATCTTGATTAAAAAAAAAACTCGTCGTACAAAGATTTAAAGGTTAATGTTTTTTAGTAAAGAAGACTGTTAAAAGTTGATAAAAACATAAATTAAACATGGACATTTTTTTCAAAGTAAAATTGTATTCAGACGAACCGTGCACATTCTTACGCTTCCGAGTATTTTAATTTTTAATCTCTGTGTCTATATATACAGCAACATTCAGCACTTCAATACGAATAGTGACATTCATCAGTTAAATACACGCTACAAAAATGATTTATATATTTATTCGATTGATGAATTCCTGCGCTAGGATGAGGTGTTAAAACTTTTGTTAACTTTATTTACTACTATTATTTTATCTGTTTTGTTTTGTGACGATCTTCAAAACATCCTGTTGTCTATTAAAGAATTATTATTATTATTATTATTATTAACAAGAAAGACTAGAAATTTGAATATTGCTTGGATATGTGCGATAACACAAGGACGCAAGAGGACGTATATCAGTTTTTTAACAACAGTCACCCAGGAAGAGCACTATTTCTCAATCAACTGTTAGTAAAATACAACAAAAATTTCGAAAATTTCGAGTGGACGTCCTGTAATAGAAGAAAAATATGTTATTGGATTTGCAAGAAAATCCACACAAGTCTAGTCGTGCTGTTGCTGCCGATCACGAAGTTTGTCAACAGCAATTAGAGCTATAAACCCGAAACTATCCGCAATGTTCTGCCAGAATTTCTAACCAGATTGGCATATTGCCAAGAAGTTGGTTGCAGACATTTTGAACATTTACTTTGAAATAATTTTATTCCTACACGATGTTTTATGTCCTAAATGTATTTATTTTTTTAATTAAAATGCATATAGGAACGTTGAAATTAAAACTCTGCTTTTCAATTTTCATTATTCATTTTCTCAAAAATGTTACAAAATTTAAGTTTCTTCTCTGTATTTGAATATCATTATTTTATTATTAAATTCTTTCTTAATCACTGGAGATTTTACATACAGGAAATGATGCAGGGAATTTCCCAAAGATTTCAAACCAGTTTTACTTTCACCAATAAAACAAATCTTGCATCCCTCGGAAAATTTACTTTAAATATTTCATAATCTGTAAAATTTAAGATTCAAGCAAATTCTGCAGTGGGGGTTCAAGCTAAAATTTCTCAGAATTGAATTAATAAGTAGCCTGACCTGTAAAGTATTGTAAGAAATTAACACAACCAGTGTAAATTAGGACGTCGAAACGAGATAGTAACAATCAAGTTCATCAAATCAAACTGTGTGGTTAACTATGCACGACGGCACGCACGTAAGTAAAAATCCCAAATTATTTTTTTTATAACCGCTAAGAACAAATAAGACTCGTGAAACGTAAATTCCATGCCAAGGTGATTCACATTTAATCAATTTCGAGAATTTTTCGGTTCTGTACATCTGCGGTCCATAATCAAGCGATTATTTTAAATAAATAAAAAGAAAGTATAAGTACCGGTGAGAAATAGTAGCATGTAGAATTTTACAGGAAAGAAGGTGCAAAGTTTATTCACAACACACCTTTCTGTTCAAGACATTAACTAATTTCGTTAATTATTTCTTTTAGTAAATCGAATATGATAAAGAATAGTCTTCTCTGCTGCTCACTCGTGAGTGTGGTAAGTTTAATACACAATTATATAAAGTGATTTGTTTACATTTGATTTATTTTTTAGTTTGGTTTAATTTCCGCTGGGTATATATCTGGATACAACACTCTAACGAATCGAGATGACGAAGATAACGTAAGAACGGAAGATTGTTTTTACAATCTTTGTAATACAACCCAAGGATATCCTACCACTAAAATATTGAGAATCCTGGAGCGCAATAAAACATTTTTGCCCTTATTTGAACATGCTTTAATTGTGGATGTGGTGCGAAAACGGAGAATCTCGCGTAGCCTTCCCAACAACAAATCTGAAGTCATGGGTTGCGAGACTGTGAAATCGACGTATTTTCCACACTTCGGACGAAACGTGCAAGACATCTGGAAAACCATCGTGAATGTTGAGCAATTTAAGCAAGAAGTCATTATGGAAACTTGTCAGTAAGTTTATTTAAAATTCTGTAATATTTTGACTTTAATCATAATCGTAATAATTTTATCACGTGATTTTTCAGTAACTTTCTTAGAATTATTCAAACCAACAAGAAAAATTTTTATTTTTATTTTTTAATTAATCTAGCTGTACACAATTACTTTTTCTTTAGTAATTAAAAAAATTCGCCATAAATATTTGTTTCTATTGAAAATTCAGATACACTACTGTACATTCAAAATATTTTTACTGCCGTTGGCATTAGACTCAGTTACTACGTTGTTGCTGTGATGTAAAAACAATTTGATTATGTTCTCATTTAAGAGATTGCAGTTATAACTCACATATGTATTCAACACGCCAAAAAAAAAAAAAACAAATTAACTGATTTATCTACTTTCAAAGCTTCAATTTTGTCTTATCTGTCAAATGCAAGCTGGAGATAACGCTTACCTTATTTCGATGAAGCAAAACGCAACGGAGAAAACATTGTTCAGATTCCACAAGCCGCAGCGGAAAATTAACACAAAATTAAACAAACTTTAAAAAGTTTGAGACATTGTAAAAAATTTGATCTTTGCGTAATTGTGTCATATTTTCTTATAAATGAGCTTGCAACTATATAAATTGGGACACATAAGATTTAGAAATTTATTTGTTTCAGAAGTGATGGAAAACCTTGCTCTAGTTCATCTGCTAATGGAAAGTGTCAGCAACGATTTGAAAATAAGAGCTTTATGACCATGGGCGAAAAAGGTACAATTCAAATGGATACTTTTCCAATACCATCTGGTTGTATTTGCAATAAAATATAAAAATACCTCTTTTATAAGGAAACATTTAGTTTTAATAAATGTTATTAATTATCACGAATCAATTTTTTCTGAGTATTATTAACATTATCCTCCTTTATCTAAATATGTATAAGAAATAAGGAAGTTAATGAGAAAATTAGAAAGTTCAAAACATAACCTTAAGAAAGTGATACTATTCTTTTAAATAAGTCGTTAACAAGCAAACGATCACTTTTTTGGAGCTTTGTAAATAATTTTGAAGAAAGTTAAACCAACAATTTCCTTCTAAATTACTGCTGCCCACCTAATTTGTATCTCTTATACAATATTTTAATTCCCAATCAAATGACCAAAAACCATGTTTCACAAAAATGTGTCGTCTTATACAGACTGTTTCACTTAAGACGGTTTCTTTCATACCTCTCTTATAAAAAGAAATGTTTCAAATGAAAGTCTCACTACATCACGTGGAACATATTTTAAAATTAGTTTGATATATACAGAGTGTTCCGTTTAGTCTGGAACACCCTATATATTTTTATATTTTCAAATGACGTTAGCTAGTTTATTGCAAGGGTTTCATCTTGAAACGCTTTCTCACTTACACCGTCAAGAAAACTTCCAAGTGACATAAGTTTTTACAAGCAATTTAATAAACTTGAGAATATTCAAACAACGGTAACTCATTTTTTTAATGGAATACTATTTTTGACCATTATTAGATGTGCTATTTATTTCTCTTTCTAGTGATATAGGTTGTCTATATCTATCTTTAATAGTTTTCTCAATATCTTCAGTTTTTAAAAATGCACGACATTTACTTGTTGCTGTGGTAACAGAGTAATTAGAAAGTAACCGTCTTAAGTGAAACACTCTGTATAGAGAGAAGAGATATAATAAATGAAATCTAAGCTATTTATGAGATTTAAGTAGAAATTTTTTGCCATTTCTAAATTAATCAAATTTATTTACC
This sequence comes from Dorcus parallelipipedus, assembly GCA_958336345.1. NCBI lineage: Eukaryota > Metazoa > Arthropoda > Insecta > Coleoptera > Lucanidae > Dorcus > Dorcus parallelipipedus. The sequence continues at coordinate 38,403,404 of OY284482.1, read as the reverse complement.
TACGTTATAAATTCAAATGGTATCGCCTAAATTATGCAAAGTGAAATTCATTAAACTTTCGATCACAACTATAGCATAAATGATCATTATTCTAATTACTAATTTTGTCTTTACGTTATTCAATTCGTACATAATAATAAGGATGACGCGTCCACGTAGATCAAACGCAGATCAAATACTGATTGGCACTATTATGTGCATAAGAAGACTATACTTCCGAACTGTAGAAGAATTTTAATTGCCTTTCACTTGACGAATTTTGATGTGCAGGAGTGGAAAGTAATAGTGATTTCCGACGCCCTACTATATTAATAATTAAGTACAAATTGGCAGTTATGAAAATATTAGGAATTTCACGATATAAATATTCATCTTTTACTGCCTAAAAATCCAGGTTCAAAATTTTCAGATTAAATTAATTCAGTCGAAATTTAAAATGGATGACACGTAGAGATTTCTTATTTTCACTTCTTGTATGGTATACAAAAATCATGAACGCAGAGCTTTAGAATTTTGGGCAAAGCAAAATAGATGTAATTTTATGAAAAGGCCCTAATAACGCGCCTAATAACATAGATACGATTTCTTTTTTTCAGAAGCTATAGGTTTTTACAGACTAAATATGTATCTAGTAAGTAAGCTTGATTCAATCGAAGCTTTATCATTTATAGTAAACTTATAAATGTAAGTTCTTGACCGGTGTGTGTAATAATAAATTAAAAAACTTGAAACCGGCCGGGTCCGAAAACGTTAAAGCCAATAAATGAAAATCTGGCCGAGGTTTCAAGTTTTTTAATTTATTAGTAAACTTATATTTTTGTAACAAAAATACCACGCGAAATGTTTCAAAGTAGATCATGAATATTGCAAAAAAAATGGTAATACCCTGTGTGAAATTTAATAGTCGTATTTAACGTGATCGCGTTTTATAACGAAAAAGATGATGAGCAGAGCGCGGCCAGTTTTACACTTTTGATGTTAGATGTGGGCGGTTTGCCTTGAATAAGTCATTTATAAGATGTTGACTTAATGTGAATAAGTAAGTATAGACTCTGATGGACCTAACTGTACTTGTAAACTTCTTTATTCCGCATTTTAGGGAGAACAGTCATTCTTCATAAAAAGTTTTAGTTCTTCTAGCAAGTCCTCAGCTACTACAAAAATTTGGAAATAGGAAACAGGGTGGTTAGAAAACGAGACTAGGAGACTTACGTTTAAGAGTAAAGTGCCTTTTATTTGAAAGGAAAGTAAAAGTAAAAAGTAAAAAGATCCATTTAACAAACTGTACATATAGGTAAATTTAAGCGAAGGAACTATCTCTTGAACATTTATTGTTTTAGCTTTGGGCAGTACCCACCAATTCTTTTGGCCGAGCTACATGAAGCTCATTTTGCCAGTCACTAAGTACGACTTTAGCTGGGTCTGAGACATTAGACGGCACAAACATCCACGGCTCTGGTGGGATTCTAACCCACACCGCCGAGCGAAACAACTTCAAAAGTCGGCTAGACTGACTGCTAAGCTACCCAGCGACCCCATTTATTAATATGATTTTATAATTTATATTTTGCATGATTAAAATGAATAATGTGTCATCAAAAGGCAACTAATCTGTATAGCCTATATAATGAAAGACTAATGAGTGCTCGATATACAGTAACCGTCAGGAGCCTATTGCCGTCGTTACCGTTCGTTTAAGCGGGAGAGAGAGAGCTGTGACACTGTCTTAAATTTAGCTTTAGTGCCTGTCTATAGGGTGGTGACGGTTCTGCATAAACTTTACAAACTTTAAATTATTCCTTTAAGGAAAAGGAAATTGTACCTATATTTATAGAACATTAAAAAAAATGACACTTACTTTCCTTTCTCAAGGTTTATAAAGAACCTAGCGAATCAGTCTTACAAAGAAAAATATGTACAGTTTTATTCCTGTTTTCTAGATTATCTTCTTCCAGTTAGTTCCACTTGCAGATGCAACGAATGTATTGGACAATATTATCGCGTTAAATAAATTTACGAATATTATATAACATAAATATGGCAATAAACTACGGAAGTGTCTTTAATTTAATTTTATTTATTAAAATCTGTCTAAACTTGGTCCTTTTAAATTATATTTAATCTATCCTGAATTACTTAACATTAATCACATAACTTTAAACTTTATAGTTCTAAACTTAATTACTTAACTTTACTTAGGGGAGGGTCTGGCCCTAAAGGCCAAACCTGGCTCGTAGAGTCACGCGCTTGGCTTTTTCCACGCACTTCTAATTTACTAATCACTATCCGACACTTACTCACTCACTATCCGACAAGTACTACTCTCACACTGCTACCTACATGACTGCTCTTAATTACATGACTATCTGACTATATCTGCTTCACTATCACTGCTACATTTTACTGCTTTTCTATATGACTGCTTCTTGACTATCTATTCTACCTGCGGGTTGGTCTCTTATCTTTTATACATTTCTAAATCTACGTCACAATCGGTTCTTTTGTCCTGGTGGTTGGGGTTCGGTCCAAGGTACAAAGTTCTCAAGGTTTCAGCTTTCCAAATTTGTTTCTTACAAACGTTCTAATTGCCTCAATATTAATTGGCACATGTAAACATACACGGTTACATTCCGCAGAGCTTGCATAAGTGAAATGTGAGCATGTGTAACGCGGCTGTCCTACTAATTGTCACTGGGTGCTGATCCTGCATAATTTTGAAATGCACACAATTGCAATAATTACGAAACGAATTTTAATTTACTTATTTTCCCAGATAATGACTTCGTGACAATATATTGTACCACGAACCGAGAATGCCGTCTAACTCTCACGAATATAAAGTCTGAATGATTGCTAGTGCTAGAAGACAGTATCACAACCTACAGTTCTTCTGCTCGATCTTTACAGTTACGTCCGAAAATTATCGACTCAAAATGACAAATTTATAAATTCTATCATTGTTTTAACATACATATTAGATAAGGATAAAAGAAGAACTGAACGGAAGAACTGTAGGTACGCATTTTTTTTTAAATTTTATAACTTTACAATGTTTTTCTTGAATAGATTCCAGGGATACGACACAGTTTTAGCTGCACTCAAAGCGCAAAAGAACTGGTCTAAGAAACCAAATTTACATTACGTTTGATATCATTGATAGGAACTCTAGGATTGTAAAAGTATCGCTCTGTCGTTTTTGATATTAGACATTGTATTTTTTATATTTAAAAATTATTATAATTTTTTTATCACAGGATTCTAATAGTCGTGCAATCATCCTCGTCTAAATCCGCACCAACGCTCTTCACTTTTTCATTTTGATGTTTCGTTTTCGTGTCCTTTGCTCTAACGAACATTTTCTCTTTTTCCCCACATTCTCAAGAGACTTGTCGAAGCCCAAACAAATAAAGCATGGCATGCACACTCTTAACTTCTCTATAAATTTGTATGTATGTCGAAAGGGAAATGCTTATCGAGAAGAAAAAAGAGAAATGTTCGTCAAAACATGGTGAAGCCGAAATTGGTCGTCACGAAAAAAAAGAAAATGTTCATCATGACAAAGGAAACGAAAAAACACCAAACTAAAAACTACGAAGAAGAGGCAAGGGCTCTTCACTTCTTTTTTCTTCGTTCTAAATAAACTTCTATAAATGATGTGAGATATTGTAATACAAAGAGGACACAACTTTATATCGAGCAAATGTTTGTTAAAGAACTTACTTGACGTTTCGCGAATTGGATTGTTCGCTTTTGATAGAGTGTCATTAAGCTATAAGCTGTTATACTGATTAAATTACAGACATATTTTTTTTCCTATAGGTCAAACGTATAAGAGAATTCGCACTCAACTTCGCTCTTGCTTCAAAGAAAAGCTGCAACATTGTATAATTATATGATCTGAAAAAAAATGACACCATTCCTTCGACTTTTACTTCGCAGATACTAATCACTGCTTAAGGTATAATGTGATAACTCTTTAAATTTCCAAATAAAAAAAGTGAATAAGATAACGACTTCCTTACTTAGTGAAAATGTACACACTTTTACTATCTAATTGCAAGAATATGTATGTAAGTATAAATTTTACGACGTTAATATTACGACAGTCAAAAATTAAAGTAAAAGTTCACTCAAAACCCGTTTCAATTAATTAAAGTCGAAAAGAAATCAGATTTCGTTGATTCTTTGTACGGAATCTTGAACACTTGACATTGTTGGACCTTTGCTGAACAAAGACGGCAAATGAAGTTTTAATTTCTCTCTTGACGTGAAATGAAATCGGCTCGTGCGTAGATAGGACGGCTGCTTATATAAGTGACATCGACGACTTTATGCTCCACTAATGTATTTTAATTTTACTTAAACGACGTTTATTTTTCTTGCTAGAAACTCCGTAATTAGAGTCATTTGTCCATCGTAAGTGAATACGTGTCACGATGTCTCTTTTTGTGTATTTTTTTACACGCGGGACAGCGAAAACGAAAGTATCGTATCGTTCTTGTACCTGTACCTGTACCTGTACTGTTAGTGGAACGCATCTTCGAATTTAAATTATACAAAACGAATTCGAAGAAACTGACTTTTAAATTTATTTTAATAAATTCGGAAGGAATTAAAAAAAATTTATGCCATATTCACTTCATTAGTAGAGTAGAGAAATTTGGCAATGATTTATGGATACGTAACAAATTAAAAAGTATATGACAATTCATGTAGGTTACTTATTCAGCTTTAAAAGTAAAAAATGCTTAAAACAAGTAATTCTCTACATAGAAATCCTAAACTTATTTTTGCAATATTTGTCTTCAGTGTTATACAGAGATGACAATATAAATAAATACAAACAAAGAAAATACAATTACTTATACTGTAGGAATATAACAAACATAGAAATTACTACAATTTATTCATTGACTTTATCTAGGGCGATAAGTCTCCCTCTCTGTGATCAATCTCTCCTTAACATGTTCTAAACATGTTCGGTACGATTTGATTCGGAGCTATATGCCGATCAATCAGTTTGGCCTTTTAGGAGAATTTAACACGAGGTTAGATATAATTTGTTCCACGTAGCATGCTATTGAACTTCCCTCAACGTGTATAAGCTCCGTTTATGAATCTTCAGAAGTCTCTACTCTCCGAAATATACCTCCTTTTACTTCACATTCTTTCACCATTATCTGAATCACAAAGATTGAAGCTAGATCCATCAGAAAGCATGATGGTCCTTCATTATACAATTGTTTGGATTGCATGATTATGCTCAAATCATCAACGTTGCTGCCCGCACAATTTTTTTTTTATTCTCAAATTCACTTTAATTACGGCCCCTGCGTTAATTTCTTTTTCTTGCATATACAATCAGGCATAATTTCAGAAAAATTAATAAAAAAAAATGATAAACATACCGGCTATTAAATTAATGAAGAACTTGTGAATTTATTAATTTTTTGTAAAATATATTTTTGAATATGAAAACTAGTAAAAGTTATTTGCATTTGCATATAAAATAAGGGGGTGAGAGCAAATAGAAGGGATTTAATAAAAGTGATGTTAAACAAGTGGGCCATCACAAGCGTATTCGCAAGAAGTGAGAGTGGACAGTTGGCTTTGCGGTGTCTTCAAGCGAATCCGAAGTGGATGTGACCTAGACTTTAAGCTAACTCAGTATCATGAAGGTACGTAATTAATTAAGAGTTGTTTTTGAATTATTGGCGCGCTCGTTCCTGAAACCTATGACAATACGTGTAAAGTGCAGTAAATTACACCGAGCAAAATTTAATTGGCCGGGGAATGTTCTCTTCATGCCTTCATACACATGTAGCATTTCATCTCACTGGGGAAACGTAAACATTTATTTTGCAAATTGTTCGGCTTTGCTTACTTAAGCAAAATTATCCATAGTCTATAGTGCACAAACTCACGTACCTATGGTTATTCATACATTATTAGATATGAATATTAAATTATATTCAATTGATTTGAAATTAGTATTTTTTTTTTTCATCTAAAAGAAATAAATACACTAATACGTTTTCAATAAATAATGATTAACTTCGCTTGTTATTGTATTTGTGATACAATTGGTAACTAGAAAGTCTATATAAATGTTAAAAAAAAAGTTGTCTCAAATTATCCTTAGCTTTCAATAGACATCCTTAGAGAAAATAACTAAATCATTGAAAAATTTCTTAGGCACGTTGACGAACACGGAAACGGGACACTATTTCTTCCTATTATAGATAATAACAGGTGTGTTTGTGTCCTATGCACTGGTGTACACTACTAAACACTTTTTCGTAAAATACAATTGGTATGAATTTCTTCGATAGGTCCTTAACTATTGACTATAAAGGAACGTATCTTGCATAAAATTTATCGACTGTAATAAGTTCTGTATTAGTAAATTATTTTCACAGACACAACATGTTCCATAAGAGAGCTGTTCGCCAAACTTATACTTTTTTAAATGGACTGTACAAATTCGTACATCGACTGTAAGTAAGTACATTTCGATAGATCCTATTCTACTATATATTTATAATTAGTTATGCACAGCAAAAATAATTATTTTGGGCGCTAATTTTTAATAAAATACTACTACATTTCAGCTCTTTCATCTAATTTCTAATTGAATAGCTGTAGATTGAGATTGTTTTGATTTAGAGCCATAGTTGCGTAATGAAAAAAGTGAGATAAAATGTGAAATAAAAATTTGTACATTTGATAACTCACTTATGGAACATGCTGTGAATGTGAAAATAATTTACTAATATTGAACGTATTATAGTCGATAACTTTTATACAAGATACTTTCTTTATAATCAATAGTTAAGGAGCTATTGAAGAAATCTATAACAATGATGCACGTTGTATACTTTAACGCAGCCTGAAATTTCTGCGTGGTATGTCAGTATGAATGAGTGTGAATCATATTAAGTATCAAAGAGTTTAGACTACACTAAAGCATACTTTGTAAAATACTGTGCACTAGTGTTCGCCAGTGCAGGACAACAAACACACCTAATATCCAGCTTTGAATGACAGTTCCAGGTTATAATATCATAACAAGTACGTTTGTTATCCAACAGTGATGTACACTAGTACACACTTTTTCGCAAAATATGCTTAAATTCAGCCTGAAATTTCTGTGTGGTATGTTAGTATGAATGATTCGTAGCAGTAGTGCCCACCAGTACAAGATAACATACACATCTAATAACTTAAAGAAGAAATCTTAACAATACTTCAACAGATCTAATAACTTCATTAAAGGTTTAGAAAATAAATACAATGGCGCTTTAGTTGTTGTTTATCAATGTTTGGTTATTTCTGACTACACTTTTCAGACAATACGAGAAGGACAATCACATAGCTAGATTTTAGGCCATTTGAACATTGTATATCAAATTCTAAGTTAAATCTTAAACATTTCCATTACATTACTAGAAATATTTATATCAAACACAGTTCAGATTGAAAGTATTTAAGAAAGACTGCGAGAACCAAGAATGAGCGAATTTTAGTTTATTTTTTCAAATGAGCACAGCAATATTGTAAAGAAATTTTCTTTTCAGGTTACAACTTACTTAGCACCTAAGCAAAAATTAAACAATTTACAACAGATTGCTATCGCTTAATGTTTCTGCCTTAATTAAAATATTCCTTCAAAAAACCTTCTTTCTTAACACGTTTTCTAATTTTTACTACGAAATATTCTATGTTCACGTTTCATTTAAGAAACACTTCGAGGCTAATTTTATAAAAAAAAAATTATAGAAAAAAGTAATAAATATTGACTTTAAGTGTTTATACTTATGTATAAAGCGAAAACATAAGTCTCTCTCCTGCTCACTCTTTCTCCTTGACTTGTACACGGCGTAAATAATTTAAACATGAATCATTATTTTAATAATTTTACATGGAACACTTGTAGTGTTTTCGATTCACTGCCTCGAGCATTAATCTTACGTAATACCTAATAGGAGATTGAAACTAGGGCAGCAAATCAACACTGTAGCAGTGAATGAACATAAGGAAACTCTCCGTGGTATACTTTTGTTATTCTCTTTGCTCGTCTTGAAACGTCACCTTTGAGATTTATTTTCCTCCTCCCGAATAAAAGATAAAGTACTAAACTCTAGCCGACGTATAGGATGAGAAAGAGAACTGATATATTAGAAAATACTAGACGATTTGAGCAGAAATATTTTCATGGAACATCAAAGCTGAACTTTCGCTGTTTTGAGAAGAATGTTTTGTCCCAATTACCTTAGGATATCTCAATAAAAACAGTCTGACCGGAGCTATGGTGCCAATGGTCTCTGCTTGCAACTTCCATCCCTTTTCACACAGACTTTTACACAAACCTATTATTTATTTGACGATCTTCAAAGGATCATGTGATCAAAGATCATTGCATATGCAAATTAATCATTAGGCACATTCCGACGTCTCCAGATTCTGAACATTTTATTCGCTTTAATAAACGAAGCAATGCGATATAATTAATACAAGGACTACTCTGTATATTTCAACAAAAGAAAACTACTCTGAAGTATTATCTTTTACTTGCAGTAAGTATCTTTTTCAGGTAAGATAAATGACCAAAAGTCGCACAATTGTAGAATGGTACATGTATGAGTCTCATCTTTTATTACAGTGTCGGTGATGTTCATTTAACAACATTTTAATATCTACTTATAGATTCTTACACGCTTTACTTTTTGACATGGAATAGATAATTATCCAGGCAACATTATTTCAACTGCTCATACGTAATCCTCGAAAGCTTCTAAATAAACTTATTAACATTCCTTACGTTTTCCTATTTTCTTTTATAGAATTCGCCAATCATAAAATTTCATCCGGGTTTATATTCAATAAACCAAGAATAAACCGTAATTCTTGAAGATGTCTTACTTTCAGAAATCAAGACGATCTTGTCACTCACTTTCACTTAAACCGCACTTCAAATTGTAGTGAATTATCGCCCGTTGTCTTCTTAGCCTCATTTTGTTGACAATGTAAATAAGTTCTGTTTATAAGTACACTTAATCTCAGTGCAATGACTGGACGAAGCTTTTATTACGCAACGACATATGCTTGGAGCTTGGATAATGCGCTGTATACCTTTAAATATACAGAGTGGTTCTCGTATACATGTATCACTAACAATAATGAAATAATTAATATGCCTGCATAATTCAAGCGAATGCATAGTACACCAATATTTTATTGCACATTTTAATATTTTATAACTACTAAAGCAATTGAACTTGAAAAAACATTTTATTAGGAAAATGATATTTAACATTGGCGTTTTTATCAAGTTATTCAGAATTACAAAGTTACCCACAAGACCGAGGAAAATATTCACCAATAAAACCACAATAACCACATTAATCTGCTTTCATCTTTCTTAGGACTAGTTCAAAGTAAAATTCTCGTTAATAAAATAAGTACTCAATAGGAGTTGTTTAGATTCTTCAATTTCGTTAAGAGTTAGAGTAGGTATAGTTTGTTAAATTCAAGAACTAACAATGCCACAGCATTATAGGTATTTATAAGTTCGTAGGACGGATTAGTTCTAAAGTTATTAATTGGGAATGACAGGTAAGAAAGTTCGTATTTATGAATTATTCGAACAGCTTCAGATTAATAAACCGATCCATCCGATTAAATGTATCATTAAAGAGATTCATTCAGCCAAAATGTTTTCTAACAAATGTAAAAGTAGTTAAGATATTATTTGAAAAATTTTTAAACGTCATAAATATTTATTGAAAAAACGTTTAAGCTATTCTTGGTGCGTGTGCACAAATCATTTTATTACAGGAAGGAACCAATCCTTATTTTTAGAATCAAACAAACGGGTAGAAAGTGCAACCATTAAATGCCTTTGACCTCAAATTAGCGTTGAAGATGCATGGCAGCAGCGCTAATTTTTGTTCGACAAAAACAAGTTAGTGAAAGCTCTGGCTGTCGAAATTTTTTTGATTTTTTATTTGAATTAATTACACCAATTCAAAACGTTCACACTTTCATATATTCTATCGAGAATTTTTAAATTGATCATTAAAATTTAATTCTAATTAGATTCCTTTCATTTGTTTGGCCGGAGCTGAATGTTTTCTTTTTTGATGCATATAATAATAATAATAATAATATAAGTAATATTAGACGGGTATTTTCTTGATTTGATATATGAGGGCGTATTTTTATGTTAGAAATTGTCTCATATCTTCAGAAAAAATTTCCTATGCAACTTTGCAAAATATTTATTGTTCAACAGCTTCTTTAAGTTGCCCCTCTTTACTTCCTCTAAAAAACAAATTTTAAATAATTTATGGTAACCTAAACTAAGCCTTTTCAGGACGCGTTTTATTCATCAACAGAAACTTGTGAGAAAGTAGTTTTCGATAATGTTGTTGAGAGAAAGTATATTTGTTTGAAAAACATTTGCTCGGGTAACATTTGATGACTCCACTTTAGAAATGAATATCTCCAACTTTATACTATAATTCAATTTATCGTATTTTGAAATCTTAGTTAAATAGATATTTTAAGTACAACATTTTTTTTAAATTTTATTTTACATGATATATACGAGGGCGATTGAGAAAAGTTTTATCGACCTCGGAATTTATCGTTTAATATCCTTCTGCTAAGTATCTACACTTTCTCAGCGGTGTTTCAACTTCAATAATCTCTTGTACATTTTACTTCAGCTACGTCATCTACTTACTGTAACTTTTCGTGTGCCATTACCAATTTTTCTACTTTTGTCATCATTTTTTAATTTTGTTTTGTTACAAGTGCTCCTTTACCTTTTGAATTCCTGCTTGTTTAAATTGACTGCTCACCGTTTTTCTGTTAATTCTGAAGCATCAGTATCTCGTAAATATTTTTCAAGCGTGAGAAGTTTCTGTTTAATGAGTTTCTTGTTTCTTCTTATGCAAGAAATTTGATGATCGCACAATATTCATTTCCTTCTTACGTTATTCTCAATAAAATGTAAGCCAATTAATTTCAAATCTCACACTTTTATTGTGTAAATTATAATACAATTAATATTATGACAGGTCAAAAATAAATCCATTGTTTTAAACACAGTTTAAAAGAACTTACCGTTCTCGATTCCTCCGCATATTATATCTGTAAATATTTTAAATACTGTAATCAATGTTTCTGGAAACATTTGTAAAATCTTTGATTTGTAATAAACGGATGGATGATACCGTTTGGAGTTTTAGAAATAAATCTTGTATTTTCCTCACATTGTTGTAATTTGTATTTGATTGTAATTTGTCAACTAAAATAATACAACACAGTACATCATATTTTTCTTATATGATATTTTTCTTATGTGATATTCTTTAGAAATCCTGTATAACAGTGTTGGGTAACATACTTTATTTTTGGATCTAATATACCGGGTGTCCCAACGGTGTGCATTTCTTCTGTGGAGCGTATAGAAATAACAAGTAGAAAAATAAAAATGAAGAAAGTTATACTAGACATCACGCGGCACATTTTAAGATTACTTTCAACTATGCAGGGTATTCCAGAAAATGTTGGTGCATAGAGATTGATTCCTTTTAATGGAACAAAAATTTACAAATTTATGTTTCTGACTATGGAGATGACATAGACTTACGAAAACAACAAAATATTCTTAGGACTTTGGACTTTATGAAAATACGAAAAAAAGTTAAAATAACTTTTAGCATTATACAGGGCAAACAGAACTTGCGAAGCATTCACTATCTTTTTTTTTTTTTTTTAATAGAATGACTTATTTTTTACATAGTAATTGGTAAGACAAAGGAGGACGTTAAGGACGTTAGACTGTAATAGAGGGGGATCAGCTTGCGCGTCATGTATCTCCACACCTGGTTGTTGCAGTCTTTGTCTTTACCATGTATGTCCCAATATATTCTTTCTTTTGTCTTGACAATTGGGCAGACTGGTTGATATAATTTAGTTACTGCATGAGCATAAGTATAGAAATTTTTTGGGAATCTACAACAACATTTTATATTCTTTTGCAGATAGAGCTGACAGTATTTTATTTCTATGTGACCATATTGACAATAGAATGTGCTGCAATAGAAGCTCCCCTAGATGTAATAACCCTCGACGATATATCTCCTGCAGAAAGAGATCACTTAGACTATTTGGAAAAAGAAGCAGCCTCGAGGCCGAAACGGAATGGTTTGCTCACCGCTTTAGGCGAAGGAATCAAGTCAAAAATCACCATGCTAGCACAAGGGTCCGCGTCCGCATCAGCAGGCAAATTTTCTAAATTTAGCGGTGGAAGCAGCGGACATCAAGGTTATCCTTACGGTGACCATCACCATGATGTACCTCATGTAAACCACTCTTACTGAAAAGACGCCTGAATGTACTAACCAATTTTTCAGACGTATGACGACAAGGCGTTCGACTTTTGGGCGCTCAAGAAATCCGTACTTAACACTCTCCTTCAAGCAGCAAAAGCTATTAAAGGAGGTATTATAGCTCTGAAGGGCCAGCTTATCAAAGGTAGTGGATATTTAGTTTCCGCCAAAGGAAAACTGATTAGTGCAGCAGGCGAAGCTGTAACGAAGAAGGGAAAAAATATTGCAGCTTCAGCTCTTTTAAGTCCTCAACCCGATCATCATTCACATTCTTCAGGATATTCTGGTAAGCAATTTTTACTTTTAATAATGAATAAAGAATGAAAATATTACAGTAGAGCGATAAAATATTTTTCTCTGTTTGTGTCGCAAACCGGACATGGTAATTCGCAATGTTGATAACTATTGTTTCATTTACAGCTTGTTTGATTTCTAATATTAAATCGTCAGTTGCATGTGCACGATTCACGTACCGAAACCTAGACAGCGATAAAACCATTCTACCATGTAATTATTAGAAATTCATGCAAATAGAAATATTTATTTATACAACACGAAACGTATCCTCGTATTTAACTGAAGATGTTATTATTTAAATTGACGATTACGTAAGTTGGTTATATTGTACTGAATATTATCGATATTACACTTCCAGGTTTTTACTTGTAAACAATTGTGGTTAATTCTTTTATGAAGCGATTGAGAGTTGAAAATTAATTTCGATATCGTCAAAAGTACATGAAAAGTTAACAAGTAATATTTTCGTCTTCTTTTTTCTGGGGTTTACTTATCATTTATATCTTATTAAAGCAAGTTCTTTTTGTATTTTATTTTTTGAGAGATTTTTGCAAATGTATATCCAAGTAACTTAAGAAATTGCATGGTATGAATATTTGCCGGTAGTTATAACACACCCTGTATGTCATAATATTATAATTAACTTGTAATTCATTACAATTTCTTTATTATCGTCTCTTTCTCTAGTGTCAGGACCTTCGTACGAAAGCCACATTGAATATGGGCCATCTCCAAGTCATATTGTAGATCATAGCGGTCCTTCAGCTTCAAGTGGAGAATATGAAGTATCAGAACATCACAAGCCTCCTCCATCGACTATTTACGAACCACATAAGTACGGAGAAAGCATTGCAGGTAATTACATTTTTAGGTAAGAAATGTAGCCGTGATAAGCAATTACAACAGAAACGCATTCGTAAATGATAAACGTCATGAAACTATGCCCGGACGTGATAAGTGGGTACGTAACAAGTTTCTTAAAAAGTTTAATCATACAATTAGAAATAAAAGAAAAAAATCTGTACGTTATTATTATTAAAGGCAATTGTTTTTTAATAACCGTGAACAAAATCTAAGTTAACTTATTTTGGTAATGCAATGAGACAGCTATATTGAATAAACCTAAAAGGTCGCACTCACAGAACTTGACACTTTAATTCTCACTAACGAAAACAAGACAAATATGTTCTTTTCTTATATGTAACACTTTATTTCCATTATAATTTTATTTAGTGGAATAAGGGGAAATCCTAGAACACTGTCACGCAGAAAACCCGATCCGCTCGAATGAATATTTCTTGCAAACGACGCAATTTAAACATCTCTAAAATCTATTCCGGTATTTAATTTCTGTAACAACTAAATTACACGCCACGAGAAAAAATAGCAAGTGCTATACTGATTTATTTCTTCATTTGTTTGACGTTTCGCTATCGTTTGATAGCTTCGTCAGGAGTGTTGTAGCGTTGTGTGCAATAATTGATTCTGTAGTTATATTTTTAAATATTAGGTAGAATTGATATTCTCATTTTAATTTTAAGAAAACTATGAACCTGTTTTAGTGAAATATTAATTACGAAGCGATTTAAAAGGTATCAGGAAAATATTATAAATTCATTACATAAATATTCAAAGGATTAATTATGAATATTCTCATTCAAATCAATTCTATTCCAAATCAAATAAGGCCAAAATTTAAAAAGAAATTGATTGCTTAACACATCAAGCCTTAATCCTTATTTTTTTTGATATATTCAGTTGGGGTAAATTCTGAAAAAAGAAAATTACAGTCGTAAGTGGCTCCTAACTACATGTATCACAATTTGAACCACATTCGACAAGTGAATTTTATTGTCTCTAATACGAGGTCATATTTTTATGTTATCAACCGAACCGTGAAACATAAGAGCAAAGGTTTCAAATCAATTATTAAAAACTAGTTGTGACATTTAAAATTACATATATTAAGTTGTGTGCAATTTGTGCGGTTTTTGGAAAGTTGGGAAGGCTTATTTGTAAATAAAATGAACGAAATTAAGGTGGAGCATTACAATGTCAAAATTTTTTTATGAAATTGGTTAGGGTAAACTTACCTAATTCGTACCGCTTAAGGCCCAGTTATACAGTTCGAGTTTAACGTTAAGCTTCTGTTGAACAATATTTTACAGAGTTGCCCAGTCAATTTTTTTCTGAGGATATGGGAGATTGAATAAGTGCAAAAGTGTTGAAGGGTGTAACGTAGAAAGATTAAGGGTTGCTAATGTGATACGCCGTTTTTTCATGACTAGGGAGATAACATAGAAATACGCCCTCGTATTTCCGTTACAACTTAATGTACATATATTATACATGTATTATACATGTATATCCTAATATTAAAAAGGACTTAAGAACTAATCGTTATTAACTTATAATATTACTTTAGTAATTTATTAATAAAATATTATAGTATTGCATGGTGTGTAACTTATGAGAACAAACACTTATTTTATCGTTAGCGTTACACTTTCATATTGATATCAAATCCCCTATGTGGTTGACAGACTTGATATGTGCGTTATACAATTACTATGAACATAATTTCAAGAGCAGTAACATGTAATAATTTTATAATATAATCGTTGGCCAGCTTTTAGAATCACTTTTATGTTGACATTTCATTGTACGTTAATAGTTTCTTCAGGAAACGTTATAAATAGGTAAATAAAAGTAGATAAGGAAGAGATATTTCTTAAATAAAATACTAATCTAAAAAATAACTAATAAATGATTTTATTGGAGTTTTGTTAAATACTGTATGAATACGTAAATTCATCATCGATAAATTTCATTATCGTTGATTGTTTTATTACTCTACTTACACCATCAATTCGAGCAGAGAACTTGTACAATTCCAAACGCTAATCAAATTAATCCTTTTTTTTTAATTGCGACATTCTAGTACGTAGTGCATTCCTCTTATATAAATTAAATTCTTTTTCATTGAATACCCATAGAAGCTAGAGTATTATTGATCGAGACTTTTACTTAACTAAACCGCCATAATACGTAAAATCCATTGTATTTGAAAATAAATTTAATTTTTTTTCACACTTTTATTAATAGCAGATATTCTAATACCTTATTATTTAATGCAAACATCTCTTCATATTGCCCAAGTTTAATTATTTCATTCCAATTAAACATGATAGCTAATGAAATGAGAATTCATTATAAATACTTCTCTGAAGAGATCTCTAAGAAATTAATTAAGTAGGGAAGGAAATAAAAATGGCTTAATAAAAATGAAAACGAATGCAAACAAAAAATTTTAAATGAATACAAATTACTTATAATAAATTTTAAATTTTAAATAACTAATTCAAATAAAAACAATAATCTAAAAGCGTTTTCGATTCACCTGCACTGGTTGCACTCAGTACATTTGCATCTTGTTTTAACTTCATGTAAAAAAAAGAGATGCAGATGCGTTTTGGATTGACTGCTTTAGAATAGGATGCCGAACTTCTTTTTTATCAATGTATCAAATTTAAGGGTTAGATATTTTAAGTCATTAAAAAATACATCATTTCTTTCGCTGGTTCTGGTTATAGGTGCTTATATACAGGACGACGACAATATTTACAAGGAATTGCTTAGACATATCGATTTCTTACGAAAGTGTAAAACGCTTCGTTTTACCTCCAATCAATCCATCGCTGAGAATTATTTGCTTTAATTATTTTATTTATTAGATGCAGCTGTATTCATTCAAAGTACTGTGAATCAGCATTTGCATTTTTCTCTAGAGTGCGAAATTCGTTGTTGCTTTTCTAATGATATTTTGTATATCCGGAAAGTAATTTGGTGGTATTCACAATGTCAAAGGTTCCATGAAGTACAAAGAATAAAATAGATAAAAAAAAGAAAAATCAATAATCTAAGGCGAAAAAAATTTTGAAACTCAATACCACTCTCAAAATATTTCCATCCCTTATTATTACATGAGGTTAAAATAAGATGGGAATACTTTAAAATTGTTTTAGAGCAATCAATCGAAACCTGTATAATGCAGACAATCGAAAACACTATATTATGTGAAGGGAAATACAGGGTGCTGTAAAAATGGCAAAACAACGCCATTCTGCACTATTCAAGGACATCCTCTGAGCATGGGAAAAATGTTAAAAAATTCTACCTTATATTTATGTTTCAGTCAACTGATATTAAATAATACAAATTCAGTCAACGTAAATTCATAGATAACTAAATGCAATTACTTAATGATTAATAGCTTGGTTGCTAGATCATTTTCATGACAATTTTTGTGTAAAATATGTACTATTTATTGATTTTAAATAAAAATTATTGTTGAACATCATTTTAAATATGTCTTTCACTATAAAAATTGTTGAAATATTCAGAATTGGTAAATAATAAAAATTTCAAATTCCAATCTTATAACCTTCATATCTTTAAGGAATCACAAGATTTTTCCCATACTTAGAGGGTGTCCCTGAATATTGCAGAATGCTGTCGTTTCGCCATTTTTACAGCATCCAGTATACTAATCGAATATTAAGAGAGCTTCTCATCTGTTGTGAATTAACAAAACTCCATGCATTGTCTACAAAACTTCATCTAATTGAAACAATCTATTTATACCATTTTAAATTAGAGCCATAGTATCGACCGTCAGAAACAAATTACAAAGTTTTGGATGAGAGAGAAACGGTTAAATAGAACAAAACAATTACAAGCCTTTTCAATTGCTGGCCTTCCGCCAAAGTTTCATTAGCATATTCAGAGCCATGCTCAAGTTATTACATTAGACAGACGAGAGGCAAGTAGTACAAGCATTGCAAGTATTTCTAAAACATCAGAACATCTTATTTGCTGCTGTACTCGTATGTGTATGGTTTTGTTAACCGAAGGAACAGGATAACTATTATTATTTTTTAATTTGATCACTTTTTTTCATAAAAAAATTAAAATGACTAATGAAATAGTTTTTATGTTAAACTTAGCTTAAAATGTTAAGGTTTTGATTTACGTAATCGATTCAAAGAACAGAAACGAGTAAATATATTCATATGACTGGGTTTTTCATAGAAATCTAATATAAAAGATATCTTGCAATCTACGTAATTTAACATCAAGAAAGAGAACCAAAGTGTTAGTCCTCTTCCCCTATTAAATTCCCCTATTAAATTGAATATTTGAATAAAAATAGTAAAAAATAATTTGGAATATCTTTTATATCTCCATCAGTAAATGGTTGAAACATTTTTTAACATTGGCAAAGTGATAGTATGTAATAAAAATTTCTAACATTAATGACTTGATTATTAGCAGAACTGTAATTTGCAATATCATCTTGCTGGACATGTAATAAATGTTGCCGAAAAAAAAGTAAATTGCCTTAACTAATAATCCGTGAAAGTACGCCGTAAAGTCGCCTAACAATAACCGTCTGCTATGAAACGGCAAGAATATAACCTTATAAGATTAATTCACTGTGTTTTGATGTCAAGGTCTGACTTTCTCCTTCTTTCTTTCGCTGATGATTCTAAAGTTGGACGACTAAAATAAGAAAGTGGAATGCATTGTTAACTTTCCTTCAAACATAAATAAATTCAGCATTTTTATATTTTATATTTGAACTAAAACTCAAAAGCACATAAGAAAGTGCAATATAACTGGGAAAATTTATAGCTAATAAAGCAGAACGATTACAAAATATATAAGAAGCCATTTTTTGTATTAAATTAATGTAAAAGCTTTAATTTGATTATAAAAACAATAGAGTTTCTAACAAGTGTCCACCTGTAAATTACATTATTTTTATTTATTATTGACTTAGAAAACCCATATCTCGATTACTGTCTTGCGATATTTCTTAATATTATAAAATGCTGTTAAATCTGAAGACTGATAATATTTCGTTCATTATACTTTAAGGATTCTAAAATAAGAAAAATCTAATTACTTAATTGGCACATTAATGCTGAACTTCTAAGGGATTTTAAAAACCTTCTGAACTTCAAAAGAGATAAAAGCTAAAAAAATACATTGAAACAAACTTCCCCCTTTTGCAGAAAGAAACGGCTAAAGTAAAGATATTAACGCGATGCCGGAAATAAAACTGAATGAATTTTTCATTAATAAATTCTCCAGAATGAATTTCGTGGGTGTTAATTTCGGTAATGAGACCAAACCTTTTGCTATCTGCTGAAACAATCGCCACAGTAATCATCCCTTCCTGTTCTTATTTTTTTATTAAATTTGTAAGAATATTATCTTTATACTCGTAAGTTTGGTTACATCGAAAATGTATTTTTATTTTGCTTTAATTCATCGGGCACGTACATATATTGACGCTTTGACAGTAGCAATGCGGTTTAGTGAAATATTGTCAAAATTAACATAATCAGTATATGCCTACGTGATCTGTACTACGAACGACCTAAAAAGTAAATAAAGTTATAAAATATACGTCCCGCACAAAAACAACTAATTAAATTCATTAAAGGAAAATTATTTGATACTAAAAACGTCAGGAATGCCCTTGCTTGTGAAATTATACCCTGTGATCAACAATGATTGAATGCCATACGCTGTTCTACGGAAATAGTGATATCCTGATACATATTAGTATGTAAGTAGTAAGTTTTGAATATTTTGTTTAGCTAGTAATATAAAAACTTTGCAGTTAAAAATCAAGGAAATGCTGTAACTGTGAATAAGTTTTAATTCCATCTTTCGTCTACCTACATATTTTGCCGAATAAAAATACTCAAAATCGACCTGAGTCATATTGTTCTTATGAACAATGGCATGAATAGAGAAAATGTATGTCTGAAGGGCTTAACATTACAGATTCTTAATTTTTAACTCAAAGCAAGATGTACCTATATAAGTTTAAGAAAAAACTGACTTGACTTTAACTTTTTACCAGTGAAACACAAGACGTTTGTTGGACCTCATGCCGGAATACTAATACTAAAGAAAATTCCGTACAAAGACGACGTAGACTTAAAGATTCCAGAATTTAAACCTCTACCTTCGGCGCCAACGTTTCCGAGTCCTATAACGTCATTGTTTACTTCGTTCTCGTACCCAAAGAAATATAATTATCTGGCAGGACATAAACAATACCCTTCTTACGAGGATGCTTGGCCAAGTGATTCGACTAAACAATTTACTGAAACGAAACCGACAGACGAAATTCCAGATTCCGTACCGTCATCAGATAAAGACACGCCAGCGCAGTTTCTCCAGAATCTAAAAAAGCCAGAAGATAACAATTTGCCTAATCAGATAAGCACCACATTGTCGACTTCAAACGCGTCAGTTCCAAATTACGAGTTCTTCACCGCCATAAATAAGGATCAAGAGCAAGTGTTTAGTGCCCTGCAAAATTATCCCAACATTCATCTTTCTCTTGCGGAATTCGGAAATAATCCTGATCCTTTTCTGGTGAATCCGAATACATTACCGAGCGTAGAAAATTTTGGCTCTTATCCAGGAATTTTACCACCAGAATTTATCGCACAACAAAACTTAAAAAATAATATCCCTTTTCCTACTCAGTTTTCATCTTTTCCTGAGATATTTTATGACCCTAGAAATTTGAAACCAAACGAATTCTCCATGAACATGTACATGTCAAAGCCGTCGAAATTTAGTTACGATCAGTTACGGCCACCACCACCAACTCTAGCAAATAGTTTTTCTGTCAGTAATAAACCCAAAACAAATGTCTTTAATGACGCTAAAAGGACTCTAGAACGTGAAACACCACCAAGTTATGAAGTACTGGACTCAATATCGTATAGACTAGGACCGAACGGACCCATAAAAATTTAGGCGGACGATAAAATAAGGTAATCAAACGTGACAACAATAAACAAGTAATTAGTAGTTTTTATTACTTTCTTATTTTGTGTTAAATTACTTACAGAAAGTGGACATGTTTACACCTTCTACGATCCATATTATATATCTTAAGAAGATTTACTCAAAATATCTGGCAATACGACTGTGTCCAGCCATAATCACGTAGAGCAATATTTAACAGTTACTTCAAGGTACTTCAATACAAATTATGGGTGACAATTTTACGTACTGATAGAAGAAATGAATACTGACATTGTTTACAAATATTTTTGTATTTATTTTTACTTGTAAATTATATGTGTACATACAATAAAATATTTAAGGAATAATTTTGTTTTAATCTGTTAAAAATAACTCTGTTTTATATGAAGGGTTCAAAGCTAAAGCAATCAAGTCAGGTGATTTTGAGCTGCAGCAAGCAGTACCTTTCTAATTTTAAGTCCTGTGCCAAACTCTTCCTACAAAGATGTAGTCAATGTACAACGTTATTAATTAAAATTCAAACGTTTATTCAAATTTTGGGAATCACCATCAACAGCAATTTGTGAGATTGCAAGTGAAATTTCCAATTTTCCATGTATTTCCATGGACAGTGGAACCTCTTTTAATCGGACACCGACCGTGACCAGCAAACTGTCCGCCTATTAGATGTTTCCACCTAATAGAGGTGTAAATGCATCTAAATTACATAAATGAAGGTAGATACTTCACATTACATAAATGAAGATAGATACTTCACGAAGCCATCTCATTGGTTTTCATTTCTTACTGTGGTATTTTGACTACAGAGATATTTTTGGAAATGTTGGCAGACACTGATCCAACAGAGAAATTCCTCCGCCTTATGTATTTTCTATTCCATGACTTTTTTAATCAAACCTGTATAGTTCAATATAATTGACTTGTGCCCTCTTTATAAATTCGAATGAAACCAACGTATTTGGATAAAAAAATATTCGAATTAATAGATTCGAAAGACAGTATGGATATGCCTTCACTTACCGCCAGTATTTTCCTCGCAAAGAAAACGAGGCACAACACCTCATGGATTCTGAGCAACTTCCGACAGTAAAGTCAGATCCTAAATTTCCAACAGATATCATTCCGACAATTTCAGAGAAAAAAATTACTGTTTTTGGTACCAGGAGGCCCCAAACATAAACCTCGCCTCGCCTTTTTGTCAAGTTTCGTTGTGGCTCAGTAAGAACCTCAGTTAGGGGTGGAATGAAAATTCTATTACTCTCCTGATTTTGGAAAAACAGTTTTTTTGTTTCTTCTGTAAAATTTCAAATTTGGTCTTAACAACAATTGTTGAAATAATCGCTGTTATGGGTTTAAGCTTCAGCTTAAATTTAAACTGGCATAGTACAACTGGGCCTAAAGCTGTTTAATTTCAGAAAATATAAAACTTCAAGAAATACTTAATTACCTCTACAGTTGTAATATATTTATGCCGACAACTTTATATCCAGTACTATATAAAATTGCATAGTTAGACGAGTATAATTAAGTCCCAGTCTCCTGAAATGTATGCGTAGGTATGTACCTCAAACAACATTCACTTAACAGTCTAGCCACAGAATTCAAAGCAACAAAACGTATTTTCGGGACGTAAAAGTAAAAGACATTCGTGAATTTCCTCAATTCTTGAAATGGGTTTGAAGTTATACTCCGTATCTGATGGCCCTCCCTCTCTATCAGTTCAACAGTGCTTGAAAGCCCTTGGATTAGAATACAACCTCATCAACGTCGCTTTTAATCTTGGACAACACATGACAGAAGATTATGCTAAGGTAATCTATTCTAAAAGTTCTTATTAAGACGTGATAATAAAACACAACTTATTTCCATTTAATGTACCTGAAGTAATTCTGTACCGGAACAAATACTTAACAAGTCATACAAATATAGAAACATTTTATGTAGGTATTTAGTAATTTAGAGGAATACAAATTTGAATTGTAAATATTGTTTTTTGTATTATATTGCTGTTGACATAATATGTTTCACTTTCGCAGCTAAATCCACAGAAAGAGATTCCTGTCCTTGACGACGATGGTTTCTACTTAAGTGAAAGGTAATGCAACTGCAATGTTTTATTATTAAGGTCAGTGTCGATACGAACGTTCAATTCGTAAATAAATAACAAGAGATAATTTTTTTATTACAAAAATGTAACAGCTGTAAATGTCATTTATTATTAATATACGCTGCTGCGTCTTAATGTTTTTGAAAATGATATTAAATGGATAGTCGGATACTCATCCCTGTGAACTGAAAAAGTTTTGTAACGTATTCTTTCGTCATAAATATCAACGAACATTCTATTAATGTTATAGCACGAAATTAAGTCAAATAGGTATAGGTTTTATTTGCTTGATAAAATAATCCAGCAACATTTTTCTTTAAGGGTCGGGTAAAATATTAACAGTCAAATGAGTTGTATTTCAAAAAGTAGTAATTGTAGTTCAGATCAGTAAATTGTATTTTAAAAAAAGTAATATGAAATTCAGAAAATACCATTTGTAAATCAGGAAGCATTGTTTGTAAATCAGGAAGCATTTGTAATTAAGTTTTTTTTGTAAGTTTGTAAGTGCCTACGTGGTGATAAACGAAGACCTGCATTTCCTCTCATGAGCACCCTGCAAATTCCACAAAAAAATATCGGTTAAATTCATTCTTCACTTTATTTCAATGCAATCGTGAGAGTAACTATTCCACGTAAATGTGTAGATGGTTCCTAAGGTATTGTAAGACTTATTTACTATGGTATGCTAATTATTATGCTAACTATGTTTTAAAAATCTTAATAAGAACGTTTTAAAAATTTGTTGCAAGTTGGTTTTGATTGTAATGGATTCCTCGAGCATCCTCTCTGTACAGTTGCTTCGGCTTTATTTGGGGCCTCATCAGCAGAATCTCACACAATATTAGATCAAAAAAGAAAACGGTCGCAGGATGTCACGACCTAAACTATTCTTTAATAAGAACGATATAATTGAATTAATATCTTTTGTCGAATATCATAAACAAGAAAATGCCAGATTTTTTAAATTCATCCGGATTAAATAAGGAAACTATAAAGAATCCTTGTATATCAGTGTAGGCATGGCACATTTTACGAATAAATATATTGGAAATAGCAGGACATTCAAAATGAAGCATTAAATTGCTTTTTAACTTCATCATATGTATGAGTTCCTGATACACCCAAGGGTTGGATACTTTGAAAATCAAATTCTGGTTCTTTATCTATTTCTAGTAATATTGATTTGACAGATGTTTTGGGGATGTTGATTTAAGCAATTCAATTATTTATGAAATATAATGGGGGTGTGGGAACGCAACATTCAATTTCTTCGGCATAAACTATGTGTTAACGGGGAGACGGGGACCTAAACAAAGTGTCATTGTTTATGGAGACCAGTAACTACAGCATTTATTAGTCTTTCGAATATTTACTTCCCTTGGAACACATTGCATAATAAATATCACTTCGCCAGCAGAAAAGGTGATTATACCAAGTTGCTTAGTAATTAAACTGCTGACAATCTTTGGGCTGAGATAAAAGAAAAGCGGGTGGTTCTGATCTGATGTAATAGACAACGTCTATGAAATGTATGAATTTGAAAATCTGAAAGCGTTAATTATTTGACGATTGATGAAATGTGCTTTTAACATCGTGGTGCAACCATCCTGTTAGGATGTCTATGGGAACTGTCAAACCCCTTTTCCTGAAAAATCAATTCCGTTTAGAAACAACTTTCTGACGCCTGAAACAAAAAAAAATAGCTTTTCGACGCTTGAGGTTCAAAAGATTACAAAAGTCTTTAAAGCTACACATGAGAGGAATTTAGCAAACCAAATATTATATTATATTATAAATTTGTTTTATTTTTATTTTCAGTAATGCTATACTTCAGTACTTAGCCGATAAATACGGGAAGGACGACAAACTATATCCTAAAGAACCTAAGGCGAGAGCTATTGTAAATCATCGCTTGTGCTTCAACCTATCATCTTACTACAGAAATATATCCGAACATGTGGTAAGGAAGTGACAGTTAAACAATAATGTAAACTGCGTCCAGATAAATCGATACTACTTGAGAATCTTGCTAATCTCGTCTCCTCCTATCGGCAAACATATAATTAGCATTTAAAGGTATCGATTTAGTTGGACGCGACTGTATAGTATGTATTCAAAAATTACTGGCAATAGGGGAAGCGTTATATCTAATCTAACTTACTTGTAATTACTTTGTGTTTATTTTTTCATAATTTTCCATTACCACACTTATAAAATCCAATTTTATTATTACCGAAAACCTTTTAATGTTGAATGAAACGTATTAATATTGGAACGAAATTAATCGCCTGAAATTTCACCATCGAACGTTTCTAGATGGCCCCGATTTTTTTCGACTACAATAGAACTCCACTCAGTTTGAAGAAAACCAATATGGTCCTGGATGTTTTCAACACGTACTTAGAAAGGCTTGGCACAAAATACGCCGCTGGAGGTAATTATTTTATTGTTAAATCTCATCCTATTTCCTCAAGATAAATTAGATTCGGCCAATATTCTGTAATTCATAAGAAAAATAACTAAAAATATAGTACCTTAACTAATTATTAAATAGATTAATATTAATTTTAAGCAGTATCTTAAATCAACTCTTATATTTTGAAAATGTAACGGTTTACAATCACAGAAAATTAATTTCACATTGAACTGTTGCGATATTGGATTACCTAATTAGAAAATAATGTTTCCATTCACCTGGATCCACCGGTATATTAATCTCCCGCAGACTGTTATATTGTATCTCCTTCTATCGATTACAGTCTGCACGGTAAAATAATTTATTTCCATGATATCGTGCAGGAAGTAATTTGTCAAGTTTTATTCTAACTTGACAGTTATGAATGGGCCACAAGGAAAAATGTCGAAGCGAGAGTATATCAAATATATCCTTCGTTAACAAAGCTTGAAGATAACAACTAGAACCAAATTATTCTAATATTACTGACACTCAATATACAGCGTATACAGGGTGATTGAAATAACCGCCGAAATAAAACCGGTAAAATAAACGATGTCCCAGATTATGGGAAAAATTATATTTAATAAATTAGAATGAAACATGTTCCGCATTTGCAAGGATTTTGATACGTAGTTGGCAAGTGATTCGGGTATTATCCTACAACTGCATTGCTTAATAGAGTAAAAAATCAATACGAATTAATATTATTTAATATTTTGCAGATAACGTGACAATTGCAGACTTTCAACTTGTCACGGCCACCATGTGCTTGGAAGCAATTAATTTCGATTTGTCGCCATATCCGTTCGTTAAGAAATGGTATGGAACATTCAAAAACGAAAATCCAGACTTATGGGCTATTGCTGAAAAGGGTATGAAAGAAATAAGGGAATTTGAGTTGAACCCTCCAGACTTAAGTCACATGGTTCATCCCATCCATCCAGTGCGAAAAAATAATTGAAATGGAGGCACCTTCCTTTCAGCTTGTAAACCTCACTCGGAATGCATATCATTTACGTTTCTACCACTAAATTTTAAATTTAATAATAAAAATAATCTGGTTATATGTGTGCGTTATTATTCATTTAATACCTGTTAACACACTGACTAATAATTGTAAGATGTAGAATACGTGGGGCGACGACGAAAGTTCACGAAGTTGAGGTGTCTGACAATAGAATCGTGACACGTTCTGTATATCATTACGCGAGTTTTTACTAACTTTCCCACAATACATTTAAGTTTAAGAATCTCTAAGTTATGATTAATTTATTAATCAACTGACAGTTATATTTTCATTGAAATTGTTCACTAAAAAAGTTTCGTTAAATTTTTTGTGCGTGCGGAAGCTAAAACTGTGCTATCTGTAGTAACCAGCAATCTAGGTGTGTGTCATATAACCGATAAGATTAAATAATACCGTGCGCGTTAGTGTTTAACTTTTCCTTTCATTAGTTGCGGCAACAAAATGGATGCAAAAGATGAACACATTGCGAAAGTGGCAATCAAAATTAAAGATACGAGGGAATTAATTTCACTGGACAAGACGAAAACTTTGAAAGAAAATGTGATCGAAATTTGTTACAAGTTCGGCATAGTATGTATAACTTATATTACTTGATTCGACCACGTATATTATTGCAATTATTTTTGAGGTAACGCCCGATTCTTACGGCCTGAAACTACTGGCCAAAGGATTCCAAGATGAGGATATGTACATTCAAGAATCAACATTTCAAAAGATCGCCAATGGCAGTGAGTTGGAACTAGTTCCTTCGATGGAAGAAATGATTCAGAATATTTTTCAGAAACAGTTCAATCAGAAACCTCTTAATTTCTTTGAATTTTCCAAATTAAAAACTGACCCTGTGTTTCTAGAAACGATAGGTAAAAGGTGCAATTCACGTTCCACTTTCAATTAAATTAGTACTTTTATTATTTTCTATAGTACAAGTCAAACTTGACGAAGAAATTCAGCGTGTGATTGAAGATTATGAACTGAGTGATTCGGAACTATCAACTTGTCTAATAACGCTTTTACAGTTACTGAAAACACGTCAAATATCTACGATTAGAAGGACCGTGCTATTGAAAATCATTGAAATCGTTAAACAAGCCAAACCAAGCAAAGCCCCAGTTTTGCAACATCTTATTGCAATGTTAAACCAAATTTTATACATGAAGAGAACCAGTACCGTTAGGGAATATCAACAGAAGGTAGCAATCTAGTTTTTATACAGAGCGTCTGTAAGAGATTGTCATAAAGTGTACTTACTATAAAATTACTGCTTGTCTTGTCAGAGTTTGCAAAGTATTTGATTGAAATATACATAGTTCCTTAGAATGTCATGGAATTAAAAATTACGTCTAAATCTAGTTAAGATATGATTTTTAATTCCATGGTCTTCTGAGAAAGACTTTAGATTGGATTATTTACTTGATTTGTACATTTTTACCATTTCATTATTTTGTAGATAATTGATGAAATATCTATTAGCCATTTAATGAAATTCTGCGAACATGCGAAGGAATCCTTACAGATCAATATAATCAAATTGGTGAACACCATAGTCAAGTCCGTGAAAGATGAAAAGAAGTCGGAATTAATCAAGGAACTAAGAAGGCAGAGAGATTGCATTTTCACGTATATAATCAGGAGCAGGAATGAAATAAGTCAGGCAATGGCTTTCGAATTATATGTGTATCAGTCATTTTTATTAAGGTAATATCATTTTAGCATTGAACATTGAACACTTTATATATTTTATTCGAGTTATTACGTATTACGACTCCTCATGCACAACTTGAACAAATCAATTTAGTTTACATAACAAAGAAAACTTAAAAACTGCACTGTCTCTTCATTATTGTTAGAGCCAGATATTTTATTTCATTGTTGCCTTATTTTTTCTTAGTGGAAGCCTCAAGAAGTAAAGCTCTAAGAGCTAATTTACTTGAATTTATTTCTACAAGGAATGTTTGGTTTCAGCTCACTGTAAATATAAACGAATAGCTATTCCTAAGTTACCTACGTCATCAGTAAAATAAGAATATCTACAATTTGAATGTTTAAATTTTTCTTTATTTAATGCAGGTAAAATCCAATTACTTGAGAAACTTGCCCCAAAAAGTTTATGAAACAAATTCTCACTGTTCCAGTGGGCAATTGAAAGTAATTAAAAGAGTGCCGAAGAAAGTTCTCCGCGCATTTTTTATTCATTGAGTTTTACATTTCTTATTTATTAAGGCCCCGGAGCGACACGCAGAAAAAGAAAATTTATGATTTAATCTGTGCGTTTACCAAAGTCCAGAGAAAAGTAAATCCGTAGAAAATCAATGCTACAATATTTCGTTAAACGGTTAAATAAAAGTCGTTTCATTGTTTATAGTTTATAGTTTTGTGGCGATTGACTTTCTCTTTATTATATTTTAAAATATTTTATTTACTTTGAAAAAAAAAGAAGCCGAAGTGTCAGTTTAAATCTTTTAAAACATCATAAATACTTCGACACTTTTTTTATATCAGTTCTTATCGTACACGTAGATGTTTCCAGTGTTATTATTGACTTTTGCTCCATACGTTTATTTTAGCTTCGCTTCGTACAATAAGTGTAACTTATTCAATTACACACTGTATATTATCCTTGGACATCGAGCAAATATTTCGCCTAACGTTAGAGCATAATACATGTAGAGTCTGTAAACGCACACACGCCGTAAATTGAATGCTTGTATATTCTATTTAAAAAGATGCAATCCGTAGAACTATTGTAGAATACTATTTCAGGGATAAATATAAAGCTAGTTTGGATCTTAAAATCGACATAAACAACGAAATGTTAAATGTTTTCGTTGAAATCGACGAGGAAACAAAACGTAGCAGCGATTTATTGGACTTTGAGGAAGGTCTGCACAAAAGTAAATGGCATTCCACCGACACTATCAGTGAAAAAATGGGTAGCAGGTATTAAACTGTAAAATCATTTCTGATTATATTCTCTTCTTCTTTAAATCTTTTTCAGATATTCACTCGCTACCAGCAGAATATCAACTTCAAGTACTTTAAAATCTCTATCGAGTTACAGCGAACTTTCCGGGGAAGAAAATGGTTCGATGTGCTACCGAACGTACGAGAATTTAAGTAAAATTATTTTCCAGAAACGAAAATATTATGCACTCATAACAAATTTTAACCATTTTAGGTCATTATAAGAACGAACATAGAGCTAATTACAATCAGTCGCATGTCGAGGAAAATGCGTACGAACCAGGAATTATAATATCGGCAGACAGGTAATTTTTTTTATGTCTCAAACGTTTCTTGTAAAATGTAAACGTAGATTTTTCCAGAGTGATGCCCCATATGTAAGTCATAAGTCTTTTCTTGTATATTCATAAAGATTACAGTGAGTGAAACTTGTTCGATTACACACTGTATAAAGATTACACACTGTATAAAGAGTAGCCGATAAGGAACACTCGTGATATACGTGATTGGAAATGGGATTTTCAAACTAATATAATTTCAAACCCCGTCTGTAGAACTTCTTTAGATTGTTCCTCTGAAAATTTTTAAATTCCCGGACTTTAGATGTCCGGTACGACTATTTTTCCGGTCCCCGGGCATAATTTAAGGTTCCCGGATTTCCGGGAGTACACCCGGTTATCACCCTATTCTAAATGCAGCGCAATTTGTTTCTTTTCTTTAACGTATACGCTTGGCCAACTTTTTCCTCACACTGGAATAACTTAAAGTTTATTTTATAAATGTGGACGTTATTTTGATAAGCGAGAGCGGTTGAAACTCAAAGCTTTTATAACCGACCTTACACAAAACGATAAAACGCAAAAATTAAATATGCAAGTTTAGCATAACACGTACATAGTTACCTACACAGGCTGCTATTTTTATAAAACCTAAAAGCTGTATCGACGAAATTATATTCCACTCTACAGGGTGTGTGGAACTTCCTTGCGTTCAGTACTGTTTTAGCTTTAAAATTTCTTTCTCAGATAAGAAAGGAACATGAAAAATTTGATTCATTTTACAATAACGTATAAAACCTTTCTTCTTTTTAGAATTACGAAAATGCTCTCGAAAATTTTACAAATCGATTCCCGTTTAACCAAATCAGCTCATAACTATCACCCGCTTGTTTTTAATACCTGCTTGTCGCACGATGACTTCTTGGCAGAATTATTTTGTCGAACAATGTGGTTGTTATCCAAAACTAGAAGAGAAATGAAGGCGTACGTCTTGGATGACTTCGAGAAGGTGCGATATATTGAAAGCATTAAAGCATTGCAAATGCAATTTATTTATTTTAGGTGCTGAAAGTATTAGAACGTCAAATACGAATGGTGCTTGATAAGAAACCTACAGATATGAAGGAATTATTAAATCACATGAAAGACATCACCGCGAAAGCAGTTTATGACCAATGGCAGGTATTACGAAATTTATCCGTTTTTTTTTAAGAAAGCCAAATACGTTGATGATAAATTTTAGAAAGAAAAGGACTCGGATTGGAGGTACATACTAGAAAATAATCAGAGCCTGCAAGAGTTAAAAGTGATTTTTAATGAAGGAAACATGAAGCACGTATTTGAACAGAGAATATCAATTCTAAAACTTGGGGCCGTATTTCCAAAGCTTCCAGAAAAAGTAACTATTACCACGACTACTACCATTACTGAATACGTAAAAATAATTACTTTTTTTATAGAAAAATAAACAGCAATATTTTCATATTCATTTATCGGATAATATGAAAACCGTACATAAATTTGATTATGATGAGCAATTGGGGAAGCTGGACGAGATCGAAGAATTCGACGTTACAAATATCAGACACGTGATTATAGGAAAGAACTGTCCTCATTTCAAAGACAATACGTGAGCTATTTTCCACATTTATTTAACAGTTTGCAAATAGTATCTTAATTTTAGGGCTAAACAGGAAAAGCTAGTTTTTTCTTTTCAACTAGAAGGGGATATACATCACAACTTTTTAGCAAAAGATGAAAAAACTGCCAATCACTGGATTGACGGCTTCAATTTGCTTCTAGGTACCTACCTATCAATTTCATTTGAATATTAAATATTTACAACTTCAATTATTTTTTCTGACATAAGTATTCCTAATCAAAAAACTTTTTTATGTGATTTCAGGAAAGGATTATAGGAGTGAGGACTACGTAAAGGATTTAAATATGCTGACAGAGATGGATTGTGCGTTACAACTTCTAGAACTCCAGGAAACACACTTGTACTCTCGCCCTCCTCCTCCTATTCCACCGTTGCCTCCAAAACCTGCCATTCCTCCGAGAGGACCCAATCTTATGAAAATGAAAAATACCATGCGATCAGTTAGTCATTATCCTAATTAATTGTTACCTTTATACAATATTAAAGAAATTTTTTATGTTCGCTTCTTTAATTGAAAAGTTTGAATTATACAGGGTGACTGACAATTGACAATTGTTCCGCAGAAAAAAGAGTAAGAAAATGAAGTTATAGATTATGGGGAGTGTTTAAAATAGTTTATAATTAATTAAAAATTTACCCTAAAGGCATGCTCAGGCACTGCGCCACGTTTTATAAATGCTGCAGTAAATTGGAATATAGTTTTATGATTAATATTTTACTGACTACTTCACATCACACAGTGCGACATTAACTTTGTTTATTTGTCCTGCTTTAACTGTTCTGAGCAAAAAGAGATGTTTATTTGTTGAGATCTCTCCTCTGACAGTGTTATTTGTAATAGAACATTGTTCTCAAAACAAATTAGAACTTACTCTATCTGCTCGAACATAATAGCAAGAGTAAAAGGTGTAATTAGTATGCAGCACGGGTTGGTTTTTCAAACGCGAAATCGCCAAATTTTTGTGAATCGCCAGCTATTTGAACTTTGTAGGGGAATATAACATTTTTATTTGCCAAATAAACTAAAAATTCAAAATCGCCAACTAATTTAGGTAGGTGGGGAAATATATTAGTCGCTAGGCTTCAATAATCACCCGAAAGGAGATATACATCCAATCTCTTGCAATCTTGCTGATGGCATTTAAAAAACATCTGCAAATATGTCACCTCCAAACCAAGTCCGTTTATTTACCTCTAATTT
The DNA here is from genome assembly GCA_958336345.1 of Dorcus parallelipipedus. Classification (NCBI taxonomy): domain Eukaryota; kingdom Metazoa; phylum Arthropoda; class Insecta; order Coleoptera; family Lucanidae; genus Dorcus; species Dorcus parallelipipedus. The sequence goes on along the minus strand of OY284482.1, from coordinate 38,371,151 downwards.
AAGTTACTACTCGATCTGCTCTAATTACTATCTACTACTATCTACTAAATTACTCCAGATTTTTGGAGTAAGACAGGTAAACATAGCTATTGACACACATCTCAATATCGTTTCATTTATTGGTGCAATTAGTATTCAACCAATCTGACAATCGGGCAGCTAATTATAAAAGCTTTCGCTCCGATGTTACACGAAGACACAAAACAATAAAACTTTATTAGATACAACTGTAGAATCCTCGAATTTTAAATGTCGCTAGTGTTATGCGTACAATATTTTTTATCACTTTCACGAAAAAAAAAAAAAAAACGCATACGTGAATGAATGTCACAGGTTACGAGAAAATGTATAAAAAAATTCTGTGGTACAGTTTGTAATTAATTAATTTTATTATAGGTAGGTGCCCATTTTATTTTATTTACCGTAAATACAGGGATATTCACATAAACCGTTCGTTAAAAGTTTTCAAGGTTGCAGTTCACGTAGATATTTGAAATTTAAGGAGCAAGGGTTTTCCGTAGAGATCTCTTTAAATTAAATAAAATTGTCTTTGTATCACTTCCAGTTGTACCGGAAGTCGCTATCAACTCGCTTATTTTAAATGGAATGCTATATTTTTATCACGTTTTTGAATTCTACATGTAAAAATATGTTAAATTGCAATACATTTCCCTATCTCTAAAATGCATCATTTTTGAGATATATTGAATTTTCTTAGAAATTTGGATTCTGCAATCTGATTTTCAAAAAATTATAACACAGCTGTTATTGAAGCAATTTTATTTGTAATAGCTAATCTTGTAGTTGAAGTTTTAAGGTTCTTAAAAATTCCATCAGCATAATCTATTAAGCTACAGGGTGTCTAAAACTCACCGCTCCACTCGAAGATATTTAAACACAGAAAAATACTTTTTTTCAAATGGAATGACCGATATTTTAATGCACCATTGTATGTGAAATCAAATGCTGCGTCGAACTGTACTAGCATTCCCTATACCTAACTTTAACAGTTTTTGAGTTATGAAACATTTTCGATTTAATTCATAGAAAATTACAATTTTAATAGGTCAAATATTTTTAATTTTATTAAGATAGCATGGAAATTATAACAACGATTACTGTTACTACAAATTTTGTAGTCAACCAAAGAAAATAGAATTTGGCAAGTGGAAATTCACAAATTTTAATAGTTCTTTAATCATCCTTCTCTTAGGACGCTTGTGATCTTATAAAACGAAAAAGCATGAATTTCATTACTTTAAATTGAAGAATAAAATAGCTGCTATTTTGCAATTCTCTGGATTAGCGTGAAAGTATTATAAAACCCTTGTATAATTATCTTCGTTATATGTTACTGATCTTCGTACATTTTATTTTTCCAAATTGTATAAAGTTAGGTTCAAACTTTCCAAACTGTGTTTTATTCATAGGAGACAAGAGGGGTACATTTGATTGAACACACATTCTCTGCTCTGAACAATTTTAGATCATTCTTCGTGAATTTAAAAAATAGATTTAAAATATCAGCGTTTGAATAATTTTGATTTTGATTTTCAACTTCTTTTTGCTTTTGCTTAAAATTTGTAGTAACAGGAAACGTTAAATGCAATTGTTTGTTGTTTTCATAACTATATCAACAAAATTAGAAACATTTAACCTAATAAATGTAAATTTTTATGTATTAAACCAAAAATATCTTATAACTGAAAAACTGTTAAAGTTAGGTATAGGGAATGCTAGTATAGTTCGACACAGCATTTAATTCCACATACGATGGTGTATTAAAATATTGGTCGTTCCATTTGAAAAAAAGTATTTTTCTGTGTTTGAATATCTTCGAGGGGAGCGGTGCGTTTTAGACACCCTGTAGCTTAATAGATTATGCCTATGGAATTTCTAAGAACCTTAAAGCTTCAACTACAATATCAGCTATTACAAATAAAATTGCTTCAATCATAGCTGTGTTATAATTTTTTGAAAATCAGATTGCAGAATCCAAATTTCTAAGAAATTTCAAAATATCTCAAAAATGATGCATTTTAGAGATAGGGAAATGTATTGCAACTTAACATATTTTTACATGTAGAATTCAAAAACGTGATAAAAAATATAGCATTCCATTTAAAATAAGCGAGTTGGTAGCGACTTCCGGTACAACCGGAAGTGGTACAAAGACAATTTTATTTAATTTAAAGAGATCTCTACGGAAAACCCTTGCTCCTTAAATTTCAAATATCTACGTGAACTGCAACCTTGAAAACTTTTAACGAACGGTTTATGTGAATATCCCTGTATACAAGATACGTAATGCATGGCACAAAAATGATGCTACCATAAATGATGATCATAAATTTACCGAAAAGAAGTATTTATATTTAGAATAAGACGCCAAATTCACAGCTGTACGTGGATCATAAACGTTTTATGATATTTACTCAGAGAATTAAGCTTGTAAAACTTGACCCTGAAATAATAGTCTGTTAAACAGCTGATAAAAGGGCAAAGCCATACTCATACAATAAACTTCATAGTTGCTTTGGGGACAATTTTTTTCCGGAAACTAAAGTAAGTACTAGAGCCCTGCACGAGTAAGTAAAAATGTATCCGATTAATAATCGCCGATTACCTTACGCGGCAATGCGAGTAAGTAATCGTAAATACAGCATCGTGGGCTGGACATCGTGGCATCGCCAAGCATCGTCGCATCGTATCGCAGGCATCATCCAGGAAATGAATGCGCCTCACCTGTCCGCTGTCCATATCTTCTCTCGGCCTGAAAAACCACTTTACCGCCATGGTTTACACATTATTTTTTTTCCTACACAACTATAATTAATTTTGTTAATATCACACAAACGTTCTTTTTCTTGAAGTAAAAATATCAAAATTGATTTACTATAAAAATTATAATTAATATGAACATGTATTATCTTTTAGAACTATTACAAAAAACAAAAGCGCATCGTAAAGTGGAGGAAAAAAAAATACAATTTTTGTTTTTTTTTTAATGGACCTTGTATACCGTTCATTATAATGAAAGGTCACTATTTCCTGATTTCAAGAATATACAGGGTGTTTCACTTAAGGTATGCCAAACGGAAAGAGGTCGTACAGAAAATTATTCCAAGCAAAAAAGTTCATGTAGACATATATAGGATGTTCAAACTTAAGTCGGCACTATTGCTAACTTTGTTATTATAAAAGCTACAGATTCAGTGAAATAGCAAAATAGTAGTACTTTTCACGCTGATTACAATGACGCAGTCAAAAAAACAGTTGAACATCGTATTTATGAGATAAGGTCGATGGCCCTCTGGAATAACCGCACAACTCAAAAACTGCTCTTTTTGAGATATTGCGCGTATTTTACTCCTTTTGCAAGTATATTTTATGTGACAAAACGTCACATCGTTATTTACATACTGAAACACTACGCAGCACACAAGTAGAAAAGTGTCAGCTTATTTCAGCGTAAAATGGTATATTATATGATTTTTTTTAAATTGCTTCCCTGAAAATTTAAGTTTTGAGTTGTGCCATTATTCCAACGAAGTCAAAAATGCCACTTTTTTAAATGGAGCACCTGTATATTATATGTATTACCAATCGATAGAGAATAAAATTCTTATTAAATTATTTTCTATTTTTTATTTTATATTTTCATTTTTACAAAATCATCAAAGGTGTCTGTGCTTTGGAAACAAAACATTTGTAAATCGCCGCGCCGTAATCAAATCTTTCCGTTGACAGACTATTGTTTTTGAAGTTTGTGGTTTATTTCTTGAAAAAAAAATGATTTTTACGCATCTAGAAAAAAATTACAAAAATTTTTATAATTTTTTACCATTTTTTCTAAATGCGTATAAGCCACAAGAAATGTACAAAAATCGTCATGATTTTCGTTCATTTTTCTAGTAGCGTGTAAAAACCATGAATAATGTTCAAAACTTGTCATATTTTTTGTTCATTTTTCGGGATGCGTGCAAAAGAATTTTTTAGCAAGAAATAAACCATAAACTTAAAAAACAATAGTCTGTCACCAGAAAAATTTGATTACGGGGATTTGTAAATGTTTTGTTTCCAAAGCACAGACACCTTTGATGATTTTGTAAAGTCAAAATATCTTCTTTATTTATTCATTTACGAAAAAATGACAAAGGACAATTTTAATTAAGAATTTTATTCTCTATCCATTGGTAATATAATATACATGGTGTTCCATTAAAAAAAAGTGCCTCTTTGACTTTATCTTATAAACGCGACGCTCAATTGTTTTTTTGACTGCGTCATTGTAGTCAGCGTAAAAAGTACTACTAGTTTGCGAATTTAACTGAATTTGTAGCTTTTATAATAACAAAGTCAGCAATAGTGCCTACTTAAGTTTGAACAGCCTGTATAGGGTATTCCATTTAAAAAAACAAAAATTGTATTTTTTTCCATCTTGCCATGCGTTTTTGTTTTTTGTGATAACTCTAGAAGATAATATGTATAAGACCCTATAACTTTTGCGTTTAAAGTTTTTCTCTAGCTCCTAAAATAAAGCCTCTAGGTGCAGTGCAAAATATTTTAAAAAAACCCTGTACATATTACTTGCTAAAAAAGCAAAATGTGCAATTTTTATTTCACAATTTTATTATAACAAGTGTCTAAATAAAAACCTGGTCAAGTGGGTTGTGATCGAGAATTTATGCATTGCATTTACATAGCAGAATTACTAAATGTAGCCTACTTGACCAGGTTTTTATTTAGACACGAGTTACTTATTTATCTTTTATAAAAATACATCTCTTGTTTTTTAAGGTAAATGTAGCTGGTAATTGCTAAATACATAATAATAATAGATAATTTTTTTATAGATACCCCATATTACCTCTCACAAATTCTATTGGAAACACTGGAGAAGTTCACTTATGAATCTAGGGATAAAGTAAAACTGTGGTAAAAGTTAAATTTGTTTTGTTTTCCAGCGTTAAGTTGGCAATGGAATGATTAGAAGAAAAAGGAGAAAATGCACAATTATTTGTGGTTATTGTGGCTTTTAAGTTCGTCGCCTTACAAATAAATTAACGAATGACATTGTTTGACTATAGGATTAAATGATCTGGACGAGGATAAAATCGCATATTTGGTAAAGTATTATTAATTAATTGGAATTAATTTTGACAGAGCCATCATTTTGCAGTACAAAATGTCAAGAAATTTGTTTACACGGTCCCTACAGTGGCTTCACCCTAAAAATGAAGAACGAAATCTCATATCTGCTGGCTTTCACATGATTTCGATAACACTGATTAGTATGTCGATGGTCGAGTTGCAATGGTTCACTATAGTAGGAGACGTGTGTGCTCCGTACCTTACACTTAGCTTGTTCTTCTGGTTTGGATATTCGGATTATGAATTAGACCCAAACGGTTTGTAAAATTTCAAGTGATTTTTTTCTCCTTTTGCTAGCCCTGTGTATTTCAAATTTCAGAATATGAGTGCATCGATGGAACAATAGTTAATTTGATGAGAGTAATTATATTGTTATGTTTCATGGCAATCATATTTTCTTTATGTGGTTTCTTTTTGCATATAATAGGACCAAAGAGTAAGATCTATAATTTTATACGTAAATATGCTTTAGCAAGCACCTGTACAGGTATGTATTAGACTCATATTGATAGTAACATGCTAAAGTAGAGGTAGCCAATTTTTACCTACAAGTATAAATTTTGACATAATACATTTAGGTTTAGGAGTAACTTCTTAGATTCGTGACTAAGGTCCGTATTCATAAACAAAACTTACGCTATGCGTTCACTAAAATATTGCGAATATCTATTTATGTACTGCAAAGATTTCTTTTATGAAAAGTAATTGATAAACTATACTTAAACCCATATTGGTCGTGCGTCCGCAACACGTTGAAATGCGTACAGATCATGAATTACTAGCAAATTATTATCGAGCCTAAGTTTTGTTTATGAATACGAGCCTTACTCAAGTCTATTTTCATTGATTTTAAAGAAACTAAAGCAATTTAATTATCCATGAGCCAGAATTACACATTTTTAATAATGACCCTGACACCTTGCTGAATGGCCACAAGTATACTTGTATTTTCGTGACTAAATGTTGCTAACTGCTGACAAGTTAACTCAAGTTTCCATTCCTAAATGTCAAGATTGCAACCACATCTCTTTTAAACGAAACTAGAATGTGTTTGACAAATAATGGGAGCCATTGTGAACATCTTTTGAGGTGAAGTTTAAAAATAAATGTAAACGTTCTACACCCTGTATTTCTGCTTTAGAATGAAACTTTCTTAGTTTTTTTTACTTAATTGGAATTGCTTGTCATGAAGGTAGAATGGTGACATTGGTCACGGGACACCTGTATAAACTCCAATCCAATTATGACAAAATCTGCATTCTGTGCCCAATAATTTATTTTTAACAGATAAACTAAACTTTTGTTCTATTCTTCTGAACATTAGAATAAATGGGGATAGGCACTTTTGTCACTACACGCTTAATAATATAACAAGTTAAATCGAATCCTGCGATAGAATTCAGAATAATAATTTTATTTTTTCTATTTTTGTGTCTTAACGACTACATTTGGCTGTTTTAAAGTAACTCATTAGGCCCCAGTTGTACAATTCCAGCTTAACTTTAAGCCCAGAGCTTTAATCCTTAACAACAAGTGTTGAAGTAATCGTTTATGGGTTTAAGTTCAGCTTAAATTTTAGTTTATTAGGTTGGCAACAGCATGTAGAGCGACATTTGTTGACATATCAAATTACAAAAATAACCTCCAAACTGACTTGTTTGACAATATTCGACATCTAAAATTGCAATTGACATTTGTCTAAAATTATTACCACCAACCGCCTCATATTCAAACAGAATTTTCTTATATTTAAATTACACAATAACGCAGATTTTTTTTTACACTTAGAGCGGAGATATCCACCTCTTAATAAATTGGCTAATAGCACAACTATGCATATTGAAAGTCATTAAAAATTTGTGATACTACATTATCTGTATTTTGTTAATTTTGATACGCTGATTTCAAATTTGCTGTACTTTTTTCTCTATCACATCAGGATTTTCCACAAACGGAGGTTGAATATTTACAAGAAAAACGCCAAACTTTTGACATTAAAAATACATATTAAAGTAGTGCAATAAAATACAAAGTTTAAACCTATCCTTAAATATAAATATGAAATACCTCTTAAATCTAAATTGCAATTATCTACCCCGCGACTAGTTAATTCCGGTGTTACAATGATCTTTTCAAACTTTTTCTCTTATGTTCGTATCCTATCATCATCCTTCTTTAGCATCCAACAACAGTTAGCTAGCATGTTAACATTCCACCTCCATTGATATCGTTTTTCCATATCTTTGATATCTTGATAAAATCTTTCACCTTGCTCATCACTAAATGCTCCCAAATTGTCTAGGAAATAGTCTAAGTGCGAATGTAAAAAAATGTACCTTTAGACTCATAGAACACTCAAGTTTTTCAAATTTACTCAGCATATGTTCAACAATTTCTACATAATTGTCACTTTTATTGATTCCCAAAAAAATTTCAAACATTTTTAAAAGCTTTCCATGCTTGTTTTTCTGTATCAGTCATCGTTGACACAAAGTTTATATCTTTTATCAATTTTCGTATATCTGGCCCAGTAAATATGCCTTCTTTTACTTTAGCATCAGATAACTTTGAAAATTTTGACCTCAATACTTGAAAAAATCTCCTTCTTTCGGTGAAGCCTTCACAAATTGCTTCATTAATCCCACAATTCAAAAACGTATCGAAAACTGTGACATGCTATTTAAAATAAACAAGTTGATAGCGATTTCCGGTATAACCGGAAGTGACTGGAGGTCAGTTTTTTTTTTTTTTTTTGAAGAAATCCTTTTAAAATATATTTGCTCCCTAAATTTCAAATTTCTATCTACACTTCTTCCTTGAAAACTTTTAATGAAACATTTGCGTGAATAACCCTGTAAAGATAAGACTTTTAATTATGTATTTCAAAAAAACCTGATGTGATGAATTTTTTGTATTATTTTTCCTGGTATCTGTGAACAATAAACTAGCAGAAACCGTTATCACGATTACAGAAATTTTTTAGTTGCATAGCTGTGTAGTTATTAGACGAATAACTACCATGGAAACAATTCATAAAAAAATCAATCAACAATTTAGACAAATCAAGTTATTCGTCGAATAACTTTAATAAGAGATGAATATTTCTACCCTTAAGGCGGAGATATCCACCTCTTAGTAAATTGGCTAATAGCATTGATAACTTTAATAGGAGATGGATATCTCAACCCTTAGGGTCGATCAGTAACTTGATTTTTTGAATTGTAGATTGATTTTTTATTAATTGTTTCCATGGTAGTTATTCAGCTAATAACCAGTTTATTAAGAAATTGATATCTCCGCCCTTAAGCAACCAAAATAGAAAAAATAGTACAGATTACACGTTTCATAACTTTTCAGCGCACTTGTCCAACCTGGACGCGTGCGCTAAAATCCTTATGAAACTTGTTTTTTTAATATACTATGTATTAAATGTACATATTTTATTGTGTAGACTTTTGAAGTGCAATTTTTTTTTATTATTGCACATCAGGAACTTATACTGAGACTTTTAGATGAAAAGATACCTGCTTTATTAAACTTTTTATTAAAAATTAAAACAATAAGCTTATTCAAAATGTTTAAACTGATAGCATTAACTAATAACTGATAGCAAAACTAATTAAACATTCCACTTTCTTGATCACAAAGGTATTTGTCAATTTGCCATGGTTTTATAACAGACAAAGATAAAATAAATTGCAAATAGAAAACGATTTTTAAAATATAAAAATGTATCTATTCCTGTTTCATTATCTGTTACAGTTTTATGGATATTAGTAATTATGAGTACCTGTTACTATGTGGCTGTTCTATTAGAGGACTCTTTAGCTGCTCTTTATCCTAAAGTGGATACAGCAGTTTCATACGGCTACGGGTTCTATTTAATTACAGCAGCAGGTACAGTATTAGTGGTGGAGTAGTGGATTGAAACACTGTATATTTATGTTATTTTATAGGTGGGATGTCAGTGATAGGTACTTTTTGTACGTTAATCTTGATGCACACTCAGTCTGCTGAAGTTTATCAGACTGATGAGACATGTTTGATAGAAGATTATAGTGAGACAGCGGATATTTTTAATACGCCGCCTCCACCACCATACAATGTCCCACCTCCTCCTTATACTCCGTGATTCTTATAGCTGCTTATTTTATTATAGCCATTGTGTAAAACACAAGTGATACTCTATATTTTTAAGGTTTTGTAAAGTTACTTTTGTACAGTTATTTTGTTGCTTTACTTTTAAAATTCTACCCAGTACTTGTTATGGAATGTGTGAACATATTAAATGGAAAACTCAAAATGAACTAAAACGTGATTTAAAAATTATTTATAATTATAAACGATTCAAATCAGTTTTGATTTTGTGAATCCATTCTGATCACTGTAAAAAACAAGCTACTCGTTATAGCTATCGAAAGTGATTAGGCCGCAATTTAACTTTTTATTGAGACATTACTTTTAATTCTGATTATACATGGAACTGTAACCATTTTGAAAAAGGTTCCTTTTATTATGTTCACTTATTCTTACCTACACCAAACGAATTTCCAGTAGAAACTTTTAAGAGTAAAGAAAGTATGTATATTTTAAGTTAATATTTAGCTAGTGAACAAAATCGAATTTAATTTTTAAATCTCATTTGCAAAATGTGTGTGATATATGCCTTTTCTAGTCTGCTTATATCCGAGATACTAATCTGAAACCAAAGAGAAATATTTCCGAAGTTTATCTTCTTTTATTTTGAGCTTTAAACTACAATGGACTTGCACCATACAACAACAATTACCAATAATTTGTTTAATTAATGTCATAATAACAAAAATATATCTTTGTAATATAACGTCGTCTTTCATATTATTACCTATTGTCAAAAACTAAATTTTTTAATATTTTATCTTGTGCTTATTGTATTTAGATAAAAGACAAAGATGCCTCAGAATGCAACATTTTTCTTGAATGATGAGGAAATGAAGTGCACAAAATATTCTGAATTATGATTAGATGGTCGTAATTGAAGGTGTTTATTGAAAATTGAAAATGAATGAAATTTTGTGCTGGAAGTTTTAATAATTGTATCTCATTTATTTATTTTTATTCCATTTAACTACTTGTTTTATCAAAAAATTGGAAATTGTATTTGCACAAGATTCATCATTAATCAACTAAAGACAAAACTAAAATATGACGAGATAAAATTTGAAAAGAGTATCCCTTTCATTTATTAATAATCATTTGAATTTTTTAACAAGTAGAAGGCATTAAAAATTACATCTAAACAGTCATTTATACAGTACACATAAAAATATATACACAGTTTCACTGTAATGATGCAAATAATTTTAAAATAAATAATAAAAAAAGCTATATCACTTTTTTGTTATTAAGGCTGCATTTAGTTCGTCATTAGATCAATCGATTAATATGTTACAGTATTGTTGAGCTTTTGCGATTGAACTATACAAGATAATAAACCAATTTACGTGTCATAGTAATTCGTATAATGTTTGAGACAAAGAGTAAACATGGAAAATTTTGCAAGCTTTCGATATCATAGTCTACAGACCTGTAGACCCTTCTTTGTCTTTCTCATTATGAAACCCTATGTCACACAAATCAGTTTTCACTCTGTATACTAAATGCAACCTAAAACTTCATAAACTCATTACATACAATTGAAGAACAAAATAAAATGCTTCTTTTAATACTGAATCTGAAAAAAAGTTCATTTAAATGTTTCACTGTATTACACAAAAATTATGTAGATTCAATAGTAAAAGAATAATATTATCTTTCACTGTGAAGTACTCGTATTTTGCAGAACTAAAGAAGCATAAACATGTTAACTACCCAAGTATTCCTGATAGTCTTTCTCTATTGCAAAATTAAAACTTTTAGAAAAATCAATTTCAGAGCTCGTTTGCTTTCCACGTATGTTCTAAGTACACACGCGAAAAAATCACTTGCATCAAGTTTCAGAAGCACATAAAACAAAATTTTATCAACAAAAAAAAAAAATCATGAAGTCTTAATTCCTTGCGTTTATTTGAGAACTGCTCTTTATAATGTTAGAAAAATCAAAGTTTGGCATTTCAAGAGGAGCTAGAGCAGGTAATGTCCTTGAATCATGCACGTCGGGGCTTAGCTCGCTGCATGGAGAGAACACAAAGGGTGATGTGCCGCCTGATGAATCAGTTATTATTTTAAGATTATTGGACGTATTTTTTGTTTGTGCTGAAACAAAAAGACGTTAAAATAGATAACTCGAAATAAAATGTGACAAAGTAATTCCAAACTACACTCACTAAAAATAAATTATAGAAGCGAGTATTGGAAAGATTTCCTAAGCTAAATAAAGAAAAGGTAGTAGAAAGTAGTACTCACAATCAGTGAACAACTTTTATAAATAAAACCAATGCAATTTTTCTTAATGAAAATGAAATTAAGCACATTCTGATCTAAAGGCTGTTTTATATTATAACATTTTTTGGTACAAAGTGAGAGAGATAAGCTACCACAGTGAATTCTGATTGGTTGAATTGGCACTTCTCACTCACTTTGTATCAAATTTTAAATTAAAAATGTCATAGTGCAAAACGGCCATAATACATATTTTGCATTCTACAAACTGTTTGACTAGTATGACACGATACTAAATTTTCTGAGAAATTCTATAGAAATTTTTTCATTAAAAATTATTAAATAATTTTTGATTCTTTCTTAATAAATATTTAAAGTTCTGTATGCAACCTAAAATAATTTTCTCTAAAAAAATTATCATGTACGCATGCGCAGTTGATGACATAAGATAAGTGACATCTGACATCTGTTGTTATAGATTATAACGCACAGGATCTCACATGTTTGTTTTTATATTGGGTACTTTTTGTCATATAAAGACGGGGCCATTGCTGGTAACAATCAATTAGTGTTTCTACCTGTACCCGTGAGCACGAAATAATATAGTAAGCAACAGTAAGCAGTACCTAATTAACTTTTATTAAGCACACAACGACCATAAACTGTATATATTAGTTAAACATAACCTCACAATTCAGCATGACCTTCTTTATGTATTGCGCAAGTGCAGGGTAGCTTTTGTACAAAATGAGTTTACACAAAATAATTTTTCAAACAAATCCTAAAAAATTTTATAGAAAATACTTTTTGTACAAAATTTTCTGTAAACTGACTGCCAATTGTGTTTGCTACGACATAAATATTTTTTTAAATTTTTTTCGTAAAATTTTGCATAAAATTTCGTATCGTGTCATACGGGTCTAACTGGTAAACCAAATGTCAACTAGAATTTGATATTTAAGGATTTAATACATTTTACAACATTTCCAAATAATTTTCACAATCTAAATAAAGATTCAATGTATGTTTGAGAACAGGTTAATGTTTTAAAAAAAAAATTAAAACTTAACCTCACCTTTTTAAGACAAAACACGTTTCTTGTTTTTAAGTCAGTTTCATGGCAAACTCGATCTTTTCTTTTTGATCACAATATATTTCTAGCAAGAATAACTAACTATAAATAGATTTTATCAATGAAACAAAAAATGCTTGTTGTTTGGCATTGATTTTTCGGTGACAAATTATCACAAGATATACTTTTTATCAATAAAAATAAATTTTTATCAGATAATCCTGCAGTTTAGAGTTCTATGAATGCCCAGCCTTTTGCTTGAAATATTGTAATAGACATTTTGTATTATCATCAAGTTTACTACCATTTTGTTCTACAAACAATATTAAATATAAAATAATACTAAAAATATAGAGTAGAAGCTAAAAGAACGAAATTTGTTACGCAAAGTTCTTAAACTGCAAGATTACTAACTTATCTTTACCTTTACACTTTTCATTTTCTAATTGCTTCACTCTTTCTTTCAAAATGTCAACTTCTCTTTTACTAGCATCCAACTGTGTTACAAGACGATACACTAAAGTGTGTAATTGTTCATTTAATGTACGTAGTTCCTCGATGACAGTATTATCATCCTTGTGATGTTTACTACACACAACTCCATTATCTAAAGTGTCAATTGACTGAATTTTGTCATCAGTGTCTGTGGTGGAGAAACTTTTTAGGCTCTCACTATCACTATTACCTGCACTTCCCTTTTTCATGAGCATTATTAACAGCGAGTCGGCTTCTTCCATGTTACGATAAATTGCTACCTGTAATTTGGTGCTTTCATTTTCGTGAGCGTCTTCAAAATCATTATTGCAAAATGAATTCACTCTTTGTCTATTTTCAATCGCTTTCTTGTAGTTTTCAAATTGTTCCTTTTTGATTAGAATTATATTTTTCTGCCTGATGTGATAATCTCTTTGTAATTTTAAAGATTCAATGGCCTTTAAATTTTCAGTGTAATTTAATGCATCACCTAAGTACTCGGCAGCTTTTTTGTGACATTCAATTGCGTCTGAAAATTTTCGGTATTTTAAGAAAGCATCCGCACGTCTGTGCTGTTGATGTGCCTGCAAATGACGTTTTTTTTTTCGTTAGTGACCTACTTATTTAAGCTGTTAACACTTTGTAAAAATATTTCACTAATTGTTCATACCTTATTTAAAGCAGAAGCTTCCATGTTCTGTCAGATGATTGAAAAACTTTATTTTTATCTTAATTTCTGCACAGCCATAATTTAACATTACATACGATACGTAGTATATATAATTAAATGTTATTGTATTGGCAAAAGTGCAAATGACGTGTACTGCAGCCAATAAAACAAAACTAAATGATAAGAATTAACAGTAAACTGTAAGGAATCTATAGAGTTTACGCCAACTATCAACAGATGTCAGAACATATTTTCTACCGCTACATATACTATATGATCATTAATTATTTAGATCAACTTTAATAGATGTCAGAATGTTTCATTATTGCTTATTTTATGGTTAATAATTTATTAATAAAATGCAATAGCTACATTGTCAAGCGTACTATTAAAAAGCTAGCAAAATGTCAAAATTTGTTTGCACTTCGAATAACTTTTAATTTGAAAAAGGTTTTCAGGATAGTTCATAATTGGAGTGCTAAATTATAGAGAATGGAAACAAATACCAGTGTTTGTTTAACAAAATTTTTGCAAACATTTTCTTGAATGATCTTTGTAGTAGTTCAATTTTACAAGTTAAAAACGAATGAACGGAACCGATCCAGCTTGCGCATTATTTCCACATTTTGCTGTTAGAGTTTTTGTCTTCACCGTGTATAATCAATTCAGTATACTCTCGACATGTCAGAGTTCAGTTCATTAATATAAAAATCCCTACTCCGCTGTCTGTAGACTTTTATAACGAATGATCAATTTCTTTTCTAATCAAGTGACCTATGGAAATAAAATCGTGTGTCTTGGATTAGTTCATTATTTCAAATGCCATTTGAATTATTTATATTACATTCCAATATAAAATCTAACTGCTGTTCTTATGTATTACAAGTTTTCTTTTTTTTATAAATCCTAAGTTCACATTTCCCACAAAATGAAAGCATGCGCCAAGTGCAACGAAAAACTGGTTCACAGATGGTGCGTAAAATGTCTGCGGTTCTCTTGTAAACACAAGCGAATCCTGCGTTTTAAATTGTTAATAACATTCGCTAAGATTACTGGATTGTTATTTAACTGTTCGCAATGTACCTAACAATAAACTCTTATGAACAAAGATTTTGCGTTATTTAATATTGGTGACTTTCAAGTGTTCAATTGAAAAGTTTTACCGGTTTAAGCCTTTTAATTAACTGTGAAGCAGGTCTTGAAGTTTCGAATAAAAAGCCTTATTTCCAAGCGAAAGCCATCGTTAATCAAAGAAAAGATGTTCTATTTAGCCCTGAAAGCAGCTAATATGTAGGTAATAACCTCACTGAAAGATGAACTTAATTCAAGAAATGAAGTCACACAATAAATCAATTACATGTGTTAAACAACTGTCATCTATCAAATGTCATTCAATTTAGGAAGTCATCTCTTTTTCACTCTATCTTCTTACATCAAATGATCAAAACCTACTTGATGAACTTTTCAATTGAACACGCGTTATTTAATAGTGTTTTCCACTGACTGCGCTAGTGCACACTCAGTGTATCTTCATCTCTTATTATTACATGAGGTTAAAATGAAAGGAAAATATAACGAGTGTACACTAGTGCTACCATTGGAAAACGCTATTAGATTCAAATTTAAATTTATTAATTTGTCACTTTGGCATTTGAAGTAGGTATTGAATTAATTACTTGTAATAAAATGTTTGCTAATATATCAGATTGCAGATACTCCATTAATTCCTTAAATTATTAATAGAAACTATTTTTTATTTTATTTTGCTAAAATTACGATTAACCTTAATATTTTCCCGAATGACAAATCATAACCTTACTTAATGTTTGACGCTACTGGCGCACTATTGGCAACTCCAAAAACGAATGAAACTCTACTGGTCCTACTGGAAAAGATTTTTAACTACTTGGCGAGTAATAAGTTCGTTGCATTAGGTTAAGTATGTAAATTTTAAAGAACCAAAATTGAAGGTAAGAGCTTAAAACTCTTCATAAAAAGAACGAGGAACTGTTTTACATGGAGTTGTTTGGAGCTATTTCACGACGTAAAAAGAAAACGGTTTACATACAGCTTAAAGAGGTTATGTATGCAAAACATTACTCGCTTTCGAACATGTTTGTTTACAATCGTCAGCACCCCCATCGGTGATTGGAGTTGCCAATAGGAACCATGCTCATTAAGGTTACTGTATTGAGAAGGTAGCGCCAACTTTCTATCTCTTTTAATTTAGGGTTAATCAAATTCATTCATAAACTCCCTAGCAACAGTTACTTGTTATGTATCTATCCCAGTGTTGGGTACAATTAAATTATATTTGCAATTAACAATTAACAATTAATTAATTGTAATCGTAGAAACTGGCAATTAACAATTGATTAATTGTAATCGTAGAAACACACAATTGTTAATTGCGAGTCTCTACGATTACAATTAATTAATTGTTAGTTTTCTTGGAATGGGTTTCATTGACAATTAACAATTAACATTTCTGTCTGCATGTATAAGTAACATTTATATCATACAAATTCTACTGTATTACATTAATTATAATATTAATTTATTTTGCATGAATTCACCTTGTTTGACAGTAATGACAGCGTCCGTCATTCGATTAGAAGTCGTTATTAATTTAGCAAGCCATGGTTAATTGCAATTACAATTAATTAATTGCAAATGACAATTAATTTAAATGTAATTAATTAAATTTAATTGTCATCTGCAATTAAACCAATTAATTGCAATTAATTAAATTGTAAATTGCAATTGATGTTAATTTGTAATTAAATTTAATCGCAATTAAACATTAATCAACTAATTTTTTAATCAACTGATTAATTAATTGAAATTTTAATTGATTAATGCCCTACACTGATCTATCCTTTTTCTTCTTAGCGTTTCATGGCGTCTTCATCGCATCCTCTTTAATTTGGGGGACGATAGCCGCGGAAATGAATGGCGGTACCTTCTAAATACAGTAACCTTAATGCACATGGATGGATGACAGCGCCGCCAATGGCCATATTGTGCATTAGTGTTATGAAAACGCGAGTTGTTTCAAATGATCAGTGTATATTTGAACTTGAATGTTGTAATGAATTTCAATACCAGAACGTCAAATAACATGTACTACAATCAATTGTGATAAGAGTGATATTCCCATGCAATGAGTTCACTTCAAAAAATGGTTTTCATAACTCTAATTCGCAAATCACCGCCAGGTAACGCTGAACGCAGAGATGTTGTGTCAGTTAAAATAACAGATATAATTAGTATACTAAAAATTTTGAATATGTCGCTGTGAACGTCACGAAAGTGTTCTGAATTGATTATATTTCTTCATTTTTTTAATCGATGTACAAACTGCTATGTAACAAAAATCAGTTTCCAACCTGTATATTAACGCGAAAATATGAAATTCCCACACATAAAAATAAGATTTACAAATAGATCAAACGGATCACAAAAAAAAACTATATAAAAATACCGTAAATGCCTATAAAAACAAAAACTAATTATACAAAATAACTAACGAAATAAAATTAATTAATGTAAAGCAAACATAAAGTAGCATGATCTGCAATAAGAATATCAATGTAGTTATATCTTTTAACAAATAATACAATAAAATCTGTAAGTTACTCGACAAAATCTGGCCTCAAAATAGACGACTTAATCAAGTTGCTTTCTTTTAAATCATTCATAATAATGTTAGTTTAGCTTAGTTCTCTGCAAATGCTTGCA
Source organism: Dorcus parallelipipedus (assembly GCA_958336345.1). Classification (NCBI taxonomy): domain Eukaryota; kingdom Metazoa; phylum Arthropoda; class Insecta; order Coleoptera; family Lucanidae; genus Dorcus; species Dorcus parallelipipedus. The sequence goes on along the minus strand of OY284482.1, from coordinate 38,353,680 downwards.
AATAGTTTAAAAACTTAACGTTGAATTCATTAATGACTATGAACTTCAACGAGATGATGTACTGGGTGAATTTAATAGTTGCACAAATATTTTACATAATGACAGTACATATTAAAAATTTAAAAGTATGTAAAATACACACCCTACACAAACGTTTATACAGTATGATTCAAAAGGACCGCACCATCACTCGGGCGTTCTTTAGAACCATTTATTTGTTCTCAAAAATATAAAGAAAATTTTTCGACGAGCTTTCTTTAAGGCCTTGAAAGATACGAATTCGATGTTGATTTTGTATTAATCAGATAATGTAATTTTATGTTTTTAGTAATGTAAAAATTTCCTTGTTATTAAGCATAACGAATATTAAGTAATAAAGCAGCAAAATCTCTTTGGAAATTAACACTATTTTAGATGTAAGATGCAGCAAAAAAATTGGATGTCACTATGGTTACCATGTGACCTTAGATGAACGTTTGTTTCTTTTAATTTCTGATTTTTCTAAATTCTTTGAAAGTTTACAACAATTATTATTGTATCAAATTTCATTTCCAAACAATTCCCATAAAACCCCATAAACTTCTAATGAAAGGTCTCGCTGGGACACCCTGTATTTGATGTAATTTCAGCATTATTATCGTAATTAAAAGATGAGTCCTGCGTCATAAATTATATGCGTCTGGCGTTGAATTATCAGACATAAAAAGCATAACTCCATCCTCACCGTTGCGTTGACAAGGAAATTTGATCATATTAAAAAAATTGCCTTGTCATCATACGTGTTTCCAAATCCTTGCTTTGGCGTATCTACTGTGAAGCCTAATTTTTGCCAGAATTCTTGTATTATTTTTTAGATTTTTGGCCAGCAAAATTATTAATTATTATGTTAATTATTCACATTGTGCGCCATGTAATTTAATTAATGCGACTATTCAGGAAAATGTTTAGCTGCCGTGGCGTCGTTTCTTAGCAACCTGATTTTCAGTAAGAAGCGGGAGAATTCTACGAAAATACTCTTTTAGCCGAGTTTGCAAACAAATGTAATGGATTTATTGAATCAGAAAAGCTAACATGTTAAATCATTTATTTTGATAAAGATTAAATAAATGAGGAATGATAAATTTAATGTAATTGTTCGAAATGAGCTTCTGCAAATTCTCGGTATTTTGTAATTTTTTCGTTAGTTAACGACAAAACTCATTGGTATATTGATTCAACGAAAGCAGGTACAGTGCAGGTATTTATCGAATTTACGCTGACCATTCGTAAGGAAAGTTTAAAGGAGATACAGAATAAAGCCCTAAGTCAAAAATAAATTTTCAACTCTGAATAACCAGAGAGTTAAGAGGAGAATTACATTACAATTTTCTGCACAGTTTTTAACATACAAAAGAGTGTGTTAATATTTGCTGGATATTGTAATACATACAGATGTTCCATTAAAAATGTTGTTTTATAATATCGTAAATAGTTGGTAAGCCTATAATATAAAATGTGATCAATAATGTCAAAATAACGGAAGTTCAGTTAAGTAAAATTTAGAGTGTAGTCGGTTTTTCTGACAATGTACCACCTTCTAATAATGGAGGACTGCACTAGTTCAGATTAAGGGTGTGTCAACAAAAAATCCGGACAAATTTAATTCGATGAATACAAATCTATCGTCGTAGATTTTAGAAATTTTGTCTTATATGTCATTTACTGACCGATAGTACCGTATGATTTTTAAAATTTTAGATCAAGGGAGGCCGTGAAAGCAAAACGTATGGCGTAAATTAGCAAATACAACAGTTTATTCAAAATGATATTTTTCTACTTTGCGTTCACAATGGATTCATTGTGACACCAAAAACAGTTTCACAATGAAGCTCATTGTGACACTGTTTTTGGGGAAATTTTAGTCATTTTTAATTGAAAATATTTAATAGATTTTACAAAATAGCTCAGTATTTATTTGTTACTTAACAATATACTCACAATGAAGCTGGATAAGAAAAATTAATAACTTGTTAATGTGACTTTTGATTAAAACAAAAGGTTTTCAGTGTTGCCACGCATTACAACTAAAATTCCCCATATACTAAGAAGATCCAATATTTTTCATATTTTTGTTCAATAAGTGACGCAAAGTAGAAAAAATAGTATATTATACACGTTTCACAAGAGGCATTGTAACACTCGTTCCGTTGGGGCACTCCTAGCTCGCTACGCTCCGCTAGTCGTACCCCAACCCCACTCGTGTTACAATAAGCCTTCTTGTGAAACTTGTATAATAATATACTATTACAAAACTTCAAAATGCATTCATAATTGAACGATATTTTCCCAGTGGTGTTAACCAAAACGTACGTATGAGTTAATTTAAGCTGTATGTTTTCCTCTTCACGGCCTCCCTTGATCTAAAATTTTAAAAATCATACGGTATCTGTCAAATAAGACAGTACATTTTGTGAATTATACTTGCTGGAGGAAATGAAATTCTTAAAAGAGAATGAAAGCAAAAAGTTGGTTGGCGTCTTTTTCATGAAGCACCGAATGCTTAAAGAAACCTTCGCTGTTAAACGGTTTGAAAATATGGGACTTTCTCGTAGAACCATTTATGATGTATTAAAAAGAGTTAAGTGATGATAAAACATTAGATAGATAGCCAGGTAGTGGTAGAAAGACCAGAAAAATGTCGGAACGCAAGAAAATGCAACTGGAAATGGAGGCTATCGGTAAGGTAGGAAAATCATATAGAAAATTGGGAAGAAAAATTAATATTTCATATGTATAAGTCAGGAAAGTATTAAAAGAAAGTGATGTCGTAATAAGAAAGCGAAAGTCGACGCCTAAATATAATGGGAACCAATTAACAAATCAAACCGAACATGGATAGCTCTCACTACGCGAAAAGCACCTTTGAGGTATTCGAGCAATATCAAATTCGGTACATTCCTCGATTGGCAAATGTTCCAAATGTTCCACAACAAAGACCTACAAAAAGGTTTTGGTTTCAATTAAAAAAAGTGTATGAGAATGGATGGGAAGCGAAAGACGTGTCAAATTTAAAAGACAAAATTAAAAGGAAACTTCGCCAATTTAGTTTGAATCATTTCGAACGGTTAATGGTTAGAGTTAAAACCAAAGTAAGACAACCAGCCAATTTTCGTCCCGCCTATGTTTATTATATATATTATTATATATTTATATAAAATAATATTAAGTAAATATATTTAATTAAAGTGTGTACGGATTTTTGTTAACACACCCTTATAATAAATTATGACATATATTTTAACGTAAGACAGTCTTTAAAGAATATAAGGCAAAATAAATAAACAAATGTGGCTAGCAAATGCTAACGAAGAGAAAGTGAATTAAGACAAACAAAAGCAACTAAATTTCACCTAAGTTCTAACTTCAGGTTATACAGTTGACTTAACTCGGGGCTAAATATTTACATAATCCTTCTTAGAAAGTCTTTATTGATCACATTGTACACATCAATTCTAATTTTTTTATTGAGATAAGTAAAAAATTACATCTTTGCAAATATCAGCTTGAATCACTCAGTACATTAATTATTTGTTTCATCACTCAAAAAAGGATTTTAATGGTTTCGATGTTTAAATGGACAGTGCTAGACAGCAGCACTGTTTTGCATGCATTAGACGTCGATATGTTAACCACGTTCGAAACAATGTTAACTATTTGATGGTGTGAAAAGAGCTCGACATAGCTCCATATACATACAAGTATTAAGTATAATTATTGCCCATCCATAAAAGGAGTTACGATTCATAATAAAATTTAATCGCAAAACACTAAGTGAAATGCATTTGTTGATAAATCGATTTTCTATTTTTAATTTGACTCCAGGTATTTATTAGTTGTAACTGGAATACGTTCTTTAGTACAATGAATTCTTTAAGCAACGGTGAGACTTCAATCATCTTATACAGTATATTCAATACATTTTCGCCGCACCTCTCAACTCTACGATAAAAGGGAATAGGGAAAAATTAATGTGAACAAAAAGTTGGTAAACCTTAGATTAATATGATATTTATCATCTTCATATTAGTTTAACTCTATTTAAAACTATTTGAGACTTGCTCTTGAAAAGTAAATTTTTTGTACAGTTCACGTCAGGTGAATAGAATTATTTTAAAATAACATATTTCATTTTTATGTGGATTTCCTTTCATCTCAACATAAACAAGATTGTCATTCTTAATCACTGATGGCCTCGATGTATCTGCAGTAACAAAAGCTCATCTCCAGAGATACATTTTCTGAGTCACAGTATATTGATCTGAATTTACTTTTTCTTTCCTTTTCAGTGCAATGTATTGTGACCCAGCAATATTGTATCTTAAAGCCTATTGTGAGACAGTTCGCATTCAAGGAAAATAGAAGCTCGTTAGGATGGTTACTTATCAAAATCTTATTGCCGTTTTAACGTAGGGGTTGAAGTATTAAGTTTATTTATAGAACGAGAACATTCATCAGCTGATAGAGGGCAAACTGATTGATGAATTTATGTGTTAATTTTGCTGTGTTAACGCCCAGTGCCTTATCTTTCTTGTGCTGCACATTTTCGGCAAATGTCTATTGCTCTGACACGTTAGCCAAAGGTTTCTATTAAAACGTGTCTTCTTCTCCATTTAATTTCATGGAGACTTGTTTGCGAAACAAGATAATAGAGGAACAAAAAAGTATCCTAATTTTTTTGGAGAAAATATTTACATAATATCAAAATAACAGTTTTTAAAAATTAATTTAAAGTTTTAACTCAAATAAAAATCAAAATCATTGAATATTTTGTAACCCCTTGGTTCAACGTTCTACTTAAATAAAGCAATCTTTGACTTATTAATTTTTAATTCTCATCACACTTAATCATACTTAAGTATATGTATAGTTGAAATTGTGATATGTATAAATAACTTTAGGCAATCATTATGTAAGTAGGACGTTGAGTCAGAATTTTGATATCAGTTATAATTTAAAGAAATGGAAAGGAATATCGAATTTTATAATTTTCACCTACATTTTAGCTTTACAAACAGACAAGAGAAAATCGATTCTGTTAGATACGAATTAGGCATTGATTGATGCAACTTTCCTTCCATTTAACTAAATTATATCTCTTACGGTTTAGGAGATGCCTCCACGCTCATTTTGAAACAGCCGGTTTAGTTACGTTTATCGTTAACTTAAAGATTTTATGCTACACTGATCACTGTAATTATATTTAACGCATATATTTATCGATAACTAAGGCGAGGCGCCTTCTCAAGTCTTTTAACCGAGTGCTTTTAATAACGAGAGCCAAAAAAGCTCAAAGCAACTCTGCGGTTACTCCGAGTCTTTCATCTGTATGCCCAATTAATTTCAGCGTTTTATTTATAGAAATTTTTATTGCCAATCAATAAAATTATACAACAGCTTTAACATGTAATTTAAATTAAAAGCAAAACAAAACAAGAAATTATGTTTTCTGTAATACATGTCTGCTGATATAAATTTATCTAGGATTTAATTTAAAACTATTTTTTGAGTTTTCAAAAAGAAATATTTGTATATTAATAATTTCATAATAATCTTAAAATCATCCTCTGGATTCTTAAATAAATCTTTTGAAATTGGAAACCATTGCAATTGCAGAAATTCACCTCACGTGCAATGGACGCTCAGTAAATATACAGTTGGCTTATAAGGCATGTTGCATTTTTTTCTTACCTGAACACTTGTAATGGTGACGTAATGCTTGATGATTGTTATTATTGGTGTTCTCTTGTCATGCTATATCCGGTGGAAGGGAGATCGTGGTTGTGGCCGGCCCCTCATTACCTTTTCTGTTTTCCACTATTTTAGTTACTGAAATGTATTACATGTTCTGCCATATTCGGCAAGTTATAATTTGCTCGAGCTAACACAATCGTACTGTTATATTATATGCGTCATATTTAATGTTGGGAAATTTTGTTCACGATAAAATTTCTGTTTTAAAAGCTTTTTGCATGGCTGCTTAAAAATTCAAAAGAGTTAGATCTCAATTTCATTTTATTTTATTTTTGAAATATACTTTTCGTTAAACACTAGTTTTTCTGATTTTCTAAACTTTCAATACCATAACAATTACTGAAATCGGATAATTTTTATGCAATTCATTTAAAAAAATGGCTTGAATAATAGTGTTACTGTAAAATTTCCAACAGATTTTTGTGTGCAAAAAAAAATTCCACATACGAATATGTACTTATAAATTTCTTTATGATAGTATACATAAATAATTATATACTTACTTAATTGCACTTAAAGTTGTCCTTTTCGTAATCTTGCACCAGTTCCTTATAATCTAAATTTGGAGACAGTTCATATTCATTAGTCATTGTTCTAAGCACATATGTGGATCTTTTGTTGTAAGTTATTAAAATATGAAGTGACTGATGTAAATTCGATTTTTCAATATTTCGTAATTTATTTTCTACTAACAGCTTAAAAAATATGAGACTCAATTTTGCCTCCATCAAAAATGATTTGTTATTTCGTGCACCGACGGTATAGAGTCGGCCCTAAATTTTTATAATACTAATGGCGGATTTCACAAACGTTACTTAAATTTAATCACCCAATGATTATTCTTAATCGATGATTAAAGTTGACGTTTATGAAATCCAGCGTAGGAAATGTAATTAATACAACCGCCAGTCTTGTGAAATTGCGAAATTTTTACAATAAATTGTCAAAATATTGAAGTTTTCAAGTTTTAGAAACGATATGAGGGGACGAGATACGTCTGGACTAGAATTGAAACGGAAAACAATTGTGAAGTGTTGAAAATAAAAAAATAAAAGAAAGCATTCAGTGTGGAAATATTCAGTAGATTAGCGAAATTCAAATTATTCGGATAGATTCTTTAATCCAGAAACTTATACTCCTACTTAACAACAACTTTTCTATACCAAATAAATTAATTGAAAGACCGGTTTTTCCCACATGTCGGTACTTAACAGATCAGGAATATCTCTAATGATCATAACATGAACATGTGATCAACAGAAAAACCCAAAACCAATTGCAGTTGGTGCAAGTCATGCACATCTGTAATTACTTCACATAGATATTATACAATCGAAAGTAATATATTCAGAGTAAGCCGTGGCCCAGTTTTTCCCCATTTTTGAAATAACTTTCACATTTAACTCCAACTCGAACATTTTGAAAGATTTGAAATGTCACTTTCAAGTAGAGCTATGAAATTCAAGAGACAATATTACCAAATTTTTTTCAATATTCATGACTTAGAGCCGTTTTACACTTGACAATTTTGATAACAATTTTGTTACAAAGTGAGAGAGAGAAACTACCATAGTGAATTCTGATTGGTTGAATTGCCCCTTCTCACTCACTTTGTGAGTGACAAGAAATATCATAGTGTAATACGGCTCTTATCCTGAATCATTGTATTTTCGATGGTGTGGTACTTGCAGCATTCTTCACAACCTTATCCTATCCTAAGCGAAAGCTGAAAAAGGTCATTAGGATAGAAGAAAGAACATTTTTAATTAACAAATTAAGGAAAGTGTACAAGGTGACTTCCACTAGCATCAAGATCCTTTTCAACCCTGTTAACAACTGCATTGCTAACAGTGAACAACTTTTCTGATTAAAGTTCTACGATTAAGGACCGATCTTTCCGTCCCTAATATACTGGCTAGTAGGTTATATTACACGAAGAGAGAAACAATTCATACAAATCAATCAACCATTCAGAAGAATCAACTTATTCGTCGAATAACTTTAATAGGCAGATGTGCGGTACTGTTATAACTGGATTAACAATTACAGCCAATTCGCAAAGTAATAATTATAATGTGTAATAAACTAATAAGTTTTCGAAGAGATATTTTCGTTATTGAACAGAATGAAGGCAAATGTAAACAATTTTCATTTTCTTATATTCTATAAATGAATGTTTACGTTTATGTTTGTTTTTAACGAAGTATCGAGGAAATAGTAAAGTTCATTTCTTATTATATGTCAATCGGATCAATCTGAGTTAAGAATACAAAGTGACCCTTGATTGCGAACGGTAAGATTGTTCCACGACAATTTAAAAGAGATAGCTAAATAAAAGCTCTTAAACTTATCAATCGATCGGAATATAATAAAAATATGAAATGTATGTAGCATGTTCCATAAGTGAGTTATGCATTAATTATGTTTCTCCAAAACGGAATATATCAATTTTTATTACACACAGAAAAGAAGACAGAGCTAAGTCTGAGCCGAAAGAAAGAAAGAAATCTAGAGACTAGAGTTAGGCCCGTGTGACACTAGATATTTCTTGTGCAAGATTTGTTACGAAGTGAGCGAGAAGTGCCGATTCAACCAAACAGAATTCACTGTGGTAGCTCATCTCCCTCACTTTGTAACAAAAATGTTATCAAATCTTGCATGGTGTCACATGGGCCTTAGGGAAAACAGAATCTATAGAAATTTCAAATCTTATACCACACAAATAAATAAATAAACGTGAATGAATAGACGATTAATTTAGTTTAATATCAGGTATCAGTAAATAAAAAAAAATAGTATCAGAAATATCGTCATTATTGCTACTACTAGTGAAGTCTAAATCATAAAAAAAACTGCACCACAATAGTTGTCGTTTACACGAGAGATTTTAAATTAGTTCGATTAAATTATTTACTATATTAGGAAGTGCACGTATGTGTGTCAATTATATAATGCTCTTTAGATTTTGTTAGATTCAGACAGATGTTTCTCTTAATTTCACGGCACTTTTTAAACTGTTATCATTCAATTACGCGTAAGACATCCGGCCTTGTTATTTTAATTGTAATTAACGCGGTCAATTCGGAGATGAACTTTTACTACCAGAGGCAGTTCCAGCTAGATCATTTTCAAACCCTAATTAGGTAATCCGCCGTAAAATGCACAGGTTATATTCTTAATCAGTTTTTTGTCCTAGTCACGTGGGCGAGGATAGGCGCCAATGACGTTGACGTCAGTTTTATCACTTTATTCACATACGCATGTTACTTTTTATATCCAGTGGTTATTTATTGCACCATATGTATTTACCTTTATTTATTTTTTTTTTATATATAAATTGGCAAGAAATCATTATTTTGTTTGCTTTAAATTTATTGCTTTTTTATTTGTTCCTCAAAAAAAATCATCGAGTTTCAAAATTTTCAAGAATCTTAAAATGTTTTAAAAATTTGATTTCGAGGACTTTAAAAATTACTCACCAGAAATTTTCTATTTTTTTGGTAACCTGTCTTATCGTATTAAGATTTCTTTTTAAGTTTTAACTACTAAGACCCAGTTGTACAATTCCAGCCTAATTTTAAGCCAAAGCTTAAACCCTTAACAACAATTGGTGAAATAATCGTTGCTGTGGGTTTAAGCTTTAGCTTAAATGTAAACTGACATTGTACAACAGGGCCTTAATAACGACTAAAAATTTATCAAATCGAATCGTATTTGAAATGACATATTGCAACTTTGTCAAGAATGCTTTCTCATCTTTTTAGTAATTGTTTATTTTACTCTCTAATAGGAAATTTATGGTTAAAAGTAATATTATGCAATCTTGTCGTAAAATAACATAATTTGCTTTCTCTTATCTGAATTGATTTACGTGATTGCCGGTTATTTCATCAGCCTTTGCGCCGATTCATGAAACAAAATTACTATTTAATTAATCAAGTCTTGCACTCGATTAACATACGGTACATTGATAACACGAAATTTTAATTTGTTACGTCGTTTATACAGAATAATTTTTACGCAATTTACATTTTTTGTGTGCTGCAAATATTAGAAGTGAAAAGTTTTTCATAATATATCCAACATAAACAGGCGCGGTCTTAAAATTGCTTCCTGCGGGAGGACGAGGGCCGATTTGCTTTCGTTAGGGTTAAAAAATTGTAGAAAAATGCAATCGTAAAAATACAGTTGAAAAAAATAAAAGAAAATGGTCCGGAAAAAATGACTTGTTAAGGGGAGGGGGGCGAATGAAGCGATCGCTTCCTATGAACATAAAAATGTCTATTTGACATATTTACTAAGAATTTGTTATATTGGAAATTGATATACTGGATGACTTTAATAGTTATGACAAGCTTGAAATCTGTGTATACATATATGTATATAATATCTATTCACTCTTTATCCTCGACTCAGTAGGCCGTGTTCTCGTTTCGTTAAGTTGCTGCCCTGAAGTTTGATAGATGCCAGAATCTGACATGAAAAATATTAATGACAATTCCACACCACTAATCTGACTATGTTGCCAAATATTATACGAAGGAGCACCGACTATGGCACCGTGAAATATGCACTACAGTCGAGCTGGCAACAACGTCTCCGTCAGTGGACTCAAATTATAACCATGAAATTAAAAATAAACATAACGGTCTCATCTGACGTCTACGTTTCATTGTGATACCAACAAAAATGTCACCCTAACTCGCCTACTGGGACGAGGAAAAAGAGTGAATGGATTATAAAATGCGATTCATTAGAATTTAATTCTAGGCAGGCCATGGAATTTGAACGTACGCGGTGAATTGGTTAATCTGCTGGCTCTTATTTTACATATTGCAGTGATATTTACCTATCATCAGAAATTTATTCATCGCAAGCTGTTTTAAAGAATCTTCACATCCTACAAAACTTTCCAAAATGTAACGTTCTTCATACAACGCACCTCAAAAATACAAAGTTCCACAAGAAGCAATTTTCTTCATAATAACATTCCCAAAAATACAACGTTTCACAAGATGAAACATTCTTCAAAATACAACATTCTAGAAGAGGCGTTCTGCAAGATGCAACATTCTTCCAGATGCAATGTTCTTCGGGATGAAGCATTTTACAAGATGGAGAGTACTTCAGGATGCAGCATTCTATAAATTAAAAATTTGTTATAATTCAAATATTTAGGTTATTAAGAATGTTAAATAATTTAAGATATTATTGAAATGTTAATAGAATACTTACTTAGTTTAATATTAAGTTTGAAATATTTAAGTTATCCGTCAAGATTGAAATTTTGTGTCAAAGAAATGTCAAATTGATTGAAGTATTTACAAATAATATGGAGGGGTTAATCACCAAGGAAAATAAACAAACCGAGGTGTAATGGGAAGCAAATAAACACGAAACGTTAATCTTCCATTAGCAACCATAATATAAACATAAGTGTAATGATCTGGACATGCGTGGATAGAATAGTGTGCGCGCGCTGTAGTTTTGGCACCGAGTGTGTGTGCACGTGCATGTTAATTAGAGTAATAAAATGTGCCACAGTCATTGGTTTTAACGTGTTTGTGTTAATGTCCTAATTACCCTTTTGAGAACATTACAATAAGAAATATTTTGCTCTGATATTTTAATTGACAATATACTTTATAAAATTTCAATTTCTTTGATTCATTAATAACAGATTATTAGAAATTTATTCAGGGATGTCTCACAGCATAACGCTGAAGTAAGTGTTTCGTTTAAGGAAATTCTTTTGGTTTTGAAAACACATTACAAATAACACATACTGTCATTAATCACTCATTTGAACTACTATGTGTTTTTTTTAAATGCCGTAAGGGGTGGCTACATTGTATAAACACACACGTACAAAGAATCCTCATTATTATAGAAGAGTTATTGTTTGTTTTGCGATTGGGCATAACAGGTAGCAACACTTGGCAAATACGAAATTACCTGTGCTTCTTTGGAATTTTTAGACATACATTAAATTACTCACCGATTTATCTTCAAAACAATTTTCTTCTAAATTATAATAAAGAACTGGATTTCAATTGACATTGAGAGTTCCCACCCTGTACTGTTATTTTGACATTTTAAAAATAAAATTCATAAAAGACTACTATTAGACTACGTAATTGTGTAGTGGATGTGGTTTAACGGATAGAATAAAAGAGAAAATCAACAATTTTGATACTTACCACGTCTGCAAAGAATTCAACACTACAATATGTATACCTACATATAATTTAGGTATAATTAAAGACGTGAGTCTTTCTTCACTAGAACCTAGAATGGACATTTATTGAACAGCCTGATACATCGCCATAGTGAGTCCACTTCATTTGTTGAGCAGTATCACCACAAAGGGTAACAATGAGCTAAATTGTCCTTAACCAAAAGTTAATAGATTTCGAGAAAATTTTAGTTGAAAATTGTACTAAAAAACGCGGAACGGCACTAGCAGTTGCGGTAAATAAAAACTCGTGCATTCCACAGCTGTATCTACAATTTTTTTTTGTTTTTGTCAGATATTACGACCTTCACAACGGTGCGGAAGTTCTTACGATGAGTTGAAATTTTGTAAAGTTTATTAGCGATCGTCGCGTCCTGTGGCGATCTCCAATTGTCTCAACTTAAACACCATCGTTTCTAGTATGATTAGTAGTAGTTATTATCTTAATTCTTGTTAACAGATAATTCAATTAATGCATTTAAAAAATCGATTAATTATTTACGGCGTTTTATTGGCAGCAGATTCCGCAAGCCGACTATTGATAAAAAAAAACATAGTGTAAGCTTACGAAAGGACAAATGCTCATATAGTTTAAGCTAAGTTAAGTTCAACTTTGGTGTATTTATATGCATCTTAAGGTACATCTTTCGGTTGTAAATTCTGATATTACCATTCTGTTTCGTCTGCTAGAACATTGAGTACTAAATCGTGTAAAAAAAATATCGACTTATTCTTGGAGCCAGCTGATAATTATTTATAATAACGTCAGGGCAGTATCAATGTCACTCTGCGCTTAACGAGATTAATAATAATTGTAACTTTATTGCGGTTTTACTGCTTTATTTAAAAAACGTGACGTTGTATTTCTCAGACAGTGTCGTAACATGACTTAGGCTAAATTTTTAATTTATTAAAATTTTTTATATATTTTTTTCCGTAATCTGTAATCTGAAATTCTGTACATATCTGTAAGGCTCGAAAATCCAGCACTTACCGTCACACCTTGGTGAATTAGAACCGATTTTGGCATATTTTTATATGAGGCTTTTCTTAAATTCCAAATTCAAATTTTGGCTATTTTTTTAAATAAATTAAGTTATCTGGACATTGCACTAATTAATCCGTTTCTGTCAATGTTTTTTTTTTTTTAATTAATATTTTCCTCTTTGAATACTTATAGCGTGGTCTTTGTCTATCTATCGCAACAATAAAGTACATTTGGAAATAAAAAGTGTTCTTTCTTGTTATTATTTCCAAACGACTGCCACACAGCCATCTTCGTTGAAGTTAGTGACCTGACAAACATAAACCTTTTTTTTTCTGTTTCAGAAGTAATTTCGATAAAGTCAACAACTTTAATCTTATCAAAATTTTGTTATTTAAACCAGAGAAAGTCTCATCCTCGAAACATGAATCAGTAAAATCTTGATAGCCTTTCGTTTTAGTAAAATTAGTATTACATTACAATAAAGGAGAATTTTTTTCCGATATAGTGGTCTCAGCAGAAACATTCATATTTTTACATTTTGTTGGTTTTGAAACATTTCTTGTTTCTTTAAGGCCCGGTTTTCGATCTCAGTTTAACTTTAAACTTCAGTTTATTCTCATTACTTCTATATGAATAAACTGAAGTTTAAAGTTAAACTGCGATCGAAAAACCGGGCCTAAGTAAATATTTCTATGAATGAGTGCGAACAGAAATCCATTTTCTTAAACCTTTTAAAAATTTGGTTTCTCTCCATGTTAAGTATAGTATAGTATGTAAGAAATCTGCAATTTTTTAGTTTAATGTTTAGTTTTTAGTTTTTTGTATCTTGTTAATTTATTTTAAGCCATGAATATCCGAATTTCGAGGAAAGCAGCAGACGTTAGTAATCTGCCCTTCGCGGTAATTCACATTCAAAGGTACTTAGTTAAAATTCCTTTCAATTTATCACGGTATTTCGGTAGTTCCAATAATTCTTACAAACTCACTCACAAACTCTTCAAATACTTCAGACCGATTCCTTGATTCGAAACAGACGAGCTTCGTGAAATAGGTTTTGGGACACAATTACGCATTACAAGTGTTCAGTTTCGATTTAATCATAAATCATTGTTTGTAAATTGTAAATAAACTGTAAATAGTGCTGTGTGTGTGTATATTAATGAGAAAATCCTAACTGCTCCACCTCCGGATAATCAAGATCCCAGGCGACGGTCAAAACAATCCAAGAAGACGGATTATGTGGCAGAAAGTTTTGATCAAATATTTTTCATATCATGAGATCCAACTTTAATAATGGTTTCTAGCAATACGTTGGGAAATAATTCCTCAGATAAAGGTCTTCTCTATTTATTTTTCTTGCAAGGAAAAAAGTTGTGCCGATCCTTTTTAATCGATTCAAAGACAGATACACACAAGAGCTAGAATAATGAGATATTATTAAGTGGCAGAAACGAATTTTATAGTATCCTTTTCATACTTTTTAATTACGGCTAGTCAGATTATTTCTGATAAAAATTTTACTTCAGTTTTAATTTTTTTCAATAATATATTTAAATAATGATAGTAGTAATTAGCTTCAATTTTCTAGTACATGAGTACCAGAATAAAAATGTCAACATCTGTTAATTTAGCCATATGATTTCAATCGTATATAATATAAATCTATGCACAGAATTGCATTTTCCATTTATTGCACTTACGATTTTTACACAGCCTATGATCTTATGGATTCGTTATTTTGGTGAGTATTATTAAAGTCAACCTGTATTTAATACAAAATGTTCTCACTTAATCAATAAATTAATATAAGTTTTTTAATGACCTTATTCAAGCTGAAATTTTATTGATTGAAAGCCTTGATTCTTTGTCCCATATGTAATTTCTTATGTTGACATGTTAATATCAATGGCATTAAATTTCGGTATTGTTAAAGATGCGTATATAAAAAGTTGTACCCTATCTGTAATAAATAATTCCCAAGGATTGTCACATAAATTCATCATATTCAATTATGTGGTAGGATTTAGTGAATAGCCGAACAGCAGGAATGTGTAACAACAAAAAGTGGAAACCAACGGGTTAGTGGCGAGTATCATGTGTCCCCTAGAGTTCCCGGGGTGAAATCAGTTTATTTTTAATGCAGCCCACATACTAACTGACCTTATGGTTCTCCTTCCCGCTCACCTGTACTCCGTTCATTGTTGCTTTAAACTCACTATAGATCTTATTTTATTCGTCACACCTACGATGACCGCTCCATAACCTATTCATAAAACCCACTCGTCGACCTTACTTCCCAACTTTTACCAGATACACGATTTATAATAACATAGTTCATTAATTCTTATTTACAGTTTAAGGTTTGCTGCATGGTAAATAAATACTCACACAATATGAGTATAAATATATTAATCATTTGACATGTACTTTCGTTTACAATTCGGCGTGTGCTATTTAATGCTAAGAAATTAAGAATGAATGAGTGGTTTCTGTCGACTGTCGCGTGCGTAGTAACTAGAAGAATGTAATAGATAAACAGGAATGTTAAAGGACGACGTTTATGCAGAAAGTTGAAGATGAATATTTCCGATCGGTTATGAGAGGTAAAGAACAAGGCATGAATGACATCATGTTTCTGAGTGGTCTGACAAGTTTCTAACCAGCGACATCACAAAATAAGTACCCATTGTAGGAGTCGATTATTAAATCATTAATTCACATATTCGGAAAACTTAATTGCGACTTAAGATACTGAATATCTTCTAAGAACAGAATTATTGTTGAATATTAATGTTGGATTAATTGAGTCAAAAAAACTAGCTCCGCTATATATGGTAAACTGGTGGTTTAGAGATAAAAAATCCGTAACGGTGTTTAACGATTTGAATTCCGCTCACCTTGTCCACTGATTTTAGCAGAAAATTTACAACGCTAAATTGTGAGGAAAGTCTATAAAAGTTAAAAAAAAAATTAATATATTCGACCAGGCAGCGCTGCCGCATACTAATGCAATCAGACATGAATGAGCACTAGAGAGTTGACTAGTTGAGCAACTGTGAGTAAAATTGTGCAAGAACAGTCCATATAAGGTAGCAGATGAATGAACCAGAGTGACAAGACGCGGAGATATGTGAATGGCTTACGTAACAGCACGCGCTTGCTTGATTTCACCATTCTTTCCTAGCAGATTTAACTATGAACAAGGAAGGTAAAAGAAAAATCCTTTTCAAAACAATTTACATATGCTTGATTATCATCCTTGGAGATATCTCTAACGTGAATCGTTTTATCAAATGTCATATTATGTTACTCGTTACATAGTGAAATTTCTATTGGTTAATAATCTTCCTTGAAAATAAATGAAATTTATCAATGTACGAAGATAGCACCGATAATTTCAGCAAGTTATATTTTAAAATTGAAAAAGCTGCACTATCCGAGAAGACCTCATACCTTTAGTTACTAAAGAAAATGTAGTAGCAATTCAGTTGATTTTTTAAAAGAATTATTAGAAGCCATTCCGATATTCGAAGTGCTGCAACACATAAGATCTTACATAGAAGGAAAATCAGTTGCCGTTGAAATCTAACTAATAAATGCAAAAAAGCATGTTAAGTGATGCTAAATAATTCCAAGGAAGCACCCAGAGATTAGATTTAAATCAATTCACATTATTATTTTATTACTAATGATGAAACTGACTATAGAAGAAGATCGTGCAGTACCGACCAGCTTAAAGTATTTTCCATAAGAGAAGAGCTCTGCGTCATAAATAAAATGCATTTGGCATTGCATAATCAGGCATAAAAAGCATAACTCCATCTTACTTGCTTACTCCCTGTTGACAAAGAAATAATACTAAAATATTTGTCGGTTTTAACTTCGACGATTGACGACGTAGAGCTCAAGTTCTGTGAATTTCATTTTAACAAACAGACAGATTTGAGCTCTGATTTCATTTTGCCCATGCTTAGCATGCAGTTTAAATTTAGGATTTTCTAAAATTTAATTCAAATTCCGGGCTACATTTGAAAAATACTTTTTGTAAAATGCAGAAATTTCGTCCATCAAAGACTACCCAGATTTTACGTTTTGAAATTTTTTTAATTTAATTTAATTCAGTGTAGTTATGTATAAAAGAAGAACGCATAGTATATGACGGTGGTATATGACATGACTTGATAACCTTTGACATACTGCACGTAATCCTAATCAAAAGTTACTGTGTGATCTGTTCTAAGGTCTCGATCTAATAAGATAACCATGCTTCCATTCCTTCTTTGCTTCTCAATCAATTCACTTCAAAAATGGTGAATTCTCTTGTCCATATTGGACCACATTTGGATACTTACTGTACTGGACTGTGGCATCTCAGGTTATTTAATAACTTTATTATAAAATAAAAACTGTTTGGATCGCCTGGTGATCCACAGGTTTGCATGTTTGCCTTCGGACTCGAAGGATGTGGTTCATTCCCAACCCGGCGCGGTGGTCGATTTTTCAATTGCGGATGAAAAGCGATTCCTCTCGCATAGGAAGTCAATGTTTGTCAATGTTTGACAAATTCTAGTATGGTTAGGCATATGACCTTAGAAGTTGAAACTTTAAGATAAGAAGGGAATTCCGCAACCCGATCTTTGCCCGTTAAAGGAAAAAAAAAACTGTTTCTGTTGGTAAATCAGTTTATCCTAAAAAAAGTCTTGTAGCCCTCTTCCCACTGTAGAAAACTGAAACTTTTTGAAGTATCTATGTGTGATATTTGTTTTGTACCAAGCGATAAGTTGTTTTGCGGCAAGATCTAAATATTTTGTCGAATGACTTGTCGAATAGATGCACAGGTGATGTAATAATGTGAAAATTCCAGTCGAGTTTTGAATTTTGAATCTAGCAGCTTGAGTACCAACTCTCTCCTTCCCCATTGGAATATCCAAAGAGTAATAAGTTAAGCTATATTTAAATTTCAGGAAATAATTAGGAGCTTTCCCTTAAGTTTTTGAAAAATCTCAATTATGGCGTACCAGAAGTCAAAGTGTATTGCACCTTAAGCCAAGCCGCTACTACTGCAATGTAATTCCGACTTAATTATTCAAGAAGAAATTTGCATAAATGCATCATTCAGTCTTTCCACGTAGCTATTATGAATTTTAGACTTCCTTGTTTATCTTCGAAATGTTTAAATGAAAATAACCCTAAGGCTGCGCTCACACTTATGAAGCAAAACGTTTTCAAACAAAAAACACGCCAAAACAGTAACTGTTTTAGCGTGCTTTAAACTTTACAGTAACTGTTTTAGCGTGTTTTAAACTGTTTTTTGTTTTGAAGCATGGAAAAGAAACGCTTTTTAACAAAATTAGTGAAAAATGTTTTGTTTGAAAACGTTTTTGCTTCATCAGTGTGAGCGCAGCCTAAGAATCATTTTTACACCTATTCAAAGCAACAAGTACACTATCAGTAAATTACTGGACGATCAGTGAAGAGGGTTTAAAGTATGTGCAACTCCCATTTTTCCGAAATAAAAGGTACATCGAGTTGAGCAAGTATGTGGCTTCTAAATTGAAGTACCCAAAAGACAGGTATGGTTACACGAAGGGTATCGGGGGAAAACAAAGTAGTCCATTTTTGTTGGAAATTGAAACTTTGGTGCCTTCTGGTGAAGCTTAAAGAGAGTTTTAGAACAGCAGGATTATTGAAGGGAGAAAATGAGGTTGGTCGTAGGAAAAATAATATTTTCAAAATGTAGTATCAGAAGAAATCAAGGTAAGATTTCGATCATAGAAGTAACCTTCCTGACGAGGTTGTAATGATGGCTTAGGTATTTTGTATTTTTATGTTGTGCAAGTTTAAGAGTTTATGCGGTAATATTGGCTGGGTGGTCTTCAAATTGTTGAAGAATTTATAGCAATAATAATAATAATAATAATTCCGAAAATCTTATGCAACGGACTTACCCCGTTTTCCCCCGACACCTCTCATATGTAAATAGTAAAATTTATTTATTTATTTAGAATGGAACCCGAGAAGTGACTAGATTTACGACTTCTTTCTCTATCAACTATCACTCGTATTCTCACAGACTCTATTTACGATCTTCGAACAATCATTCACTTACAACATTACGAAGATTTATAACAATCTTCCCGCACAACTCGTTTTAAAATTTATTTCTATAAACTTCTATTTGCTAAGCAACAAGATTAGAGCTGTCCCTCTCAAATTTAGTTTATTTTGAGTATTGTCAACTAAACTCTATTTCTGTCACAATAATCTTCCATTTACTTACCCTCAAATTCTACTTCTCCGTGATCACACTATTATAATTTTTTAGTTCTAGTTTAATCAACTGAAGCTAGTTTTAGGCATCCATGTCATTGTAATCTACATTTATTTAAGGTTTGGGTGGAAGACCACATGTGTGAACCTCACCTTAAGTTCTCCCCGTTTATATTATTAACATTATTGGGTTGGCTTGTGTTATCTGGGAAATAAAGACGTTTATTATTATTATTAATATTATTAAATGCATAAATTCAGGCAATGTTATTGTTACGCACCCCTTCGAAGATCTGTAGAGATCATATCCTTCACAGAAAGGGACGCTAGACGCTAGCCTAGCTCAAGGTACCAATATAGTTTGTTTTATATGAATAAATAGTACTTCCTAATTTAATCTTTTATTTATAAAGCTACCGGTTTCGGTTCTTGAAGTGAACCTTCATCAGGCTGCTATTGTCAAATTAAAAATATCATAATTAAATAGCACATTAGAATAGCAAGAAAAGAACTATAATAATTGTAAAATAAAATGTCGAGCACGTGAACATCAACGAATGAACATCATTCTTTCGTTGATGTTCACGTGCTCGACATTTTATTTTACAATTATTATAGTTCTTTTCTTGCTATTCTAATGTGCTATTTAATTATGATATTTTTAATTTGACAATAGCAGCCTGATGAAGGTTCACTTCAAGAACCGAAACCGGTAGCTTTATAAATAAAAGATTAAATTAGGAAGTACTATTTATTCATATATAATAATTACTTAATTAACGGGACCATCTTATGGATCAAATAGTTTGTTTTCTTTGGGTCCTTTTACCCTCTCTCTAGGTTTGTGGTGGGGGAATTTTAGAATGGGAAAAAAAACTGCTTCTTCCTGAGCTTTATTTAGCCTAGTTCATCATGAAGGTGTACCAGTAGCATTTTCCACTAGCATCTGAGCCGCGCTCATGGCAATGGAAATGAACTGTTAAAAATTTAGGTTTATTGTGTTATTGGTTACACAAATTCGTTGCTTTGCTCAGGTTTGTTAGATTGTTGTCCATTTTGTTGGTGAATACTTTTTCGGGTTTAGGATTACCTAATTGAATGTACTTCTTGCGGACAAGGAAGAAGATAATTTATGTACATATTATGATATTAGGCTGTTTCTTCTTTCTTATTGACGAATCTGCATTTTGACCCTTCTCTATAGATGCCTGAACTGCATTTGTTGATGTCATCCAGTACGCATATCACAAGCTTTCAAATGAATAGATCAGACTTTCAATGTCGAGGCACCTGATAAGGAAGTGACTTTAGGTTATTTCTCGTATAAAAGAATTTACTTCCATATTTCTTTTTACCATAACCCTCTTCAAATTCCACCAGTTTCCCATCATGTTTGTAACTGTAAAAATTTCTCTCATTCAATTTTGTAAGGCACACATTTTCCGACTTGGCAATCATTTGATTCCATATGATAGCAACCAATGGCAACAGCAGGACATCCTTGTTAGTTTACACGGGCGTCACAGACTAGGCAATCTTCAAATTTGCTGGAACGAATATCTACAATTTAGTACAGGAGCCAAAGGTTCTGTGAAGAAAACCCCAAGTTAACTATGTTTGCAGTATATGATGACTTTATAAACAGATTGAGATTCGATTAGGCGTACGGAGTTGGCTCATTTTCTTAATAACCTACCACATAGTGTACATACCACGTTCATCTTAGCAGAAGGTTCCTGAACTGTGAGCCGAAAAAAAAAATTAAAAACATAAACATACATAATCGAAGAGAAATGGAAATGAGCACGCCCTCTTTTCTCCTACTGCGTGTCTTTTAATAACATACGGAAGTTCCGCCTTTGTTGCATTCATTTACATTCCCTATATTTCCGGAGAATTTGAACAAGCCGTATGTCCACAGTTGCATGAGTATTGAACATATGGCGTTATTCTGTTCAACAAAAATCCTGTTCATGTAGATTTCATTGTCATTTCATTTGAATTAAAAATTTATAAGAGACAGCGTAGGTAGAATTAAAAAAAAAGTAAATTAACAGTGTGTTAATGAAATGGAAATTTACTTGTGCGTGATAATTATTCGCATAAGAATGTGAAAACCAGAATGGGTTCTAATAGGTGAGAGTACAAGTGATTCCTCAGTGCATATTGCCAACGTGTGTTACTTGCATTTTGTGCTGCGATTAAAAACGGCAGCTGTATAGCACGCTTTCAACACATGTAAAGATGAAATCTGTGTTAGCATATTGACACTCCTTTGGTCCATTCTTCAGCGCCTACGCCGCGTCGACCCTTGACAGCACCACGCCTGGCGACCATGGCCGATCATACGTTATATTCCGGCACGAGTTAAGTTACTTTATCATTCATTCATGAACATGTGTTCATTCATCAGTTCTTGCGGTCCCCTCCTCTTTTTCTTGCGCAAGTAACATTTACATACAGATATATTTTAGGTCAGTCGCTAGTTTCTTCCGTTGCACCGCACCTTAATCTTCCTATTATAGTAAACTTTAATCAGCGGTTTGCGTTTTTATTAATGAACCGATCACACCTGAACGTTGAATCATCATGTGTGGGCGAAATAGTTAAGACGTTGATATTATACAGATGAAGATGAACTAGACCACTTGCAAGACATAATTACCATTCAAAATAAATTACATATCCATCATTTAAGGAGACGTCGGAGTTTATGGGAATTCGTAGCTTTGGGGGTTAACTTCATTATAATATATGTAAGCGTTCTAAGATTTTCAATTAGAAATAAAAAAAAAACTAAAAGCGTTGAGTGTTACTCAAGGAAGAATCTCTTTTGAGCTGTAGTTGTTAATTTAGAAGGCAAGTGAGATTGCGGTATGTCATTCATAACAAGAATACTTTGATAAGGGTTTCTTGAACTTCGTGTCATGACGATTATCTTGTAATACCGAGCACCGGTAGTAAACTGTCGACTTGATTTATGGAATGAAAGAGTAAGGAATTCGCTGCTTCGTTGTATGCATTTGCAGGTGTGATTAGGAAACGGCTAACAAGAGTTCACAGAAATGAGTCACAAATAGGGTTTCTGAACCGGGAACTGTCGCATAATGAAGTGAGAGGTAGGGAAAAACGATCAAATGGTACATTATAAAATAAGTTTCAGTTAAACGAAACGACACATAAAATTTAAGGAACTATGATATAAAAATTATAGTATAATATCTGAAAGGAGATGAAGAATATTCCGGTGCTACGGCAACCAAGTATATAAGGGCGGTTGTAGGTGTCTCTATGTCTTAAATTTAATTTCACAGATATTGCAAATACGTGTTAATAAAAAATATAATATTAAACATTGTTATAAAAGAAATAATTCATATTATTTTAGAAAAAGCCGAATTGTATAAGTCGTCCCGAAGTAGTATGTATGTAGGAAAGTTTGTGAGCTTGAGAAAATTAGTCCTGTTCTGATTGTTTATTAACAATTCGCACTAGTATTTATGAACAATAGTTGATAAAGTCAATTTGATGTCGCCATGGATAATTACACTTATGAATAAATCTATAGTTGGCATCTAAATTCTTCAAGAATTGATATGTGATATGGCCCTTATACCTCACTGAAAAATTGTCGCTTACGTCCAAAATAATCGGCCTCAAGATGGAAATTATTTCTGATGGCATTTTCTCATTCAAAAAGTTGCGTCACATGACCGCATTTTGATTGAAAAATTTTGAATGACATCTCAATTTTAGCCTTTTAAATTGTTCACGGATGGATTCCATTAAAAACAACATCGTTTTATACAGTACCTGTAAATTTGACTAGAAAAACGTTTCAGTTTCAAAAATTTTACAGAGAATGCTAAAAAGACTTGTAATTACAAAAACGAATACATCGGAAGGCCCTGAGGGAGGGACCCGTTTGAAACGGCTAGGCAGACTCTTATGTCCGTATTCACAGAACTTCCTTGAGGCTTCCTTCAATGAGGGACCTCTTAGAATGGGTATTGTTATAATGCAACTGCCTCACTACAATCCCATTGGTACCTCATCGAAGGAAGCCTCAAGGAAGCACTATGAATACGGATATTAGGGCCAAATTCACTCATACTCAACTCACACTCAAACTTGACGTTTGACGTTATTTGAAATTGAGAAATGGTTCTATATTTACTCGTAGAATTAAGTTTGTGGTCAGTATAGGTATTTTCGTCATCTGTGATTTATGATAGAAAGTTAAAGAATCATTGAAATGAAAACTTAAAGCTTTTCTGAATTAACATCAAACTGTCAATTTGAGTATGAGTGATGTTTCTAAATTTGGCCCTTAATACATACAACTGACCACATTGAAGTTCCTCACCCTTAAATCTATATAATTAAGATCTAGTATTGGCTAGCGAAAAATCTGGACACCCTAGTATTAATTAGCTTATTGATTTTAAGCAATACTTGATGGCTTACAAATAAGAGACTTCTTCTGTATCCTTTACCTCACCTGGCACTGTCGAATGAAGTCGGCACTTTAGGTTTTTTTTTTGTATGAAAATAATTGATTTTAGTCACCTTGGCCAATACAAAAGTATCCATTACTCTTCATTGCCTTCTTCCCTAACCCCATCTATTGTTGTAAGGCTATAGTCAGCTATAATAAAATTAATTTAACTTGAAGGCTTCAGCGGCCGTCGCGTCGTCTTCCACTTCTACTGGCAGTAGAAGTCAACGTGACGCGGTTCCAACCGGAAGCCAATTCAAATATAATAAAATTATTGCTACTTTTAGTTAAAGCTACTTCGTTTAAGTTTGTGGCAGTTGGTCCACGTTAATATAACATACAAGTTGCATTTAACAAATTTTATTATCAACATATTTATATCTTTCACTCCTGAGACATTATTAGATTGAATCGATTAACTCTAAATGATATACGAGTAGACTCTGGTTCTATTATCCGAAAGAGATATAGAGATGGTCATATCTTAAAAAGTGCGCTATTTTATTATTTATTTATGTAATAGCTCTACAAACCACGAAGGTCATAATATTTATGTTTTATAACGTCGCCTGAGCGATTCCTCCCATTTAAATCTTTCCGTAATACGGTCTGGACTATCCCCCGTTATTTCGTCATTTTTCTTCCATTCAATTTCTTCACGTGTCCCAGCCATCTGACTCTGCGCTTTCACAAAAGTTATTACATTTGGGCTTTTGCACAGTTCTTCCAGCTCATCGTTTGTTATTCTCCTCCATCCTTCCTCAGTTCTTTTTCCTTCCCACCATTTCAATTTTTCTTCCTTCACAAGCATAGGTTGTTGTAGGTCTTATAACCGTTATATAGATTCCTTGATTTGTCTTCCTGGTCACATAGTTGGACTTCATCTGTACTTTCAAGTTTCCATATTTTCGGTTGTCTATTCTTATCCTCGCTTGTATTTCCTGCTCTTCATGCCCTTTTTCTCAATTGTGGCTTCTAGACAGCTGAATTTTTGAACTCTCTCGAAAATATACTTTCTTTCTTCATTGGCTTCCAGGGTCATGTTACCTTCTTCTACTGACAGTTTCCGCGTTTGCCCCATCACCACAATATTTTGACTTATTTTGATTTATCTCCAAGCTGAATTTCTTTCCTTCTTTTTCTATTGATCTTTTTTTGTTACTTTAAATAAATAAAAAGAAAATATAAGTACCATACCGGTGAGAAATAGTAGCATGTGGCATTTTACAGGAAAGAAGGTGCAAAGTTCATCCAAAACACATCCTTCTATTCAAGAAATTAACTAATTGCTTTAATTGTTCTTTTAGCAAATCGAATATGATGAAGGAGAGTCTTCTCTGCTGCACACTCCTGAGCGTGGTAAGTTTAATACATAATTATATAAAGTGATTTGTTTACATTTGATCTATTTTTCAGTTTGGTTTAATTTCCGCTGGTTATATACCTGACAACTCTCTATCGAATAGAGATGACAAAGATGCCCTAAGAGGGGAAGATTGTCCTTACAATATTTGTAATACAACCAAAGGACATCCTACCACTGAAATATTGAAACTACTGGAGCGCAATAAAGTGTCCTTCTTTGAACTTGGTTTCATTACGAATGTGGCACGAAAATAGAGAATCTCGCGTAGCCTTCCCAACAACGAATCTGAAGTCGTAGGTTGCGAGACTGTGAAATCGACGTATTTTTCGCACTTCGGACGAAACGTGAAAACGAATCTGGAAAACTATCGTGAATGTTGAGCAATTTAAGCAAGAAGTTGTTATGGAAACTTGTCAGTAAGTTTATTTAAAATTCCGTAATATTTTGACTTTAATCATAATCATAATAATTTTATTACGTGATTTTTCAGTAACTTTCTTAGAAAAATTCAAACAAACAAGAAAAACTTTTATTTTTATTTTTTAATTAATCTAGCTGTTCACAATTATTTTTTCTTTAGTAATTAAAAAAATTTCGGCGTAAATATCAGTTTTCATTAAAAATTCAGATACACTACCGCACATTCAAAATATTTTTTACAGTTGTTACGTTGTTGCTGCGATGTAAAAGCAATTTGATTTTTATGTTTTCATTTAAGAAATTGCAATTATATTGTATTATATATTATTATATTCTACACATCAAAAAAATTGATTAACTGACATCAGATTTCAAAGCTTCAATTTTACCTTATCTGTAAAATTCAAACTAGAGATAACGCTTATCTTATTTCGATGAAGCAAAACGCAACGGAGAAAACATCACACAAATTCCACAAGCCGCAGCGGAAAATTAACAAAAATACTATATTCTTTAAAAAGTTTGAGACATTGTAAAAAATTTGATCTTTGCGTAATTGTGTCATATTTTGTATAAATGAGCTATATAAATTGGGACACATATAATTTAGAAATTTATTTGTTTCAGAAGTGATGGAAAACCTTGCTCTAGTTCATCTGCTAATGGAAAATGTCAGCAACGATTTGAAAATAAGAGCTTTATGACCATGGGCGAAAAAGGTACAATTCAAATGGATACTTTTCCAATACCATCTGGTTGTATTTGCAATAAAATATAAAAATACCTCTTTTATAAGGAAACATTTAGTTTTAATAAATGTTATTAATTATCACGAATCAATTTTTTCTGAGTATTATTAACATTATCCTCCTTTATCTAAATATGTATAAGAAATAAGGAAGTTAATGAGAAAATTAGAAAGTTCAAAACATAACCTTAAGAAAGTGATACTATTCTTTTAAATAAGTCGTTAACAAGCAAACGATCACTTTTTTGGAGCTTTGTAAATAATTTTGAAGAGAGTTAAACCAACAATAAGTCAAATTTCCTTCTAAATTATTGCTGCACACCTAATTTGTATCTCTTATACAATATTTTAAGTCCCAATTAAATGGCCAAAAACATTTTTCACAAAAATGTCTCGTCTTATACAAGGTGTTTCACTTAAGACAGTTTCTTTCATACCTTTCCAGTTACTCATTTTATAAAAAAAAGTTTCATTATATCATGTAGAGCACATTTTTAAATTAGTTTTACGTACACAGAGTGTTCCGTTTAGTCTGGGCGTTAGTCACTTCGTTATTTTAAATTGAACGCCCTATAATTCGGATTCCAGACCGAATTTTAACGTGACTCTATGTACTACACATAGGTCCTAAAGTAAAACGTTTTCGCGTTATTCAACTTAAAAAAAAAATGCCTCTTGCAGTACTTCAAACAAACGCAAATACCTACCGAACAAATGACGGTAGGGAGTTTAATTTTTTTTGCAAAAGTTTCATCTTGAAAAGCTTCTTCACTTACATTGTCAAGAAAGCTTCCAATTACCAAGTTACCAATAACTTTGATCCTCAAAAGAGTTACAAGTAGTCATTGCGTATAGTTTAATGCTCAGAGCATTAAATTATTTGGGTGATAATGGAGCAGATTTACTTGTATTCACAATTGAAATAAAATTGGAGTTATTTTTGATAGTATTTTATTGAGGGGGAAAATATGGCCATTTTTAAATAGTGATAAACAATTTCCTCATTCTTGGTGTCTGTGTTTGATTACCCTACGCACAAGCATTAATAACATATAAAATAAAACTCGCAGTCTGAGCATAATTTATATCTTCACCGCAAGATTAATAGATCTATAAGTATCAAGAGAAAGAATACTTTTTTGTAGTGCTCGCAGCGTTCTTCGAAGATTCTGCACTCGGCAAGGGTACAACAGTCGAAGCAAATTATTTTTCTGCCTTTATCGACCCGATCAAACCCACGAGCTTAAGTAATAGATATGAAGACATAAGTAAAAACTCATTAGCATCTAGGTGTTCATTAGTCATTGTGATGGGTGCAATGCAGAGTTCATTTGTTAGTGAGGTCCGCTTCGGACGGATGGGATCGCCTCCTCTATCGCTCGCCGCTGGCTTCGTTTCGATGAATTACTTAAACTAAACAATGCATTTGTATTCATTTGTTTCATTAATCGATTATAGAATAATGAGCAGTTTTAGCCCACACTGCGTTAGACTATTTATAACCGCTAGAAACCCTACAGAAACACTCAGGTATTCTTCGTTATTTTACATAACTGTCCAGGTAATAAATTTCCTGGTAATGAACACATGTATTTAGGTGTGAATATACAATGCGAATTGTTATGCCTTTTCACCGTAGATTTTTCAAGTTGTTATGTTTTATTGTTACAGACACTTTCACAACAGAAATTTATACTAATTGTTGCTTGCAAAGGTTAAGCTATTGTAACTGTTTATACTGGCAAATAATAATGATACTAGCATTTAGTTATGCAAATAACTTTTACGAAGGAAAACACATCCAATCTTCAAAATTTTTATACGCATTGTACCTAGGATGTCGAATCTTTTCTTTAGTTAATTATACAGGGTTAGTTAAAAGTATAGAAACGGCCATTTATTGCCGTTAATATCCATTTTAAGAAATATGTGCTTTATGAAAGTTTTTTAGGAAATTTTTATCTACAATTGAGAATACTTGAATTTTTTTCTTCTTCAATTGTTTTTGAGTTAGCCCTATCTGCGTAATTTTTTTAAATGGAAACATTCTAATTTTAATATACCGTTCGGTAGAGTATTTTTTTCTCTTTACAATAGTATTCTTATTTTTTTTAGAATTGAGGGATTTCTGAAAAAAAAAAACATTTTTCACTTTTTTGTGAAATTGAAAACACTGGTTCAAATATTTATTTTAGGGCCAATTTCATAATGGAATTTAAAGGAGGCTATAAACTAAGGTCACTTTTAGATGTCAAAACAAATATGAAAACACATTTGTTTACACATCAGATTGTGACTTTATTTTAAAGGTTCCTTTAAATTCTATTATGAAACTGACCCTTAGTTAGGTAGATCTAAGACAAAAGTGAAGTTATGGGTCACAAACAAAACAACAACAAAAACAAAAAAAAAACAAACAAAAAACAAAAAAAAACTAATAACTAAGTAAATTAAATTAAGTGTTCAAATTGTCCTCCATTTGTAATTTGACAATGACTCAATCGATTTACAAAACCCCGAAGAGAATTCTCTAAAAATTCACGGGGAATTTTTTGTATCGTCCTGGTAATTCGAATTTTTAAATCTTCGATGTCATCGGGCTTATCTTTATAAACTTTGTTATTTACATATCCCCAGAGGAAAAAATCTAAAGGGCTTAAATCAGGGGAACGGGCTGGACACTCAATTTCACCTCGTCTCCCAATCCATCTATTTGGAAAAACGTTATCAAGGTACTGACGAATATTTAAACCATAATGTGGTGGGGCGCCATCTTGCTGAAACCAGATATTGTTATTGGGAAGGTTTTCGTTGTTTTCATGAGGATAGAGCGTAGCACAAGCAGGTATAATTTGATTTTGCAATAACTGCAAATACAGAGCCGAATTTAAATTGCCATCGATGAAAAAGGGACCTATAATATGACCACCTAGAATGCCAACCCAAACATTAACTTTTTGGGGATACTGCGTATGGTGCTCCAAAAACCAAAATGGATTGACAGGTGACCAATATCTGCAGTTATGTCTGTTTACTTCACCGGTAAGGCAAAAAGTAGCTTCGTCAGAGAAAAGAATGTTATTAACAAAATTTTCGTTATTATTGCAAATATTTAACATTTCTTCACAAAATTGAAGTCTCCTATCAAAATCATCTTCCGTCAATTCCTGTACAAGTTGTACCTTATAAGGTTTATACTTTTCACTTTTTAACATTTTAACGACTGATGACTGTGAAATATTGAGATTTACCGCTAATTGGTTGATTGATAAATGGGGATCTTCAGATACAGCCAATAAAATATCCAGCTTTTTATCATCACTGGTCGATGTTCTCAGTCTACCACTCTTTGGCAAATTTTTAACGTTGCCGGTTTGTTCGAAACGTTTCAAAGTTTTACTAACAACGGATTTAGAAATTGGATTTCTATCAGGGTGCGCATCATTAAATAAATAACAAACGTCTTGTAAACTTCTACGTCTATCTCCATAACCCAGCATCATAAGTATTTCAATTCTTTCATGTTCATTTAAATTCGCCATTGTTAATATTAACAGCAGTAAATTACACGCAATTGAATTCGACGTAAACAATAACCACTGATAAAGTTACTCGCTCGAGTTTGTTTATCGCTTACTTAGATGTACCTGACCTGGCGCTAATAAGCGCGCACGACGGGAAATGAATACTTGAAATATTGTTTTTTTTTACAGAAACCACTCAATTCTAAAAAAAAATAAGAATACTATTGTAAAGAGAAAAAAATACTCTACCGAACGGTAGATTAAAATTAGAATGTTTCCATTTAAAAAAATTACGCAGATAGGCGTAACTCAAAAACAATTGAAGAAAAAAAAAATTCAAGTATTCTCAATTGTAGATAAAAATTTCCTAAAAAACTTTCATAAAGTACATATTTCTTAAAATGAATATTAACGGCAATAAATGGCCGTTTCCATACTTTTAACTAACCCTGTAGAATTCATTCTGAATATTCTTGTAACTATGAATTTATAGTGATCAGTGTCTACGCAAATCATCTAAAAAGCTTACTGTTTATTACAGTAATAAAATACGCTTTAGATATAAAATATCTCACGAGACAGAAGACAATGATAATGGATGCATCTGGGAGTGTCCGAGTAGGGACATGGCAACTTGACCCACCAATAAATTGTAGCTCTAGGTTCTATTCTTCTTTCTCCTTGCAAATCACGATAGGATCTATAATTGCCTGCCTTATAAATTACCAACGAATTTATTACCGTCAAGGTTAATTCAAATTAAGATTCCCGACGTGCTCTCTTTTAAGGCCGGCTTCAAGCGCGTAAACATGCTCGAAGTTATTCTACGATTACCACAAATCCAATCGTCTGCTTTTCTATGTATAATCATGGAGAGTCAAAGTAATAAAATGGTACCAATTCGTCGAGTCTTTCTTGCTTTAGAGTTTGAGAAAAAGAATGATTGGTTTTATGGTCCTTCGAACACTAATAAAAAGACCTGTAGAAAATTGTTTCTGTTTCAATGTGAACGCAGCCTTACACTATTTTGATTTTGCTCCAACAAGTATGACTTACGAAAACTGATTTTTTGGCGTTTCTAAATTAATGATAGAATTTCATATAAAATTTATATCTTTCTCAAACCATATTAACTTTGAGTGGATAATTCCTTTGTTGAAATGTTTTATCATATCTAGAACAAAGAAATGTTATGCCAACTTTTGCAGGAATGACAATTTCCATTATCAAGAATTTGTTTGTCATTCTTTTATCTCATGTTTAATAAATTAAAAACAGCATGGTGCTGTTTAGAAGTAATGATAGAACAGTAATTACTTCCCGATTGTGTATAATTTTTTGTTTTGTTAATTTTCTCTATTTCTCCCCTAGCCAGTTTTGATCTTGCCACGGGTTTTCGCAATGTGCTACGGAAACACGCAACGTTTAACGTCAGCAGTATTTGCTATAAATAAATACGTCACACGAAGTGATGAGACTATTGCACACGACCATGCCGCAATTACAGCGTTTTATCAATTCACGTGTGCACTCTCGAAAGCCTACGAAACTCTGACGTTGGACGAAAAATATTGACGACTGCCTTTAAAAAAAAGTTGTCAGTGAAAATGCTATTGCACGTTTTTGCGTAGTTCGCCCATGATTTGTATGAAAGATAACGTATGCGAGTATGAATTTTAATTATTTAAGAATGTAGAAAGTAAATACAGGGTGTTCAGAAAATAAGTTCGAATATGTCATCCAGTTGTAGGTCGCATAATTACAAACACAAAAATCTTAGTAAACATAGATCCGGAAGTCGACCGTTTCCGAGATACAATCAATTCTGTGAAAAATAAATTTTGCTTGTCTATTCTTCGGTAAACTAATGGTGATTAGACCATCTACATATCCTCCTTCTATTTCACATACTCATCTCCATAAAAATGAAATCAATTGTGTTTGAAAACAATTTCATAGCATACGTTATATTACTACCAAATTCAACGCCCACTGAGTTTCATTTCAAGAACTCAAAAATCTCGGAAACGGTTGATTTGCGGACTTTTTTTGCGGACCATCGTCGCTTGAACGATGATCAATATAAAGAAGGAAACATAATATTGGAGTAAACATGATAAAGACAAAGACTGCAACTCCCATCTCTGGGGCCTCCAACTCCACTCTCTTGCGAGTCATTAACACACTTAGTACAACATGTTTCTTCCTTTGTTCTGGTCATTATCAAACTGCTATGTTACGGAAATCGGTTGAGAGGATACAGGCTGTTTCAGTGAAGATGCACCAAACTCGGTATGTCGGTAGATATCGTCAAAAGAAATAAAAGTTTCCTATAATATATATTTTTTAATGAATAAGTTTTGAGATAATCGAAGGGAAAGGAGAATCGTATATTTTTAAAACGTACAATAGATGTACGTTCGGTTTTTTACTTTATTATCCCATAAACTGTCGCACCTCAGATGATATGATGAAAAGGAAATGATCTTGATGGAATATTTTCTGTTAGTTTGGGAACTACTAAACATGGCAATGTTAAATAAAAATCAGTAATTTGTGATTTAATGGAAACATTAGTTCGTGTTTTACATTCAGAAGAAGCACCATTGAAACCAAAAATGTCAATATTTGCATCTTGAGTTTTAAGTTGTAATTTCTTACAAAATTCTTCTGTGATAAAATTTGTTTGTAAACCTGAATCTAATAAACACCGTGCTGTTACATATTTATTTGAAGAGCTTTTTACTTGAACTGATGTGGTGGCAAGGAAAACTTGATTATATTTGCCATAAATCACTTATATCTATAGATGCTTAACGCACATAGTAGGCGGCTGGATTTGTTACTCTGGTGGTTGGAAGCGAAAGTATGGACTTAGCGCGCGAAATTTAAATTTCAGCTTTCTTTGTATATAGATTTAATTGTTCAAACGTTCATAAAAATAATCATTCGTTAACAGAAAAGTAAGTCATTTTGTCAAATAACTTGATGGTTTCTTAAAAATTATTGCCTTTGATGAATTTTTGTGTCACGTTTTGACATTACTAAAAGCCGCAATAGACGATCATAAATTAGGTGTATGTAATTTATATGTATTTTTTGACAAAACGTAAATTTGAACGTTTTTCCTTGTTGTATAAGAAAGAATTTCATTAAATTTTACACGTAAAAACTCTTCATGTGCTTTCTTATCATAAAAATATACATTTCGATCAACTTACGTTTTGTCAAAAAATTACATGTAATTACATCTATTTTATGATTGTCCATTGCGACCTTTATGAGTTATTAAAAGCAGAAGACTAATCAAATAACTAAAACGTAATAACACGGAAACAAAAAAAATACCGAGAACACATTTACCTTTATATTTAGCTAAATAATTGCGTTTTTTTTTTGGGTGTAATAACTTTGACCCAAGGCTTTGACACATCATTCACAAATTTTATTTGAAATTTTCCATGGAAACGGAATAAAACAAGATCGTTTACCGTACTACCAACTTTATATCAAATGTGAATTGTGGCTAAAACTATCACACTGACATCTCGTGTTTGGAAGCGTAGTAATTTCTTGGTTCGTGAGTCTATCATTTAACTTAAACGTCTATAGTAACTTAGTGGTTTGTGATATTTGCGAGACATGCATTGATTGACAATTGTATTTGTGGGAACTTCTGTCATTTTGACATTAGAATCATGATTGACATTAGTGGGTGATTCGGATTGCTTTGATGAATTTTGTAAATGAAGTAAACTGTTATGACGTTGATAGCAAATGATATTTTGATTTACAATCTTCACTTTTATGATTCATCTTTAAACAGTTTGTGCATAAATTAGTTTTCTTTGCAAATTCAAATCTAGCTTTAGGACTAATTGATAAAAACTTTTTACAAAAATATATTTGATGATCATTGGAATTGCAATATTGACATTTGCGATCGGTAGTCATAACATGTGTATGTTTTTCTTTTAAACTGATTGTTGTTTGTGTTTTGTGTAATTGAATATTTTCCAAAAGATTACATTGCTCTGTTAAAAAATGATTAAGATCTTCTAATGAAGGGTTTATTTGCTTTGGAATATTTACTAAAAGCACGTTTTGATGAATTATCAAATTTTTCATACATTAAATGAATTATTATTGCATCCCAGAAATCTAAGGTATATCCAATCGTTTAAGTGCTCTCAAATGTTTATTTAAGTTATCCTGCAAGTTTCTTAACTCAAAATAGGATTCCTTTTTAATTGAAGGTATATCTAATATGGCTTGAATGTGACTATGAATTAAAGATGCAGTATTTTGAAAACATGATTGAAGTAAATCCCAAGCTAAAGTATAATTTTCTGAAGTCATATTTAAATTTTCAATGACAGTAAGAGCTTTACCTTTAAGGCCCAGTATTTCAATCATAGTTTAACTTTAAGTTTCGTTTTATTTCTACGGAAACAATTGTCTTTACAATTATTACCATGGGAATAAAACGAAGCTTAAAGTTAAACTCTGAGTGAAATACTGGGCCTAAGTGAACATTTTAGATATTGCATACGTTCAAAATCTGTTAATTCTGATTTGTTATGCACCATTGTCACAAAGGAATCTTTGAATTCTAACCAGTTATTGTATTCTCCATCAAAAGTATGTAATTTTATTGAAGGTAACATATCTTTTTTGACAGTGACATTTTGATTCGTCATAATTGGTTCCTTGACTTTAGGTAGAAAAGTATCAAACAAAGCCTTTGCCTTTGCTATATTTTCAAAATAGGTATTTTCAAAATGAGAAATTTCTTCATTAGACAACGGTTTTTGATAACAGGTAAGCATTGATGTATGTTCATTGAAAACTGTCCACAGAGGTTCAATTTGAGCAATTCTAATTTCTAATTGAAATTTATCAAGTCTATTTAATTCTCTTCGAGTTAAATTATTTATATAATCAGCAAACGACTCTAATTTGGAAATGACATTTTGAATTTTGGATTGCGTAATGTCAGCGTTTGATCTGCAACAACGAAAAGTGTGCTTGTATGAGTGATTGTTATTGATTAATTTTCGTTCGGGAACGAAATTGCTTTAACTTAAGACTTCTACGGTGACGGCAGATCGCAGTACAACAGAAGTCCTCTTGATAATTCAAAACTCAGCAATACAGCCGAAGTCTTGATGATTGTAGCACTCCGCAGCAAAGGCAGAAGTCCTCTTGATGCTTTAGAAAGACTCAGTAATACAGCTGAAGTCTTGATGATTGCAGCACTCCGCAGCAAAGGCAGAAGTCCGCTTGATGCTTCAAAAAGACTCAGCAACACAGCTCAAGTCTTGATGATTGCAGCACTCCGTCCGCAGCAAGGGCAGAAGTCCGCTTGATGATTTCTCCTCTCACTTGGAAAGTCACGGACTCTTCCAAATGATCCGGCTCTCGAAGGACCAAAAAATGTTAACAAAAACTTTAAATTTATCACTTGTATTGCAGAACTAAATTGAATTCTTTAAGCCCTGGTTTTAGAATGTATATTTTTTAAAGAAATTTTTGTACATTGATTCATAACAGCACATAATTGCTACACATATGTTAACTTGATAATATTTTACAATAATTATACATCATATTAGTTGATGTGATATTAATGAATCTTAACAAGTAGTGCCTTGGATTCCAGCTACCATTTCTTTTGTTGATAAAATGTAGAGAAAAAAAATATTTATAAGATACATTTACCTCCAATAATGTGAAAGCAACTGGTAGTAACCTGTTGATGTCGAGTACGCTTGCCGGCAGATGAGTTCAAAACAAAGGTCAAAGTTCACGAGTAGAGACGCCTGTCGCACTTGGACTCGCCGAGCGCCCACGCGTTCCTGGCGGGCCCGCGCTTTACCGCTACATTGGCAATAGTCATAGCTGTCGAATTCCGGGTGGACACCGAACAAACCCTCAAGTAAACAAGAGTCCCTGGCGTCGTCGTTCATCGCACGTGCCGTGAGCGGCGTGGTCGAGAGTGACCGAGATGCTCCGAGCCACCCACACTTAAAATATTCTTATAGTATATAAAACATGTGCGGGTTGTGGCAGCTATGGGGGTAATCTGCCGCTCCGAATCGAACTGTGCGTAATCGCATCCTGATCGAACAGGTGGGTGAAAAGTCCGGGTCGCTAGCCTAAATGTGCCTATCTAAAAGAAGTGCGCTCTGTGAGTGACCCTGACGAGTGACTGTCGGCGGCGGCGATTAATCAAGATCCTGTGGGGATGCTACATTAAGGTAGGCAAGACTGGTAGAGGAGGGGCTCCTCATGAATGAACGTCGTTTGCGAGGTCAGTTGATTCTACGCTAGTCTGGGCTAATTGTATGATTCACTCATTTTTAGTCAGTTTTCATCATTTAATCAACAGCTTGCCTTACACTTTGAGGTTGTCTTGTTTAACCCGGTACGTTTTTTTTTAAATAAAACCTTGTAGAAAAACATAATTAAAACTTCTTTTTAATTTTACCTACACGTTGAAAATCTATTGTCATTTCTTATAGTAATTATACAGCACAGCTACATAACTCAAAAGGTAAACCCAATAGAACGCAAACAACAATTTTAATATTAATGGTAATTCTACAGGTTCAAAAAACATGTTGCATGTTGGTATAAACGGTTTTTTTTTACAATTTTATTACAGATATGGTTTTTAGTTTTGCCCAGGATGCACTTAAATAGTACAATCGTATTAAAAGATTTATTTTGTAAGAAGATTTGAGAGGACGAGAAATAATGAAAAGCAGTATTTATTTTGGCTTCAAGACAGGGATTTCGCCAAAAAGAAATCTTAAATAAATTATATTTAAATACTTTTCGTTTTAAAATTCATACTTGAAATAATGCCATTAAAAACGCGGTTGATGCTAATTTACACAGCTTGTGTCAGTGAAACTGATTTTAAACTGTGCTTTTACGTATATTATCACAATTAGGAATAAAGAGCTTTTGCCTTTTGAATTGGGTCGTTGTATACTTAAGACTGCAGGTGAAATCACTTCTAAAGGCCGTCCTAGACATAGACAAAATAAACCTAGACATTTAACGCAAATGCATGACCTTGAAATCGGAAATTAGTTTATCTTCCAAAAACATGGTGGCAGCAGGTGTAAATAAAAACAGTAAATGACATAAAACTGAATTTGTTATCTGTCATTTATTTAGAGCGAAATACGTTTGATTCTTTAGGTCTGTTCGATAGCTCTGCACTTTTCTAAACTTTTTACACCAACCGCACCTGAGAGAGTGAGATGTATATAATTAATGCGAGTAGGAGTGAGAATAACGCTTGTGTTAGCTTCTATGGCTTTTGTGAAAATTTTCACAGAGACAGAAAAGAGAAAATTTGGAAAATAACTGTTAAAAATATTATGTGCGGTTGGGAATATTTAAAATCACAAGGATTTCAATATGTTGTACTTGGTAGAAGATTCAATCAGGACCCGCTAGAAAGTTTATTTGGACAAATTAATTATCTTACAAGCAGTGGTTTCATAGGAGCTTTCAAAACCATCTTATGCCCGATTTCGTCATCGCCTTTACCTAAAGTTAAATTTATCTGTCAGTTAGAATGTGACACTTAAGTATGTGTACAGCCAAATGTTCGGCACATTTCAATTGACTGATAAATTAACTTTAGGAAAAACATGGTGAAGAAATCGGTCATTAATCGATAATTAATAGTTGCAAATTATAATCGCACATTTGATTGTGAGGATGATAAAGGGGAGTATCTTTTCCCGATTTAAATAATTTCTTTTTTTCATGAAGATGATTTAGCAACTCCACTGTTCATTACAAATCTGTTTCCAGAAAGAATCATTTCCAGTGTTGTATAAGAAAGTTCTTCACATGAAGATTTTACTAGAACGTCTTTTATAAACACATACATGGCTGGTTTCACTGTAAAAACGCTGAAATAATTAACATACAAATGTGCACATTGTACACAAGACTTATTTTATTGTATTAGACAGGGTTAGTATTATAATTTCTAATAAAATCATTTTCGCTTCAATTTGGTTTCAGATTACGATACCTAAATTTTTAAAGTCAACTTGAAAGCATTTTAAAATTGCCGCGGTTTGTGCATTAGTATTCTTACAAAATCTAGATGGCACCAAAACGTTCTAAAGAAATACATTGCCGTTGTAAGTCTAGGTTTATTTTGTCTATGGTCCTAGACTACACTATTTCTTGTACAAAATTTGGTTCATTTGTACATAACAGGGTGTCCCGTGACGTAATGTCACCACTTCACCTACGTGATAATCAATTCAAACTAAGTAAAAAACTAAGTTCTAAAGTAAACCGTTTCAAAAATACTGGATGTTTAATGTTTCATTTTTTATTTTCTAAAATTTTAAAGTTCATCTAATCATTTATCCATCCAAAAAAAACTCTAATGAAGCAAACCATTATTTTTCAAAAGTACGACGTGTTTTGTAATTTTCAGAATTTTTAAACTCTCAAAAGGTGTTTAAAATAGCCCCCGTTGTTTGCTAAACACATTCCGGCATGCTTCAAAAGAGATGTAGTTGTCTTTGAAGACCTTTTGAGATAAAGTTTAAAAAATTCTGAAAATTACAAAACACGTCGTATTGTTGAAAAATAATGATTTGCTTTATTAGAGATCTTTTTTTTTAGTTTGAATTGATTATTAAGTGAACGGACGAATGATTAGGTGAACTTTAAAATTAAAAAAAATAAAACATTAAACACCCAATATTTTTGAAACGGTTTACTTTAGAACAAAACTTTATTAGAGTTTTTACTTACTTTGAATTGACTATCACGTAGGTGAAGTGGTGACATTACGTCACAGGACACCCTGTATAATTCCTACAATAAAAATTGAAAATGAGAAATTTCTGGTCTGCATATATGGCTTAGAGGTAGTACATGTTCACTAATTAAATTTAAATTTTGATATAATTTACTATGCAAATTAAATTGTTTAAGAACTTGAAGCAAATCTTGTACAAGAAGTAGGGTGGTGTAAAACAGCTTTAACAAGTTATTGCAATAATTCGGTACCATTGTTTAAAACTAAGAATTGTAAAGGAAACAGTGGTTTTAGAAATAAGTAACTAAAAATTACACAATTATTTTATATCCGTAGATATGCAAGGGGTTGTTAGAGACAGTTAAATGCATTTATACTGCGAATTTGGTGAGATTTGGTAAGATTTCATGAAGTACTTTTAAGTTGCGGGTGCTTGCGTGAGTACTGAAGATGGCAGCGTAGCTGCCGAAATACATATGTGTCTACAAATGTAAAATAATCGTGGGAGGAGATCATTTTTAATTACCATTTTTTAATGAAACATGATTGTATTCAAGTGTGCTATGGTTGAGGTATGTTCAACTGTTTGCTTAAGAGCGATTCTAGAGCCTTTGGTACTGGAGAAGGGGGCAATGCGCCTGTGTAAAATGAATTAATTAATTGAAGGGGTTAAAGCCATCAAGATACAAGAGACATAACGGTTCAACAGACACTTATACCTTTTTAGCGCTAAAATATTTATGCAAATTGTTCATATAGTATACAGGGATATTCACATAAACCGTTCGTTAAAAGTTTTCAAGGTTGCAGTTCACGTAGATATTTGAAATTTAAGGAGCAAGGGTTTTCCGTAGAGATCTCTTTAAATAAAATAAATTTGTCTTTGTACCACTTCAGGTTGTACCGGAAGTGATACAAAGACAATTTTATTTAATTTAAAGAGATCTCTACGGAAAACCCTTGCTCCTTAAATTTCAAATATCTACGTGAACTGCAACCTTGAAAACTTTTAACGAACGGTTTATGTGAATATCCCTGTATTTAACAATTCATACAATGCAGTACATGTTGTAAAAACAATTCTTTCGTTGTGCCATCAAATTAATTAGTGTTTCATCTCCCCTTTTAGTATCACACTGAGAACTTCAAAATTCCACCTTTTAATAATTGACTTTACAGATCTTACAGTTGCTACAGGTATGAGCAGAATTGCTCCAATAATTTTATTATAAAAATTTTTTGTCTTATAAAACATCATTTTTCAAACAATACACGAGCTTTTCGGTTGTTATGAAGAAGAATATCAGACTTATAGCTACATTTCTAAGGCATTGGAAAAATGTTCGTTTTATGGTCAGAGGAACTAAATTCCTGATGCAAAGCATAACTATGTACAAATAGGAACTTGTTCCATAAGCAGAAATATAAAGTTATATATGCCTATCCATTTAACGTTGATGAAATTATCTCGGCCGCCCGTGAACTATTACCTTCATCTATTATTAGTTATTACAGAAAGTGTATGTTGTAATTAAGCAATTAATGCAGTTACCGCTTCTGGACTTTCTGGAAATAGTAACCAATGCAACCGAGTCGCTGTTTGTAATAATGCTGAAATATTTATTTGAAAAGTATAGAAATAACTCGATACCTGAGCAGCTGCTATATTTCTCACTCTATTTATAGTTCTGGATAAAATACGAAGATATTATACGGTGTGGCCCTAATACACATATTTATCCGTATAAAATTTATTTAGGCCACCTGATAAAATAAATAATCTTGCGGTTAGAAAAGTCTTAATTTTTAATTTCTTCTTCAATCTTCCTCGACTGTTTTACACTCTTATCGTCGGTAACCTAATTTTAATACCTACCTGTGATTTTTTAATGTTTTCTATCCTCCTTTTTGGTGGTATATATACATATATTCCTGTTTGCTTTTCTGAATGTCTTTTCAGAATAATTTCAACATAGTTATGTTTATCATTTCGTCATTATACTAGTGCCTTGCCTTTATTATTGTTACCTCAGTTTTCTTTCGAAGTAATTCCCAATTTTTATAGTAATTTTGAAGATTTTTTCTTTTTGCTGATCTCTCTGTCCATACCATTGTTTCCGTACCGGAAGTACATTGAAATGTTCAATATACATACAGCATGGGAACTAAATAGCGGATAAAATCCATAACTCCGTTAATGATTACAATAGAACAAAAATCTAAAAGGGGTATAGCGATTCGAATTATAGCGCATATGAGGTAGTCATCTTCAGATATTTTCATCAACTTTTTTTTTTAAGTTATGATGTCATCAAGATTTTTTCTTAATGACAACCTATATTTTTTATTTTTGATTTCGTTGGGACTTTTTAACTAGTATTCAACTGTTTAAATTTTGGATCAATTACATAACAAAAAATTCAAGAAAAACAGTCTCAAAGTTTTAATAGTAAAGTTGAATTAAATGAACAGAATATCTAGTAGGCCAGGTGTAAAACAAACAAAATTGGTTTGATTGACAAGAACATGTCATACTAAAGAAGGACTTGTCATAATAAACAAGAACCTATCACAATAAAGTAAGTGCGTATTTTTATTCTCTGTGGATAGTAGGAGTTACACGTTTATTAACAATCTTCTTTTACCAAAATGATATTGTTGACAGAGAAACAAAGAATTGAAATTTTAATGATGATTGGATATGACGATCGATTTAGAAGTCATGAAGAAGTATATCGACTTTTCACAGATAAATCAGTTCACTGTCAGTATATAGAGTTATTCTTATTTATTCCGGCAAAATAAATCGGTAAAAAAAGGTGTATCGAACTTGGAGTAGATCAGCTAGACTTGTTGGGTGAGATATATCAAAGAGCTCCATAGTTATTTGTCTTCTTTTTCGGGTATAGCTTCCTTTAAACTCGGAGCAGATTAGTTAGACTTGCTGGATGAGACATATCGAAGAGCTCCATGGCTATTTGCCTTCTTTTTCAGGAATAGCTTCCTATAAACTCGGAGCAGATCAGCTAGTCTTGGGGGGTGAAATATATGGAAGAGCTTTATGGCTATTTGTTTTCTTTTTCAGAAATAGCTTCCTACAAACTCGGAGCAAATTAGCTAGACTTGCTGGGTGAGATATATCAAAGTGCTCTATGGCCGTTTGCTTTCTTTTTCAGGGATGGCTTCCTATAAACTCGGAGCAGATTAGCTAGACTTGCTAGTTGAGATATATCCAAGAGTTCCATGGCTATTTTTCTTCTTTTTCGGGAATAGCTTCCTAAAAACTCGGAGCAGATGTTGCTGGGTTAGATATATCAAAGAGCTCCATGGCTGTTTGTCTTTTTTCTCTTCATTGGTAAAAGGTTTTACAGCTTATTTACAAAAGTAGAGTATCGTAAATTGCTTTCAGGGTATATCTTTAATTAATTTTAACTTACTACATAGAATTTGGTACACATTTTCAATTCTCTTACTGGTTTTATTTTGTCGTTGTAATTAAGAATAATCCTTTATACATATGTCAGGCGTCCGAAGTTACTCCTTTTTGCTGGTATCGTACTTGATATGAATTGGCTGTATTGTTCTTAATTGCAATTTCCAAAATATTAACCTTTTAGTGTAGATTATAAATTGAAAATGGAATGTAATATAAAGCACAAGATTTTATTTGCATAGTTGGGCAATAAATATATTTGTAAAATAGATTGCTCCTAGTATGCAAATTTATGACTCACGATTAACTGATTTGGTTTCAGAAGTCCCGTAATAATTTCGTATTGCTAATGAAAATTTGCAAGACGTATTTTATTGTCGTCGCCTTCAAATCGTGTTTCACTTCTTAATACTT
The DNA here is from genome assembly GCA_958336345.1 of Dorcus parallelipipedus. NCBI lineage: Eukaryota > Metazoa > Arthropoda > Insecta > Coleoptera > Lucanidae > Dorcus > Dorcus parallelipipedus. The sequence goes on along the minus strand of OY284482.1, from coordinate 38,311,185 downwards.
GAAAAATATAAGACAGCTAAACGGCATATGTTCGCTGTAATTTATCGTACGCTAAGTGCATAAATAATGGCTGGAAGTGAGCTCTCATATTAAAAAAATATCCACTGCAATAAAACGGCTTTCTTGTTGTTGGTCGAAGCTATAAACTACTGACGTATTAATACAATAAAAACGCGTTCCTGACACCTAACAGGTTTTATTTTTGCCTGTTCCTTTTCCATTCGCAGACGTGTCATGTCCAGAGACACTCGCAGATAATATAACCTTTTAATTTATAAGCAGGAAACCTGTTGTACTTATCGATTCGAATGTCCATATGTGCTACCAGACTATCGTTTGTGCACTTCATTACTTATTTCTGTTCTACTTTAAAATATTCTCTAATTAAAACAATGTCAAATACATAACATTCCTCAGTTTTATAAACAATGACAGATAAGAAAAATTTCAAATACTAAATACATACATTTTTAGAACAAGAGTCTAAGCGGTTAGACAAGCGAATATATTTCATTTATGCAAGTGTAATATGTATAATCAATTTTGGAAAATGATATACAGGTTTTGAAAGTTTGCATATTAAAAAAGAGAATCTCCTTTTGAAAATCGATTAAAAAAATAATCACATAATCGAACTTTATCGCATGAATGGCAGAGCAGACTTGTCCTTATGCTACATAAGAAGCGAGGGGATTTCCTGAATAGCATCAAAGCCGCTGTTTTGAATGGAAGTTTATAACTGAATTAGAAGTTGAAGCCGAATAAGGAAAAAACAGTTGAAACAAGTCATACAAAAGTATAAGTGCCTATGGAATATGTATACATACAAATAAGAAATTCCGAATTGGAAGACTCAAAAATGCTGGAAACAGAAAATATACCTACCAGTCAAAAAGCAACTAAATGTTGGTTTACGGTAGAAAAGAATGTTATGGTTTTTGATGGTTCAGGAAGAAATGTTTCATTTAATATCAAATACATGAAAAGAACAAAACTGATATTTTATAATACATAAAATAATGTGTATGCTGTACAATGTATTAACAAAACCTTGAATCTGGTTCCGACGTAACAAACAGCTTGTCGTAAATACGAAAGACAGAAACTGTCATATTTTTTTCATTGTTTCATTTTGTGAAAATGAAACTAAATATATTACGTACTCCACCACAAAGCACAGAAAATAAAATATGATGGCCACTTGCAATACTAAACATCGAACGATTAACGTTTTGACATTATAATAGAGACCGTTGGAACAGCATGCCATTGAAGACGTCCCTTTCTCATTTGTTTGCGCCCGGTTGTTTGTCCGAACTATTGTTAAATGTTTGGAGGATAATTTAGTAATTTTCCGGACCGTCATTGTTTATTGGTATCCCGCGGTTCGCGAGATGTAATCGGCGTTAATCGACCGGGTAGACTCGCACCTCCCCCATGGAGCATCCGTTCAAACCAAGGTACCTATCTCATTTAAATAGGATATTATACAAGTTAATAGTTATTTTTATTAAAGATCGAGATAACGAATGAAAAATACGGCGCATATCACATATGCTTTAAATCTTTCTCAGTGCCTTACTAAATTTCTTATTACAAAGTTTGACTGACTACATTTTTAATAAATGACAGCCCAAAAGTTGCAGTCACTAGTTCCACAAAGCTCTTCATTAAAAAATTCTATAAAATAATTCAATAGACAATATATAACAGAAGCACTTAAACTGTGAATATATAGGGTGATTCTAAATATGTGCGAAAAACTTTAAGGGCTTACTCTCCAAGTAATTTCCATCAAAAAAGCTCATATGAACATATATCAAAAACGGCCTAGTTTTAAAATTACAGAGTGTTTAATAAATAATAACTCAATATAAATATTTAACAAAAACTAAATGTATTATTATATCTGTATTAAGCAGGAAAAAAATTTATACAACTTACGGCATTTTGGCTTTTATTTTCTCAAATATTACCACTTGTTATATAATTAGTATTATGTGTGATGTTTTTAACTATATATTATAAGTGTTCGCCAAGTCATAACGAAATTAGCGATTATTAAAATGAAGCCGTTGATTTTTATAGTTAAATTACATGAAAGCATGATAGTTAACGAAATCGCCGGCATGCAATTCAACGGACGGTTATGTACACGTAAACATAGGAAATTACGTGTTTATGTGTGCTATAATAATCTTTCTGAGAAGCGGACGCTGTGTCCATCTTCATATTCACCGAAAAGCCCGAGGATACGAGAACGCCTAATAATTCACGATACGAACGCACGAACAAGACTTTAATTATTAATTACCGCTGAACTCGCATCTCTAAATGCAATTAAACGCAGCCCGGCCTATTGGCACTCGCATATGCTCGGAATGATCGATTGGCCGAGGTCACGACTCATATCCTGGGGGTAAAAATTTGATTGACATCCACTACCCGCTGATAGGACACGCATTAATCCTGGTAATCAGTGCCTAGAAATCTGTTCACTTCAGACATTTAATTGGTAATTTTAGTAACGTGAATTTTAATATGATATGAATAGGATAATAAGTTTCAACTTCGACGACCTATGGTTCTCAGAAGATATTTATAATTAAGTACCTGTTTTATTTTTTTTTATCATTTCAACCACGTTTTATAACAATTCATCTTTGAGTTGAACTAAACGAAGAATTCTGTCTTTGTTTCTCTTTACTTTAATGTTAATGACTATGTTAGATGACAGTTCTTGTACAATAAGTAATATGTGATGCTTAATCAGTACTTCTTGCTCCTATTTTGTATACAGGGTGACTGACAATTGTACCGACCAAAAAAAAAAACGCATACGTATCAAACGTATGAAATACGAATAATAAATTCGCAAATCATTATGCATATACATAATTGTTTGTTAATTCGTGGGGATTATTTACTACGAGTAAAAAGGAATCTATCGGCGAATTCGTTGACAAAAAAAATCGCAAGGATCGCAGGGGTCAAATGCATGACCCGACAGGCAACTGATGGTATAAAAGTATTAGGATACAATCTGTTGTTTTAAACGTCGCTAGTATTATGCGTAATACTAATCGGTAGTAAATAATTACCACCACAAAAGAATGATTAGTTGATTACATTTGCAAGGAATTGCTTAAACGAATCTGTATTTTCTGAAAATGTGAAACGATTTATTAGAACTGAAGTTCATTGCCGACTATAAAAGCTTTATTACGTATAGCTGTTTTAAACGTCCTTGGTGATATGCGTCCAGCTTCTAATTTAAATCGCATACTGAGTGAATCAAATAGATGCCGAGATCATGTTTAAAAAATTCTAAGCAAAAGTTTATAATTAATTAAAAGTAAAATGAATGCTGCATACGGTAGAATGAGGAACGATTTCAACAAGCGCGCCAAAAACACAGGAGTGGAGTTGTAAATGCGTCTTGACTTTGTTAAAGTTTCAATAGATTTGTGTTAATAATTCCTTGCACACAAAACGAAATTATAATAATTAACATTTGAAACAGATTACGAATGAGTTTACTGATTTATTTGTTTACCAGATGTTCAAAGTGTGCCCGTTGTTATTCTTTGCGTGAAATAATTTGTAATTTGTTGCCATGCATTATTTGTCAAGTAAATATTTTCGAGTTCGTATTCACGTCGGGCATTGCCTGCTACCTACCTGAAGGTCAGCAAATTGTGCGAGTGACTGACGTTTCTCCAGCACCGCTCGGCTAAGCTCTTGGAGAAGAAACCCCAAAGCAAAAGTTGGGCAAAGTGAATAAAATAAAAATCACCAGTTGAGCACACTTGTTTTTATTTAAAAAGCTCAAAATTTGGTAAAATTACAAAGTTAAATATGACCCAGACGGGGTCCACTAAAACGAGCACGAAAGTAATTTAAATCGACTTTGTTATCAGGTCTGCCCCTTGTTTACACTACGCCTTAAAGTAAATAACCAGCTAAAATCAATAATAACGCCGCGTTAAAGTGAGTCGAGATGACTCGGAATAAAATAAATAATAACGCCGCGGAAAGGTGAGTCAACACAACAGAGTAATTAAAAATAATTCGAGTAACTCCGACCTTGTAACCAGAATCCGCCTTAATGACAGCTATCAACAGTGTTGGTTGGAACGCCCTCCCACGGTGGTTAGCGCCGTAAATCGGTGAAGCGGATATGTCGCGGATAAGTAGCGTCGTCTTGCAGGTCTAGTCCACTTTCACGGGCGGGGGAAGCCGTGTTGCGGGGCTTAAATCGTTTCAAAACGCCAATTCCGGCCTTTTCCTTCACCCATAAGGGTTGTTCAGATTTGTCAGATGGGTAAAACTACCACTGGAAGCCTAATGGAAGAAAGATACGCGTTACGAATCAGCACGAACACAAAATGGTCACAAGACACTTCAAAGACAGGCTTTCGAAAAGCTGTTTAACGAGCTTGAAATTCTCTCAACGTACGTTTGCACAAATCTCGGAGTAATTTCGTGTTCCTTCTCAGAATCACGTGTAAGTGAGCACAAAGCCGTACGCTAAGAGCTCTGTAGACAAACTGAATGCGTTCAACCATAAGTTGAGACATGGGTGGTTACGAATGACATCAGTTTTTAACCGGGCGACAGAGTGAAATGGACAGACATTGTAGGACTAAATAACAGCGTATGGTTTTTCTGATGCAATATTGTGCAACATTGAGAAATGTGACGACCGGCACGTAGGTCCCCTGAACTCTTATTTCCCGCTTAAATACAGGACGATTGCCAAATATTATTATGAATAACTTAAATGAATTTTTCGACTGTAACATGACCTAAAAACGGAGCTGTGAACTTCCACCTAAAGCTCAAATTCACGAAGCCACGCCTTAGTATCATAAAACTATAAAAAACTTTTACGACAGCATTTATTTCGTTTTTGCGTTAGCACGTTTTACGTTGTTTGAGTTTTTGGAGCCAGTTTGGTTCCTTCCGAACGAGTTTTGCTGTTGATGCCATCGAATCTCGAGATCCTTTCTATTACGACATCGTGTTCGCAGAGGAGGATCCTTTTTGGTAGCTGCCGAACTCACAGAGTACTCACCGAGGGCTGCACCCCCTCCGTGGTCGAACACACTTGTAGTTTGTTATCGTTGAAATTTTATCTTATGTTTTTTACGTTGTTTTCGTACATGTCAATTTTGGGTACGTATCTGTGCCAGCAAATGCGTAATTACCTGATGTAAGCTCCTGGTTCTTTCTGAACCCGAACTTTTTTTTTTCTATTAAGGTAAAGTTGGTTGCGAAGTAACGTTGCTATCTGTAGACAGAAAATTTGTTGATACAATTTGATGTTAGCCAAAAAGGATTTTCAAAAGTTTTGTGGCATATTCTGTGTCATTTACTGAATTTTTGTTTGTTTTTTTTTTGTTACAATTCAGGGTGACCGACAAACTTATTTCGTAAACGGGTATAAACCTGTGGAATTTCAGCTATTTTCAGGACCGTGTGTAGGTCTAGCGTTACCACGAGCTTTACTAGCCTATTTGGTCAACTTTACGTTAGGTGGCGCCCTCTTTACATCCAGTAGAGTTATTAGCATCGACGATTTTCCCCAATGTATACAGGGTCAAACAGGTAGGTCAAGAAAGTAAGTAGCGATTTGCAAATAATAAGTTAAACGTTAATTTAATATGGCAATTATGCGCGTTGTGTAAAGTACTGAACCGGAACAGTAAAAAAAAATCAATTGAATGAATATATTATTAATGTTGAATAATTAAGTTAATTTGCTAAGCACATTAACATCAGTCGAGCATGCTGTTTATCGTTTTGTTGGTTCAACAGAATAAAATATTTATAGTTGGTACAAATTTCGTTTTGGGGGACATAAGAAAAGTGGTTCCTTGATTTCGCAGAGCGCAGCCACATGCATGCATAATTTATTTTCCCATTACAATGCAATTATTATCCATGAGGAACTGATGCGTATGCTATAAATCAGCGGTGACTTATTGAATGTAGTAAACCCGTCTACTCTCGTATCTGGACATGTGTGCCGTGTGGTTAATTTACACGGCATATTTTTGTTAGATACTGTTGGCGCCGTATGTCTTGCACCAGAATGTTAATAAATAATAAGGCTATAAAAGTACCGTCGTATATTATTGATTCGTTTAACTTGTGCCTATTAATTTCTTTTACAATTACTTCGCGTGTAATTTGTGTTGCGTGATTTTAATGAATCTGTTGAATTTAGTTGTTCATTGTTTGTGATTGTTTGTAATTGTTTATAACTATGTAATTGTGCCTGATATATACACGGTCGTTTTGTTACTCTCTAGACAATGGACAAGAAATGTCTTCTTGAATAGCGGATGTGCGTTTTTAAATTTCGATTTCAGTCATTACCATTTTACGGGCCAATTTGCATATATTAATAATTACATACAGTTACGTCATATATGGTCAGAAGATATATTATAACTTGGACAGGCCGTACCCATATTATTTTCTATACCACAGTGTATTCGTTACGTATGATATATGCGTACATTATTCTGTAGTTAGGCATGCCTTTATGGATCAGGTTTTGATAGTAATGTCATCACAAATTAGTTCATGTTTTTTTCTTCTTAGCGATATATTGATCAAAGGCAAGTAGATACATTAATTCATTGCCAGTGTTTAATGTCCGTTGAAAATTATCACAAAATATGTTAATAAATATAAATGATGAGATAAAAGTCAATTCAAAAAGTCTACATTTCGCTATACGTTGATAGGTTTTTCAGAATAAGTAATAAAAAATTGTTTATTTATCCTGAGGAAGCTGTGAACATTAAGATTTATTTATTAAAAAAATCAGAAAGCAGCAACTTAGATTATTAATGTTATGTTAAAAAATATTATGAAAAATTCTTAAAAAATGGAAGCTTTTTAATTTTTCCAACATTATCATCAAATCCTGCAGCAGGAAAGCTCAAGAGGTTTGTTCTTCAATCAATGTACCTTGTCGATCTTTATATAAAAATGTTAGATACTGCAACAGATTACCATGTACACCCTCTATATAGCGATTCTCACATTGTATCGTCTATAATTTTTTTTTGAGAGAGGAAATATAGAAGGATTTGACACAAATATTAGATAATCCTGTTTCAGAGATCAAGTGTTATTAAGGTATGTAGATTTTATTAGATTTGAAAAACATGTAAGGTGAAATAAAAAGAAAAATTTGTATTTATTTTTGAGTATAATCTCCTGTTATCCTAATGCACTGTTTGCATATCGAAATTAAAGAAAATAAACAGTCAAAAATTTTTTTTCTTGGGTTCCATAGCTATTTCAACTGTAACTCTTTATCGTCCGATAATCTTTGTCGACGAAGTTTTTTCTTCAAATGGTACAATGGTGGCATAACTTTTCGATGTCTAAACCCTTCAGGAAATCACCAATGACGGCCTTGTGCACAGGAGCATTGTCGTGCAAGATCAAAAATTATTGCCTTGCTTTCTCAGACTGATTTTTTGATACACTCCTGCAATTGTAGGTTACTGTAATAAGCCCCTTTTACCGTAGTTTTGTGTGGAAGATAATCTATAGGCAAAATACTTTTGGTACCCCAAAAAATCATAGCCATCATTTTGCCAGCCGATGGTTGAACTTTAAATTTCTTTAGTGTTGGAGATTGGGTGTGCTTCCATTACATTGGTTCTTGTTTACTGTCAAGGTCAAAGGGATGGATCCACGAATTATTTATCTTAATCGGCTTTCCTCATCAGCTTTTCCTCGTCTAGCAACAGATCTTGAAGCAAGCAAGTTTTTTCAACCAGACTCTGCGCGTTTACTCTGGTCGCTGTTTATTTAGGTAGAAAAAAATTAAATCTTTTCCGTGAGTGTTTTTCATTGGATTAAATAAATTTATAGTCAATCTCCAGCGAAGCCGTTAACGTAATTTTATATTCAAGTGCCCCTTAATTTCTTTGGATTACGGCAAGAATAATTAGACCCAACGTTGGTAAGCCTTACAAAATTCCACTTGTTGGCTTTTATTAAATAAATAATTAACAAAAAGCATTAATCGTGTACAGAACGTTTCGTTCTTCTCTCTTCAAATTAATTTTTGATTGTACTAATGGTAATTATCATAATTGAATTTAGGCTATTTTGTATTATATCTTACTTTGTTTATTGTCTATAATATTGTGTTACTATTTGATATCATTATTATTGTATTACTCACGGTAATAGTTTGTGACTTTTAATTTGTTAATGCAATTAACATCACATTTTTTTAATTTTTTAACTGAATATATGTATATGTACATATTTTATAAAGGTACAGTAATTTTATATTGGTCATGACTGAAAATTTCGAAATATTGTAGAACCTATTTCTTCCGTTGTTTAGGACGTAAGATGTCCTTCACAGACAGCCAAAAATTGTTACGAACTTTCAATTTCCGTTGTTCCGAAGGAAGTGTGTATTCGGGGCATCCATCTTTGACATCCCTAGATGTTCATGATCATGAATTATGTGGAAAATTCTTTTTCCACTGAGGGCTTTAATTCTCGCTTCATGTAACATCCCATCATGTTTTTGCTTTGGGGTATTTCCTTCTTTTGTAAGAAATTTTAGTACTGTTCGATGTTCTATTTTGTCCTTGATGGTAATTTACCACGCACCTGTAGTTTTAATAATTTGTAATTTTAACAGTAATAAAGCTATGTGGACGAGATTTGGCACAAAATCTTTTAACAGTTCAAACTATAATCAAACAAATTTTTTTCAGATTTCATCGCCTCTTTCACAGTCAGGTACCTTAGGTATCAAATGGCCCTCGTATACATATTGTCAAATTATATTAAAAAAGTTTTTATAGAAATGTTTGATTGGTCGATTGAAATTCTTTGATATACAGGTATCTAATAATATAGAGATTCTTGCTAATTATAGGCGTTATTATATCATTATTAAACTTAAAAAACTTAACGCCTGAACGGTCCAGTGGTAAGAGGACCGGCCTTGCAATCGCATGGTTGTCGGTTCGAACCGCACTCGGGATTTTTCTCGGGGGTGGTCGGTGTCGACTTCAGACACCCTTCAGTGTTGGGGATAAAATTCGACACTGCTTCCCCTTAGAAAACGCCGAGGCGGTTGGAAGTAACAAAGCCACTTTACACACACTCGAATACACTCCCGCTCCTGAGGTACTGACAAGTCTTTGACTTAGGACCTCGTTGGGCAACCACTACAGATTAAAAAAAAAGTAGTACAAGGGACGTACCCTCGTTTATATGATAAGTATTCCCTACATTTTTGAAGTGCGCTATATCAACCAATACAGAGATTACTAAAGGAGCATTTGAGTGATATTGTCCAATATTTTTTACAGTTAAAAACGTATAATGTTACAAACAAACCAAGATCCAGTATTTCGTTGAACGATGGATGAAATTCATAATGAAAAACTACCTGGAAATAGAGTGAGTCTTCAGAAATTAGTCGATAATATAATAACTGAACATCCTGTTAATTATGAGAGCTTGTACATTATGTTGCAAATGAACTCCTTAAATTTCTATTTGTAGGTTATATGTTAATTTTTTTATTCTGAAACTCAATAATAATTAACTTATACAAAAGGCAAGTATTCGTGGAAATTAAAATATATAAAAAGATGAAGTGAAAGATAGGGAGTGTCGTCGTCTGTACATGATTAAAAAGTTGAATGAATACTTTAATCTTTAATAATAACTTTTATAAAATGTATTTTTTATTTTATATAAAGTACAATTTGCAATAAAGAAACGACCACGTAAATCTAGTGATTTAAGCAATTTACACTTAAACAATAACTCATCGTTATACGCAGGCGCCGGTTGTGCAGTTTCTTCATTAAAACTTGAAATATCGACTGCATTATATTGTATATTGAATGTTTATTTTGCACGCCAAAAAAAGTGACAAATTACGACGAAGTTCCTTATAGGTAACCGAATATGAAACACGAAACGGCAATCGTTTATGTCTGCTCGCGTACGAGACGGTTCAGGCATCCAAAGTTATGTAGTGAGAAATTGTATTCCGATAATATATCTGCAAGGAATACGTACATATACAAGGCACTGGTTGCAGGTACCATTTTTGGCAAAGTTAAGTATGCACATATCGGGAGAAGCTATTATGCTTATTTTCTTTGCGCGCACTAAGTGTGATTTAGAGGTAGAGTACGAAGAATACGTTACGAGCCGACAAACAAGTCTTACAAGGGTTCATTTTTGATTACATTCTATTTATAACTACATATTATGAAGCAGATTTTTTTTTTAATTAAATATAGATCAATTAAGTGTAGCTTTTACACTTGGTATGTTTAAGTATCTACAAATATGAGTCAGATTTCCATTCGGTGTAAGTGTGTTCTACATATACACATACAAACAGAATTGGATTTCCTACATCTTTCCAGTTTATAAAGCGAATGCCGAAGGAGAAGTCTGTTACAGCCTCGCCGTTCCTACCCGATGAGTTTCTGAAGTTTAGGGCTTAGATTTGGTGCTGAAGTGTTTTTTAAATTATTTTCTAAGTAAACAAGTGATGCTATTATATTTTCTAACGAAATATATTATATACATACATGTATTCTGACAAAACATCATCACCTCTGTAATTATACATAGATGAACTGTTACGGATTAAGGACAAAGGATATTAAAAAATTAAAAGCGCTGTGTATATATTAAGAGGGCTTGCATTAGTGTCGAGTGCACGCAACAGATGGATATTTATATTAAACAAGCTATTACCAAAAGATGTGATGTATGCTCAACAATAACATACATCATGAAACCAACAGCTACATATTAGAAGAAACAGCAGGTAGCGGTCGAAGTAAGCATTTCATATCAATGGAACATGACTGGCTTTATCAGATGTACAGACAGCTACACTTCATCACCTGCCCGGCATGTGATGCATCGTACTTGTACCAAATATTCTTCGCCAACAACAGAAATTATGTACGCTCGTTTCTTGTAAGAAAAAGAAAGTAACACGTAAAATATATCTGATGTATAAAAGGAATAAAATTTTACACCCTCTTCAAGGTGCCTTGTATATACCCATACATTGTCGTAAGATAAAAATGCGCGGCACATTACTTCTCGCGAAAGTGATGATAGCAAACCGACAAAATTCTGACCACCAAAGTTTACTGCTCCCCTTTAGTGTCTGGCAAGAGGAAAAAGAATCTTGTAGTAAATAAATAAGTTTTGACTTTATCGCTTTTCTACAGATGTACTTTAGATGTTATCGGTAACATTAGTACTAATAGCTATCGAAGTCTTAGGGAAGAATTAAGTCTCTCAGGGGTCAGCGATATCATGCAGGTGTTTCGCTCTCGGCTTCCGACTCGGTACCCGTGCATGAATCAGTGCTGGCTGCACTTCTTAAGACGACGAACTAAAACAAAATGAACTCGCGTAATAATTGCCCTTTGAAAAGTAATTTATATCGTCCCGTTGAAACATAAATATTGTATAGACTGTTGCGTTAATCAAAACTCTGATGGCTTTAATTAATTCATTTTATGTATGTACTTACTTATTTCACTGTTGCAAAAACTCGGAGCAACGATAATTTTTCATAATGTTATGTCCTTATACAGGGATATTCACATAAACCGTTCGTTAAAAGTTTTCAAGGTTGCAGTTCACGTAGATATTTGAAATTTAAGGAGCAAGGGTTTCCGTAGAGATCTCTTTAAATTAAATAAAATTGTCTTTGTATCACTTCCGGTTGTACCGGAAGTCGCTATCAACTCGCTTATTTTAAATGGAATGCTATATTTTTTATCACGTTTTTGAATTCTACATGTAAAAATATGTTAAATTGCAATACATTTCCCTATCTCTAAAATGCATCATTTTTGAGATATATTGAATTTTCTTAGAAATTTGGATTCTGCAATCTGATTTTCAAAAAATTATAACACAGCTGTTATTGAAGCAATTTTATTTGTAATAGCTAATATTGTAGTTGAAGCTTTAAGGTTCTTAAAAATTCCATCAGCATAATCTATTAAGCTACAGGGTGTCTAAAACGCACCGCTCCACTCGAAGATATTCAAACACAGAAAAATACTTTTTTTAAAATGGAATGACCGATATTTTAATGCACCATTGTATGTGAAATCAAATGCTGCGTCGAACTGTACTAGTATTCCCTATACCTAACTTTAACAGTTTTTGAGTTATGAAACATTTTCGATTAATTCAAAGAAAATTACAATTTTAATAGGTCAAATATTTTTAATTTTATTAAGATAGCATGGAAATTATAACAACGATTACTGTTACTACAAATTTTGTAGTCAACCAAAGAAAATAGAATTTGGCAAGTGGAAATTCACAAATTTTAATAGTTCTTTAATCATCCTTCTCTTAGGACGCTTGTGATCTTATAAAACGAAAAAGCATGAATTTCATTACTTTAAATTGAAGAATAAAATAGCTGCTAGTTTGCAATTCTCTGGATTAGCGTGAAAGTATTTTAAAACCATTGTCTAATTATCTTCGAGTCGATAATTCGAGTCGAGTGTGCGCGTTCCTGTGCACGCACTCCACGTGTGCTCCTGTTTTAAACATGTTTTAGCTAAGAACTACTGAAGTTTTAGTGGTGTTTGTGCAATAATCCGACTCTTTGATAAAGTTAGTTTATGTTAAGTGTGACTTTTGCAAATTTTCCTGCACTGATCGTAAGATAAATTTGTTTACTTATTGGAACTTCTACCCCGCAAGGCTCGGCGAGTTCGCCGCGCGCTGGAAAAACTGGTAGTGTTACAGAAAAACATGTAGTTTACGGACGTTACTTATCGTTAAATTTATTCGTCTTTAAACTTGTTTCGGCCCAACCGCAATAAATAGTTCCCGATATTGGCGTCATTGAGATGACCGACATCCCGAGGAACCATCATGCCCTAGAAAAAAACCCAAAACCTTGTAAAAGATGTAAGAATATGCCTGTCTCTGGTTTGATATGCATTCACTGCAGCTCTTTAAATCATCCCAGTTGTCTAAAATTCATTAAGAACATTCAATACATCGATGATCAACAAATTGTTTGCTGCGAACCCGCGGAAGAAAACGCTTTCTCAGATGATGACGATAATAACCTTGATAAAACAGTACTAGAAAATAATTTGTCTTCAGATTCTGCGAAGGAACCCGATTTTTTAATGAATATAATCAACACTAAAGATTTGTTAATTACAGAACTGAAAGACAAAATACAATTGCTACAGGACAAAGTTCGCCTCCTAGAACTTCTAAATGAAAATAACATAAAAGTTTGCTCTCACCAGACACAGGTAACTCAAAACTCCGAGGTACAATCTCCATCAGAGCAAAGAAAGGTAGATCCTAACCTGAATCTACAGTTAACTTCATCAATCCAAGTGAAGGCGACAAAGACAGAGCCTGTCAAAACCCCTGTGGTACCGAACACTTACTCGGCTACTGTGAAAAACAAAGCCGTCAAACTCGGAAATCGTGACCCTGAAGAAACCAATAATACAATAAAAAATATAGCCCAACATATCCCTGTTACAAGTAATAGTACTGCTACAAAACCGAGGTCATCCTTACGCACAAGGAAGGAAAGAGTTATCATCGGGACTGCGAATCCTAGTCAGACAAAGAATCACAACGAATCATCATCTTTTACCGCCGCGTCGCGTCGTGCATGGCTTTATATTGGTAAAGTACATAAGGATGTATCTGCTGACGAAATTCTAAAATATTTAAAGTCCAAGTTTCCGTCCCACAGTGATAAAGATTTTTCAGTGGAACAATTAATTGGTGCTAAGCAAAATCTAAGCAGTACATCATTTAAATTAAGTGCGGATATAAATCTATTGGATAAACTCTATGATGCAGATTTTTGGCCTACTGGAGTTGTCGTACGTCGCTATAACTTTTTTCGGACCAATAGATCCGGATCCTATTCAGTTAACAAGCCTGAGTAGAAATAATATGACACTAATTAACAATAAAAACACTAAAAATAAAAGTGACGAAAATATTAACCTATTTTATTCTAACATCCAGTGTGTGAGAAACAAAACTGACTTAATAGAATCTTTACTATTACACAACGATCCTGAACCGAAAATATTATGTTTCAGTGAACATTGGTTGAAACAGGATGAAACAGAAGTATTTCAATTGAATGATTTTGTGGTATGTAGTTTTTTTGCAAGAAAAGTAAATCGATGTGGTGGGGTGATGATCCTCCTTAAGAAGGACGAAGAATTCATTGCATTAGACAACATTACCAACATCTCAATTGAGAAAATTTGTGAACTCTGTGCTATATATATTCCAAGTCTCAATCTGACTGTATTTACACTGTATAGATCTCCGAACGCAAACTTTTCTAATTTCATTGACCTCCTTGATCATGCTCTAAGTATCATCAACAAAAACAAAAGAGTGCTCATTTGTGGTGACTTCAATGTGCACTTTGGGTCGGATGAACATAACTGTTCAGTACTTTTAGATTTATTCAATACGTATGGCTACAGTCCACTAGTAAAGGACAATACAAGATATACCAAATGTGTGGACAACATTTTCATCAACTTCGAAACGGATAAAGTATCTACTTATGTGAGCGATGAACATTTAGGGGATCATCGAAGTATCACTGCTTCTCTCCTTATAAATGCCAAATCCTCCTGCAATAAATATGCTACCAAAATTGTAAGACCAATAACTTTAAGCGGCCGCCTCGCATTCTATAATGCCTTAGAAGGTTTCAACTGGAATTTTATCAACCATTCTGAAATGAATTTCGAAAGTAAGTTTGACAGATTTCTTAATATAATACTCAATACATTTTTCTCGACTTTTCCCGAAAAAAACATAAGATGCCGAACGAGAGATAAACAAACGTTTTGGTTCACTGATAATTTAAAATCTATGCGATTACACCTACATCTTCTAAATGATTTATGCAAATGTGTTGACTCTGACGAATTACGGTTAACCAGAAACCGTTTCAGAAATACATTCAAAAATTCAGTGAAGAAAGCAAAGCTATCATCTAATGAAAACTTTATCAAGTCAGCAAGTAATCCCTCCCGGGCCATGTGGGAAATAATTAACTCAAAACGTGACTCTTCCTCCAAGTCAACGGACTCTAACATTTCACCAGATACCTTTAATGAATATTTCACTGCTCTGGCCGACAATTTAATTTCGAAATTACCTAGATCACACCTGGATCCTCTCACCTTCAATCTGAACTCGATTTGCAATGAATTCTCCTTCCGTGAGGTTTCTCTCAATGAAGTAAGAGATTCAATTTCATCCCTAAAGAGTGGAAGTAGTAAAGACATTTACGGACTAACAGTTAATTTCATTAAAATGTTTGCCAATATTCTTGTTTACCCACTTACCAAGCTGATAAATCTAAGTTTCAAGTCGGGAATATTTCCAACAGCCCTGAAATCGGCTGTGGTTATCCCGCTCTTTAAAAAAGGCTGCCGTGATGATGAGGCGAATTATAGACCGATATCACTACTGCCTGCACTTTCAAAAATTTTCGAGAAAATTATGGTACTTCAGATGACTGAATTTTTAGACAAAAATAACATACTGAATGCTAAGCAATATGGATTCCGGAAAGGTAGGACTACAACGGATGCTGTAATGACCTTCGTCAGCGAAACCCTGGACTGCTTTGAAAAACGAGAACACCGATTATCGATGTTTTGTGATCTATCACGTGCCTTCGATTGTGTCTCTCACGATATTTTACTAGGAAAACTAAAAAAATACTCTTTTAACAAAATCAGTATAGACTTAATTGAGTCCTATCTATCTGAGAGATCCCAGACTGTAAGGGTGGGAGATAAAACATCACGTAAAATGTCCATTAAACACGGAGTCCCTCAAGGCTCGATCGTCGGACCACTTCTGTTCCTGATTTATTTAAATGATTTCCCAACTTCTCTGTCGCAAACAGACTGTGTATTATATGCTGATGACACGACAGTATCTATCAATGGAACAAGTTTTGATACAACAGCGGCCAAAATGAGTGAACTACGTGACAACGTCTCAGACTGGTTCAGCGCCAACAAATTGAGTCTAAATGACAGTAAAACTCAGTTAATGGTTTTCTCAACGAAGGCTACTTTGCCCAACGATCTAGACTCGGTTCGTTTTCTTGGTGTGATCCTCGATCCAGCCCTGAAGTGGAACGAACACGGCAGCTATCTCAGCAACAAACTTTCAAAAAATGTGTATATATTGCGTAACCTTCGGGACTGCGTTTCTACTAATGTTTTAAGAACCGCCTACTTCGCATTAATTAATAGTCATTTAACTTATTCTGTATTGACTTGGGGACACTCTGCGGTAAGGCATCGCATTTTTGGACTTCAGCGTCGTGCAGTGAGAATTGTAGCAAATATCGGCTACATGGATGATTGTAAGCGCTTTTTTATAGAGATGAATATTCTCACATTTCCCTGTATTTATATATTCTATTGCCTTCTGTATATCAGAACACACTTAATAGATTTTATGCGCAATAGCGATATTCATACTCACGATACTAGAAATAGTGAAAATATTCATCCCAATTTTCTTAGACTGTCAAAGTCATGTGACGGCCCAAATTATTATAGTGTAAAGTTTTTCAATGTGCTTCCGCATCATGTCCGTAACGAACCACTTAGGAACTTTAAAATGACCATTAAAAAATTCTTGATTAGTCAGGCGTTTTACAGTCTTGACGAATATTTAATGTTTGATTTCTCTAATTGGCTTAGGTAATCAATAATATATGTGACGTATGTAAGTACTTTGTACATTAACATTAATAAACATTATTATTATTATTATTCGTTATATGTTACTGATCTTCGTACATTTTATTTTTCCAAATTGTATAAAGTTAGGTTCAAACTTTCCAAACTGTGTTTTATTCATAGGAGACAAGAGGGGTACATTTGATTGAACACACATTCTCTGCTCTGAACAATTTTAGATCATTCTTCGTGAATTTAAAAAATAGATTTAAAATATCAGCGTTTGAATAATTTTGATTTTGATTTTCAACTTCTTTTTGCTTTTGCTTAAAATTTGTAGTAACAGGAAACGTTAAATGCAATTGTTTGTTGTTTTCATAACTATATCAACAAAATTAGAAACATTTAACCTAATAAATGTAAATTTTTATGTATTAAACCAAAAATATCTTATAACTGAAAAACTGTTAAAGTTAGGTATAGGGAATGCTAGTATAGTTCGACACAGCATTTGATTCCACATACGATGGTGCATTAAAATATTGGTCGTTCCATTTGAAAAAAAGTATTTTTCTGTGTTTGAATATCTTCGAGGGGAGCGGTGCGTTTTAGACACCCTGTAGCTTAATAGATATGCCTATGGAATTTCTAAGAACCTTAAAGCTTCAACTACAATATTAGCTATTACAAATAAAATTGCTTCAATCATAGCTGTGTTATAATTTTTTGAAAATCAGATTGCAGACTCCAAATTTCTAAGAAAATTCAAAATATCTCAAAAATGATGCATTTTAGAGATAGGGAAATGTATTGCAACTTAACATATTTTTACATGTAGAATTCAAAAACGTGATAAAAAAATATAGCATTCCATTTAAAATAAGCGAGTTGATAGCGACTTCCGGTACAACCGGAAGTGGTACAAAGACAATTTTATTTAATTTAAAGAGATCTCTACGGAAAACCCTTGCTCCTTAAATTTCAAATATCTACGTGAACTGCAACCTTGAAAACTTTTAACGAACGGTTTATGTGAATATCCCTGTATAGGTACTTATTCGATTATATTCGAAGGCATTCAAAAACTAAACTACTAGTCCTCGAGAAATTTTCTCACATTTGCCATTTAAAATAACAGAAACAAATAACATAACACGAGAGACGCAGTGTAAATAGTGTACGTATCAATTCAGGTTCTGTTGTAAAAGTTCATTTGTAACAGTCTAGTTAAAAAATAAAAAACGATACCGTGCAAAACGAAGTACAAGTTCATATGACAGACCAGTGGGTAGAGGAAGTACTTCTAGAGGCAGCCTGGGTGGAGTTCTGTGAGGTTATGCAGTGGTTTTACAGAAAGCCGAACACTCCGCTAACTGCAAGGCATTGGCCGGTTCAAGCTAATCAGTCCGGGAGAAAAAAAGGCTTCTCTACCTTGATGATGGCCGAAGAGTACGCCTTAGGGCGTCTCAAATTTCAAATTTCAGACGTAAAGGTTGACTACAATGAACTGTTACAACAGAACCTGAAAACAGAAAACAGACTGTATTGAGTGAAAGTGTTTCTAAAATGTGCGGAAGTGAAGTTTTTTTTTAGCTGAAATACTGAACAAAACTTTTTATTTCGAATTAAAAATGCCCTTTTACTTTATGAAATAACAAGTTTTGGAAGTGTTTTAAGTAGAGATGTGAGGTTAGCAATTAGGGATTTCTTTAATGGAAAGAAAATTTTTAAAGTTTAGTAATCAAGGCTGGCTTGAGCGCAAGGTCGTCAGTTCTTGGTTACTTAAACAAAACAATATTTCTCCCATATAAAAATAAAAACTTAAATCGACGCGAAAGCAAACGAACTGTGCTTGTCTTTCTCATCAAAGAAATATCAAACAAAGAAGGGAGTAATTTCTTGATGTCCAAACGCGAGAAGTTATTTTAATGTTTAATCTTACAAAATTTAAAACAAAAATTTACTGAGGCGGAAAAGGAAGGACCCACGTACTCGGGCAAAACTAATTCAAACCAAAACTACAGAAAAATTCCAAATTGTACCCATTTCATAGCAATAATATTTGCCAATGTAGAACTAGCAAAATAAGAAAAAGGTCCAAAAATATAATTAATGTAAAAATCTGGTACAACCAGGACAACACAACAGTATGTCCAACGAATTTAACTGTCAATGAGGTTATGTTTATATTATAACCACTGACTTGTCATTGATTTTTGAACACATACACCAATTCAACAGGATCCGCAGTGGCCAAATGTTGAGAAAGCCGAAATCTTTATTTTCATTCGTGTGCTTCAAAATGTATGAGCTAATTTACTACACTCATGTTAGAAAGAGAAAACCATGGCCTTCTTGGCTCATTTTTTTTAATGAACGCCCCTTATATCGTGATTTTATTTTAATATGAAACATTCAGTTCATATGACTATGGAAACTAATTCCAATTTTTTAAAATATTGCATGATCGTCGTCGTTGGAGTTTCTAATGTCACATCAAATAAAATTTGTCCATTTTAATTTGGAACATCTGCCAGACGAAGAAAGTTAGTGAAAATGTATCAGGAAGAATGACCCCGTGACAAGAAACTAATGCAATTAACAACATTTATAATCGTTTAGGATATTGCATGGAGGTAAATGAAGAAATTTTGAAAATTTGTTGTGGTGCTTGTTTTGATTTAAAGAATTTATGTTTTAAGTTTACTTATTTTAAACAAAAATAAAGTAATCTAATATAATTGAAAGAGTCGCTATTATTTTGTAGTAGAAGTATATCGAAATCACTAATAACAGAACATATTCATGACAGCTGTCATCTCATGCTCTATTTTAAAAAGGACAGTTTAATTTACAAATTGTAAATGTTGCTGTAGATTCTCAGATTCGTACGTAACAGCCACGTAACAGCGATGTTTTATGTTAAAATAAGTTCATCTTGTTCGGTGAAATTTATACATAGGTCTAAATAAAATTAAAATTCCTTATAGGTTGTTGGTTTACTTTTTTATTTTCTAAATAAAAGATTCGTTTTGGTTCGTTGTCATTTTTCGAAGGTAAATAAATTATAGAACGCTCTCTGTAACACAAACTCTTTTATTATAACTACAATCTTTAACAAGAAAAGACCCGGCACTAAAATTCTATAATTTGTAATCTTAGGGAATTCCCTGGAGGCGACCATAAAACAAATTCGACAGATTTACCGCCGCAAAGCGCAGAAGCTTCTAATTAGTAGAACGAAATAATCAACATTTAACAATCAAAATCAAATTTCGAACAACTACTAGTTGTGAGGCAGTTATTTTGATTGAGTACATAAATATTCATGCTGCCAATAAATTTATCGGTCATTCAAACGTGATATAACAATAATAAGGCCAGCTCCGTAGGTGTAGACATGCTTGTGGTGATGCTCGATAACTCAATCGCCTGTCTTTTTTTTGAAACTCAAGGAAATGATGGTAGGTTCCAAGGTATCCGTCTGCGCGTTTCCTTGTTGATTTAGGGAAAAAGAAGGAGTTTCTATTTCGTCGAGCATTATCGCGAACTTGCTTGTTCCTAATCTCAAAACGATTAATTGATATGATGTATAATATGTAAGGTATTGGTATATAATGAGCTCCTTTCGTAACGAACCTTGTAGCAGTTAAAGTGAATGAATGTTCTGAATTAAAGTCTGAGCGATAGTTTATTATGTAGGTATAATTTTATTCATTTTTTGTTATTTTGATGTAGACAGCGCCGTGGTGGGTAATTACCGTTAAATTTATTTTAATGAATAGATTTATAATAAAGTAAATTTAATGCATAATATTCTCTTAGCAATGAAATATTTAATTTCCATTGCCGTACACAGAAGTCCTGTTTAATTATACGTTCACTGCCAATATAATTAATGTCGAATGCGTGGCAATTATCTCACGAAGTGTTAATAGGATCGCAGTTAAAAAAAAGATCACCGCTTCGTAAATTCAATTAAAACTATCTCATTCGGGATTAGAAAGAGAAAATCAGAAAATATATGTACGTATATATCAAAACATTTATTTGCTTTTGTTTATTTATATAGTAATTTAAAACGTTAAAGATGAAGAAAGTAGCATCGTAAATACAAACGTAGGTATACTTGTAAGTTTCAAAAATGTTTGCTCGTACTGAAATAAAATATAAAAGATTTTGAATAAATAATTTCAAGCTACGTGTGTGAAGTTATACACAAAGAAACATGCCTATAAGTTTGTAATTTAATTATACCCTAATTTGGGTACATTTATTTGTGAATTATAATATAGTCACCAGGCAGTAAAAATTTGTTATAATTCGTTAAGTAAGCTGACCAGTAATACAAAATAAATTATTTATAGTGCAAATTAGCTACGTAATAGTATTCAGAATGTAACCTGCTGAGCTTGTTATTATAGGCGGGCCCGGCTACTGGACTGCTGCCCCGGATTACACGCTAAATTACCAATTAGACGTACCCGCTAATTATCTACTAAATACATACGATACGCCATGTTATGGCGCTGCTACCTCGTGTCCGATTGCTTTATGCATCCTTTATAATCTGCCGATCTCATCGCAAGTTGTTTAATTCAATTTAAAACCGTTCCGGCTAAGTACTTTTTCTCCTAGTAAAGCTTGCTTTTAATTACACGACATGTTTTCAAATCTAAGATTAATAAGAATTTTGCATTACATTTCGTCACATGCTTTCTTAACTCAGACCTATCTATATTAATGCTGTTGCTATTGACAGCCAATTCCAAAATTTTCACCTATAAGAGAAGAAGTCAACAGTTATTTTCTATGTTGATATATATGTATGCATCAGAGCTGTGCCAAGTACTACTTATAAATATAACAAGTACAAGTACATTAAGAAGAAATATACCTAAGTACAAGTACTTTTTGCACTTAATTGTCATTAGGTGTAGTAAGTACAAGTACTTTATAAGTATATGTACCAGAATAATGGTGTCGGGAAAAGTTCAGTCTGAACATTTTTATATAGTACTACACAACATATTTTTGTGAATTTTTATTATAAATTTCAACCCTGTTATATGTGAACCTAAGAGCCAATCGTGATCATGCAAGTTTTAACGATGACGTTTCCAGTTCCTAGATGTAATCAGCAGCATTGATGCTGTTGGTATGTGAATGTGCATAAACCAACAGCATTGGTACATACTTGAATGTTAATAAAACAGTGCAAGATACATTGTGCTTTATTTATTCCTAAAATTCTTTCGCAGTCTACCAGACATTATTTTACCCAGTTGAGTGTCGTTCATTTTACTTTTCTTAAACCGAGTGTCTGAGAAAATCTGAGATTTTAAAGAATGTAAACCCAGAGCTGTTTGTGAGAAAGGCGACATGACATCTCAATTCATTTTGACAGTTCGATAAAATATTGTATCTGTCGCTTGCTAAACAAGATTATGTTTGCTCATACGTATTGCAAACCACATGTTACCTCAGTGGAATTGCGCCTTTAGCCTCTAAACAATAGTCAATAGATATAAGTAACCTCGAAACTTCTCATTTGTTGAGAGTCTCTTTGTTGGGTGTTACATGCAATGTTGAGGGTATATGATATACAATGTATCTATATTATGTTAAATTTATAGTGTTTTATTGTTCGGAATATGAACCCGGAGTTATTTGTTGGATAGGCTACATCTAAATCTATTTTGACAGTTCTATAAATTGTTTTCTCTGTCGCGTGCTGCACAGAATTATGTTGACACATACTATTGCAAACCACTTGTTACCTCAGTGGAATTGCACCTTTAGGCTTTAAATAGTCAATAAATAAACTCACTTATTAAGGAACTCTTTGTAGTCAAAACGACATATGTATATGTATATTTAAAAATATTTTGACTAATACGGAGTGGAACAAAATGATTCTCATCTAGTTACCTTTGTATTACCCATGTAAAAATACATATAAGTACGAAAATAAAAAGGCAGCACCCCAATATCAAAATATACAAAATGTGATTTATTGCGAAGGGATGATATGAATGCAAAGTTGAGATTGAAATTGAAATGACAGTCAACGAAAGTAAGTCATAGCAAGTGTTAAAAGTGGCCACCATTTTGCTGCATGCACATAACTACACGACGTTTCAATTTTTGTGAGGAAAAATAGATATTTATTCCAAAAAAATTCAGAATATCACAATTATCCTACTATCACAATCTACAACAAACTACCGAGTCATGTAATAGATGCTACTAGCTTAAATTTATTTAAAACTAGACTAAAAAACTTTTTAATCGATGAATGTTTTTATAGTTTACAGGATTGTCTGTAGAACTACAAAATTATTTATGTACTATGGTGACTTGTCCAATATCTGTTCAGATCTAATGTATGAAATAAATTATGATTAAAAATATGCTGGAATATATTTGGTTGCATTTTAGTGTGATCCTTGCCATCAGTTCTTGCAAATTATTCTTTTTTTGTAGACCTCATTTTTAAGAAAGCCAAATATGGAGAAGTCTAACGGGGTGAGGTCTGGTGATCTTGTAGGCGAAGCTCCCCTGCTCACAACTTTTAAAGAAATTCCAAATTTCCTCGAGTTGTATGGGCTGTTGCTCCATCTTGCTGAAAGTAACCATTTTCAAATTCATCTGGATGCACCTGTTCTAAAAATGGGGTCAACAATTGTTCCCTATAATGTTTACGATCGATTGTATCGTGGAAGAATATTGGCCGTGTGATTCTACGGTGGGATACAGCTAACCATATTCCTATCTTAACGGGATGTAAAGGAGTCTCAAGGAAATTGTGGGGATTAACAACAAACCAAGTTCCTTAAATTTGTTTGTTTACATAATCACTTAGGGCCAGTTTTTCAATCACAAGTTAACATTAACTTTCAGTTTCAATAATTGTTTCCATAATTGTTACTATGGGAATAAACCAAAAGTTAAAGTTAACTTGTGATTGAAAAAACGGGCCTTAAATGGAACCAAGCTTCATCCGTGAAAAGACTTAGATCGAGAATGTCGTCGTTTTTTTAAGTTTTCTTGGAAAAAGTTGCAATACTGCATTCGACTATTGTGATCTCTCGGCAAGATTTCTTGGACTATAGACACTTTGCAGGGATGCATGTGTAAACGATGCTTTCAAATTCTTCTAACGGTAGTGTGGGATACATTCGTTTGAGCAGAAACACGACGTGTTAAGGATTTTCTGCAACGAGTGCTTCCACTTGTTCGACGACATTTTGGTCAGTTTGCGACCTACCAGTGGATTTCCCCTTCATTACGCTTCTCGTTCTGTGACATCTTTCGACAATTTGGCGATCGTGCTGGAGCAAGGAAGTTTCTTCAACAATTTCGTTCGAAAATGTGCTTTGCATTCAAGAATGGAACATTGCCATTCCCCATTTACTACATGTCCAGATCGGAAATAAGCTTCAATAATGAAAGTGTTTTCTTGCAAAGTGTACATTTTAATCGCTTGTTACAATAAATTGTAATAATTATCAATTTGACTGATTTTTGATATTTGTTGACAGAACTAAAGATTAGAGGACAAATTAAAAGAAGATTAAAAGACAAATCACGGCGTGTTGATAAGAAAAAAGTGACTGTTTGTTTCGGTCTTATTGGGCGCAATGAAAATGCTGAACATGCACGACATTTGTTAGTAAAATGTATATAAAATGTCATTTTCGTCACTCCTTCTGAACTTTGGTTCACCCTGTATATAAACTCCGAATTCTAAACGGAAAAAAATCGGTTAAGATCCTAGGAAACAAAAGCTACAGAAGTAGTTGCAGAGATTTGTTTAAAAAATTGGGAATATTTACCTTACTAAGTTGGTATCACTTGTCTGTCTGACGTATGTATTTGATAATTAATCGCTGAAAGTTTTATTCCAATGAAGACTGTCATGATTACTCACTAGATACAGGAAAGACTTAGCAATTCTACATCATAGGGTTAAGAACAAACAACAAGAAATTAACTACTTAGGAATCAAATTCTTTAACAAAATTCCGATCCCCACGAGGAGCTTAACGAAGAAAAACTTTAAAATCATTTTTAAAGTTGGTTCTTGTCCGATGAAAATTGTATCACAAAATCTTTTAACCGGACACTAAATAGCGCACAAACACAGAGTGTTTATAAATCATTATAAAAAAATGCTAGTAAGGCCCGTGTGACATTATGATATTTCTTGTGCAAGATTTGTTACGAGAAGTGCCAATTCAACCAATCAGAATTCACTGTGGTAGCTCATCTCCCTCACTTTGTAACAAAAATGTTATCAAATCTTGCATGGTGTCACACGGGCGTAAAAGGAGAATTCTACGACATTGAGGAGTTCCTGCAATGCGGCATTAATAGCATAATTTAAATAGAATGTAAATTAGAAAAGTTTTTGTCAATTAATTTATAGGAATTCTCATTATTGCAGTGTAACCTTAACGTGTCCAAAGCATTTTCTTTGTAAATGGTAAAATGCATTTTTGCCTACATATCCATATATTATTATTTATTTATTTTGTAATTATTTTGAAAGTTAACACAGGGATATGTTGCATTTTAAAATAATTGCGCCGCATAAGCGTTTACTTCTTAATAAACTGCTCCAGGCCTAGATCCTGAACTTACATCTTTTAATCAATAGTAAATTTATAATTACATACATACAAAGTTTAATTAAATTATTCTTTATGATTGTTGCGGACTATGAATTATATAAAACCATTAGCTATAAAGGCAGTAACTAATACAGCAAATGATATGTATAGCCCCAGCACAAATTAATTATGTTCTTAATAGTTTTTTTTTTATTTTTGGATAAGCTATGATTGTTGCAGACTATGAATTATATAAAACCATTAGCTATAAAAGCAGTAACTAATACAGCAAATAATATGTATAGCCTCAGCACAAATTAATTATGTTCTTAATAAATATTTAAGAAAGATATTCTTTTCTATAATTTCCAAATTTTCTTTATTACAAACTAGTTTCACCTATAAAGGCATCTTCAGTGTATCAAACCTTCAAGTTAAAAAATACATAATAGTAAAATATAATATTAAGTTAACAATAAAAATTACTTACGGGTATTTTATAAAATTAAGATTTTAAATTATGCGTAGAATAGATGTAAGTTGTATGTAGTTTTTGTAAAATGTCATGAAATAATAAATAAATAAATATCTGAAGAACGTAAAAATTTAGCTATGTGTTTTATTAGATACAGGTTACGAATTCAAATACAAGATTTCCAATCAATCGAACTAAAGAAATTATTTGTGTTGAAAAAAGTTTGTTCATTAAGAATAGCATTAGGAAATAAGAAAGTATGTAAAAATATTTCTAAATTTTCAGCGATATCTAATTTGGTACCTTTCAAAAAATTATGTAATAATTTTGTGTTAATTGTAGGGTCAAAATTATGGGAAGTTTCTAAAAGGTGATTAGCAAAACTAGAATCAGATTTATTTAAACGTAAAGATCGTAAGTGTTCTTTAATTCTAATTTGAAGACTTCTTCCAGTTTGTCCAATGTATACTGCTTGACATGAATTACAATTTAATGAATAAATTCCGCTTTTGGAAAAATTATCAATCTGATCTTTATTTTTACAAAATAAATTTGAGAAATTAACTTGATTTGAAAATGAAATTTGTATTCCTAATGTTTTTAATAATTTCTTTAGTTTGACTGACAAAGTACCCACATACGGAATAGAGAAAAAATTATTTATTGAATTATTATTTTCTGTAATTGTTGGGAAAATGATGTTGTTTAGTAATTTATTTCTAATTTTGTTAAAAATTTTATGTATTGGTTTAATAGGAAAGTCATTAAGATAAGCAATTTGGATGATTATACTAATTTCTTTTCTAAAATTTATTTCATTCATAGGAATAGAAAAAGAACGATGAAAAAATGATTGAAAAGCAGCAAATTTATGTTCGAAAGGATGAAAAGACTTAAAATTTATGCAATTATATGTTTGTGTAGTTTTACGAAATATTTTATATTGAAGAGAGTTATTAAATTTCGTTATTGTTAAATCTAAGTAATTAATTGAATTATTAACTTCTTTTTCTAAAGTAAATTTAATTTTTGGATGTAATGAGTTAAATTCATCTAAAAGATTTATAAGAGAAGAAGATGGACCGTCATAAATAATAAGAATGTCATCAACATATCGAACATAAAATTTAATATAATTTTTGCAAGAATTAACTGAAGAAAAATATTCCGATTCTAATTTATCCATGAATAAATCTGCCAAAAGGGGTGATAAGCCACAACCCATTGATAATCCATCTGTTTGAGAATAAAATTTATTGTTGAAAACAAAAAATTTTTGATCAAGAGTAATTTTTAACAAAGAATTAATGAATTTGGTATCTTCATCTGATAAGTTAGAAGAAATTAATAAATCATTAACAATTTCAATACTTTCAGAAGCAGGTATTGATGTAAAGAGATTGCAAACATCTAAAGAAATTAGTATACTATGATTTGAAATATAAGTTAGATTTAGTCTATCAATAAGACCGTAAGAATTTTTAATACTGTATTTCGGTTTGTATTGTAAATGACTTTTGTAAAATGAAACTAGAAATTTTGATAACACATGTGCTGGTGAATTAATAAAGGAAACAACTGGGCGTATTGGGCAATTAGGTTTGTGTGTTTTAGGAAGTCCGTATAACCTAGGAATTTGTGGATTCATTGTTTTAAGTGTATAAATGTTAACTAAAGAATTATTTTTATTATTATTTAGAAATTTTAGTAAAAGTGTACAATAAGAAGGTAAAAGATTATTTTGAAGTAATGAAAAACCATTATTTTCAAGAAAAAATTCTACTTTATCTATATAAGTACGTTTGTCTAAAATTACTACTCCATTACCTTTATCTGATTTTGTAATTACAATGTTAGAACTAATAATTTTATTTTTAATTAAATGAACTTTTTTAATGAAATCTTTTTGAGAAAGACTAAGTCTTTTATGTTTATTATCAGCTATAGATTTATTAATGATGTGAGAAATTGTATTTTGTGTAGGTTTTTTTAAATGAGTGTCTAATTTAGAAATAATATTTTCTATATTGATTACAAGTTTCTTAATACAATTAAAATTTAATTTTGATATAGGAGAAAATTTTAGTCCTAATTTTAGAATGTTTAATTCTGATTCATTAAAATTCATATTAGATAAGTTAAGAATGTTATGATTGAATTTATGAGTTAGATTCGGTGGATATTGAAATAAATCATTAACTTCATAATTTAAATTATGATAAACAGCATGGAGAATTTCAACATTAATATGTTCTTAATAGTTTATTTTTTATTTTTGAATAAGCTATCAAGATAACGTACCTGGATCAGTAATAAAATTATAAATAAAAAAGTTATTGAAGGCCTGTCTTTTTTGTGTTCAGATTATTAATTAAGAAAACTAAAGCTTAGGAACTACATCGAAACAGCACTAAAAGTTTGATACAGTAATTAACCACCAAGTAATAATTGGCTTGCTGTCACTACTTTATGGAACAGCCTGTACATAATAAATAATTTTAGGTTATAGTACTCAATAGTCAGAAATTCTCTGCGACAAAAAAATTCTGCCTCGTTCTACAAATAAGCTATCGAAAAAGGAGCGTTCAGTAACTAATCCTGTATATTAAAAATAAGAAAGTTGTATTTCGCTCTTAAGATAAACGCAACTATTATTATTAATTTCGTTCTTTTGTATTAAAGGCGATTTCATTCATGAAATTGAGGTCTGCAATTTTTAAACACTACTTCGAATTAAGAAAGCAAAGTGTAGTTTCGAATAACAATAAAAATTGTATATGATTTGAATGCAATTTATGATTTGTAACGCAAAAAAATATTCGTCATTTATACTGAAATTTTGAACAGAATAGTAATTATAATAATTACAGAGCGGAAAACATACGGTCCTTCAGGGCCTTAGGCCAACCGATGGGATGGACGTGATCGTCTTATAATCCGCGTCGGTTAGATTTGAGAAACACGTCGTACTTTCATCGCGGCGTGTACTATCAGTTAGAAATTACGAAGTCGTAATTTCTCATCACATAAACAATGTTGGCACCTTTTTTTTCCGTTTGCAGACGTTCAAACCTGTAAATAACCGACCCGATACAATTTTTCCACTAACTAAATTAGGATATCCCCTAAATTTATGCCGCAGACTGATATTTATTAGTTTACTTAACCGGTTCTGAATTAAACGTAAGGTCGTAAACGCTGCGTTAAAAACAAGAAAGGGAAACTGGCAGTAACACATGACACTTTAATTACGTGATTTGAAAAATTGCTATTGAATGAATTAAGCCCAGTTTAAGCGGACGCGCTTTCTGTGCATATTTACTTTCGTAATTAATAACAATTATAACAAGAAGCGGGCAAGAAAAAATGAAAAGGCGATAAATCAAGAAACAATACGATGAAGGCTGGGGCGCTGGTGTATTTAGACGGAGAAGCACGTGTAAGTAATTAATTAGAAACTAAAAGTTTGTATAGACCTTAGAAATTGAAAGTTCGCACAAACTCAGTCGTGTTTTTGGGGATTACAATTACCCAGACAATTTGATACTTAGACAAAGTCAAGGAAAAAAGCACATAATTGAGGAACACACTCAACAGGTGGTCCACTGGAACGGCTATGCTTTACTTGAGGTATTTACGAGGTTTTACGGCACTTTTTTTTTTAAATAGAAGCGTGCAAGTTCGAGTAAATCACAAGTATACAGGGTTAAGCAAAAGTCTCGGAACGGTTGAATATCTTTGCTACTATCAAATTCACGGAACTTGAACCCTACGTCATCAACCTATTTCTTTGTCAAAAAAAGATGGAGTTATGCTTTTTATATCTGATGATGCAACGCCAAACGCATTTTATTTATGACGGAGAGCTCTTCTCTTATGAAAACAATAGTATTTGCAAAATGAAACAGAATGAATTGACATATCGATAATGTGTGTGGGTTTGGTGCAGGAGCAATTATGAAATAGTTATTTTGAAAGGTTCTATTGTAAGGGCCAGGAGGGGTGCAAAAAGAAGTGAAATTCTAAATCTCTGGTTTCAAACAAAACTCCACACAATAACCGACAACAATTAATTAACTTCTTCTAAATTTCTCACTCTTTTACTCAAAAATGTTGACAAACCAAAAGAAATGCAAATCGCAAATCCTTTGTTTTACCGCGTCTGGAATTAGTCTGTAGAGAGCCAGCAACCGCCTTCAGCGCCCTTCATATATGCTTTGAGATTTTGGGCCCTTTTTTACCGAGCCGTTACTATAACTTCGGGATTCTTCTCTCTTACTTAAAAAAAAAGGTTTACAAATCTTTGTATTTCAATGAAATAATAATCTCACGTTTATCCAGCAACATCGGGGGTCCCTCAAGGATCCGTCCTAGGTCCTCAACTATTTAACATATTTATTAATGACCTTGCAATGGAAATTTCTGGACATAAACTTCTTTTTGCAGATGATCTCATACTGACCGTGGTGTTATATTCGATTCTCACTTAACTTTTAACAATCATATTAATACGATTATTTCTTCATGTCACAAAAAACTAGGATTCATATATCGGAACACAAAATCTTTCTCAAACCCTCTTTCACTATTAAGACTCTATTAGTCTTTAGTTCGTTCGAAACTCGAATACGCATCACCTGTTTGGAGTCCCTATCATACTATCCACATTAATGCACTGGAAAACATCCAAAGAAAATTTTTGAAATTCTTGTGTTGGAAAATAGATGGCTCGTATCCTCTTCAAGGTATTAACCAGAATATTCTCATGGAACGATTTCATCTCCATTCACTTGAATTCAGACGAAATACTGCCACTCTTAAATTTATTTATAAATTACTAAACAACAATATTAATTCTCCTAATATCCTTAGCTGTTTAAATTTTAAAGTACCTGCATTTAATTCTAGATCACATGAGACTTTTTATTTACCTAATCCGTGTATTAACTTATTAATCAAATCTCCAATATACAGGATGTGTTCACTAGTTAACAAAATTAGTCCACTAGTCGATCCCTTTCACGATAATTTTGACGCACTTATTAAAGCTACTGTTAATACTCCAGTTATATAATGTGGTATTTATAATAACTCTTAATATTTTCTATATTGTTATCTGTTCTGAAACATTATTATTCTTATATATTTATTTGTTATTTAATTTAATTCAATGTATGAACTATTTATTAATTCAATGTATGCAATATGCATTGTGTCCTCCTGGGTTTTTCCTATTGCACAATAAATATATATTATTATTATTATTATTATTATTATTATTATTATTATTATTATTATTATTATTATTATTATGAAATATCCTATCTTTTAGAAAATATACAGGGCGTTACCACGTTGAACACGTTGCTGCGTTTTAAGTTGTTTGCGTGTTTTTCACTGCCTAGAAGATGTCATTAATGTGACGAAATCGGTCGCAATTAATGAATCGTATATTGTAGCAAGACATATCAGTCTTATTATTAAAAAAAATTGCCTACAAATATCATGGAGCCCTTCATCAGAATTGAAATTTTCATTGCGTAAGAATGGGATATCTTGTGGGTGATTTGTTTTATCGGAGAAAGTTTTCTGTAAGAGTGAATAACTTCATCAGAATTGAAATGTTCATTGCGTAAGAATGGGATAATCTTGGGGGTGATTTGTTTTATCGGAGAAAGTTTTCTGTAAGAGTGAATAACGTTTGTGTTGAGGTTCACTTGATCAATAGTAGCATTCGGATTAGGGGGATGAAATATGATTCTGTTGACTAAAGTTCTGGGATAACCATTGTTAGTAAAATTGGTAACCAGTTTTTTGAAATTTGCCAGTTTAAGTGAAGGATGACAGATTCTATCAATGCGGCTTCTCATTCTACGAATAGTGTTGATTTTTTGTTTAAGACAATGTCCAGAATGGAAATTGATGAATCGTTCTGAAAAGGTGGGTTTATGGTACCAGTCGAGAATTATAGAGTTGTTGTTGGTTCTGATTACTTTAGCATCAAGGAAAGGGACACTATTGTCAGTTTCTGTTTCAATGATAAACTGAAGATTGGTGTTAAAGTTTGTAAGTGTTTCATTGATTTTGTCAGACGGAACAGAACAAATTAGGTCATCCACATATTTAAAAATGAAGGGTAGTTGGAAAGATAATCTGGTAATACATAATAATAATCCATAACAATTTGAGCTATGAAAGGGGGCTTAGGAGGAACCCCACTGGTGTGCCTTGTATTTGAATGTACGTTTTTTTATTGTACGTGAAATAACAATTGTTATAAATAAATTCGATGGCGTTAAGGAATTATTTCTTGGGAATGTTACATTCCTTTTCAATATCATCCCAGTTGATAGAAATGATTTCCAGAGAGAGTTCGAGGGGGATGTTTGTGAACAATGATACCACGTCAAGTGATATCAATTGATGATTGTCTGGGAGGTTAAAATTCTGAATGAATTCAGAGAAAGCGAAAGAATCCTTAACGTTATACTTATTTTTGTTGGCGAAACTGGCAGTTAAAATGTTGGATATGTATTTAGCTAACTGATAAGTGGGTGAGTTGATACATGAGAAAATGGGACGTGGTGGAGTGTTTGTTTTGTGAATTTTTGGGAGACCATAGTATTTTGGAAGAACTGAATTATAGTTGACCAGCTTGTCGTGTACCGACTTATCAATGTAATTTTTGGAAAAGAGAAACTTGACTAGTTTAATAGTTTTTTGTTGTAACGAGAGTAACAGATTTCCATCAATTTCCTTGTAGACTATTTGGTCATCTAATAGTTGTAAGGATTTGGTTTCATAATCATTTTTACTCATTAGCACAGTGACAGAATCTTTATCCGCTTCGGTTAGAATTAAACTTTGATTATCTTTTAAGACTTTCTTAGTTTCTTTGAAAATACTTCTAAATTGTGAAACATGATTAGAATGATAGTTGTTGGTTTTAAAATTGTTAATGTAATTGGTAATAACATTGGTTATTCTAAGTCTGTGGGAATTTGCAATTGCAATTTCGTTAGGGAAGGTTTGTAGAATGTTTTCTATTTCTGCAAGGAATCTGTTACTATTAAATTGGTGCTGAACTTGGGGCCTAAAGATAGAAATTCCGAAATCTCTTTGGGAATTTCTTTGTCGTGATATTGACAACCATTTCTCATTATTGTTAAATAATTTTGTTTGTACCTACTCAGATTTCAGTCTGTTGAACTTGTTAATGTTCTTGTTCCTGACATTTGCAAAAATTTTGTTGAAAGCAGTTTGTATTCTGTAAATATAGCGCATGGTAAAATATTGACTAATTTAGAAGTAATGTTAGTAATATGATAAGAAATTTGCTTGATATCTGAATGTGTTATTTTGATTTCAAAATTAAGAGTCTGATATCCTAACCTATTGTTAAAATAATGAATTCTGTTGGCCAGTTGTGGTTTGGCGGTTCCTAATAAAGACATAAGGTTCTTCGAGCCTTGGGATATATGGTGTGGAAGCAATTTGTGCCGTCGACATCTTAGTAGAAAAAATCTTCTGTTAATTTTCTTAGCTAACTTGTTGTTCAATGAAGCCCATGATTTCATTAATTGCATTGTTTGCGGGCCAAATCTTCTGGCAATATCTTGGAAAAACTCCATCTGTACATTGCGTATGTTAATTAAATTATACGAGAAAAAGCATATCAGATAAAGAGGTATTTATAAACAAGGTTCAAAGAAAGTTAAAATATAAAATCAGATAAATTCAGTAAAGAAAATTACAATTAATATAATCAACCGGCCTTGTAACCGCATGGTAGTTGGTTCGAGCCGCACTCGGGATTTTTCTCGGGGGTGGTCGGTATCGACTTCAGACACCCTTCAGTGTTGGGGATAAAATTCGACACTGCTTCCCCTTAAACAGCGGAAGTAACAAAGCCATGGAACACTTTACACGCACTCAAATACACTCCCGCTCCTGAGGTCCTGACAAGTCTTTGACTTAGGACCCCGTGGGGCAACCACCACAGATTAAAAAGAAAACATTAATTTGAAGAGAGAAGGAACGGATTTTCTGTATTTATTTAATGCTTTTCTTTATAACTGAATTAAAGCCAACAAATTGAGTCTAATCAATCTTCCCGTAATCCAAAATTTAAGGGGACACTTGAATTTAAAAATTATCGGCTTCGCTTACGATTTACTATAAATTTATTAAAACAACGAAAAACACTCACGGAAAGAATTTTATTTTCTGCTATCGAAAACAAACTGTGGGGAGAATTAATTGATTCACGAAAATCAAAGATTGGCGACGGAAACAAACACAGAGTGAAATTGGAAAATCATTTTACCGAACTGGAACTGAACTTTTGTTCTTCCCAGCGGTAATATTTAAAAGGAACATTTCTTTTCAAATACTATAAGAGGTGGCTATCGTCACGTGAGCCAATTAAATTTGAATATTTCTATCCCGCGCGAAGCTTCTAAGAGAGGAGTAGCTACCGAAAGATGGCAGATGGATGCAACTCGCCTCCATTTGCTGAATATGCGAAAAATTTACTAAATTGTCAAACCAAGCGGTTTCATAGCGGCGCCGGTCGTGATAAAAGCGAAAATCTATGCTTCGAACAGAGATTCACACGGTCTTAAGTCACATTTTGAATTTTATCTTGCAACCAACATAAAATTTCCGTTTCATTTTACAGTCTATTTCTTTTGGTTTTCCCCTTTTGTCAATTATGTTTCCGAATTTGGCAAATGACTTTCCAATCCGCAGGCCTACTATACTTTGAACAAATTGGAAAGTCATTTGACAAATTCGGAAACACACTTGACACAAGGGGAAAACCAAAAGAAAAAGACTGTAAATATAAAAATTTGCTAAGACACAGTCTCCTTTGTTTGGACTGCGTTTCAATTCTTCATCTCGGAATTTATTTTCTCATACAGATCAGATTATTCCAAATAATTTAGATGATAGATATTTATTTATTTGAGTTCGGTGAGTTGTAATGGGACTAGTACGAGGTAATGCAGGAATTTCGAAGTGAACGGTGTTAAAAATCACTTATCAGATTTGATACATGTAACAGAACGTTAACGACACCAATTACTTACACCACCACCCCGTGTTGTTTGTAGTAATTTCGTTTTGCACATGACCAATAAGAAATGTATTAAAGTCAGAAAAGTATTTTCTTCTTGACCATGGCGAGATAATTTTTATGGGTTAGCAGCCATACCGAGTGTGTTTTAAAGCATGAACGGTGAGCTGTTTATCAGATAAAAGATTTAGCAAGGTAGTAAAACCGTCAGCCCTGTTGGCGAACCTTCGGTGGCATATTCACGAGTGCGATTTGTGTACGTAGCAAGCGAGGGAGGACATGGAGACTAGACAAGTGCCAGATGCACCGTCTCGAATTACGAGTACACTGTTGCCACCACAATGGCAAACAAGCGTCCAGGCGATTTTTTGGCATGAACGGGTGGACACTGAACGCGGACTTTCGCCGCGGCCAATTGTTTCAATAGGTGCACACGTACGCACTAAGAATAAAACACTGCCTCCTAAGATTAAAATGCTACAGATAGGCAAATGAAAGGCACAAGACGCTGGCCGGGCGACAGAACACGGGTCCTAAGCGCTACTTCTCCTTGCGACCATTATGTAAATCCAGAAATATCTGCTGCATGCTTGTATCAGCTGCCTGATGATTGATTTACAGTGCACGAGTCCGGTATCGCAACTCGCTGCGAGAATGTGTCCGGTGGCATTCCGAGTATTCCAACACAGATTCCTATCGATTCTTGTCAACACCACCGAATTCTCAAATGAAACGTGTGCTTTTTATTAAATGTTATTAAATCTGTTCGGTTTTGTCACCGGCTGTTCATCAAAACCCAAATACAAGATTCTATCTAACATGTGTGCGCTACACACATCTTTGGACCCTCTTTCTAAAACTTATCAAAATACATATCTTCGCTTAATGCATAACATCATCATACTCATCATTCATCAAGCAGCATTTTGCACCTTCACAGCAGGACCAATTACACTGGGCAACAAAATTGAAATTTTTTTTTGCCTCGTTCAACAAATTATTATTTTTGGATCACTTACCAATAGATAAAAGCAAATATATGAATTAAAAAAAATAATTGGCTCTGGTTGGAAAAATATTTATTTTTCAAAGAAGAAAGAACGATACATTTAACACATCAAAATAAACATTAATTTTTAATTTGTTGTGCTCTTTTTCGCATGTCGCTTATAAGTAGCTTCTGGACTGTCCCTTACAAGAGTCCAGCAATAATCCGCCAACATTGAAGCAGTCCATTTCCCTTGGTATCGTTTTTCCATTGCGGCAATATCCTGGTGAAAACGTTCACCGTGTTCATCGCTAACTGCTCCACAGTTAATAGGAAAAAAATCTAAATGTGATTGAAGAAAATGTAACTTCAAAGACATGTTGCAACCTAGTCTTTCATACGAGAGCAACAGATTTTGCACTAGAGTCTTGTAATTGTCAAATTTTGTGTTGCCTAAGAAATTGCTCACAACAAGCTGAAAACTTTTCCATGCGACTTTTTCTTTTTCAGTCAAGAGACTCTCAAATTCTTCGTCATAGAGTATTTTTCGAATCTGAGGACCCACAAAGATGCCTTCTTTAATTTTCGCGCCACTGATTTGAGGAAATTTGTTTCGCAAGTACTGAAACGCCCTCCCAGTTTGATCAATAGCTTTGACGAAATTTTTAATAAGTCCGAGTTTGATGTGAAGGGACGGAAGAAAAACTTTATTTGGATCAATTAATGGCAAATTTTGAACATTTTTAGAACCTGGGACAAACGATTTACGAGGCAACCAGTTCTTCTTCTTATAATGTAGTGTCCTAGCCCTACTGTCCCATTCACAAAGGAAGCAACAGAACTTTGTGTATCCTAGCTGCAACCCCTAACAAAATAGCAACCACCTTCAGATCGCCACAAATATGCCATTGATGTTCGTCGTAATTCACACCGGTTAAAATCTTTTTCATATTACTATAGGTCTCTTTCATATGTGCTGCATAAGCAATAGGAATAGATGGTAAAATGTTTCCATTATGCAAGAGCACAGCCTTTAAACTCAACTTTGACGAATCTATAAATAGGCGCCATTCTGTTGGATTATGCTCAATTCACAAAGCCTTCATTAGGTTGTCTACATCAGAACAAAAGACAAGATTGTCTTCCATGGCAAAAAATTCTACTAAATCCTTGTGACGGTTTCGGTAAATGCTCGTATTCACGTCTTTTTCAAGCAGATGCCACTGTTTAATCTTGACCCAAGCAACTCAGCCTTAGACTTTGGAAAGTCTAGATCTTTAACCAAGTCGTTTAATTCAGCCTGAGTGATTCTGTGCGGCTGTTCTGGAGTTAACGTAAAATTTGAATCCTGAAAACTGTCCCTATCTGTTCCCAGAAAATCGGTTTCATCTTGGTCAATTGCACCAAAAGAACAACTGGCTACAGGTTTAGGCACAGGCGAGTTTTTACTGTGAGGAACAGGGCGGGTTGCTGAAGGTAAATTTGGATATTTTATTGTCCATTTCTTCTTTTTAGTGTACCCATTACGCAACGGTGGCATCATACAAAAGTAGCAATCAGTTAAATGATTTGATGGTTCTCTCCATAGCATAGGTACAACAAAGGGCATGGATTTCGTTTCTCCTTTTATCCACTTTAAGAGCGTTGAGCTGCATGTTAAACATGTCCTGTGAGGAGCCCATTTCTTATCCTGGTGACCGATATCGAATCCAAAATACAAACGATATGCGTTTTTAACCGAAGCGGATATGTTTCGTTTTTGTTTTGTAAAAGTAACTTCACCACATGTGTAACAAAAGTTATCAGCTTTGTTAACACATTTATTTCTCGACATGATTAACAAGACTGTTGCAAACTGTCAAACTGTGCATGAAAAAATCGATATAATCCATAGGTGACTACGATCCTCATAAAAACCGTGCAATCCACGTATGAAAAAATACTAAAATGAATAATGTGAAAAAAATAATTTCATCAAATTCAGAGCCAATCATGAGTTTTAATGTTTATATTCTTTATCAGAGTGACAAAACTCACTGTTATTAGCTGGTTGCGATTCTGAGGCAAAATCATTGTTGCCTAGTGTTATCATGGAATTGGAGAATTTTTCACGTGAATATAGGACAATCCTGTATGATGTGCACATAAAATACAATAATTTAGGCTGTTTAATATTAATATCTTATGAACATAGAACATTATTCATTAAAAGCAACGCGGCGCGGGCGTTTACAATAAACTTATATGTATACGTTTTAACAGGAAAAATTTTTTTGCTTTTATTGAAAAAGAAATCAATAATTTATATTGCCTTCCCCAGTTCTTTTAACTCTCCTACACTTTTCTGATACGTTTCATCATTCATCTTTACTTTATACAATTGAAATCCGGAGGTTTTTCCAGGTCAATCGATGATAGATGAAAGGAACAAAAGTGCCGATATATTCTCGTTCTTTGTGTGCCGAACTGAAGTAAGCCCACCGGCTATCAGGTATACCATTGATACACTGATTGACTGATACTATTTCTTCTTTAGGCTCCCACTTCTAGCGAAGTTAGCGATAGTGATGTATGTACGGTTGCGGAATCAAAAAAAGCATACAAGTGTTTAGGCGTTTAGCTTATATTTTGCAATATTAGAATAGTGTAAATCGATCTCCGTCAGATTGACATAAACGCTGACAATTAAATCATGTA
This sequence comes from Dorcus parallelipipedus, assembly GCA_958336345.1. NCBI lineage: Eukaryota > Metazoa > Arthropoda > Insecta > Coleoptera > Lucanidae > Dorcus > Dorcus parallelipipedus. Next base: position 38,272,535 of record OY284482.1, on the reverse strand, counting down.
AAATGACACAATGTATAATTCAACTTTCACTTTTAGGAGTCAACAAGAAAGCAATAGTAAACTAAACGATAAAATAACATACATAAATATATTTAACAAATTAATGTCTAATACCTCACAGCAGCTCCATTATTTCTCACAACACTTTACAAACGCTCAGGCATTGAATAAATACTAGAACGGATATGTCAGGGGAAAGTTATTCCCAATTTCTTCAATCTTATCTAATAATTCGTGTGCATTTGCAGGTCTAAAATTAATGGCGTACATTTTCTTCACGATATAACCCCAAACATGTTCAATGGGGTTGATATGTGGGCTTCTGGAAGGTCATGGCAAACGCACAACGTTATTTACTTGAAGTCAGCTGTTTACAATGTATCTTCTTACTGACCACCCTTCTCCAATTAGTGTATTTATTTGCGGTTTTTGGGCAACAGTTAAATGCGTCATGTTACTGTCGGTATGTCACCTTGACAATTATTTTGACGTAAAAGTCGAAAATATTTCAAACAACCCAACCCAACGTACCTACCCCAACATGCGTTTTAAAGCCTCTCCAAACTCTTTCATGGTTACCGTTAGTACTTTAGTACTTTAGACTTTATATCATATTGAGGGCGTCATATCAAAAGGGCGTAAGCGCTATTATAATCCTATGCTAATACGCCCTTCTGATATAAATAACGATTTCTAAAAAACTTATCGACTCTCCAGACGCAATGAACCGATTGAAGATTACACTACTCACCCTGACAAAATTTTCTTTTTAATAAAATTTTGCTCAGATATAGAGAATTGGATGAACAATAATAGATTAAACTTTCAAGTCTACAAAGCAAGCAGCTAAGTATCTAGTTTTGGTTTTAATCAAGACTCTGAAAAACAACTGAGATAATTTTCTTACGTAACCAACACCAATTCTTGGTGTCAGACAATAATTGTAGACCGTAAACCACTTAAAAATGCCTCGCAGCCAATTTTACTCAATTAACCCTATTTAAACGAGTGCTTATTATATTGTTGCGAGAAGGTGGTTTTCGTTCCAGCAAATTGCCGCAGGTGTTGAGCATACTATAGCTAGTTGGTTGCAGCATATCAGGATAGGAAGAAGAAGAAGGGCAAACACAGCGAGGCAGAGATTCTGGTGGTAAAAGAAGAACTGCTTCTTAGATTAATGGCTCTAAGAGAGAGATAACGTACTACGAGATCCATTGCTGATGTTTGATTTGCAGCAGTAGGTAAAAGTGTACGTACTATTTACCATCAATTGAGTACCACGGGCACGAGATCTTACCGTCCACATTTGATGTTACCAAATCATCGTCGACAGCGTCTGGAATGATGCAGAGAACGTCACAATTAGGGTAATGAATGGTACAAGATTGACTTTTCTGATGAGTCAAGGTTTTGTTTAGGAGCCAGACATCACATGATGAACAACGAAATTTCGCATTCGCTGTGGAACGTCATGTACACCGCATCGTTGGCCTGATGGTTTAAAGTGACATTGTCAAATTAGATGAGAAATTTAGCTTGAAGCTAAAGGTTCTTCTTTAACTCTTGCACTGCGACCTCTAACGACTATTGTTTCCCACATTAAGTTACACTTGTAGATCCATTTACTTCAATTGAATGAGAATCTTTGAAAGTGAGATCACCTCCTAACGCCCTGATTAAAATTGTACATAGTTTGCCAAACACCTACTTCGCGCTCTTGTAATCGTATTCTCTTTGTATTATGGGGATACACTGTCTTGAAGGAGAAATGTTTTTGAAGTTGCAATTTCTAAAAAGTTTTCAGGTACCTATAGCCTTTTTTTATAGAGGTTTGGAGAATCTTCAAAGACAACGTCAACGGTAATCCAAGTGTCAGTTGTGTCAGCTCTGTCATTATCGCCTATTTCTTAGATCATTGACATGAGCGTCTACTAACTAAACTCCTTATCCTCTCTTGCAGCTGCTAATTTTTGGAATCTGCCGTTAGGCATCGCGTCAGAAATTTCGCACTGTCTGGTGGTGGTACTTATTTATGTTAATTTTAATCGGGGTTGTCTTTTCCAAGTAGGTTGCGATCATGGGCTGCATCTGACCCTCTCTTTTGCTTTCTCGTCATTCGTTTTGGTCATCATGATCGTTCGGAGCATTTTGGTGGTGTCTTCCCAGTGCTCCTCGGATATTATTTTGCCAAATTTTCTGTTTACCTCCGATCTGACATTATCCCATCTCCCGCAGTCAAAGACCGTGTGCTCTGGGGTGTTAACTCGATGGCAGTACCAGCAGATGTCGCTATCCAATTTACCTATGTTCTTCAGGTAGCTAGGAAAACGCTATGTCATGTGATGGCCTGCGTGAATAGTGGTCCAATTCACCAAAATTTTTACAGCTCCACTTTTTTACATCCTTGATGAACGGTTTTGCCCATCCTTGGTAAGACTGCTGCCATTTCTCCATGAGGGCCTCTTGTAGACTTACAGAGTCTGTTTTGCCTGATTGGTACATTAGTTTCCGTTCTTCCGCCTTTAGGCGGTACCTATAGCCTGCACACAGAATTTTCTACCAAACTCAAAGTAGCTGGCCATGTCCTTGTAAGGAAGACGTGTACAGTCTTTACTTGTTCAACTTCAACAGTGACTTAGTTCTTGTTTTAGACGCGCATGTTAAAGCTGCTGCGAATTGCACCTTTCCAGGGCAGTTGTACCAGTAATGTGTGCTTTACTTTTCGCCCTGCTTCCAATCGATCTTTTGGCTAGTGTTTCAGAGAGTCAGTTCTAAACCTATACGAATGTTCTTTAACTATCTCAGTCCACTGCCGATGCACTTATAGTGATTTAGCGAATTTGCCAAGAATAGGATTTAGTTCAGTTGGAGTTTTCATCCATAGATTTCTGCTTTTACACTTTTAGGGGTTTTGGAACTATCACAAACTACGAGTTAGTTTTAGGGTGTTAATAAATTATTTATAATCTGATCTCCATTTATGTTGAGTATGGACGAGAATGATAATATATAGAGCTAGAAATTAGAAGGACTAATTAATTGTGAGCTAATTGAGATTTATAATAGATTATAATTTTGGTTATTAATATCAAATGAGTCAGATATAGTGGGAATAGTGAAAGTTCAAAGGTTGAGATGATGGGGATAAGTAACAAGAATGCAGTCAAATCAATGAACTGGGAAAGTTTGAAGGAAGGCTTCAACCAACTGTAACTTGAGTTTGAAATTAGAGAATCAGCACAATAAGCAACGAAAAAAAGTGAAGCAAGCCTTTTAATTGCGAAATATAAAATTGTATTGATTATTACGAATACACTTGAAATTTTATTTGAAATGTATTGTAATTTGAAGAAGTACATTATTATTATATATTTAATAATAAGATATGTACGTACTGCTGTTGTATAACAAATAATAAGACGACTCACAATGGTAAGTCATAAATTATTTAAATTTCCTATTTTATTGCCACAAATTTATATTCAATTACCGAAAGTAAAGCTATAAAGTTGATGACTTACGGTTACTCCTTGGTGGTCATACAGCATATTGATATACTGCAGAGAAGAAGCAATAACAATATGTATAGCTTAAAATCCACAGGAATTTGTCTCTGGAGCTTATACGTGTGTCCTGCTGTAAATTATACTTAAGCTACGAGCATTTGCGAATTCATAGCCTTTCGCGTATAGCATCGCCGCTAAACCATTAGTACAACCGTTATTTATTCAAATATGAAGAGCACCAAATATTGGCGATTTAAAATTTTTACTTATTACAGAATATAATAATGTGACACTGTAATACTCAATAAAGATTTAATTTTAGATTTAAGCCAAGTTTTATGTAAGGACGATATAGACGTAATCCCCGAAGAATGGAGTCCATTAACCAGTTTCTAAGAGACTTCAATGTTCGATGAAGACACAAACCTCATTCTGTGTACGCTCTGAAAGCTTTAGTCAGCAGTATTATTGTTTGCTTTTAAAATAGTGCAATGTCATTTTGTAGGTGCGCCCGAATACGGTGTAATCGCAATATCCACTGACGGATCTCTTGTGGCAATTATACGCTTTCGTTCTCTTTAGAAAAAAACAATTTATATATATTTGCGACGTCGCATGACGATCGCGTGACGAAAGAGTTATTGAATGCGCGCTCTATCAACATAAGTATGCCGCCATAACGAGACTCGGGTTACGTCATATAATTCATGGTCTGTAATTAACAACGGATACATAATGATTGCTCGCACACATGAAATTGCTCTGCTGATGTGGCATATAGTATATGAATGTCTGTCTCAAAGCTTATTTGTTTTAAATTTTCAATTTTTCTTCATAACATTAATTTTAGAATTATTTTTAAATGAAGACCAAATAGATTTTTTAATTATCGTTCATATCGCGTTAATTATTTATACTCATTTAAATATTTGGCCTGAAGCAAACGTGCGCGTTTTGATGGCATAGGGGTATCCTCAACTCTGGCTATAACTTATCGATGAAGTTGCTTGCAGATTGTATAACACTGTGAGTGCTAATTATACGATATCTCAAAACAGAATTTTTCATCGATCGAAATTTCATTGCTTACTTGTCAAGTAGGGAACTGTATGGCTATGTCATAGAAGTAAAACAAGTTACATCCGTTTCATCTTAAAGATTGATGAATAATCTTATGTAATTAAAGTCATATTTTGAATATAACAAGTGAGAAATTTGCTTTCTGTTTACATCAATATTAATTATATTTTACTAAACACTTCATATATTATTAATATCCTACTGAAGGAAACAATTCTATATTAAAACATCCTTTAACTCTGATTAATTATGTTACAGGTTTCATAAAATGATTCATTTATTAAATGTTTCGAATTACAAGCTGGGCGTGCATTCTTAAATATTGAAAAACATTTCAAGCTTAATATTCGAAAACAAAATATGAATTCTTTTTATTATTATTTCCAAATTAATGCTAATATACAGGGCGATTCACGCTAAAACATAACAAATTTATGAAACATTCAATGGAAAGTTAAAGCTCTATAAGAAAATAATGTACTTTCATTGGTTGCTGTTCTTTACATGTGTAACGCTACATGTTTGTAATAGTCGCTAACCGACTAATCCCTACTTTAAGCGGCCATAATAGCAGCGATTGCAGCGCCACTTGTGGGGATGGCGAAAGTGATCATCATTGCGTATGATTTAATTTGTCTTGAACAGCCGCAATGTGCAACATAGAAGTCAATTGGTGTAACGATAAAAAAATGTAAATTATTTTTTATCACGCGTTGAAACAATAAATCTGGAATTACTTATTCCCCAGTTGACCTTTGTGACCTTATAAATTACTGAAATTATACACATAATCACTATGAATTAACTATACTGATGAGCTTATCATTCAAGCAGAATACAAATTTCAGTGACCGTTTAATTGAAGGCTCAATTAAAACGTTCTGGTCAAAATAGATGTTTATCGTCAACGGCCGATTTACTCACGTAATTATATGATTTCCGAGTGTAAAATATTGTGTACAATTAATGAAAAAAAAAAAAATTTAAAATGGCGTTGCAACGGTCCTCTACGGCGCGGCGGGCGTTTCATGAATCTGTAAAGATACGGCAACTTTGCGTTTTTACACAATGGCCATTTGTTTAACTAGTGGGGACAGATAAATCTCGCAAGATGTGAAGCCTGATAGTTTCCTGCAATTATTTATCGGCGTAGACCTGAAGACAATCAACAGCGGTTCTAAAACAATAGTAGGCGTGCCGAGCAATCAATTGTGAATGCAGCTATTATTAAGAGTGTGCAACAGGTATCACAAATATTCAGAGCGTTTTTGTTGTTGTTATTCTATAAGTTCGCAATCTATTGTATTGCATGTAGTTTTATTTTTGTTAAAACATACTTAATAATATCACAGGTCTATAATTATATTCTCAGGAAAACCCTCAGAACTAAATGTCTATGGGTTCAGTAACCAGCTGAATCGCAAGACTGTCAAAATTATATTTAAAAATGTTGCTTCAATTTAATAGAAGTATTACGATTAACCTGTACGAGCTTACTTTAGTGAACAAAATTAACCAAAATATTTTTCCTCTTTAAATTTACTAAATGAATAACATTAATTAATTTTCTTCTAAGATATCCTGTTTATTATTATTTAAACTGACATATGTACATAGAAAGAAATACTCGTATCATCACAAGAACAAATCAGTGAATCAATAAGATGCTATGAACAGAAAATAGTTGATGAGAAATATCAATTTTGTAAGTCAAAATTTTGTAGGCCAATGAAGATATCTATATATTTCTTCGCTGAACTTTAAAAATATCTGTCCTTTTACTTACTTTATAAAATATGTAAAAATGAAATCAGCGTGCGAATTGTGGCTCTGTCAACTGATGAACAAGTAGAACAATAAGGAAAAATAAGCAAGAATACAAAATAATACCGACGAATCAACAGGAAAATAAACGACATAAAAATGAGAAATTAACCGAAGATATGGAAGAAGCTAGGATACCGATGAATTATATTTCATGATGATGCTTCAGTAAGTTTTCCACGATATACGCACCAGCACAATTAGGCGAAAACTAACGCCGTGATGCCGTGAAACTAAACGAAACAGGTTGACGCGGAGTAATCGCAAATGAAGTCAGCGCCGACCAATAACAATCGCTAGTTATCCACATACCCATAAAAGGACTGGACGATGAGATAATTCCGACGATCAATAATTTCGAGCCTGCGCCGCAGCGCTCCGGGAAGTCAGGGTTGCCACAATAAACTATAAATTGGCTGAATTTCTCAATGTTTCCGTCTTATTTCATACGAAATTTTGAAACGCAACAGAAGTTTAAGGTCAGTATTTGATTCATCAGCGAATTACGACGGAAAGTCAAAAAATCATAAAAATGAAAATTAAAGCGTTTCTGAATTTCAAATTAAGATCAAACTGTCAATTTGGGTGCCAGTTGAGGGTGAGTGATGTTTCAGAATTTGACCTTTAAGAAACTGATATTATTTCATTTTCTTTCGTAAATTTTACGATCGTCATTTTTTTTTCCTTTTGAAGTTATCGCTTCCTTTCTTTTCTATTCCGATTACATTTTTCCAAGAGTCAACCAAAGTGGTTAGCAAAATGTGGTGAAAGTTGACCTACTGCTTTATGGTAGTAAAGTAGTAGTACTTCTTATAAAAGTTCCTAAAAAGATAAAGTAAATACCGAGTAATATAGGGGAGAGTCGGGTATACAGGCTGTTTCTTAACTTCATACAAAAAATGACATCAGTGAAAGTTGACATTAAAAGTGATAGAACGAAGCAGTTTTTGTATAACAATTGATTAATAAATATTAAAGATAATAAATGTTTTCGGCGAACGATGAAACAGTTTGATAGTCCCTGGCTTATTTTTATTACGTAAGTGCATAATCGGAGAAGTATGCTGGTGTCAGCATGGGCTGTTTAAGTGGGTCAGTTCTCAAGTGCACTTCGTCGCAGATAACAGTGTTGAAAACATGGCCGAATTTTCCAATAGTGTTATTGTGGACATGATTTTAATTTACGGTGAATGTGATCCAAATGCGTTGGCTACACCGTATACAGAGTGTTACCCAGATCGCCCTTTGCCAAATAGGCTGTGTCAGTTGTTTGGCGAATTATTCGTGGGGAACAATTACCCGTTCGATTTTCAAAGAGTGCAAGCTCTTATACCAGCAGATTACCTCCAACACATGCGATTTTGTCGGTGGTGGTTACTCCGGAAACAGACAATCCGAACTTTGTTAATAACATTCTCTTCACCGACGAATCAATGTTTACAAGGGTTGGGTATCTTTAATTTTCACAAAATGCATGTGTGGGTAGAAGAAAATCTGTGGGCAGGTATTTTAAACGGCACTTTAATCGGTATATGTTTACGTCTCGCGCAGGGGGGAACTTGGAATATTTATTATGAGTGATGGTTACCGTCCGTAGCGTTTCTAAACATTTCACAAGGAATTGCCGGATGTCGGTATGAATTTTTTTTTTCGTTTTAATTTTGGTGCATTCGTGAGAATATCTGTTACCAAATGCGCCATTAATTTTTTGTACGAACTTGAAGAACACCCTGTATTGGACCGGGTCCAAAATTGGACCACTTCAATTCAATTTAAATTCAAACCAACTGGAACTACCTATCGATATTGGAAAAAAAAAACTAATTGCAGAAACGTTGCCATTCGAGGTATTTGTAGTGTTTACTGTTATTGAAATTTCTAGTTTATTTTCACTTATTCAAATGTGGTCCAATTTTGGAACCGATCCAATATACCCGAGTCTCTCCTATTATGTATAGGTATTTTAAAACCACATTTAGAAAAAGTAGTCAATAATATTTTTCTTAGAAAAGAACACATTATTTACATCAAGATAAACCGTCTACTTAATTTCTAAAAACAACTGAGTATATTAATTTACGATTTAAACTGCTTCTTTTAAGGGAAGTTCTTTCGTTTCAATTTTTTTTTACAAATGCATCATGTAATGAATACTTGCCTTTAGGCAACGAGAGGTTTTAAGGTATTTCGTATTTTTCAGTACTCTTATCAATTTTATAGACTAAAATTAAACTAAATGAAAAACTCTTAATATAAATTGCTTAAAATCCTAAAAATTCTTCGCAAGTAGCAAAAAGTTTGGCTCTATTTTTCCAATTGTCATTTTGAAATACGAATACTTAAATATACACAAATAAGATCTTTTCAAGGTGTACATTAATTAGAAAAGTGAATCTATAAAAACATATTTGACTTAAAAATGACATGACTCTTGCAAGTCGTTATTCATACAACACAAAATAATGACTGTACCCTGCATTTGTATTCACAAAGCAGCAGTGTTTGTTAGGAGGAATCTTGGTAGTTTTAGCTCGTTATCTGATATAAAACACGCAATCCTCTTGTGTTCGCATATGATGCGCCTTAACTTTTTGAGAAAAATTCTAAATAAGCTTGTGCTATTCCAAGACCACTGAAAGAACAAGATCAAAAATCATTTGCTCAGAACCTGAAAGCTTTTCTTTGTGCCCAAGCTTATTATACTATATCTGAATTCTTTGAAGATCGATTTATTTAATGTATGGATTTCGTTTCTTAGTTTTAGAATTGAGAAAAAAATGTTTACTTTCCCTTTTTTTAATTAAAATTTGACTTATCACATCCTTTCTTAAGAGCATTCATGAAATAAATAAATATATTATTATTATTAAGCGGGGTGTTTCAAAAGTCGCGATGAAAAATGAAAGGGGTTATAGTGAATGGATTTTTTCTCATATAAACATGTGTCCGATTTCTACGCATTTACTAGATACAGGGCTTAAAATTGTTACATGTAAATTTTATTAACGTAGGTTGCTACGAGTTGATTGTGTTCATCTTGTGTTGTTTAAAGCAAGTTTTCAAAAAATCTCCTCCAGTTGCAAGACAAGCTTGATTGACATCGACGAACTAATTCGTGGGTGTAATTAAATTGGAAATTCCCATTTTGGATTTCAGCGAAAGCTAAATTAATTCTTTCCAAAAGCTGTTCTTCTCTGTGAATCCCGACAGCATAAACTATTTCCTTTAATGCTCCCCAGAAATGGATGTGCTTGAACTTCTTAGGTGGCGAGGACTTGATTACATTACGTAAGTGTCTATTTGACAGTAGTTTATTGTTTAATGTTAATTTGCAATGTTTATACCTTAATAAAAGTTTACACTTATAACATTGAGGTTCCCCATCTACTAAATGAGTAGAAATCGGACACATGTTTGGAATTCCATTCCCTACAACTCCTTTCATTTTTCGTCGCGAATTTTGAAGCATCCTGTACATATAAAATATTCACTCTCTGTATGCTAACATGTAGAAAGTGAGAAAATTCTTCCTGTAATTATCTGCTTTTTTTTTCTGAAGGAATTCGAAATTTGCTTTCGTGCAAGAAAGGACTTACAGCAAGAAGTCTTTAGCAATTTGTATTTTAACTTATGAAAATATATTTGTATAACAACTGTTTGGAGTTAGAGTTTTATGCTTGTATGGTCGTCTAACGTGTCAGAGATTTTTAGCACCTTCTATAAAATAAAAAATCAACACTTAAAGGAATTTAGAATAACAATAAAACTGCTCTTGTCCGAAAGGAGTGAATAATGATTCCATTGTAGTGATCACGTTATCCACACGGACTTGAATGATGAGATCAAGAGAGCTCTCTTGACGGTGGAATTTACGATGCTGGTGCGATTTCTCGTGCCCGGCAGCCGATTATCCGACAAGAGAGCTAACGCATTACTACGAGTTTCTGGCGGGAGGACATCAGTACACCCGATACCAGATCTTGTGTTGCATATTTGCTTAAACGGTCACACTGACAGTGTAAGAAGCGTAATGTGGTAGTCTTCGCATAATTCGCAAGATAAAGTGCTTGCCCGTTTGTTTCCAAAGTGACCACTCCTATTTCGCTTAAAGGCCGTCATATTTGGGTGCTTGTCGTTTCATTTAAATATCATTTGCATATGTTACAAATTAGATCTAACCAAACAAGGCAATTAGGAGATTTCAGATCGACGCGAGACGTCACACTACTTCCTTTCAGAACTAATTAAACTTTTAATCGATGACTTTTTTCGTATATCATGTAAATATTTTCCACATTATATTTTAAAATATATCATGTTAATGGTATTTAACAATTTTTTAACTACTATTTGGTATCTTTCTGAATTCACTAGAGAAACTGCTTTTAAATAGAAATCTAGAAAATATACTACTTATTCCATTTGAGTAAAACACAAGTCGCCTATACTTCCTGTTAAACCGGAAGCGGATAAACATACTTGATACCACGACTCAATAGAGCTTTTAATTCCATATAAAAATTATACCTTAATTAAACCTTATATTACTGCAAAGCTTAGTCAAAGACGTATTAAATTTAATAATAATATGTAGGATGTTCCATTTAAAATAACCGAGTAAAATAAACATCCGCGTTTTGAATCACCCTGTACAAAATAATAGAAATATTTTCAAAATTAACACTATTTTCTGATCCAGACAAGTTATGTAATATTACTGTAAAGTTTAAAAACATAATTGTAATAAACATCTGATCTCTTAAATACTAAAAAGTGCCATTTTTTACATTTAAAATGAAAATGAAAATTGCAAAAGCGATCATTGCTGCAAAAGCGATCATTGCTCAAAGGAAGCGGAATATTTATTTCGGATGATCTAACCCAAGTAAGGTTTGCTGTTCTGAACGCTGCAAAAAATAAATTTGGGCGACGTCAGGTTTGGATGTACAATGGTAATATTTGCTGCAAATATCAGGGCAAAACTCTAAGATTACGTACTCTGGATGATTTGGACAAATTGACACAATAATTTTACTTTTCTGGTCAGCAGTCACACGATTTGGTTGTAAATTATTTCCGAAACACCAAATTTCTGTTAGAAAGAAAAATTCTTGCTTTTTTTGCTATAAAAAAAATACAAAGTTACTTATTTATAAATATTTCTTCTCTGTTTTGATTTATTTTCTTTTGTATTTTGAGATACATTTGATTTGATAAAAGTATAACTGCAAGCGTGTACTTATTTTATTTCAATTTACGCTAGAATTTTATAGGCCTTTATTGTTAGTATTTATTACAAAATTAAGTTGCACGATTTGATTGTAAACAATTTCCAAAACAGATAATTTCTATAAGAATCAATTTACTTAAGTTACTTATACATATTTAAATATATTTCTTGGCTGTTTTAATTTATTTTCTTTTGTATTTTAAGATACATTTGATTTGATAAAAGTATAATTGTAAGCACTGATTTTATTTTAAGTTATGCTAGAATTTATTGGCATTAATATTTATTACGTAATCAATTAATCTGCTTCTTAATACATAGTTACTTATCACACAATGTTAATTTAAATTATGTTTTCAATACTTGTTTCTTTTCTTTTCTTTTTTAGTTATTTGTACACTCAGATGGCTAGCTGCATAAAAATTTCGCATCTGAATACACGGTCTCTCCTGTCAACGTTCGTTGAATTCAAAAATGTAATTTTGTCACATGATTTTGATGTTGTTGCGGTTACAGAAACTTGGTTAAATAAGAGAATTCTTACAGAACATGTAAGTATTTTAGGATATAACTTTTTACGGCTAGATAGACCTTCTCGTGGTGGTAGAGTAGGTTTTTATATTAAATCTAAATTTAAATATACTGTGTTAAACGCTCCTAAAGAGATTGAACAACTATGGATATCACTTTCATTTGGTAATATGAAATTGGGTATAGGCTGTATTTATAAATCTCCAGAAACTAATGTGCAAATGTTTCTGAATAATTTGGAAACAACATTGTCAATTATGGTTCCAAGTCATGATAACATTTTGTGCTTGGGCGATTTTAATATCGATCTCTTCAAAGTACATAATAATTGTACAAAAGATTTTTACACTCTTATCAATAGTGTTGGCTTAAAACAAATTATAAATGTTCCAACGCGCGTCACCTTTTTATCCCTAACTTTAATTGATTTAATTCTAATCAATAATGAAGACCTCGTTATTGATTCTGGTACACTAAATGTTTCAAATATTTCAGATCATGAGATGATATATTGTTATATACGAGGTAGGGTTACAAAATCTTATGCGTTGATAAAAACTTTTCGGAATTTGAAACATATAGAATACGACAATTTTTGTAGCGATCTTTTGTCTATCCCGTGGCGCAACATACATGATCGCCAGTGTATTAATGATAAAATTAATTTTTAACCCTTGGCTAACAAACAATTTAAAAATTCTGATGAAACGTAGGGATGAATCTCTCTCTAAATTTAAACAGACACGAAATATAAATGACTGGGAAAGCTATAAAAGTCTTAGAAACTTTACTACTGCTGCTATAAGGCGTGAGAAAAAAGCATATTTTGAGAGTAACATTTCAGCTAAAGGTGTAATATCTGTCTGGAAGGATATTAAACTATTAAACATTTTTAATAAGAAATCAGTAAATTTATCCGAGAATTGTGGAAATTTGAACTTAATCAACTCCCATTTTATTAATAGCATTCCAAAGACTACAGTAGACTGCAGTATGACTTTAAAATATTACAATTCTTCTGTAAATCCTAAAATTGCATCAATTTTTTCTTTCACAGGAGTAGCTGAATCAGTAGTGAGCAAAATTATTTTATCTCTTAAGTTTGATGCAATTGGCAGTGATGGTGTTAATGCTGAAATGTTAAAAATGTGTGTACCCCAGTTATCACATGTATTTACACATATTATTAATTATTGCATTAAAAGTTGCGTTTTTCCTGCTGCTTGGAAATACGCTCATGTTACACCTTTACCGAAAGTAAGGAACCTAACTTCATCAAATGATTTACGCCCGATTAGTGTTCTACCGACGTTGTCCAAGGTTTTAGAAAAAATACTTGAATTTCAGTTGCGAGAACATATAACAAAAAATAATATACTACCTGAAACTCAATCAGGTTTCAGACTAGGCTACAGTTGTGAAACAGCATTGTTAAAAATAACTGATGATATTGTACGAGCAAATGATGAGAGCAAAGTTACCGTTCTTGTAGCTTTAGATTATTCTAAAGCGTTCGACTCTATTAACCACAAAATACTTTTATCAGTTTTGCATTATATTGGCCTTGGTGATTCAGCCTGTAATCTGTTAGCTGATTTTATGAAAAACCGTAAGCAATCAGTTAAAATTTCGTCCAACCTATCGGCAGCTTTGAATGTTGAATGTGGAATCCCACAGGGTTCCATATTAGGCCCTCTGTTATTTACTGTTTATATTTCTCAGTTTCCTACTTTTATTAAACATTGTTCATCACATTTCTATGCAGATGATTCACAAATTTATTTATCTTTTTATCCCAATGATGTTGACACTGTTTGTAAAAAAATTAATTTGGATTTACAAAATTTATTTATAAAATCTCAACAACAATCATTATTTCTTAACCCATCTAAAAGTGTGGTAATTGTTTTTGGTAAAAAGAATGATCGTCGCAAAGTTCTGTCTAGGCTTAACATTAAAATAAATTCTCAAAAATTGCAACCACAGGAGACTATAAAAAATTTGCGTGTTACATTAGATTCTTCCTTAAAGCTCACAGAGCACATATCTCGCATTATTCAACAATCTTATGCCAATTTAAGCGTAATTTATCATAATCGACAACTATTTAGTAAACAGGTGAAAACTTTACTTTGTAACAGTTTAGTTTTAAGCAAATTTAATTATTGTTGTTCCGTATTTGGACCTCTTTTAAGTACATCTGATAAATACAGAATACAGAAAGTACAAAATTCATGCTTGAGATTAATACACGGCATTAGAAAATACGAAAGAATTAGTTATAAACTTAAAGAGTCGCACTGGCTAAATATGGAACGTCGTAGAATTCTGCACGGATGTTGTTTATACCATAATATATTAAATTTTAAACAGCCCACCTATCTAAATATATAATAAGATTGTTTTCCGAACTGATGTTCATACATTCATCATAAGTTATTATAATAATAATAATAGTACACTCTTTAATATTAAAAATTTTTACAACTTTAAAAACCAGTTTCTTCAAAAGTTGCAACTTCTTTTTGTGAATTGGATCTGCATCTTGAATTGTTTTCTGCACAGTTATATTACATTTTTTTTTAATTGTATAATTTGAAATAATTTTTCCAAATATGTATCGCCTAAATAAATAAATGTACATATTTATTATAAAGACCTGCAACAAGGTTAGTTGTAAGAGCAGCTTCTTCCATCGGACTGAGCTGAAACTCGCCTTGTTCTAAATTTCATTTCATTTCATTTCATTTCTATTATTTGTATTTGTTATTGGCAATGAAGACATTATTATTATTATTATTATTAAAATATTTCAAAAACTATTAGTTCTGGGTATACAGACAGTACCCTTATAATAAATTGATCTACTCTTAAAGACAAATCGATGTGGCCCATAATATAGAGTATGTTCCATTTAAAAAAGCATAACTTTGATTTGGTGCAGCCACACGAATCACCCTGTACAAATGCAACTAATTTGCACCTATACCATACGTAAGTAACAGCGAAATCAGATTTTAAAAATTTGCAATAATAAAAATTTACCAAATACGCACTATTGATTCACCTTGTATACAGGGTGTTTGTAGAACGGTAGCGAGTCGATAACTCCGTTAATAATAGAGGTATTTTAGTAAACTTTATTTTTTTTTGTTTGACAGAAGGTAGCCTATATGGCAATATGCATTGCTCTTTTCCTAGGCCTACTGTGATTGAGTTATTATATATAAATTTGTTTTTCCAAATGGAACACCCTGTATATTTTGTGATATTTGGAATCTACTCTAAAAACTCTATGCAATAGCAAAGTTTCGACAAAATCAAAGACATGGTTTAATTTTTTCAATAATTTTTAAATTGATATTAAAATAATTAGGATAAAGTAAATAACCAAGTGTCTTATACCGTTGGAAAGCTAATTTTATGCACGTGTCAAATATGCACTGAAACTCATATGTTTCCATTAAAAAAGCAGAGTTTTTTAATTAATTATATTTTTTTATGTTTTAAGATGCAATAATTCCTTAGTAAAACATTTTATTGACTTAATTTTATTTATTATATCTATGTAAGAATATTTTTGACAGTTTTAAACAATTCACGACCAACTTGTACACTATTAAAAAATTATTGAAAAAATTAAACCGTCTTTGATTTTGTCGAAACTTTGCTATTGCATAGAGTTTTTAGAGTAGATTCCAAATATCACAAAATATAGCGGGTGTTGCATTTGAAAAAAAAAAAGTTATGCATAATAACTCATTCACAGTAGGCCTAGGAAAAGAGCAATGCATATTGCCATATAGGCTACCTTCTGTCAAACAAAACAAAAAAAAAAGTTTACTAAAATATCTTCATTATTAACGGAGTTATCGACTGGCTACCGTTCTACAAACACCCGGTATAAACCGAGCAGATTGCACTTGCACTTACTGAGATATTAACTGTTACATGTTACATGAATGACCCTGTATACCAACAAATTTAAATACGCGCAATTTCTGTGCGGATAATTTGAGGCTCTTCTGAACTAGTACTGCCGTCGATGGTATGTTATGTTTAATTACTTAAGGCCGGTTTAGACTACTCTATCTTTTGTACAAGATTGAGTTCTATTTCATGAACAATTTAAATTTTATAGTAAATTATATAAAAAATTAAACTGTTTGAAAAAATAGAACGTGTTCTACGTCCAAACCACATCTGCAACCCTAACATGTCTTGTTCTAAATTTTTCTTATAGAAATTGAACCAAATCTTCGTTCGGCTTCGTTCTACTTAGCTCACTAAATACCATAATACAAATAACTGAAGAAAAAAAAAACGTCCAATCCATATCTGAAATTAATTGATTCAAATTACTACTTACATGTATGATGAAAACGTGTAACAATAATATGTTTTCTCAACTCAAAAGGTCAAACACGAAAATACCTATTAGTCAGTTAGTGTGTAAACTTGCCAATAGTGGTACTTAAGTAGAATCAACAGAGAAATAAAGAATTGACAAAAAAAAAGCCAAATTTTACAAATTGTATTGTTCTTAGACTGGATTTCTCAGTCGTAGTTTAAATTTAAACTCCTGTTTATTCCCATGGTGGCAATTATAAAAACAATTGTTCCTATGGAAATAAACAGGAGTTTAAAGTTAAACTAGGACTGAGAAACTCAGCCTTAGGGATATTATCAGGTTAAATGCAGTGTGCCAGGTTATTATCAGGTTAAATACAGTGTGCCAACTCGCACGCTACACCTCCGTTCGACTGAAATTGGAATAGCGGTAATTGACGGTATATGCAACCCGTTAGCGTCCACGCAGCTTAGATTGGAGGGAGATGTAGCGGAATTTTTACAACCTAGTCGGCAACACTGTTGGACGTTATAAGTTTATAGGTAACTAGACGGGCTAAATTTTAGCTGATCGATTTGGAGTTACGCAAAAGTAAATTAAAGAATATCGATAAATCGACTAAACTTAAATGTCAAGGCGATGTTCACGAATCCATGTTCAAATCAAGAACGAAATTAAAATCAGCGGTAATATTTTAACACTTGAAAATAATATTTTCATTCGTACTTTTGCCAAGTGCTGCCCAAAACTCTCCACAGTGTGCCAAATTTCTGAAAGACAACAATTTAGCTTCGCTGGCAGAAAATATTAGTTTGGAAAAAAACGTCGTATTATTTCTAGAATTTTTGATTCCAGAAAAGTTGGGTGATATCGTGGAATACAACTGCTAGCAGAAAGATTGCAAAAGATCACTGATGCAAATATTATTATATAGTTTAATCAAAATGTATACAGTGACCGCCAAAAAGTTCGCACCATATGGGAAAAATTTTTATTATTGATTTTTCTAAAAAACTTTTTGCGCCAATAGTTTGTGCATGTTCGATAACTAAATATAAGCAGGACAGATCCGGTGAAGAATTCTTAGTGTGGCTAAAAATGGCACCTACTTAAAATACGAAAATTAAAAAAGTGTTACAATTTGAAATTGTTGGACATATTAGACAAAATTTTAGTAGGATCCGATAAGTTATTGCAAAATGTATCGCTTGGTACTCAGACAAAATTTTCTGAAGTATAATATTTCGAAAAAAAGAAGATTTTTAATTTTTTCGGTTTTGTTCAAGATGTGAATGTGCATTTGGTATTTATCTCTCAGGAGTAGTTAACTTTCTCGTATATATCCATAAAAAATATTTAAAAGAATCAAATTTGCTCTTAGGTTCTTAACTGTTGCATGCACAAAAAAATTTGACACGATTTTTCACGTTTCTGGTGCGACGCTTTTTTTACATAAAATTTTGTGTTCTCATTTTTGATTTCTTGAGAATATGGTTCAAATAACCCCTATTTAGCCTAAGCAGACCGAAAATTGCAAGAATCGCAGGCACTTTTTAGTTTAGATCCCTTTAATATCCGTACTTAAAAAATCGATACTTTTCATAGTAACCATGAAATACATATTTAAAGTTGATTTTATAAGTGCGGATATTAAACGGATCTAAACTAAAAAGTGCCTGCAATTCTTGCAATTTTCAGTCTGCTTAGGCTAAATAGGGGTTATTTGAACCTTATTATCAAGAAATCAAAAATATCAACACAAAATTTTATGTAAAAAAAAAACGTTACACCAGAAATCTGAAAAATCGTGTCAAATTTTCTTGTGCATGCAACAGTTAAAAACCCAAGAGCAAATTTGATTCTTTTAAATATATTTTATGGATATAAATGAGTAAACTAACTACTCCCGAGAGATAAATACCGCCTCACATCTTGAACAAAACTGAGAAAATAAACAATCTTTTTTTTTCTTGGAATATTATGCCTCATAGAATTTTGTCTAAGTACCTAGCAACACATTTTGCAATAACTTATCGGATCCTACTAAAATTTTCAGTTTCAAATTATAACACTTTTTTAATTTTCGCATTTTAAATAGGTGCCATTTTTAGCCACGCTAAGAGTTGTTCACCGGATCTGTCCTGCTTATATTTGGTTATCGATCATGCACAAACTACTGGCGTAAAAAGTTGAAAAAGTGAAAAATCAATAATAAAAATTTCTCCCATGTGGTGCGAACTTTTTGGCGGTCACCGTATACTTATGTATATAAACATTCTGAATTAAAAAGAAAACGACATTTTTTTCCGAGCAACCTAATAAAAACACGATAAATCACATTCTCACTTTTGCGCTGTGGCTCAGTGGGAACTTCAGTTGGGGGGTGGAATGAAAGTTTCAGAAAACTCACCTGGTTTTGGCAAAACAGTTTTTTGTTTCTCCTGCAAAATTGCAAATTTTATTTTTACCGAGGGCTCCTCAATTATTACAACTTCGAAGGTGCTATCCAGAACTTTCAATCTAATGCCAATTTATCACACCGACATGCTCAAACGCCTTCCACTATTAGATGTCCAATCTTCAATTTCTTCACACAATTTTTAATTAGAACTGGCATGTTGCAAAATGAATTCAAAAGTCGACGTCTCGCTATGCTTTGACAGCTTCTTCAGGATACATATTTCAATGAATTTATTAAGGTTGTCAGCAGAATACCTTCGAATAATTTTTATTACCATTACCAATTTAAACGAAATGAAAATTAATAGACTTCAAAATAACAAGTTAAAATTACATGAGCTGATCAGTTCTGGATCAATTAGTAAGACGACATATTTTTACATCTCGAATCACCGTCCAGAATTCACTTTTATAATAAAAGCCGCACCGGACGTGCGATTTATGTTCGTTTCTTATATAAAGAACGGAGGCTGCGATAATAGCGAACGTACAACAACAACAATTATTCAACAATGATTTTTTCAAATTCATGGATATTTTTCCAATAAAACACAGTAACATTTCAACCGCTCTTAAAATGAAACAAAAATTTTGAACTTGTAATTAAAAAGTAGCTGGCAAGATTTGAAACTCAAATTATTCTTACATTCTTTTAATTATCATCGAAATCAATTCTGATAACCTTATGATTTTATAATATTTCAAAGAGAACGATTTCAAGTTCTGATTAATAGCATTTTCGATTCACTCTCAGAGTATTGTCACCTTGTTGTAACCTTATGTAATAATAGGAAATGGGAGGGCTCCGGAGCAACGAATCGAAAGCGCTATTAGATAGATGAAATTAGATTCCTCTGCATACCGAAATCATTTGTTTAGAATTCCAGTTCTATTTAAACCCGTTCTTTATATGATTTATTTGTAAGGATAGCCAAGTGACCAAAAAATATACCTGTACATGTGTGCATGCCAGTCGCATAAATTAAACGCCAGCTACTATATAACGGCGGAAGACGATGATTCTGCGTTCTAATCTATTCTAGTAACGTTGATAAACATTTTATTTATACTTATAATATCTCTGCACGTGTGGAAGCTGCTTAAATTAATTAATACATTCATCGAAATTAAAAATTGTAAACACTTCTTCTAATAGTAATTGATTTTTTACCTTAAATTAACGACTTTTGAATTTTTTATATTTCTCGATTTCACGGGAACAAACACGAGAATTCTCGAGTCCCGAGAAATCGAAAAAGTCCAGAAACCATGCAAGTCCTGGTTGAGTTTAAATACTATTTTCATGTAGAAATTTAAATGTGCTTTTGTGATCATAAGCTCCTTTGAGTGTGCAAAATAAATAAAAGGGAAGCTGGTGTTACTGTATTTTATAAGAGTTTTCGTCTTCTTCAGAAACATTCTCCTGCTGAAGATGTTTTCTATTTCAACTTCCTTAATGATTGCGGTATTTAACCTTGATTCCAATGCGAATGACATCCTTTGAATTAATCAATAATGACTCAAGTATAATAAAACCCTGTATACTGTACCTGCAAAAACTGATTTTTTTTTTAGTTTGCAAATGCTTTGCTGCCTTAGGGGGTCATTCAAGTTACAACTTGGTATGATCCTGCTTCCGAACATTATCGAGACTGCACAACGTTGTATCCTGTTACCACCGAACATTGCCGAGATTGTAACTTCTTAGCAGTTACTAAGGAGGTAGCACCGTTGTTAGGTTGCAAATTCGATTAGAATGACCCCCTTACTTTTTAGTTGGAACAGAGAAACAACGTAATTAGATTAGTAAACATCTGCAAGCTGATAATCTAAATAAGCTTATCGCATCGCTTAATATAAATTTTATTCACGACATCCCGGACATAAACAACTATGCACTTATCATACTTGCGGAATTTACATTCAGAATTTATTAAAGCGTGCCAGTCATTTGTACAACGAGAACAATTTTAACATTAAGTGCCGTCGCGTTCCGACAATTCACATCTATAAAAACATCAACATCTAATGATTCATTACGCACATAAGTACACTAAACGAACGGAAGACACGCACGCAGGAACGAAGAACAACAAACTGCCTGTCAGCAAGAGATTTGTCTACCGAATTTTGTAGATAGGTAAGACACATACTAAACTTAAAACATCTACTAATTATTTATCAGTGTTGGAAAGATACATGAATTTATCAAATTTATAGCTCAAGTATGTCGAATGTTATTCTATTGTCAAAACCCAAAGAGTACCATAATTGTACCCTGGCCGATGGGGCATTGGTAGTATTGGTACCAATAAAACTGTCTCTAGCATCATCTGCTCTACAAAAAAAAAAATGCATAAAAAACAATTTGATGTTGCAAAATACAAGGGGAGTATAGATTTGCTCTGGACTTTCTTATACAGCGATGACGATAATAACACAAAGTTAGTGAAACAAATTTTATTTTTCGCATCTTCAATATAGACTTACCTCGACGATCAGGCAACTTGCAAAATGCCGACAGAGAAAAGTTCGTTTGGTTGTCTGCAAAGTCAACTTTGCACCGCTTCTATTACCTACTCACCCGACATAAATTTCTTGCATCCCAAGTACCTGCTAAGAGACCCTTAGCAAAAAATTGTCGAAATAATCGTTGGGTAAGGGCTTAAGCTTCAGCTTAAATTTAAACTGGCATTGTCCGTTGGACAACTGGACCTTAGGATATAGCTCCATCATACTTAACATATTGGCGCCGGTGTTAAATGAACGGAAGAGCAGCAAATTAAATTAAACGGAAAGAATGTCGTTGTTGAGAGAGCGCACACGTACCAGCAAAAAAAGAGTTAATTCGTAAATTGCAGCTGTGTCTTTGTTTCGGTTTTACCGCATCGTAAACGTGCGTTAATGTTAATCTGTTTGATTAAAAAAAAAGTAACCAACCCTTTACACATTATTTAATGTGCTCAGTTTAAATTCAAATGAGCCTGACTTATTGCACCACGGCTTGCCGCGGAGGTGGGTTCAATCCGGTCTAAATACAGTCATTGCAATATTGAAGACCGTTCGCGAGATAAATTCCCAAGAATGCGGTCGGTGGCGTTTTAATGCCGCAGTAATTCTTTACACTTTTTTCGTAATAATTATCGCGGTTATATTGATGTTAACAAGTTGAAATTGTAATGATAATACGTTATGAGCGGTGCCCAAGTACGAGAGTCCAATATCTTCTCGATTATAGCTATAATTTATGATTTAAATTTTATAGGTGAAGAAGCATCAAGGTATAACCTTCAACCAGTTTAGAAGTATGTATAATTTACGACAAATCGAAATTTTAAAAAAGGATTTAAGATTAAATGCGGTTAATATTTTCTTTATTTATTTTGCTGGACAAATTCACAACCTTAGTTTGTAATTACATATTATTTGTCACCATGTATTATCTGGGAAAATAAGTAAATTTAAATTCGTTTCGTAATTATTGCAATTACGTGCATTTCAAAATTATGCAGGATCAGCACCCATTGACAATTAGTAGGACAGCCGCGTTACACATGCTCGCATTCCACTTACGTAGAAATGCAAGCTCTACGGAATGTAAGCGTGTTGTTTACATGTGCCAATTAAGATTGAGGCAATTAGAACGTTTTAAGAAAACAAATTTGGCAAGGGTTAATTTTCCTGACACCTTTAGAACTTTGTACTTTGGACCGAACCCCCAGCCACCAGAACGAAAGAACCAATTGTGACGTAGATTTAAGAAATGTATAAAAGATAAGAGACCAACCCGCAGGTATTAATGAGTGAAGGTATTAGTTTAGTTAGCAGTGAAAGTGTGTGAAGTCAAGTACGCGGAAAAAACAAAACCAAGCGAATGACTCTACGAGCAAGGGCTGGCCGCTCGGGCTACCCCAAGTATGTTAAATAAGTAAAGTTAAAATAAGTAAAAATAAGTTTAGAATTATTAAGTATTAAGTTTAAAGTTTAAAAGATTAATTAAGTTCGCTAATTAAGTGAAAAAGTTAAAAACAAGTTAGTTTAATTAAATGTTTAAAGGCTCTTAGAATAATTATGTTTAAAACAAGTTAGAATAAATAAAAGTAATTAAAAGACATTCACGTAATTATAAATATTAAATTTAATTATAACTTTTCTTTTTTAACGCGACATTATTATTTATTTCATTTTGTAACTTTCCAACGTTTTTAAGAAATATGAAACTTTCAGTAGTTAAGAACATTTAAAATCTGATTTATTAATACAATCAGTTAATACACCAGCAAATGCATGTGTACACACTCTTTTCTTGTGAATTCAGCTTGTGTGCTTGAAGTTTTAAAGTTGCCCTGTCCTTGTCGTTTAAATGTGAGGTGTATAAGGAAGGAAAGATCTTGAACAGTATAAATATTCTACTGCATGTACTCACTTTTGCCTGCGAGGTGGGTTGTTAAAAATTTAGTTTGATTTAAGTGTGTCATCTGTCATTAACTGCGTCAAAGAAATAAATATAGACTTCGAAATAGATCTCATAAATACATTTTTATTAATAGAGGAGCAAGGGAACGAAGGACGACGATTTATAAAAGTTTCAGGAGAATCAGAAACGCTGTCCTAGTGTATAAACGTAAAATAACTTTTGACGTGTACATAAAATTCAAATTGAGATAAAACTCTTAGCATCTTCCTCGAGATTCATTTTATTTTCAAACTTCCAATATATGTATGGATTCTTCAAACTGAAACATAGAATTAGACTGAATCACTGCTGGACGCTTGAGTGCATTTGAATAGGATTTGAAAAATCGACTCACCAAGCTGCAAATGTGGAAAACTGAGGGATATTGACCATATGATCCTTGATTGCCCAAGAATTGGCAACCGCGGAATCCAGTAAGTACAACAAGCTACTAGCGTTCCTGCGTGTTCAAACCCCTATGAATATTATGGGAATAGTACAACAGTCAATTTATAATAATGATATCATCCAATTTAAAATTATAGTAAGTGCTGTTTTAAGTGGCTATGCATGGTAGGAATTTTACTCTTCAAACACTCTTCTCTTTCTGGCATTTTATGTATACCTTCCGTGGCCTGTTTCTGTAGTGCTGCAATGGATCCTGCAACAGGGAGAGTCTCTCCTTATCCCAAAATCCCATGACTTTCATTAATTAAACTATGAGAGAAAAGTATCATGCGGTGAAATAAATTTCAGATTAGACTATGCTATGGATTAAGAGAGGGTACCGTTACTTTATCATAAATCCAGAAATGTGCTTCTGATCATAGGTGACTTAGAATTTAATAAACAAGACAAAGAAATGTGAAATTATGAAAACAATTTGAGGTTGAAAAGGCAATAAAAATAAACAGTTTATATAAGGTGCTGGAAATGTTCAACTTCTGCTTCCAGGCATTTTTAACCCTTTTTTTTTAACTCCTTCGAGAACGTTTTGCAGTGACCTTGGTGAGTTATTAATTTTAACACATTTTTCAGTTATTCTTCCCATTAGCACATTCAGATTATCAACGGGGGTTTTAACTGGATTTTTTAGATAGGACCAAAGAAAAGAATTCAATGGCGTCAAGGCACTGGATCTTGGAGACCAAATATTTGCACGCTCTTACTAATTATCCTGTCATCGAAAAATTCATATAATAAATCTAAAATAGCCCTGGCAGAATGAGCTGTTCCTGTACTTCGTCATCGTGTAATTCATTCACAAAAAGAAGCAATATCTCGATATGGTATCCTTCAGCTGTTAATCTACCTTGGCCTTATCAGCCTCCTTCTGCTTAAACTTATCCGATGGCTCCACAATAAAAGCCCTTTCTTGTGTTGTAAAGACCATTTTGAAATGGTTTTGAAATAAACATTCAAATTGTATGATGTAAGTTAGGACGTGAAATTTTTTTTCATAGCCTATCCTAATTTGAAATTCAATTGATCACATGTTACATTATTTATTAGTTAATATCTGGCAGCAAGCAAGATAAAGTATGTATACGTTTGTTGTACAAAAACAGCAGTAGTGAACTACTGTGGTTGTAAACTATGTACAATTCAATTTAAGAAGAAGAAGTTAAAAGTTTAAACGTGTTTGACCCACTTTTAAGGTAATAAGAGAAGCTATTGAATTTAGACGAAATATCAATAACTGAAGCGTGGTATTCCCAAAGGGTCTAAGTGCCAAATTTTGCTAAATTCGTATTTTTCTATAAAAGAGATCTATGTGCCTTGCTGCACACATTAGAAAAGGTTCTAAGTATCTATCTGATGTGGAAATATTTTATATAATTATAGATAGATGACTTTCTCTCTCGCGCGCCTTCAAAAACAATGATCATTTTCCTTAGTTTTCTAGGAATTACGTTTTTGGCACTTAGACCCTTTGGGAATACCATGCTTCAATTAAAATTTCAGGTGGAACCACTTTAAGATCTGGTTTACAGAAGCTCAATTGAATTCTTCAATTGACATTAAATAAACTCTGATTAACTTAACTGCAATTAAATTATATCCCATCTGAAACATCACAAACAAAACCTAAACTCTCCAGAACAAAATAATTTTTAGGTATAAAATCAATAGTTTTTATCCACACTTATGAAGCATTCAAAGTGACCTATTATCCACTAGTGGAATAATATACAGGACAAATAACAAATTGTGGTATGACCTACTGAAGGTCTTTTCTTTCTATAAATGGAGACCACTAAAGCGTCCCTCAAAGGAACTATATGTAGTGATGATACTCATGCCATCATGTCAAAGATGTTTCATTACCAGCTAATAAATTAAGTTCATTAAATTTAATTTTGGGTCTAAAGACCGGTCATGCCCATCATGCTAGAGAATTTTGAAATTATTTAATAATAATGCAGCAATACCACCGACAAAAATATGATAGATAATGTCAATGTGAAAAACCCACCGAAACGTAACTAAACACAGTAGGTAAGTCATGTTCTACTCGTACAAAAACATCAAAATGTCACCTCTGATACTTCCTCGCAACGCAGTACTAATCTATGCTATTTTGTACCATCTATTCTTCTTTTCGCAAGCATTGGAATGTTACAGTTGCAGAGCAACTAGACGTGTTATGAAGGCACGTGCTGTCATCCAGTGAAAGAATCGACCGAGGTTTGTCAGTACATGTGTGTGCTTCAAATCGTTCACGTCGTTAACCTCACAAATTCTGAAAGTTTTTATGAAGTACAAAGACATTGCGGACCTTTTTGGATTAATGCAAATGCGCAGAAGATCATGATTATTTACAAAGATTCGTATTGAACGGTCCTTTGTAACTCAAGGTCAGCGAAAGAGGAACGGATATTGCTTGACAATGGGATATGGTATGACCAACGGTATGACAAAGGTTCTGTACAGAACCCTTCTGTCCAAAAACCTAGCACATCTGTAGAGAAACCTAGCAGGTCTGTACAGAAGGGTCTATCAGGCGTGATGTCCATCTTTTGCCTTAACTTGCATTTACTGTAAACTTGTTGGTAGCAGTTAAAAATCTTCATCAAGAATTTTATATTTACAGTACAATATACAATAAAAAATTTATTTATAATTGAAAGTACTTTAAAGTGTAATAATTGTTTTATTTATTTTACATTAATGTTGCTCCACCAGAATCTTCGCTTCCTTCAGTCGGTCCGTTGAAGTCATCATTACTATTGTAACAAAAAATACATAAATGAAATATATAACTGCACAATACTTTGCAAAATAAAGGTTTTCTTACTTTGATAAGTCTAATAGGTGTCTTAATAAAGAGATAAGTCTAGTCCGCTGTCCTGCATTGTTAAACAAGTTTGATGGTGAAGGCTGACATGGTGGCGTTAAATATATCTCTACACTATTGTCTTCCTGCTCATCGTCAAATCTTTCAATGTGCGATTTCTGATTATACGTTGAGAAAATTCTTGCATCAGTTGGTCTAATTAATTGGTCTTCTGCCACCTCAGTTCCAACGCCTGCTCCAGTTTTGACGGTTATATTTTCAAACGTGGTCATCTTTAACCTTTGAATGTACTGCGTTTACATTGGAACTGATGAAATTTCATCATCACATCTTTTATATCCGTATTATCTAAAGCAAAAACTAGCTGTTCTTGCTCTTATCAGTGTTTTACATGTGAGTATGATCCTTCTTGGGTTGGGTGTGTGCGACAGACTACCACAGGCACACAGTGTTGCCAGTAGGTACTCTGAGAATTTATTCCTAGAAAACCTTAGCTAAAAATCCTGAGAATTCATGAGACTCTTTGGTATTATACTTAATTATTATATATAAAATACTATTTTACCAAATGTTGGTGGTAGTCTTGTAGGTTTATTTCAGCAAATACAGTTTCAACCGTCTTGTGAACTTTAATATATTACATTAAATAGTTTTTTGACAACCTCAGTCAGAACAAGACTTGAATGAAACTCCCCCAAAAAATTGACCGAGATTTAAGACTTTTAATTAAACATCTTTTCTTTCCCAGTCTCTTTTATCTTGTTCACCTTCTTCCAAAAGTTGTCTTTGATCCATCGCAGACGTTCTCATTTGGTGGCCAAACCATTAAAGTTGCATCTAATATTGTTCTTTCGAGTTTCATTCTTTGCTTTTTAGAACTCTATAGAACAGGAATTTATATAATTATTTCAATTTACTAAATAAAGTGTAACTTTAATCAGGATGTTTATGTATAATAAAATCAATAGTAACATATCATATCATATCTTGTTAAAAGTGAAAACTTTATTAAATTAAGCTGTGCTTAAAATTCAAATCTAAAAAGGAAAATATTCTTATTCATTGTGAACTAATGTTGAAAGGATGGAGGGGAGCACTTTTTATACTAATGAAGTGCATTGGCTTACCTTTGCCAATGTAACATAAATCAACTTGTTTATATTATTACGAAGGTGAATGCAACAAAAAGCCAACTGTTTGACGAATTACATACAAATTTATATATACACATCCGTCGAGCAAGAGAAGGATCATATAACTTAGATCCATATTATTTTTCTTTATTATCCACATGCACAATGGCCTGGTTCTCAAAGTAGACGTGTACTAGCTTGACAAGTTTCAATAGAGATATTTCCAGTGTGTTCTGTGTATCTGTATAACAAGCTACAAGTTGATACTATGTATAAAAGTATGTTTAGCATTTCCAGACCGAGTATGTCACCGTCACACGTCATGGCGACTACAGCGGTCGGCTCGACAGAATGATAAGATATAGAGCGGAGCTTAGTATCGGACGGTTTACAAGAACCCAATATCGTCCAATGTAAATCATGAGCTGCTCCATATACGGTGGTGTTTCACAGAACGTAGAAAGCGTCCTGCATATGTAATGAGGCACTCCCCCACGTATTCTTTACCAAGACTGACTTGAGTTGTCGTTACTAGTCTGTAATAACTTTATCAAAATTATAGACTTTAATTCAAATTAAAATCAACTCCACTTTGAAATCAGTTAAAAGATACAATTAACGTTAATCATCGTGACCATTCCATTACCAAACTATAAAAGTGATGTAAGTTTCATCACGAATATGTGATGATCAATGATGTCTCATTATTAGTAGTATTTGATGATATTGTTTTAACGAATAGTACTTAAAATGTCATAAAAATAAAATTTTATGAACATCGATTTTAAATTAAATTGAAATAAAATTGTGTAAACAGTAATAAAAATTATGGTATTTTTATCGATTCCAGTCTGTGCACGATACCTCCGTGTATCTAAATAAGAAATAAACTCTTCAGAGAGACACGTGCTATCGGTGTCGTCAATGCTAGTCACGTAGCCATTGTTATGCGCTATCAATCTAACCGAACGAGTTGATTGAATCCGCACCAGGAACTTTGAAAATTAATTCATTTGTTGTAAACGCGACGTTGACATTTCAAATGACTGCATCCACCGGTTTTTACCAAGAGTGATTTAATTTATGCGGTGAGTAAGTTTTAGATATTATCGAGAGCTGCTCATTCAGTCCGGTGCATTCCATCAAAATGTAATTATATTTGTGATTCGTTTTTTCTGGGCGCTCTTTGGTGCCGGACTATAAGATATACCTAACTATTTACCCTGGAGGAGCTTGAATAAATTAAAACCTTTACAATAAATCCTCAACGTATGATGCATACAACGGCTAGCGGATCAAGAATGCATTATAAATGCATGCTTGTTGCGGCCGCCGCAATTAATATTTTTTCCAGGTGCTATAACTTTGCCATTAGCTGGCTCGGTTGTTATGCTCAGGCCGTCCGTCTAATCACAACCCTGTCACCCCAAGCGGTCCGAGTGGATGTTCCGTAAAAACCGGACTTTGTCCGCCACTCATTTGTAATAGCAGTTCGAGTCTGCAGTACATAAGTATAGACAACTTGTAGTTTAAAAATACATTATTGCATATGCAACTATAATTAACAACTTAATCACAACCTTAATCACTTATAGATTTTCACAAATTTCTTTTTTAGGTTACACAAAAAATAACGGCCCCAAAAATAGCCCACCTCTTCTAATGGTGATAAGCCACAATTTAACATTCACGAGGAAGACATTACTTTTCTTGCTTGGTGTAAGTATATTATTGGCAATGGTATGTCGATACAGTTGCGACCTTTACATACAAATTAGAAAAGCAAATATAAAATGATGCCCATTCCCGATTACAATCTCACTAATTTATATCCCATTATTGTTCCTTTCCTTGTGCAACAATACATGGGTGCGAGAGTGCAATACGCAGAGAGAGTCCTAAGCACAAACAATGGGACAGAATAGAATGTGCTCGAAGCCGCCACGGTCTGCGGAAAAATGCCCTCTTGGAATACCTAAGCGTCACATGAAGTCCGCACCTGTGATAGCTCGAAACAAGTGTTTTGATGTTGCATCTGACCCACGAAGACCGGTAGATGAAATTATTACAAGCATGATCTTTGATCCTGAGAATCAATCACGCCGGCCGGTAGCTCCTGTAGCAGGACTACGCTTATCTTAATTGCATGTTGCAGCTGTTCGCGGACCGCAGCGTGAAGAACCAATGGACTTATTAAAGCTGACGTTCGTATCGAATTTGTTAATAATTAATAGCTTTTTTACTTGCTCTTAATTAACTCGAAAATTTGATTAAATGAAAAGCACCGACACGCCGCTATTAAAAGTACATTTTTCTTGCTTGTGTTGCGAGTATTTTACTTGAAGCTCTCGTAAAATTTCATATGTATGCATTGTACGGTGCGATACAAGCTCACATATCATACTACTTACTTCTTTGACTTTTATTAGAAGCGTTTTGTATTTCAACTGGTTCAATTTTTGTAACTCCAAGTTTATTTATTGTTTAGATTAATTTTCATTATGAAACTTATATTTGCTAGTTTCTGTTCATCTCAGTTTACATGGAAGTGCATTTCAAATGAACGTCGATATAATTTTGTGCAAAAAATTAGAATTACAGATTTATTCATATTGTTTTCAAGAGTATCTCTTGAAGATATGAGATCACGAAACAGCATTTTATTTAACAACAAAACACAATGACAGTCAAACAAGGCACTGAAGCCCACATTACTTATCAAAAGTTTTAATGATCATACGGTATATTTCTGAGAAAATTTTTTCTATAAAAGTTGATAGATTTATGTGTTACTTCGTTTCTCATTCTATAATTATAAACTGAAATTATAAGCTGAAATTCTCCGTACTTTCCTTAAGAAGTTGTAACAAAGTTCATTCTTCGATTCCTACGTGCACCATCCATGAGGTGATTTATTGTCATTAGTAATTTATTACTGCAGACATGTGTTAGTTAGGCCTTGTTAGTTGAGTTTGGATTTTTTAAATTTTGTTCAACAGATTGCACACTTATTCGTTTCACATCTAATTGTATTCGCGTTATTACATATTGCAAGCCAGTTAATTTAACCGATGCTTCACGTACTTACTAACACTATTGCACGAGTATTTTTAGTAAGTTTTAATAATGTACATATTATAACATTAAAGCTTTAAACAACAGAAGAAACTCATTTTGTTTTGAAGGGTAGCATTGTTGTCAGAGAATTTCATATAATCATAAATCATTTTAATAAATAACTGATTCCTTAAATAAAGGGTATGTAGATATTAATAATTTAGGTCGTGACATCTTACGACCAATTTTTGATTTTAGTGGAGTTCTCGAGCTACTCTTCTGCTAAAGAATGCTCGAGGAATGCATTGTAATCAAAACCGCCTTGTAACAAATTTATAAACATTTTGTCATAGTATTATTTACTTAAAAACTTCTTACGTAGAAATTAAATTAAAATTACTGAAAGAAGAAAACGTGGTTGTCGAAGTCGGAGAGGGGGAAGGGGGTCTCGAGACTTGTATCGCCTAAGGGCCTCTACAGGGCTTGATCTGGCACTGCCTTGCGGTTAAAGTACTGCTTTATCTACTTACTATTTTGAGTTAAACAAAGCACACTTTAACATCAGCTGCAGAAGAAATAATGTAAAGATGATCGTGCCTTAGGACTATTAAAATACTAATAGATCATTCACCTAACAGTTTTGGCTTTGTTTTAAGCCTCTGACCTACAAGAATTAAAACGGACAATTCTTGAAAACAAATACGGGAAAACTGGTCAAGATTACAAAAAAAAAGATTAAACTATTTTACATGAAATCGATCAAACTATAAATTGCGACACTTTAAAACGCATTAAATGTTCTTAACAATTCTTTAGGTACCGATTCCGAAGAACTACTTCAAGGTGAAACTTTTTTATCTGAAGTGAGCCACTCACCTCACCTATAGCGTTTTCGACTGATTGCTCTAGAGCTCTCTCAGAGTATCTCTATTTTGTTGTAACTTCATATACTTAATAGAAGGATTTATTGTAGTAAGGCTCCTTGAGAACACTTTTTGTTCTAATCGTCTGTAGACTCGGAGGTTGACTCGGTCCCAGTGAGACTTCTTATGGCCGTTTTACACTATAATATTTTCTAACTAAAATCTGTTACTAAGTGAGTGAGAAGTACCAATTCAACCAATCAGAATTCACTGTGGTAGCTTATCTCTCTCACTTTGTACCAAAAAATGTTATAATGTAAAACAGCCTTTTTGTGTTTCAAAGCTTGAGCCATCTGACGCTGTGTGCGAAAATGTAATACATAATGCTTTCGATTAAACCGCTGGTTTATCCTAATGGCCCTGTCGTCGACCTCATGATACCCCCTCAGGTGCACTGGTCGAAGGTAAGAGTCGGGAATTTCTTCATCGTCAGGTGAAATAATAATAATTGCCTCTGTGGTTAGGATACTAATGTTAGTGTAATACTGTTGGTCACTGGTGACCACCCTCACATTGACAGGATAAATTTTAATTTGGTTGGCTTCTACTTCGACTAAAGATTTTATCAATTCATTTATTTTATCCTTCGCCATGTTGATAACGATAAAGATGTTGATTTGCACAGGTTGTTTGTACCTAGAGAAAGCAAAATGCGGGACTAAACACTACTTTAAGTAGTTCTGTTGGAGGTAGGAGATGGAGATACTCTCAAGCTGAGGCCGCAGTGCAGGATGGTTGGCTAGAGGGTTCAGGATGGCAACAATCTAGGCAGTTTGTTTAAATAGAACCAACCGCACTGTCTGAGGTTCCATCTAATTGTAAGCAATATATTTATAAGAAATTGGCCTGGATTGTCGCCAGGCGTGTATCCACCCTCAACCCTCTAGCCGACCATCCTGCACTGCGGCCTCAGCTTCAGAGTGCTCTGGCACAATCAGTCGAAAACGCTATGAGTTTATTGAATTGTGTTGTACTGGGTGGTCGAAGGGTTCACAGAACTGCAACCAAATTGACCTAATGTTCAAATCCTACGTATGATTAATTTCTACCCTACCTTTTCAGCTAAGTACAGAATGGTCCTAAGAGGCTTAGTTTTCACTTCATCAGGTGCCAGACTCACACGGTTTAAGTGAATAAGCCGAAATCTAGCTATTGCCAGGTATTTGCAAAGTATGAATTTGCATATTTCACTTCCTGGCAAGCCCATTTTGCTAAGGTGATATCTCACCGGGCAGTAACCAGTAAAAAGACCTGTAATAGACTTTAATTCATACTTTGTTAAAAATAGAAGCATTTGAGCAGTCTTAGGCGAATAATTAGTAAGTATCTTTTCCTATCTTTGACCTGGAATATTTTTCCAGCAAGATATTTTCTTCTATCACAAATTCTTTGAAATATGCACTGAATATGCGCACTAACACTTAACGTTTCGCCGTCGCGTCGTTCGAATTATGAATATTTTCTTCCTTTGTATCCACCTTTCAGTCTCTTTTCTATACTGTGTCTTACTCAGACCACAGCGAGGTTCGGGACCTATGGGAGAAGTCTCAGAACCAATGCGAGCAAGCTTGTCGGCTTTTCGATCCTCTCTATATTCTCATGGCCGGGTATTTTAGAGTAATTTTGTTGCCCTTAGGTACTCCTTGAGAGATTGATTGCATTCCCATATGGAAAAGGACTTGAGTGCCTTTATATAGTTGCCTGACTATCAGATAGAATATATGACCTTTGTGTTCCTTCTCAGGCACTCCTGGACACATAGATTTATTGCAAGTGTTCCAGCTTGCATAATTGTTGGCCGTAAATACCAATGCCTGACCCTTTTGTAGTCTTTGATCCATCCGTGTGCCAGATGGAGGCACTGTTGCCTAACTGTGCTATTTGGCTCTTAGCCATATGGCGGCTGCTAATATCCACTTCATAAGATATATCAAAGTCAAACATTTTTCTAATATGTGTGGCTGCCAAACACCCAGTATTCTAAGATGACCTGTGCGATCACCTGGTTTGCATCTCCTAGCCCGGATTAGTCTCCGTATTAGCCTTCTCCCTGCACCTGTAAGTGAAGTGGTGAGATGTCTAGCAAGACTTCTAGAGTTGCTGTTGGGGTAGTGTTTATGCCCCCTGTTTTTCCCAGACACGCCAGTCGCTGCAATTTCTGCAGTTTATTTTGCGTAGTTACCTCAGTGATTTTTGTCCACCACATTAAAGAAACATAAGTAACTATTGGTCTTACTAATGACGTATATGACCTCTGAATCATTCACGGTGTCGGACCCCATGTTTTACCAAATAGCTTGCAACATGCCCAAACATATGCCGTTGCCTTTAAAACTGCCTTATCGACATGTCTTTTCCAATTGAGCTTCGTATCCAGTGTTACTCCTAAATATTTCACCTCTTTGGAGAGCTGTATAGTGACTCCATTTAAACGGAGAGCGATTAACTTTAGCTTCCTACGTTTCGTAAATGGTGCTATGATTGTTTCTTTTTTTTTGTTTACACTGAGTTTCTCCTTATGGCACCATCTATTGATAAAATTCAGGATATTCTGCATTAGGTTGGAAATTACGCCTTCATTTTATCCTCTGATAAGTATGACTATGTCATCCGCATAACTAAGAACATGATGACCTTCGTCAGTCATTTCTCGCAGTGTCGATAACAACAGTCCACTGCATCGGTGATAAAACCCCACCTTGTGGGTATCCCATTGCTGTGGTTATTGGTGTTTCTACCCTTCCTAATGAAGCCGACTTTCCAGTATTCATTTGATCTACCGAGTTGTTGGAGTATTAATGCCACGTTTTATGGCAGCTTTTTCTATAAATTTAAAAGAGTTGTTATCAAAGGCACTCTCTATGTCTATAACTGTGTCTATAAAGATGACAATAGCAACTCGCTATGAGTCTAACCTCAGTTTATTTGTAAAAAGAACGCAACAATGTCATAAAAAATTTAAAGGCTACTTTTCCTTTAGTGGAATTGATGGTATATCCTATCGCTGAATGGAAATTTTAGGGTTAGTTTGTAGTTTAAAAGCTCTGGTTATGTTCAAAAAATTAATCATATTAAGGTTAGGTATAGATCTTAGAACGTACATTTGTAATACAAGATTCTCGTGAATAGGGGGTGATCCAAAAAAATGAGCAAAGGGTTAGGATGACGAAAACTATAGATTATTACCATTTTCTTTAATTGTCTATTTAACACTAAAGGCATTTAATTGCCTCCTAACAATGTAACTAAATAAAAGATTGCATGACAACTTTAACAAACTGAAATGATGGAATGGGAAAAGACGACTAAAAGCTTCATGCCTCGCTTGAGAACGTTGTTTCATATTAACGTGTTTTATAGTTTTTCGCAACCGTTTCTTAATTTACTACTTACTATTTGAAACCGTTGGTGGCAAGAGCAATTCCATTCCGATCTCGAATGTTTTTACGGCAATATATGACAGGAATGTGGATTGCATTTTAATAGGTGTTTCGCGGCCTGTTCGAGATTTGTACGACTTGGGGATCGCATTGTGTCGAAGCTGCGCCTTGTATCGGGCCGAGTTAAACGTATTTATAGGATTGCAAGTTTAATGAGTGCTAGCGAGCAAAGCCGGACTGGTTTTCTTACAATAGCATCCCGCAGTTCGTGCGTTTAGTAGATCAGCAGGAAGTAACCGCAGACGTACTTAATCTCTTCGTCGAGTGATTGATTATACATCGCACATTACTTGGCCACAATGCTCACATCTAACTCAAAATAGAATGTTTTATCCGTTGGATTCCGTAAGAACTTGTGTATTCATTTCTTTTAAAGAGATACACCTTCAATTTTTGTAAAAAATTGATGTGGTAATCAAGTACCAAATGTGTTTTATTGAAGTCCAGATGATGACTAGGATCGGATTGGAATAACATATTTTGACGTGGTCATGTCATAGATTTACTCAACTGCTGTTTGTAGAGAAACAACAAATTTGTTTGCATCTATGTCTATGATACTATGACGCTTTGATGTACCCCATCTGAAAGCAATGGCACAGCTGGTCAATGTGAAGCATAAAGTATAGTATAAGTGAGGACACGTTTCGGAAGAATTCCATTAAGCAGCAAGACTTAAGGCATATTTAAGTTTTAATTTGACCACTAACATCATGGAAAATATTTGAATATTCATACAAATCAATCGCCCAACTCCAAAGCATCATCTATCTATTGCTTTAGAATTTGAAGGAAGACATTTTTTTTAAGTTCTTCGAATATCACCACGAGCAAGAGCAATCAATCACACTCGGAGTTGAAATTTGCGACCTATTGCATACAGGGTGGTGTATACCAGCCTGTTATACGTAGGATGTACGTGCGTTACATCTGCTATTTAAGTTATGCTTCTGTATTAATTATACTCATTCACAATCTGAAAATTCGTGAGAGCAGAACAAAATCTATGTATAGGGTCATATAAGGAGTCGCGTAATATGTGCGCAATCTGACTTATGATTCACCAACTTGTAAAAACCAAGATGCAGCAAAGTTTTCAGTGAGTGAGGAGAAATAAATCAAGCCAAGCGGTAACTATATGGTAAAGGTTCTTAGAGTGGCTAGATGTAATACCGGTGAGCAGACGGCAGTTTCGAATAAGATTCACGGTTAAGATTATGATGTACGATGATAGTTAAAGTCCCGCGGTAGCCGCTGAAAGAACTTGCGTGGGTTTAATGTTCCACCTCAGTCGTTTAGTCAAACTACCTAGGGGTTAGACTTTATTTAAAGACGTTCAAACAGGCCTGGTTTACCCTAAATGACGATTTATTGTCTTCACTAGATACACCTTTTTTTTTTAATTTGGATGTGCATATCGTTTAATAGATATTTTAAAGTCGCAGGTAAACACTCATCATTGTATCATGCGTATGTTCATTTAGGATGCGTACTGTAATTAGCAAATTGTAATCAAGTTGTTTGCGGTTGCAAAAATTACATATTTCTGAAAAGTTAATATTTATGTGACACGATTGCCCTATCTTGATAATTTCCATTGCTACCACACTTATCGCCATAAAGGCACGATTGTCTCTGGTTGATGTAAGCATTATCGTTTATAGATTAGGTTATGAGGTTGAACGAATATTTTTTAAGTGAAAGACAAGGTCTCTCGGGGACAAAAATATTGCATATTTTCATTCTTCTGAAAACTGGTAAATGAATCCTAAAAACAGGGAGTATGACAAATGACCACAAGGGATCAAGTAGTCTTATCATAATTGACTCGTTATTGTTATGCATTTGCTTTGAGTTTTAAGTGTATGGCATTTACGGTTCTATTACATTTGCAGTAGTTGTATGTGAGTCTTTGTAAAAAATCATAAATTGTCTCTCCCAGAAAACTAAAGCTGAGTACACACTGGAGGAACATACAGAAAGTTTTTGTTGATGGTTGTTTCTAAAACAAAGATTTTCAACTTTCGTCACACACACACATATAAGAAACAAGTTAATATTGTTGAAGAAGACATGGTTTTCGCTACTACACCTTTCCATAATATTTTCTACTGCGATATCTTCAGATATTTTTTGCATGCATCTTCTACACTTATATTTACTATCCGAAGGAATTCAAAGACATTCACAGCTTCTATACATTTCAATTAATTTAATAATGAGATCACTATCCCACTTCACTTTGCTAGACATTTTAAAACAAATGATTCTTCAAAAGTTCAAGCACAATGTGTTGTTGATTGCTACAAGCCGTTACCGAAACTGGTGACAAGATGTACACACTGAAGGAACTTCCTTTTTTGTTCTTGCATGTTGTTGCTTGTTACCCATTTTCCTTTGATATTTACCGCTCCAATGGAAACGCGCAACAAACAGTAACTTTTGTTACTGGAAACAGAAACATGAAGGAACTTAAAAAAAACTTTCGGAAACTACCGGTACCTAACTTTTCCAAGGAACAGCAACTAAAAGTTCCCGATTGTTCTTCCAGTGTGTACTTAGCTTGAAAGACCACGCTTTCACGCTCCAGGAGATCTAAAAAGAACTCTCAGTAAATAAGAAATTAAGAAAATCGAAATGAATTTTATTGACTGTGTTACTAATTAATATGTACTAAATTTATCTTTATCATTTAATTAATATTAAAGACCGATATTATTTTAGGCATTAATTTTATGTACTATAAAAAGATGTTTTTTTTTATTATACAAAAAAAGTTATTAATGTTAGTTGAGGAATCGATGCACAAAAAAGTGTATTTTCCGCATTTCATACAGTAACGTATCATACCCTCAAAATCGTACAGTAATGGGTTACTTTACAAACCATTACTGTATAGCAATGTACTAACTAGTATTGTTTGTTTTTATTTTCAACGTCCACCAATTGTGACAGTTATTAATGTGACAGTGATTAATGTCACTTCTATTAAACATTAATAAAATGAATTTTCGCATGAAATGCTAAAAAATAGTATACGCAATTCTAAACTCGTATTGCTTTTAAACAAGCCAAACTCGTTTAGTAAATCTTCATTTTCTAAACTTGTTGCGTAATATACAATTTTTTTAGAGTCACAGACGCCAATGTATGTTGTACATAATATGGATAAATCAAACTGTAAATTTAACAATTTCGAATATTTTCATTACGTAAGAAGGAGTAGATGTAGGTTGCCTAAAATAAATTATTCCATTTTCGTTATTAATTTCTTTAATCCGTTCATTATACATCCACAACTCTGTTGACCATATATAGCCGAACAAAATTAGTCTCCTTTATATTATTTGAATAACGTATAAACCTGAAGTATCACGGTTCTGTATTAACAATTCTAATTTTTAAGAGGGAACTCGGTTATAGAAACCGAAATCTTCAAGCCACTTTGGTACAACTAACTATTTACAAACATATTATATCGCAGTTGCGTACGTTAATTGAAGTGAATGCACATTGCAATTCCCATTTCATTTAAATAAACACATAAAGAAACTGAGTAACAACTTTCTTTTAACTGAGATGTTATTAATCAATAATTGATTTATAAATAAACAAATTCCTCTTTTGCTTTTAAAGGATTTTAGTTGTAAATATTCATCATTTCGCGACATTTCGTTTCTGTCCAAATTGAGGAAGTGGTCACCCCAAAATTTTAAATAACTGCGTAATTATAACAGAAAAAGAAGTTCTTGTGTATGAAAATAAACCACATCAAAAGGCCTACCAAATTAAATTAATAACACTTTTTTTGAACAATAAAAATGTAGGGTTGTCGCTCCTCTTTTGTAAATGCACACCAAATGAAGTGAAAATCTCATACTGCATATTTAAAAAAAAATTTCATATCATACTGTATTACTTTAACTTTTTTTTAATTTAGATCGATAAATAATATCAGGTTTTACAGGTACGTATTAGAATTTTGATAAGCGTTCACTGGTCCCGTTATTTCAAAATCGATCAAGCGGGCAAAGCTGATTTAACATTTACTGATGGTTTAGTTCTGTGACATTTGTTTATGTCTTCCTGAGTTTCTAAGCCCAGTTTTTAAAAATAACAAATTTATATGCCAAATTCAGAAGTATCACACATTCAAATTGACAGTTTGATGTTAATTTGAAATTCAGAAACATACTCGTCTAGACCAGCCCTTAAGACTCTTGGATTTAAGAGATCTGTACTGGATTATTTGGTGAAGGACCCCTCAAAAGATCTACCAAATAAAATCTTTTGGCTTCATGTGTTACCATCTATTGTATACCGAACGAACGCTTAGCTTAAGATTCTTGGGTCAAATTGAGAGGTGAAGAAAGACATGATGCTCAACAATTTGTTGAAAGGCATGTCTACCAAATCGTTGGAACTACGGTATTAGTTTATTTAAAAGCGATATCCAATCGCACCTTCTGTCACTCTGACACAAAACTAAAACTTTAGACAATATATACACAATACTTTTGATATCTCAACCATGTTCACAAGATTTTTATATGTATTTTAAAGCTGGATTTACATGGAGCGTTGAGCGCGTAAAAACGCCGGGCGTACTGTACTCTTATTGGCTACTGCTCTTTACGTAACGAGCACTAACCAATGGGAGTAAAGTACGCCCGGCGTTTTGACGCGCTCAACGCTCCGTGTAAATCCAGCTTAACACCATTCTTCAACTTTGAGGTTACTGTCACATGAGCACGATTGCCAAGTTGCCAACTTCTGAGCATACTGAAGGCTGAGGAACTTTCGGTGCTACGATACAAGGTTTCAAGCACGATGGGTAGATGGTACTGGTGCACTTAAAAGTTAAAGAACTATTGGGCAACACGCGTAAGGAAGACTCGGACGGACAAGCTGGCAAGGAGGAAGAGGATCGACAAGAAAACTATGTTTGTTTCGCTTTTAAATGATTTGTTGGTGATGTCGATTTTCTGTTCCCCTGTGGTATTATAAAATCAAGCAGATTGCAATGGATGGATCGCCTGGAAAAGATGGATAGTTACTAATAATTAAAAGTATCGCATCGCAACTACTAAAAAGATAAAAAGAGGGAAGACCAAGAAAAAATGGAGAGGTTGTAGCTTTGGAAGAAATAGAAATAAAAACTGGGAGATAATTGCAGGGAGTAGAAATTGACGAAAATTGCTGTGGACCTAAAGGAATATGTTCGAAGCAAGATTATGAAACCAAGACCAAGAAAAAAAAAAATGGATGTGCCACAGTTGAAGATTTATAAGAAAAGGAAATTAGAAACGGGGAGATAATTGCAGGAACATGTTATAATAACCAATATTATCAAATCAAGAGGATTGCAATGGCTAGATTGTTCCAAACTCGAATGGAAGCGTGTTGGTTAATTTCTATGTTAGTAAGTTTTGAGATAAAACGATCCACTAACTAACAATCATTTCCTAACAACTTGACACGATTGCCATAAGCGTACATAAAAATTCGTGTCATTTGTGGACTAAGCGGCGCTAAAAATTAGGCGTCCTAATCGTGCGAGATTATTCCCCATGCTAATCGACTAGGAAAGAACGTCCATTGAGTATAGGGCTATCCTGTTAAAACACCTCGACGATATCTCTTCCGGTTCCGGCGAAAAAAAGATCCCTTTTATATTCATTCGTTGAATCTATCCGTCTCATTGCGTTAACCGGCATTTGGGACGAATTTAAGATGAATAATACCAGTGGCGGCTCGTACTTTATTTTACAGGAGGGCACATATTTAAAATGTTTCTTGTATCATTATTATCAAACAAATGCAGTGAAATTACTAAATTGTGAAAACCAAGTGTGTAAGATATTCACCTCTTGATGGAACTCTATAAAATATTTAGTGTGGGTCCATCTTTTGCAGAGAAAACGACAAGAATAAAATTAAAAAGAAGTCCAAACTGCGATAATTTATTAATATTCCACCAAAATATATGAAAATAATATGTACGGGGTGCGGTGGCTTGCAAAAAAAATCGATTTTAGTCGGTCTTAATTTATAATCTGTCAGTGTCAAACAATAAAAATGCCGAATCTTACATTTCCTTTATTCATAAAATCTGCATGTTTGTTTCCTGATACTTTAATAACAAATTTATGCTTAAATAAGTCGTTGCTTAAAAGACAAATGAAGCAAAATAATTGTTTCTTCTCCACACACCCACACATTCACAAAAACTCATTATAGGCATTTTCCTTTTTAAAATATCGGTTAAACTCCCTAGATTTACCTACCGTTGTTTTTTTAGAATTTAATTTTGGGGTGGGTCTGCCAAGTTTTTTTATGTAGAGCTTGTCTTTACAATTGAGAGGCCTTTATAATAAAATGTACGTCACCGCATTCATTTTTGCAGCACTGCAACACAGTACACAGTGAATATTCGGGTAGGTACACGAAGTAAATTGTGCTCCTCTGTGGGCGTTCCTGGGCTCCGTTGTCATGACAACCTGATAAACACACCGTCTAATTGTAACGGCAAAGACGCGTTCTCGGGACACGTGAACTTATAGAAGTAAATATTGGTTAGAAACTTCGAAATAAGTATTGAGACTTAACAAGCTAATTTCTTACAGAAGAACAAAGATGTGTCTCACTACAAATAATTTAATACTGAGAAAGCGACCGCGGTTTCGTCAATTACGACATTGTCAAGCTGAATTCTTAGCTAAAAATAAAATAAAAGGTATTAAATCACAACTAAAATTACGAATTAAAATAAACTAACTTACAAAAGCAACAGGAAACGCCAATCATGGAGACTGGAGTGTGACAGAACGAAATACGGAAGAAGTGACAGGTAAGTGGAATCAACTGCAGTGTTGCCAAGCTATGGATTTGAAAAAACTATCAGTGTTAAAACGGGTTTGATCATTGAGAAGGAGCATCGGATGGAAGTTATCATGGAGAAAAATTTGAAGCTGTTCCGCGATATTGAGAGAATTACCCTTTGGGAGGTTATGTAATAGTATGATGTTTGAATTAGAGTCAAAGTTATGTGAATTGTCAATCAAATGATTGGCAAAGGCAGAATCGGTTTTTCCAAGACGTAAGAAACGTAAATGCTCCTTCACTCTGGTAGTCAGGGACCGTCCAGTTTGGCCAACATAAGTGGAATGGCAAGTATTACAAGATAAAGAGTAAACGCCACTTCGTGACATAGGGTCAACCGGGTCTTTATTGTGGCAAAGAAGGTTGCCAAGGTTAGATTGTGTTTTAAAAGAAATATTGAGATCGAGGGACGTAAGAATTTTTTTAATTTTAATAGATAATTCACCTGTGAAGGGAATGGCAAAATATTTCTTAGAGTGATCCTCGGGGGGTTTTAAAGTCGGAAAGTCGGAAGAAGATTTGGTGAGATTATTTTTTGTACGCTTAAAAATATTATGAACGGGTTTGATGGGGAAACCGTTTGAAAAGGCGATCTGGATAATAGTACCAATTTCAGAACTGAAATCCTGGTACGACACGGGGGTGGTGAGGGCCCTGTGGAATAAAGAACGAAACGCCGCAAATTTATGTTCTGTAGGGTGGAAAGAGCTGTAGTGGATGCAGTTGGAAGTGTAAGTAGGTTTTCTGTAAATTTTGTAATGCAGAGAATTATTAGATTTGGAAATGGTTAGGTCTAAGAAATTTATAGAACAGTTTTTTTCCATTTCTAGAGTAAACTTAATTTTATGGTGTAAAGCATTAAACTCGGATAACAGTGAATGAATAGCAGTCAAAGGGCCATCATAGATAATTAAGATGTCGTCCACGTATCTCCCATAGAATTGAATGTGGTCTTTGTGACTGCTGTTAGAAGAAAAGAAAATGTTTTCAAGCCTGTCCATAAATAGGTCGGCCAGAAGGGGAGAAAGGCTACAACTGTCATAAGTATAGTTTAAATGTTCCCGCCACTAAATCTATATTGCGGTGTACGCCACCTACTACATGGATACCCTCATGAACATGCGCATATAGTACATACGAACCTACCATATAAGATACACGTTGTATGATGCAATGTCTGTGTAAATGTGTTACCTGTTAAATAAACTAATTAAAACAACATACAAGACCTTCATTTATCACAACAACCCATAGCCAGGCCATCAATTTGTGTATAATATTTTTTATTGAAAATAAAGAAATTTTGCTGTAGAGTTATTCTTAACAATGATTGTGAGAACGGGAGTCAGAGAGATCAGAGGATGTAAGAAGATTATTCACGATACCGATAGCTTCTGTGACTGGGATGGAGGTGAATAGATTTGTCACATCGAAGGACACTAAAATGCTATTCTTCGAAAGTTGAACGGATTGTAATTTCTGAATCAAATGGTGTGAGTTAGTTAAGCTAAATTTAGTTTGTAGATTTAAATGACATTTAAAAGTATTGACTAGAAATTTAGAAATAGGGGAGGCTGGTGAGCCCGTGAAAGATACAACGGGTCTTATAGGGCAGTCCGGTTTATGGGATTTAGGGAGCCCGTATAATCTGGGAATCGTAGGATTCATTGTTTTAAGCCTAAAAGTGTTGATAAAGGAGTTATTACTATTGTTATTGAGGAAGGTGGTTAAACGAGAATTATAAGATGGCAGAGGGTTGTGATTAA
This sequence comes from Dorcus parallelipipedus, assembly GCA_958336345.1. Lineage (NCBI taxonomy): Eukaryota > Metazoa > Arthropoda > Insecta > Coleoptera > Lucanidae > Dorcus > Dorcus parallelipipedus. Next base: position 38,228,598 of record OY284482.1, on the reverse strand, counting down.
GTTCGACGAAGCCATGGTTATTTAGAAAAGATTCAACTTTAGAAAGATACGTGTTACGATCTAGGATAACAATACGCTGGCCTTTATCAGATTTAGAGATGACCAGATCACAATCAGATATTTTACGTTTTATGGAAAGGAGGTTGTAATTTCTTACAGTTTGGTCTTATTATTTATTCTTAAAAGAAATAAAATAGTGATAAACGAATAAATATATGATTGATTAACTTGATTAACTTGGGAGGCACGTGCTCCTGTGCCTTCTTGAATCAGCCGCCACTGAATAATACTAACATAATTAAAGGCGTCACATCGAAGCAACCAGAAGGATAGAAAAAGAAAAGGGGTAGACTAAGAAAGAAATTGAGAGGGGCCGTAGCTGAGGATTTCATTACGCCCTACAAATTTTCAATGGCATTAATATGTATCTGGATAAACACTTTGTCAACATGTGGATGGTCTTATCGGAACACTGCGTTTTCAAAATATGAAATCATTACCAACATGTTGTATTAAACAACAGTTAAGTTTCCGTTTATTAAAAGAGCAACTTAGATATCTACCCAAAACTATTTTAGAAATTGTACAGTGTTGGCCAGTTCTCAAACTCTGGAACTTTCAGGCTCGGCCCACTTTTTAGAAAGTCTGGTAGTAACATTTCAATATCAGTTTCTGAATTTGCCCCTTTAACACATCATATTATATCACTATTCTTGCAATATTTATCAAAGCATAAAAGAAAGCAAAGTCGTAGGTTGGCAAAGAGTTTAATATATGGGTTTAATAAGAGGCAGAAACATCAACAAAAACACGTAACGTTTACACAATCATGTTATTGTCATTATATCATCAAACCAGAAAGTGTTTGCATGCAGAAGATATAAGCATTTGCAATTTTTACAAGTTAAATTACATCTTGTATTTCTTCTGGATGGAAACCGACTGAGAAATAGGTATAAAATGGCCTTACGGCGGATAAGTGCAACAGCACGTAACTTATCCTGGTGTACTTTAAATCACGCAACGTTTTGTCTAAAGCACAGATAAATATCACAACCGTACTCTACACATCATGATCCCACCTAATTACAGGCGCGGTGGAGCGATTTGGGGACATAATTTAGCGGCGCAACACACCTGAGCCATCTTTTATCGACATCTCCGATATTATCTCCGTAAGGGTAGCTGTATATGAGACATTTAATTGCCTTAATTAAATACGAAAAAGGTCGAATTCACAGTGTGACGATCAGTTATCTCGGACATTTATCACTGATCACATCTCCTCTCAGACTGGTTTGATGTAATCACTTGCGGGAGATGCACGACACATCGCTTGCCCTCGAATTAATTAATTACTACTCAATATTGTATAACCTGTTTCAAGTTATATATGCCTTATGATATCGTACCTTTTAAGGTATACATTTATTGCCGTCATTTTTTCTCGTTGCGTTTAAATAGATAAGAAATTTCCATTTAAATGCGTGTGTTGAAATATTTATATAAAGACGAGTTTGTTAAACTATAATGGTGATCACCAAGTGAGCAAAAGATATTTTAAATACACATCTGTTTCATACGACTGATTTTTATTCTACACTCTAATATTCCGGAAACACTTTTCATTTATTTCTTCTTCTAAGTTAAAAATTTTAAAATTCTTTAACCTTTAATCATTTCTTATCTCTACTGTATATATTACTTCCGGTTATATTCCAATCTTACTACTTCAGATAGCATTGTGTATGTAATTGTAATATCGTAACATTCGTTTAAAGTATAGCGTTATTTACTTAGAATACCTAAGCTTTGACCGTAACTTGACTGTATACTGGTATACTGTACAGGATGGATCAACGTCATTGTCTCTTGGGAATCTCGTTAACCATGAGTGGTTAACGAGTTAAGTGGTTAAATTTCCCAGAATATATTGGGTCTTTCTTTATAATCTTGTATACCACGTACGTAACCAACTATCTAACAGTTGGTACATCTTCGTTCTGGAAGTACGATATATTTTCCAAAGTTGCATTCTTTTAAGTGTGAATAAACTTTATTATTGTTCCTTATTAGTGATCTAGCCCCAGTTTATTCATCTCTGAGTAAGTGCCAAGTTATAACTTGACGGATTAGCACAATGCGTTGCCCTATCAAGTATTTTACTGGCCACTTACTCAGAGATGAATAAACCGGGCCTTAATTGCATAAAATGTTTGCTAGAATCGTAAAAATTAAAACAGTGGCAAACAAAGTGCAACCCTCAATCGACGCTGCCGTAGTTCTGCCAATCGTTTGTATTGATATTGCCTAACTACCAGGCACAACCTGATCACGTGAGATACAATCAATTATGAAGACCCTGTAGGTCGAATAAAAGTGGAGATTAAAGGTGCTTGAGATTTGTTACATAAATTTATAAATGTTAAGTTAAAAACAGTTTTTCCATTTGTTAATTATTTTTCAATTACAATACAACAGTTGTTAAAAATGTGTAATTACTACAAATCAAACATTTAATACATTCATACTTTCACTCACGCACATAATAAACCAAAAGTCAGAAGCGGGTTTATTTATTGCCGTGTTCGTTCGTATGCCGTTAAATTCGTGGCCCGCAAGACAAGATTTTAGGCGCCAGAGCTATCTTTGTAATGAAGACCGAGGCAGATTCCTTGCTCCAAATTGTACGTTAAACGTTTCTATATTCAAATATGTAATAAATTTACATATAATTTGATTCTCGATATATAACATTGACATAAAACAAGAAATATGTAAATAAACGTGCACGACGCTATTAATTCATTAAAAGAAATCTGATAAGACGAAACAACTTTGTTTTACGAAACCTTGTTTTATTATGTTACTTAATATTTATAATTCACTAATAATTATCAAGTACGTAAGTGTTTTTTAAATTCTTCGAAAACAACAATACCTATTCATTACTGCAGTTTCTATGTTGGTGGTCCAGAATTTAATATTGTATCAGATATGAGATTTTTCAACGTCGAAGACCGATAATATCCTATAATTACTTATAAAAAAGTCTTCCTCATGCCTAATATGAAACAATGAGGGTAAACCAGTATTTATTGTCTTATACGCAGAGAGATTTTAATAAATGAATAAACAAAATCGTGATTTTTTTCTGCTATGCTTATAAGCCCCGTTCAGTTTATTAACTGGATCCATTTTGAGTTTATTATTCAAATACTCAAGGCGAATTCAATGGGTTGGCAGTCTTGATTACATTCGATATGTTTCATTAAAACTCAGATTGATATTTTATTGCTGATAGACAATTTATTTCCAGTTAACATTTACATTGAACCGTTTTCATTCATATTCATGATTTTTTTCTTATTTAGTAACAATGATAAATATCACAGCACACAGATGTCAACTTTTCAGAAGCAATGCCTGAAGCTAAAATAGAACAGCACCGCAATATTTACCTCCATGCGTATTTACGTTTCTTAAAAAATCGATATTTATTTTATTTATCAATATTTAATACACATTTAACGAAACATAAACAATGAGGATATCGAAAACGTCAACTATCAAAATCCATACTTACTTATAGCCGTGCTCAAACATTCATACTAAAAATCTCTGTTCGTGTAAAACAACTGATCTTGAAAAAACCTTCATAAAACGGCCTTTATATCATTTTCAAACCATTTAAGCCCAGTTGTTCAATTCTAGCTTAACTTTAAGCCAGAGCTAAACCCTTAATAACAACGATGAAATAATCGTTGCTATGGGTTTAAGCTTCAGCTTAAATTTAAATAGGCATTGTACAACTGGGCCTTAATGGTACATATCTTACATCCACTTGTACAAAGGCATCAATTGTTACCATGGGAGTATACTGAGTACACTGATAGTCAAAGTTAACTTGCCTTTGTACACTTGTATTCAATAAATCAAGTAAGCTATTTTTATGCGTTTTTGTATCGTTTAAAAACGGAATTTTTCTGTCATTTTGACAAAAGTTATAAGACAGGTTATGTTTTAATTTTTAGATAATTCTACTTGAATATTACATTAATATTTTGTCATGGCACCGTTTATATATGTATAACCGCATTTAGTTTACGTGGCATAGAGTGCACTAAATTCCCACAAAATTCGTTGCAATTTTCATATAAATCTTTCCAAGCCTGATGAATAGTTTCCCATAACTCATTTGCATTTGGGGCTCTGAAATTTCTTTTGTAAATGTTTTTTGCTAATAAACCCCAAAGATTTTCGACAGTATTAACATCAGGACTATAAGCTGGCCAAGGTAATACTTCTATGTTATGGTCTTGAAGCCATCACATCATTCGCAGTATGAACAGGACAGTTATCCTGTTGAAAAACATTCAGGATACATTTGAGACACAGAAGGAAGCATGACGTTTTCCAATATATTTATGTAACTATGTCTATTAAAACGCCCTTTCATTCGCCAACATACACCTGGACCATGAACACACATCCAAGCCCATACGTGCACCGAGAAGCGACCAGAACACTTTTCTTGTTCAGAAACTTTTGGTATTGGCATTTTGAATAATTCAAGTGTCACAGTATGACGTTAATAAACGTCAGAAAAAAGCCAAAATTATTTTTATACGCATGCAAATAATAGGTGTTCGCGATTATTTTGAATACAAGTGTACAAAAAGTGAGCCTTATTATATTTTCAAAAAACACTGGCTACTTAATGTCAGAAAATTATAATATTTACTAATTGAATGCGTAACTTGTAATGTGTAACTTGTAAATTTCTCACGTTGTGTATCATTAAGCACAGTTGTTTTTTTACGATGCCTCAATGAAAAATCTCAAAAACCCCCAGGGCTTTCTCTCTCTTATAGGCAGTTCTAGGAAATAATCAGTGATTGATTACCTATAATGAAGAAACAATACAAAAAGAACCTAATAATCAATCAAGATGAAGTGCACTGAGCTGACGGCTCAAGTGTTAGAAATAAATTTGCAAGAATCCAACACCTCTTCAACAACTTGAACTTTTATTTTTGTCTTGAAGCGACAAAAAGCGTGTGAAGCCCACGTTAAACATTCATTTGCACCTTACCTTATAAATGAAGAAATTTAAGCATTTAGTTTTGCGCTCGTGTATTGGTCGATTTAATCAGCACATTCAACGTTATTAATGAAAGAAAGATGGCGAAATGATTCGATCTGAACGAAAAAACCAATGATACAGAAGCGAATCGAAGCTGAAAATTTATTGTTAAGTACGTCATTAAGGCTTAGTTTTTCGATCTCAGTTTAACTTCAATCTTCAGTTTATTTTCATTGCTTCTACAGGAATATATTGAAGATTAAAGTGATCTAAAAACCGGGCCTAAGTATACAGAAGCCCCATGAGGTGAAATTTAAGCGACTTTCTTCGATAATATGGGTTTATCTTTCTTGTCGTTATAACTCAAAATGGTTAGAACTTACAATTTTCGGGCAAATAAGGACAGTAGAAGGCTGAAAATGTAAGTCTCGATTCAGGCGGAAAATTACCTAACGCCGGCCCTGATTCCATCTGTGTAATATACAGACTTCGGACATTTGGAGCATTGCCAAGGCTACGTCGTGAATGGACACTTTTCGTTGGTCTTCCTATTGCGTAAAGAAATGTCTGAAGTCTAGTAATATATAAACTTTTGCGGTTATTAGCTACACAAAGCATGGCCTTGACGCAGATTGCAATTTCATATACCCAACTCTACACACTTGTAATTAGAAAATTTCTCTTGCAGTAAATCGCTTCATTATATTTCCGTTCTGTTTATTATTTAATATATTACACTCGTTTATGAAATTTATCACACCATTAAATACAGGGGCATCAGAAATTATTTCAACCCACGTGATCCTGTCGTATAGGCAACACATTATACTCTGTTGGTAACAACTTGTGTTAAATCGATGAAGGATGTAATGCCTGCGATTTACATTATAATCTGAGATTAAACACAACAGAACGCCTACAGCCACGAACTTTAATGACAAATACACGGCTAATTTAAAACAGCGACGTCACTTTTCTCAGTGTTGCCACTTCTAAGAAGACAAAAGCTAATTCAAATTAATCACGTCAGTTGGCGTCATTTCTAATATTAGAATATTGGAATTAGAATTATTATTGGTCTATAATATCTAAACTATCTTGTTTCCCGTTTTTCGTAAATAAGTAAAATCAGTCTTTTTCATGTTTTTTTGGAAAGGCATCAGCTTGAAAGTTAGATTGCGCTGGGCAGTGATCAGATATGTTAAATTCTTGGCCAAAAATCTAATATCCTAAAAACTTTGTATACCATTATTAATAATTTTAATACTATGTACAGTTGCGGAATTTAAAATACCCTCAACATATTTCGCTGTGAACTTGGTTTTGTTTGAAGTTATTTTCCTTTTATAAGCCAAAACAATCGTCAAAGTGACAGACCGACATTAACATGCAGCATTTAATTGTTGTTAAGTGTCCAAAAAAGCACAGATAATTTCTTAATTGAAGAAAGGTGGTCTGTAAGAAGATTAGCAGAGAGATTTGAGGTTAATAGAAGAACTTAATACAGAGAACTAAAAATTAGTTTTTCTTTTATTTTCTTCTCGTCTCTTAAAAATGAAAGTAGAATTATGCATATGTCATTTTACATTATTTAATTGTTTACATCAATCAGATAGAGATTGATTTACACTACTTTAATATTGCCAAATATAACCTAAATACTTGCATGCTTTTTTAAATTTCGCAACTGTACATCATGTTTCACACACAGAAATCGAAATGTGCTGAATAGAAATTTTAAAAACAAGAGTTAAGATTTCAAAATAAAATAAGTACAGGCTTAGAAAATGTTATTCGGTGTCAAATACGTCTTTTTATATTTCTTCTGCTATTGTTTCTTCTGTTTCTTTTTCTTCTACTACTTTTTTTTCAAACGTTTTTTCAAGTCCTCTTGAATTTTCTTTTTTCTTTCATCGTTGGATGAAGTCGTTGAAAACAGGTATTACTTAATTCCACTTTCGATTGCAACCAAAGTGCATTGTCACGTAAAAATCTAGCTTTCGTCGTCGAACATCTCAGAAATTTTTCAGTAATTCCGTTTCAGTAATTTTCGTACTTTTTTCAATTCTTACTGAACCCCTTCGTCTTTTATCTCATATAAATCACTTAGAGTTTCTATCAGGTGAGTGATTTGGAATTACTGCCCTTCACTTTTCTTCTATTTCGTGATTCATTAACTATTTATATACATTTTAATTTATTTTCTTTGGCCCCATTATTGTTCCTAAGGTTTTTTCTTTCCAGTATTTTAAGTTTTTATTCTTTCTTACTCAATGTCCTAGTTTCCGCTGGAAATTCAATGTTGTTAAAAATCAGTGTTGCTCATATATGTATTTATCACAAAACCTGGAAAGAGAGCAAAAATAGTTTTTTTTTTGCATGCACCCCCTGAATAGAGAACATCTCTCGTTGCTGTCGTTAAATTTTTTGAGTTGTAATTGTAATACAGTCGGAAACATTCTTTCCTTGTTTAATCTAATTGTTTAATTCATGGCAAAGTATCCTGTTTATCTTTGGTGCAACATTTTTATTACAATATTGTTTTTTTTTTTCTATTTTTAGTTTCTTCAGTTGGCGAATTTATCTAAAAATAGTTTTTCCTTTGGATTTTATTTAATGGCATTTAAGAGTATTTGCGGCAGGATATCAAGCGGTCATTTACAAGGTACCTATTGTAAACTATTGTGCTAGGAGATCGACGAGAAATGATCAAAATCAAAACCTGTTGATTTCGGTATAAATGGAAATCATGTACAACAGAAAAAAAATGTCGTCAAAAGTCTCCCCGACAAGCTGTAGAGAACTTGGGACTTGTATGGTGTCAAGAGAAGAAAAAAAAACATGCTGAAGAACAACAACTTGTAGTAGACGATAATTGACAACTTTTTGTTGGTTCCTATTCTGGGCCGGTTTCGACTTGCACCATCGTCCGGGAACTCCGATGATTAACACGTTTGTAGTTTATACAAACTTTTTCTTTTACTGACACACTAGTGGAATATACCAATGTCGAAATAAATTTTTGTTAAAGGCAGGCTATGGAAGTGTTAACGTATGTCGTAACCAAGCAGTTTTTGACGTGACACTCCAACGTGTAAAATGTGGCAAATTAAACTTCGATTTTACTTAACTACACAATATTTTAAGGTAATTAATGAATTATAATTTAATAGGAGAAAGTTATAATAATTGTAATTGATGCATCGATTCATAAATTGTCAAGTAAATAAATAAATTGCTGTAGTAATCTATCTTGTCTTCCATAGCCTACCTTTACCAAAAATTTATATGGTAGTGGTGGGTATAATTTTTGGATCAATTGTATCTACTAGAGATATCAAATTTTATAACATTCATTCTAACATCTGTAATATTGATTTTTTTCTCTCATTTCTCACAATTAAAAATCAGCCTGTATATCGTGATGACTAACCATTTTATTTTCTATTTTTTTTCACTTTTTTAATAGGAATTTATGTTTTGTATCGGAGGATATTTAACAGAGTTATTCCAAACACCTAAAAACAATCAAAGAGGCTTGTAAATAATAGTAAACAATTTTCTTATAACTTTACATTTTTCAGTGCAATCATTTGGCATATGGCAATAAAGAATAACGTTTTCTTGAAACTGTTATATGCAAATTATGAAAAGCTATTTAAATAATGAAATATTTTATTTCTTTATTATTATTAAGTCAATAAAAATGTTGATTTTGTTGAAAGTTAATAGGGTTGACTCATCAAATATAAAACAGTTTCATTGTTGCATTTTATTATATAATTTAATTTATTCTTTGTATTATAAAATCATTACATATTTCAGATAATCATTTTAGTTTAAAGTATAAAGTGACGACCACTTACAATTGAATATTTATGCTGAAAAAGATATGCACGGTTTTTGTTTATATTTTGAACCTACACATTTTACTAGTAGACAATGACAATCGGAAACTTAACAAATGAGTAAAAACTTTGTTATTTTAAATGGAACACTCAGCGTATTTTCTAAAATTAAGAAAGACATTTTTCTCCTAATTAAAAAAATAAGTTTGTCTATATTTGGTTTCATACTTCTTGCGATAAATAAAGTAAATTCAGGCGATTCAGGTAAAATCTCTAAAACTTTTGTATTTACTATTTTTCTAGTATGTCTGATAATAAAATGTGTAGGTACCGTTTTAAAATATAAACGAAAACCCTGTACAGGAGATTAGAGTAGCCCCACAATATCCTTCTGGCGACCTAATTATCATGCGATCAAATGAATTTCAGATTAGAGTACCCTATGGATTAAGGTTGGTGTCGTTACTTTATCATAAATTTAGAAATGTGCGTCTAAAGTCAGTATGACAGGTGACCTAGAATTTAATAAACAAGCAAAGAATTGTGAAATTATGAAAACAATTTGAGGTTGAAAAGTTTTAATAACATAAAACTGGCAATAAAAATAATCAATTTATAAAAGCTCCTGGAAATGTTCACCTTCTGCTGCCTCTAGGCATTTTCTAATCCTTCGAAAAAGTTTTGCAGTAATCTTGGTGTTATTAATTTCAACACATTTTTCAGTTATTCTTTCCATTAGCACTTTCATGCCGGGTTTCATAAAAGTCGATTAAATTTAATCATTGATTGAGAATAATCATTCCTACGCTGGATTTCACAAACGTCACTTAACTTTAATCATCGATTAAGAATAATCATTCCTATACCTTCAACAAATGTAACCATAGCAACGTTTACTTTTAACGGATGATTAAATTTAAGTAACGTTTGTGAAATCCGTCATTATACCTTCAACACATGTAACTATAGCAACGTTTACTTTTAACGCTTGATTAGGTTTAAGTAAGGTTTGTGAAATCCACCATCAGATTATCAACGGAGGGTTTAAATTAAATTGAATTTTTTAGATAGGGCCAAAGAAAACATTCAATGGCGTCAAGTCAGAGGATCTTGGAGGCCAAATGTTTGACATGTTTTTACTAAATATATCCCGTCGTCGAAAAATTCACATAATAAATCCAAAGTAGCCCTGGCAGAATGAACTGTTGCTGCATCCTGTTGAAAGTACCCTTCCTGAAGTTCATGTATAATTCATTCACAAAAGGAAACAATATTACGATATCGTTTAGCTGCTAATGTACCTTGAAAGAAAATTGGCCCTATCAGCCTCCTTCTGCTTGAACCTACCCAATGACTTCACAGTAAAAGCCCTTGTCTTCTAAAGACCATTTTGAAATGATTTGCAAATAAACGTTCAAATGACAAATTTTATTTTATGATCGCTGGTTGTTAAATATAAAAGTTTACTTCTTACTAAATATTTTGTAAAAATAACTCATTGCTGTTTAATCTCATTTGATGGTATATTCAACACATAAAAAATGTAATTTTGCATCCTAGTGTAGTAAATATATCCACTATCGGTACAAGATCTATGTTTCTTTTCTGTAATTTACACAAATTAACAAAAAACCTTTATTATGTTAACGATATATGTCAAGAAGGGTGTTTTAATTTCTTGTAAAAGTAAAAGAAATACGATTTTAATCTAATTCAAACATATTTTTGTAGTAATATTTGCAACGTTTTAATTTATTAAGAGAACTCTACAGACTCTTGTAAGCTTTACTAAAAATTGTAGTGGACCTCTCGGAACTATATTTTCTTGTCAGATTAACTAAATATTTTTTACTGTGTATAATAGATTCAATAAAATATTCTTATTTTCAAATAAGTTCATCAATTAAGCTTTTTTATTTTCTATAACCTGATTTCACATCTCGTTACTAAATAATAATGATAATTATTATTAGTGCTTGGAAAAGCCTCAGTCTGCCGACTCTGCTCTACATTATTTAATAATATAATTATTTAGTGAAATAGCAGCGTCCGTTTAAGAATAATCGCCACGACATGCGGTGTAATAAACAGTAATATATTACCGGAATTTACGCAATTATACTGAACTACTGGTTTTGTCAAAAGTTACAACGTATTTCTTTACAAATTGGATATAATAAATCACACACCGCTGGATACCATCTTTTAACTCTTCTATTGGCTTTCTTATGAGTGGCCCGTGCTCGGCACAAGCATCAAGTTAGCCCACGCAGAACGCGGAACGATACAAAACAAATTTACCGGAAATACATCGTAGCTCGAGCCGTCGGTTTTAAGAATTGCGCGCAAAAAAACTGACATTTTTCTAGTAGGCGTACAAGTTTTACGGGCCTATGTTAATATATTTTTTTGCCCGGACCGTAGGTACGTGTGGAGACCTTAAATAGCGGAAAAAAAGAGCATATGGTCGGGATTTTGATGAGTATGTTTACAGCCATATAATTTAAACTTTAAAACCATCGGAATGAAAAGCTAACCAAATAGCTACATCAACGTCATTAACGGTAAAAGGAGATTTATATTATCTATATCATTAAAATAAAGGCCACCTATTATGTGAGTCAATTGATTGTGGAGTGAAATTAAGGAATCGAAAGCGTGTGCGTGTTTTCAACGCGACTAGGATATCAAAGTATCACATCACACGTCATCGCCTTCCAACAGGTGAGTGTTCATAGTAAGAAGCTGTCAGTCACATCAACGGACAGGATAAGTACGATCACACTCTATTACGCAAAAAGCGTGTAATTGATGATATTATTATATCCGCGATTGCAACAAACTACCTTCATTCCATCAACTTTTTTTTACATTGCTCGGCACAACTTAAAAACTAATTAATTGAATAAACCTAAGCAACTTTCAATCCATCAAAGTCAATAAAACGATTTACCTAGTATTAAGTATTAATACCTCACATTTAATACATTCTGTATGTACACTCAATATTATTATTAACAATTATTTCATAGATTTCATCGAAAGAACGAGAAATAGACAAATAAATTAGTATTAACAACAATGGTTTAATGATGGTGATGTAATATTAACTCTTGAAATATTGTATCCCCCAAACGACGATATGTCCTGAGCGAACAAATAGTAGGCGACGAACAAAATAAATACAGTTATAATAAAAGTGTATTATAAAAACGAGAAGATTCACAAACGTCCTTGTCAATACAAGAGGTAAGGCGATTATAAATTTTATGTTATACCAAGAAAAATGTCCGCCACTCAGATTGCGTAGTCCTAGCGGCCTTGCTCTTGCAGGATTCAATAATTAGTTCAAATTTTACGCGAGTTGCGTTACTGTTTAGGACATACAAACTAGGTATTAAGTGATTATTATTATGTATTCGCACAAATAAAAAGCCAATGATCATTTTTGGCTTGTCTCATTAAATGTTATTTAAATACTGGATCAGAACGAAAACATGTGATGCAAAACTAAATAAATTTAAACACATAATAATAATATCTAATAACGTACAGAAATGTCGGAATATGTTGGCATCTTCAGCAAATACAGAATGTGCTTCCGAGTCTGTCGGAAGCATCTCAAGATATATTCTAGGTACGTCGCATGTCGTGAACAACAAACAGGTTAAAATGCTAACCAAAGTCACAAAAAGCCGAACAAAGTAATCGAAAGAATGCTACAGAAGCAAAATGGTGGCTGCTAGACTACCAATCAGTTTAGGGTCCTGCCATTGCAAAAATATAATTGCGACCAATCAACGTATCAAATGACAAATAATGTCTAAAGACAATACAGTTGCTTCGAACACAGTATCTTCATCAGACGCGTACTGACCTAATTTTTTATAACATAAGTATATGTACCTTTATGCCTACAATTGTCAATTACATTCGCTAGAAATATAATTGAGGGTTGACGATAATGTAAACTGGTTTCTACTAAATTTCTTTGATATTTTTTTTTATTTTGGGGTTTATATCATTTTTATGGGTTTGGCCGCGGCCTGATATTGACATTTCGTTGATATCGTCTGATTATTCTTATATATTTCAATCTGACTTCACTACTAAATTTCATTCACTAAATCATTCCTATGAAGATAAAGATCTTCAATCAATAATACAATAATACAATTAATTCCCGTTTAGCAATTTAATGGCGGATTTCGCAAATGTTACTTAAATTTAATCATCCGTTAAAAGTAAACGTTGCCATGGTTACATGTGTTGAAGGTATAGGAATGATTATTCTTAATCGATGATTAAAGTTAAGTGACGTTTGTGAAATCCAGCGCTAAGATTATATTTGTTTATAATTGTTAATCGATTTATATTTGTTTGTTTTCAAACGTTGGACGACTTTAGATTTTTTTTTCTACTATTATCATATATGTTGTACCTGTAATATACGAGAGTCATCCAGTGCAACCCCATAAACGTTAAACTATAAGTAAATTTTACAAAAAAAAAATAGAATTATGTTATGGCCTTTCGAGAATTAACGCAAAATTAAAGATTTTTTTGGCGAGTTAATTTGTTTACAATTTAGTGGACTTTCCTTTCTAAATGCACTATACTTTTTGTTATTGAGAGATATGATGAGTTTCAAACTAAAGTTAAGCATAAGCAGATTTTTTTGTTCAGCTTGAAACATCTTAAGATCACTGGTAGACAGGTATTTACATACAGGGTGACTGTTAATTAATCCGACAAAATGAAACCACTAAAAGAAGCGATATCCGAGAGTATGGGATGAATTCCATTTAGGTACTTTAGTTTTCCAGAAATAATTAATCAATACCACGATACTTCCCTGGTTAAGAAAAAGCAGCAAAAGGAAATAAATACATAAATGGCATCGAGCATGAACTTGACATTTCAACGGAATTGATGAGATCAGCTGAAATAAGAGCGCCAAAACTTTTACCAAATTATTTACAAATGCATGCAAATCACTTGAGGTAAATCATTCAGTACAAACTGTATAGCATAAAGATCACAACGACTTGAACACCTACTTTGACAGGTAAACGAGTGAAGCATTATTACACCAAAACAATTTACAGCTCCGTTTAAGCCTTCCTAAATGTTAGTACAACGAGAATTTGTTTTGTATGCGTTCAATGTGAAGTAAATTTTATTATTATAAAAGACAAATTATATTGTTATTTTTAAGGTACTTAGTCATTCCTCGTTCTACCATAAGCATTATTTTTACGACTTTGAATAACATAAGTGATTATAAATTAATTTCATAGTTTATTCGTACGAGTTGCTTTTTCATCAGGTGGTTAATAATTGTGTGACCGTATGCCACCTGTTATGTCAAGTTTTACAACCTTTAGGTCCAATTTCATAAAACGTAGTTAACCACTCGATCAAGTTAATCGTGTGATTAACCAACACCATTGGAGGAAAGTTTAAATTTCCTCCAATTATATTGCTTGGAGGAAAGTTTAAATTTCCTCCAATGATATTGCTTGGAGGAAAGTTTAAATTTCCTTCAATGATATTGCTTAATCACACGATTAACTTGATCGAGTGGTTAACTACGTTTTATGAAACTGGGCCTTAACAGCCCTATGATATCATAACTTGTTTACAACGCATTTACAGCTGTGAATTTTGGCATTTCAGTGATCACACTGACATAATATAAAGTATATTATAGTACAATTTAAGTACAATTTTAATTAAATATAAACTGTTCCACAGCAATTTTAAAAGCATTTTGCCTGTAATCTGCGACATGTATATCTAATATACTTACTCACTTTTTCTTTTACGGAATAATAGTCAGTCACCCTGTATGTTTAGATGTGCAGGTACAATACGAAAATTTTCCAAAGAAAATTGTCATTACCATCACAAATTAATCCTCAAAGTCTCTTTATTATGCCTTGCGTTGTATCAGGATCTTTGGATTTATTTAAAATAAAAAGGCAAATTGAAATACTTAAAGATTTATAAATATCCCACTACAAATTTCTGCAGTGCATTTTATCTATTAAACCATAAAATATAAAATAATTTATAAATTTAAATGAAATTGCTTGTTTCAGTTTGTGTTAATAAAGTGCGGATATTTTCCCAAAACACAAATAATCCTTGAAATTATTAATAACCAAAACCTCAACTATGGTAATAATTTGTTGCTAAAATATATCGATTCTTACCAGCCGTATAATTAAGATAATGATTGATTGTATTGTGTATTGTTATTGCCACAACGCTACACCAGATGAAAATTAGCTAAAACCGATGGGTCCACTCAGAATCCAGCAGTATGTTTCCGTCCTTACATCTTTTTTCCGAAATGACCTTGAAGCCGCAAGTTATAATAAAATGCAAATGAAGTGACCAATTATCTTTTCATTCAGGTAATATCAGTATTGGCATAATAAATAGCCAGGCAGCAATCATTTTATGCGTTATTTCCAATTAATTTTTTGACAAAAAGTTAGTCATAAAATCTTTAGTTATTCTAACTTTTACCGATGGATAGATTTTGAACAGTGAAATAAAATACGAGGTGTTTCTAATAAGCTGCGTGTGTATGTATGTATATGTGATATACAGGTTTCAACAATTAGATTATAATGTCCTTTCAGTAGAAAGGAAGAGTGCCTTGAATCTGAGCAATGCTTGAAGTGCACAAGAATGGGCAGTGGTCGAGGGTGCGGCCGGCCGGTCCCACCGATGCTATCTGTCTTCCGTCGGTCTGTGTACCCGCCCGGCCCAGCACCCCTCGAGTTTCCCCCACTTCCCCCGGTCGGACTGGCGCGAGCCGCCAGAAAAAATCCTAAGCATTCACTAGACATGCACCTTACGGTCGCACGTGTGATAAAACATCACCCTAATTCAAGGGTGGTTGACCCTACCCTCGATAGGGAAACACGAGCAAGTAGAGCGCGCGGTAAATAGTAGATGTCCTGAATCTCGCTTCGTAGTTCCGCGCCGTACGCGGTCTAGGATTAATGATAGTAATAACAGTGACATACGCATCTGCGGCAAGAGAACAACCTTTATTTCTAGTGTTTTAGAAACGCAGTAAAAGAGAATGTTTTACATTTAATTATGAATAAGAAATCACGTCTCTACGTGGAGATCGGATGACGGCAGATAATTTCACATTTATACGTGTTATGTTTCTACGCAACCGTAATATTCATATAATTTATTCAACTAATGCCTCATTTAGTTTAGGTTACGCAATAGAAGATTAAAGACTGATGGGGGGAATTCTTAAGAATTATACGCTTTTAACACAAATCGGATTCAACCTTTGTGAGAGACAGATTTAGTTTTACGGAACAAGGCTTACTATATTCAGTTGACACATACTAAATACCTTATCATCGATCGGTTGTCCGCTTCAACCTGTTTTGTCCTAAATTTATTTACTTTTTCTCTTTGGAGACTAACTCGCTCTCATAATACCTTATACATAATTAGTTGTTTTATTTTGCGCATGAAGAAGAGATCGTACTCAGAAACTTACTAATGTTACATATACACAAAATAAAAAAGAAACTTGTATTTAAGTATATCAGATATGTTTGTGTGTGGTCGTGAAAAAACCTGAGTGATGTCATCCAGCTTACATTATTGTAAGTTTACATTAAACAATAGGTACATACGTGCTTACGGATTTACCATTATTAACAGTTATAAAGTTATAATTGGATGATTGACAGAACATCCGCGATTGGATATTCATAAATTCATAACCGTCACTTTGCAAAAGACGTTGACCAGTTTATAGCTAAACGTTGTTGTTTAATCGAAATCTCTATTTACCATAAGTCACTCAGGATCACTAACCAAAACAATTGTCTGCACTGCCTTGTGTTCCAAGAAACATAACTCTGAAAATTACCATCACCTGGAAATTGTGATGAGATTTCGAATCCATTGTAAGAAATTTAAACCAATAACCGCATGTACCATCATGCCTAGCTAAAATGATACCACTTGGCAATTTCGTGGTAGGTACTTATAGCAATAGTTCATAAAGGCTGCTATCGTCTAGCGATCATTGATTTATATTACAGGCTGACATTGATATTCCTCCTTCTTCTTTCCACTGATGGTTGATTTAAATTTTAACATTTTTTTTATGATAGTACCCTGATGAAGATGTAGTATCGAAACCGGTAGCTGTATTAAAATTTCAAACAAATTAGGATATACCTTTATTACCACGTAACAATATCTTAAGGCCGCTTTACAGTTCGCAATTATTTATTACGCATGTGCAGTGTTGTATTTTTACACAAAATGCAAATACCGCGCATGCGTGCAATACAAATAATTGTAATAATTATAATAATTGCGAACTGTAAAGAGGCCTTTAAAGAGTTTCGAAAGTAAGCCTGCCTTGTTTAGAGCTAGGAGTGTATAATGCCTATGCAGAGCAGAGTCGCATATGTTGTGTTATATTTTTTTACCTCCGCAAATATTATAGATCCTCAAATGTGCGGGTCCTCACCAGTCCCAGATTCATGTTAAATACTGAAGAGGCAAATCGTCCTCATTCTTTCTTTCTCTCCTCATCCCTCTAATACATCTTTTTTTTCATTTTCCTCTTTGTCATTATCTTTATCCCATGTAATACACCAAATATAGAATATGTCTAAAACACGTTTTGAATTTAGTTTAAATGTAGAATATTATAGACTAGTATTTATACATATGAGTGACAGTCTAACTAACGTCTCTTTTTGGGATAAATATAACGTTTACACAAAATGTATATTTATAAGGTACGCGCAACGTTTATACATGGTTTATACTAGACGTATATTTTGGAATTATAAAATTATTATAATTATATATTTATATTATTACAACTTATTCTAAAGAAGCTGTGAAACGTACAGCGAAATGTTGACATTTAATTCAACTTTACCAAGTGTCTGTTCGTTTGTAGTAATTATATATTTTGTGATGATTTGTAATGGGCGAGAAAGTTTCTGCGGTTTTGACTTATAAACGACAACTTTAGTGAGCAACAGTTTAAGTCGCGACATCTCGCGGCGAAATTTATAAGATACTCATATTTTAAGCTCTCATCTTAGTAGTGATACAATGTTAGTAGTTTTATAGAAAATTTACTATGTAACAAGGGCCACAAGACCAATTTGGATAAATATTTGTTAATAAATGTTACAACTAAACATTCATTATACTTTTTTAGATTATATTATAAATTTTAATGAGAAAAATGTATGTTATGGGCCTACGCCTACATGATAAGATGGAATTTAATAATTTGATAAACGTGTTTTGCAAGTCGCGACATTTTATTACAATTTAATGAAAACGTATAGTTAACGTATCACTTATATCCTAGGGTAACCAGTACCATTAAAATATGAATATTTTTGGTATTCTATATACCATTACCAAAAATATCCCTGTCTGTCGTATATAAACCGTCTAATGAACGAAATGGTGTTGCTTGGGATCTTCCTTATTTCCTTGCTTGTGTTCAAGATCTGTACCCAAGCCTTGACCTTTGCATTCGATTTCTTCCCTTTGAAGTTTTAAATACCGTAATTACCGCCCTGTATTATCACTGACATCACTTTCATTACAATTCATAAGGTCAAATTCTGAGGAAAGGTTACAACTCCAACTTGATGATCAATATGGTTGGGAGGATAGAAGACCAGACTCGTACAGTTAAGGCTCTAGCCTTAAAGACATTCTTGTTATTCGATAATATTCGACAGTGAGAAAAGGGACTACAAAGTCAGATTTAAAGCGAGGTGATCTGCGTGTATCTCCATAGGACATCGCAGAAATCTCTTAAACATTGCTAGAAACCACTTCAACTGGTTGCAGAAGATTTGTTCTATTGTTTACTCGCCAATGAGTGTATACCTAAGGAAGGAAGTAGGAAGGAAAGTAGGCCAACGCTTCAGAATGGTTGTATAATTTCAACAGCTTCATTCAGTTGAAGTTGCATTATGATTTGGGCTGATACACGAACGAGTATAACACGTATGTACACAACTATTGCAATTCGTACATTCTGTTTCAAAATTATAACCCATCTACAGTTTTATAGAAATGTACGTCTCAGATAAAGTAATTATTATTATAAATATAAAATTTTTTCACAAGCTTTATCTGATGGTTGGAACCAAAAATATCTACAGTTTAGTGAAATGTACATTTCTGTAAAATTATAGATGCGATTATAATTTTGAGATGAGTATATGTATGCGCATCGGTAGTTGGTCAGCGATATATTAATGCCATTCTTGAACATGTTGTATTACCACATGCAGACGATTTTGGCCAAGATTTTGCTCACCAACATCACTCGAATGAAATGGCTTCCATGTTGACCTAACGAAAACCCAATGGAGAACATTTTGGCCATAATCAAGTAGAATTCTTCCATGGAGAACGTGAATTGAGTGAATGCCATTAATGAAGAATGGAACACTTTGCCACAAACTATACATATAATTTGTAATATCATCGCCTGTAAGAATAAGCACTATGAAGCTCTTGTGCGAGCAAGGGGAAGATCCTTAAAGTATTAACGTGCTAATTTATTTTCAGTTGCTTTCTAATCTTTGTATCTTAAAGTGTGTTCTTTTGGCTGCTCTCTGGCAATTAGAAGTAGGCAGTTTCACTTGAAGAAGTCATTTACAAAATGTCCAATGAGTCTGATGGCGGATTTCACAAACGTTACTTAAATTTAATCATCCGTTAAAAGTAAACGT
The DNA here is from genome assembly GCA_958336345.1 of Dorcus parallelipipedus. Classification (NCBI taxonomy): domain Eukaryota; kingdom Metazoa; phylum Arthropoda; class Insecta; order Coleoptera; family Lucanidae; genus Dorcus; species Dorcus parallelipipedus. The sequence continues at coordinate 38,208,880 of OY284482.1, read as the reverse complement.
TGCCATGGTTACATGTGTTGAAGGTATAGAAATGATTATTCTTAATCGATGATTAAAGTTAAATGACGTTTGTGAAATCCAGCGTTAATAAGTAAATATAGTATAAATGTACAAGATTCCGTAAAAATAATTTTGATTGAATGGTTATGGTTCGGTTTAGGTAAAACCTAAAGTCATCTGTTGTCTGGTAATGACTAACCGTTGTATGAACAAAAGGAGTTTACAACTTGTGTTACTTCGATTAGTTTATAATTTGTTCATCAAAATCGTGTATATACCAAATGGTTTTTTTTGTGACCTACATCAAATCAACGGTACTGTATCTGGGTAGATTCGTACACAGAATAATTGAAAGATTTTGTAAGAAGCAAAGAACATAGATGGTATATAAAGCGTTTGGTACACAGAATAATTGAAAGATTTGGTAACAAGCAAAGAACAAAGATGGGATCTAAAGCGCTCTCTGCCAATAAACAACTGGTAAAAGATAAAATGCTGAGTAAAAATATCGAAATTTATAAAACAGTGATTTAAAGGGAGGGGGATCCTGAGTTTTCCAGCGATATGAAGGTTTTCAGATGACTTTTTCGTGTCAACAATGACCAAAAGCTGTTCAATAGGTGTATTCCTGTACTTCAGGCTGTCTATTGACAGAACCAACTAGTTCAAAAAGAGTAGAGTAGCACAAAGAAAATTACATGTAAAAGAAATCCAAAGTTAACTAGATGATAATGATTTTAAACACATATACAACTCGCTTATGCGTCCACGTGATTTTCTAATATCTAAAGTCTAATGGCCGTTTTCATAATACTCGAAGAACTTTAAATTTAAAGTGACTTTATTCTATAAAAACACATTAGACTTCCTATACTTAAAGTCCCCTTTAGTTCTATAATGAAAACGGCGCTCAACTATTTGATAAGCAATAAAATTATAATAATAAATTAATAATAAAATTGCTGCTGCTTCTCGTTAGTCTCAACATTAGTCTCAACGACTAACGAGAAGCAGCAGCAACAGCAGCCCTGAGGAAGTTCTTCTGCAATGGAGAACGTAACGTCGGCAGTAGAAGAAGTCAACGTGACGCGGTTCCAACCGGAAGCCTACTATGTGAATATTTTACATTTTACAAGGTGTTAAGTTGTTTGAAAGCAGGATTGCAACTCTGTAATGAAACAGCCTGTATATACAGGATGTCACTGGCTAAACTTTAGCGCCGTATTCTACTCTTCAAATTAATGATAAAACATTGTTCGGAAATGATTCTTTAAAAAGATATGGTCACTTGAAATTTAACTTCAACTTCTTTCTAAAATGAGCAAGGTATAAAGTTGTTTTCTAATTTGTAGGTAGTTGTTTATAAAAATAAGGTTCAAGATATCGTACATGTCTTTGCCCTTTTGAAGTATTACAATAAGGTACCTGTAAGTTTCTTGAATTGGAGACTCTCGTAATATAGTTATCGTATTCTATGTTTGGAATTTTATTTTTGTTTAAATGCGTATATATAATTATAATTATAGATTTTGTTTGTAATTGTTGAATATTTAAAACATCTAAAGTAGAGTATAGGAAATTAGTCGGATATGTTCTGTGCTTTCGCAAACAAATTTTTAAGGCTAGTTTCTGAGTTATTTCTATATCTTTTAACTATTATTGAAAAGCTAGCGGATCCCCAGACTGAAATTGCGTAATATATTAGGTTTTGTACTACTTGAAGTTTATTCAAGAGTATCTCGTGGGATACTGTGTCAAATGCCTTCTTTAAGTCTAAAGAAAGTCCCTAATACTTTCTTTCTTGAATCTAATTTTGAATATACATATATATTGTGTTAAATTAATTACCGCATTATTAGTACTCAATTCCTGTCTAAATCTAATTATTATTACTAAATATTACTAACTTTAAGGAATTCAAGAATTCGAGTACATTTTTCAAATATTTTGGAAAAAACAGAAGTTAAAGCCTGAACGGTCCAGTGGTAAGAGGACCGGCCGCGGCCTTGCAATCGCATGGTCATCGGTTCGAACCACACTCGGAATTTTTCTCGGGGGTGGTCGGTATTGACTTCAGGCACCTTTCAGTGTTGGGGATAAAATTCGACACTGCTTCCCCTTAAACGGCGAGAAGGTTGGAAGTAACAAAGCCATGGAACACTTTACACACAAATACACTCCCGCTCCTGAGGTCCTGACAAGTCTTTGACTTAAGACCCCGTTGGGCAACCAGCACAGATAAAAAAAAGAAATAGGTCTGTAATTAGCAAGTAATGTTTTATCTCCTGATTTATACACAGGAACTTTACGTTTTAACTCATTAGGAAAAATCCCTTCATTTAGACACAGATTACAAATATAACATAAAAGAGCAGATATTTCTTGAGCTATAACCTTAACAGTGCGATTTGAAAAGTCTCAATACCTGGTGCGGATTTATTAGTAAATTGAAAAATATTAGATTATATTGTAAGTGAGAGAAATGCAAAATTATACATGAGTGAGATAATTCTCACGAGTGTATAACTGCATTTCGCTCACGTGTGATATACGACGTTTTGTCCAACAGTTGCACTTTTTAACAACAAATAATAGTTGTGTTTGTTATCCTGCGCTGGTATACACTAGTGTACACTTTTTTTTTCGAAATATGCTTTAATGAAGCCTAAATTCTTTGATAATGTGTGAATACGAGTCATACACATGTATAATGACATACCATACAAACATTTCAGGTTGCATTAAAGCTTATTTTGCGAAAAAGTATGCCTGGGTGTACACCAGTTCAGGATAACAAACAGACCTATTCTTGAAAAGATATTTTTGAACTTAAAACGTCAAGCAGTCATGGTCGGTCGTCATGGATAGTTGTTGATTTTGCACTCTGAGTGCTAGTGATTGAAATTTGATTTTAGTCACTCAAAACTAACGTATAAAACACCTAAAAACATGCAACTGTTGGACAATAAAATTAAGGATTTCGTTGCGAGAAATAGGAATAAAAAATACTTCTATTTAATCTTTGCAAATGAAAATGTTTCAGACGTTTTGACAATAGAATTGGATATTAAAATTCCTATTTCTATAAAATGATTATTAATTTGATTAACTAATTCTAAATGATCATTATAATTACTTATTTCAGAATCACTTACTAGTATTACTGAAATAATCTTGTCACCTTTATGTTTAGAAATGTCACAACTATCAAATAAAGTCTTTTTTAAATCACCGCTAGCATTTATCTTATTTGAGAAATAAATATTCTTTTGTTGGCGAATAAGAGTAGTTAAAGTATTTCGATAATATTTATAATAATTCCTCAAATTGTCATCATCAGCTCTATTTAATACACCTTGGATATTTGATACAGTAGTAAGTGACATTATTAAGTGACACTACCTTCCGTACATTTGCAACATTTGCAAATATTTTTTAATCTCTTTCGTTTTACATAAATACAGTAAGTGACCATAACTTTTTTAAAGAATCATTTCCGGCCAATATTTATAAGAATTTTTATCATGAATTTGAAGAGTATAATACGACGCTAAAGTTTGGCCAAGTCATTCAATGATACCCTGTATATTATCACATGTTTACTATGTGAACAGTTTTTAAGATATCGATCAGGATTGCAAAAACTACTGTCTACTGTCTAATCGAACTAACGATTCTTTATATAATTTCATAAGATTTGCAAATTCAAATTCCGTTTAATTAATTTTTGGTACACTTGACATCACTGTTTAATTACTTCATGTTAGGCATAGGACGATATCTTGACTTTTGGCATAACAGAAAAATTACTTGACTAGTGAAGAGGGGCCAATAATTTTCTGCAATCCTAAAGAGAATTGCTGCAATAAGAAATATCAACCCGCAGTTGCTTCTTAAAACTGGCAATAATTTATTTTTGCTAGAAGCCTTTTTAAACTTTAAATGATTTGTACTTGCATGGAAAGTTCTTCAACACAAATGATGGGTGATGTGATTCATCAAAAGCGAAAAAAGAATCGATGTATTTTTCACATTGTTTTATAATACACAGAACAAATATATCAATATTGTTAGCGTGAACTTTTCACAGTGCGAACTAACAACGCAACTTACGAAATACGTTATTATAATTCAAGTAATTGTTTATTGTAATCGATTATTCTCATTCGTCGATTGCGTATTTGACAGTGACAAATTAGGAACGATTTCGTGAACTATAAATAACTAGCTAATATATTCCACGTCAATAAGAACTTGTGCTCTGTAATGTGAATTTTTTGACGTCTCATCTGTCTACTTTTATGAATGACAGAAATATTTTCTCCAACATATAAAATAAATGCTTATAGTTTGTTTCTGTCATCGCAATTGCAAAAAAAAAAAAAAAACAACGAATCGAACACTTATGCAATAATATACTAATCAAATGCGTGGTATTTACCCATCCTATTTGCCTTGAGGTAACAGTATATTATGTTACAAGTAGCCGAACGCAGTTTTATTTATGTTGGCTCAAAATCTGAATGGATGAAACGCAAAAAGAGTTTTCTAGTCCTTGTGACATTCCAAATTTGTCAGCATACTTCTAGATTTAAAAAAAATTCTTTCTATTTTCAACTCTTACCAGAATCGTTTACATGTGAGTAATCATCTTAATAAATCAAACTTCAAGATTCATTTGAAATTCAAGGAGTTCATATTAATTGACCACTAACGCCTAACAACCAGACAATGTTTCCTGCGTTAACAAAAAAGATAGGTGTTATTAGTCGTGTACCGGTGCATTAAATTGATTAGGCAAGCTGAATGGTGAATGAATTCTGACCGCAAGGTATTGTATGACAAAGCACGTTTTGTTTTATTAATGGTTTTATTGAAAGTAATGAATGGATCTCTCACTGAATTAAAAACAACTTCGTGATGATGAACAGTGACGGTACTTTAAGCAATAGCAGCGGCAGCAAACACTTAAAAATTAAATATCTTATAAGTGTCCCATAGTATATTCCTAGAAACACAGATAATATTAAATTATTTAATATTACTATTTATTAAGTCAAATCAAAATAATGATGTGTAACTACATACATGTGATACATACAGAGTGTATTAGTTTGTTTATCGGCTCTAATTTAAACTAGTTATTCCAAATTTCAACTTAAAAAAAGCTGCGTTTTGTAACACTGTTAAAGTAAAAAATTTCACACGTACTTGTTACATATAATTAGTTAACTGAGAAAAATAAATTTACTAACGGCACATTTAAAAAATGCATCCATTCTTAGTGCTTCGCGCATTATCACGTAGTTAATTTTATGCAGTGATTTTTTTTATTTTATGCCTTTCTGTTTTTAATGAATATTAAATCGAAATATAAATCTGTATTGTGAAGTATTTAGTTGTTGATTTTTTTTGTAATTTACATATAGCTTTGCATAAAGCAGCACGTAACAATCACACAACAAACAATGCTCCTTTTAGAACACGCTTAATTAAAAAAGAAAAATAGTATAACATTTCGAATGTCTTATGACTTTTTAATGAAATCAAAATTCTGTCTGTGTTCATAAAGCACAAGGAAATTAACTTGTATCACTCAAGAGGTGAAGAAAACCTGTTTCCATTAAACAAATCCTTTTTTTGCTATAAATAACCCATAATTTACAGGCAGTTGCTAATGGAGTACAAATCATATTAAATGCTTGAACATTACTGGCTCGTACTGGCCGAACATAGTAAATATTTTCCCCCAGATACGTACCGCCTGTATCAAATAAGTGCTGTTCAATGAAGCTGATTAACAATTGCTAATACAAGCAGGGTTTGACCAACACTTACACTAGGAAATTTATAGCCGGTAAGGGCAGATAAATATGGTAATAAATACGAATTATTGCTTTATAGGAATACGCACAACAGCACGTTTATTACTCTCACTTGCATTATGATTTTCTAAGAAATGGTTTCTCTTAGTTAAACACATGGCTACACAAATCTACTGAGATTTAAATGAACTCCATAATGCAGAAATAAATTTGACATTTGAGAGTCAATTTAATTTCACTGATATTTGTGAAACATTTTCTTGAATAGCTCTGTATTTTGATAAACTTCAACTAATCTAACATCTCTGCTAACAAAGATCTAATTACAAAGCATCTTTACAATATGACCTAACTTGGCCTTAATATTTTGGAATACGTCCAGGTATGATTTGCTTATGCGACTTATGGTAAACCATAAAATGTTGAAAATTGCCTTTATTTCTTGATGTGCTTTCGTACATGCGCTTTCATTACGTCAGTCAGTTCGATATTCTGATTTTTCGTATCATTTTCGTCCTAACTTGGCCTTAATATTTTGGAATACGTCCAGGTATGATTTGCTTATGCGACTTATGGTAAACCATAAAATGTTGAAAATTGCCTTTATTTCTTGATGTGCTTTCGTACATGCGCTTTCATTACGTCAGTCAGTTCGATATTCTGATTTTTCGTATCATTTTCGTATTACAATAGAGTCAGACTGACTGACTGATGATTACTATGATTGTCGAACAGTTGTAGAGTTTGCTCCGCGTCTAACTGACTCTAGGCGATGCACGCGATTAGTATACTTCAATATTTAAACTGTTTCTGCACACTAATTATGACACTAAATTCTTGGTAGTTATTTCAATGACATGCATATACAACAGCAGCAGCGGTACACCAGAATGAGGTAATGTTATACGTTATAATCATTATTAATAAATATTTATGTACTGGCCATTTATATACGTACGTAATAACTCCTGAGAACACATAATTGCATATCATTTTTATGTAAGCATAGAAACGTATCTCGAGTGTGATTTTGACTATCACCATCATTTACAGATATTCTCTCGTGTACAGGATAGTCCTGTACCTACAGTTCATTTTTCCAATATATGCTGATCGATAAGTCAAAGAAGATCTCCTTCTAACTTTCGTAAAACAGCCTTGCGGCTCTTGTCATGTCATGTCATTTCGTCGTATATTTTCCTAACTCAGACCTATACGATCGGCATATAGTAAAAAAAATGATCTGTGCAAATAAATTAAAAAGTCGAAGCGAAATGTAGTAAATACAGAATAATACTTCTTATTGTTTAAAAAATATTCGTGGTAAAGCAACGATAGTACACCCTGTAGAATATGAATACAGTTGTGACTATACCGAATTAAAAATTAATTTAAAATATTTTATAAAAAAAAAAAAAAACTGAAATGTGAAACAATTCTGTTGGAGAATATAATACAAAGGCGTCTTATTAGAAGCTATATTATATAAACCCTGTTAGAAATTGTAATCGTCAAAACCTAATCGATATCGATTCACGAGACAGTTGTGAAGAAGTCACCCCTTCGTGGCGACTAAAAGATAACTTTCAATCCACTAAAAAAAGGAATATTTGGGCTATTCAAGGATCATATCGCGCAATCAGATTGCGCATTACAATCCTCTTCAGGGCTTTAAAAAAATCACAAGGATTCAAGTCGATCGCGGGGGCCAATATAGGGAAAATCGAACTATTGTAAGATTGTCGGGATCTTAAACTATACAAATAAATTTCCTAAGTTTCCGAGTTTGTTGTTTAATTAAACTACTTTTGTAAACCCTACGTTGTGATATCTTAGCAACTTGATCTTAAAGGATAATAGTAATAAAAAAAATCTTGTAAAATAATTGCATTTTGTAAGGTAAATTATTTCTGTGAATAACGGATAATAACACATATTGTGTGTACTACAGCCCCATTTAACTGCTTTCCATTCAGCGTGTTTTGTAACACACCGTGTCTAATGCTCCAGTCATGTGCGTTTTTGTCGGACCTGGACCTCACACTGACTGTCTAATAGCAGGCTGCAATAATGGTGCAGTCAGATTATTCTCTCCGGTAATAATGGCATTAACACCTCAAATGAAATAATAACATGTTACGCCAAGTCCACACTCACATAAGCATGCTCTTGGTAATGCTCGAAAACTCGCAACTGTCGCAATGTTAAAATTAAACATAACCTGAGTTTTAAATGTCAGCATGACATAAAGCATAAAATAACTACTCACTCACAAATTAAGTAATTTATTATATAAGATTCATAGAAAGACGGGATCACCGGCCAACAATTCTTGTACCAATATCATGAGGTAAGGAGAGAGCTTTACGTAACAATTCGTGGCACGCTCTCACAGAAATCTCAATCTGTTGTGATAATTGGCGAATAGAGGTGTGAGAAGCATTTTTCATTATGTCGTGCAGTTTCGATAACCTCGGCAGTACATTTTCGAGGTTGCCCTGTTGGTTTTCTTCGGAAAAGATCTCTAAATTCATGAAACAACTGTACACATCAATGCAGGTTGTCTTCGAGTGTTTTGTAGTCAATAATAACATCGGGAAATTCAACTCTAAACGCTTCCAAGCAGTTTCGTACTCAGTATACCCATGCCCCATCGATTTTTGAACTATTACGAAAATAACTTTCAATCACAAATGTTTTCGGCTCTAATGTAAACACTGTTTTGTAATTCAATAAATGTAAAGTAAATGAGTCCTGAAAATAACTTATTTTTGTAACTATAAAACCAACAATCAACTCAAACATACACGAAAACACTTACACCACTGTTGTCAATTGTCAAGTAAGTGACACTACTAACAATTCTGTTAACGGCGAACATAAGCCTTTACGACAACAAAATATTTCCATAGCCAATGCTACCAGAATATTGAATAAACACGTGATATTTACGAATTACCTCAAAAAGAAAAAAAACTGAAGGCTTTTTTTTGTATTTCAATTCACGCTTTACATTTAATGACTGTATTTAAAGGAAAATGCCCAAGTTATAATGTTAATTATGGGTAATTTAATCCTTTTCGTTTTTTTATTCTTGCGAATATAACGTTAGCATTATTATGATGAAGGTCTAGTCTTCATTAATCTAAGAACTTGAAAATAGTTTGCTATTGTTATAGAACGAGTCGCTCTAGCTGACAGCAACACACATATCAAGCACCTGCATGATGGCCGAGCCCATTTGAATTATTATGTTTATCATTAGAGTTATTAATAGATCGTATACAATGCAATGAGACTGAATCTCTTTTGCAAACACATAAATGTGCCAGCGCAGTAAGTATAATTTTTATAGTTTTTAATAGAAACATACACTAAGTATGATGCAACAGGATACCATAAACACATATAATATTTTTTTACCTCACTTTCAAAAAAGAACTAATTAAATTATGAAGTAAGTATTGATTTTTGATTATTTCTTTCTGCAAACTATTATTGAGTAATGATTTTATTCGTTTGAATTAAAAATGTCTCGATTCGGTGTAAATATAAAACAATTATCATTCTCCTGGTTAACCAAGTGCCATGACATAAGCACACTAATTTATCTTTATAACATAATTCTGATTTGTAACGAGATAACTATAGATGACCGCATGCTTCCCGTTGTTTCGCAGCATCATCCGCAATTGTCCTCGTGCCGCTGAAATAACCTATCGAACCCCCCACATCATTAATTTCGATATATTTACAACATCCTCTTTATCACGGCCCTAGTTCAGCATTAACACGTAATTATTTCTTATTGCAGTGAAACAAAATGGCCAGAGGTCCTCGTCAGCCTTTCGAGCGTCACAAATTGCGCTCCGCGTGCCTAATTCTTATTCACGCCGTTACCCAGAAGGAGACGTATTTGAGAAAAGCAAAGTGAGCCGTAATTTTATAAGGAAATATACAGTCTCATAGAATAACATAATTATTGTAAATTGCTAAGTAGCCCTGACTTACTAATTGCATTCTCAGACAGATATCTAGCGCAAATGGGTCAATTACGTTAACTTCTCATGTGCAGCATACAAATGACAAATTTACCTCAGTTAGCTAGATGGTATGTTACTGATTTAGATAATAATCTATTTCGTTTAATGTAACCTGACCATTGTAAGCAAAACTCACTTTTTTCCTGTTTTGGATAAGTACCGAATAATTTTTTTTTATTTACAGTAGACCTCGGTTATAGCGAACCTCAAGGGACCATCAAAATCGGTTCGTTATATCCGAAGTTCGTAATAAGCGATAATGCCACAAATTTAGTGAAAAATGACGGGACTTGAAATGTAGTTCGTTATAAGCGGTGGATCGCTATAACCGAGGTCTACTGTATTATCCTCTTTCAAGTAATTCTTTAGTGAATTTTTTGTGATCTCTGCTTTTCAGGTGTACCTTGAAAGTCCTTTACTTATAAACTGTCTCTCATTCGATTTACCATACCTTTGCCGTTACCAATGTTTGGCCTTCGAACAATTCTTCCCAGCGGGGGATTTGCAGGATGCGTCACGACCTTAGGAATTTAGGAAACGATTTTTAACTTCACGTTAGTTCAAAAAACAAATACGAATTAAAAGAAGTAAACAACATGATGCATCAAGTGGTCAAAGTACTCGGTTTTTAATTGGTGAGGTTCGAAGTGTTAAACCTATTATAGTGTTGTCGGTTTCCTAAGCGATTTACGATACCTATCATTTTATTTAAAATTTACTCTGCATTTTTACTTGTATTATATCTGAATTAGTCGAAAAAAAAGACAAATAATACATAGATTCTAATTTATAAATAGAAAGTGATTTTCCGTTTTGCCAAGATCTAAGCCTCTACCCCCCCCCCTATTCTGTAACTCATAACGACATCATTATATATCGATATTCGTTAGGTGGTATATTTTGACCAATCAGTGCTTAGATACAACGCATTTCTATGTACTGATTGGTCAAAATATACCATCTAACGAATATCGATATCTAATGATGTCATTATGAGTTACAGAATAGGGGGGTAGGGCATGGTTTCTTTACTTTAAATTAACTTTAACTTTCGATTTTTTGCCATAGTACCAATTATACAAATAATTGTTACTATGGGAATAAATTGAAGATTTAAGTTAAAGCATAGGAATATGTATTTATACCTTACATTGAATTTTATACAAGCACATTTTAAGTATGTTGTTTCACTGTTGTTTTATAAATATAAAACTGAAGACAAAAAATTTAATATTATCTATTGCTAGCTACCCTTAATTTGTTTCCCTTTATCTTTCTTTTCTTATTTTTGATGTTTTTAATATCTCTATACCCATATCATCCTTTTAGCTCAGAGTCCCCAATGTGTAAGGGTAAGTAAAACTGACATTCGCACCCCATCCTTCTCTCTTCAAATAAATATAGGTGTATGTGTACATTATTTTCAGATTTCTTTAATTCTCTTTCGCTGCTGTGCAGTATTTTTAATTATCACGAGCCACGATATTTTACCACGACTCTCTTAGGAGTCTCCATACAGATGGAGTAACCCTGACTTACAGTACACACACACATCAATATTCTATAAAATATGAGAACCAAATCCAAAACAAATATTATTGCCTATATATTTAATTAAAATAATATTTTGTCCCATAGCACAGACGAAACTTTAATAAAAAGAATTGAATAATTGTGGATAAAAATTTGTGTTCAGATCGCAAATATTTGCAAAAACACAAAAATAATTTTTTTACGCAATGTATAGTTTGCAAATGAAACAAAGACGTTTCTGACAAATGAGAAACATTGGCTGGAGGATGTAAGAACTTTTTGCCGCAAAGAAATTACAGTGAATGAAATATATTTAATTAGTAGAAATATTACTAATTATTTTCTTTATTTAACAGTTTTAATAAAAAATGTATGTTTATAGTTGAATTATTTGGGCAAATACAAGTACATACAAGCTGGTTGATTTATGTGGAATATGTAGAAGGATGCTACCGCAGAACAGAGGATGCGATGTGATCCTTAAAAGTTTCAACATATACACTGCTCAAAAAATTGTTTTTATTGATATATTTTCTTTACACTTTGAAGTAAGACTTGACATAAATGTAGAGCCATTACTTGTTTAAAGTGCTAATCACCTTGTACAAAAATTCATTTACATTTTAATCTAATTGTTAATTAATATTTAAAAATTTCCAGCAGTCCTACTAGACATACATCAACAAAGATGAGAAGTGTATTTAAATTAGTAGAAAATGAAAAAAAAAACGGAGTGGAGATACAAAATATGCAAAGGAAAAAAAAAAACAAATGAAGAAACGGAATGTGAAACACATTTTGTGTTAGCACAAAAAATGATATGCACAAAATAAATGAGATGTTAACAACTGTACAAAGGTAATCAACTAATCAGACAAGAAACAAAAAATACAAGTTTTCTGAAAAACCAGTATAATGAAACAAACAAGTACTAAACAACAAACAGCGTAAAAGAATTGGAAAACAAGAACTGACAACACAAACTTGGAAAAAGCCTAGAATACACGAAATTGAAGAGGAAGAAATCAAACTTATTAATGGAACGGGTAACATGCAGGTGCAAAGATTCAAGTTCATGAACAACAAGGAAAAAGTTTGTTACAGGAAGCAAAAAAAAAGGAAAATAAGAAATTTCTTTGAGTAAGAGATAACGAGGAAAACAGCCAACACAACGATACTCCACATTAACGATAAACAGATGTGCAGCAAATGATATCAAAAAAAAAATTTACATTTCAGTTTTTAATGTATCCTATAAATTATTCAGATCTCAAAGGACATCTCAAAATTATGTACATAGGAGGCAATTCAACAAACAAAATATTGTGTAAAAGGATTATATGGCTCGTGTTGAATAGAATAAAAAAGAAAGCTGCATCAGACTTCATTTAGTCAAGAGCGACCGATTTCGTCAAAAAGACAAGGCTTCAATTTTTACAATACTTAGAATATGTCTTATTCTAAGTATTGTAAAAATTGAAGCCTTGTCTTTTAGGGCTGCAGATACGGTTTGGAGATAGAGCATGTTCTATTTTTCCGCATAGCTTTTGATTCAATTTTGATACAATTTACTGTACAAATTAAATTGATTAACAAATTGAACAAGACATTGACAGAAATAGAGCAATGTAAAACGTCCTTTACAGAGAAGTTCCCTTAAAATTTGGTCGTGCTGGTTTGGCCACCATAATGTAAAAAATTGATTGGCCAAAAGCTACGTGATATAGAAGACTTGTCTGACACGAACTTAATCCGTAGCACAGACAACAAATTTGAAGCTTTTATGAAAATGTTTCTTCATCATTTTCGATTGCGTCTTTTCAATTTTGAAAATAAATGCCATGAATCACCACCGGAGATATGTGTGGATAAGTGAGGAAGACAAACAAGCAATTATCACAATTTCTAACTGAAATTCAACTAGGTACACAAACATCTTCAAAGTGATTGGTATCATCAATGACTTTTAGAATTTAAAAATCTCTAATATTAATAAGGAATGTTGGCGGATCATCAACAAGAAACGAATGGAACATTATTTGTATTAATGGGATGAAGATCATAAGGAAATTTCTGATGAATGAAGGTTACTGACTTATTAAATAACTATCTTGTTCACCTTTCCGACAGCACAACGTCTGCGAATAATAATGATATAGATAGGCTCGAGCTCGATTCTAGGTTTCTTCAACCAACTGATGTTGAAGAAATTAAAAAAAGGCCATCCGTGACAAATGCTTTATATCTAGTGTAGGTTTAAACAACGTTAAGGGAGACGTTTAAAATCAGTGAATTTGTTGCGTATCGTCTACACAAAATAATAAACGAATTATTTTCCAGATGCACTTCATACACTCTTCAACAAATTAAATGGATAAGTACAATTGTATTGTAATGTACATTCAAAAGTACATATTGTTAAATGGTTTGCACTGTATATTGTCTCTCAGTACTGTTTTATAGGGAATATTTTGTGCAAGTTTTTTTTTTGTTACTTCGCAACTCGAGCAAGTAGTGCGTTGGATCGATAAAGGTTTGCCACAAAAAGAAGTCGTTAACCAGCTGAATGTGTCGCAAAGTATCGTAAGTCGAGCATGGAATCGTTACTTAGCAACTGGGTTTACCACCCATGGTAAAGGTCGAGAACGAGCCACAACCTATGCCCAAGACCGTTGGATAGTCCTGACTGCGACAAGAAATCGGACTTTCACGGTTTCAGGAAATTAACAGCTTCTTCAGGCAAGCTACTGGAAGAGTGATTTCTCTATATCGTTGGGCAATAGAACATTATCGAATTTTCAACGAATTTACCAACGAATCGAGATTTCGTTTATACACGTGTTATGGTCGAACACTAGTATGGAGAAAAAGAGAACAACGATAAAATGAAAATTTTCTGGTATCAACCGCTCTTTTTGGCGGAGGATTAGTTTATGTCTAGGGAGGCATATGTTTTAATGGGTTTAATGGTTTTAATTAATAAAACAGTGGCTGCCATAAGATATCGCAAGTGTTATAGAGACGATAATACTGCCATTTGCTGTTGCAATAGGCGAAGGATTTGTTTTCATTGAGGAGAATGCACGTCCTCACCGTGCAAGAGTTGTAAATGATCGGATAGAACATCATGGGATTACTAAAATGGAGTGGCAACCCAGCTCACCTGACATGAATTGCATTGAACATGTTTGGGCCGACATGGCTAGGTAATTTAACCAGCTCCAACAGTCTCCCCATACCTTACAACAATTGTCTAAGGCGTTGCAAGCAATTTGGGAAGTCATACCTCAGGACTTTATCAATAATTTGGTAATGAGTCTTCCCAATAGACTAACAGCATTAAGGCGAACCAGTGATGGGACTACATGGTATTAACTTTTTTAAATGTATCAATAATTGTTTCATTTGTACAATATTTTTCCCATTGAAGGTCTATTTATTTTGATTTTTTTAATTGTATCGTAGTATCCATCAATGAATAAATTCCTATCACATGGATCTGCATTTTTAAAGTTCCTACGTAAAAAAATAAATCATTCTAAATATCCGCTTCAATTGTTGAGTAGTGGAGTACCGATATATGTATAAAAGGAAACGAAGTCGACCAGTTGCGTTAAGAGCCAGTTTGCAAAAGTACTTGAAAAAATATTTAATATTAGATTAATACCTTTCATAAATATAAATAAACATAATATTTATAATGAGTAACAAAACGGCTTCAGAAGAGGAAAATCGACAACGTCCGCTATCACAATGCATAAGGTCTTTCTTTACCAAACGGAAACGAAAACATAAATGGTAATTGTCTTTCAACTGAATTGATGCTGGGGTTCCACAACGATCAATTTTGGGGCCCGTGCTATTGTTGCTTTTCGTAAGCGACCTACCTGCCAGAAATTAGAAACCATTGGCATAAGGTGTTTGTCCAACCAATTGGATAAGATCTTAAGATCAAAATTGAATCTATGGCATAGAACGTTTACATCAAGAGCCTGACGGAGCATTTCGTATGTTTTTCAAATGTACATCCTTTGTTCAGGTTTGTTGTTTAATTCTGTAAAATCACGACTGAAATTAGCAAATTTAATCAATCAGTTGAATCTAATTGAATAACGAAACACGCCGAAGAACGTTTGCGCAAGTGAAAAGAAAATTACGTTTCTTGTGTGTACAGAGTTTACAATCGGCCATAATTCAGTCATTTTATGTCTCTTAACAATACTGTTTTCCATAGCATTAAGTGACATGCTGAGCCCGTTATTATAATAATGCAGAGCATCCGTCGCGAGCCAAGCCTACGGAAAGCACAGCAGGCCTACGCAGCAGCAAGCACGGGTCGCGTTGGCGGCCAGCCATCTGGTTTGGTTGCAGCACGCCATTCAGACCGCGAATAAACTCAATTTGTTAGACTCATTCATTTATACGTACTACATCATGCCATACGTATACTGATTGGCTCTTAATTTATCTGGCCCTCATAAATTTCAATTATGATAACCGTTTCATTTGATATAGGGGTAGGTTAGATAACCGTAACGAACTTTAGAATATCGGACAGTCTGCGCGCTTTTCTAAAGGTAATAAATATTTTTCTACCTTACATAATAACGTATAAAATATGCTTTAAATGCTATAAATTTCACTCATATGAATGGTCTTGTTAGTAAACTACAGTTACATACCTGTACATATTCCGGGGACAAAGTGTCATTCATTCATGTTGACAAACGATTTTTAGCTGCATAGTAACAGCACATAATGCAAATTACACAATTCTACTATGTAAAAATTATAATAATAATGGCGACATAAATCAAGTCATTCGAGACGTCTCCAAATTTTAGCTTTGTTACTTATCTGAAAACGATAAATAAGCACAACTTGATTTTTTTACATTTCTTATAATGACTCATAACTGTCATGTATTTACATTAGTTGACAAGTTTAAAATACATGTTGAACTATTATAAAAACATATAATATTTACTAACGGTTTCAAGTTTCAAGTGTAAATTGGGTTTTACATATCGTATGATTCGCTTTGATTTGAAAATGTCGAATTGTCACATATTTATATTTAGCAACTTGCAAACAGACGTGATTTAGACAGTAAATAGACATCCTATATTATAACATAGGTATTCCAGTCCTGTTTCCGCCTTCTTTCAAATTTCAATGAAACAATCAGTATATTTTAAACAATGCATGTAAGGGTTATTTATCGCGAGTACAAACTTAAGGAAACAAATTGGTTTGTTTTGGCAGAAAGGAGTCAATTATTGCCTTCCTGCAAAAGCAGACACAATATATGGGGTGTCCAGTGACATAACAGCTCTAGCCTTGCTGAGGTCATTCTCTTCATTAGACATTTTTGACTTAAAATGATCTAAGCAACACACCCTTAAGCTATGGCCGCTACATCGTGGGAAAACCTGTATTTAAAATTATGAAGAGAAAACTTTTAAACAAGTTTTTTTTCTTTAAAATTTTTAGAATTTATGTTTCTTCCTCAAATGAAAATGATAATTGTCTTTTAAATGCTGTTATTTCTCATTTTGTTTTGTTAGTAAAGTAAATTTAAATGACGTGTTAAAATAATGAATTAAATTTTATAAAGCTTTTAGAATAACTTATCAAAGTGTACGTTAATAATGATTAAGACGTAGAAGCAGTTCATAAAACGTCGTCATGAGAAATTCGGTTGACCTTCTTCCTGAGTATTTGTGATAGGTGACTCAGGGGGGGTCAACAGGAGTGTGCGACCCAGGGATCAAGTGGTAGTCATCAGCTCACTGCTCGTATTTTTTTTAATTACAAACAACTTTCTTGTACTAGTTACTCGAATGCAGTGCTGTCGTCATACTTTGAATAATTATGATTATGAACGTTCATTAATAATTGTTCATTCTTTACTAAAAAAAAAAAAATATTGGTCCGATTGTAAGATAAGGCTTGACGGAATAAATAATTAACTCAACTAATTATTAAAATTTAACTTTTACGTTGTTTGACGTGTTGTGACATTGTCTACTTAATTTCTAATTATTCCTAGTGACTCTTTTTAAATAGCATAAGATTTCATGAAGACAATACACACAAGGAATAATACAAAAATAAATTAATTTATTTTGTAAGTTTGAGAGATCAATGAAATCTGAGGTATACAGAGCGATGCAGTTTAATTTTTAATTATTGGATCAAAGGGATGTAAAAATTGGAGTGCGTCAAGACTCTTGAATTCAACAACTGCAAGGTATTTGTGTATTCGATTTTCTTGAGAAACTGCGAGCACAGATCTAAATATTGCGCTTGTATATTTCCGGTAATAATTCAGTAATTAATTTGCAGGTGCGGACTTGCTTGCATGGAAGAGGATTCATCTGACCTTGAGGAATATAATGTGAGTACGCAAATATCACCATCAATGCGAAGCTACAAACATTGATTTATTATTGAATGTAAAATCATTTTTCGGTTTGTTTTCTTTTCTGCATTCAACTTCACGTCATTTTCTACTGAAATTGAATCGATCAATGCAGATGACCGATTAAATTGTTTATAATTTTATGTGCATCACCTTATCAGTTTCTTTTAGACTGTACACGCATCAACTTGAATGAATAGAAATAACTGCTTTAAGTATAAACCGCACATGTTTTTACTGCTAAAGTCCAGAGTATTTTTAAACAATAGTGTGAATTTATTATAGGAAGAAGAAGAGGAGGAAGAAATAAAATCTTTTTGTTCAAGTGAGGAAAGTACTTTTGATTATCCGCTCTCAGATTCTTCTTTTGGTAAGCGTTTGGTGTTGTGTACAAGTTTCTGGAAAATAAGCTTTAATTAGCCGATAATATTTTGAAAATAAAATAAAAATATTTATTTATGTGAGGCAAAAGAGAAGAGGAATAAGTGACATGTATATTAACCATCACCAAATTATT
Source organism: Dorcus parallelipipedus (assembly GCA_958336345.1). Lineage (NCBI taxonomy): Eukaryota > Metazoa > Arthropoda > Insecta > Coleoptera > Lucanidae > Dorcus > Dorcus parallelipipedus. Next base: position 38,190,538 of record OY284482.1, on the reverse strand, counting down.
TTCACAATATTTCATATATTATGGTATTGCAAGTTCAATGGAACATTAAAGCCCAATTGTGCAATGTCAGTTTAAACTTAAACTAAAGCTAAAACCCATAACAACGATTATTTCAATATAATTGTTATTAAGGGTTTAAGCTTACTCAAAGTACATTCATCTCGTTTTATTAATGATACTAATACAAGAAGAGAATATCCTGAGAGCACACTTAGACGAGATTAAGAACCTATAAAATAAAGATATACCAAACAATACATACATTTTCATTTACTTTCAATGCATTTCAGTAGCTGAAAAAATCAAATTATTGGGATTATGTAGGTATTAGCTTTCATTTACTAAGCACCTTGTGACCTCCAAACTCCGAGCTTGAAGCACCAGTAGCGTCAGGCTCTTAAATGGAAAGCAGCTAAAGTGTCTGAAAAGAGCTATGGAAAACAACCCAGAATGGGGGTCGTATCCCTCCCGAAAAAGTACTCGCTAGCTCAAGGTACCTTGTTGGAATTACAGAAGGGCTAGGTTAACCCTCTTCTTCAGTCCGCTCGCGCTGTGGGGGTAGTTAACGGGATGTACTAATGAAAACGGCATGTTCACTTAAACCCATTTATTAGCCCCAGTTCGGTTCAGAGGTCTTCCAGGTCGCATAATCCATTCACGACTACCACTCTTATCACACCTTGGTCTACCTGGTACCTCCTCACCTACTTTTCACCAACCACCAACAGGCGGAACAGGTGGCATCTTCGAATGAGTGATAAAACCGATAAGTGCGGAACAGCGACTAGTTGCTACACTTAGATTTTTAGCAACAGGAAAAAAATTTGAGGATGTAAACTTTTCTGCAAGAATTTGGGATTATTATTCCAGAAACTTATGAAGCCATCATTTGAGTATTGAAAGATCAACATGAGTAGGAAAAGACATATGCAGCAGTTATTGTACTGTTAAGTGTCACCGATGAGGAAGACAAGGAAATAGGTGTTAAAAAGAGATTGAGGAGTAAGCAGTAGAAAGGTATCACTGTTCGGCCAATGAATTTTTAAAAGAGTTACGTGAAGACATCCCAGAATATTATAGACATCATCTTCGCATGAATAATAAAACATAAGTGCGGAACAACGACTAGTTGCTATATTTAGATTTTTCGCCTCAATCTCTTGGCATTAACCAATTATCCCCAGAAACTTATTAAGCCATCATTCGAGTATTGAAAGAGAGAGTATGTGAAGTTTTGAAAAATGAAGAAGGAGCGGAGGATCGAACAAGTGTTTCTCGATAGTTGGAACTTTATGATTGCGGGGGTTGCATAGATGCTAAACATATCTGTATATAACCAGTTGTTCCTCGCGACATGGGCTCCTCCTATAACTATAAAGCATACCATAATATCGTCTTAATGGCTATGTTGAACGCCAACTACGAATTTATGATGGATACCGTTGACGCAAATGGAAGTGCCTCAGATGGTAGAGTAATTAAAAACAGATTTTTTTTACAAAATCAAACCATTCTCGCAAGAGCTCCAATAATTGCAAGAGCACAATTGCAAAGCGATGTGTGGAAAGTGCATTTGGGATTATGGTTTCACGATTCCGCATTTTTAATACAGCAATCAACCTAAGCTCGTGGAAAATCGATTTGGTTGTAATGGCTTGCTGTATTATATTACATAAAATACCTTAAGAAAAGTGAACAATACATTTCTGCAGAAGCAGTTGACGTGGAAGAAGTCTATACCATGGAGAATTGAGAAACGTGCTTCTTACGGTTTATATCTATCACAAAATCCGACACTTGGAGCTTAGAAAAATAAACTTAAATATGTTGACTACTTTAATGATAACGGTGCAGTGAATTGGCAAATTATTTGCATCATAAAACTCTGCATAGTAATAATGAAACTTTGAATATGGTATAATACTATGAAAAAATAAGTTACATATAAAAGAAGTAGAAGGATGGAAAAGAAAACTGTAACGAAGAGTATTTGAAGACAAACCGAATGGAGATTGATGGAAGAAGTAGTCAAACAAAGATATAATGTAGGAAAACCAAGCTTTCTGACCATCGCAGAAATTAAGATGGACAAGTCATATGGAGAGACTTCTTCAAGACAGACCCACAAATCCAATGCTAACGCGTGAAGTAAGAGATAGGAAGAGATGAGTGGAGTCCAAGAATAGATAAAAAGGTATGCAAATTATTTCAAGAATAAGACCAATTGTACAAGAAGTCTTATACCTCGACAGACCATCGAGTGGATACACATTGTTCAGCCTCAAAAGTCAAAAATAAATGACTATTATATCAGCTGAACACAAAAAATGAAAGAAAAAACATTTTGCTTTTTGTGGGAAATGTGTACATATGGAAGTGGCGTAAAGATAGAGATTTTTGCCTTCCCGTTAAGGCTGTGCGCCAATTTTCAAAATCATTGTGTATTTTTCCTCAAAAATTTGTACTAGGGCACACAACTTATAACTACAATGCATATTGAACCAAGTTACCCCAGAAAATATTTTCTATTAATTCAACTACCTGATTCACAACAATCAGCTTCCTTTTTGCTTATGATAGTATATACATTCCCCTTTTTTTTAACTTCAGGTACTTGCTTATGTTCCCTATAAACGACACATTTTACCATAAGAGTAAGTTAAATTAAAAAGAATGTTATTGTTATTTAAAATTTTTGAGGTTTTGGCCACTGACCTGAATGAAGGTATATGAGCTTTAGGGGAAAAAGGAATGCAAGTTTCGATCACTTCAGCCTTTAAGGAGGGGAAGTGATTGCGTTCAAAAGAATAGTGCAGCAACTGAACAAATTAGTTTATGCTCCTCACATTCAGTTCGTGCATATTGTGGTGCAGATCGAAAGAATACTAGTATTATGAACGTATTCCAACTGATTCCAACGAATTTAACTGTCAATTTTTATTATTTGTGCGACACAATGGTTTTGACTTTAGAACAGAAACCTTTTATCGTTGAAACCTATTTTCGCAATGGAACGAAAGTTGACGGTAGTTGGAGTTACTACATACATACAAAGCTGTTTGAAAAATTATCGATGGCAAAAAGTTTAAAAGTGGCAGTGGACGACCACCAAAACCTCCCCAAGAAGCCGTAAAGAGAGTTAGGGAAATAATGGAGAATGATGAAAAGACTCAACTTCGTCATTTACCACAACAAATTGCGATTTTACCCAAAAATCTGCGCCTTCATCCTTGACGAATGACAACAGTTCAAGAATTACTCCCCCATGACCTTACGCAACACAATTCTCCCACTGGTTCTTAAACACGCTGTATAATAATGATAATCATTTGCAATTACGATTCTTTGAAGGCCAGGCATGGTTTTACAGAACAGGTTTTATTAACTCCCAAAATATGAGGATATGGAGTTGAGATAATCCGCACGCCCTAATTGGAACTCCTTTGCGTCTTGAAAAATTAGATGTTTGGGGGAGAATAATTGGACACATATTTCTCGAAGGGGGTTGTTTTATTTTTAGAATTTGTTTACCTAACAAGTACGGCATTACTTCCCTACGATTTATTTTTATTATAAAATCTTTTAACCGGACACTAAATCGCGCACAATACACTTAACGTTTCACCGTTATTTTTAGTCGCATTTCAGTTATAACAGAAGAGATTTTGCAAGCATTCTTAAATGAATTGCATGATGATGAACTCCAATAATGCTATTTCCAACAGTATGGTGCAAACTCCTCACAGGGCAGCAGAAACTCTGGCATGTTAATAAACGTGTTGCAACATTTCCTTTTCCACCAAGGATCTTTTACGATTTCACTCAATTTTTTTTTTGAGAAGTCTACATTTGTTGTTCCCATTAATGATTTAAATTAACCTCGATATCGTATAACAGATAAAATTGAAGAAGTAAACAACACTTCCCCAGATGCCAAAAAAATATGTCAAGTGCACTGAAACGAAGAATATTAAAATGTTTTGATGTGGTTCCGGTGATTTTATAATAAAATGAAATTATTAACTTAACAATCTTCTCTTGTTTTAGGTTAATCACCATACAATTGGAATAAATACATATTATTTAATTAAGTATTGTAAGTAAAATATGAGATCGTCTTGCTAGGAATTGTAAAAAAAATATGTTTTATTACATTAGCCAATCACTATACATAACTAGTACGTTTACATATCATTACTAGAACGCTGGTAAAAAAGACAATAAGTCGAATAATTCTAACTCGACGTGTAACCAAATCGAGTAAGTCTAATCACTTGTGGAAACTGTAATTTTCCAGACAATTGCGCGCATGTAAGTAAGGAAAACACATGATTCAGAATACACTCATCAAATTTTCCATCAAAACAGATACATGTATGTAACAAGTGTCTAAATAAAAATCTGGTCAAGTTGGCTGTGACCGAGAATTTGTTCACTACATGCACGTCGCTTCTAGGTTCTACCGCCAAGCTGTCAAAACTGACGTCAAAATGTGTTATTGAATTATCACTTTATTACTGAATGATTCTGCGTTAAAAACAGCTTTCTTTTCAAAATTGTCTTTTTACAAAATACTAAAAAATACATTCAATCGAAGAAAAGTTCTTTTATTCACTTTTTCATGGCGGTTTGTTTCTTTACTAAAAGTACGTACGAAGCTATGGAAGACATGCGGACCTTGTTTGGAATTTTTTGCACAGCGTACTTGACCAGCTTTTTATTTAGACACTCGTTATTATTATTATTACAGCTGATTCTGCGTCATAAAACAAACTTTAAATTATAATAAATTTGCAAATGTGATGCAAAGCATTTGTATAGCCTTAGACACAGTGCTTGGCACGCCTATGGAGTACAGTTTAAATTGCCAGTTTTTAGCCATTATAAATTATTAAGACTTTTAACGAAAAATTGGTATCGTATGCAAAATAAATCTCAAACACTATCGCACCTACATAAGTTTAATAACTTGCAAAGTGACTTGTAAATAAGACAGCGTCTTACGTATAATGATAGCAGGAATCAATAAACACGTGCCAATTTATACTCACGCCTAAAGTATTGGTAAAGTGTCACTCTTGAGTTTGAGAGCAATCGTAAAAAGAAATTATCAGTCTGGGGCCTTTAATATTTATAATGTAGTCGAGATTAACTTCGTCTGAAGACGGTGTAACTTAATAAACATCGGGACAAGAAATACCGCGAACGAGGTAAAAGTAAACAAAACACTTAGCTTGTACGATGTCCTTATACCTGCATTTATTTGCTCGTTTAAAATCTCTCTCGTACAGACAAATCGTTCACGGCGAGAGTCCGCTCAACTGCATAATCGCACGGATGGTCAATTTAAATACGTCGATCAATTAAACTCAGCCTTACATTCTCTTCCATTAAAGTACGTAGTTTTCAAGACTCGACGAGAGGGTCACATTAAGTGTTTATTAGTTGCAACCTATAATTAGACGCTATCGTTTATCTAGTTATGCGTTTATAATCGAATACATTTCTAAATGAAGTGTATAAGTAATTTATGGAATATGGTTAAATTTTACATTACATTTTCAGAAATATAAATAAAATTACTGCGTAATAATACTAGTTTAATCTGCAAGGTAATTGAACCTGGGACTCTCTTAATTAGGAAATCCACGTGGGAGAAATCAGTTGTCCTGTTTCGTGGGTGCCACTTTTGAGGAAATGTTAACGGTAGCGCAGACTTATATGTTAAGACGACAAGTTCTGACTGTGTTTATTACTTAACGTGTCATAGTTGCTGACTTTGTAAATAACGCAATTAATGTCGAGGAGAGATTAAACTAAGTATTATTTATTGCTAACACTACAGATTGTTTTGGATGTTGTAATAGTTGGCTCCTGGGTTAACTCTAGTAATCATTGGGTGTTTTAAAGAAGGAAAAGTTTTTGTACTAAACTACGTATTACACCAGCCGACTTAACACTTAAATGTTCTGACACATCACACTGGATATATGTACCACATTTGGCTCGCAATCATGTTATGTTGCTAACAAAAGGCTGCCACTATGGTTTCTGCTACCGATTTTTTTGGCCAAAATTAATAAATTGCTAATATTTCATAACTAATGGAAGAAAATATTTTTTGTGAATATCAGTAATAAAATGGAAGATTTTGCTTCATCTCCCTACGTAATAAAAATTATTAGTATCTAAGTTTATCCATGTTTGAATTGGCTTCCGGTTGGAACCGCGTCACGTTGACTTCTTCTACTGCCGACGTTTCGTCCTCCATTGCAGAAGAGAAGAACTTCCTCAGAGCTACTTGCTGCTGGTGGTGTTGCTGCTGCTTCTCGTTAGTCGTTGAGACTAGTCTCTTCCGAATTTTTGTTGGTCGCTGCGGACTTTTGCTTACTCCTTTTATAACTGCACCTAAATTTGATTTTCCTTCCTGCCGTGCAGCCATACATGCAACCTGCAACATTAAAGACGAGGGATGTTCGTATTCATGTGCTAACCGCGAAGCTTCTCTTCGTTGTGATCTAGCAGATTTTTTCTCAAACAATAAATGTGGCCGACCTGAAGACAGATGGCAGAGGTTCGTGTGCTTCAATAACGAAACTTTCATTCAATCAAGAGGAACATTTATTCTTAAAGCGATCCTTATGCCGAGAAACCTGACACCATCTTCCGTCAAAATTGCGACACAAACGACGTAGTCTTTCTTATATTTTCCGCCATATTCGTTAATGTTTTCTGTAATATGTACCCTTATATGATTAAAAAGTGCTGCAACTTTTGCATCTGGCCCCAAGCCATATTTTAAAAAGCTCCTCGTTTGGAAAACGCTGCATCTCTGTAAAAAAACGTTAAATTTACGAAATTATTCCCGCCAATTTTTTATAACTCACTTTGAATCTTCAAATTTATCGTCTTTAAACTTAAATTGCATATACATACGTAATGTTAGATTTCAATTATTAGAGTTAAAAATTATAAAGTTTTTGTTCAAAATATTATAAATACGTACCTCAAGGATAGTAACAAAAAATACCACACACAGCACTATTGTCAAACACTCGAATAATACACTTAAACAAGTGTTGCTTACTCACAGACTTAAACGGATAACTGAAACGTGTCTCGAAAATGTGAACTTAATATACTCATAACAGGTAAATACAAAGGGGTATAAAAACAATACGTAACATATATTAAATATAATGCTATAGACTGTTTACTTTTCTTAGTACTATAGATATACGGCCTTTCTAAGAATTGAAAAATTCGATTTTGGCCAAATAATCGCTTCTCGGAGACCATAGTGGTCTGTAATGAATTACGAGGAAGTGTAACAAAGTTATTAAAATTGTTGACATTGTTACCAACAATATTCGTGATATTACTATCAACAATGTTACTGAAGGTTATGAACATGTTGGTAAATTTGTCTGTCCTTGTAAATTGAGACCTGATGCTTCCATAAACATTAATGCTTACGGTACCTAGGTCTTCTATAGTTTAATACTCTTTTCCTTAGACCATTCCTTCTTGGAGCTTTGAAAAATGCAAATACTGAACTCAGAAAAACAAGACTAATAAATTAGGGAGATGCGTTCAAAACTACAAATCATAATAAAGTTGACGCGCGTTTAATTTCTCGAAAAGTAGCGAAATGTTATCCACATGTCACTAACATTTTGTTACCAAATATAATATGTCAATAACATTATGCTAGCAATACTCTTTGATCTAGACCGCCTCCAGACCGATCGCAAAATATTTCCTGTCAACAAAGTTATGAAGAATGTCATTGACAAGTTAATGGAAAAAATAATAAATGTAACAGCAAATGTTACTAACAACATGTTACTAACATTTCTTTGGTATTTTTTCACATGTTAACCGCAAATATTGTCAACATTGTTAGTAACAATGTTGATAACATTTTAGGCCCAGTTTTTAAGATTTGTCTACAGCTTTGCTATTAACGCTGTTATTAACAATATTACCTCCGTTGTAAAGCCAGGTTTGTTGTGCATCTTGCTATATAAATCTGACGCAGTGGCCAAACGCCAAGAATATTTGCATGAAATTTGGAGTTCCAGTGGTATGACGTGAACCAACCAACAATGTAAGTGATTATTATTCTTACCTATCCAAAATTCACGGTTTTTCAAAAGATATAAAAGCAATATAGAATATCCTGTGACATTTTCAAGCTAACCATCTCTACATGGCCCTGACCTCCAAATGATTGTAAACACAGATTTTGATGAAGTGCAAGTGGAATCAGATCAAGACCATGTACCAGAGGTTTCTCAAAAACCGCTACTTATTTACCACCCAAGCAGACTTAAACGATTTAGCTCATGATTTGCAACTGAGCAAAGAAAAGACGCAACTCTCAGAATCAAGGTTGCAACCATGGAGTCTTCTAGATAAAAGTACACGAATTTCTATATTCAAAGGATACCACGAAAAGATGATTAATTTTGTGGGTATAGATGCACTAGCCCAAGTATGCGGATTTAAACATAATCTTGAAATTGAGCATCTTGTTATATTTGTAGCAAAAGTTTAATAAGGGTAAATGAACAAGATATGTCTGGGTACAATTTTTTCTTTATGAGGAAAAACCGTCCTAAGAAAGCACACGACCACGGTTTCGTCGCTAGTTCGACATTTTCAAGTATTTTCCGCATGTGGTTGAACCTGTAATTTGTCAGACTACTTTTTTAGGACAGTTTTTTTCCTAACAAAGAAAGGATTGTAGCCAGACATATCTTGTTCATTTACCCTTATTAAATGTAATCCCACAGAATGGTGATTATTCATAATTTCGTCCGAGACCAGTTTAAAATCAGTTTTGCTGAATAATGGCAAAGAAAAACCATCAATTCCTTTGGCCCATTCTGCAAATACAAAAGAGTTTTTTGAAAGTAAGTCAACTATTTTAATTTTGATTCAACATAAACGTTATCTTTGGCAAGTGTGTGGAGGTCTTCAAATTATTGCTTTGTTACTTGGACTACAAATTGATTTATCTAAATATTATTGTTCCCTCTGTCATGGGTATAGTCAATAGCACCATGATGTTAAACAATGGACCTTCAAGAGACAAACTAATTTCCGGTTAATGTTAAACTCGAACCGTTAGTGGAACCCAAACTAGTCATTTTTCCATCACTGTTGGTTGTACAGTTAGTTAAAGCTCCAGAAAATGAGTGCATCAAGAATCTTAAGATCAAATTACCCAAATTAAGCGAAGCCAAAACCGGAAGGTCTTCAAATGAGAATACTTTTCAAAGAAGGACATTTTCAACAAGAGATGAATAACCTGGAATTAGATGCCTGGACTTCATTGGCTAAAATTTGTACAAAAGTTTTCTTGGGAATATATAATTAACAATAACAGTGATTTGGTAGAACTGAAAACACATTACAGATATTTATCGAATGTCACTCGTGGATTGCGGTGATTGGTGAGTGATTGAAAGATTTCGTCGGATATTAGTGTAATGGAAAAACGTTACCAAGGAAGATAGATCCCGCCATGATGGGTGACTTGCTGGTTTGTACTTTTGGGAACTGCTGATTACGTATGATATAATTTACAACAGTAAAGAAAGACTACTATTAAAATAGAAAAGGAAGGTTGGATAACAAAACTTTATTGTATTTTGCACAACACGTATTCTCAAAAAAATATTCGAAGTAAGACACCGCACGCTGCAACTCAATAATTACAGTCCCCATTGGAATATAGTACGACTTGTAGTTGCATTATTACGTGAAAAATACGTCCGATATCTATCTCAGTAGAGACAGTATTTATCGAGCACTTTATTACCATATTGTATACGAAGCCCTGGTTTAAGCCTACAAAAGAAGAGATTTGAAAAATTCCGCTAATTTATTACTGTTTGTAGTGCAGGCAAACAATGCTTCTCGCCTAGAGCTTTATGCCTTAATAGGTGCGTATTCTTGTCCTATTGTGGTAATTTTCGTGTGACCATACAATGTTCTTTTTACCATACAGTTGCATTCTTCCGTAAATATACCTTTTAAGCCGCAGCTGTGGACTGTATGTAGACTATAAAAATATGTAAACATTTGTTTAAAAATTACTTTTTCCATTAACAAACTGATTCTGTGTTTTAAAATTGCATGTTTCAATTTGTATTTAGCTGTTTGTAAATGGGTTCCAGCAAAATATGATGAAATGATTTCAGTCTGTTAGTTGACAGGGCGTATCTAATGATTAGTTATAAATAAAACAAGCACCGTCAATTAATTGCAACATCAAGAACCGAAGTAATCTAGATCACATACAATGGCATCCGAGCGAGCTTTTAAATTTGTATTTCATAATCAACTAAGCGCATATATTTCATCTTGAATTATTACCGGTAATCTAATATTTAAATTTTTATTGAATTACGTGGACAATCGAAGCTTAGTCTGTACAAAATGAACATCAGATCACGTCAGTTCAGTAACAATAGAAGAAACACAGCCGGACTACAAGATAGACGTTGCGATAAAATGATATTGAAATTAATGTGACATCTGCCCGGCTACTGTTTGACTTCGTCATTGTGAGCGATCTAATCTAACGTGAAGTTGACGAAATTGAAGCATGAAGGAATAAGGAGCAGCCTAAATATTTTTTATGAATCCATTTCCTGTTTAAATTAATTAATTGTTAATTTTATACTTATAATGGTGTTCACGAGATAAAAATATTAACAGGTGCGTGGAACGAAATAACAATTTGATGTTTTCCGTTCGTTTTCATTTGCAAATGAGCCGCGAAGTCGCATTTATTGTGCGCCGCTTTTACGCCTTTGTGCATGCCTGGCAGTTCATAAAACTGCGGCATGCTTCATCGATATACCGCTTGTTTTCAGTTAATCAAGCAACTCGAGTTTAAAATGCGTTACATTATACGGTGGCATGTTTCACCAGTGTAGAAATTTCTCACCTCAGTACATGCATTTCTCGCATTCATGCAGTTAAATACAACCGTGCGATACGGGAATGCTTGTCACGTTGAATTGTTGAAAGAGAAGACGCGAAAAACGTACGGCAGACTTTAGTTTCATTAATCGTACACTAAATTCTAAAATTGAATAAAACATTGAATTCAAAATCGCACAAAAATTGTAACTATTTAAATGTTGTTGAATTTGTAACAGCCTGTATATAGACGTTAGTATATACACATATGAATTAAATCATTAGTAGACTAATGAAGAAGTATGGTATCAATGTAATGAATGAATAAAGACGTTTCATCAGCAAAATTTATGACGTTATTAAAAGGGAAGTCCTTTGTATAAAGCATATACAGAAGAGGTCCTAAAACACACCCGTGGGATACCAGGGTTTAAATTCGACATTTCTGATTTAAAGTTTCCTAGAGCCAACACATTGCTATTCTGAAGATAAATGTAAAACCAGTCGCACGTCGTGCCTCTGATATCATGTGCATGTAGTTTTTCAAGCAGTATATATTAATTTAAAGATCAAATGCTTTGCTGAGGTCCAAAAAGAGGTAAATCCATTTATAAATATAACTTTTCCAGAAATTTGTGTCTTTTACGGACACCAAATTGATTGATGCTCGATATTATGCTTTTTTAAAAAAGGGACATACGTTTTTATATGTAGATTTAATTTCTACAATCTTTAGTTTTTCTGGAAGTGTTCCTTGGTTGAATGAATTATGTACTATGGCAGGAACTTATGTTATCATAACCTGCTCTAAAACTTAACTTAAGTGAGGATACAAATTTTAGAATGTATGTTTCAATAACTGGACCAAAAAAAGAAACGGAGAGATGGAGATTCGTATTTTATTGTATAGGAGTTCCTCAAGGTATGAGCTTCATTATTGAAATATTTATTAAAGTACGAAGCCTTTAAGTTCCGGTCACCAGCTAATTTATCATCAATTGTAAGCTTGGATTTAGATTTTTTTTAGACCATTCTATTTTATTTTATTAGACTATTCTATTTTATTAGACTATAGTATTCCGAAATTTAATAATATTACCATATACCCTAGAACAGTTTTGAATTAGATACGAAAAACAATCTTCCAACAGGACGGAGTATCGTAAAGACGGAATGTCGTATCATATAGCAACGACAACCAAGAAATGATTTGGAGGACCCGAAATGAAGGTTTTGTCGTGGTCTTAAAGGCCTTAAATGTAGTTGAAACGTTTTAGCATCACATGAAAAGAACATTAAGAAATAAACCCCAACGAACAATTGAAGAGGTGAACGCTAGGGTAGAAGAATTTAGCACTTCATTTACTGCTCAAAATTACAAATCTCTAGTATGCCTCCCCGATAAAATTTAAATCCATTTCATCCACCAAAATAAGCAGGCGGCTAAGCAAACATCAACAAGAATTTGATGGGTACCTATCCGCTTGTCCGCCTACTCGTTACAGCGGTCAGAAGTGATTATACCGCAATTTAACTTTTTATTGGGGAGACATTATTTTAAATGTATGACTATACATACAATTTCAAAGCAGTGAAAAGGGTGAAAGGTGATATAACATACTAATTGTTCAAAATATTTAAGTGCGTCCGATGTATTTTTTGGCTTAGTCCATACTTGATAAATATCGATAAATTTAGTGATTGTAGATTTTTAAAAGATGAGATGTCGTCCGAATCTTAAATTGTCAGGACTCGTGACTATTAAGGGTGTGCCAACTAAAAATTCGGACAAATTATTAGTATTACTTTATTCTAAAAAATAAAAAGAAATTACTGAGCAATAACATAATGAATTAGCACCACAATCAGCATCCTGTGTTCCTTCAGTATGAAGTCTTGAACATTAAACGCTCGAAGTGTTCAGTTTTGAATTGGCAGAGCTTAAATATTTAATTTCTTTTCCAATTCTGTCACATTTTTGCTTGCCAACCACCTTCATACACTTTTTACTTCAACTGATACCAAAATCTTTCTGTTGGTCTCCTCAACTAGGGAACATTAGAAAAATTTTCTTGTCTTTGAATGTAAGAAGGGTTGAATTCTTCATAAGCGGTTGTAACGGTGGCACCGTAATGTGTCGTTGCCTGACGGGTCAGATGATGTTATTACCATAGTATTTTCTTAAGAAAAGGAATTAACCCCTTTCTTATGCACTCTTTTGCATAAATGATTTGATTTATTGCAAGACGGATGATTTTCTTCTGCTGCTAAAAGCCAACCCAGCGTTACAAGAGTTGTACCGAGTGATTTTTTAAATTTTTTATCAACTCTTGCCATGAGATCTGGATGGCATGTCTTAGCTTAAGTGAAAAGTCCGTCATTGCACTCCTTTTTGCTGGTTTACAGTAAAGCTACGACATGCCGCTCAAATTCCATGGCAAGAGTTGAATCACGCGTTAGAAGAAACATTACTAGTCAAGGATGGAAAAGTCAACGCAAATTATTATTATGTGAATTCAGAGATTCAAATTTCCAATACCCACCTTCTGTTAGAGGATAAACCGCTCCCGACATTTTATCCAAAATGTAAACAGCGCCATCAGTCATCTTCTATCAGAAGGTGAACTTGAAATAAATCTTTATAAGTAATCTACAAGCGTCACAAGTATTACTCGTATAAATTGCATAACTATTTCGCATTTTATTTTCCCGAATAATTTATAATTACTAGAAAAGGCTGAACTACTAATCAACCAAAAAAATTACTAAAATCAGTACGTATGGACTGATCCTATCCACGCTGAAGCTAACCAAAACAGAATCTTCCTGGGAAATTTGGTGTGCCTTTTAAACTTCACTTTGCTGTTAACATCAGTACCTTCTTTTTAAAAGTAGGTATCATTACCGGCACAATATAAAGTAGGATTCATCGTCGATCGCAACATATCAACCAATTGCTCGGCTTCGAATGAGTGTCTCCCAGTTTCCTTAACAATGACCTCAGATTCTTATTTCTTGGAAATATTGGAAACCTGGAAAGAGTATTACACGGAAAAATTTGAAAACGATACAAGACAAGAAAGTGATGAAAAGGAAGGTGTGCAAGGGATATCAAAAAAAAAATTGAGGAAGCGATAAAATAAATAAAAATAGGCATAGCAAGTGGAGAAGATGAAATAACGCCGGAGATGATTAAATTGCTAGGAGAGCATGGGAAGGAATGGTTATGGGAAATACTAAAAGAAGCCTGGAGACAGAAGAGGATTCCGAAAGACTAACTTAATTATCCCAATGCACAAGAAAGGAGAACCATCAAATTGCGGACATTATGGAGCAATCTGTCTAGCCCAAACTCTTCTAACACTATGCAGGGTGTCCCGTAAATAATGGGCCATAATGCGAGTGCTAACACAATGGTGCATATAGAGTCCGCGAATGTAAATGAAAGTGGTCCGCTTCGGTAATTTTTTTGGGAAATTTTTCAAAGAAATTACGATCGGAATACGGTCCTGTTTTGCTTATAAACTCTACACGTCATAGGTAAGCGGATGTGATTCAAAGCGAAGAAAATTCGATAATAAAACTGACCTGCTCAACATAATGACACATATTGCTGAGGTCTTTTGGACTGCGACTGTTACCGTGATGTCATTAGTTACCGTGATGTCTATAGCAAGTGTTCGAAATGCCCTCCGTTGCGCAGGTTCGTACTCAGTATTATACTTTCGCATATCTCCCAAACGATTCTGTTTTAGTAATTTTATTAGAAGAAAAAAAGTTATTGTATATGGTCACCTATCCATTGCTACCGTATGGCCCCTTATTTATGGGACACCCTGTATACAAGAATAATAGAAAAAAGATTAAGAACATATGTGGAACCCAGACTAGAAGGAGAGCAAACGACATTCAGAGCAGGAAGACAAACAAACGACAATATCTACATACTGAAGAGCCTAATAGAAAGAACAATAGAAGAGAAAAAATAGATGTTCGTGACCTTCATTGACTTAAAAGCGGCATTTCTCGCGGTTGATAGGAAAGTAATATGAAACAGCTTAGCAGAACTAGAAGTACCCAAACAACTCATTCAAATAATTAATAATATGTTTAAAACTGTAAAAGGCAAAGTACAAATTGCAGGACAGCGGTCAGAAGAATTTGAAATTGGTAGAGAAATAAAACAAGGCGATAGCTTAATCCCACTATTATTTGTGATAGTCATGGACAAAATAACAAAACAAATGAAGGACAAAACATAATTTAATAGTATTGTAGGATATACTAAGTTAAAGCGTATATCAATAAGCAGTGTACTGCATGCAGATGATGTGGTACTGGTAGAAGGAAAGTGCAGGAACTAGTCAATATATGGGCTAAAGAAATTTTAAAAAAATGAAGATGGAAATAAACATAAATAAAGCAAAGGTGATGATAATCAACGAAAATCGGAGAGAGGGCAACAAAGTGATAAAATGCAACCTGGACCTGGTTGAAAAAAACATGGAAGCAAAATACAAACACGATGGAAATGACGCACCTCAGGAAGATCATCGGAATAACAAAATGACACAGAATTAAAATTGAAATCGTTAGAGAAGACTGTATCACAAACTCTTTTAAACGGACACTAAACGTTTCGCAGTCGTTCGACAGCTTCGTCAGAAACGTTAAGTGTTTATGCGCCATTTAGTGTCCGTTGAAAAGAGTTTGTTACAATTTTCATCGGACAAGAATCAGCTTTAATTAGTTAGAGAAGACATAAACCAAAGACGAATCCTAGAAAAAATTGAAGAAAAAAAGTTAAACAAAAAGAATAATGGAAATGGGTAAATCGAACAAAAAAGGCAGAGGCAGACCAAGAAAGAAATGGTTAAACTAGATAGAGGATCTTGGAAGAATAAAAGGTAAAACAAAGGAAGAGATGAGAATCCTAGCAAAAGGTAGAAAAACCTGGAAGACATGGATAAACGAAGACCGGGACGTACAATCCGACACCTAAAGGGGCAAAAGGAATCGAGAAAAAAGGAGAAAAAGAAGAAGAAGCCAATGTTAAACGCCAGTCGTTTGTTTTGGCACCGACGAAGGGAACGAAGGACACCCCTTTAGCTTAAATGTAAAAAAAAAACTCAATATTTTTGCAGTAATTGAAAGAGGATTTCGATTTGGTAAACAAAGTACTTAAGGACAATAAAGATGCACTTAGCCATCAAAAACTTAAACATTTAAACTATTAACTATAAAAGCGAGCTTCAAAGAACAATCTGTTTTCTCAAAAATCTCATATGACATATTTTTGTCATAATTAGTTCCAGTTATTAGTTCTTGAAAGGCTTGTGAATTGTCCGAATTATTTGTTGCCATGCCCAAGGCTGGATCCGTCAACTCAAGCTCCGATGGAATAATTTTAAATCGTGTGCAGTGAATATATTCAAAATGTGAACAAAAGTGAACTGAAACTTAAACATTAATCATCATAATGTGAATAGCCCATTGTTCACAATCTAAAAGTATCTGACCAGACCGGAGACCACAATGTAGGTTCAGCCTAAATCATCTACTTGAAAGTGACATAATCTGAAAGTAAATTTAGATACGCGTAAAACGGGTCTTATTTCATTAGCTTTTACCGCATGATTTTCGAAATTATTAATCAGGAAATATGTGGGTCATAAAACAGCGCGGGAGCAAATCAAAACCGGCGACTAATAAATTTCACCAACAAATTGTAAATAACGCCTAATGATATAATGTAGTGTTGTCATGTGTTGTACGTACTTATTAAAAGTTGAATTTCTGTTCGTGGCGCTACATTCCAAGGCACGTACGACAACATATTTACTTAGGTTAATTGATTACGAAATATATTTTATATTTAAAATATCTGAGGCAAAATCCGCAACGTTAACTTTCAAACTTATGAAATAATTACGCAACTCACAACGCAATAACTATCTATTGAAAAGTCTTGTAAAGTGTCAAATTTCTTTGAGCGCCAGTTTTGTCTGATACGAACGTTGCTGACCGTGATAACCTGATAACCCATAAATTAGAGAGTGATTTGTAGTAATTTGCAGGCGAGTTGCAGAGTGCACAGACACTCAATCCAAATGACGGTATTAGCGGGGATCTGTTCCGTAATAACGCGCATAAATTTCGCACTTATACTGTTGCGCATACGAAATCACGAGATAGCGATCAACGATAGAGCCCTGGAGCAACTCAACTTGCAATTTGCCGATACTTGAATGTAAAAATGTCACTACGTTCCCCGCCTCAACCACTTGCTCGAACTCAGTCCGCGTTCTGATGAAAGTCGTTGCGGATGCATCTCGAGCAGTGCGAGTCCGTTCGCGTGCAGGCCGGATGGAAACCTCGCCTGCGTCGCTTGTCCGTAATTCACGATCGCTCTGTGTGTACAGGTAACTTTTCTAACGCACCGTCGCAGTCTCCAGTGGGTCCGTGAGTAACTGTGAATGACTACTAAATGTTTACTCCGGGGGCAATCCCTACATAAACACAGTCTTCAAGCGCAGTACTGCTGAGATATTGATATTCATATCAATTTAATTGTTAACTCAACCACAACCGTTCAGTGTTTAATGATTCATGAAAAAATATAGCATTATAACAACTTTAATCATCACTACGTTATCGGTTTCAAATCAAAGATGTTGTAACACCACTATACTTTCTTATCTTCTATAAGATATTTACAGTAAAACGTTCTTGTTCCAAAAAAAAAATCTTCTGCTATAAGTTATAAATAGACTGGATTCTATTTGCATGTCAACTACCTCTTATTATTTACATACACGAGGCGTAATGAATTATTAATTATTTTGATAAAGTTATTACCACTCGCCGCAAGTATTTTTAAAATAAGACTTTTCAAAAATCAAATTTGCTTTCAGTCAGATACCGTCCTGAGGTAATGAGAAATTTTATGATGAAACTACGCGAAAGGCGTATTAGGCCTAGTACACACTTGGAGTAACTTTTATTTCAGGGCCCTTATTTAGCGATTGAATTTAAACAGTAGCTAAACAAATGTGATGTATCTAATTTTATTTTCCTCTTCAAAAGGGAAGCTTTAGATAATGCTGTGCAACATTTCATAATGTGAACGTGTTTAAAACACAAACTAGATCAATTTCTTTCTAATAAGCACCATCTGCTAATTGACCCTGGTGCTTTGCACATTTGTAACATCGTTGCCTGTTGCAGATTATAAAAATTGTTTTAAGAAAAAACAGATACAGAAGATTTAGCTAAGAAAATATATTACAAAATTACATAGAAATCATTGCAACATCATCATAAATTACCTTAATTTACTTTGTGAAACTATCAAATTGCCATTAAGAAATAAAACGAAGTGTAGTTTTTTATGGAATTAAAGCTTGGGTAATCCATAGGCGATCCGAATTAGTAAAAAATCCGGATTATTGGAACCTTCAAAATTCGTACATGATACACAGAAAAAATTTTGTAGCCATTTATAACACCCGTGTTGGAAATGTCTTCAAAAGACAAGGCATGGACCACGAGGTTGTTGTGGTAATGAAATTTGGTCAGACGAATAACAATGTTTTATGGGGTCTCTTCGGTGCCATGTTACTTTTTAACGATCAAGGGATTCCCTGCTTTATACGCGGTTATAGCAACAAATACGTAACAAACCCTGAAATATGTGATCAGATTACAGATTCATCACTTGGTCCGGATTAAGGGATACATAATTAAGCAGCGGACTGCTGTCGGGCAAGCGAGAGTGGGGACGTGTCAAGAAGGTAATAGGTAACCAGTAGCGGCAAATAATGCAAAAAAATTAATCTCTATAATTATATAAACTAATATATAACCTTCGATTTAAATAATTGCAAATTTCGTGTGGGATCTGCTGTATGGTTTAACCTTCCTACTGCCGCTCTGTTCCCGACGAAAATCCGCTGCTTATACATAACATAAAAACGTGATAATTCATTTTGTTCGGATTACTGGGGAGTCCGGATCATCGAAGCTGGACTGTAAATACGTTTCTATACTTCCTTCGCAGTCACTTATAGTTCCCGCGATACTGAAGTTATCAAAGTGTCTACAAAATACAAAGACTAACTTTTTCTTTTTATGCAGTTTGTGGAATAAACAATGCATGTCCTTTACCTGTATTGTATATGTTATCACTATCTCCCATATTTCATTACGCAATCCTTTTCTAATTTAAAGTAAAATTAGTATGCTAGTATCTTCCATTATTTGCAAAGCTATACTCATTAAAGCAGGCTTAACATGATGCAATTCGTATTGCAGCAATACGCAATTTTTACCGTGCGCGTACGCATTGATAAATGTGTGGAACAATAATAATTGTTAATTAAATAAATATGTACTGTACATTCAAAATTTGGTACCTTTCATTGCAACAAATATAAAGCCGCGAGCAAATCTAATTTTTGTGTGCAATTTTCATTGCATTGCATTGCGTCCGTGTAAAGCCTGCTTATGAAATATCACTTTCTGGAATTGAAAAAATCTATGATTCCAAAGGGAACAATTCCAATATCGCTGGCCATAGATTAGTTAAGAAACAGAATCTTTAGTCTCGATATAATCTCGATAGACAGTTGCGCGTCTTTATGTCCAAGTGGGTGCTAGGCCTTAGTGATAATGCACTATGTGTTTGGTTGACAAAACAGTGATACCTAATAATCAAGTTAAAAGGAATTCTGAATCATTGTGTAATAAACTTTGAGGCTGTGTTTGTAAATTTGTTGGAAGAACATGAACTTCTAGAATCACAAATTTTACCTGTAAAAAAAAAACTAATGAAAAAGTGATCTAAATTCATTGAAAACAAAACTGGAAGAAGAAGCGCGTGAAATAATAACAAGGAAGCAAATAATAAAAAATTAATTATATATAAATAAAAATCCTGGGAGTAAGAAAATACGGTTAAGGAAATGGAAAGATAACGCAGAGCGAAGCTAAGCGCAATTGGCAGAAGAAAAGATTAGAGTGACTTTGAACGGTTTGAACCCGAAGTAGAAAGTCTCTTATTCAAAAAGAAATTTACTTTTCCTATTTCTTTTGCCATTTGTATTCTCGAAAAGAATTAAGAAACTTGTACTAAAAGTGAGCTTCATCCATTACGTTTTTCAAACCGTGCTTTGGATCTCATGGTTCATGTGTCACCTACAAAGTAACTTATTTAAACAAATAATGCTCGCTCCCTCTGTTTCTCGACTGGAATTTACTGAAATTCGTCGAATAATTTGAAGTCTCTGCCAGAATTACCTGCGTCTTTTATCTACTGTTTGCACCATTCTCTACAATCCATTTACTTGAAACTTTACCCTTATATTTTGTAGTACATTCTTTCTTAAATATTTTCCTTCTAATTTTGTCACTGTTTCTTTTACCCCTATCACCATCTTTGAATTGGCTTCCGGTTCGAACCGCATCACGTTGACTTTTTCTACTGCCGATGTTTCGTTCTCCACTGCAGAAGAACTTCCTCAGGGCTGCTGCTGCTGCTGCTGGTGTTGCTGCTGCTTCTCGTCTCAGTCTCAAAAACTAAAGAGAAGCAGCAGCAACAACACCAGCAGCAGTAGCAGCCCTTCTACAGTTCTTCTACAATGGAGAACGAAACGTCGGCAGTAGAAGTCAACGTGACGCGGTTCCAACCGGAAGCCAATTCAAACATAATTTATTCACTCTTCCATCTGTCTAGTTTAATTTTACTAACAATTTTTTTCATAGATATTTCATCTTTCTTGCTGGTCTTATACTTTCAGGCTTGTTTTACGCCTGAGTAAATGTTTAGATAAATTAATATTGGTAGATCGCTTATTTATTTAATCCTGAACTTCCTTTATTTCTCCGTGTAAAATTATGGATTAGGTTGATGCCCCTTTTTCTAGACCCCCTTTTCATCAGTTTCTGTCTTCTGTTGATTTTGGTATGTCCTCTTCATTTTTCTCCTTTTTTCTGCCGTTCGTCTTACTTTCTTTATCTACATTTTTCTTGGTCTGCGTCTTCTTTTCCCATTTCTCTTCCCTCATACACTATTCTAAGTTTACCTTTTATTGGTGACCCATCCTTTTTCTATCGTCATTACTTTTATCTCCTCTTATCTTTCTTAAGGACCTTTTTAGTTACCTTTTTCTACTCCAAAGTTCACACGTAAAAGAAAGCATAGGTCTCATTATTTTAGTTACCCACTTTCACGTTTATTCCTTTTGGTATATATTTTTTCAATTATTAATAACTAATAACTCAGAAAATCTAGTAGAACGCGAATGTATTTGGCAAGATCTTTGCAACTTATTAAAAAGATATGGGGAATTCTTAGTAAGCAAAATTTTATGGCTTAGTGTACACATATGATATTGCTATCTTTGTTTAATAATAAGCAATCCAGATTAACGAATCCAACCAGTAACATGATCCCATTTCCGTAAATAATAAATAAAACGGATACAATTATTTTGAATTTTTTGAAACCGGTATAAATCCTGATTGATTAAAGCCGGTCCATAAACTACATCATAATAAGAAATTCTAGAAAGTATTAAAGAATCCGAAACCATAAGTTTTATTTTTTAATTCAGTACGTCTTTATTCATGTAGAGATGCTTTAAAGCATTACAAAAAAAATTGAATCACTGAACTAACATATTTTTAAATCTTAATTCAGAATCCATAATTAACCCAAGATTTCTACATTCGTCTACAACCTGAAGTTTATGATTATTATTAATTGTAATATTGACCAAAATTTTAACAAGTCATTTTTCCTTTTCTCTGCCAAAAATCATTAATGATGATTTTAACGAGTTTAAATTGAAGACCATGAAAATTTGATAATTCAATCAATTTGAAAACGGAAAACAGAAAACGGAAAGTTGCATATCATCAGCATACTGATGCAAGTTACAAACAGTAAGATTAAAGATGTTTTTGTTTTGACCTACCTATTATCATCAGCGACTTTTATAATATGTAGTTGTTTTTAATACTTCGTTGAATAAATTTATATTATGTTCACTTTTCCCTAGAATTGCCATCTCATTTGAGCAGCATAGTACAGTGGTCTCTGTTTCTCTCATCTACCAATTTCCTTTCTTTTTGGTATTAACATTTTTTTATCATTTTATCTAAAACTACTATTATGTAAGTAGGAAAGTTTTTAAGTTTGATTATATCAATGATTTAAGTTAATTACACTCTACACATTGGCAATAATTAATTTACTGAAATTATACCAACCTTTAAAGTAAACTCGAAAGTACTCTGACCGCGATTGTGACTCACATACATTATAGAAAAATTTAAATTAAATCCAGAGATCCTAGATGCTCGGATAATCTAAATGGAATTTTAAAGCACGGTACCCATATGCAATGTTATAAAAAATTTTGTGATTCTTATTTACCTATTTGCTGCTAATTTTGATGACAGGTTTTAAATGTGGACAGGTTTTAAATAATAGTAATAACTCATGTTACGTCCTAAGTAACAAAAAAGAGGATTTACTTTTTAATTAAGACAGTAAATCTTTGGTTGTTATACGATTTAATAATAATAATAATAATAATAATAATTTATTGACCATAGTTAAGTACAACAAAAAAAGGTACATGCACCTCATTAGCAATGAGCAATTTGAAAGAATTATTTTTTAACATGTTAAGCTTTTAGATTATTTTAAGAAATTCTCGACAGATGAAGAAGAAATGATATTACTATGTCACATTCTACCCAATTAAGCTGTATATGTTCGACTAATAATCAGTGACTAATGAGCATTGCTTAGCTGGTCAAAAAGGCTAAGCGAGCCGTCAGTCAACATCAGCTTTATTAAAGTAAATCATTTGCGTACACGACCATTGCCCAAATATAGACGAATGGACCAGTTCTGGTTAATGGTTCGGAGTGGTGATGAGTTCTGCTAGCCGCGGGCCCTCCGTTATTTATAACCTCCACAATATTACACGTAAAGCCACAGATTGATGTTTCCGATTACTCCTAATTTTCGACCGTCTGATGGACTAAATTATATAAATCGAGCATGTCAATATCGGACCTACCATGCGTTGATGTCATGAAAACATGGCCTAATCAATTTACACGAGCGTCAAAGCGTTGAATGACAGTCCTTTCAACTACGAATGATTAGCTGAAAACGTTTTCACAACTTGTTAGTTACTGCAATTTTACCTGTGGGTATTCTGTTTAGTAGAGAAAAAAAGAATACTATGAATTGTGATTTTATTTTTGTTTCTGAATAAATTCATAAAGTTACTTGATGTTTACGAAAAAAAAAATATATAAACACTCACCGTTCTATTTGTAATTTAATTATAGAGGCTGTTCAGAAAATAGTGGATCCGGAGGTAGTAGCGCTGCTCCTTGAATGATTCTAAGAAGAAAATCTTAATACAAAAATGTATTTTATCTTACTTTTATTTTATTAGTTTTAATTAGTTGAAGAAATATTAATTGTGCGTGAACTCGATGTCGCAATTGCTCAATGGCTTAGAGCCCCTGGTGCGTAACCAGAAGACTCGAGTTGGATTTTCGATTGCGGCGGAAATTTTTCTACCAGAAATCTTTTAGTGTTTCTTTGAAATTTATTTTCACTTTAATTAAAACAGCTTAAAATGAGGACAAACTGCAAGGATAACAAAAACTTCTACATAATTATAATTTGAACAAATTTTGGTCCTTTAAATTCCTCATACCTTCAACTTTGATGACCTCGCACATAAACAGGAGGGCTCATACAAAGTTTTTGTATTAAGATTTTCGTCTTAGAATCATGCAAGGAACATCGCTACGACCACCGCGTCCCCTAATTTCTGAACAGAGTATATATTTAATTAATTGCGCAATTAACCACTTTGAAACATAAAAATTAATTGCACTGTAACTCCTCGCATTTTTAAAATAGAAACTGGTCCGATACACGACAATATGCTCAAAGCTTACTGAGAGTTTTTGCTGAGTCCAAAGACCAATCAACTTTGGTCTTTTTCTATGTAAAAAGCGTGTGGGACTCCTGGAGGATAAGTTTTTGTCAAACACATATCACAAAGAATGCATGCATAAGTAAGTTTTTACATAAGCCTAGTTCTACGTGCTTGGATTTCGAGGTGAACAAAGTATTTCATTTAATTTTCTCAGGCAACCGGAAAAAATGTTCAAATAAATGAATTTTGAGTTAAAATATGAGGCAAATCCGTGATGTATAAAATTTTAAAAAAAAAAGTGTCCGACAAATATTTTCAATGGGTTTAAGGACTTGAATTTTTTTATAACAAGTCACAATTACCTAATAGTTTTTGAGTGCTAAAATGCACAGGGTTAGTTTTATTAATGTAACCACCCACAACCCACCCTTATTATTTTATTTGTTAAGCAATACATGATATAAAGGTTTTTGCAGTTTTGCAGTAGTATTTTATATAAAGAAGTTCATGAAGTACATGGGCACATTTTTTTATGATTGGTTTTTGCAAGAAAAATATTACTAACAATAAGATCAGTTTGTCCATCAATCGATACAAAATACAATACAACCACATCTATAGTCTGTTTTATAATTTGGAGGAGTTTTAAATTTGGTGGCGCTAAAAACGAGCTTGTCATTGGTAGTTGGCCGCTAACAATCACAATAGCAAAATCACAGCCGATCGCAATTTGCAGCATATCAGCCAAATTTTTTCATCAGCTGATCGAAGATTCATTTTGTGGGAAGAAAATTTCCAATTTACTCCTCCGAATTAAAAAACAGGCAAATAGTAGATCATATAAAATTTGGCGGGAAATTCGGAAAATCGAAACTCTCAAAAACCAAGAACTGCAGCAGTTTTTCTTGTAAAAATGATGCAATCAAACAAAATTCAGTGTAACCAATAACAAACGATATCTAAATACAATACTCTATTTCATGTTATATGTATCTTTATATGTACTTCAACTTTTGACATGTACATCCATTTTTATAATGGCTAAGTACGAAAATAAATATGAATATGAATATGAATCAACGTTTTATAAAGATTATGTCCGGAAAACTCATTTTCTTGGGATTTCCTCTTGTGGTTTCAAAAAAAAATTAAAAAAAAAAATTTAGACATTCTTTGATCTCTATTTATAAAAAAAAACGCACAACTAATAAGAAAATATTGCTTTAAATTCAATATTATTTCCAGAAAATAGATATTTCGTTTTAAAAAACATGTTTTTGTTATATTACGCTTTTAATAAATAAACGTAATATATTTCCATTTTTTTTTTGTTTAATAAGAAGATAAGTAAGTAAGTATACTTTACAGCAGTTTAAATTCATTTTTTTATTTCTTAGAAATGTTATAAATTTCCGTGATTTTAATTGTTGTTTAATTATTGTTGACCCACTTTGGGCGCCAATTTTATGTAATAATTTCGGCCCATGAAAGGGGCAACAACTGCCCCTATTCATTGGGATGCCAATTTATGTAATTTTGTGCTGGATTGTTGCCCCACGATGGACAGCAAATTATGTAATGATGTACTAGATTATTGCCCCACGTTAGGTGCCACAAAATGTTAATGATGTACTGGGATTCGAATTTCTTTTATGTAATTTTGTTTTTTGAGTTTGCTTTATTTCCTTCTAATTTTTCTCTAATTTCTGTGGTATTCCGTTCCAATTTTGCATTAATTTCTGCATTACTTTGTTTCAATTCTTCACTATTCCTTTTCATTTCTTCAATCACCAGTGTGTTCTTTACCTCTTCTTTTCCTTGTTTTGTGTCGGTTTTTGTTTTCGTCTGTATAGTTTCTTCTTTTTCTTCTCTCTCCTTTGGTATTTTTTTCCAGTTCCTCGCCCCTGTTTCTTGTTCTCGTCTTTCTTTCTGCCATTTTTTTCTGACTTTTGTTCAGCTAATTTTTTAATAATTCAAATCACTTCTACGTTGGGCGCCAATTTATGTAATTGCAGAATTCAAACCAGGTTGCTCTTCTGCTGAATTCCTCTATCCACTTGATATCTTCCTTTGGGGTGGGAATTTGTATTGCTTCTTCGTGCCTTTATGGTTGATAAGATTTGTTTTAGTTTTGATAAGTAGAAAATGTGATTTTTGGTCGTTTTATTGGTGGCGTCGTTGTTTGCAGTACTCGGTGGTGGTTTGTGCCCTCAAAAGTATGATGAAGTTTCCCCAGAAGATTGTGTTTTTGTATGGCGTAACAGTGTTTGGTCTTGGAGAGGTTTTTCATCATTGGTAAAATTGTCAACGAGGTGTGTACTTTCTTACTATTGCACGTATGCTCGTTGCGGTTGTAGGAAATTGGACTTTTTTTACCCTCATATTACGAGCCCTAACAACTAAACATTCGGACGAAAATTGTTCTCTGACCCATAAGAAAATGTTTAAAACTTTTAATATAAAAAAAAATAAACGAAAATATTGATTAACAGTAACTAATACCTTATTCACAATAAGTTTCATTTTAATAATTAAAATAGAAAGCATATATATAAATATTATGCCGACAATTTAATTTTCGGACGAGTCTAACATTTATTAAATTTGACTAATTCCTGGATTTTTTCTGGCATAATGTCCACATGTTCATAATACTGTGGAGTGAAAGAATTCCATATTTCCTGTATTTTAGCCTTTAGCCCAGGAATTATTCGTTGGGGACTTTCTCGCAAGGTTTTTTTTCATGTCATGTTGCAGGGTTTCGATGACATTTAAGTCGGGGCTATTTGAGGGCCAAGCCAACACTAATATCATTGTCACCGAACCATTTTTTTTTTTGTAGATTTGACCGCGTAACACGAAGCCTCGTCCTGTTGAAAGACGAAATTTTCTATTTTGAACTGCAACCTTGGAATATGCAGGAGGTTTCTTTCTAAAATATCTTAATGTTTTTCTGCGTTTATGATACCATCAATAAACTCCAGTTTACCTAAACATTTACTGGACATGCATCCTCAAATCATAATCAATCCCTTGTGGGATTTTATGGTTCGTTAAAACAGTTTTTATAAAAAGCCCCGAATTTTGTTCTGATCACTCACTTCGGACAGTCACCAATACAGACATCAAACAAGTGAGTGCAATTAATGCTACTTTCTTTATAAAAACCATAGCCGAAGTTGTGTAAACATTGTTGGCAACATTTCCTAGATACAATTAGACCAGTTTCTTCATTCCATTGGGACTGATTTCTCTTAAAGTACCCTTAGTCTTAGCGGTTTTGTAAATTTTAGTGAGAAGTCTTCATTGTCTTTCTGTTACAGTACTTGGTTTTCCAGGACTTTTAAGAGTTGGTGTACCATGACCCGTGTGTACCCAACTCATTTCATAAACATTTTGTTCTTAGTGTCAAAATCAACTTGTGCTGATAGCAATTTATGGTTTTTGTTTTCAAGATTTTATTGTTTTTAAAGCGTAAGAAGGGCAAATTTTATGAATCAGTCAAATTAATTGTATTAAGTAGACACAACATAAATAATTTAAAAATTAATAGACGAAGTATTAATGAGGAAATATATGTCTTCAAATAAATCTACACATTTTTTTAATAATCGTAACCAAAAAAATTAACAGATATTTTTAAAATAACTGCTTGTCCGAATATTTAATTGTTAGGGCTCGTAGTAATATCACAGCAATATGTTACGAACTTTAAGAAAGGCGCTGTGTATACCGTGAACAAAAAAATAGATTTTTTTAAAATAAAAAACCCTATACAGAACGTGTTACGACCCTACGGTCAGACACCTCAACTTCGTGAACTTTTGCAGTCGCCCCACTTTTATCACGTTAATCTCGATCTTAGACATTTAACAAGTGTTATTCTTGGGCACTGAATTAATAGTAAATCTAGCCTCACAATGAAGCTACACTCCGGACTGCGGTACATCTCTCTCCTTCCACGAAAACGAACATTAGTAATGTGACTACAGGCGCGCGCCTCTTATTGTATATTTTCACAAATTTTAGAATTATCAAAACCAATTTTTTGGTCACTTAATTCTAATAGTTACTGTAAAGTATCGCGTAATATTTCAATAATACCCTGTGAGGTTGTTATACTATGAAAACAGTTACGGCTCTAAAATTGTGCATGTAACCTGCATTTCAAGATTTCGAGAAAAAAAAAACAAAAAAAGACCTATACGTCAAGTAATATAAAAATTAAGAATTAAGAATTTCGTTTGATTTTGCTTATGAAATAATTAGTTGTTGTAACATTTATTAATTTTGACATTCGTAATTAAAAAGTTTTCAAAATTAGTAACATTCTGTTTAAGTATTAAATGAAACTGTTTGTTTCAACGACTTTTAATTTCCTTAAAAGCTTTCATTTTACTTTTAAGATTTACCATGAAAACTAACCTAGGATGATTATATATGATGTATGTATAATATGCAAAAAAGAAATTATTTTACACTTGAATGGAAGAATGAATTTAAGTTGAATAAATCTGACTTTATATACATGTTCACGACTTGGAAACAATAGTGAACAAATAAACAAGTTGAACATAAACTAGTTCTACTGTTTAGGTTAGAAACTTGAATAACATTTAATGAAAACATAAAGAGAATGTGGGAACTTTCCTTTTTTTTGAATCACTGAACTATTATTAGTATTATTTTCTTTATAACTTCGTAAGCCCCTTCTTGCTAATTGATCGAATAATAATTGCACAGGCAAACAGGAAATGTCATTCAGCTTGGTTCATGTTTTAATTATAACACTTTATTAATTTAATTTTTATTTGTACGTGCTTTTGTAAACGTACAAAGAAAGAAAACCGAACAAAATTCTTTGGTCAAATCGAATTAATCACTTCAATATTGTAAACTTAATTATTCACATAATTGATTTTTTTCTGTGTTTGGACTTACGTACAGGATTTATTTGTCTTTAATGATTTCACGTTAACTCTTTTGAACGAGTGCATTTACTCACCTTTTGAAACAAGTTCATTGACTATTAATAACTCTATCGACTAACTGAAAATGTGAATATCACGTCTGACAAATAAATTAAAGTTTCTGGTTTTTAACCGGCCAATAAAAATGTCATATAAAGTGAGAAATTTGTAAGCTTTAAATATGCTTTGAATAAAAAGAAATTTTTATCATGGAATCGCAGTGGCTATTACGAATGCGAACCAGTTATTATCGGGCGTTCGCGCGCACTCTGACGTGAATACAATTATATTGAAAAGTAATCAATTGATTACAAAACTCAACACAAAAACGACAATGAATGCTTTTTTTTGCTTTCGCCTAATTGACTTATCTTGAGCGTTGAAGTCACAACGACTCTACAGAAGCTGACAATTAACTACCTCCTCGAGAGCTCAAGCTTTCAAGCGAGAATCCGTTCTATCTCGCTCCATCTTATGTTTTCGTGGCACACGTAAGCCGTAACTATTAACACTGTCGTTGAAACATTCATTGTTTGATAAGGTACTGCGAAGTATGCAATATGTCCGGCATAACTTTTATTTAATTAGCAGTGGCCCGCAAAAGACTCGGCAGTCATGCAGCAGCATATTTCACCGGTCTTGGCACCTCAACAATGAAACTCAACTTGAACTTTTAGAAGTGCTAAATGTGTCTAAAATAGATTATAGTTTATTTCTTGGTACTACAAGAACATATAAATAAACTACATACTACACAATACGTCTAATTGTCATAAAGACTTATTGGCCGAGCAACTTGCCTTTTATTTTTAATTCTATTGCGAAATATCATCCTGACGCGGAACATTTATAATATGCCAAACACTGGTCACTGATTCATCATGATTCAAACACAACCTAATATGAATTAGGTTAGTTATTGTCACATGCTTTGTTTCTGTTTTTAGCTTTCTCAGTATAAACATTTTCTATTGGTTTCAAAATGAGAATATAAAATTCATACATTAAGAAGTTCTAAAAGCCAGTTTAAGGCCCGATTTTACAATCGTCGGATAAGCATTATTATTGGTATAACGTGACGTAGGTGTGACGTAGATATGGAGGAACATTAAAGGATATATGGCGAACAGTTATTTCGTTCTTATTCCACGAATGTAAACTGGGCCTAAATATAACATTTATGGAGACATGCATATTTGCAAACTTTGCGTTAAATTTGTGTATTGCGTAGATATAAGACGCTTCTCCAGTCCCATCACACTGCAGAAGATAAATTATTTGTTAATGGGTTAAGATTGTTTCAGCAATTGAGGAGTGGAAGTAACAAAAGGCTAAGTGCCAATTTCTCGAAAATTTATCATTTATCACATTTTGAACGTTTTTAAGTTGTTTGTATAGTAATATGTTCGGGAATTGGGAGCAAAATAAGCTGTACTATTATTTGTGAATAAAATGTTTATTATTTGGGAATGATGAAGTGTTTAGTCAATTTCCTGAGTAGACAATTTTGGCACTTAATCCTTTTGTTACTTCTCCTCCTCCATTATTAATTATTTAATCTCGAAAGCCTTTTATAGTGTAAACGAATTTTTAGAGATTTCATAGTGTTGTACATATTGTGACGTTTGCGGTCCCAGCCCGTCTGATGCGTCAACAACGACGCGCCTTAGACGAGAAGCTTCGATATCACGTCAACGATGATACGAGACTTTCTGTCGAACGTCCGAGAATGTTCGCGAGAAACAACCCCGGCATATAAAAATGCACGCAGCCAAACGGGGGACAGTTCGACATTAATTAAGCAAGTGGACAGTTCGAAATTGAAGTCGCGTTATAAATATTCGCTCGGCTGTTAACATAAATTACTTATTAGTTTATAAATAAATTATTCTTAAGTTGGTGTTAATTAGTGTTTCTTTTAAATAAATTAGATTATTAACTATTTCGTGTTTTGATTAAAATAAAAATAATAGAACCTTTAAAGACGTTACAATATTATTGTATTGCTACTGACTCATAATGTACCTGTAAAATGTTATTGTACTTTTTAACTTGTTAATTTTATTTTATACTATTAGAATATTGATTTTGAGATGTCATAATCCCACGCAGTTAGCTGTTATTGTAACTCTATGCTGCAAGGTTTTATTGACTAATAAAATGTATTATTATTATAAATTTACCAGAGTTCAATTACTCTATTTAGTAACTAACTGACATTTGTGGCAAACGATACCTTGATTTGATTAAAGCTACCAAACAAATTTTTCGGTTTAAATTTTTAGAATTTTCTCCTTTATTTTACTTAAGAAAAACAATATCTGGATTTAGTTTAGAAAATTAATGGTTTCCGAACGAGCAAAAACTTTTATAGAGAATAATATTTTTCTCTAAAGTTGAAAATGAAAAAGTTTTTCCTTTTTTCAGTCCATCTAGGGACTCGCCGTATATTGATCGGACAGTTAAAAAACCAATATAACTTCTTCAGTTTAAAAATTAAATTATAAAGAAAAATAAACGCCAGCTTCATAACGTGTAACTTCATTCGTGTCATTTCTATCTGCATTGATATCTTCTTTAAGTTTAGAATGGTTATCACCTTGCATACACTTGTATGATGTTCATATTAAGTTATTTAATATATAATTTATTGCCTTCTTATCTTGAAATATTTGTTGAAAATCAATATAATATTCATGATATCATGATTACTTGGTAAAAAGTCCCGTACCCCCCTAACTTCAATTCTATTCCTGCCGAAATTATTGACCCTAACTTCAAGTGAGCTTTAGAAAGTCGTAAATGCACAATAACCCCTCCCCCCATAAGACGAATACATACCCATACAAGAAAAGAAAGACAGAAATAATTTTAGTATTTTACTAGATGAATTCAATAGATTGTCTAATTTTATTAAAGCCTCGACAGACTGAATGACTTTGCAAAGGAAGTAATTGGTTACCTTGATTGACCGGTTTGCTTGTTGATTACA
The DNA here is from genome assembly GCA_958336345.1 of Dorcus parallelipipedus. NCBI lineage: Eukaryota > Metazoa > Arthropoda > Insecta > Coleoptera > Lucanidae > Dorcus > Dorcus parallelipipedus. The sequence goes on along the minus strand of OY284482.1, from coordinate 38,158,664 downwards.
TTTGTTGTATTATTAATTAATTTGTATATTAGTGAAGATATGTTCTAATTATAACCATATTCCTATAGACATAGTATGTAGAATTTTAAAAAATGCCATTTCAGGAATATTCTTTGAGCATGACAAAAATATTTAAAAAATTCTACTTCGTGATTCCTGAAAGATAATGGAGGTTATGAGATTGGAATTTGAAATTTTTATTATTTACTTATTCAGAATATTTCAACAAATTTTGTAATGGAAGACATATTTAAAATGATGTTCAAAAATAATTTTTATTTAAAATCAATAAATAGTACATGTTTTGGACAAAAATCATCATAAAAATGATCTGGCAACCAAGCTATTAATTTGGCAAGTAATTGCATCTATTTACTTTTTCATAAGATTTTTTTAACATTTTTTCCATGCTCAGAGGGTGTCCCTTGTCGTCCCTGAATATTGCAGAATGGCGTTGGTTCGCCATTTTTTAGGCAACCTGTATTTTATTTTGTTGAGTTTGTGAGTTTTCACTTATATGCAATACTTGCGATTTGAATATGATCGATCTTCAAACAGAGTAAAGTTTTATTCAAATGAAAATATTTCAAAATCGTTTGTATATAAAAAAAAGTATATAAAAAAATATAGCTTTCCATTTGGAATATTTAACTTGACGGCGAAATTCGATATAACAGAAAACGAAAGTGCTTTTTAAATATTTTGACTGCAAAAGAACACATACTTGCATAAGCTAAGTTTCAGAGAAAAATAGTTATTGAAAGAGTTTTTTCTTTTTGTAGAATTTTATTATAAAGCAAAAATTTCATAGTAACATTCTTTATCAAAAATTTACTTCTTTTTTGTAACAAGAGTACAATGTGATTTGTAATGGTTTCAATTTACTGTCATACAAAATTGTTATTACGTTGGCAGCACCCGGTTCTTCGATCACCTTTTGTCCTTTTTCTTTTGATATAAGAGTAGTAATAGTAAAATAAAGAGACCAAAAATGCGCCTGCGAAAAACGAAACAAAATAACGTGTAGACTCTGAAATTAAACACGGAATATTCGTTCATTGTAGCCACATTTAAAACATGAAATACACTAAAAACTATGGCGCCAAATTCAAAGTCGCTTCAGTCATTAAAAGTAACACTGTACTTATATTATATTTAAATGAATGAGCAATTCTTCTCGAAGATAACTGAAGTTATTATTATACTATTATAATGAGTACTTCGTCATACAAAATTGACGTCAAAATAAAACTTCTTGGGTAAAACTCATAACATGAAAATGAGTTTAATGAACGCAGGGATAAATAAGTATTCGTAAATTTAATTGATAGTATATTTCTGCAATTTAAACTGGACTAAATTGAGGAATACGCGACATATGATGCAGTAAATATATCATAAACCATCCTTGTTGTCTCAGCTGTTATTGCTTGGACGGCCTGCAAATTGTTGATTTGGCACCGGAATGTGTGACTTTCTTATTTATAAAACTGAATTTCAGCAATGCATTCCTTCATATTTTCTTCGGCGGATTATTTCTTATTCACAAAGAAATTAAACTACCCCACTCTGATTATATCTTAACATCCTACCCCATTCAGAATAAATATTTTATCGAAAACGTATTAAAAGAATGCCAAGAAGTTGAAAAATAGACTTTATAACGAAATTGATGCTGAGATGATGATGATATATTCACATCATCAGACAATAGAAATTCTTAAAATAGAGCAACGACGACAGAGCAATTTTTTTATTTATCCAAAAAGCTGAGAGAACAAAAAACCATGTTACTATTTATACCCCTCAGGGGTAACTCAGATATGGCATGGTATGGAACTAGGAAATTTTTAACACAAAACAGGCATCATCACTACCAAGAAATATCACAAATTGTTTATTTATCAAAAGGGGTGGATAAAATATAAAGAACAATGTATCGAAATAACCATGTTACCATACATATCCTTCAGAGGTAAACTCTGTTAAGGCATGGGAATACATACCTTGGATGAACATAGAGCACGTTTCACCTATCTTCACAAGTTATTTCTTTATCGAAATGGGCGGACAAAATATAAAGAACGATATATCGAAGAAAAAAAACTATGTCACCAAACATACCCTTCAAAGGTAACTGTGTTAAGACATGGGGGTGCATACTTTGGATGAACACAGGGCATCTTTAACACAGAACATGTATCATCACTACTAGGATATATAATAATAATAATAATAATTGTCTTTATTGGCCCAAGTTAACAACAACAAAATGTAATTAAAATCTGGTAACAATGACCAAAAGGCGAAGTTCAGTAGCAGCAGCGCTGAACTGTTCTTCCACTTAACCTTAACTTAACTTATGTAACAATGAATACTAACTAAATAGGTAACTATTAAGAAACAATTATGCAAATGAGTATAGACGTACAGAAAGAAAAAAGTAAAATCGCTGAGGACACACTAGAAGTTAATCAGAATAAGCAGACAGAGCTTTAATCTGCTTCATGTGTAAAACCTGGCTGAATTTCCGTTTAAAGTTAATTTTATTCAAATTTTTTAGACCATGAGGCAATGCATTATATACAGATGCAACATTAAATTGGAAAGATCTTTCAAAGAGCGCAGTTTTATGAAGAGGAGGAGTTATTACATTTTTATGCCGAATATTAATGTTATGCACATCAGTTCTGAATCGTATTTTATTGTAGAGGTAACGCGGGGTTTTATCTTGAATAAGTTTAACATAAAAACTCGCCAAATGGAGATGACGTCGATTGTTTAGAAGCATAATATAGTTTAAGTTTCTGTAGCTTGTTGTTGATTAATTTTGATGTAGATCAATAAATTAAATTATTATTATTATTATTATTATTTGTCATGTTTAACCAATACACTTGGATTAATTTATGAGAAACACGCTCCCTACGTTTTAGACCGTAAACATGGACCATAAACCGTATCAGCAAATGTAAAGTGCGAGAGTACTAAGGATTCACACAACATTGTTTTGGTAGCAGAACTGAGAAGTAATCTATTGGCATAAATTAATCTTAAATTAGTAAAGGCTTTTTTAATACAGTTACTAACATGCTTTCCGAATCGAAGATCTACATCCATAATGAGTCCTAAGTTACGAGCCGAACCAGAATAAGGCAATTGCTCATCGTCTATTTTAATACAAAGTTTTTCAGTTAGCAATTTACGTTGTAAAGTTTTTCCAAAGAGCATGACTACTGATTTTTTAGGATTTAAAATTAAGCAGTGTTGAGTAGATACTCGCAATAAGCTTAGAAGATCAGAGTTAATAATTTGAGATGCTGCTTCAATATCTGTAGGTTTAAAAGAATAATATAACTGAGTGTCATCTGCGTAATAATGGCTAGAACAATGTTTAACGCAATTATTTCAATTACTAGTATAGATAGTAAATAGTAATGGGCCTAATATCGAGCCTTGGGGAACTCCAGTACTAATGGCACGTGCATTAGAAAAATTATGGTCAAGTTTGATTTCTATCCATTCTGATATCCATTCCTGAAATAGGATTCGAAAAGAATGTTTTGATTTTCTCGTGTCAGCGTAGGATGTCAGTTTGACGTTTGTTAATTAAATAAATTTTGATGGGCATTATCGTATTGATTTTATAGTTAGTGTCTCTGCGGGTACAACAGGTTCAAGATTAATTTTTATCGATGATAAATAAAGTCTTATAGGTTTGCAACTGTAAATTAAACTTTATAAAACACAAGCGTTAAGGATCTGTGTGGCTGCAATCTTGAATGCAATCGCACATTTATGAGATTATCTCAGAGGCAACTATCTTAGCATTAGCATCGCTCAATTTCTGTCAATAAAAAGACACCGCAGAATAATAACATAAGAAGTAATGGATAATAACTTAATAAGAAGGTACTACATTTTTCTTATACTTTTTTCAAAGTATGCGAGCATTTAAGTAAGAAGAATAAGTACCTACCAATCTTTCAATTTTATTATTGATATATTAAATATGTACAATCAAGTGTTCTATTTTATTTCTCCAATTGTTCTAATAATTTCTGTAAACAGTAGACTTAAATAACGCGTTTTACACATAATTATTGTAACTTAGTTGGTTCGCTATAACCATATAATCTAGCTTCCCGGAACTTTATTTCCAGGCATTCCGTTCCTGATAGCATAAGATAAATGTGCTCTGCAGGCTCTTCAGCGTATGTCAAATCAAAGAGCTCGGTTTCGCCGAAACACGTTGTATTTCTTAGGTTTCAAAAAGTACAATATCAACAGGTTTAATAATAAAAATTAATTCTCCGAGTTTCACGTGTATTTTAAAGGCCGTACAAAAGTGGCTTGTTATTAAAATGATAAGGGCCAGGAATGAATGAAGTAGTCATAATGTGAAATGGAGATGATAAACGTATATCTGCACCGGTAGTTGCTGTCGGCAGTAAGGAATCTGTTTCTTTCTTATCAGCAGCAACTGCGAGGTCTGATAACAAAATGTGCGGTCAAGCCTGGAGAGAAAGAAATGTTGAGTTTAATGAGTCCCAGTGGTGAATGGCGTTTTTCGCCAAAATAAAAATGTAGTCTATCGATGATCATGTCTAAATCGCTTCTTGGCAAGATGTTCCATTATATTCTAGACCCGTTAAAAATAGCGTCGTTCTCATGCGGCACGAGTCAGTTGTGACATCACGAACGCGTCGGCCTCTTCACTTTAAATTGATACCTTTCTGGGAGTTGACTGGCCATCGCCCGTGACGTGCGGCGCGAAATCGTCCAGGGTATGTGCCAAAAAGCGTATGGTCACTTCTCGACTTTTGCGTAAAGAAACTACTATTGTGCTAAGGAAAAGTAAGAAAGAGACATAAAGTTTATGTTGCCAGGATTCGCCAGTGCGAAAATAGTGAGATATCAAAGTGGGGAGGCAGAGTTCGAGGACGGACACAAGCACAAGCAGAGCAGAGCGTGCGATACCGCGACCTGGGATAGAATCCTCGAGCACAAGACCCACGCGCCAGGCTTCCATGACGACGCGCGTGACGTCACCGAGGCGGTACAGCAGAGGCGTTGGGAGTTGGCGTTGAGTACCTGCGGCACACATGTCCGCCACTCATTCACATCCCGACCGTGTCCCCGGAGTGCGCGAGTACCCTGGTGATAAAGTGCGGCATGGCAACGGAGGTCGACTCCGGTGCCTGGCGGCAGCAACATGTTAACACTAGCAATGCGGAGAGAACACGAGGACTCAAAGAGTGACAACTACACGCGGCAACGATCTCGAGACAATGCAACAGGTGGTGACGAATTCGTAGATATTCTACAAGTACAGCAGTTACTGTTGGATAGCGGCGCACCAGCCAACGGCGGAAGATCCCGAGGGAGAGGGCGAGAAGCGCCCCCGCAAATTGACAATCGAGGAAGACTACTGGATGCCTTCCCCACACCATCTTACTACTATGGTGGATATGGACATCACAACTCGCCGGCGACTACCGTGGACGATCTGGTCGCACTTTGGTTCGCAGGACCATCGCCATCAGGTGTGTGCATCTGTTTGTGTGATTGTGTTTTCCTCTTCAAAGCTTTCGCTTCCTCATTTCTCGAGTCTTCTCACACAGACGTAATTAAATCGGGAGCAAATAAATTTACGTACAAGGTCATTACAATCAAAACGAATAACTCCATTCCGGCCGTTTAATAACATATCTTAATCGCCATGCATATATTGTACGCGAAAAAAAAACGACCTCTTATTGCGCGCTAAAATGCATAACTTAAAAATAACTACGCCGCGGCGTAAGAAAAATAAAAGCGCTGCGAATTTTTGTATTACGCAGCATCTCCAGATTCTTCTACCTTACCTTAATGCAAATGAAAATGAGGTAGATTCTCAATTTTGGTATATTACGACGCAGCACAGAACTTGCCAAATTGAAATTGGATTTCCAAGTTCTTTTCCCAAGCCCGCTTTAAACTTCTACAAAAATACCATGTGATCGAATAGAAAACTAGGTAATCAAAGTTGACCATGAACCTAAATCCCCACGTCTCACCTTAAATTTACTTAATTAACAAACGTCAAACTGACATCCTACACTGACACGAGAAAATCAAAACGAATCCTATTTCAGGAATGGAGTTAAACTGGAAAAGGATGCATAGCTACATTCATATGTTATCGCCTGTTATGAAGAATTTAAGGAAGATTTTCCCGCCTCTTATTCGTAGACTTTAATTATCAGTGTCACTTTTCAAGTTTGTAGAACTAAGAAACGACGTGCTTGCACAATTTGACTAATTTTTTATTCGATCGCATTGTATTAAATTCGATTACGCATACGTGCACTAACTATCCATTTGTAAATATAAAGGTAACAGGTGTTATTTGGCACTCTTTTAATAGTATACAAACATTCTTGTTTACAACTGTTACGTATACAACAATAACAAAACGTATTATCCTAAAGAATAACGATTAACTTAAGTGATGCTTACTAGAATAAAATAATATCAAAATTTTAGTTGATGCCTTATGCCAAAAGCTATTTTCCTTGAGTTGCAAATTAGGTGTCTTACATTTGCATCTATAGTTTACACTTTTCTCTTAAGGTAGCGTTTATTTTTTCCCCCAAAGGCTAATATTGACATGTTTTGATGGGCATTTTACAACATTCTTTTCTTTATTCAAAAAAGCATTTAGATTGTCTTTAGGTCTGCTATGACTGCTCTGGATGGCTGTGTCTTTAAAGAATTTGTTGTTCTGCCTTCATGGTAACATAGGTGACAGATAATCGATTCTACCAAAACGACCGCAAATAACAAATTAACAACATTATCGGATTTTTTCTTCTTTGAACCATAAACGATTATTTTTCTCTTCTATTAATTTTTCTCTCTGTAAAAGGTTCTCAAAATGTTTTTTTATATCAGGACTTTTGAGTAAGTCTAGAAACACATACAACGCTGATACCGGCGCTTTTAACCCATCATCGAAAAAAGGTAACAAACCAACATATTTTCATATTCCATATTTTCAGGTGTACACAAGAAATAAAGGGATAAGAGTTGGTACATGTAAGCCAACCCGGAAACAGAGAATTAACAATTAACTTGTAACAAGTGTCTAACGTGTTCTACGATTTAAAATAATAACAATAATAAACTTGCCTAATTTAGCCATTTGTTTCCTTCGCTTTTGAAACCAACGTTTCGTTGCACTCTGATAGCTTTCTCAATATTAAATATCATCATTTAATGTTGAGAAAATCGATTTGGTCTACAGAATTCCCCGGAAAATTATAATTACAAAGAACTCTTTCAGTATATTTTAATTATTATTTAGAGCTTTTTGAAATCTCAATATACCGCTCGTTCAAAATCGCTGGAAGTACAGAGAATGTACAGTGAGTGTAACAAAGATAATCCCTGTTTAATATGAAAGGATAAACAGGGAATAACTGGAGGCGTATTTACTTATCTCACATGATGAGATTCATAATTATATATTTTTCCCGATAGAATAAGCATAATGTTCGCACTAACCTTTACAAACAATCTACATTACTTCGTTTTCACAGTTTTTTTTTATTTCTCTAGATACATATACCTACAGAAGTCATTCAAGTAGGTATATATGCATCGAGTACCTACATACACCTTAACAATATACTGCCTGTTTCACTGAAACTTGAAAAACAGCCGAGTTCGAACAGGCTATATTATAAAATAAAAGTTATGAAACGAAGTCGTTCGCTTGCCACTCTGTTATGTCTACTTACATTCATAAGATTCATATAAAAATCGTAAGATTTAAGACAGAAGCCAGTTTTCAAGTTTAAAAGAAACATACGGTACGTAATTAGATCTTATAAACTGAAGGACATCCTTACATTTTCTGCGACGAATCCTTCGTCATGCATTTATACAATATTTCTATGTGAACACGTACTTGTAGCCATCTCATTCTATTTATAGTAACAACCAGATCAAACTACCCCCTCGAAACAGACTCATCAATAAAATTCCTTTTCACCTTTTAGAAGCATTCTAGTATTCTTACCAAAAGGTACAAAATAACGAGATTCCGTTTGATTTGAAATATGTTTTTCTCACATTCCTATTTTATAAACTCATTCTATTTATAGCGACAACCAGATCAAACAACCCCCTCGATACAGAAACATCAATAAAATTCCTTTTCACCTTTTAGAAGCATTTTAGTATTCTTACCAAAAGGTACAAAATAACGAGATTCTGTTTGATTTATAGTATATATATTTATATTTATTTGTTTACTCACATCCCTATTTTGTAAACCCTTCCATTGATGTATAATTATTATAACAACTACGGCATTGACAAATTAAAGTCATAGATTTATTACGTTTCGACCTCATTTTCATACTTAGTGGTTCAACCGATTTACTTTTAGTCTATCTGCGTGTCTTGATTTCATCTTCGACATAGAATTCGTGCACCTTGATATATAATCTCGTCTGTAATAAACCCCGATATGTTAATAATTTGGGTAGGATTTCAATATCATAATCAACAGCTGTTTCGCATAATAATTCTATTCCGTGTATCCAAATGGGCTTTGGTAAAGTTTTATTTACTAACAATTTGTTGCCGACGTTCAATTCAGATTTTATCTATCTAATAATCAATACCAACAGACCTGCTTTCATTTATTGAACATGTGCTTTTCCAAGTGAACGAGATATTGTAAGAAATATTTGACTGCTTCATTTTGCAAAATTATTTTCAACTGGTGCGTGGGGTAGTAGATATCTTATCTTTGTTTACTTTCCGTTCCGTTTGCTACTTGGTGGAAATTTCTGTGATATTTGAATTTTTCCGAATCACCAAAAGTATTTTCTATAACTACAAGCAAATCCAGATTATTATACCAAGTCTTGTTTGGTGTATCCGATTTGTATAATAGATGTTTAGTATAGAACCTAATAGGGTTCCTTGAGAAATTTCATTTCGAATAAGTAAGTTGTTAATCTTTTCGTCTCCCTAATTGTCTCTACTCTATTAAAAGCTCGTCCAGTATTTAGAAATACTATTATCAATACCGTTCTTATTTTTAAAAACTCATTCATCCTGTTAATAACTAGGTCTGATTGTTGTTTTCAAACGCCGAATTAAAGAATTTAGATTAGTTTTTCGTTTTCTCAAATAAATATCGGCTGGTAAGTTTTTGGAGCTTCTTGATTTTTCTCGGTTTCAAACGAAGCAATATTTGTGCTAGTTTCCATTCTGAGAAAACTCGATGTCATTATTAAATTAAAGAAACACTTTAAATGCTTTTACTGAGAAGTAAGATACAATTTCATTATCTTCTTGTAATAACATTTCATATATGTTTGATGTTAAGAATTTTTCTGGATGATTGCAAGTACTGTTGTTTTTCTTTTTTTATCCTTAGCCCTCTTTTCTTATTCTATTTGCTTACGTGGCTTTCAATATTATAGTTTTTTTTTGTCTCTTTTCATATTGAAACTGACTGGTAGCTCCTGGATTTTTCTTTACTTCAAATTATTTATTTATTATTATTTATTTTTTATTCTATTTTATTGAGCTGAGTTTTTGTTATGGATGACTAATTAATTAACATTGTGTGTTAAATCTCTTTGTTTGCCATATTTTTCCTTGTATGGATCTCCTGAGTAAATTTCACGTTTTATTTAAAGTTCCAAGCTGCCTATTGTACAGATTTGTTAGAATTTTCTACTGCCTTCCTTTAATCAATTATTTTAATGGTATTTCTATATCAAATATATCTACTTGTAATTAAAATATATTCAATAGCAAACCACGCAACCCTTTACCATCTTCTCAGTTTATTTGATCAGAATTTTTTTTAATGTAGCTTATACAATGTTCACGCATCTTAATTTTTTTTACAGCACTGCTTTATTTTAGATGCAAAGAGCAGACACGGCTTTCGCTTCATTTGATTGGAAACAAAATTAAAACAACTAACTATAATTTCGAATTATTTGTTTTCCGTTCTTTATAATGTACACTGCGAATAGTTCCTCTTAGAGTCCAAGATAAGGTTTGTTCTTGACTATGCAGGTAAGAGAAACAACTTTGAAATTCCAACAATCAAAGTACGATGCATAAAAATGACATGCCCCTAGTACCTCGTGCAAGAAATCGTATTAAAAATTTTCACCCTATTCCAGAGGGTGAAGACACATTACTTCATTTTGAAAAGATGCTCAAAAAATTATAAAGCTATATAATTAATTCAATGAGAGCAAAATCTTCAATTATACATTATCACGTAGTATATAATTGGGATTGGATTGGATTGAATTTCTTTCATTATTGTTTTTGCATATGACCAGTAGATTCGAATTTATTTTTATTGATATTCTGAATCTATTTTTTGTTTGCTGCTGTTTGTTTGTTTGATGGAGGGAATAATACAATGCCACGCCTCTACACAAACAATTTATTCTTGTAAATCTTAATGGATGATTAAGGAAGATCCTCATTAGGTATCGCCGCGGATACATCAACAGTTGTAAATCGCTCTCCAAGAAAAATGAGAAAGAATTAATTAGGAAGTCATCCATAATTTCTTCCGCCCCTTTGCGTTAAGTTATAAGGAAGTGATGATAGCTCAAGAGGACCTCACACCTTATTAAAGTCGATTATCCTAGATGTCAATCGCGGTACTTTGCATATCCCCTAATTATTTCAAACAGTTGTGCCAGTTCCTTAAGGTAACTGACTTAAATGTTTTGAGGTTAAGTTTAAGGTTAAACTGCAATTAAATACGTGTTCACCATTAATTCCAACTCGAAGGAAAGCTGAGGTACATGTGAATTAATAAAAGAAAAAATGGCATGCAACTGTTGCGAAAGGAAGAATCAAGAATATAAAATATTTATGGCTGGGACGACAATTAATTAGAAAATTGCATAAATGAAGCAATTCTTACCTACACCTACATAACTGTTATAATTAGCGAGTATGCTAATATGACCTAATAGGGATTTACTTACATAAGAATATTTTTTTGTACGAGAATTCATTTGTACTCGGGGTCTACTTATCCCACTCAAATTATTCAAAAGCACCAACGCTTTCACCACGTCACGAGTCGTTCGTCATTGTATGTATTATTTTGTTTTTAATTAATTTGATGTATCATAATTCATAAACAGCAAGCGCTTAAGAGAACTTCCTTTTACATACCATGCGATAATATCTGCTGGATCCTTTACGTTCACTGTTTCGATGTTTCTTGCCCACTCACAAAGGACGAACTAAATTACTAATAGATATCTACATCCATTAATAATTATTTTTAAAAAAATTTTGTTGATACATTGCCAAATTAATTTTTTTTTTTCATTACAACCTAACATCTCCACACCTATTTGCTTAACTTATTCGAAATCTCTTCTACCATAGATAGGTGTACCTAAGAGGTACTTATTGTATAACGAGCAAGTCTTTCTGTCTTGGGTGGTTATAATTATTCTAGTTTGAGTCAAGTCTAAGCAATGTTAATTTAAACTGAAATATACTTTTCATAAGACCCAAGATTGAAAGAGCTTTTAATCACTTATTATAATTTCGTTTATTTTCCAAGTTTAGATCTGTTGTTCTTTTGCAGAATAAGTCATCAAATTTGCATTTGCCTTCACATTACAATGTTAAATTCCTTCGTTAATATTGACAGACTCTACATTGCGTAAGAAAATGAAAATAAATGCATTTTTAATGTAGGAGATTGAAAAGAATAATTTTTGCCTTAATAAGGGAAACAACAATCACTTCCTTGATCGTTGAAGCTATTAACGAGCAACGAAACGTTGATTTTTAAATTGATTTTACAACTTCCATAAAACTATAATTTTTGTATAAATTTGTATCGCAACCTCCCAAAGAGACTATCATTATAGACTGATTCAGTCAAATTCCTCAATGTAGGCGATTATAGCTGCATCACTTCAAAATCCGACCCATTTCTTTTCCGGAGCAAAACTTTTTCATGTTCAGAAACCAAGTACATTTCAATGTATCCAAGTCTAGCGAATGGGGTGTGCGAGACAAGCAATTCGAAGTTCAATCAATAAATTTTCCACCCGGCCTTCTTTGCGGACATTTTCTTTCTTTCTTCTGGTACGAAATCCAAGCGCGTTTTTTTGTTCATTCCAAAATAATCAATGAACCTGTTGCGTCTCACAAAATGTCATGTTAACCTTTCAGGCCACATTCGAATTTTCTGGAGCTCGTTCGCCTCTTATCGTACAATGTTTGGACTACTGCTTAGTAGGCAGGCTGGTGTCTTCATATCTTGTCTACGGTTACAAATCATCGCAAGAAGTCATTTAGATTGTGCAGAAACACTTCAAATATTGCTCACAATACTTTCTAGTCGACGGAATCCCTTTCGCCTTTTTTAGTTTCTTAATATACAATGTTTGGGCTATTGCTTGGTATTGGGGGCAGAGTGATGACTTCAGGTCTCGTCTATGGTTACAGTCATCGCAAGAAGTCATTTGTATTGTGCAGAAACACAAACACAAACTTTTAGTGTATTTGGACTGTTGCTTGGTATCGGGGGCAGAGTGGTGAATCCAAATCTCTTCTACGGTTCGAAATAATCGCAAGAAGTCACTTGGACTGTAAAGAAACACACCAAGCATTGCTCACAATACTGTTGTTATAAACTTTCTAGCCGACGGAACCGTTTTCGTTGCTTGTCCGCCTCTTAATGTGCAATGTTTGGACTGCTGCTTGGTTTAGGAGGAGTGATGAACCCAAGTCTTGTCTAAGATTAGAAATCATCGCAAGAAGTAATTTGAACTGTGCCGAAATACATGAAAGTGTTTTTACATATGAGTTTTTGGACAATCGCAGCACCCATCCTATAGATATTTGAAACTTCACATAATAAATGATGTACTTGCTCTTTCGGTACATGCACAGCTCCAGCTCGACCAACTTAGATGGATAGTCGTCCATTATATGTAAATTAATTTACCTCCTCGACCATTTCGTTACAGGTTTTCCCAAACGTGAAGTGTCCTCATTGTTGCAATCACTTTTGAAGTCTTCAGCCATGTTTTAACAATTCACAACATACATATATATATTTGAAAAAATTTAAAAAAATTAAATTCTTCACTATATATATTTGTATCGATTTAAATCAACTCAGAAAGAATTTAGGGGTTCTTTTCATACGGGATTCTCACCGTAAATTATTATTTAAGCATAGTTGTACGGTGCCAGTATAAATTTAAGATGAAGCTTAAACCTAGTACAACGATTATTTCAACAATTGTTGTTAAGGCTTTAAGCTTTGACTTGTACAATTGGACTTTAGACTCATCCGAATCACTTCTAAGTAATCCTACCTGTTTGTGGAATAAGTCAGTTTACAAGCGTTTTGTTGGGGTTAGAATTTGAATAAGGTACTTTTTAAAAAGTAAAAAATGAATTCTTTTCGATATTAAACGTTGTAACTGGAATTATTTCGGGTGCGTTTTTTCTCAAACACCACGGATTCAACGCCCCCCTCAATTTTTTTTAAATTATTTTAAAATAGACAGACATGGAAGACACTGGAAGTTCATGTAAATTTGATCCAAACCAATAAAAAGAATTCATTCAAAATCCGAATTGAAACTAAGCTGCCTCCGTTAGTGATGGACTGACTCTTAATGTAAAAGTCAAGGTACTAAAGGACGATACTTGATAAACCTGTAGAAAATTCATGAACATTTATTCCACTTTAAGAATACACCCTCGTAAATACACAATATTTATTTATTCGATTTTTGACGTACCTATTTGTATGTGTTCATGTTCTGATATATCGAATTTAGGAATTGGTTTGTTTTTAGGAACCTACCTATATTTGTCTAAACTTTTACACTTATTTTGTAATTTGGCTTCGACTATTGGTTATAACGACAGTAAATATTATTACACTAATGATTAAAGAAGTAATTAAATTTATAAAAACTTAGCGTTTTGTATTCATTAGACCTAAATTGTTTCTGTTGCTTTTCGTAAGAGGCTTAAGACTTCAAATGTTATTGTGGTTTTCTCTACACACACGTAAGCCAGGCACTTTCTAAAGAACCTTTAAATATGAGAGTGATCGTTATTTCTTAACAACCTCCGACTTACTGCAGTGCATTGCAGGATTTATTCATTTAACCTTATATTTATAAATTTTAACAAAAGTGTTCTCGATGAGGATATTTTTACCTTTAAAAAGAACTAGTAAAAGTTTTAGTTACAGTTTTTTTGTAATCAGTTCATTTGGAACAGTTCTTACAGTCATTTGAAATATCGAAAATTTCTTTTATTAATTATTGTCATATCGTTGAATTATTTTTATTTAGATCATACTTTAATTATACCTCGACTTTGATTATTTAAGTTTCGGCTTTCGTCGATTAAAATAATAATATAAAAAATGTGGGAAGATGAAATTAAGTTTCATTTATTTCTTAGTATAAATATGAGATTTGATAATACGTCTTTTAACATTATTTAGAATGGATATGGTAATTAAATCTATTTATTCAGCCATCGCAGTTTTCACAGATTCTGTTTAATGGGTTTTGAGAACAACGACGTACAACATTGACAATAATTTTTTCCTCTATATCAAGTTATAAAAATTAATGTTCTGTAAATAAAGAATGAGCAAAAACGTTAACGAACTGTATTAAGTTTTATTAAAACATTTTCTTTGAAAGTTCTGACGACTTAAGCGATTTGCTTAAATAAACAAATTTTAAATTAAAAAATCTTTTAGTATCTTGAATTTTTTTTTCTTAGTAAGTTTAAAAAAGTTTTAAAAAATGGTTTTCTAAACCATTACGCAGGTATGTAAAACACTTTGAACTTTTAATTATAGAAAGGCGATGGTGTCCTCCTTATTATTTCCTGGATGCCGGCCAAATTTTGGCCAACTGTCTCGTCTTAAATATGCCTCAACCAATGCGCATGGTATGAAACAAAAACTGAATTATTTTTTAGATCTTCACATTTCACTTGGGTACTGCTTCATAAAACGTAAAAGTAATTTTAAACAGAAACAAACAAAATATTAGAAAAAACTACAAAAATACATTAATAACAAAAAATTATAAAATGTTATATCCACGTTATCCTTACAAATTGAGTTTAAAATTTTAATCTTGCACCATTACTTGATTTGGCGCCGCTACATTACCTTAGGGGTGAAATAATCCTGTAATATTTTCCCATACACATCTCTATTCCAGTAAATTTTTGTCTAACTCGGGGCTCATTACCCCGATAAATATTATTGAAAAGCGACCTGAATACTTAGAGAACCTTTGAACATTAAAGTTTACGTAATTGATGAATGTTTATAACTATAAGGTGAATACTGATCTGTATGACAAACTTTTATTGCTCAAGTACAAGCATTTATTGTTTTATTGCCTCAGTGGCAGTTACTTTCAATAGATTACAACAAGTGTACAAAAAGTTTTCCCATCTGGTGTGTATGTTCCTTACTTGATCCATACCCTAAACAGACAAGTAAACAAACATAACTTTTAAAAAAATTGTTTTATTGATTTGATTGTACAATGGTTTTCACATTGGAAGACGGAGGCCATTTTCAACATCTGAATGCACGCTCAACGTTATTTTCAATGTTTTATTTTGTTTGGTTTCAAATACGTAATAAATTATTAGTTATGATTTTCTGTTGACGTTATGTCAAGGTTGAATGTCAATTTGGCGTTTACTGATCAAATAAGGAACATACAATGCGATCGAAAATGATTGAACGTCCTTGAGAAAATAAATACCCAAAGGTGATCAAAACTACCTTCGACCTAGAGAATACACAGTCAGGTGACAATCAATAGCGTTCGTATGTTGTGCACGGTTTGTTTATTAATTGAGTTTTCTACGAATTTTTCATATCGAAATTAGTACATATTTTTGAATCATTTTCGATCGCATTGTACCTGAACATGCGAAAAAATGAGAGCAACACACTAGATGGGAAAACTTTTTGTACACTTGTTATTTTAGTTCCTTTCCGTTTTGTCACTGTTTTAAGTTTTGCGTTATTACACAGTTCAAACGTCACAAGTCATAACCTTAGATTTCACATCGCGCCCGATCAGTAAAAATCAATGTACCTATTACTATTAGAAATTTAAAAAAAACATGATTAATCTACAACAAAGTATACGAGTATTTACTAAAGCGCATTATTTTTATTCTATTTAAAAATCACAGTATGAAACAAAAATATGTCAAATGTGTTAGGATTAGTTTCAATAAAAATTGGCTCGACTGTGCATAGTGGACCAATTGAAGGAAAAAATACAATTATAGGTTTTTTTTATCTAGTTGCGCAATCCAGAATAAAATGCCAAGTTTTAGTAAAGAAATTCCCACCCTCTTTAATTTTCTTATCTTTGAATTTAGATCGAAATATTTAATACAAAACTACATAATCACAAAAAGAAAACAATTGGACATAAGCATAAGCGATATACATATAAACTAAAGTGACGCTTTGTAAAGGAACACTCCGTATATTTTAAATCTTAATCAAATCTCAACAATTCAGTAGTTGTCTATAATAACGTATTTACAAAATGCATAGTTTTTGAGATAACTGTTCGTATTTAACTTAAGTATAACTCTGTACACATAAAGATCTGATTTTTAAATAATTTCTTAGGTTTTATTTTAGTGACTCTTATGGCGTTTTCGATTGACTACTCTAAAGCCCTCTTAAGACCGTTTTACATTACACAATTTATCATACAAGAAATTGTACAATTTTTGAAACAATCTAAAATGTATACTTTCAAACAGCAAATTGCGTGAAATATTTTTCTATTTCGTCTCAATTTGTAACAATAATTGCTTGCTATTTTTTCTAAGCTTTCTTTGCTTCTTTCTAATGTTTTATTTTCTTTGCAACAACTTTTTAACTAATTCACAGGCAATAATTGTAATCGTAGCTTCTACCTTTATTTTAAAATGAAAAATAACAAGTGGATATAACCAAACATCTAGCAAATGACAGTTAACTGCGCAAAATCACTCACCATTTCTTGTACAAGAATTACTGCCGAATGTCAAGCAAGAAACCTTGGAACTTGGAATTACTCAAGATGCTATGCAAATTAGATTGTTTCAAAGATTGTAGAATTTCTTGTACAATGAATTGTGTAATGTAAAATGGCCTTAAGAGTATATCCATCTCTTACTATTACCTGAGGTTAAAATAAGATAAGAATACTCTGGGAGTGCTCTAGCTATAGCAGTCAATCGAAACCCCTATTAAAAGAATTAAATTTGATAAGAAAATTGAAAGATATGATGATATTTATCTCAAACGCAAATATACAATTGAACAAAATTATCGACATTATTTATGAGTTGCCTAAAAAAATTGGATGTTGAAAGTAAATTTAAGAAGAAATTTGTAATTAAGCTAGTATAAGCTGTGTGCAATGCAATAAAGATTAAACACAAAAATTGCACTTGCTCACTACTGTACATTTAAACAATTATTGCATAATTGTAACCAACGTACATATTCACTGCCTTATATTTTAATGATCTTCCTGAAGTTAATTTGACAATAATTGTTCACATACATACATTTTGTTGAGACATCTTAATATGATTAAGTAAAAAATGTCTTGAACTAAGCTTAAAGAAAAATATGACAGTTGTACAATTCCAGCTTAACTTTAAGCCAAAGCTTAACAACAATTGTTGAACTTCAGCTTAAATTTAAACTGACATTGTACAACTGGGCCTTAGCGTACAAGTAATTGTAGAGATTTTTGTGTATAGAAAGTGACTAAAAATTCACTAAAAATTGCCCGTGTAATGCAAGAACAAGAACATTCATTACATAATTTCATACATAAACAGGGTGATTGAAATTCGAGGACCAGCATGGGGATCTCGCTTATTATAAGCGATAGGGAATCGGTTAAATAGAGGCAAAGTTGCCAAATTTCTTTATTATTAATCAGCATGAAATTTGGCAACTTTGCCTCTATTTAACCGATTCCCTATCGCTTCTAATAAGCGAGATCCCCATGCTGGCCCTCGAATTTCAATCACCCTGTATATGGCAATGCGAAAAAATTGCATCAGTTGTATACAAGTTGCCAATTGCGTCTTGCTTCAGAACAAATTGCCTCATGTAAAATGGCCTTAAAAAGGATTTTACTTTGCTTATTTCAAGTCTGAATTGGTATTTTTATTAAATATTAGGAAATATAATCGGGATTACTTTTAGAATGCTTTCTTGTCGATGTTTCCCTGTACCAGTTGTTTCAAGATGCAACGAACCATCGCCATCGATAAGAAAGCATTCTAAAAGCTCTCGAACATACATAATATTTACAAGAACATTAAAAATTTGTGAACCCAATTTATATTTAAATATATCGTTTTTCAAACGATATAAAATGGGCCCGAAGGATAATTATAAATTTGTTTTAAAATATTCGCATGAACTTCCAATAAATTTTTGAAACACTTTTACCATTCCAGGACACATATACATACATAAGTTTAGTTTATAAAGCTTTCATCAAATAGAGCTCAAAGCTTTATCTGAAAAAATCGTCAATACAGACAGTATAGTTTGGGAGATATTTATTTATACGCATAAAATGAAACAAGAAATTTAAATGCGAATTACTCAAAAGCTATTCATTTTATACCGAGTGATTTTTTTCATATTTCATGTCTACAATGCTGCGAAATTTTGTCAACAATGAACGTATGGCGTAGATTGAACGCGAGTTACATTTCTTGACAGTTTCAACATAACCTTGCTTTTGCCGCCTGTTGTCCTGTTGTTTTTTTTAATTACGCTTCGCTAATTATTTTCTCAGTTGTTGTCTTTTTCAGGACTAAAATTATCTTTGTGGTTTAATCAAACTTTCCCGTAAGCGCTTAAATTGAGCATAAAATGTACCAAAATAAATAAACTCCGTTTAGGTAATAAGCTGCGCCCTACGTTTTGCTTGAATTCGTCTTATTAAAAAGACACACGACGAGATGTCAAATTCTTCAAAAAATCACTCAATATATGCATTATTATAGACAAAATCCCATTGATATTTGATTTAGAATCTAAAAATGCACTAATAGAGAAAATAGGCTTCCAAAAGGTATAAACGCGCAATAAAATATCTCTGCACTCAAAAATAAATTAAAATAATTGTTAATTATCAAGTTTTTCTATAGTGTTATAGATTATTTATAATAGATTATGTAGTGCAGTTGTATAGTTCCTTTTTATTTTATTTTTTATGGCGTATCTACCGTATATATGTACATTTTTTATCTTCTGGTAGAATAGAAAAGCATAACTTCAATTTATATCGTTTATGCGATATTCCATTGTACCTACTTACAGAAACTATGAATTAATCTCTAAGAGTTGTATTAAAAATTTCCTTCTAAATTCAAAAATAAGAAAATTAAAGGGGTGGGAATTCTCGCGATGCCACCCTATATATTAAAGCAACATCAAGATTAACTTCAGATGTAAACAAATTTAGAATCACTCTTGTTAGTACCCAAAAAAAGTCGACATTAGAATCTTCTTCGATGATCATCATCGTCGCTATCTTCGTATCTAATCACAAAGAATGCTTTTAGAGAAAAGTGTTGAGAAATTACTTTCAAATGTACTTGAAATCTTTATAGTAAGACTACTCTCTTCAATCCAGTCAATAATACACAACTCTCTGTACCTACTGGAAAAAAAACGAAATCTTAGTAGTTCCGTTGAACGTATGAGTTGGTACATCTTATACAATAAATTTTAAATGCCTTTGGTACGGTTTGTATCTTAGTAAATCTCCAAGTAAACTTTAAGTATTCAAGTTGGGATAATGCATTTTAATGTGCTGCTTCGTACTTGTAAAGAAGCTTTCTTTTAAATTTATTATATTTAGTTCATTCCTGTCAAGGAAAAAAGAAAAACCACTTTGAAGTAACAAACACTTTAACTATCGAACCTAATAGCACCACGTTGGCAAGTTGCCGGTCCTATTATTATTGTTTTCTACGTTCTTTCTTTTTTACGCTCTTCCTTTCCCGCTGTTAATTCTACACCGAAACACGCACGAAAGTACCACACCGTGAACCTTAATTGCCTGGCTCACGCTGTATATGTATGTATAATATTTCTTTTTAATAAAAATCATTTAAATTTACATTACATAAAATTTATTTTCTGAAAAAATACAAAAATTTAAGTCACTTATAGTCAATAATAACAAGAGCAATAATACCTTCACTTCGGAATCTAAATGTTACAAGTCAATGTAAATGATAAAAAAAGGAGTAATAAAGCTATGTTAATTTCGTATATCGTATTCAAAACTCATAGCAAGATCACTTCTGATTTGTTGGGAGGTTACAAATCAGGAGGCGAGGCCACCCATAATATTCATTGTTGGGATTAGTGACTTTCGAATTCTTTTTGCAAGAAGCTATTTATTCATGAATTAATTTATCTAAATGGAAGGATCGCCATTTTATATTTTAGTACAATAAATGCAAGCGGATTTCAGCTTTTTAGTAAATACGCAAGATTTTCTAGAAATATTACTTCGTAATAAAAGTTACTAACTACGCTTTTAATTTCATAATGTTAATAGAAAAAAATGGTCTGTTTGTATTTGTTCTCTTTGAAACCATCAACAAATTAATAACTTTCTTGCGATTGGTAACGCAGTAGGTGATTTGTAATATTCGAAATACGCTAAATTTTAAGTAGGAGGAAATTCTATCACGTATAAATTTCGAGTTATGACATGTGCCGGAAAAGTAAAAAAAAATCCAAAACATATTAAAAGTTGTATTTTTTGGCTTGAAAACATTGAATCGATAAAGTAAAGTATTCAAAAAGCAATTAACATAACTCTTTAGATAATTTATTTTTACGTATGAGGATGTTTGTTTGTATTTTGTACTGCTCTCCCTCATAAAAACCAACAGTAATCTCCCATCATTGCGCGATTCCATCTTCCTCGATAACGCTTTTCCATTATCAAAATATCCTGATGGAAGCGTTCCCCTTGCTCATCCCTGACCGGTGCCTAAATTTTCCGGGAAAAAGTATAAATAGTAGACATTCTGTAGCCCATTTTGTGGCAGCTCTCAAGTAATTCTTCAACCACAGTTTCATATATCTCATTGCCTAGAAAATTGGGTAGCACCTTCTGAATGCTTTCCACGACACTCAATCGAACATAATTTAGTTTCTCTTCAAAGTCCTTATCTTTGGGGATTTTCCTAATCTGAGCCTAGCGACACTTAACAATTCTTTTTACGTATTAATCACAGTCTAATATGTAACGGATGCAGCAAAACAGTTTTCGAATCAACTAAAAGCAAGTGTATCACAGCGTGATGTGAAAAAATAAAATTCCTCAATAATTGCGACTGAAAAAGCACGCACGCAACAATCTGTGAAAAAAATTACGCAAGATAAGTCATCTTTTTAAGGGCATGAGTTCCCTCATTAAAAGATAAATAGTTGCAAAAGGGCTGTTAAGTAGTGTTATTTACGTATTATAATCCTTTTGTAAATAAATATTTTTCCGAAAGTTCTTTTACTTTCGTATTACATCACTTTTCTTTTCTATCTTTGAAAATCCACCTTTTTGATATACAGAGTGTCTACCGAGTGCCGCGGTCTTCTCTACCGTCCATAGTATATAAGATAGAAAAAAAATTCAAACGAGCTAAGATGTAACTCAGTCAGCTCTACTTCATAAAATTATTTTTGGCTATACAAAGTATCTATACAGAGTATGTATACAGAGTATACAGAATATGTTCCTGTTAAAATAATTCCTATTTTTCTTTACTCTGAAAATATCTAAATAAGTTAAAATAATAATTTAAAAAAATAAAATTTAGAATCACGTTAGAAAATAGGAAAACAGTTGCTATAAATTTTTAATTGACAGAACAATTATTCAGATTAGTAGACGACACTACTTTTACAGTTTTGTATTTTTTTTATGATAACAAAATGCATTTTAATCATGAAGAGTTACGTGACATGACATACCTACTAGGAAAAGGCACTAAAACTGTCTTTTGGCATCAAGATTATATTCGCAGCATCATCCTATGAGAAGACACCCGGATTATGGAGTTTTTCAAAGATTGAAAGAAAGATTCGAAACGCCAGGAAACATTAAATACAGTAAAAATGTTATTACAATAACGTTATCTAAATATTTTAAAAATAAAGAAAAATAGGAATTAGTTTAACAGGAACATATACAATTATGTTCTTTGAACAAAAAATAAAACATATTCATTGATTTATCAGCAAATCAAAACAGAAGAACCGCACAGAAAGGCTAAATAACGTCAATATTGAAAGAAAGAAAAATTATTAATTTTTGTGTCACGACTTCTTCAGTTTAGACAAATACATTTGGCATTTTATGAAAGCTTATTAAAACACCGTTTCACGAGAGTCTAGATATACTGGATGTTCTATTTGAAAATTTTGAGAAAAATGATCTTTTGCAAAACTCAACACCCTGTACACATAACAACTGATAGACCGAAGTTATTTTGAAATTTCTGTAGGAAAGATATTGTATTGAGTACCTAGAAGAATTCAAGACGAAATGTAAATAAATAACAAAGATATAAGCACTCATATTATGGCAATTTTTTACACTTAGACATCAATATCTTATAAACTCTTAAGTAAAACTTCCTAAATTTTTTGATTATTACCTATTCGTTATGCGTACTTTCCAAATATGTAAAAATATACTGGGTGTTCCATTTAATAAAATATAACTTTGGTATGGCTCTCAGTTACTGAACACTCTGCCTAGCCAAAAATAATTTTATAAAGTAGAGCTGACTGAGTTACATCTTAGCTCGTTTGATTTTTTTTTTTTCTATCAAATATATTATAGATGGTAGAGAAGACCGCGACACTCGGTGGACACCCTGTATAATTTTCATAAGAATTGCTCATATTTTGTTGCAATTTGTTGAAAATCGGCATTCAGTAGCCGAACAATAATATTTTACTCCAAATTAATTTTGTATAGATAAATATGTACAATGGCGATCATTAAAAACGTCACACTATTTTTTTATGGTGTTTAGCTTTAAAGTGCATTTATGGCGCGATTTGGCGACGACTTTCGGATTGGTCAATTTCAAATTGCTTCGCACCGAACACAAATAAAATTCAAGATCGCGTTAACAATAAAAATCACCTTGCACTAAACTCTGCTCCAAATGATAGTTCTAGCGTTATTCGACTTACAATTTAGGCTGCAATGTCATAATACTGAAACTTCAATAACAAATTCAAAATAAATATTTAGAAAATGTTGCATACAGTTCGTTTTTTTTTTCTATAATACCTATCAGTGTCAAAATTCTAGGGTTTTTCTTGGAACACTGTTTTTATCACTAAATGTGTAACCGAAATTTTTGAATTAACTGGTGCCAACATCAGAAACATTTGACAGGTATGATATATAACATAAAACTCCATTCACTTTTGTAATGACTAACTAATTGTAATTGTTCTACATTTACGTATAATGCATTTAATAAAATGTTGGAAAAGCATGGAGAAGGTAGCCCAAGATCCAAAATAACAGCACAAAATTGAAACCAACATAACCTAAAAATGAAAGTTCCATTTACACGGTACGGAAACTAAAAGAAGTCAGGTTTCAACGGAAAAGTTACTAAATCGTGTACCTTTAGTTACTCATTACAAAAATGAATATACTTTGTAACCCATTTCACTTCTTACTATCGTAAAATGCCGTGAAAGTCTAATGAGAATGTGATACTCATGTATGTTACTAAATTTTGCCAGATTTGGCGACTTGACAATTTTAGTATTTCGGAGACACTATTACTGTTTTCCGACTGGCGACCAAATTGGCGACTCCTTAGAAAATGTTGACGATTATTCTCATCTCCATTTTATTTCTACCCGAGTCTATGTGTGAAGCATTTATTTTCTCGGGTTTCGTCTTGTCAAATGTCAACTCTCAAGTGGAACAATATGCGTGCCGCCGAAAATAAAAAGTCGATGTCGTGTTGAATCTTGAAGATTACTCACCCATATCAATGAGTCGAAAGTAAATATTAAAAAAAAAATGGAGGAATGTCACCACACTCATTGGCGAGAAAAGTTACAGATAAATGAGCATTATTTTAAGTTTGTAAAGACAGCTTGTTCTAGGATGGTTAATAAAAAAAAGAAAATAATCCGTTATTAGAAGCGTTTTGTAAAGTTTGCAAAATTTGTATCTAATATAATTTATAGTTTATGTGTGATTATTCTGATGAAGTACTATAGGTACTATATTTTAATTCATTTATGAGGATGAAGATGGCAATTATTGAATTAGAATTAGAAAGTTAATGGATTTCTTTTGCTAACTACAAAAAAGTTATAAAGCAAAACATCTTTTTTCTGGCAAAGCAAGGTTTTTTGGCGACATTTGGCAACTTCTGCTTGTTATTTTGGCGATTACCCGCTGGAGAAATCTGGCAACACTGAACCGATTTAGATTTTAAGGTTACTCCGAAATAGGCAATGTTGCAATATTTTTTTCCATCACGGTCAAATTTACATAAAGTTGAAAATTGAGTTAATCTATCTGATTTAAACTATCACAATTTGACGTAACGTTATAATGACATCAAATTTAATTTGTCTAATTTAACATGATAGCCAACCTGCTAACTTAAAATGACGGCCTACTGCGATAACAAATATGTAGTAACAATGACATTTCAGCGGTAGCTACAGTTTTCTGTAGCCCAAAAGTTCGGACAGATTTTTGGACGCCTTGGCTTTTTAAGACATGGTCCGTTTTCCATGCTCTCAACTGTATAGTGGTGGTCATTAAAATCTTTACCCCTCCATGCTGACCTCGCCCTTATTGACCTGCAATAGAAACAACGGCTATCTTGCAACTGCAACTGATTTAGGTCTCTCCACTCATATTTCCGCTAAGAGTTACGTGTCAAACGATTTACTTGGCCACCAGTGTACATAGTTACACGATTAGAACTGTGATTAGAGCTAAATTCGATTTGACTTCCTAGCATTTTTCTTCGGAACTGCCTGGGTTAAATCTTCTTCCGACATTAAAAATATTTTCCGTGTTGCCATAGACAACTAAAAACGAAATGAAAGTTTCTATAATCTCATGTTAAACCTGAAGGATACCTGTACACCACATAATTTTCGAAAGAAAAGACGTAATCTGACTCTTTCTTTTACCGTACAGTGTTTACAATAGATTAATTAAAAATTTAACACAGATTTAAAATTAAAATCGAGGACCTTTCAAATAAGCCAATGCTTTCCTTGCAAGGGCACTTCTTACGAGGCGGTATGACACCCTATATAAAAATGATATATTAAATGTAGTATTATGCTACATAAATAACAGTTGAAAATTATTTGCCCTTAACAAACTCTTTTTAGAGATATTCCACTTCCATCATACTTTTACATCAAAACATGCTGTCGCTAGTGTTGTTTAGCCTAGAGTGGTATCTTTTCTTAGAAAAGCTTTTCATTTAATTTTTATTTTGAACATTGAAAAAGTAAGTTTATCATCATTAATGAGCGATAAGGGTTCTCTACCCATCTTATACGAGAAATCCCAACGAGATTTTAGTATGTACTAGGGGAACATGAATCGGATGAGGTTTTGAGGGGGGCAAAGAATGTCGGGATAGTAGGGGATACAGCGCCACGCGAGCGTTACCCTGTTGCTTGGAAGGGATGAAAATCATGAATGAACTGACGTCATGGGGTGGAATGCGCACGATCTACCCCTGCGTCAATTTCTCGGAGCAAATAAAATTTGTGAAAGTTGATGTGGCTCGCGTCCGCATCCCGATATAACCCGTACGTGAATTAAAAATACATTACTAATCAGATAAAATTAGAATATTTACTCAGGAACCTATAAAATCGTAAGCAATTCTTGAAGAATGGTGTCATGGATTTTTATTGGACTGCCAAACGGTAAAGTCAACGATACCCAATTACATAATCCCGAAACGGACGTCACTACGGACGGTGGTTTATTCGACGCCTGACTCAGAATTCCGTCGATGCCAGCTGATGGTGTATTTTGGGCTGTGATTCTACGACTCGTTGTTATTTTTAACGAGTGGCAACAGATGTTTTTCAAAAATAGTACGTGTTATTATTTTGCCACATGATGCGTGTGCGCTATATTTACCAGCTGTAAGCGTCGTAGAACCATAAGCTCGGTCTCGGTCCAGACGCCAATAGTTATTATATCTGCGCCTGAGTCTTACAGGACAAATGTTTTCTTATTGGAACGTTTCGTCGATTCTTTATTTTCGTCTGCTGTTAAGTCAATGCGGGATTAACGTGTTTTCGTGGAAACATTTCAAGAATAACAAAATTTTTAATATTTATGTAGGGGAAAAAGCTCGTTCATATATAATTCATAAAGGACCTTGTTGAAATCGACCGGCCACTGTGTATCTATATCTAAGCGCCGTATTACGTCACCGGGACGTCACATTACGCTCCATAGAGGTGGGGATACTTGGAGGGGATTCGCGGTAAATCTCATTGGTTAACCAATGATTCCGACCTCCAAATATGGAACAGATGCTCCATTCATAAAGTAAAGCCGTTCGCGCCGGGTCCAGTTTGCGAGCAGCTGTATTGCGGTTAGGTTGCGTTATTCGATAGTGTGTCCTTGATTACGTCTCCGCGCCTACCGCGTGCATACGGAAGCGAAATTTGTTTATATCTCAGCCTCCGCACATTAGGCGAACGCTCACCCTCGCAACGAGCGGTGAAGATTTTGCCAAAGTGGTGCATTCAAGCGCTACTAGTCCTGATTATTCTTTGGTAGGCGGTCCCGCAGCGAGTCTTCCCAACCCGCCGGCCACCATGATCATGGACGCGCTGGACACGCTGCCTCAACAGCATCACCCTCATCATTCCACGTTCTTATTAACTGAATCTGCGGCCGCAGCCGCCGTACATTTCAACTTGAGCTTCGAACCTTGCATCTACAAAGGCACTGGTTCCAGCATCGAGAGCGGCGGAAGCCCCGTACCTGCGGCGACTTGCTCGGCCGCTGACGATTCCGCCCCCTCGGAGCCGCAGCCAGGTGACCTCAACACCCCCGTCACGACGTCCGGAGACATTCCAACTTTCTTCGGCCCCGCTACAGTTGTAGAACCTCCACCTATTACAGGTGAGTATCCAAGAACCCGCCAGAATTAAAAAAAAAAATGTATTGGGAACCCTTTTATAAATACACCTAACACTTCCCTATAAACAACCAGCAGAGGAAACTGATTAAGAACAGGTGTACCGTAATAAACAACTAAAGAAAGCAAGAAATGCATTGCAGTCTATATTTACATGCGTGGCAAAACCCGGTGCTAGGCAAGCTCGTATCGGACCCGCTGCCGCCGCCGCCGCCGTAACGTTTGTATGTAGTTCCTACGTTAATAATAGCAGTTGCGTCACTCTGTTATGTCTGTAACGAATTGATTGTTCACTACAACTGTAAAAATATTATGTTACACATCTATAAATTTCTCAAAACCAACTGTGGTTTATTTATTTTCACGTCCATTATTCCGGGGCAACAAGTGCCAAAGTCTCAGGAGACGCCTCTTAGACTCGTCCAACCTCGGGCGGTGCCGATTCCAAAACACCGGATCAATATCATAACCATTCAAAGAGATATTTCATTGACGACGCCTTTACAATGCGAAACTTCCGAATGAATTCATGGAACGCACACATACATATATACATTATCATGACCTTTACTAATCAATAATGTTACTACGTAATATAATTGGGCTGGAGCATTTTCACCTGATTCTTGTATTTTTCATCACAGTTAGATAAAAAAAACGACTCTTTATGAAATAATTCACCAAGATTAATTGAATTTTCGCCAAACAAATAAATTAAGATACTTTTTTGTCTTGTAAGAGACATGAGCTTTTGTCAAATTCTACAAAATTATTCGAGAGTTTATTCAATTCTTTTATTTTGCGTCCATTAACTTGTTTTTATGTACTTACATTACAAAACATTAAAATTAAAATAGGCCATACAAATTATCAAAAAAAAAATAACATTAAAAAAATTCTTTTATTTATTTTCATGGAAATAACAATCGAAATGAGCTTTTCCAAAAAAGAAATTTCCTTCAATGATTATTTATTTTATTTTTTTGAAACAAATGAATAACTATACTACTTGCGGTACAAGAATAAAACTGTGTGTACATTACGAATATAGAGATCAATTTTTTTTTTAAGTTTATAACTTTTTATAATTAACTGACGTAAATTTTCTTACACCCGTGTACTCATTAATTTAATGAAAGTGCTCCTTTGACAGTATTCCTTAACGCAGGCTTCATGTTTTTTTTCAAGTCTCTACACTGTCGCTTTTTTCTAAATAATCTTTCCTGTAATTATTTGCTTTACTCTGCTTTAAAAATATTTTCCCTTTATCTTGTAGCCATTAACGTTAATAAACGATTACTGGAACGAAAGGAAATTTAATGAATAACAAAAATTTCAATTTCCAGGTTCTTTGGAACACGAAGAGTTATCCCTAGAACAGCAATCTGGCAGTCCCAGGCATTCACCAGCTAGCAGCCAAATTGGGGAACGAAGAACACCGCAAGAAAACGTTCTCAGTCCGAGCATCCGCGAGGAAGAGGTTACAAATAACAGCACGCTCAGTATGTACCCCTCCGGGGGGCCATCCAGTGGATCGAATAATGCTTCTGCAAAAATGCAACAACGATCTATGTATTCGACGGCATCCAGTCCGAATATGTCTGGGACGATGCAAATGCAAACTTCAGGGAGTCCTCTTCACATGGGTGGACAGGGGATGGCTCATTCTCCATCGTGGATGTTATCCAACACGGATAAACCACTGTACCATCCGATGTTTGCTATGCTCGGGCAGCAGGGAAGTTCCCAGTCACCTCAACAATATCATTCGGCGACCCCGAGCCCCGCCGGAACCCAGTACGACGATCGTCAAACGGAACATCTGATGCTAAATATCGAATCCAATATAACACTTAAGCAGCCGCCATCGTATGCAAGTTGCTCGGCAACCTCAACGTCCCTGCAACTAGATCTACCACAACAAGACTTAGTGTATTCGCGAGTAGGGCAGCCCCTCATTTCGAACACTGCTAAGTATCAGTGGGACTCACAAGACTATGGTAACCAACAGACCTCTAGTGCGTTAGTCGTGCCAGGCCCTTCGAATCTCGTGCCAAAACAAGAACCGTACAGTGGACAGTGTACAAGTGAAATGGGACAGCAAGCGTCTGCACCGTACGGCGTGCAATTAGCGGAATACAATCCTTCGACGAGTAAAGGACACGAAATATTATCACAAGTATACCAACAATCGCCAGTTCCTTTAAAATTAGTTCCAGTAAAACCCCGAAAATATCCGAACCGTCCTAGTAAAACACCCGTACACGAACGACCGTACGCGTGTCCGGTAGAAAACTGTGACCGAAGATTTTCGCGTTCCGACGAACTGACCAGACACATACGAATTCACACCGGTCAGAAACCGTTTCAGTGTCGCATCTGCATGCGTTCGTTTTCGCGGTCCGACCATTTAACGACGCACATTCGCACGCACACGGGCGAGAAGCCATTCTCTTGCGACGTGTGCGGCCGTAAATTTGCCCGCAGTGACGAGAAGAAGAGACACGCTAAAGTTCACTTGAAGCAGCGCATGAAGAAGGAAAACAAAATGGGTTCGTCAAACGGACAGCAAAGCACTTCGAGTCAACAACAGCCGCAGCATCACCACCACCATTTGCATCCACATCAGCACTCGGCGTCTCATCATTCGCAGCATATGCACGCTCCTCATACGGTGACAAGTGAGGACACGTTGTCTTTGCCTGTGGTGACCACAACGCTGTGAGAATTGCCTACCGCCGAGTTGGCACCCGGCGAATGTGTTCTCTTCATCCGTGATGACTGTGATCTAGGCACCGACAACGCTCGGCTGATCTACGTGCGTATTGAGTAATCCGCACTACACGCGACCTGAACCCATGATCTCGCTGGCCCTGCGCCTTCTTCGATGTGTGCCATTTGTGTCGTAATTTATATGAAGCGAAAGATAGAACTAACATGCACATGTTCTTGAAAAGCACTATCTCAGACTGATTTTTACGGATAATCCGTTGTGGTTGATATCTTTTATTAGCAAAAATCCTATTTTTGTAAATGTCTCAATTTTGTTATTGTATCTTATATTTTATTTCTTGCGTCGTAGACGCAAAGTATAAGTTTTTAATACTTATAAACAAAAGTTAACAAACGCTTTAATTATTAATTAATAACTACTGTTTTAAACATAATGTTGCCAAATAACATATTTTAAACTGTATTATACATTCCGTACTAGTTTCTTTTTATAAATTGTTGGCGATTTAGATTGTATTTTATTTATTTTTTTTTTTTTTCTTTTAAACGAAAACTTGCCAATAGTCTCAGCTAAGTCAATACGAATCAAGTGATGTTCTTTAAAACGCACACGTTCGAATCATTTCATGTGGACACAGTACGAATTAATTATTGTTCCTGGTTCTCGCTGTTAAGTTGACGTGTCCTGGAAATTGCCTTAATAGAAGTGTCTTGAGAAACTACATTAAGTCAAAATGAATGTAGGAGGCCATATTTTCTTAATTCATATAGTTACCAGTTGCGGGCGGGACCGTCGATGGTGTCGCTCGGCCGCAAGGAAAATTGCGACCGGCCGCGTTTTACTGAAGATGAAATTACTGGCAGTACACGTTTACGACGAACGGTATTTATGCTACATGTATAAATATAAACAAGTGGTGCTTTCCACTGTAAAAACGAGCGTACAAATGTAATAGGCCTAATTGCATTTCAAATGTTTTTTTTTTGATGTGAATAGTGTAAATAAATCGTTAACTTTGTATATAGCAAAAATTATTATAAAAAATTTTATCTTGGAAGTTGTTACTATCCCGGCTGTTGTCAAATTTATTGTTGCACGTGGGCTCTGTAGCCGTACGATTTTGATTACTCCCTTTCATTGAGCACTTGATAACTATCTATTTTTATATCCTAAATATTAGATGTTACCTTATCATGAAAACTGTTGAAAATCTTATTCGACTTATGAGGCTGTTGTATTGTGAATGTGATATTTGAATACATGGATATTGTAAATTATTATCACACAGCATCCCTATTTATTTGTATATGTTGTCGAAGACTTGAGTTGTTAAGCATAAACTGTTCAAGTTGATGTAACATATTCATAAGTGGTTGTGCTCAGCTCTATGAAAATTTCACTTGATCAGTCAAATATAAACTGCTGATTGGACCATGAGGATTTTTATTTACTCCATCTCTAACCTACAACAAGAAGAGATTATTTTCATTAAGATTATAAAAAAATATCCGCGCCATAACTAAAAAAAAAAAAACAACTCCACAGGTAAGTATTTCATAACTTAATTTAAAATATTAAACGCAATAAAATATATCAAAATTTTAGAATCGCTTAAATTTGATGTAATTATTTTTGCATCCTCTTTATCGTATAAAAAAAACAAGTTATTTTGATTAATTTTATTAAATTTATCTATCTAAGGAAAAATCAGGACACTAAAGAAGTAAAATTTAGAAAAAATTGCTTTTTCAAATCAAATATTTTTATACTTTTCTTTCTCAAAAAAAAACAAAAAATATGCGTTAATAAAGAGACTGAATCATTAGAGAAGAATTCAGATTTTAAGTCATAAAAATACGGAAAACAAGAATGGCATCTCATTGATGAACTTTTGATAAAAATGCAATCAATGCAGAAATCAGATGTCGAAGTTATCATATACTTTTCTCTTCTCCATTACCTTTCTTTTATATACAAAGAAGAAATTTTTGATAAAATTTTCTACAGGTTGAATGGCTAGCCTGACGGTAAAGCCCCTGTTTTATTTCCTAAGTATTCAATTCGTCAACTCCAGAAGGATGAACGGCCGTGAACCAACTACTAATCCCACCACGCATTAACTGCCACGCCATAAAATTTGAGAAAAAAATTTCAACAATTAAATTATTTGATATAAATTTATAAGAAACTAAAACGTAGACAATCCAGAGTACATTGCACATGATCAAACAACATTGACTTACGGCATCATATAAAAAAAAGAAATGTTGCAAATTATTGTCAACAATTGAAGCGTGAAATTAGTAATATTCCCTAAATAGAAGTATTTTTTTTTAATTTGATGAAAAATTCACACTGCAACGTAGAAAATGAACGTTTTTGTTTTGCAAGGCAATTCAAATTCGTTCGCCGAAACACGCAATTTGAATTTGAATTGGTATTTTTGTAATACACATCAGTTCGAAACCACTGATCAATTTTTTTTTAGTATTTACTGCATCATAACATTAAGAAAATTTAAACCAGGTGGCCCCGTAAGTAATTACCAACAGGTGCATTAATGCGTGTTACGTTGCACTCCAATAAATTTTCCACATGAAAACAATAAACTTTCCACGAGAAAATTAGCTTTTATTTTCTAAGCTTCTTTCATCAAACGAGTGTAGCATAATTTGGTGATTGCAGAAAAATCTATAAACGCACATTATGTAATGTAGGTACCTTATTTTTTCGAAGAAAATTAAAACCGCGCAACCAGATCCGCTCTATTAATTAAATCTGGTGTAAACAAAAAAAAAAGAGTTCATTTACAGAAAAGGTTTTAAATAAGTACCACAACTTTCGAGCGCACATAGGCAGAATCAATCACAAGAGAGTGCATTTGATCGCGTGACCATTATGAACCAGTTCCATCTGTACTAAGTGTATCTGTAAATTAGACGAAACGTTTATTCTCCTTATCGAAAATTATTGCTCTTACGAAAACGTAAAGGCTTGTTTCGAGGAGTATTCATTGTTATTTTCGAAATGGTTTCAAAACCTGGATGTACCCAAAAATTTGAAACTCATAATGATGGTCACAATCAGACTGCGATCCGCTTAATAATCTTAATAACTTTACAATTTGCTTTACGAGTTTCAAATCATTTGAAACTTTCTCTACAAGGTGATTCGATTTGAATTTTTTATTTTGTAGATATAAACAATTTTTATTTAAATTCATAATTTAATAAATTCTGTATGGAAAAAAACTTTATGTACAAGTTTTTCTTGTGAATTCTAAAACGTTGAAATAAGCTTTGACTTCTTATATTTTGATAAAAGATAAAATTCAACCTTTTTCTGGTACTCTCTTTAGTGTCTAGGACAATGTACTGGAGAGTTTGGAGGTCATTTTTGAATCACCTTGTATGTATCTAATTATTTTTCATATTTTTGTTTCTCTTTCTCGTTTTTTTTTTTTTTCTTTTAATCCGATTGTACTGGAAAGTCACAAAATTATTTTTTTGTAACAATTTGTATTTTCCCATGCTCGTCCTAATCAGATAGCTTTATGAATTTTTTATCTGAAGATTTAAGTAAACTAAATATTGGAAAAGGTTAAAGTTGCTAATGTGTGCAACATTCATGCACAGT
This sequence comes from Dorcus parallelipipedus, assembly GCA_958336345.1. Classification (NCBI taxonomy): domain Eukaryota; kingdom Metazoa; phylum Arthropoda; class Insecta; order Coleoptera; family Lucanidae; genus Dorcus; species Dorcus parallelipipedus. The sequence continues at coordinate 38,124,961 of OY284482.1, read as the reverse complement.
GTGCAGATTTGCTTTAATAGTAGAAATAATTCAATATGTCATTTGTATTTATTTGTATAAGAAAATTTGTTGTTTTAATCATCACATAATAATACAGCTGTATCTCGGCAACAGTTACTACAGAGATTATAAGTCAATATGCATAACATTGAAAATATTGAAGAATTTATCACAAGAGCAACTAAAAATGATGGGGGACTTACCGCGTTGCTCAAGGAAATTACTGTCGAAGTTTATCTTTGAACGTAAACGTAAATGGACTATTGCAAAAAGAAACAATTCATTATTCGCCAAAAGAGAGGTCTCTTGGCTGAAACTTGTCTCTCTTTTTTCTTTAAAATCAAAAGTGAAGTGATGGTAAACCTTCTAAACCATTTTCTCAGAACTGTAAGAGATCAAAACGTAGAAAAACGAAATATTTGTGTTGGGAGAGAACTAGTATTTCCAACTAAAATTTTGGACAGATACCCACAATATAAACATTCGCCGAAAGGATATCATAGACATCCCAAAACATGAATCTACATTTTTCAAAAGATCTTTTAGCTATAACGCGGCTAAATAATTTGAATTACAATTTAAGGGTTCTTTCATTACGTTAAAGCAAGAATTATTTCTGGGGCTGTATATGGTCTTAAATTATGTTCATTCTTTTTTTTGCTCATAGCCTAACTATTTTCCATTTCATTCTGTTAGTAGGTATAGTTAGTTCAGCTTAACTTTAATATTAGGCAGGTCGTTGTGGAACATCAGGATGTTTTATAAGCTATTAAACTACGATTCTTTTGGTGAATTCTGTTCATGCAATCCGAAATTCTTTTTTGCATGTACTACCCATCTTCATCAATAAATCTTTATTATTATTATTATTATTAAATGAAGTTAGGACCTGACGGGAAGTTATAAGTTGTTTAAACAGTTTTGGTCTCTGAAAAAAAAAATTCCTCCTACTATTCCATCTTATACTCAATGAATGCGAGATGAGGCTTTGGCTCTCTCGTTCTTGCTGCGAAACTTACCAAAATTCCAATACAATTTATTAAGACAAAGTGAATAATCACAATAGTAGTTTGTATCCAACTTACGAAGCAGGGGAAAAACGCTGTATCAAAATCAATCTCTGTACGGTCACAAAATGGAGTCGTGACGGAACATTTGGAAATGGAAAATGGAAAAACAATCACTTGAAGGAATCCTACAGCATCTTCTTCTAGGAGTTGCTAAAGAGACTCCAGAACTTACAGGAAACGAAGTCTAGGGCATCAATGATCAAATAGAGCATTGGTTCACACTCGAATAGACTGTGATGGTAATGTTCTATTTTTGAAACATCATCTAATATTTAGTACGATACGTAGATGGAAAACGGTTAATGCAATAACGGACACTTTTCCCCATCACCCCAAAATTGACCAGGAAAATTAGCCAACTGTAAGTATTTAAATTTAGAAGGAACTCGGCACATGGCAAGTCAGACAACAAGAAATAGATTCTATGTGCTAAGTTTAAATATGATGGTCGATTATAAGCAAAAAATGTTCATGGTAGAAAATACTGCGAAAAGCGTAGCGTAAGTTAAGATTGATTTAGAAATATAACGATGTAGTAATATGTATAGTGATCTTTGTCCATCGCTACGACAAACCATCTCCAATCGCGTCACACTTTGAAGATCCCACATTTGGATTTTTTATGCCACGTTTAACGTAACGCCTAATGTGATTTTCAAAGTCTAATTTGACTAGTTTGGTGTAGTTTTTATTCGTAATATGATAATATGGAAAAGAAAACAAATTTATAACGAGTAATTTGATATTAAACTTAGATTTATGTCAAATTAGATATTAAAAATCACGTTAGGCGTTACATTAAATGCATATGTGAAAGTGACATTAGACATCTTTAACTACTTTATTAACCACAAACTCTTTTAAACGGACACTAAATGGCGCACAAACACTTAACGTTTCGCAGTCGTTCAGCAGCTTCGTCAGAAGTGAAAAATATTTTTCAGGATTGGTACTGCGTTTCGTTTTAAGTGCCGGCGAGTATTCATATTTGTGGTCTGTATATTACAAAAGAAATGTCTTAGTGATTTAATGAAAACGTGCTGTCTTCGATATTTTGGTCATAACCAGGCTTACGATTTCGGCCAACTTCGAACATATTGGATTGTAAATTCCCCGGCTTCATACAACACGGCAGGTAGTAAATATTGTCTTACATACTTTTTTTATTTATGTTAAACTTTATTTAATTATTTACTGCGATCGTGGCCCATAGCAAATTTCGAATAAGTATGTTTAAATGCGACGTGGGCCGAAATCGTAAGCCTGGTCATAACAAGTATGTTTGCTGTCCGTCGAGCTATACAAACTTGACACAGTGCTCGAACGGCAAGAATATTTTCATGAAGTTAAACCCAACAACCGTGTAAGTGATTATTATTTTTGTTTAATCAAAATTCACGATTTATCTAAAAGAAAGAAAAACAATATAGAATATCCTGTGGCATCTGCAAGCAAACTGTCTTAACACGTCACTGATCTTCCAGTTCCGGAATTTCCAAATGATTTTGATCATCAGTATGATTGTGACGAAGTGAAGGTGGGGTCAAATCATGGCGATTTGATAGATGTGACTGACCCCACTTACGTACACTGGCGTGCAATAAAATCGCGTACACCTTCAAAATCAAGTAACAGAGTTTTTACCTATTTTTGGCTTTGTAAATCGGTATTTTGTGAATTTTGACATACTATCAAAAATGTAGGTTATAAACTGAGAATTTAAGATTCTTGTTACGATTTATTTAAGTATGAATTTGTTATTAAAGTATCAGGAAACAAACGTAACAGAAGTGCATTTATTTTTATAAAATAGAATTTATGAATAAAGGAAATATAAAGTTCAATATTTTATCTCTTCTCCATCAGCTTCTAATACTCGATTCAATTTTTCAGTCTTTCATAATATGAAATAAGATATCGCCAATAATTTTCATCCTGGCTTAATTCTTCCTTATCATGATTCAAGTAAAATAGAAAGCGTGACAGCTTCTGACCTTCCATCAATACTATTTTTTGGCACTTGTCGAATTCTTTGAATCAGAATTTATAATCCTTCGACCTGCAATTGACCATAATGCCGGAAAGTTTGTCACAAATAACGAGATCTCCTATTGTTTGAGATCGATTTTACCTCAAATGATTAAAGAGGGCTTCATCTTGCTCATGAGTTGAATTTTTTTAACGTCCAAAGCTGCTTTTCTACTTACACTTTCTTCCTCTATCTACATCTTCTCTGTTCGTGTAAGAATGCTTTTATTTAGACCATAATTATTCCCCACTGGAGTATTAAAATTGATTCTGTTTGTGTCAGTTCGGCATTTTTATTGTTGGACACTGACAGATTATAAATTAAGACCGACTTAATGCAACAGAAATTGGGTGTACGCGATTTTTTTGCACGCCACCGTACCAAAGGTTTTACAAAAACCGCACCTTATCAGCCAAACATACTTAAACGACTTAGCTTGTATTTTTGAAACTGAACGCAGAAAAGGCACAACTCTTTGAGTCAAATTTGCAAGAACGGGTGTCTTCTAGATAAGACCACACGAAGTTCTATATTTAATAGTAGATTATATTATAAGTGAGAGAAATGCAAAATTATACATAAGTGAGACAATTCTCACGAGTGCATAATTGCATTTCGCTCACGTGTGATATACGACGTTTTGTCCAACAGTTACATTTTTTAACAACAAAGAATCTTGAAAAGATATTTTTGAAGTGACATTACTTAAAACGTCAAGCAATCATGGTCGGTCGTCATGGATAGCTGTTGATTTTGCACATTTTGCGCTAGTGATTGAAATTTGATTTTAGTCACTCAAAACGAACGTATAAAACAAGAATTTGGATTTAAACGTAAACCCACAGAATGGCGATTATTTATAGGCTATTCGTCCAAGAGCAGTATAGAAGCAAATTTGTTGGATAATGGCAATAAAAACCCATCTTTCTTAAGCTAATTCTACAAATCCAAGAGAAACTCATGAAAGTGGGTTAACTATTTTGAATTCTCCAAATGATTTTGATCATCAGTATGATTGTGACGAGGTGAAAGTGGGGTCAAATCATGAAGATTTGATAGATGTAAATAACCCCACTTAAGTAACAAAGGTTTTTGAAAAACCGCACCTTATCACCCAAACAGATTAAACGACTTAGCTTGTATATTTGAAACTGAGCGAAGAAAAGACACAACTCTTTCAGTCAAGCTTGCAAGAATAGAAAGACCACAGGAATTTCTTTATTCAAAAGACGTTACGAAAAATTGAGTATCTTTTACGAGGATAGAAATTCTTTTTGTTTTTGTTTAGATATAAATGCACTAGCCCAAGAATTGGAATTTAAACATAAACCCACAGAATGGCGATTATTTATATGTAGGTAAGAGCAATTTAAAAGCAATTTTTCTTGGATAAGGGCAATAAAAACCCGTCTTTCTTAAGCTCATTCTACAAGTCCAAAAGAAACTTATGAAAGTGGGTCAACTATTTTGAATTGGTTCAATGTAAACCTTACCTTTGGCAAGCACGTGTGTGGAGGTCTTAAAGTTATTACTCTATTGGACTTGGACTACAAAGTAGTTCAACCAAATATTGTTGTTTCCTAATCTTTGGGATGGTCGTACTGCTCAACAGCATTATGATGTTAAACAATTGTCCTCAAAGAGGCAAACTAATTCCTGACAAAGTTAACGTTCAGTTCGAAACGTCAAACTAGTAATTTTTCCACCATTCCATATAAATTTAGGGTTGATTAAGCAGTTCGTTGAAGCTTTAAATTCAGAGTGCTTCGATGTCAAATCCCCCACGAAATCAACCAGGCCTTTTCGAATGCTAAGAATGAACCGAAACGATCTCGTGTATAGTTACGATTTTGAAAACGCTACAATGTAGCTGTGTCTATTTAAAAAAAAAGTTTTCAGTTCATGTAATTTCGTGATTTGAGAAAGCGTCATTAGCTGTGATTGATTGTTCCATCTAAAAATAGATTCCGTTTTCGGTTCGTGTAGCTTGATGATTTCGGAAAGACACTAGCGGCAAACTTACAATTGATTGTGATTGGTTGTCTCGTCTAAAAATGGATTCTGTTTTCGGTTCGTGTAACTTCATGATTTCAGAAAGATATTAGAGGCGAATTTACAGTGATTGTGATTGGTTGTGTCATCTAGAAATGGATTCCGTTTTCGATTCGTGTTAGTGGCAGATTTACAATTGATTGTGATTGGTTGTGTCGTCTAAAGGTGAATTCCGTTATCGGTTCGTGTAACTTCATGATTTCAGAAAGATATTATTTTACAGTGATTGTGATAAGTTGTCTCATTTAGAAACGGATATTCATATTCATACATATTAAGTAGTATTAACTTTTTTTTTTCAAATTATTGTCATGTTTCTGCTGTTTCTACTGTAGTTGCCTCAAACATTTTTTCACTGTTATCTTCAATATAAAATGCAAAATACAAATACCTTGTTTTACTGAAATTTTGCAATTACGTAATTAGGGTTTTATGAAAGTACATGGGTACATGATTTATTTAAAATTAGAATAAGTTCTATCTATTGCTTATATTTATCACAAACTTATTATGTACTTATTAAAACCATTTATTTTTTCAGTTACAGAAAAAAAAACCTTAAATTTAAATTTATAAAACAAGAAAAAAATCTCTGTTCCTCCTATACGAGTCAATGCACTTTTAAACGTCATTTGTGTTCTGGGCCTGAAGACAAACCTGAGATCGACTTATTAGGAGGGCATCTCCTCCGCCACGCGAGTGACGTCACGATCCTGTTAGCGCGTGCCCCACCTTGACCAAGCCTTTATCTCGTTGCATTAAGGCAAGTTTCCTAAACAGTCACTTTGATACAAGTCATTTGGGTCCGAAATGCGTGGGAAGGTAAGCTTTGTGAATGGTGAGCTGCTCTTTATTCTCTTATTTGTTATCTTTCTTTTTACACAGGGACAAGTAAATGTAAATAATAGCGACTGTCTGTGTAAAAAGCGCTCAAAACAACTGACATTGTAAATTGCATGCTAATTAAGAAACGTACCTTTTTATTCGCAGCTACAAAAATTACTTACAATTAGAAAAGAGAGACGGTTTGGAATTTAAATGTGAATCTTAGTTGGTGGTACGGCGATTTACATTTAAACATATGGACATATGACTCAAAGTATTTAAGCACCATCATATGTATACATACCATTTTATGCGGCCTTACGATTTACATTATTTCCATTTAGTTTAAAACTAGGGATATCTTCAGCAAATTATCAATCAATTTATCATCAAAAAAGATGAAACATCAGTTGAACCAATTTTTCAAGGGGTTAGAGAACTTAATCAACTTAAAGACTCACACAATCGTGACAAAGACAGTGGTCCACCACAAAGGAAACCGAATACTTTTTGGGATATATTTATTTCACTATCCCAAAAAATCGTAATCATTATTTCTTCTGCGGAACTTTCTGTCTGTGTCTTTTTCGAAGGTGGAGAACCTTTAAGCATCCACTGCATAGATTCTTCTTTTGTATCTGGGTCTCAAAAATGTACCCAAGTTTCATCGCACCATCGCCAGTGATAATTTGTGAGACAAAATAAATAGGTGGTTAGAACTGAAATTTTCTTGTAGCATAATTTGCGTTCTGGCGTCAGCAGCTTAGAAACACAGCGTGCAGCCACTTTACCAAAGCCTAAATGTAAGTGCAATATTCTTAAAACTGATGCTTCCAGACGTTAGTCCTTCATCACTAAATCCTCAACTTCTTTTATCATTTCTGTGTTTCAAACTTCCAAACGCCTTCCATCTTTTGGATCGACCTGAATGGATTCTCTACCTTCAAGAAACTGCTTTGACCAAAATTTGACTTGGAAATATGATGGGCAATCATGGTTGTACCACTGCCGTCATTCTCTCATGGATATTTTTGGGAATATTCCCTTTCTTAATCAAAAATTTTATTGCACTTCCATGTTCTCTCTTTAAATCACTCACTTTCCACTTTTATAAGTTTTATAAGTAAATGATACATTAAAAATACATGTATGGTTCTTTGGCATAAATTGAACAGTTTTTTTGCTTCTGAAAAATAACACCTAAGCAAAAAGACTATTGCAAAATGAAAGTAATAGCTGTACATATATTGTATAATAATCTGGTTCAACTTATTACATATTCTCGATAATCATATTCTGATCTGATACGGTGAAAGTGTCATTCATAAATCATTTGAATAAATTTCGTATGTTTAAGAAATCCGTGGTTCTACCTACGCGCGCACGTGTCCTTAGTTACTGCAATTTCAATTCGACAGAAGGACACTGCAACCTATACATTAGCATTCCTAATTTTGTAACCGAAACACATTAAAGCCAATCAATGGATTATTTCCGCAGGGAATCTGTTAAGTAACCGACGGCCCACACGACAGATTTTGAGGACAGAGAACGCATACGCGTAATAGCGCCAAGCAAGTCTTTGGACTAACAGGTGATGGAACACTCCTTATAGGTGTTTAGAACTGGCGCCGGCAACGTCCACGCACCACGACGTCACGTGACGTCATTTGACGACGATATTCATGACATTAATGTACATACAAGACGCTTGTATAATAATATTATAATAACAACTTCAGTCCTGTATAGGATAGAACGGAGTTTATTGAGCCAGCACATTATACACAAACAGTCACGGTCCACAGAACACTAGTGTCTTATGTAATAATTCTTAGACTGATCTCTTTTGATTAGATTAATTGTTTTAATTAGATGACCACAGTTAACAGTTCCTACTGGAAGCAACAACAGAAAAGCATACAATTGTCTCTCACAAGAAGTACACTCGTAAACGCTCATAAAAATATAAACGAAATATGTTCCGCTACTGACGTTTCGCAGTTTGTTTAATTGTTTTATCAAAAGTGAACGTTGACATGTCAACAGGGAAACCAAAACGTTGATATATCGACTTGACAGCAAGGAAATACGGAACCTACCAACTTTGAATTGAAATAGAGAAATTGTAAACATAAACAAAATATTCTGTAAGACAAATTTTATTTTTCAAAAGATACTTTGGTCAAGCGGTTCGTCGAAATGCACTTTGACAGCAACTAACCCCCTTTGGAAGGAAGAGAATTGTGGGTATACGTTAAACTGACTTAACCTTTACAGATATTTCACGAAAGTTGAATCAAAACGAAGTAAATGGATCAAGGATTTGAAGAGCTTGGCCAAATAATAGTCTAAAGAATATGCATTTCGTTTGGAAACTTTTTTGTCTTCTGTTAATTTGAATAAATGATGAATTGTTTGGTCTAATATTTATTCGAAACAATTCAGTATCTCACATTCGCCGAAATACCAGCAATTAAGAAGCACATTAAATTAGGGGCATAGTCCCAGAGTGAGCAATTTCCATTTGTTACTTCCACGGTGCAGCTCCTATCCTTTTTTTTGTAATACCTTCTTAATCCCTAATTTATTTAAGTAAAAAACTTACACATTATCTCTTAACAACAGAAATATATTAAAATGAAGAAAAAATATTAGTTATTGAAATTATACGTGTTTTCTGTTTCCTGAGAAACTGAAAATGATACTGAAGATTATACACTTTTGAACCTCTTAAATATTATTTATGTTTAAAAAGGTGTAACAAGACGTAGACTTACTAATTTGATTAGTTTCATTTCTCGTCAAATGTACTGACCGTCGCGTCGCACTAATACACTTCATGCTGAAACAATCTTGAATTTATTACATTAATAAGGAGAATTTTCAAAATAATTCTAGAATGATTCTCGTGATATAAATGTGTATGAATTAATCCTACCACTAACAAAGAGATGTCATTTGTAGAGTAAAATCAGACTCAGATTTACTACGTCTATGTGCCGACGCGTGCACGTTGTTAAAAGAAGCCTGTGAAACAAATCATATTCACACTGGTTAATTATAGTGAAACTTTACATTCTTTTACTTATTCCACTGTAAGTAATAATATGTAATTATGTACCTAATACCTTGTAACTGATCAATGTATTCATTCCCTGTTCGTAGTTTCGCGCCCAAATGCACCCTTAAAAGCAATGGCAAATGTTAAACGTTACGTTTCATTTTGATTTAGTTAATTCATTTTTATTGAACCATATTGTGATTTTTGTCGCAATAGTATCACTTGTTACCGTTTTCCGTTTATTAATAGTGCTTATGGTGCTTATAATACAATAAATAATAAATAAAGGCCGGAGTTTAGATATATTTTTAGAAAAGTATAGCAAACGTCATATTCCACATGGATTGACAATTTCCAGAAATTATTTAAAGCTCAGTTTATATATGGTGATGGAAAAACAAAAGCTCTAAGAGAATCCACAGATTAGGAGAAAAATGTTTAATAAATTAGAATGTGCCCTAGTTACCACAGTTATCAACAGGTCCTGAAAAATAGAATCGAATAGAATAGAAATAGAATATTTTTTACGCAAATTAGTCTTCAATAGAAGGTGTGCATCAAAATGCTTATAAATGAACTAAAGTAAAAGATCGCCTTAAGTGCGATTAATTATTTTGTGTTTATTATTACATAGACTGACGGAATTAGTTAACCTTAATTACTCTTAGTGGATGGTAGGCCACTCCTCTCTACTTTTTCTTTCTACCTTTGTATAAATTTTTGTGCTTCTTTACTTTCTTTCATTCCTTTCTGTTTATTATCTTCTTTGTCCATTATTTTAATGTCCCTAATAATCTGGTCTTCCCATCTCATTTAGGCCTCTCCTTTGGTCTATCTTCAAGTGGTTTCCATTTCGTTATTTTCTTTATTATGGTATTATCTTCTCTTCTGTACATGTGACCGTACTAACTTAATCTCTTTATTATTTTAACAATACTTTCATATTTTAATATCTCATCTACTTCATGGTTCATTAATCTTCTGCACTCGTTATCGTTTACCTTTTTTGGTCCATGATTTTAAAATTTTCTTCACCCCTGCCTGTTTAAATTTTAATTTTGTCAGTCAGCGTACTTGAGGTCTTAAACTACACGAGCGTTTTTTTTTTGTCAATAATCGGCTTGCAGAATCTGCACGATGTTTTCTCCCTTGCGTTTTGTTTCATCAAAAGTAGATAGGAGTTCTTTTTCCGCCAAAAACAATACTGCGTAGCTTTAGGCCGTAAATCATTTAGGCCGTAAGTCGTAAGTAATTCAAAATTAAACTAAAACTTTCATATATTTTACTACTGCATAAAAAAGGAGATATAACAAGTATCTAAATAAAAACCTGGTCAAGTAGGTCACATTTAGTAATTCTGTTATGTAAATGCAATGGATAAATTCGCGATCACAACCTACTTGACCAGGATTTTATTTAGACGCTCGTTATTAATTATCTACAAAATAGCAAAAATATACGAAAAAATTATAGTGAAAGGGATATTTGATTTTTTTTATATAAAAACGAAGTGTTGCACGGTAATCAAGATGGATTTATCATGGAACGATCAACTGGTAGGGCAATTTTTCAAGTCACTGAAGAAATATATAATTGAAGGGAATAAATAAAGGACAAGAAACAGTGGATGTATATTTATGGATCTATCCAAAACATTTGACATCATCAATCGTGAAATTCCACTTTATGGTTTTCGGGGACCAGCCTTTTGGAATTACTGACTTCAAATCTGGATAACAAGAAGCAACGTATAACAACTACAGACTCCCCTGCACTGGGAAAATGCATACATCAGAGTGGTTGCGCGTTGAAAAAGGTGTTCCGCAGGGTTCCATACGAGGGCCATTGTTGTTCTTGCTGTATGTGAACGAACTACCAAACTTAAATTACTCAACGACACGTCACTCGTAATACCAGAATAGTGTGGAATTGAAAGTGAAATAAGAACTACATTACAACTGGTATAGAGATAATTGCCTACAGTTGAATGTCGTCAAAATACATTTATGACAATTTAATAAATCTAGTGACTTACATGCAGTCATATATAGTGAAATACTTACCCCATCTAAAAAAGCGACCTCTCTTGACCTAGATGTATGCATAAATCTAAAATGGAAGAAACATCGATGCTGTAGCATTAAAAATCAGCAAATTTTATTATGCTTTAAGAGTGATATTGCCTTCTGTGAATCGACAATCGAATCTACATATTATATTCTAGGTTCACATACGGAATTATCTTTTGGGGTAATTCTCCAGAGGCTCTGAGGCCTCCAAAAATCTTGCTTACGGACTATTTTCCATCTAGGGTGTAGAAATGCATGTTCCAATCTATTCAGTGATAATCATAAATGATAATAAAATACTTGTCTTACCATTAATATGCATATATTTATGAGCACCCCTATTGTCTAAAAATGAACTACACCACGACTATAATACACGAGGTACTGTCAACACTTACCTATGTCCTCCGCAAACCACAAGAACTATAGTACAAAAAAGTGCAAAATCGCAAGTGATACAATTTTCTGCCCATTGATATTAAAAGACTACCCATGAAACGCTTAAAAATAATGCATTTTATAGTGCGTATGCTTTTTTTTTCTCTCAGTCATGACATTACGACTGCGATATACTTCGTCTGCTTTTGCACTACCTTTATATTTTAAAGTTCCGCTAGGCACAGTTTTTAGGACACTTCTAAGGTTTTCTATTTTATTCTGACGTATTTATATATATTTTTTACGTCCGCTTCAAACTAATATTTTTTTAATATTTCACGGAACGGATCAAAAATATAAACTATTACTATTATCATTTTTTAAACATACTAATTGAATTATTTGGAAACAAAAATTAAGATAAATTACTAACTACACTAAAGATGCTGGGGATACTTAGAAATCGCCACAGGACCCGACAATTCACATTTTCGAGGAATCGTTTAAACCTAACGATTTCTTCCATAAACCAAACACAATTTTTATACTTTAATTAAAGACCGAACCTAGTTCTTCATTCACGCCTAACTTTACAAAATTACAGGTGATCGTAAAAACTTCCGTACCGATTTGGAGATCGCAATATGACACACAAAACAATAAAACTTTATTAGGAACAGCTGTGAAATACATAACTTTTCATTCAACGTAACCACCAGTGCCGATATGTTTTTTTTAGTACAATTTTCTGGAAAACTATTAACTTATGATTAAGAACAAATTACCTGAGTCGTTTGTGGAGAAATATTATAGGTTTCAAGTCTGTCACAACACAACTATTAAAGTTGTTGACGTTTTTATTAAACCAATAGCAGTATTATAACCTTTCTTTTTTTTTAAATCATTGAGTTTTCATTTTGTTGTCTATTGGCATGTTCCTTAACGTGGTCTTAAAAAGACTGTTTTCAACAAACATTATAAAAAATTCATCGTAGCTCCCTTTTCACCTACACTTTGTATCAGCATACAAAACGGAGTTCTTTTTCTTTATAAGTCATTTTGAAAACCGGTTAACTCCAATTTTTCAAATTTTACAGGAAAAAAGATCGTACCCATTCGATGTAGTTCAGTATAAATTGCAACATTTTTTTTACCTTAACAGGGAATGAAACCTGATACAGAAATACTTATACAATGAATTTTGGACACACAGGAACCTCAAAAAAAATTTTCGATTCGGGAGATGACTCGTTTGGCGTTCACATTAATCATGAACATTTGTTTCATATCAAAAGCTCTTTTATTATCAGCAGAGTCAAATATCATGTTAAAAATGTTATAAAAACATATCAAATATAAAAATTACAAAAGTAGTAACTATAATAGCTAAAATTCTTCAGCCGATTCATGCGATGTAGTTGTAGGACACTCATTGATTATAACATTGTAAAAATCTTTATGTATATCTGAAATATATTGCTTTGTAACGTCCTCAATTTTTTTATGTTAACGGGAAACTTTCCATGGTATACAGGATTGGGTTATGATTATGCGGCGGGACAGCAGTGGGGTTCAAAGTTCGATCACTTAGTCAGGTGCGGCGCGCGCTCGATCATACGTAAAATTACGTGTGGATATTTATTTTATTTCAGTTAGCGAGCGCCAGGCGACATCCGCCACTGACTGTTGTTAACGTATTTTGTACAGTTTTTGCGCTCTAATTAGGTCATTCACCGTACTATCCCACCAAGTCCCCTCGGTCTGGTTATGACTCTTTTTCACGTGGAATGAATTTTAGTCTTAGGCCCGTATTCATAAACAAAACTTAGGCTATGCGCTCGATAATAATTCGCTAGTAGTTCATGATCTGCATGCATTTCAACGTGTTGCGGACGCACAACCAATATGAGTTTAAGTACAGTTTATCAATTACTTTCCATAAAAGAAATCTTTGCAGTACATAAATAGATATTCGCAATGCTTTAGTGAACGCATAGCGTAAGTTTTGTTTATGAATACGGACCTTAGTCTTGGGAATTAGACTTTATGAAAAAATTGAAGTTAACCCCTTTTCAAAATGACCGATTCATTTACACGGTGATACGGTGTAAAAGTTTATTTATAATAATTTTTAATAATAATAGTTGATTACTTTACAGTACGCATGTCCTTTATGGAACATTAAGAGCATTTTCTTTTCTTGAAAAAATCTCAAAACGATTGCTCAGAACAAAAAAATTACAAGTATTTTTTTACATGTTTTTTTTTAATGTTTCATTATTTCTTTGAATTGGCTTCTGGTTGGAACCGCGTCACGTTGACTTCTTCTAGTGCCGATGTTTCGTTCTGCATTGCAGAAGAACTTCCTCAGGGCTGTTGCTGCTGCTTCTCGTTAGTCGTTATTTCATTATTTCTTCAACAGGATTCCACTCAGAGAAGATGAAAATTTTCAAGTTGTTGTCATGGATTAACTAAATCTTTTTGAAAAGTTTAGTAAACTCGCTAAGTGCAAAGAGTTTTCGAGTTATTTCGATTTTAAGAATTCGAATTCCTTAAAAAGGAATTTTTCGAATTTATATTTCTGTTCTATTTTTGTGGAAGAAGTGATGACTTGGTCGCTTATTTTAAAACACCCAGTACTGTTGAATATTATTACCTATGTATGTCTCTAAAATAAACGAAATATAACGTTCATCCAAAACAAACACGAGTATCGCGCCAAAAAAAATTAATTTCAACAGGAATCAATTTAATTCTACAAGTTAAAGAGATCACGCGAAGCCTTGCCTTCGAAATGAAATTCGTTGTAAACTTTTGTTCATATTCCTACAGCACAGAAAGAAGAAAACAACAGAACTAGTTTCAGCGTTGGTATTTTAAATAGGAATGCATTTTTTCCTCGCACAGATAGCAACATAACTAATAAATACCACAATATTGATCTTTCGCCTTCTCCGCGCCGGTAAATCCGCCGGGCATAATCATTTTTTTATCTGTGTTTTCTTTGATACGGGTATTCGATATCAAGATAGCAGGGATTATACTGCAATAATGAAAAGACACAACAGATGGGATGTAAATTTGAAGCATGCATTGTGAGAGTTGATGGAGGTGTGGTCGCGGCCGCCCCGATAACCAGTTCCTAATCGCTGAAGAGCGACGTGCATAATGCGACAGGCGCTGGAACTGTTCAGCGCTGGAACTGTTCACAATCTGCCGGACTCTTCACAGCGACATCGACTTGTCTTTGCTTGGATCTGTTCGAAAGGGCCCACACACGCCGATAAAAATCATTCGCCAGTAAGTCACAAATTTTCAACTGTTAAACATCCATAAAACACAAATTCAAACAAAAAATCTACAAACTCAAAACAATAAGAAAAAAATAAAGTAACAATCGCAGGGTACAAATTTTTCTAAACAATTTTCCGTGTACATCCACGGTTTGTTTAAGAATGTAAAGGGTAAGAGAATCAAAATAAATATGTACCGGTATGGCCGTGATCAATTTGTTTGTTTCGAAGAGCGGCGACTTTGAAAGCTTTCTACTAATTGTACAAGCCAATTTTAAGCGTATTAATCGGCGAAGCGCGGTAAATGAGATTAATTCTTACATGTACATTAAAACCCTGTAAATTAATTAATTTAAAAAAAAATACTTAAGAAACACATTGATTGAAATTTAAGTCAAACTCTTCTGTATTATAAAGCTACTCGTTATTAAATAAATAACAAAAAAATAATTCGTTTTTATAATTGGATTGAGAATTTATTTTCTTTTTCAATCTTAAAATAAAAAGGACTAAATACATTAGTGTTCAGTTATCGACCGACTATTTAACATTAATATCAGCGATTGACATTTCTAAGGGTTTAAGATGTTCATAGCGTGTTCACAGATGTTCAACTTGATATGGTCAGTACTTCTGAAGAAATGTCTTCTTCTTCGTCGTTTATTATTCCGCATCAACTGCACATTCATTAACAATAGACTCGTCATTAGGTAATTCTGACATCAGTAAGTCATTGTCAACATCAACTTAAATCTATTTCACTGATCAATTGGTGAACCAAACCGATAGTTGGAGTAAATTGTCAGCTTCATTAAAGTCCTTGTTCAAGTTCGCTCGCTTTTTATAAACAATTTTCAATTGCGCCAGCGGTTATCCTTTTCCAGGTCGTATTACCATAATTATAGCAATAAAATTCAAAAATATCGGGTATTCGGTCAAAAGATCAAATTTAAAAACCTTTTTTCCAGTGCTAAGCTTTCGCTAAAATTTATTAGCTTCATCTAATATGATTAAATTATCTTGCAATCTGACAACTTTAGTGTCAAGAAAGGGAACAGATGATTCATTTTCAACCTCAACAGTAAAGTTTAAGTTGGTATGAAAACCATTAAAGGTGTTTAAGGTAGTTTCAATCATATCAGAGGGAATGGAACAGATGATGTCATCAACGTATCTTTTGATAAAAGCAAATGTGAAAGGTAATTTAGGAATTACGTTATCTAATAAATGATCCATGACTATTTGGGCCAATATAGGGCTAAGAGGAGAACCCATAGGAACTCCTGCAGTTTGTTTATAAAAAGTATTTTGAAATGAAAAGTAACTATTATTAAGTAAGAAATTTAAAATCTTAAGAAATTCAATTTTGTTTGTACAAAAAGGTTGTTGCAAAAAGGTTGAATGGAATCCCAATCATTACCAACAATATCAATCACCAGATCAATAGGAATGTTGGTGAACAAAGAAACTACGTCAAGAGATATAATTATGAAATTATCAGGAAGCTTGAAATTCTGAAATTGTTGTACAAAATTGAAAGAATTTTTAATGTTATAATCATTACGATCTTTGTAAGCATTGGTAAGTATGTCAGATGCAAATTTGGCTAAAAAATAACCAGGTGAATTGGCAGAAGAGACAATAGGTCGTAAGGAAACATCCTCTTTGTGAATTTTTGGCAAACAGTACAGTTTTGGGGACACAGAATTATACGTTGTTAGTCTTCTAGACGTTTCTTCATTTATGAAACCTGATGATTTGAGAGATTTGACAATCTCGTTGGATTTGGATTGGATAGGTCCAGTAGGATCTCTAACTTTTTATATGTGGTTTCATCTCCTAAAAGAGAATGTGTCTTAGAGATGTAATCTGTTTTGTCCATAACAACAGTGGTAGAACCTTTATCAGCCTTTAAAACCAAAAGATTAGTGTTATCTAGCAAGAATTTTTTTCATCGGTCATACTGGAGGTTTCATGCAGAACCTAGAGTAGGTTTTTGTAAAAAATTAGTGGTAATATTGATAAAACGTAATCTAGTTAAGTTTCTTTGTTCATTAGGGACAGAATCTAGTAAGTTTTCTAAATTGGACAATAATTTGCCAAGATGGATTTTGTTGGTTACAACAGGTACACTGAATTTAGGGCCTAAGGACAAAAGATCCTTAGTTTCTGAAGGAATGTCAGAGTTAGTTAAATTCACAAACCACTTTTGATTGTCATTGAAAAGTTTGAGTTTGTTATCATTGCATAAATTTTTTAATGTTTTTGGCTTTAACTTGCTTGAAAACTTTTTTATAACTGATATTAATCCTGGAATTAAATTCTTCAATAATATGAGTAGGAAGTAATTGTGAAGCTTTGTCAATGGACAACTGTAAAGAATTTTTTAATTTAAAGATTTGGTGGTTGGTGATTTTAATTTCGAAATTTAATGCTTTGATTCCCAACCTGTGATTAAAATTGAAAATTTGTTTTCTGATGGTCCGTTTCCAACAAGCAGATTAAATTTCTAAAGTTATTTGCTGTTTGTTGTTTAGTAATCTAAAAGATAAAACTCCCATTAATTTACTTTCCAACGTAGTTTATTCCATACCTTGTTCTGAATGCAATCAAGTCTACATTGGTCAAACTTCAACTTGGTTAAAAACTAGAATCTCCAAACACAAATCTGATTGCAAAAATTTCTTAAACAAAGTGTCGAATATTAATGCTTTGGCCCAACATTCACAAATTAATGATCATAAGATTGATTTCAACAATGTCAAAATTTTAGATAAAGAATCCAATTATCGTTCACGTCTGTTTTTGGAAATGTAAAAAGACATTCTAATTCAATGAATTTTAGGTCTGACACTCAGAATTTAAAATCGTCTTACGAATTTTTAATACAATTTTCGAAATCAGACTTGAATGATAACATTTCAAATTTGCCTCCTTTATGTTAATTCACACATGCGCCTTAACAAATTTTCACTGTTTCAATTCTTGTCGCCATTTTGTATTTACATGCTTTGAAATGTTTTAACTTGTTTCGTCAATTTTAAACAATTTATATGGTCACTAATAACTTTTCTGTGATGTAAGGACTAGTGTTGCATGCAACTTTTAATATGTGCTAAATTATCACTCTTGAAACTATTTCGTAAGTCATTATTTTTATTTACTTAACTAAAACTGTTTTACTTAACTAAAACAATTTACTGTTAAATATTCATTGTTACAGAACGCTCTGATGAAGCTAATAAATTTTAGCGAAAGCTTAGCACTGAAATTTGTAGCACCAAATTGTACCAAGGGGTGGACACTACAGTTGTCTACGAGAAGAATATTTTTTTTGTCTTTCTTCTATCCCATTTTCTCAGTTTCCCTTCAAACAGTTACGATGTCATCCAAGCTCTCCTGTTGCTTCTATAGTTCACAGGTGGCGAAGTATAGTTCTTAAATAATCCGCCCCATTGTAATTTTAATCAATTTTTAAGTGAAGTTGAAAACAATATATCACAAGTTATCCTTACTATTGAGAATGTTGTCTTGACAGGTGATGTAAATATTAATTTATTAAACATAGATAATTTTTTAGACTTGTTGCAGTCCGGTCTTAAACAATTTATTGACAGCCTTACTCGCGTTACTCCATTATCTTCGTCTTTACTTGATGTAATGTTATTTGTGCTTTCTCTGAATGCCGCACTAGTGAAGTGAGAACGATTATCTTATCTGACTTCTCTGATCATGATCTAGTCTTTTGTTAGTTGGAATTAAGGGGCTAATCTCGCGAAGAATAAGTCAAAAGTTTCCGAAATTTCAAGAATTTCAATTTTCAATTACTTTCAACTAGACCCGTATAATAAATATACCGTTTTATTTGATATATAATATTAAAGATACAGACGATAAATTAAATATTTTTTGAATTTATTGAATTCTCATGCTCCAATAATTAAACGTAAATTCAGTATTCACTAAACCCCCAGCACCATAGTTAACTGACACTGTTAAAATAATTCAAAATCTGAGAGATAAGGCACTAATTAAATTTCGCAAGTGTCTCATAGAATGGAACATTGGAATTATTACAAGACTCTTA
Source organism: Dorcus parallelipipedus (assembly GCA_958336345.1). Taxonomy (NCBI): domain Eukaryota; kingdom Metazoa; phylum Arthropoda; class Insecta; order Coleoptera; family Lucanidae; genus Dorcus; species Dorcus parallelipipedus. The sequence continues at coordinate 38,106,094 of OY284482.1, read as the reverse complement.
CAAATTTTACCTCAAATGCTTCAGCTAAATAAAAAAAGGCATTCATAGAAAGCCAAATAAAAAACAATGAGAAAACTTGGAAAACTTTAGAAGAATTTATTATTCCAAATGATCTGAAAAATGTGGAGGCTATAAACGATTGCTTTATTAACTCAGTTCCCAAAATTGCTTCTCCGGATCGTAATTTATTAAATTTTTATCAAAGTAATCGTGTTTGTAATAACAGTTTTTCTTTTAAAACTGTCAGTGTAAACTGTGTGTACTCTCCATCAAGACAAAAGCCTCTGGTATAGATGGTTAAAAAAAAAATTCAATGAACTTTTGCCCTCAGATATTATAAATGCTTGTATTTAAAAAGGATATTTTCCATCTTTTACCCCACCCTAAAACAAGTAATCCCATGGATAATAATGACTTACGACCAATTAGTATTTTACCAATGCTCTCAAAAATTTTTGAAAACATTTTTTAAGAACAATTAAGAGAATATTTAACACTTACTAACATATTCCCGCAGGAACAGTCTGGTTTTAGAAAATGATTCAGTTGTGCCACGGCCCTTACGAATATTGTGGACGATGTCATACAGCCATTGATAACAATCAATTAAAGATATTATGCTTGCTGGATTTTTCAAAAGCATTTGATACAATTGGTTACACTCTGCTCTCCGCTATTTTGCATTACATTGGCTTAAATGATAAATTCATAAGTGTTTTAACTAATTATGTAGTGGGAAGAAAACAATCGGTAAGTTTAGAAGGGTCAATCGACTCCTTTATCAGTAAGAGTAGGAGTACCAAAAGGGTCTATTTTCGGACCGTTACTGTATACTTTATACACATCTAATTTTAAAGCGGCGGTAACTGCCATTTCCATGCTGATGACACTCAGCTTTATTATTCATTTCCTCTTAACGATGCCATTGATGGCTGTACTAAAATCAATGCCAATCTTAATCAAAATTTCTGGGCAACATTCTCCTCATATAAATCCTTAATCGGAAGTAATTTTGTTTGGTCCTAGAAAAATAAGAACGACAGCTTTAGCCTCAAATGTATTACTAAACATTTACGTTAACACCTCCAATTCAAAATACTGTTACTTATGAAAAATGATTTTTTTATCAAGTTATACCCGCGAAATCTTCTGGCCTAGCTTACTTGAAGCTCATTTTACCATTAACAGAGTAAATTTTATCTGGGTCTGAGACGTTTAACCAACACAAACATCCATGAACCATGTGGGATTCAAACTCACGCCGCCCAGCGTCGGCCAAAGTCGCCCAAAATCGGCTAGACTGACCACTAAGCTACTCGGCAAACCTAGCAGCATCCTTATGGATGTAACTTGAACTCCGCCATTTTTTATTGCCTTTATATTTTCCTTCATTAAAATTAAAATCCTAAATGTTTTTCTGTAACTCTTATAAAGGAAAAAAAATAAAGACATTTAGGATTTTTTTTTAATATTCCCACAACCAAAAGCTTTTTTCTGTTCCCGTCATATAGGCACATACAAGAACACCCTTTACTCTGTTTACCTCCAACTTTCCCTTTTAAACATCAACGCGGTGGTTGGCATAATTTTATAAAATAAACCAGTTTCATGTGCATTGAAGACAACATTTTGCCACCTGCCACACCTTTCTGATCCAAGATTCTGCATTTTCCTTGGAAGCACTGGCAACTTCTCCATATATCGTTCCTGTATTCATACTATGGCGTTTTCTAAATCTGCCCATCCATCCTTTGGAATAAGCAAATGGCACTTCATCGGGTTTTACCATTAATCAAGCAAACTCCTCTGCTTTTTTTGTAGAATGGAAGTTGATAACTTTTTGTTACGTTTTACACGGGATTAACTCAATTAGCCTACAGATAATTGATAATCGTGACCAAAGACCATTCATGTTTTGAGCAGACGTTTTCTTAATTGATCGTATGACACTAGTGGGCACCAATAATATACATACATATGGTATATGAAATAATTGATTTTGATGGGTTTATACCGGACTGTCTTGAAGATCAAGTTGTTCCTTATGCACAGTATATCAGCAATCGTATCAGGTTCGTGTATGATAAAATCAGGCAGACAGCTAAAATGAGGGAGTACCTGAACAGTACTGTAATCGTCACGGTGGACCGATCCGCTCGAGGTTCCGACCTTAACCCACTAGAACATGCCCAGGCCGTCAGTTCTGATTTCGTCTTAGAAGCGCCTGGTGATGTTGCAAGAGAAATACACATAAACTGACCAAGAAAACTGTAATTCTTGTGCTACAGAACATTGTGGCAACTTTTTTATTAGACATTGCTGTTTTGCTTATTTAAAAATAAATTTAACTAATAAATTAATTTTGATAATCTTTCTTTTTTAAGATTATTTCCAGTTTAACTCTAACTATGAAGTAATGCAAACTGTGCAAGCCTGACTCGATTAACAACCGAGAACATTTAATAATAATTTACTTTGTGTATTGTAATATTGTTTATAAGTTAAAGCATTCTGTTGAAAGTTGAACTACCCCCGCATGTATTACGGAAATTTTCTTAAATAATAAGAATTTAAATGTTTTACAATTTAAATGTCTTCTTGCCCCATTACTATTTTAAATATCATCTATAAAATTAGGAATCTCCTGACTACTACCCATCGTCCTCTGTAATCTCTAATTACATTCACCTGCGCCTTAGATATGTTGTCCTAATAATGATAAGTTCTAATGAAATCACATTGTACCTAAAAGTTAACAATTCTTGTCATTCAATCCAATAATAAAAGAAATTTATTTAGGTCCGATCTTACCACCTCCTGATAAATTTATTTGACGAATAACTTTACGAATCACCATGGAAACCATTCATAAAAATCAAGTTATTTACCAAATAACGTTATTGGGAACTTTATTAGGAGGTGGAAAGATAGGACCTTGACGTAAGTAAATTAAGTGTGGAAGTATGTGATTTATTGGCCAAATTCACGAACTAACGAAAAAGTCAGCGACTTCAAAATGCCTCCAATAGTTTTTACTCACATTATACAGCTTGCGACCAGCTGCTTCATGAGTGGGAGTTCTACAGTTGCTAACTTTATGCAATTTGCATCAAATACTTTAAATAAATCGGAATAAGTCGATTTTGTTTACTCAGATTTTGAGAAAACTTTCAACAGAGTGGCCCACCAACTGTTATTCCATAAACTGTCGTCATTAATGGTTTCATCTTCTGATCTGGTTCAACTTTTTGCATCCTATTTATATAAAACGGAATCTACTGTAATCTGAGTGGGTTTTTTTTTAACTTCAGGGATCTAATCTTGGATACTCTCTTGTTTTCTATTTTTATAAATAACAAAGTTCCAAGAATTTGTTATTTGCGGATGACGAAGATTTTTTGCTCAATCTGGCGATTTTATTAATTTTTACGTTATCAATTGAACTAGTGCATAGAATACAAGAAAAAGTTAAACTTGAATGTCGCTAAATGCACCAGAGTTGGACAAAATTTATTCGAATGACAAAAAACGAATACAGCTAAAAAAATATTATTGTTAATTTAAGCAAAATTTCAAGATAGTTATGGTAAGTGTTTGAAGCCTTTAATCAATTCTGTTGGCTCTAATAAAATTATAAAATATTCCAATAATAGACAGTTTGTTGTACGAAATAATACTTCATACCTCTAAAAATATGAAGCCAATAACAGTAAATAAAAAATGTATACAAATATTTGTGAACAATAATACAAAAAAACATACTTTTTCTCTTTTTTAATCAAGTGGCTGAAACTGGAGTGTATTAAAGAAGAATTATTAACTCCGATCACTAATAGTTATAGTTCATCGACCCCTAGACTACCCTTCTAGATTCATCGACCCCCAAGGAGTCTACGTAGACGTTTCAATTAAAATAAGTTGCGTTTTTTTTCTTTTTTTTGAGAAATGATGACTACAGTTAATTTTTTATTATATGCCGATAGATCAATCGATAAGTCAAAGAACATTTATATAGCTATCTTCTTTTAACTTTTGTGAAACAGCCTTGTGGCTTTTGTTATGTCATATCGTTTCGTCGTACGTCAGAAATAAAAAATGTTTTCATTTTTCAAAGTCGCCAGAAAGAGATGAGATATTCCATTCAGTTATGGATTCAGAAAAAATGAAAGGGTCTCTCTTAATTTTTCTTAATTTCCAAAATGGTACAAAGGAGTTCTTCTAACTCTTCTGCTTTCTGGTTTCTAAGTGAACATCCGAGGCAACTGGTGGCATCTTTATTCAGAAACTTAGAAAGAGTTCCGAGAATGCAAGTACAATAATTTTACTGGAATCCAAAAAAATAGGTTGAACTTTCTTAGAAAGTTTGAGTTTAGGTCACCGTCACCTGCAAAAAGCAATGCAAAAATACCCTCCGTAAAATCCAGAAATCCAAACTGAATTTCAATGTTGTATATACAGCCTGTTTACTAAACATGCGGCAAAAATGATTTAAGATTTTTGTGTCCTTAGATGATTGTTTCGAAGATACATGACGACAGATGTTTCGATATTTAAAAAAGAAAATAATGTAGCTTAAGCAAAACGCTGGTGCCATTTGAAGACATTAGTTACACTACTCCACTGGAAATATAATGCAATCAGCAAGACTCGCCTTCCATCCTCCAAGCAGACTAGTGTCCTCTTGCGATGGTTTTTGGGAGCACGTACTGGCCAGTTTGTTGCCGTCAATGAATATCTGGACCGGACCTTACCCAGGGATGGACAAAACTCTCTCCGATTCTTGGCATCTTGTAATTCTTGAACCCAGGAGACCTCTGCATCCGGAATGTGGATAAGAATACCATCTTCATTTGTTGATCTTTAATACGTTTTCGATTGATTAGTTTTTGGTAAGCATTAAACTAGTTTTGACCTTTTATTTTTATTTCTCGTGTTTTTAGATTTATAGACTCACTATTGTATATACAGGATGTCCCAGCGAGACTTTTCATTAGAAGTTTATGGGGTTCTGGCCAAAATAGAAACTTGAACATTTAGAATTAGATGCGAGTGATTGCGTTCTCTTCAGCTAAAATATTTTCAGATGTCTAGCACTTCCGGTTATACCGGAAGTCGCCATCTAGTTTGTTATTTTAAATGGAACACCCTATTTATTTTTGCACTTTTAGATGGGAATCATAATTTTGAATCTTGACATCCTGTATATGACCTTTGGAGTAAAGTATTATTGGATGGTTTGGAAGACATTCCTTTAAAATGTTTTGAAGTTCAGCATTCTTGTAGGCGCTGGGGCAGGAGACTTTCAAAGTTGGCATTAAATCATAAGCTGTTCGAATTAATTTCTAAATTAAATATTTTCTTTTCGATGAGTAGTAAGTATGTATTAAAAATGTATACAGATAGTTTACTGAATATTTCTAATTTCGAAATTTTATGATGTAAAATTAAAAAATATTAATTTAGAAAAACTATATAATTTTATCAAAATTATTCATGTTCAGAATATGAATCTTCTTCATTGTCTGCAATAATATGATTATCGTCTCTACTGTCATCATCACTGTTATTATCATCTTCATTATCATCATCGTGGCTAAGAGGTTGAGTGGTTGGAGATTTCAGTAGATCTAATGCTTCTTTTGGAATATTTTGAAGCTTCTTCTTTTGTAATTTCCTCTTGCTGGAAATCACAGAGTCGGAGCTAAGCATAAATGAATTAAAAATGTCTTCATTTGTTTTCTCTCGACTACATCTTCTCGAACAATGTTCTCTATATCTTTCGAAGTCTTTGTTGCGCGCTTCCTGCGCCTCTTCTGTTAATTAATTAATTAATTAATTATTAATTAATTAATTGTTAATTAATATGCTCTTCCTTACATTTTGTCCATTTTTTGAGCTTGAAATTGTTCTTCAATTCCACTGCTTCCTGATCTTCTCATAATATCAAGAAGTTCAATTCTTTTTATGAACATAATATATGAACTTGTTCCTACAAATAAAACACACTGATTGTAACTAAAAACGCATAAATCAAAAGTAAAGAGTGACGCTGTTAGTGTTTTTAAAAATTCGAGAAATAAGAAAAGAGCAAATAAGAGCAGAAAATGAAAACGATTATCAAATATACAATTAATATTAATCAAAATCCTCCAAAAACAAAAACTCGGAACACGATTAACGAGTCCAGGAATATTTAGAAAATTTGACATTTAGCATGTACTTTATTTTACAGTATTTTTATAAAACTATCCATCATAAAATTAAAATAATTCAATGAATGTAGTCAAATATAACACAAAACTGAACCACAAGTGATGTACAAAACATGCACTTAATCATTGCTGATAAAGTGATTGTAATTAATAAGCCCACTTAAGACGGGTACAGACGATCGTAAAATGTCTTTTTTAAATGTTTGGTATACTGATGTATTGGAAAACATTAGTAAGGAATCTAAATAAATGGTTTCATTTTTTTATTTAATGCCAAATTTGAAGGTCCGTTGCCCCACTGTGAGACGATGGGTTCTTCTTGTAGCTGAGTCACGTCCGTTCTTCATATCGTTGGAAATATGTGGTATGTATTGTAGGTAATATCACAGCAATATCTTTAATAACACCTTCTATGTATGTGTATATTTATTATATCACCAATTTGTGTTTCTTAAAACAAAAGCTTTAGGATGGATGTATGTATACTTAAGTGTATAAATTCACTCAGGTGTGGACAAAAATAAATAGGTACAGCTTTCTCAGGTAAACAATTCTGGTATTAAATTTAAGTCTGCAAATGTACCTAAGGTACAAATGTGCAGGAGCGCAACTGTCCCAGCACTGTCATATTAAGCAGTGTTTTCAAGAATATTTTAATAAAGAAGAATACTATTTATGTAAGTGCTGTATAATCCAAGAGAATAGTTAATTTTCAGTTTTTATAGTTTGAAAAAATTAGAAAGGAAAATAAACGTTGCAACGCGACAACTATTTATGCTAATACGGTAATTTGTATGCCATTGGGTTTGCAATATTTTAAACGAAACTTTTGTTGGTATACCGCATGCGTGCGCTTAAAAAAATGTAATATAATTATGACCATTAAAATACTTAGAATATTTCGGCTGGACCGCACAAAATAAATTGTATATGTAAACAAACGGCAAGGTAACAATCTATAAGTGGTGAACATTAACGCGGGGTTGTGTGGGTCTACATCAGGCGGACGACCGGCACGAGTCTCGCGTGTTCGTCTCTGAGATGAGTTCTAAAAATAACCTGAATCACCGTCCCCGGTGACGTAGGAACCATAGGCGCACGACTGGGCCGGACTGGACCATAACAGAACATCTGGCTAACAAACTATGTATTTACATATTTATGTACCATATCTGTTACAATCCCATTAACGTAGAGCAAGTAGGTTGCATCAGAGAGAATGTTATATGGAAATAGGAAGTGGGTAGGGTTTATAGGCGGTGTTAAATATGTGTGAGCCTTAAATGTTTTTGAGTGGTCGTAAAATAATCAATGGAAACGAGTTATTATAATAAAAGATGCCGGAACTACTGTCAAAGCCCCAAAAAATTTAAAAAAATCGGCATTACCGTGGCTACTGGTCTGTAAAGCAAAGATTCTGAAATGTAAGTCCATTTCAACAAGAACACGTTCAATACATAAGCATAAAACTCACCAAAGTATGTCGCTAATTTAAGTCTTGAAAGTTGCTCAACTTCAAATCGCATTAAACACTAACCCACGTAATCATAAATATCTGAATGAGACGTTACTTTATAACTAATGATTAAAATATTACGAAATCCTGCATAACATTTCTTCGTTCATTACAGAACTCGATAATACAAACAGAAACCTACCTAGGTACCACCTCTGAACAATTCTTTTAAAAAAGACCGACCTAAAGTAGGATACCATAAATAATACAATAAATCAAAAACAAGGAAAACATAAGTAATGGGTTTCTTTCAATAGCAGTTTCTGACTATTCGAAACTGTCAAAAGCATGCACTCATCGAAGTTGTGTACACTGGATGAAGTTATCAAAAGCGATCATTATTTCGATAGGCAACTGTTTCTGATGGTTTCGAACTACCCTACTTTTATTCAAGATTTGTACAAAATTTAAATTAAATACTGAATTAAAAACTGAAATAATAGAACGTGTTCTATCTCCATACCCTATGTGCAGCCCAAAAATGTCTTATTCTAAATTTATTTTGTAGAAATTAAACCAAATCTTGTTGTACAAGAAGTAGGATAGTCTAAAACGGCCTTTATAAAAGCGACAACGATGACAGCAGCCCAGTACAAGCTTCCGTGTGAAAGAAAAACTGATGTGACGTTGTTCTAGTTTGGAATTCTAGTATAATTTCGTATATTAAAATTTAATCAAATGTATGTATAGAAAACAATCCCTTGTCAAAAATATAAAATCTATCTCTAAAAATATCACATGAATGAAACATGTCCCAGTGAAAACTCCTCACACAAGTAACTTCCATGAAACATGTGCCGATTTGAAGAGGAATACATTTTAATACCGAGTCATTTTTTGAATCTTTTATCAACTCTTGCTATAAAATCTGGATGGTATGTCTTAGCTTAAACGAAAAGTACGTCATTGCACTCCTTGATGGTGTTTTACAGTAAGACTAAGACACGCCGTCCAAATTCTATTTTAATCCCGTATCTTACAGTCATTCCTTTAATGCACAGGAAAGGTAAAAGTAACATATTATTTCAAATATATTTTAATTCTTTAAACAACTGTACTTCCTTTTACTTTCGTCAATGCATTCTTTAAAGAGTACACCTTATGTCAACCAGGAAGGGAACTTGGAATAACTTTGGAAGCAATATTTTTTTTTCAAGTATCGTGAAAATGCTCCTGAAATCTCTCTCTGTCATGTGGATTTTCAATTCAAACGGAATTTCAGATATATCCCTTTTTTAACATCGAGAATGTACACTCTCATGTCCTTGCAGGCACGATTCCCAAATCCCACAAATTTTAATATAAACATGCATACCTTATGATCATAGGTTTCCAAAGTGGGCGCTGAAGCCTTCAAGGGGAGCGGTAGCGGGTTCAGAGGCAATTATTGGGGGACATTAAGGTGGTCTAGGTGTCGGTGATTAAAAATTAATTAATAATAATTAATACTCCTAATAAATACTTGAAAATTTTGCAATCGCAAAATGTTTGTCTTCCGAAGTGAGCGGTGATCCCAAAAAGTTTGGGAACGTAAACTCCCTACCCTTGGAAATGAAAAAGACAGTTATCTTTCCAAAGACTTAATCACATATTTTTTTTTATTCTTATCTATTTATTCTTTGAAAAATATACCTCTATCTTATCCCAAAGAACAGAATTATCTCCAAAGATATTCTTTGGTATATTCTTGGAAATAAAACTGTCCGATCTCGATTTGAAAACTTGGAAAGCGCATTTGACATAATACACTACGAGGTATGGCAAAAATATAACCGAACCGATCCTCTACAAATGTTTATTAACAAAATGACTCAATGGGCATGTTATCCCCTTGAATGAAATCTCTTACACCTCTCCTCGCTAAGAAGAAGCAATGTTGCAGGTCCTTTTCTGAGAAGTCGTTCAGGAGCTTCGCCGCTTTTTTCTTCACAGCATCAACTGACTTAAATCTGCTTTCTTTTAGCGCCGTTACGATCTTATGGAACTGAAAAAAGGCACACGGAACTAGATCAGGTGAATAGATGAAATCACATTCTTCGCCAGAAACCTTTGGGTAAACAGCTCTCTATGTGCTGGCGCGTAGTCCCGATGGTCTCTTTTTATGCGATCAAGAATTAAGTATTGTCAAAACCTCCTTGTAGTAAGCTTGGTTAATAGTCTGACCTATCACGCTATCAAAATCAACATAATTCTGGCAGAGCTCAGGTATGTAGGCTTGTAGGTACACGATTCACTTTAGACAAAGCTGGATACTGTTGTGCTGAACGTTACACACCTTGAGGTTTGGTCAGATTAGGTCTGTTCTGACATCACTTTCTGACGGTTTCGAAACCGTCACTTATCTAAGTTCTGCACTTGATAAAGTTGTCAAAACCGATCATTATTTCCATGCGCAACTAATTCTGCGGTTTCTAAACGGTCAGAAATTGATGTTGGAACAGACCTATTAATATATGATGCTAGCTAGCAGTCCCGGTTTTTTATTGCCACACCTCGTGTATATACCTTCATTTCCTTTTTTCCAAGTAGCTATCTTCTCAAATCTATAATAACGAAAGAATTAAGTACATTGAAGAATTGACGAAATGACAATAAATTGAAGAGAAAAGATCTTTTCAATAATGAGCCACTCTTGTTATTTGAAATTTTGTAGGAAATACCTGTGAGTGGTAAACACAGGATTTTTCAAGAAATTATTAACTTTTACTTGTTCCTTTTGGTTGATGCAGGGGGTGAATTTGAGTGACTAGGCAGGAACCAAAAACAAATCATACATTCCTAAACAGTTTAAAGCCTCTCAAAGAATGAGCTCTTGAAATTTTTAAAGGGGTAGGAAAAAGAATGTAAATGAACATGTTTTAATTTAAAGCTGAAATCAATTTGGTTTCACGACATTTCACAGAATTACTATCTGCAAGATTATCAAAAATGGAAAGTTTTACCTGGGACACCATGTGTAGATAAATTTATGTACCATGAATAGAACATGGGTACAACAGAGTATACCATTGATATTTGCAAAAATAAATTCTCTTATGTGATCAAGAACTTACAATATTATTAAGTGAAGCATAATCAATTACACCCTGTATAAACACCTGCCAGCCTGCCAGGGTAGCAATGCATTAAAATATAAAATCACTAAACGTATAAGTACGTCCCAAAAGTCACGTAACGCTTTAACTATTTATGAAAGTATTATGTTCTGATGGTATATTCATAGTTGTAGCATAAAACAAAATACAACTTGTGTTATTTTTATAAAAAAGAAAAACACATTGTATGTTTAAAATAATTAAAAAGAGAAGAAGAAACTAAAGTACCTATACAGAGGAATTACGACACAGTAAAAGTATTCTTTTCCTTATGCGATAGAACAACGGTTTCACTATCAGATTAAAATATTTTACGAGTAATTTCTTGTATCGATATCTTCTTTTTAAGTGTTTTGTATCCGCTTTATTACAATTTGCTTTAATGTTCTTGATAAGAAAAGCAATACCATCTTCAAGTTTGACTTCACTCTTTATTACATCCTATAGAAATTTGCTGACTTCGATTTAGATTGCTTGTAAATTTATAGCTATAACTGTATTTTTTTCTTAATGTTGCATTTCATTTTTTTATTTTATTTTGAAGTACTTATAATTTATATTATGTTGTCAACGATATCTCTACGGAATTAGACACTTGGGTATCATTTTGATAACCTGGTTTGTATCAAAATATATTTAAAAAAATAGAGTTTTTAGTCAGAGAAAATTTTATTTAAAAAATTGATGGAAACTATTTTTATACTACACTAATATAGAAACTACAGACCGGTAAAACGTAGACGAAGAGCCGACCAAATAAAGTGACTACATTCGATTACCTTAGAAATATCATTAATATTGAAAGTGGGCCAGTGTGGGTAGGTGCGTACAAGTATGTATAGTGCTTAATAAAATGATCTTTTTTTATTAATATAAACTCTGTAGAGAACACCCAGTGGATAGTCAATTAATAATAGGAATATAATTTTTACCTCTGAAAGTGGCAAATATTTTTATTAATTTTAGACAGATGATATCATAAGGAAATCAAAAGAAATGTGAATTTTGACAGAATTTAGGTACATACCACAATAAGAATTTAGATCCTCCGAAGACACTATACATATAAACTTAATATTTACTTCTCGCTTCCGCTATGTAATTATCTCAAAAAAAGCGGTGTTTATTTAAAGAATCAGCGCCTGCGATGTATAAATAAACTAAGAGCAAATAACAACTTTATATTTTCAATTGCTAATTACACACTTCCTTCATACTAGACTTAACACCTGAAATAACAATAAATTATTGTCTAAATTTATAACGGAAGTGTATTCTTAAATTTAAATTGGACTGCACTGAAAATGAATTGTGAACCGTCTAGGAATTTTAAATGTTGTTTATGAGCTTTCCTGTACATATAAAATATTTTATATAAAACACAAAAACAGAATTTAATTGAAAAGTCTTTCATGATTTCTGAATTATGAATTTAAATAGGAAGGGTGCCTTCACTCGTCTAATAGCCATGAGAAGCCTTTTTGCCTTGGTTATCTTCGAATGTTACAACTGTTTTTACAATCTGTAAAGGTGCGTTTACACTATATAACAAGACATGTAAATATAACAATGTTATTAACTTGTCATATGTATGTTACACAACATTTGTTGTAAAACATAAAACTAAAACGCCTCTATAACAAATTATGAAATCTATTCATTATGGCATCTGACGAGGAGGTTCTCTTTGCAGCTGCAGTTACGTCAGTGTTGTTCAAAAGGCAGAATAAAAGAGCTAAAAGACGATTCTGGATTCGACCATCTCTAGTCGCCACGTTGCCAGAAATAATTACAGTAGAAGTAATCTTATGAATGATCGTGAACATAATGACCATGAGCTTTTGACTAGAGAATTAAGAACAATTTTAAAAACTTCATTTGGATGACAAGCCAGGAGTTCCGAGTACTTAATTAATTTGATTACACACATTTTCTTTGATCTTTACCGACACTGGCCGGGAAACGTGTAACTTGTTATAAAACACAAAAAAAATTATAGAACATCGATGTTTTATAATATTTTTTATTTGATTTTTTAACAAGTTGTAAAACATTCTTATGTAACACAAAGTTTTATAATTTGTTACATAATGTAAACGCACCTTAAGGCTTACTATTGAGATTACGGAGCCCTTACACTTTATTAAATACTATAAGAAAGTTATTTCAAAAATACAAAACTCATCCGGTCGTTGTGATAGGTAAATGTACAGTTATGAGAAGTTCATAATTAATATGTAACCGATGTTAAGAAGTAGCAAGTGATTAATTAGCGCAATAAGTGAACGCGCACACTTGATTTCTAATTACGCGACGATTGATTACTAGCCATGAAAATTTGATACGATAAGGAAACGAAATTTATTTCTAAAATGTCTTTTCAGGGAGACGTTGAATTAATCTCCTCTAACTGATGACGCGACCTCACTCGACATCGTACTGGATTCAGACATCTAATTAATTACCAGTTTCAACAGAGTTGCTTATCTACAATTTCTTTGTAATTATTATTAGTTGTCCTTTTTCAAGCAGGATTTTCAATACCTTCTTTCCATTATTTTTGAAAATAAATACAGACAAACAGAAAATACTTTGATATTACAAATAAACCGCTACAACTGCAGGGATCTTTAGTCATTAGTCATTGGTATAGTAATGTGAAATGTTTCTCATTTTTTGTCACATGTAGAAGATGATTGTAAATCTAGTTTTTGGCATGGACACTCTACAACATAATGGATAATTCCCATTGTGTACACACTGCCCAGCAATAGTGAAATTAAGAAGTGGTTTTTATCTCCACATGTTTGAAACATACCTTCAATTCCGCTCCTAGCTGTAGTAGTTTCTTGCCATTGCTTACGGATAACTAATTCCACATACCACCGATGGTATGATTTCACTGAAATTAGAAATGGTTTTGCTTCACTCTGAAAACAGTGTGACCTATCCCATCGTACAATATAATACGCCTTATTCGTCATTTTTGCGTTTTCTTCTGGAGCGAAAAGATAAATAACATTTCAGCTAATCAAAAATTAACGACTTGATGAAACTGAAACGGACGGAACAAAACTCAATGATACATGTGTATTTTACAACTGAACATTCAATAGACTTCAATGGTGAGTTAGCCAGAGAACTTCTGTAAAAAGCACATTTTGCTTGACTATAAGAGAATTATAATGGGACAGAATACAGTATGAGACCCTAAAGTAAATACAAATATCAAAATAAGAAAAAAACTTCAACTTCTAATAGTTTGAAATATTGCAATTTCTTGAATGGATACTGACACTAGGGCCGCATTATATTGTTAGATCCGTGATGCTGATAAATTTATTTGTTTCTATGGCAATCACGTCATCTACGTGTCAGCCGAAGATTCCAGAACTTTCCGGGCGGGACCTAGAAGGTGTTAGAAGTTGCTGAAATGTTCGCCGCTTTTTCCATACTGTTCTGGTAGGAGTGAATTACTATTGTTACGAATTTAAAGTTCGATTAACTTTTATTTTAAAACAAAACGTGATATATTTAATAAACTAGTTTATTTAAAGAGTTACAATATAACACTAATTTATTTTAATAGCCGAACGACCAGTTTCAAACTCTAATGCGAACTATGCCTTCATTCACCGGTCGCTTGCTTTTATAACCCGAGCTGATTTACGCAGAGCTTCTTGAAGGCGCCAGAATGTCTGTCCCGATTGTTCCACCGACGGAATTATTTGGAAGTGGCAGTCTCTCCTGAATCTTCCAGAGTCTGGCACGCCAGGCTCTGACGCATGTAGCTTGCGTCAAGTGTTGTTGAATCATCACACTTTATAAGTGAGGAGGAGCGCACTATTTTAATATCATTCCAAAAGCGATGTATGAATATAGCAATTAGTAGAATATTAAGTTATAAATGAAAGTGTTAATTGTTGCTTGCGTTTTTTATATGTTAAGAGACTATGGACATCAATGTATATTTTTAGAAATAAATGGGGATTATTTCTGCGAAGCCGCAAATATGAACCTCCCATACCAAAATCGATGAATGATTTATTAGAAAATTAAAACTATGCATAACACAAAGCAAGAAATTTTGTACTTGGAGGTATTCAAAGTACAAAATTTTCTAATTTAATTGGAGCAGCCTGTATAATATTGTGTTTTGGATTCACCATTTAATGTTCGATTATGTTTTATTCCTATTTTTTGCGCGCATAGTTTTGACGTATTCAGAAATTTTGATTGCGAAAAATTTGAGTATTTCAAAAACTAGAAAAGATAGAGATTTCCAATTTTCATTAGGTTACACAGAGAAAATAATATTTTTTAAATAAAACCTAAGTCGTCTACGTTACCCAGATTCTTATGAAACTCTTGGGAAAATCTTAATAATATGTGGGCTAAGATAGCAGGTATGTTGATTAAAAGTTAGCTTATGTAATGAAATTCCAAGTTACAAGTTGATCAATTCTCTTTTGGAGATGTATCTGATATAATAATATAAAGCAGATCACCATCTAAGCTGTGGAATAAAAATACCTTAAATAAGAAAGTAAGTCAAATCTAAATGTAAAGCTCGACGTATTTTGGAATAGTGGAAATTATACCAACCATATTATCGTCTCTAACGGACGAGGGAGAATCATGGGGTGAATTATTTAGAGAAGATACTACTTCGCCTAAATATCTTTATTTAGCCCCAGCTCGTCTTACAGATAGAGGTGTACCGGTACTCTCTTAGTTATTTAATTACCAACAGATAGCAAGTGAGTCACGTTTTTGATAAAATCCTTTACAGAGAAAGTAAAGACATGAACTGGCCATTTGGAAGATTAATGGCAGTTTGGAAGATTAATGGTGGGATAAACAGCTGGCCAAGCAAAGAAACTAAACCCATTTATAAAGAGAGTAATTAGCTTTTGATTGGTTAGCTATTTAATCCACCCTTAATGTTCCAAAATAGCTTTTGATATCATCGTAAGATCTTCTAGTGATACATTACGTGTCTTATGAGAGACATACATCCATCCAAAGTGTTCTTCATGCAAGTCCATCCATCTAAAGTATTGCTAAAGATATGCTATGCCCAGCACACTTTCTACGTTATGCCTTTCTTCATGTCTTTTCCACATCTCTGATACAACACAACAACAATTTGACTCATCACTGGACTATTAATCAGAATGTCTACTTTCCATGTTGAGAAATTATCTGCCCACAGTAGGTGGGATCAATGTTTTCTTAGTTCAAAGAGTTAAAAAGTCTTCTTGTGCCAGTGACTGTTTCTCTTAACTTGTTTCTTATCGATTCTATAATCACCATGATTTTCCATCATAAAATTTATTCTTCAACTGTGCTCCATGTCTTAACAGTTTTTGGTAAAATAATTATTCATGGTGACCGTTGTTTCCGTTCTTCTAAAGGGGCTCGACACATCCAATTTTGACACTTTCTGCTTCTACACCAACATTTATGAGTGTGCCATAAAGCTTTATACTCATAAATTTTGTGTTTAAAATGCATTTACAGTGTCCTGAACAGTAACGCGATTCGCTACGTAAATTTTAAGGAAAATATTGAATCCTTCAAAAACAAGGCCACTAGGCGATCTGAAGGATGGAGATTTTGCCTAGTATATCATAAAACTTATAAACTCCTTACGATATGTAGACATCGACAAGCACGTTTTTACAATGCGATTATAAAACTTTATAACACACTTGTATTTCGTTCATCGCCTACTATTTGTTCGCCATGGAAGTTTCGTCGTTTGGGGTACAATATTTCTTTAATTATTTCCGGAACAGTAAAATACATCAAATTTTCCATGTTCTATGATGTCTATTTCTTTCAACATTCTATTCAAAATTAATTTTTTTCTTAAAGCCTGGTTTATTTAAACCAATCATTTATTTTGAAATATGTAAGTGAGCAGAACACAGTTATATTTATTTCCGATTTCATTATTAAATTATATTTAACCACATAGTAACAACCGCACTATTTCTGAATAATTTCTAAAATTAAAATGAATGTCATTTAACAAAATGAACCCAAATTTAAAACCACAAAAACGCCAACCATGTAACAATCTCATGTCAGATAGGTATTTATATGTGTTGCACGTTCCTTTCCTGACCCCTTCCTGTTTTGTGACTTTATGGCGCACACGTTTGATACCCACCGATGAAAAACAGGTCAAATTGTTGGGGCCTAGTTTATCGCCGAAAAAATAATTGCTTCCTAATTGAGTGACCAGTCCCATGAAAAATAAATTGACGTAATAATCGATCACCTTTCAACTGAAAGAAGCGACAGAAGCTAAGATGGGTAGATAGCGGACGTGACAACAGTGACGACGACAGTGGATAGCCGAGATGAATGTCCACTTTGTGGCTACTGATATAAAGCGATAACGCAACAACTAACATATTTTTGTGCGGTAAGCTCAACCTCAAGTACGAGAAAAGAAGTATACTATAAAGATAGGAATTGCCGAGATCTAGATAAGATAGAATTTTTTGAAAATAACGTTTATTCTCTGCAATATGTGTATCAAGGGTTACTTAACTACTGTTTCCTTTATGAAGACGAGTGAAAAGTATAAATTTGTTTCAAAACAAATACGACAGCATTGTTATAAATAAATTGGAATTAAATATAATATTAAGTATGGTCAAAGTATTTAATGATTTTGGAAAAAGATTGCTATTTTCTAACGATTACATTTCTTAAATCTTATGGAACTTCCCATGACATTCTTATTAGAAAGTCATAATTTTAAACAACACTTTCAGTTACCTTCTTTAAACAGTTTCAAATATGTAAGATACGTTTATTATTATTACTCATTGTCAAACACCTCAGTGCTACTTCACACTCGATGTGATGAGTAAAAATCTATTTTAGAACATACGTGCTGAACAATTAATGACATCAACATATTCCTCGCTGGTAAAAATAAATATCCAAACGGATAATTATGTTATTTCCCAACAAACACCAAAACCAGAAGTAATTTTTTAAACAAATAACGTCCAAGTAAGGAACGACGGAACACCGACACTCGTGTGAATGGTAAATAATAAAATAAAAATCGATGTCCCGGACTATATCATTGTAAATAAATATCACAATTGCTACTATATTTGTAAAACATAACGTGCGTCCGTGAACTTAGAAACATTTAAAACTGAACTGGAAGCAGCAGCATTCAATGACTTACTGTCATCCTGTACCAATATTTGACGAGTGAATACCGAAAATTTATTTTGTGTGCTTTAATATTTAGTGGGCATTGTAAGCGATACTCTTTACGTTATCCCACGGTAAATATCGTCTCTAAATACCTCGCCTTACGACTATAAATTTTAATACTTCTCTGTCTTTGGTTAACATTTCTTTTACCTTAAACAAACGAATGCCTTCTGAATTTTTATTTTACAATTACTAATAATAATATTGAAATCCGCAGTGAGTAATTACAGACATTCTGTTAAAATGTTGTAAATAACAGCTAAAGAATTTTTTAAACATCAATCGAAACACCAAAAGCAAAAACACTCATGGAGATTTATAAAACTGTTTACCTGAGAAAGGTGTATTTATTTTTGTCCACATCTGAGTGATTTTATGCACTTAAGTATACATACATCAATGAGGAATGAATACTCTCAAAGCAGGCTACCGTAAAGTAAGTCCTTAGGAAAACTTCGTCAACTCTCAACAATCTGCGCGTTCGCAATGGAACACAAAACATATGTTTTTTTATGGGGGTAACATTGAGCCGAAATTTCCGCGGAAACTTTAAATACCAACAAAGACATGAAAAAACTCCCGGCTAAGTGCAGTTTATTTAACGTTTAATATTTTTTATCCAGGCTTTTAGCTACATAACAAATCTTCTTTTATTTTCTTGAGTACTATTTGTGGTTTTAATTAATGATATAAGTCCAGTAACACCCTGTATAAATAATATATGGGGATATCTTTCTTGCACTTCACATTGCCGGGCTATTGCCTATCACTCTCGCATATTGCTAAAGCCGGCTCCAGACATGCGGGATTCTCCGAGTATCGAATATTCGCCGAGTGCCGTGATGCTCGGCTTGGTATTCGCCAAATAGTGTATAATAATAATAATAATAATAATAATCTCTTTATTTCCCATATTAGCATTACATACATTGCACATAGCATTACACTAATGTTGAATAGGGAAACCCTAAGGCTAAGTTCACAAATGTGATCTTCCACCTAGCCTTCAGTATGCGAATTATCTAGTTGTAGTAAGGCCTATATATAACTTAACCTATTCTGTGAGCCCTAAATATAAATATAATATAATTGTTAGTAGATGCCATGCCTTTCAGACTTAATATGAACATGTACCATCTGTAGACGATGATCAATGATCAATGATCAGCCACCCCCGGATTGCCGCCTAAACACTAATTGTTTTAGCTGACTCTTGAAACCACCGAGACCAAGTTTCTTTATTTCCGCTGGCACACTGTTGTAAACTTTGACAACATTATAGGTAAAGGACCGTTGGAAGAGTGCAGTACGATGTAGAGGCGGAGTTAAGGTTCCCTTATTACGGATGTTGATGTTATGAACATCAGTGCGAAAAATTAATTTCCTATGCAGATAATTAGGTTCTTTGGATAAAATAATTTTATGATAGAGACAGGCAGACTGTAAAAAACGGCGATTTTTCATGTTGAGCCACATTAGATCATCAAGTTTATGAGAAATATGTTCGTATTTACGTATACCAAAGATATATCTCATACACGCATTTTGTATTTTTTGTATCCGATATTCAGTCAATGAATCAAGGCAGCTGCTGTAGAGTGGAGCACAATAAGAAAAATTTGAAAGTACAAGTGACTCACACAAAATATTTTTAGTTTTTATGTTAAATATATTACGGTGAGGATATATCATCCTCAGGATTGAGTAAGATAATTTTATACGTGAGGATACATGTTCTCGAAATCTGAGGGTAGTATCTAAAATTATTCCAAGATTTTTCGCACTGTAAACTATAGGAATATCAACTTTATTTAATGAAATTTTAATTTTATCTTGTAGATCAGTATACGGTCCATTATATCCGAAGATTAGGGCAGAAGACTTTCTTGGATTGATTTGTAAAGAATGATGTTCAGAAAAACTAGCAAGACGCTCTAAGTCAGAATTGATAGTAGAAGCCGTTTGAGTGATGTCGCATGCTTTGAAATTAAAGATTAATTGGCTATCATCCGCATACATGTGGAGATCACAATGTTCAACGACGCTATAAAGTTTACTTGTATACATGGAGAACAACAACGGTCCAAGAATGGAGCCTTGAGGTACTCCCGCTGTAAGATTAAGAGAGTCAGATGTGACATGATCCATCCTGACACTTTGAGTACGACCACTTAAATAACTTTTTATTAGATTAACGGCACCACATCCAAAGCCAAAATTTTGTAGAATAACTAGGAGAACCTCATGGTTAACGGTGTCAAATGCTTTGCTGTAATCCAGTAGTACAAGCACACTCAGGTTACCACCATCCAAGGCTCGCAGGATGTCATCGATTATATTGATCAGAGCCGTGGACGAGCTGTGATTTTTTCTGAAGCCCGACTGTAAAATTGGAAGAATTGCATATTTATTGACATATTCTTGAATTTGAAAAAACATAATTTTTTCTAGAATTTTTGATAGTATAGGTAATATACTGATCGGTCGTAGATCATTCAATGTACTCGGTTTTTTAATTTTTGGGATCGGTGTAACCAGAGCATGACACCAAACATCGGGAAAGATACTTTCAATCAAACAGCAATTAATGACGTGTGTTAAATAAGGCAGTATACCAGGACAACATAAACGAATCATATCGGCACTAATATCATCGGATCCCACAGATTTAGTAGTTAGTCGAAGTATTATATTACCCACACAAGAGTCATCAACAGTTTTGAATTCGAAACCTTCATCGTATTGTTGTGCCTGATTATTATAGAATGAAATAACGTCTCTGCCGGAAGTATTCACTTTTGGAACAGAACTAACAAAGAAGTTATTAATTTCATTAATATCCGCTAAATCGGGAGGTACAATAATCTTATTAGGTTTCTTCATTTCTTTCCAAAATTCTTTGTTGGACTGACTTAAACTCTCATAATACGCTGTCTTCTCTAGCTTTACAGTTAAATTCGTTAAATTCCTGAGCGATTTATAATAATTATAATGAGATGCTAGGCCTGAGTTTCTGTATTTTGTTTTTGCTTTATCGCGAAGAGTCATCAGTTTTTTCAAGTTATCAGTTAACCATCCAGCATGCCTCTTACCTTTTTCCCTCACAATCCTAAGTGGTGCATGTACATCAAAAAGTTGCAAGATAAAAGAATTAAGAAGTTTGATTTTATCATTAATGTTGGAGATGTGATAGATCCTGGTAAAAGGCATGGTGCTGAAGTCTGAGTCAAATTTGTCCATATCAATACCTCTGTAATTACGAAATTTATAAAATTTAGGAACAGATTCAGGTTTTTCGCAATTAACTATGCATTGAACCAAATCATGATCCGAGATGTCACACCCAATAACTTCCGGATTCAAGACGAAAGACTCGTCAGAGACTACGATAACATCAATTAACGTTTGCGTAGATTCCGTTATTCTAGTCGGCTCTTTAATCAATTGTGTAAGATTTAGTGATTTTAACATAGAGTTGAGATATTCCGTCACGATGCTATCATAATTAAGCAAGTTAACATTGAAATCTCCCAACAGAATTATATTTTCAGAATAAGCACTACATGTTATAATTGTGGCCTCTAATTCATCAATGAAATCTTTATAATTTTCAACCGGCGGTCTATATGCAACACCGACCATAAATGAAGATCCTGATATTTTAATCAGTATCCATAATTGTTCAACATTCGTGTTGCTTTGTATCAATGAAAATTTTAGATTATTCCTCACATACAACCCAACTCCTCCACCACGCGTACACCTGTCATTTCGCACAAAGACATAATCGTCAATAGCCAATTGAGAGTTATCAGTATCTTTATTGAGCCAGGTCTCAGTGATTGCAAGAACATCCAAATTGTGCATGGCAATTAATACCGAGAGATCATCATGTTTACGGAGCAATGATCTAATATTTAAATGAGCAAACTTCAGTTGATGGCTTGTCATTGTCCGTGACCACAGAAAATATATACTTTTTCAGTGTATTCAAAACATTAGTACAGTAGTATTAACATTGCAAAAAATTTACATGGCAATCAAATTATTATCAGATTAATCCCAAATAAGAAACAACAAAAAACAAATCAAAACAAGAAAAATTTCAAGAGACTTAGAGCAAAGAACTTAAACTAAAGTAAACAATTTCTTACAGTTTCGACCGTGAATGCACCAAGCGGATTACAGTTAGGTACGCTCGCTGCTATGTAACGAATTGTCTAATTTAAAGTGCATTTAATTCATTAAAATTAGAGATTTTTTTCATTGTTGACCCAGTTTTAACTATGATTTTACCAATATTTGTCCATACTTTCTCCGAACCAAATTTTTTCTTTGCAGCACCCAGTAGCGCCAGTTTTGTTTTAGTCAAATCCTCTTTAATAACCGTTCTTGTTCCTTTAAACTTCTTCTTATTGAAGAAAAGTTGATTTCTTATTGTACGATGTACGAACCTTACTATAATAGGCCTAGTACCATCTTCTTTCCCGGGGGCCGGTGGCAAATTTCTATAGCAGTCAGCGGAATATTTATCGATATTGATGCACCCAATTCCTGTATAATTTTATAAGTATCTTCATTGGGCTTCTCAGGAACTCCATATATTCTCAAATTACTACGTCTGGAATATTGGTCGATGTCATCCAGAGCATCAGCCATTGCAGATATTTTCTGTTCGAGTGCTTGAACCTTCCTTTCGTACACCTGGATAGTATTATCGACGGCAGATTTGACTTCCTTGGTCAGAATTTCACCGAGCAATTTAGCAAAAACCTCAGAGTTTAGTACCTTTTCTACCACACTTTTAACTAACTCTTCATTATCCTCGTGAGTAGCTTTCGCACTACGTAGAGCAGGTTTCATTTTTAAGCAATGAAAAACTTAAATGCAGCAAATAGAAATGTAAGCAGAGCGATTTTAACGTCTACACAGCACGCTGGAACATCACAGAATCTGGAACATCACAGAATACATACATACATATGTATACATACATACGGGGTTTGCCCGAACTCCCAGTTTTTGCGAGAACAGCGAATACGTATTTGCCGAGTGTCGTGCGAATCTTTAACTGAAAATCTTCATGGACAACAGTGACGAAGACTCCCGAATGTGTGCAGCTGTGAGTTTCCCTACTTGAAGCGGACAAAGATAGATGAGCACACATCCACACTACTCGGAATTCGGCAAACCTTTGCTCGACACTCGGCAAATCCCTCATGTCTGGAGCCGCCTTAATACGCAGTGGTATAAATATCAGTCTGTGGTTCCTATACTCACAGAAGCGAGAAGGGATTAGTTATTTGTTCGATAAGAGTGACACGTTGCTTAATTGTTATAAAGAAAAGGCCGGTCTCTAATAAAATCCGGGCGGAGTCCGGTCTAGGCTTTCGAAATCCGGGTTTATCGAGTCAGATCGTAACCCCAGTTGCAACATTTAATGGGACCTTTTTATTATAAATGATAAAAAATTTCCTGGAAATATGTATCTGCCATGTTAAGAACTGAAACTAATTTTCATTTCATCCAATTACACATGTTCCAATTTATGACGATAAAATATCGATGCATTTCTTTCTAAAAACGTAATTACACGAATATAACTCAGTGATTTTTTTACTTAGATACTAAATAGCAAGACGACGAGAATAAGTATTATATACAACACGTAATCATGAGCAATGAGTTAACAAGTGTGCAAATGCTTTATTTGATTACACAACTTAAGCTGTGGTAACATTAGTAATTTCACTTATGACATTTCGTTGACGATTTGCCATATTTAGTACTCCGTGTGGGATTTCATTCATAACACGATAAATTTGAATGGTAAACACGAACAGCCTTGGAAAAAGCAACGGTATAGTGCCACTGAATACGCCTGGTATTGCTAACTTTCTTCTTGGAAGCAGTCTTTTTCATGAATTGCATTAATACCTGGAAATCTATGAAAACAGATGTTCATTATATATTTTTTCGCGGTAATGCCGTGCATATTTTATTATTGGGAATTATTCCACATGTAATAAATATGTGAAAATATTGCTCTAAGACGGACTAGGGACTTTTCAGTACGCATTTAAATTTGAATTTACATAATAATTAAGTAAAACTGTTTAATGTTTGGCACGGTGAATGTTTACTAAAACATTAATAGCCATTATCTATTTCGTTTCAATTAAGTTCGTTAAAATCATTTGCTTTCACTTAACACTTCACTTACGTACTGCGACTTTCGTGTACATTCATACCACCATAACCACCTCGTTATCAAGTTGATGTTTAATAAAAATTGACATCGAATATTTAATTTTTGTAACAATATCAGAAAATTGACGTATAATTCACAACTCGTGCCAAATACGTTCCTTCACTTAAGACTTAACTGTTAGAATGCTACAATAAATACAAGAAATTCAAGAAAAAGTTATAAAATATCACGAAAAATCAGATATTCTTAACTGAGCTGAAAGAATTTATTTTTCTTTGCAAGCTTTATTACATTTTTTTGAAACCCATGGCTTGACACATGCTGTAAAAAATATATGTATACAGCATACCAAACGAAGAATGACGATAAAAGTCAATCATTTTTTAATTATACGACAAATATGTCACAACGATATTATTTATATCTGCAATAAAATACGCATACGTTAATGTCTGTCCTTTCAATTAGAGCACGACGCACGAACGACAATAACTTCAATTCGATAAATCATTTAGTATACATATGCGAAATCGAGGACATATTTTCGCAAGATTTATACGTTTTAGGTCTCGTAAAAATCGAGTCATCACTTTCGCTCTATTTCACAAATTAAATCCTTCAGATTCAATATTTTTTAAAGTAGGTACATTTTTTCAACATTAAAATTGTTATTATTTTAAAAACTAATTCCTTTTTAACATAATTTTTAATCGACACGTCTTTTGATATACAGTAAAGTATCAGGCGCCTATTGTCACATCGTTAATGTTCTAGAGGCGACGAGTCTGGAGTATGACGGCCGAAATTTCACGAACTTGAGGTGTCTGTCAATAGAGTGGTGACGCGTCCTGTATAACTACGTTTTGGTCTAAATTCAGGATGTGTAAGATTATAAGATTCACCTTACGAACATTACCATTTTTATCGTCACTTATATTTTTGGAAAACTGTAAACTTCTAAAACAATATCTTCTCCTAGAAAAGTAATTTAGATATGTATAATTCTTGCAAAATTTTAATAAACGCAAGTTTGATCGTGAACTAATATATGTATTTTTATGAAGTACCGCAAAGTAATCAAATAGGAAAGGTTGTTTGGGTGGTTTGAAATCTTAAAATGGGATTTTTTCGAGTTGACAAAACATGGAAACTCTTTTCGTAATTCTAAATTATATGACTATACTTATATGAAATAAATTCAATTTAACTAACATTCCCGGAGGGAAGTTCAACATTGTTATGATAACTGCGTTTTCTTTGAAAATATTCGACAAGTGGAATGCTTGCTTCAGAAAACCAGAAGTTTTTTTCTCAATGAATGAATACTGGTTAACCACGGAAATTTTTTTTATCGTAAAATGAAAAGCCACTCGGAAAGTCGACAAGAACAATACGAACCACAACCATCCGGGCGAGCAGGAAGACCCAAAATAGAATGGGAAGATGCTTGTTTAACAACAAAAAAGATAGACGTTGACGATTTGTTAAAATCGCATGAATTAATGGGTGCTTCCGGACATAGAGGAGTCTTTCACCTAAAAGAGCTAACAGGTTAAAACAAGTACGATTTGAGGAGCAGTTAAAAAGATCGCTTACCATATTAGCATATTAAGTAGAATCAAAATCAACTTCTTCTTCTTATAAAGCCATCTTCCACAATTTATTGCCGTTTTATCAAGTGCATTTTATTAAAGAAAATGAATCAGTCCATCGTTTAAATTAAAAAAAAAAAAAAGGAAAATTGAAGGGAACGGTGTCAAAGAAGATTGAAAAGCAGAAGTTCAGGCACGTTTTAGATAGGAAATGGGACCATTTCTTTTGGGTCCACTTATGATGGTAATACAGCAAGAAGATTTTTCGAGAACGCCGAAATGATTGGGTTACATGTAAACTTAATTAAAAAGAAGTGTGTATTTTATTGAGAACTTGCCTAAAACTTTATCCAAGGTATAACATGTCTGTAACATTGCAGCAAATACAAATTCAGTAATCCGTAGAAGTAATCTTATAAAAAAATAGTTTTTTTCTTATAGGACAATTATCAGAAGAAGCCCAGAAAGCTCGTAGTAAAGTTGCCGTAGATTCTGAGAATGTCATACCCAAAAAGATCACGTGTCACAACTAACAGGGATCTAATAAACATGTTCATTACATCAGACTCAGTTATAAATAGCTTTCGATTTAACCCCCACAAACAAGAATCAGTTTTTACTTTAGCTGTATTAGATTTACTGGAAAATGTAGATGCATCGATTTAACCAGTTAAGACTATATTGTAAGTGATTCTACTGATTAGGTATAACACTGCTGGTTCATCTAAGTGGCCATCATAATTCACTTTTGCATTTTATTTTTAAGTTTGTAAAAATGTTTAAACCGTATAACTTTATCCATTTGTTTGGCTCGATCACTTTTCTCACATTCTTGTTAACATTCAAAGAAATGAAATTAAATAGAATTGTCATTATCACTCCAAATGAGTAGCAGAATGTAATTTGTTGTTACAAAAATGTGTCTCACCATATTCATTGTAATTAACCGTATAATTACTTGTTATCAAAATATAAGTAATTAAATCTTGATTAAGAACAAATGTTAATATATTTATTGAATGTCCTTTATGTTTCTAATACGGCCAACGGGGTATCTAAAGAACAAGTATTCATAAACAAAATAAACCTTTTGCAGTTGCTACTATTAAACGTTTACGCTCTATTATTACTTTACGATTCCGTTCTGAATGAAATTATCATTAAATATGATTAGATTGTTTATCATTATTTCCATTAAACTAACCACACAGACAATGAAAAACCTCAATCAGCATTTACTTCCTATTAATCGACTTACTACAAAATGCTTACTTATCAAATCAAAATTACATAAACATTTAACATTTTCTTTAACAAAAAAAGAACTCTTACTATGCAATGTTAAAAATTTCTCTTTTTACTTTTGACGTTGTAAATTATCAATTGATTCATCAAGAGCCAACGACTTTACTCTCTCATTTTCAATAGAGTCTATTTTTGACCAAAACTGCTTCTCAGATCATTCTTTTATTAATTTTAATTTTGAAACAGTGGCAGTGGTTACTGATAACAACAACAATTACATAAATTATTACAATAAAAGAAGTAAATAACGGCTTAGCTGGCAAGGAAAAGTAACTGTCGACGTACGTTTCGGTCTTATTAGACCTCACCAGGACAGTATAACCAATGTGTAAGGTGTTTACACTTGGAGATAGAAAACAACAAATGAAGCAACAGACCAGCAAATGTGCATTCGATCTCCTGGTCTGTTGCTTCATTTGTTGTTTTCTATCTCCAAGTGTCAACACCTTACACATTGGTTATACTGTCCTGGTGAGGTCTAATAAGACCGAAACGTACGTCGACAGTTACTTTTCCTTGCCAGCTAAGCTGTTATTTACTTCTTTTATTGTTATATTTTCCTGGCATTAACCCTTCCGTTATTGTAAATTATTACATCACAAACTCTTTTAAACGGACACTAAATGGCGCATAAACACTTAACGTTTCGCAGTCGTTCGACAGCTTCGTCAGAAGTGAAAAATATAAACACGTAAATATATATATATATATATAATGTAAATTATTACCTTTGATTCCTATGCCCAAACCCCTTTGGCGACCTCTAGAGTTGGTAGAGTTGCACCTCCTGCGCCCCTGATTATTACGCTACTGCCAAAATGTAAATAAATTTGTAATTGTGTTACAAATATTTAAATAATTTTAATATCAATTACGTAATTAAAATAATAAAATTTCAAACTTTCACTTTTCTTTCATTTAATGTTTATTCCACATTCTGTAAAATGCTTAACATTCTTTAATATTAGCAGTTGATTTAACCAACGAAATAATATTGAAATAACTTCCTAATTTTTTCTTCCCTTTACAAACAGTAGAGAGAAAAATATTATTTAAGTCTACTGCTAAAAGTATTTGAAACATTAATTCTTTATTTCTCTCAACCCTTTTCAACACCATTCAGGAATATGTTCCATAGAGTGTCATTCATTCGTAAAGATGTCATCTGACTTTATTTGTTTTACTTTTAAAATTTATAGGAAAATACGTAGAAATTACTCATGCTAATAAACAAACTGTATCCATAAATCGCAGTGAATTAATTATTGAAAATCATATTTGGTTTCTCCTTGCATAAAATTAATGTGACGTACACGTGATTCAATTTCTTCCAGTTTATGCTGTACGTTAGAAAAGTCCGAAGTAAATTCAGTGTTTTTGGAAATGTGCTGTTGTATCAAACCTACAGTTAACCTGTTATTTTCCCACATTTACATAACAAAGAAACAACTACACTGAGATTTAAGTATAGAATTTGCAGAAAAGGTGGTTTTGTAATTTGATTAACAATATCGGAATAATATGTACAAATCACTTTGTCCTCTCATTTTAGTAGAATTGATATAAATTCACAACTAGTCCGTAAACCTCCCACAAGTGAAATTACTATTGTCATGCAAAATAGTTCTATGTTAGATAAGCAATTCGAACGAAAAACGTCTCAATTGTTGTACTAAGCAGCAAATGAGAATAATTTAGTCGGCGCTGCTCCTAATTGATGCATGAAACAATCTAACGAGGTGGTTCACGGATGAAAGCTGCAGGCACCATTATTCCGGTATAATTAATACGTGCGTGGGGGTTGTTCGAGGAAAATCTGCCCGCAGTCGGGAAACGGTTTCTCGGAAAATGCTGGGGAAATCTCTCTCCTGTAATAAATCCGCAGCAAATAACGAGCGGATGCTTAATGTCATCCAAACATTTTAAATTGTAGTTACTTCAAATTGTCACATATTCGTCATTAATTTTTGTTTTTTTTTACAAAGAACTCGATTACTTACAGCGAACGCTCTGTTTGAACGCATACTTTTTGTACAGGTCGACTTGGTTATAGCTTATAGCGAACTAGGTCAAACAATTACGGAACGAATGTATTCATACAACGGTAATTTCCCGGAAAATTTTACGGCGATCAAAAATGTTCCATCAGTTTTACATAAACCAAGACACCGTCAAAGCGAAAAGCCATCACAATTGAAGAAAGAATTAAAGTAATAACGGAAATAGAAAATGGGCAAAGCAGTCTGCAAATTATTTCATCTTCCAAACTCGACTGTTTGGAAAAAAAGAGAAGATATAAGAATCTTAATTTAAATGTTTCTAAAGTGAAGAGCCGCAGGAAGCCGAGAAAAGAGTTTGCGCCAGAGCCGATGAAGCGCGATTTATTTGTTCCAAAGGATGGATGGGCAGGTTTAAAGAATACCACATCATGAATGGGGGAAGGATACATGGAGAAGCTACATGTGGTCTCAAGGAAAATGTGGAATCTTGGATCAAAACAGCATGGCCAGCAATAAGTGATAATTATGATAAAAATAATGATATCCTCAATGCAGATGAAACTGGTCTGTTTTATAAAATTATGCCAAACACCACGCTAGGGTTTAAAGGAGAAAGCGTTTCAGAGGTAAACATAGTAAAGAGAGTTTAACAGTTCTCGTATTCGCCAGGAACAGAGATGACAGGAACAGAGAAAAGAAAGCGTTTGTTTGTGGGAAAATCCAAAAATCTTAGATGTTTTAAGAACAACACTTCGACACCTGTGAACTACGAGAGCAACATTAAAGCTTGAATGATGTGGCAACTGTTGGAGGAGGAACTAAGAAAATGGGGTAGAGAAAATTACAAGGTTATCCTCATTGTCTATCTTTTCAGATGAAATTGTAAACAAAAACAACTGGAAATAATGAAACTTGAGCATGTCACAAAATTTAAATTAAAAGAAAACATGAAAGCAAAAGGAGTTATTAAAATTTTCAATCAGTCGATTTTGATTGCAGTAGTTTTAAGTTTTAAAAAGGGAATCTTAGGCCCAATTGTACAATGGCAGCTTAAATTTAAGCTGAAGTTTAAACACGTAACAATTATTATTTCAACAATTGTTGTGGGTTTAAGCTTTGGCTTAAAGTTATTGTACAACTGGACCTTAAAATAACACTTACTCTTTGAAAACGTTTTTCTTTAATTATTTAAATAATTGTAGCAAAATTCTTCATAATTTCAAATGTTAAGTTGTATGCCATCAAGGACTAGCAAACGCAATGCAAATTATTGTCGTACTTTGTCTTGGGAACATAACAATCAATAATTGCCTTGGTCCAGAAGTAACAATTTAATATCTACTAACATCTACTTTGCCGATTTGATGTTTTAGGACAATAACTGAATCGTCTATAAAAAATACGCCAAAAAGCTAGATGAAAAAAGGAGGAAAAATCGCAAAATCTGGCAACACAGCTTCGTAGTAATTTGTTGGATCCCTCTATGTGCGTATTTCTTTCAAGATCGGCTAAGATCTCCAGATGGGCAACAAACACCAGATGACTTCAAACAATATAGTAAAAATTTGAAAAACATATACAGGGTGGACAAAAAGTATTAAGATATGCGAGCGGTTTAACATTTAAGTTTGACATTTCGTAGGATTAAACTGTTCTTTAGAAATATGTACGTAGGTCCTAGAATTAATGAATTAATAAATAAAAACTAATTCAACGAAAAAAATAAACACCGATTCAACCCAAGAATTAAGTCGACAAGAAGAAAAAAAAAAGAACTGAAACAAACGACAGTGAAATGCAATATTGGATGAACAGAAAACAAAAGAAGATGAAAAATCGACAATTTCCGGCGAGAAGCTTCTGAAAATCAAATATCAAGCTTGCATTTGCTTTCTTTTGCATTGTTTGCATTTTTTTTTCTTATGTTGCGTTAATTATTCGCGTTATAATCGATACTTCAACAACCCATCCAACAATAAACCACAAAGACTTTCAGCTGGAACAAATAAATAATCAACGTTTTCCGGCGCCAAGCTTTTGAAAACCAAATTAAGCTTTCATTTGTTTTCTTTTGCATTGCAAAATTGGAAACGAACAGAATACAAAAGAAGATCGTCGATTCTCATTCGGCTTGGAGCCATTGAAAATCAAAAAACCCTCGGTTGTTACGGATGAAAACTTCATTAAAGTTATTTATAATTCTGCCAGTCGCCCTGTATTTGTGCGGGAATCGAAAGGTTTGGGTCTACGTGTCGTTCGTCACATTTCAACATATTGCATCAGGAAACCACACGCCACTACCTAAGCCCTACGGTACTACTCCATTTCACTCTTTCGCCCGGTTAAAACTGAGTTCATCTCGTAACGACCTCGTCCCAGCGTAGTTGGGCAGAACGCGTTCTGATCGCGTCGCACTCACTGCTGTGGAAGATTTCTCGGCGTGCACATCTATTCTTTGTGTGTGATTACGATTTTTGTGCTTCTTTTCATGTGAATCTTTTGATTGAAGCCTGAAACGGAATTTACTCCGAGATTTGCTTAAGTGCACGCCAAGTAAATTCAAGCTCTTTATAAGCTTCTCTAAGCCTGTTCCTGGGACAAAAGAACAGGTAGGTTTTATTGGCAACTTTGTGCGTATTTTCAGTTTGTAACGCGTATCTTTCCTTTACTACTTAGGCTTCCGTTCCTGACAATTAACAACGATCTTTTGTGTGGAAGAAAAAGCCGTAATCGGAGTCGTAGCTGCTGAAAGTCCTGGCATCACGGTCCACCCCTCGTCAGTTAAAAGTTGGACTTGACTTTACACGTGACGCCACAACCGGAGAGTTCGTGACATAATACTTAACTCGATTTGACGTCATTGGCAGCACTATCCTCCGCTGGATGGCTCTCACTTGGATTCTTCCACCCCACTATTGACAGCTGTCTGTCTAAACCTGGATTTTGTTGTCGTCTAAACGCTGTGTTGCTTAATTCAATTTTAATCAAGTGACTTTACTTATTTACTTTAAGCTTTTTCTGCAAACGATAAGCAGATCTGTTTCTCGATCAAGTTTTAATCAATCATAGACTGATAACAAATTTATTTATTTCTTGCTCAACGCTTTGTGACTCCTTCTGGGTCGTGCTTGTTACTTGTTTTATTTTATTACATTTTTGAGCATTTCAAATAAAAACAGGTGTGTCCGCTGGTGACTTTTATTTTATTTAATTTTCCCCCCCTTTGCTTTTGGGATTTCGTCGAACCCTCCTTTCTCCAGGAGTTTAGCCGGCGGTGCTGGAGATCATTGAATGTACTCGCACAATTTGCTGTCCTTCAGATAGGTAGCACGGTAAGCTAGAAAGAAGTTGAGAACAAATGAAAAATCGACGATTTTCGGCACGAAGCTTTTGAAATTCAAATCAAGCTTTCCTTTGGCATTGTTTTTTTTTTTTTTGTTTCTTTTGTTGCATTCATTTTTCGCGTTACAATCGCCACTTCTGCAAGGAATAAAATCTAAATGGATAGAATTACAACTTTTACCCCCAAATCTATTAATGTAACCTTTAGACCAATGAAGGTATTGTTTACTCACTCAAGACGCATTAACGAAATTAAAAATTGTTTCCAAAAGGTGAACTTGGACAAAGACTTTAATGAATTTATCATTAGCCCAATGGTATCGCAAGAAAAAAGAAGAATAAGAGGATAATCTTCCACCATCGGTTTGGAGTAAAAATGTTGTTTGGTTCACCAATTGATCAGTGAAGTAGATTTAGATAGTTATGTTGATGTTGACAAAGACTTGCTGACTCCAGAATTACCTAATGCTGAGTCGATTGTTAATGAATGACCAGTTGAGATTACGAAGGAGAAGGAGAAAAACTTTCTTCAGAAATATCGACCACATCAAGTGTATTTCAGAAAAACAATTTTCATCCCCTGATTTGAAAATATAATAGAATAGTTTTAATGGATACGAAATAGATTGTACCGTAACGAACCGTTAATGTCAGAAAATACTTTTATCTCCCTTCTCGTATATCATCCAAATTGGAATAAAACATCCAGAACAAACAAACAAACAACAAGTCTTGCGCCACCTGGTAGGATCGATCAAGTTATTTCGGTAACAGCATTTTGATTAAAGCCGAAAATAGTCATTCATTTATTTCAGCGACGATCGAGCGATCCTTTCACATTTATTCCGTGAAGTAGCAGCGAAACGCGATCGAACGGTGACCGAGGCATTGCCTGGGGTTGTGCCCGCGACCTTGGCGCTTCAGTCAGGGTTGCAGCGCATCGATCGACGTCGTCTCCATGACAACCTTTATACCTGTTGCACGGCGCGTCACGACGACACGCGTCATTCATACCGCCGAATTAAAGGTGTTCACGCCATGTGTAACGTATGAGTTTTAGTTAAATATTTGGCCTCAATGAAATAAAAAAAAATCCCGAATATCCAGAGCTGGATTCTATTATAAAATCTGGATGACGTCTTTGACCTTTCTAGTATAGACCTCAGCATAAATACCTCTTCGGCAATTGAGAAAACACTATCACTAAACAAGGATGTTTAAAAAATGAATTTTCAAATAGGAATTTAGGCAATATTTAATTATTACGCCCCCTATATAAGACAGGAAAAATATCCGGAGACAAAGTTAAAGGTGAAAGGGTGATTGCAGATGCCGGATACTGGAAAGGTAAATCCGTGGGCGATCCCACGCCCTGGATTCATTGATGGAGCGAACTGTCACGCAATGAGATGGATCTACCTTATCGCGTACACATTGCAAGGGAAAATATATTTCCATCCATCAAGGTCAAAGTTCACACGCGCTATGACCTATGCGGCAATCTGCCTACGCCACCGCCCCTTAATTTTTTATGCTGCATTGAAAATTTTATGCGATATAATCTCGAAGTAATCTCGTGGACGTAAAACGTTTTCATTCATCTTCAACAACGAAAAGGACATTTTTTTTAACTGTGACAAAAGTATTTCACATCAATTTTCATTAGTTTGGTTTTTATCTAACCAGTAGGAATTTTTAAATAGTGTTGAAATTGTACTGTTACTTTCATTTTCTTTTATTTTATTCATTCATTTAAACTACTCAAAACAAAAATAAAATAACATTAATTGTGTTGAAAAGAGAAAACAAATTAAATTGATTACTTAAAGCAGGTTCTTGTCCGATGAAAATTTTATCACAAATTTTTTGAAACGGACACTGAATATGCGCATTAACACTTAACGTTTCGCCGTCGTTCGACAGCTTCGTTAGAAGCTGTCAATTGATTGACTCACTTGATTACAATTGAAGCACTTTCTTGTCCATTGAATACTATTAAAAATTAATACAAAATATGTAGTGATCGGGCTGTTGTAAAAATCAATTCAATAGTCGACGTTTCACTGTACGTTTGTGTCAGCTTCTTCAGGATAAATAACACTACTTTCCCTTTAATACAATTCAGTTCGACATTTCAAACATTTTTTTTTTGTTTTTTTTTCTCCTTGTCATTAATCTTTTACCGTGTAACTCCATTGTTTTCGTCATTTCCTTTCATACGAACCTGCGTATACAGATATTGATAGAGGTTCCTGGAATTAATATTATCCCAATCTATACTTCGCCTGACGTCAGATATGGCATTTTACGCTGGTGTGCGTTGCGTTAACGTATGTAGGTATTACACAAAATTACTTTCGGTTTCTATAACGCATTAAGATATTACGAGTAACATGTCTATTATTATATTAATGATTGTTTAAGCTCAATTACTCAACTATCGTCTTCAAGCGATTTCTTTTTAAGTAAATTGTCGAACTTGAAGAATTTATTTTTTCTTTGCTTTAAGAAAAATTAATTAATACTTCTATTTCTTTTACTTATTTGTGCTTTATAGTAAATTGGTACATCTGACCTTTCTTGTTACCATAATATCAAAAATATCTTATTTAAAATTATGCTAAAGCATATATACAGGGTGTTTCATAACTCGAGGTGAAAAATTAAGGAACGTGTACGCGGCGATATTTAGGTTAAAAAATGTAAAACAAATTTTTTGCCGGTGGGACTTTGTTTCCGAGTTATTAGACTTTAGCAATCCATGATATAAATATTCCTCCTTAGAAAATTGCATGCTTAACAAAACAACCAAAGCAACT
Organism: Dorcus parallelipipedus; assembly: GCA_958336345.1. NCBI lineage: Eukaryota > Metazoa > Arthropoda > Insecta > Coleoptera > Lucanidae > Dorcus > Dorcus parallelipipedus. Next base: position 38,070,751 of record OY284482.1, on the reverse strand, counting down.
TTCATGTCTAATAAACTCGAAAACAATTGTCTTCTGTCATCCCACTCATGAAATACTTTTTAATTTTATTTTACATTTTTTAACCAAAATATATTTTTTCGCCTCGAGTTATGGAACACACTGTATTTACGAAATTTTAAATGTATCTACATTTGGGTGTGTGGAAATGTTATGACATACCATTTAAAGTTATTCGGCGGATAATTTGATTTTTATGAATGGTTGATTGATTTTTATGAGTTGTTTCCATGGTAGTTATCCGTCAGTTAGTTTATCAAGAGCTGGAAAGACCGGCCCTTAGACTATCAAACAAAATATGTATAAATTAGTAGTATTTTTTTTTTATAAAGCAGATTGCAGATTCCAGACCCCCCCCCCCCTTCCCAACGAGTCAGTTTTTCCCAAACCATGCGTAACTAAATATATGTATAAAAATGTTTTATTGAAGCCGTTAATACCCGTTCTCTAAATATAGTTAAGAAGTTACTAAGATACACGGCAATATCCTCTACTTTTATTAAAAATGTTCTTTATTGTTACAAATTAGTTTAAAAACAAATCGATTTTTCAAGTGCACTTCAAACTTTTATTGCCATATTTTGTTATGTTTTTCGTAATCTCAAAATATTTTTACGATTGCAATTTTTTTAACCCTAACAAAAGCAAATCGCCCACCTCAAGACGCACTTCTAGGACCGTGCCTTTTTATGATTGACTTTTATGTAAGTACTTCACATTTTTTCCGTCAGGTTTAGTGTATGTATTCGCCTACACTTAAAAAAGCTTAAAGTCTTCAAATTGGAGTGTAACGTAACTTATTTTTTTAATTTCAAAGTAAAATATTTCTCAAAAATGCCATTCATCGATCAAGAAAAGTAGCAACTCTCTAATTAAAAAAAAATATTTTGCTTATTACTTGGGAAGCAAATATGCAAGTATTATACAGGGTGATTGGTAGATCGACGTATTCCTTTCAGAATGTATTAATAGAGCTCATTTGCAATTGCTTTAATAATACCCATTATACAAAACTGAATAATTTTTGAGATACAGTAGAGTCTTGATCTCTCGATGCAGTGAACTGATTGATGAACGGCTTTGTCACTCCACCGAGGTTGTTCACTGTTTAGAGCGCAGGTAAAAACACACAACAGTGACACTTAAGAGTGTTTATTACATTAACAACTTAACATTTAAAGCTGGAAAGTATCTACATATTGCGATGTTTATGAACAGTACGTGTTTCTTTATAAAATTTCTTAACAGATAATTTTGAAAATAATAAAATAAATTATAGGATAGTGCGTTAAGTATATTTTAACAGATTTGTTTGAGAAAAAAATTATTTCAAATTTTTTAATAATTGTGTAAAGTAAACTGTAGGTAATAGTAAGAAGTTCGGAGAATAAACGAATGAGAGCGCTGTGTTAGTGATCGCATGAGACCTGAGGCGCTATGAAACCACCGGCGGGTGGAATTCGATTCATGCAATGGAAACTTACCGGAGCATCGTAAAAATAACTTTGGCGAAGGTTTTGTGAAAAACCTAATCTAACGGAACGTCTTCTTCCGGAGTAATCATTTATTAATTCGTTTTGAATTAATTGTTTAAAGTGGTGCAATAAACTGTGTTTTACGTTTTATTTTGCGACAATTTTTTTTTATTATTCACACACACACTGACATTAGATAATTTTGAATACGAATGCTCGCGAGTGCCATCTACATCCAAGATTAGTAAATACACTCTACAAGCAAGAAATAATCCATTTTAAAATTTTGTGTGTTGATTTTAAAATGTATATTCTTTTTTAAAAAAAATAGGAATTTAAAAAAAATTCTTATACTACTGAATAGAGAATGAAAAGCCCTTGAAATGAGGTATCACATGACCCCCATTCTATTTAAAAATTTTAAAGGGGCAACTGTCACTCGGAGGGGGTTGGAGGGGGAGATACAAAATTCCACTAAAATAGTGTCATTTTTTAATTAAAAATCGACTTGTTTCAGGATTTTACATAAAAATCGTATATTTCGTAGAAAATTAATTTATTTCATACTTTACGAACGCATTGCATAAAGGGGCGTTTACATTACATACATGTTTTCAACAAATTGAAAAACAAATCTATACAAAAATGTGGATTTGTCGCATACAAATCAGGATGAATGTTTAGCACAAATCTTCGACAAGTACTAGAAAAGGACCTCGTTTACACTGTGTGACTTGTTCACTACATATTTAGTATTTAATAATAAAAAAATTCGCACATGAATGATGACGATCAATTTTGTTTTTGTCCGCGGCCGCATATTATTACTTTAGGAAACTATATACGTGAAAAGCAATTAATGCAACTGTGCTCTTTTTGGACCACTCCATTCTCACAAAACGTTCGCTTGACAATTTAAAACAACCGACTATTATGCACATGCGCAAGTACCTTTGTATGGTATGTGATCGCTCTGTTTTTCATTAATTTGGAATACAAATCCATACTATAAAACATGTCGGAAACATGTCCAATACAAGAAAAGTGTAGCACTTGTACGAGATAAATTTTAGATTTGTTCCAAACTTTTCAACCGACATGTAGGATACATGTATATTTCAAACATGTATGTAATGTAAACGCCCCTTAATGAAAAATAGAAAAGAGATGTACTTTCTTTTAGATTTAGAAGAAGACAGCTACCTAAAAGTTTTTTGACATATCGATCGATCGATCAGCATATAGTAAAAAAAGTGAACTGTAGTTTTAGAATTACTGCCACGTATATAAACCACTGCTAAAGCTAAACTGTTGAATAAACAGACGTAAACGCGTCCTCACGCATTTGGGGAAGTCCCTATGTATGTACGGTCACTCTAGTGAGTCACAATTTGTTCACTATTCAGAGGTTAATGTAAATATTTTTGTGTTCTACTAACTAGTAACTACAGAAAAACTCGAAAACTAAAACATCTCAGAAACTACATACTGAATTTTATAATTGATATTAGGGTTAAATCGATTGCAAATCAACGCGTTTTCAAAGGAATACGTAGTCTTTACCAATCACCCTGTACGTCCGTAATAAACATAAAAAATATAGTGGCATTTTATTTAAAAAGAAAAATTGTCTTGTTGATCCTCCTCGTATATTTTAGGTTCCACTCTGATGTTGATCCGCCATTGGAAAAAAAAACCATGGGATAAGACTATAAATAAAAATAGTTAAAAAGAGAAAGATTTTTGAGGATTTTTGTTATCTTGTGCCACAGAATTAGAAATTGAATGATTGAATTTTGTTTCTTAATAATTTCTATCTACAATAAGATCAATAGCTGAAATAATGAAATCCTTGTGGTTATAGTAGACAAACAATTAGAAGACATACTCGCTAACATATCTAGTTACATGTATTTAGATACAGTATCTAGATACTTTCAGTGTATCTGTATCTGTAACTAGTTACATTGGTATCTGTAACTGTATTTAGTTACATTTATTTATGTATCTGAGCATTTAGATACACAGATACATTTTTTAAATAAAAATAAAAATGCCATCTTACATTATGTTACAAGAAACTAAAAGTACAGGCTAAACGTTAATGGAAAATTCTTTATATTATGCAATATCTTTTTATAATAAACGGATAAATCAGTAAAGCTACTTACTTAGCTAAGCGAATAGTGTTTTACAGTTGTCGTGCAGCATTTGTGATTGGCTCATTCAAAATTATAGCCAGCGTGCAGCATTTGTGATTGGCTATAATTTTGAATGAGCCAATCACAAATGCTGCACGAGAGCCGCAAACGCTATCTGCTTAACTGAGTACGTAGCTTAACCAGCAGTAGAAGTTTTCGCACGGAAATATTATATTGACTGCTTTTAAACTTTGGAGCCATATTTAGTTGAAGAATATATGCAACGTAATCTACTTTGAACTTGTGAATTTGTCTGATGTTTGATTTGATGTCTTGTATATACTACTCTTCAGTGTAATTTTGTTAATGTCATAAAACGATAATTGTTCTTTCTGTTCGACATTTATCACTTTCAAACTTTGTTGCTTTGTCAGTTTTTTTATAGAAATTATTATTTTTATTATTATGTAACACATTTATGTATGTATCTAAAAGTATATGAAAGGTATCTAGATACATTTATACTATATCTGTATCTGGATCTAGTTAGTTAGTTAAAAGAGAAGTATATGTAACTCTAACGAGTTACAAATTACGGTAAGTATCTGTATCTGAATCTAGATACTTTGAAAAATGTATCTGTTACAACACTGTACTCGCTGTAAATCTTCATGAAAATGCGGAAATCAGCAAGTAGACTTAACTGTGCCCACACCTGCATCGACTACAGTTGGCATATTCGAAAAAATAAAGTAATGGACAATGGCACACCCTCTATCACTAAATACATTTTCATTCGGAAGCTATGCCCGGGATGGAAACATTTTTTATTTGACTCTTACGGATGATGTCATTTTACCCCTCTTATAGACGCCAGATAGATTATTTAAATACTGTGTTAATTTACTGTTATATTCTATAACTATTTTAAGTACATATCTGCCTTGTACGAGATTTGCTGCAAAATTAAAAGTGGAACAAAGGCATAATTTTTTTTCAATTGAAATTTAACAAAAAATTACTATTGCTTGTACTGTTGTATTAAGTATCTAAAATACTAATGTAAAATTTTGAAAAAATGGGGTTGGGGATAGTTTCTGAGGAGTTGGTGCCGAGAGGTTACTTTTAAATACATAATCTTGTAGAGCTTTCCAATCCATTTTTGACGAAACCTGAATAACTTTTTTATATTGCCGTTTAAGAGAGATATTGGCTGTAACACTAAATTTGGGACACCCGGTATGTAGGTACTTTTTTTTTAAATTCTAGTATTTTATTGACTGAACGTAATTTGTTTCAGATAAGCATTTGGACAAGAGAGAAGGATAGGCGAAAATTCATCAATTCCTAAATTATTTATACAGGGATATTCACATAAACCGTTCGTTAAAAGTTTTCAAGGTTGCAGTTCACGTAGATATTTGAAATTTAAGGAGCAAGGGTTTTCCGTAGAGATCTCTTTAAATAAAATAAAATTGTCTTTGTACCATTTCCGGTTGTACCGGAAGTCGCTATCAACTCGCTTATTTTAAATGGAATGCTATATTTTTTATCACGTTTTTGAATTCTACATGTAAAAATATGTTAAGTTGCAATACATTTCCCTATCTCTAAAATGCATCATTTTTGAGATATTTTGAAATTTCTTAAAAATTTGGATTCTGCAATCTGATTTTCAAAAAATTATAACACAGCTATGATTGAAGCAATTTTATTTGTAATAACTGATATTGTAGTTGAAGCTTTAAGGTTCTTAGAAATTCCATAGGCATAATCTATTAAGCTACAGGGTGTCTAAAACGCACCGCTCCCCTCGAAGATATTCAAACACAGAAAAATACTTTTTTCCAAATGGAACGACCAATATTTTAATACACCATCGTATGTGGAATTAAATGCTGTGTCGAACTATACTAGCATTCCCTATACCTAGCTTTAACAGTTTTTCAGTTATAAGATATTTTTGGTTTAATACATAAAAATTTACATTTATTAGGTTAAATGTTTCTAATTTTGTTGATATAGTTATGAAAACAACAAACAATTGCATTTAACGTTTCCTGTTACTACAAATTTTAAGCAAAAGCAAAAAGAAGTTGAAAATCAAAATCAAAATTATTCAAACGCTGATATTTTAAATCTATTTTTTAAATTCACGAAGAATGGTCTAAAATTGTTCAGAGCAGAGAATGTGTGTTCAGTCAAATGTACCCCTCTTGTCTCCTATGAATAAAACACAGTTTGGAAAGTTTGAACCTAACTTTATACAATTTGGAAAAATAAAATGTACGAAGATCAGTAACATATAACGAAGATAATTAGACAATGGTTTTAAAATACTTTCACGCTAATCCAGAGAATTGCAAACTAGCAGCTATTTTATTCTTCAATTTAAAGTAATGAAATTCATGCTTTTTCGTTTTATAAGATCACAAGCGTCCTAAGAGAAGGATGATTAAAGAACTATTAAAATTTGTGAATTTCCACTTGCCAAATTCTATTTTCTTTGGTTGACTACAAAATTTGTAGTAACAGTAATCGTTGTTATAATTTCCACGCTATCTTAATGAAATTAAAAATATTTGACCTATTAAAATTGTAATTTTCTATGAATTAAATCGAAAATGTTTCATAACTCAAAAACTGTTAAAGTTAGGTATAGGGAATGCTAGTACAGTTCGACGCAACATTTGATTCCACATACAATGGTGTATTAAAATATCGGTCATTCCATTTGAAAAAAAGTATTTTTCTGTGTTTGAATATCTTCGAGTGGAGCGGTGCGTTTTAGACACCCTGTAGCTTAATAGATTATGCTGATGGAATTTTTAAGAACCTTAAAGCTTCAACTACAATATTAGCTATTACAAATAAAATTGCTTCAATAACAGCTGTGTTATCATTTTTTGAAAATCAGATTGCAGAATCCAAATTTCTAAGAAAATTCAATATATCTCAAAAATGATGCATTTTAGAGATAGAGAAATGTATTGCAATTTAACATATTTTTACATGTATAATTCAAAAACGTGATAAAAAATATAGCATTCCATTTAAAATAAGCGAGTTGATAGCGACTTCCGGTACAACCGGAGGTGATACAAAGACAGTTTTATTTTATTTAAAGAGATCTCTACGGAAAACCTTGCTCCTTAAATTTCAAATATCTACGTGAACTGCAACCTTGAAAACTTTTAACGAACGGTTTATGTGAATATCCCTGTATTATGGTATGGCTAGGATCAAAATGGTATAGACTACGGGGGCCCCTGCGGGGCCCGAGACCCGGTTGCTTTGCACTCAGTGCATCCCTCCTTGTAGACGGCCCCGAGTAAAGACAAATATTTTAACTAAAAAATCTCAATATGCAAACCTCAAAAAATTAAAACCTGCATTTAATTTACAGCCGGTATAAAAATGGCCAAATCATGAAAATCATTTAAAAAAATTGTTGAACAATTTTATTTTGCAGAATTCTCGTGAATGACATCCGCCATTTTACTTTCGATTCAGAATGAAACCTATACGCGAACACCCTCGGGCAGTAAAACGTGGTGATAAAGTAATAAGTAGGGGCATTTCGTTTTTAATTAATTTGAAGTTGAATGGCGCGCAATAAAATTTCACTTTCCCTCGGAGAGTTCCTGTACAACAATTTCAGTGTCTAGGTTGCTCGCTCGATTTTCCATTCATAAGTTGAGAGCGGTTTGGGGTTGCCCTGGAGACGGGACGCATGGACGTCACCGATCAATACCGTTTACGTCAGAGGAGTCGACGTCTTGACGTCACGCCGCGTCTCAGTGGACTTTTCGCACGGGGCAACTGCAAGAAGCGTGGGCGAAACACCCTTCCCGGGTGTTGAAGGGGAGCACTACACTACCGAAAATAGAATCTCCTTGACCTACACAAACTTATATTATTTGCTCGATTTTCTGAAAATAGATGAACTGTGGTTTACTCAAATGCTCAGTATTTATTTATCTCGGTAATAATCACTCGTTACGTTCGTTTTAAATCCCTAAAGGGTTTTCATATGATCCTTAGAGAATCGGAAAGATAAACACTTTTTTTATGATGAATACTAGTTTGTTTATTTCAAAATGTATTCATAAAGTTTAAGTACACTTAATTTTCCCTAGTCTACCTTAATGAAACTTATTTTGGTTCACACGGTAGAATTGAATTCAATTTCCGAAATCAAAACTGTAATATACTGCAAAGAAAGTTTTTAAATAAAAATGAATGAAATCTCTGAAAAATAAATAAGTTCTAGATTTTTGTGTTCTTAAATATTAAAATATTGTCCATCTTACTTAATAGCATAAACATCCTTAAAATGTTTATACAGTCAGATGAAAAATCAATGAATGAGGTGAGCGGTTACATATAGCAACAAAAAGTACGTATACCGTTCATTCATAAGTTAAAATTGATTCTAAGTGAAACTCATGAATGAACATTTCCTACCGATGTGCGTAAACTTGACAATCAAAACCCGCAATTTCTCTCTCGCACCGCGGCCAACATGAAGGATATCCGTCCTTGTCAGTTCGCCCAGATGAGCGTTAATCGATAAAGCGTTACTTTCCTGCTTTCTGTTGCCCAATGTTTAACCAATTTTATAATACGTGGATGATGCAATTAATTTACAGCTCGAAGCGTACAGGTAGGTATTTAAAATTGCAAACCAGTGATTAATTTTAAAAAAATATTCTGTCATTAATGTCATTACTATAAATAAGAAAATAACGTAGCTTCAAAGGTCAAATAGTCCAAATCCCATATCATAAGCAATACCAGGCCATTACTTTTATTATTCGAATAAAAATAGAGTTGTAAATATTTAAAACACTTTCTAATCGGCGTTTCGACGTACGGTTGGTACCTTTTTCATTGCTAGATCAAAAAAATTTACCAAAGAAATTTGTAATTACAGGGAAAAATACAAAATGTAAATTCATTTTTTTTAATAATATGTTTTAAATAAAAAAATGGCATTAAATAATTTTCTGCTTGATTCCTAAAAAAGTAAACAAAAAAAGCATTTTAAATTTACAAAATTTCTATATTTATTTCAAAAACCGATGATTTTACACATTTCTTGACAGCATTTAAAAATTGAAAAGCCCAAGCAACACCATTTCGTTCATTAGACGGTTTATATACGACAGACAGGGATATTTTTGGTAATGGTATATAGAATACCAAAAATATTCATATTTTAATGGTACTAGTTACCCTAGGATATAAGTGATACGTTAACTATACGTTTTCATTAAATTGTAATAAAATGTCGCGACTTGCAAAACACGTTTATCATATTATTAAATTCCATCTTATCATGTAGGCGCAGGCCCATTTTAATGAGAAAAATGTATAATATAATCTAAAAAAGTATAATGAATGTTTAGATGTAACATTTATTAACAAATATTTATCCAAATTGGTCTTGTGACCCTTGTTACATAGTAAATTTTCTATAAAACTACTGACATTGTATCACTACATAAGATGAGAGCTTAAAATATGAGTATCTTATAAATTTCGCCGCGAGATGTCGCGACCTAAACTGTTGCTCACTAAAGTTGTCGTTTATAAGTCAAAACCGCAGGAACTTTCTTGCCCATTACAAATCATCACAAAATGTATAATTACTACAAACGAACAGACACTTGGTAAAGTTGAATTAAATGTCAACATTTCGCTGTACGTTTCACAGCTTCTTTAGAATAAGTTGTAATAATATAAATATATTATTATAATAATTTTATAATTCCAAAATATACGTCTAGTATAAACCATGTATAAACGTTGCGCGTACCCTATAAATATACATTTTGTGTAAACGTTATATTTATCCCAAAAAGAGACGTTAGTTAGACTGTCACTCATATGTATAAATACTAGTCTATAATATTCTACATTTAGACTAAATTCAAAACGTGTTTTAGACATATTCTATATTTGGTGTGTTACATGGGAGATGTCAACTGATACAGCGAAACGTGGATTACTAGCCGATTTTATTTTGTTGCCGATTCTACCGTATGTTTCATTTTGAATTGAAAACGTAGGCGTATTTCTTGTGAAAGTATTATGAAGTAGGCGTGGTTTAGCGAGCAAAGAAACGCTTCCATTTTACATCCTTATTTTCTTGTAGGTAATTATTTCTTTTCTGTCTCCACCTTTTTTCAAGTTTTAATTAAACAATTGGTATGCATCGGGTGTCAAATTAAATTCGTGGTCAAGTGCTTCTCGTCTAGTGGTCTCAGGCTGCGTTGCATAAAATATTTGATTCAATTACTACAATAAATAATTGGAACAAGAAATTTCCGAGCTGCAGCTTGGAAATAGAACACGTTCTGTTTCTTTACCTTTTCCAGTGTTAGAATAGTTAAATTATTCAATTTTAGAATCAAAATTGTAAACAAATAGCGTACCAACAGTATATTTTAATATCAATATTTTCCAGTTAAGTAACGAAACCTGTGACACATTTGGTACCAATGAAATGAAGACAGAATTCTATCAAAAAATATACAGGATGTTCCATTGAACATTGACAACAATGTCGGTATTGAGGTTTGATCCGCCTTATTTATTAATATCTTGATGTAAAATATCAACATTGTGTCATATCATTTTTGAGATATTTTGATTATTCCATACTTTTGACTTAGAGCCCTATTACACTATGATATTTTTTGTATAAAATTTGTTACGAAGTGAGTGAGAAGTGCCAATTCAACCAATCAGCATTCACTGTGGTAGCTTATCTCTCTCACTTTGTAACAAAATTGTTATCAAATTTAACAAGTGTGATACGGCTCTTAGTCTGTGTCTGTATACATAATTTCTTCAAGAAACTGAACTAGATTTTGTACAAGAAATGGGATAGTGTAAAACGACGGCCTTTAGGTTTAAATTTTATCCTGGCTTACCTAAATCTTTTATGCAACGCTGCCTTAACAGTTAATTTTATTGTGGAATTATACGTATGCTCTGCTAAGGAGAGTGGAGAATTGTGATTAACGTGCATTTGTACAATGCCAGTTTAAATTTAAGCTGCAGCTTAAAGCCATAGCAACGATTATTTCAACAATTGTTGTTAAGGGTTTAACCTTTGGCTTAAAGTTAAACTGTACAACTGGGCCTTAAATATCATAATAATTAATGTTGTTTTCTTCACTTTAGGTCATCATAACCGACATTAGTAAAACTTGAAGAAGAAAAGACAAATCAAATCAAATTTTTTGACACATGAGAAATGAATATGCAAGCAACATACGGATTTCTTTCCAAGGATAACTCGAGGTATTTTTTTTGTTGAACATTTATTACTTAATCGTGAAGTAAATATGAACGTGAATGTAACATTTTGAGGTTCAAAACAAAACAAGTTATCGGTGAAAATTACGTTATAGTATTTCCTTTTCTTTCTCTAAAATAAACAAACGGAAAAATAACTCTTTAAGGAGATAGAGCCCCAAGATATTCACATTCTTAAAATTGAAATACATATCTCAAAAACTGAGTATTTTGGTAATGTTCTTTTAATTATAAACAATTTGATGCAGTGTTGCCAGGTGTGTCGATTTAGTGCCATTTTGGCATGAAGTAGCGAATGGAATTTTATTATTGGAGCTGGCGTGAAATTCTGAGCTTTTTTCGAAAGTTGAAATTTAATTTTCTTGGCTTCGCAACTTTCATAATCTTCAAATTAAATTAATTATGAACGAATTATATTTTTAATTAACACAGAATTGTGTAAACATGGAACTAAACACAGTGCTAATTTCTTTTTCTGGGTAAAGAAACACGTCTGCTCTGTCCGATGCTTCAGGAAACATATGCTATAGGAAACAAAAGAAGAATACAGACTAGAAGATGTAAATATATATAAAATAATTGTAATCTGTAATCTCTTTATAATAAAAACACTGCCAATATTAATCTAAACAAAATAATTATCTCCAATATTAAATACATCAAATTTTAAGTGATGGGGTGACATCTAGCGACAAAAATTCAAAATAGATTGTACTATAGAATTCTGTATTAAAGCAACACTGCCGTTTTAATACAATTGGATTAAATTTAGTTCTCTTTCAAGATCAGTACAGAAATGCCACAGTTTCTCAAATCCTTCGTTTTCGATAATCTTGTTAAATAAAAAATTTAGAATGAAAATATCTAATTTTGCTGTTAACGACTGCTTATGATTCCCTAAAAAAAGAGAGATAAATACAACGCCAATGTAATAAAGAAAGATAAACAGTATTGCAGCTGAAAAATGAAAAGGTAAATTAACAAGGCACAAAAATTGAATTTGTGTAAAGAAAAATATATAATATTGTTAACTATTTATGATACATTTTATTGAATTTCGGAACCTCTGTATTTTAGACATTATGAGCTTTAGTTACGTTCATGTAAATCTCTATACATCCGAATATCCTTTAACATTCTTCCATATCTACGTCACGTTATTCCAAGCATAGTGTTATACTCAGTTTATCCAACGATTGTAAAATCGGGCCTAAAAGTTATTTTTCCAGAAGTTATTTTATTTTACTACTTATGAAATGTTTATAAATAAAATTGACAAAACTGTACATTGTTTATTACTTGAATTTATATTTAAAAAATGGTGAAGTGTGGTTTACTGAGCTTTAATTATGTACTTTTTCCAACGAGTAAAGAATAAACAGGACGGAGTCATACTAACAGTAATTTCTTGTTCAAAATGGTAACTAAAATATGGCCGCTGGATGTCAGGCGCACAGGATGTCAGCATTTTGCAAAATTTTGGAGCGACCACAAATCACACAATTCACCATTGTTTATAATATACTTATTTGACTAAATTTTATAAAATAAGATCCTAGAAATGTCAATTGTCAATTATCAAATGCCATATGATTTTGTAGGTCGCAATCGAAAAGACTCTGTCTTTTAAATCATTCTCATGTAATGATAGACTTATGAAAGAAGTGAATAGCGGCATAGCTGGCAAGGATAAGTAACTGTCGACGTACGTTTCGGTCTTGTTTGACCTCATCAGGACAGTATAACCAAAGTGTAAGGTGTTGACACTTGGAGATAGAAAACAACAAATGAAGCAACAGACCAGGAGACCGAATGCACATTTGCTGCACTAACTGAGAAGACCCTCAGGTTTAAGGGCAACATCACAGTATAGCAACGGAGGCAAACAAAGTCAACCTGCGTTACTTCAAGAAGTGTCAACACCTTACACTTTGGTTATACTGTCCTGATGTGGTCAAACAAGACCGAAACGTACGTCGACAGTTACTTATCCTTGCCAGCTATGCCGCTACTCACTTCTTTCATTATATCTTCCTGGCGAAAATTTTCCCATCATGATAGACTTATGATATTTTAGCCATTAATTATTTTAAGGTAGGGTTATGATTGAGTGTAAATATCTTTCGGACAAATGTCAAAAATGACAATTTTCTGGATTGGACAAATACTATTTGTCATCAAAGTGTCCTTTACCTTTTCCCGCTAATTCTGTAACAACGTCAATTGTGCTGGCAAATGATAGTTACAATTTGTGTGCAATAACATTTTTATAATATTTGTTTTTATAATTTTAATTCTGTTTGCTAAAAGTACAATATAGAAGCAGCATATTTTTGAAAAAGTTCTTTATTTGCAGTAAAAAAAAAAACCAAGTTGATTTTCATTATGAAATTTTGAATGTCATAAGTGTCAGGACAGTGTCTGACATTTAAATTCGTGTCCTGTCCAAAACATAAATGTCCGAACATTTTACAACCTTAAATTTAAGGTAAAATTCTTTATCTATTCTTAATAGCATAGGTAGTCCGTTTTTTTTATAATATGTACCTGTCAAATGTTTCTGATGTTTGGTAGGTATTCTCCATTCCCTTTTGCAATGAGTAACCAATTGAGATTTTTTGTTCTTATGTTATCTTACAAAAACGATTGGTATTGCATTTAGAGTTTTGTCAATCAAATTATCGTTTGTCACAATTTAGTTGTCAATTGCAAAATGCAATTTACAAAAATTATCCGGAAATCCATTACGAAACAAACAAAGAACCACATTAAGGAATAATGCATTCAATAAAATGATGAAAAAGCAAGGAGAAGGTAGCCAAAGATCCAAAATAACAGCACAAAATTGAAACCAACATAACCTAAAAATAAAAATATCATTTTTACAAGGTACAGGAAATAAAAGAAGTCATATTTCAACGGTAAAAGTTACTAAGGCCCAGTTGTATCGTGCGTTCAATAAAAAAAACTGTCTAGTAGGCTATAACACGCTTTAATTTTTGTAAAATATTGTTTAAATTAGTAATAGACGTTTATTTTTGAATGTCTTGTTCTAACATCACTCCAACTCAAAAGATACATTGCAAAAATAAATGTTTATTACTAATTTATTAAACTTTTTACAAAAATTACAGCCTACTTGACCGTTTTTTTTTTTATTGAACGCACGTTACAATCCCAGCTTAACTCTAGGCCAAAGCTTAAACCCTTAACAACAATTATTGAAATAATCGTTGTTATGGGTTTAAGCTTCAGTTTAAATTTAAACTAGCATTGTACAGTTGCGGTCAGAAAATTTCGGATGGCACTGTCATTCATCTGACGCATACATAAATGGATTTTTTAACTTTTACGTCAGTGGAATGACAGTGAAATTTTCTGTCCGCAACTGGGCCTAAAATCCTGTAACTTCAGTTACTCATTACAAAAGGGAATGTACTTTACTTGTTAGCTAAAAGATAAAAAATTTAAAAAATTTCTGTTATATGTTTAGGCCCAGGTTTACAGTCGTGTAATGAGGACGGAGTCGCCGAATATCCTTCAATGTTCCTCCATATCTACGTCACACCTACGGGACGTTATTCTGAGAATAATGCTTATCCGACGATTGTAAAATCGGGCTTTAATGATAAAAGCAGGGTTCCAACAGAAACCCTAGAATGTTGACACCGACAGGTATTATAAAAAAAAAAAAACAAGGGATCCCATTCTAATTCAACATTTCGACTCGAAAATTGTTTCGGTATCGAAATCTTGCATTACTCTTTAATAAAAGATTTCAAACAAGATTTCCAAACAGTTTTCTGTATTAGAATACTTACAGCGTTTTCGATTCATCTGCACCGGTTGTACTCAGTAATTGCGTTCGAAAATTATACATCGGATGTACAGCTGAAATCAATAAAAACGGGAAATGTCAAAAAAAAATTGGCACATTTTTTTCAAGATCTTCATAGTGTAAAAATGACTTTATTAGAAATGGGTTAGAATTATTTGACGCTACGTCAGTTTATAAATAAATAGGTTAGATTTTTTTAAAAGGTATGTATTGTCAAGTCTCTGATGTCAAGTAGACAATTAATTGTCAAATGCAACCAAATTTACAATTGGAAAAATTTCATTTCCCGTTTTTTTTTTTAATTCAGCTGTATCTGAAGCGTATGATCTCATCTTTCTCACTTACGATTTTTAACCTATTTTGTATCTCGCTCATCCGTTTAAAAAATCTTGTGTTTATATTATTTCCATGACAACAGGCGATCTTTTCACGGCCTACTTATAGCGTTTTCGATTGATCGCATTAGTGCGCACTCAGAGTATCTTCATCTCATGTTATTGCATGAGGTTAAAAGAAGATGCAGACACACTAAGTGCAACCGGTGCAGGTGAATCGAAAACGTTATTAAATGTGGGATGTGAAAAGATTACCAGTTGTCATGGACATAATATAAACACGAGATTTTTTAAACGGATGAGTGAGATACAAAATAGGTTAAAAATCGTGAGTGAGAAAGATGAGATCATATGCTCCAGATCAAACTCGTATTTTCATACCACTAATACACAAATGGTCATTGGTGGCGCTGGCTTCGATCTTCGCATGTGCATTAGATGTGCATGGTTCCTATAGCATCATGGAGTACAAAGAGCGATCCAGAGTGATCCAATGGAAAATGAATGGGGCCATGTAATTTTAACGTTTACGGTAAGTTAACGTGATGGTTGCGATAATTCGCTAAACTCTTTCAACTCTAACAAGTTACCCGAACGCATTTGAAGTGCTCGGATTGTAAAGAGTTCGAAGCCGAACGCACCTTTTGTAGCATGTGATTTGTATAGATTATGTGAAAGTTTACCGCAAAGTGGACATTAATTTGAAAAACTACGCTCTTGTAAAAAGCAGAATATACAGAGTACAGAGTAAGTTAAGTTAGTTAAGTTAAGACTTTGATTTGACATTTCGCGTTCGGGATAAACTTTAAAGAGCGCTCGTGGAGTACTCATTCGTAGTTCCACTCCAACGCCAACCACTCCAATTTCGGAGTTTAAAGCCGGGATGCATCTAGAGGCTAGAGTAGGCACCCTGCTCCCAAGTATTGAACTATAATAAGTAAAGTCTATAGGTCACGAATTAACATGAGTGCCAACCTAAGAACAGTAAAGTTCTTAGTTTAAACTTCAATGGTCACTTGATTGATGTAATCAAAATAACTAAAATTATGAACAACAATGAAAACAAATCTGAGAGCGATGACGAAAACAAATGCAAAGTAATTATAGTGGGTGGTGGTATGGCCGGTTTGTCAGCCGCATACCACTTGGTAAAAAATGGTTTTAGTAATTTTAAATTACTGGAGGCTAGAAAGAGGCTCGGTGGAAGAATTATACAGATTAAGATAGGGAATGAAAGTATCGAGTTAGGGGCAAACTGGATACACGGTGTACTTGGTAATCCGGTATACGAACTAGCGATGCAGCACGGTTTGGTGGACATTATGCAAGTACCAAAACCTCATAAATTAGTGGCAGCTACGGAACACGGGAAGCAAGTATCATTCGGAATCCTGCAGGAAATATATGAGGCATATCTATGTTTTTTAAAAAGATGCGAGGAATATTATCTTTCTCAGTATTTACCACCCGATGGTATAGATAGCGTCGGAGATCATATTAAATTAGAAATAAATTTGTACTTAGATCGAATCAAAGATTCTCCAGAGAAGCACTTACGACAATTAATATTTAACTGTTTACTTAAACGAGAAACTTGTATATCGGGTTGTGATTCGATGTCGGAAATTGATTTGTTAGAACTTGGTAGTTACATTGAGCTCCAAGGTGGTAACATTACATTACCCAACGGTTACAGTTCTATTTTAGAGCCAGTTTCAAAGGGTATACCATCGGAATGTATTTTGACTGACCATGCTGTAAGTATGATACAGTGGAACAAGTGTTCTAATTCAAATGACGATAATGACTCGGATGATTCAGACACAACTGTTATTGAAGAAGTTTCTCCTTCAAGTAGTAGAGAATCTAGTTGCGAGAAATCATTGCATTCCTACAATGTTGAAGTGACTTGTGAGAATGGCAAAAAATTTTACGCTGAAAATGTGATATGTACAATACCTTTAGGTGTTTTGAAACACAAAGCTAGAGAAATGTTTAAACCTCAACTCCCCGATTATAAGCTCGAAGCTATAGATCGTTTGCTATTCGGGACAGTCGATAAAATATATTTAGAATACGATCGACCGTTTCTTAATCCAAATATAACGGAAGTATTGTTGTTATGGGAGGAAGAAGACAACAAAAACAATGTTGATTATAGTAAGTCCTGGTTTAAAAAGATTTATTCCTTTGCTAAAGTCACCGACACCCTCTTGTTGGGGTGGGTGTCGGGAAAAGAAGCTGAATATATGGAAACGTTACCGACTGAAATAATTATTAATACTTGTACAGATATTTTAAGGAAATTTCTCAATGATCCTTTTATTCCAAAGCCAAAAAATTGTGTGTGGTAAGTGTGCAACTACTTTCGATACATAAAATAACTAAATTGTTTTAGTACTAGTTGGTATAGTCAGCCTTATACAAAAGGTTCGTATACTGCGATTGCAGTAGGAGCTTCACAAATTGATATAGAATATTTAGCACAACCACTTTATATTAACAAAGATCAAAGCAAGGTAAGGTACTTTTTAAACTTACATTTTAAAAATCTTTTGTTTGTCCAAATTTTTTAAATGGAAAACAGCTTTATTTTGTGATGTACGTCAAAATAATGTTATGGTTAGCAATTATTTATTTCTTAAAAAGTAACAGTTCATTATCTGCTTCTTTTTTCAAAGCTTGTTACGAATAAGTGCATTCATTCCATTAATTAACAGAATAAAATATACAATCATTGATAACAAGAAAACTAAAAGATATAGGTATAGCGAATGCTAATACCAATCGATGTAGAATTTAATTCTGTATCTCATGATATGAAAATATACAGGATGTTCCATTTACGAAAATTGAGTTTTGGGCAGTTAAACATAATGACCTTTGACACCATATTGTGACCACCCTATGAATTTTTCAGGGATAATTAGGATATGATTTGAAAGTCTGAACATTATACTTTTAAACGACATGTCGCTTCAATCTTGAAATTTGAAATTGGGGTAAAAATATTGTCTTAAATGAAAGGCCACCAAACCAATTTTTTAAGTAAATTTGAAGATATTTCAAAATCGGTTACATTTAGATATAAGGAAGCGTGAACATTTTTAATTTAAAATTATGTGTAGAATCAGAATTTGCAATAAAAAGTATAGCATTCTATTTAAAATAAGAAAGTTAACGGCGATTTCCGATATAACCAGAAGTGAAATAAAAGTAGAAATATTTTAATCTGAAAGATCGCTTTCCCTTAGGGCAGTGTACTAATTTTGAGAATTTTTGTATATTCCCTTCCCTGAAAACTTTTAATAGGTCACTCTATTTGGGAGACCGTGTATGTATAAAGGGACAATAATATTATAATATACCTTTATCTGAATTCACTCAATCTATATATGTGTCGTATGCTAGTCCGCACCACTCTAACTTGTTCTTAGCTAACTTCCTGGCTGTTTGTATGACAGATTTGAAACTCAAATCAGGAAGTCCAAAAATTTTTACATTACAAACTAATTCTTCAATTTTCTACGAAATTAAAAAAATATATATTGAAACCAAACCATAATGATGAGTCCCCCAAACAATTAATAATATTCTAAACTGCTAATCAGTGTTTTCCACAATCTGTGTTACTTTGAGTTTGACAGTTTTATAGGAAACATGTATAACCATTTTCTTAGAAAATATTGGAAATGAAAATATTGATTGTAATAAAGGAACTATTTTAAGAATTTTGATCGGAGGACACTTGAGAAAGTTAGGATCTTTAGGTCTATTCCTAGAATAAAACTGTGTAACTAAAAGAGGAAAGAATTTATTTCATTATTCGTTATAGTACATTTCAAATTTAAACTTATTAAATATTGTAATTACTTATAAAATATACAGTGTGATTTTTCATTATTGAGGATACTTTGAATTTGATGTCATAGTTTTCATTGTATTTCACATTTTAAATATTTATTATTCAGTACTTCAGAGTTATTTTGTTTGCTTGCTCGCAGGCGCATTTTTGATGTTTTACTTCTTTTTGTTATTTTACTATTACTAGATTCTTATATCAGAAGAAAAATGACAAAGTTAAATGACAGAATCGGGTGATGTCAACGTAATAACAATTTAGTATAGCAGTAAATATGTACAAATCATCCTCGGATATTAAAAATCACACTGTATAATTCCAATTATTTTATTATGAAATGAAATTCTCAGACCCTGTTATAAAATATTTTAATCAATGGGTCACTGTACTATTATACCCTACACCTAAATTCAATTATTTTTGATTTATTGACATTAAAATCTCTCATGGCGGATTTCACCAACGTTACTTAAATTTATTCATCCGTTAAAACGTTAAAAGTAAACGTTACCATGGTTACATGTGTTGAAGGTACAGGAATAATAATTCTTAATCGATGATTAAAGTTAAGTGACGTTGGTGAAATTAAGCATCAGACAATTTGAAGAATAAATCACGGAATAAATACATTTCGAATTCTCTCTGAATATTTTGAAACATTTAAGTACTACACAAGTTAGGATATCACGCAATACAATAGCAAAAAAAAGCATTAACAAAAATAATTTGCTCTTTGGCGTTTAATTGCGATTAATATTAGAAAAATGTTAAAGCAAACGCAGAAACAATATGCATAGCTACCGCCATTATTGTATTTGACATTATGACACTTCTTTCCTAATTAATTTTGACTATAAGTTGGCAATATTTGATTCCAAGATGGTGTTGGTCGGCATAATATTCGCGTTCGCCTATTCGAGACCTTTTATTTGATAGGTCACACGACTACGTTTCTTTCTTGCAAAGATTTTAGATCATATCTCCACCTCCTTTGATTTCAAGATGGCGCCGGTGTTACAGTTGTATTAATCTTTTCGAGATTTTCCATTTAATGGGTGGTATTTGTTTTAAAAATAAATGCCAGAATTCGTTTTAGTCCAGCTTTTTTAGAAACTCTTGCATTATTCAAAACGTTTTAGCATTTTTTTAATCCATCAGATGTGAATAACTCCAAAACAATTGACTTTAAGCGCAGGATTTAAAAAAAATCAAAATTCTACAAGGAATTCTGAATTGTGAAAAAATGGCGGTGGCCATTAAAAAAAAACAAAGTTGCTCTTTTGGATCATCCTAGACAATACAAAACATTTTCAAAATGAAGCTAGCAAAAAAGATAATAAAATTGACGGGTCCAAGCGATTTCTACAAAAATTAGGCGTTTTTAAAATATTGAATTTATTCCTTATTTTTCGACCTCACGGTATAAATACATTACTGACTTCTTCACATTTACAGCATGTCACTTAAGAATGTATCACTTTTCACTGCTCCAAATCTAGAGCACTCTCGATCTATTTTATTAAAAGAGGTTAAAATAAGACGAGACGAGAAACTCTTAGTGAATCGAGAACGCTATAATTAAAAGCGTTTTCGATTGACTGCACTAGTGTGCACTCAGATTATCTTAATCTCTTATTATTACATTAATTAGAACAAGATGCAAATACTCAGTGCAACCAGTGTAGGTGAATCGAAAACGCTGTAAGTTAAGCATAAAACACCTTTTTGCAGTTCACAACCAATTCCATTTTTAACATTTTACAAACAAACCGTTTAATTTAATTTAATATTTGATTTAAATATTGTTAAAATGTATCAATATTTCACTCATTTCATTTCTGCTTTTAGCCTGTTGTTCTTTTTGCTGGGGAACACACTCACTGCAATTTTTATTCGACTGTCCACGGTGCCTATTTGAGCGGAAGAACGGCAGCACAAATTTTATTGTCGTCGGATGCGCCACAAGAGCTCATTGTGGACTGTGAAGAGACGAATGATTTAAGTTCATGGATCCAAGGAATTCACATTGATTAACGTTGCCTTTTCTAATAAGTATAAAATCAGAAATGTATTAAACTGATTTGAACAGAACGTAATATGTATTTACAAAATATGTCAATTGTTTCAGAATGTGTGGTGAAATTTAGCTTGAACTTTGCGACTGTTTAATTATGTCATAGTTGTAAGTTGATATCATAATGCATTTTTTTGTTTTATTTAAAAAATATTCCGTGCACTTTGTTACAAATATTTTTCATTTTGTTGAAATGAGGATGTATGGTGTAAGTCTCTCAAAAGAATTGCTAATCTGTGAAGAGTAAGAGGTATGAATTTGATTAAATGGTAACATTCTTTTTGTATAAATGCAATTTGTTTCTAGATTTTTTCATTTACCGATTAATTGCGATTTGACAATGATGTCCAATGCTTACACAATATATCCTACTGATTATACATTCCTTGTATGTTGCCATATTTATTTGCCATTGCTTTTATTGGAGTTTAAAAGAATTCTGTTCAAATCAGATTATCTCTGTATGTTTCCAAAATTTAATCGGCTCTATGTTTTAATACAATTTTGAAACTAGAAGCTTGTGTGACAAGTTTGTTTTAAGAGTATTTTTTTTTCACATTCGCCTTTGGTAGGCATTGTGAATTGTTATTTTTAAAAAGCTTATGCTAGTCATTTTATAAGTATTGTTTAAATAAACAATGTAGAAAATCGTATAAATCATTTATTTATCCATTCCTGGTACTCTGTACAAAAACAAACCATCACTATCATAATAACAATCGTTTAATTTATAAGTGTATCCAGATTTGCGTTTGCGCTTTGGAATTGTAATTTTCTGAGGGTATTTTAAATGATTGTAATCTTTTTGTTCTTGTTTAAGTACACTTAAATGACCCGTTTTTGAATTATCTTTAACAGTTATTTCTACAACGGGGTTTTCAGGCTTCACTGCCAAATTTTTTTGATTTTCTTGCAGCTTTTGTAATAAAAATTGATCCTGGATATCATTTTCGGCATTTTTTTCTAGTATTTTTTGCAGATGATTTAATGTAATGTGATTTTTATACTGGATTTCTGCATTATCCATATAAGTTTCTCTTTGTGGCTTCCTTTCTTCTTTACTTTCATTATCGACAGTAATATTTTTACTCGAAGGATTATTTTTATTTTTAAGACGTTCATAGCTAGTGATTATCTCTGAAAATTCTCCTTGTACTAAATTATTACTTAAGGTCGAGGATTTTTCATCTTCACATACATCAAATGAAATAAAATTCAACTCTCTATCTGTAAACTTATTTAGATGTTCAACTAAATGTGATGGTAAATCTGCCATTTGTCCTTTTTTGAATAAATTCCAATTTGATGCTACCGCAGCATCATGGTTCTTTATTTTCAAGCTTTTCCTCATCCAGTTACCTTTAACAATTTTCTAAAAAAAAAAAAAACTTGAAACTATTAACATGCATAAACACTGAGATAATACTTCTTACCTCGATAATTTCTGGTAGTGCAGGAAAACCTTCCGATAATTTTTCTATCGTCCAAAGTTCCGGATCGGTACTATGTAAGTGACGTATTTGCAACTTGTCACTCCAGGTTAAAAAATTTGGAGTTTTTTCTTTAAAATACTTTTGTTTTATAATCAAAAATTTTTCTCTTTCTTTGAGTAGTTCCATTTGTTGCACATGTTGTCTGTGTGACATATCAACGTTCATGAAGTCTGTTTCTAATTCTTCGAAGTCTACATCTTCTAAGTCTGCTCCTTTCTCTTCGTTTAGCAAACTTGCTTGTAAATAGATACCTGGATTAAGTTCTCTTCTTTTCTTGCCGGGCCTGCTGAAGTTATGTTTACATCGCATGGTGGATTCGTTTAACAAAAAATTACATTTTGATAGTGCTGTTCTTAAGTTAAGCAACATTGTTTAAATCTGAAAAAACAATAGTTATTATGATTCCATAAATCTGTATAAATAATATACAGTTTACTTAATTCCTGAAGTTTACAATTGACAACATTACCAATGGCTTGCGCCTAACACAAAATTCCCCAAAATAGAATTTAACTTGGGCGGTTTTTAACGACCAAAAAGTTTTATTTGTCCATACCATATAAAATGCATTAGTGGGCGATTTTTAATTTGGCGACTAAACATTTTCGTCTGTATAAATAGTACAGCTGCGGACAGAAAATTTCGGATGACACTGTCATTCATCTGACGTATACCTAAAGGAATTTTTCAACTTTTACGTCAGTAGAATAACAGTGACATTCGAAATTTTCTGTTCGCAACTGTACATACAGTTCTTGTAAACTTCCAGCCAACTTTCGTCATTCATATTTATGACGTAATGCTATAAGAATGTTGCCAAGTATTGAAGTGTTTACATAAATATGATCGGTGGTATATCCATGTCATGTCGGTGGTTGATAGTGTATAGGTTATGTACGTGTTGTATATTCAAAGTAAACACGTCTGACATTAGTGATAATTGAAGCGGCGGCAACATTGTCATTTTCAAAAACTTGTAGTAACAAAATGTTACTAAATTTCAATGAATACATCGTGCGTTACATCTTGAGTTCAGCTTCAACTAGTTTAACGTCATTAATGACAAAAATTGGCTGGAAGTTTACAAGACCTATATTGGACGATTTCATTCCGAGTTGTAGTGGACAACCCGTTTAACAGGGTTGGCAACACTGGAAGGCGGTAATCTCCTTTGAATATAAAACTACAGGGGGCTATTCTCGAACTGGAGAGAAATGATCGCTCCCGAAAATGACGTCAAAATGACGCATTTCTCGAAAGGTTTGTATAGGTGTATACGAGAGCCAACGTCATTTTGACGTCACTCCCACAAAACGAACCCTCTCCCTCGTTTCTCGAACTGGGAGAGAAGTGATCGCTCCCGAAAATGACGCATTTTTCGAAAGATTTGTATAGGTTTATACGAGAGTTATTTTGTCGTCACTTCCGCAAAACGAACTCTCTCCCTTGTTTCGAGAATAACCCCCGAAGGAGTATATCGTCGCCTTAAGTTGTTAACCTGCTAAGTCCGTTTTACAGGAGCATAAAGAAATTTAATATTTCTTTAAATAATTATGAATTTGGATTTTCTAAAATCCTTAGTTACGTAGATACATAGCTTTTACACTGCGGTACAGAACACATTATAATTTATACGAAACCATAAGCGTAAATAAAACACTTTTTCACTGATTTGACTGTCAAACACACGTGTATTTTCATGATCAGTTTTCAGTTTCCGCATAACTCCGCCGCGCGGCGACCCTTTCGTTCAAGGACGCGAATATGTGATTGTCCGTTTATCATTCGTTTACGCCTTTTTTAATTGCATCAAGAGTAATATTCGACCAAAAGTGGAGTTGATACATTAGGCCGACGATGTATTAAATGAATATGTGTCCGAAATGGAGGTTGCAAATGGTGGAGAGCTGTTTCCGGGAGACAGATATTCATAAGAATATAAATTCACTTAGGCCCGATCTTTCCACCTCCTGATAAATTTATTTGACGAATAAATTTTCGAATCACCATGGAAACCATTCATAAAAATCAAGTTATTTGCCAAATAACGTTATCGGGAACTTTATTAGGAGGTGGAAAGATCGGGCCTTAATCCGTAAGAATATAAAGAATTTACGCGTTCGATTCACCATAAATGAAATTGATCCAAATCACTTCTATATGTATACCGGGTGTTTGTAGAACGGTAGCCAGTCGATAACTCCGTTAATAATAGAGATATTTTAGTAAACTTTTTTTTGGTTTGTTTGACAGAAGGTAGCCTATATGGCAATATGCATTTCTCTTTTGTTAGGCCTGCTGTGATTGAGTTATTATACATAAGTTTGTTTTTCCAAATGGAACACCCGGTATATTTTGTGACATTTGGAATCTACACTAAAAACTCTATCCAATAGCAAACTTTCGACAAAATCAAAGACATAGTTTAATTTTGTCAATAATTTTTTTATTGTGTACAGAGTGGGCCAAATTTCACACTTTTAATAGGAAACACCTGTTTTTAGAAGAATTAAACAAAAACTGACCTGGGTGCCTGGAGCTCGATTTTTATTAAAAACTCAATGGTGAAGACCGCATTTTGATATCTTGCACCGTTTTGGAGCTTCAAGGTGTTACCAATAATTTTTATGTTTTATTTCTTCCTGAGCGCCCGTCTGTGTGCCTTACCTGAATTTATTGCAACATCTGTCGGAATCTACAAGGCTTGTTTACAAGGGATTCATTCGGTTATTATGTCTTTGGAATGGAATGTCTGTGGAAAGGAAATGACGCCGAAAATAATTATACTATTCACGAATTACATCTTCGCAAAAGTTGTTTGCAAATTCTGTTTTGCATTTGGACGGACGCGCCAAGGTTTTAAAAATAGCAAAAGTTTTGGCAAACTTCGATTCGACGAAATCGCAAAAAAATTTGCTCCCAAATATGTATGTTCGTGCTTTGGATTTTGATTAGTGATCGCATGCAAATCGTAAGTTTGATTTTTTCTTAAATAAATTAAATAATCCGGAAAAATTAAACATGTGTTGCAAAGTCCAAGCAAATTTTTAAGAAAATAAGATGAATTCCAAACTGAAATATTTTTTAATCGAAAAGATTCTTTTCATAAATGTGGGTTTTGCACAGGACCGAATTCCCCTAAGTTTAAAAATAGTAAACTGCTCTTAAATGTCTGTGTGCTTTAGACTTTGATAGCAAGCAAATCGTATTTAACTAAATTGCAAGTTGAAGCGAAATAGTTCAGAAAAATAAAGTAAATTCGTTAACAAAAATTTGCTTCAGGTACTGCTCAAAAGATGGTGCCTTCTAATTCAAAATAACACAAAGCGAAATCTATTTTACGAAATAATAAAAATATTAGAAATGCACTACTTTCATATTTACGAATTTATTGTGCTCGTCTTAGCGGCAGTTACTTATTTGCAAAGATATTATTGAAAATTAATTAATTGGAACGTTTCTTCTGATTTTGGCCGATAGATGGCGCTCAAATCTGTCACTCTGGCTCGCGATAATAAAAGACGAAACATACTCTTTTAAAAATTAGATGTTAATAATATATTAATAAAAATGATTTTCTTTCATATTTACGCACAAAAGAAAGTGATGGATCTGTTACGGTATTGTTCGAAAGATGGCCCCATCATCAGCTCTTTTAGATATGTCGGTGTGCTTTAGATTTCGATCGCAAGCAAATTGTATCTAACTGAATTGCAAGTTGAAGTGAAATACTGCTCAAAAGATGGCGCCTCCTGATTCAAGATAACACAAAGGGAAATTTAATTTAGGAAATAATATTAGAAATACACTACTTCCATATTTACGTAATTGTACTTGTATTAGCATTTACTTATTTGCAAAGATATTATTGAAAATTAATTAATTGGAGCGTTGCTTCTGTTTTTGGCCGATAGATGGCGCTCAAATCTGTTACTCTCGCTCGCGGTAATAAAAGACGGAACATTCTTCTAAAAATTAGATGTTAATAATATGTAAATAGAAATAATTTTCTCTCATATTTACGGACACGAAGGAAACTTTTCCGGAAAGTAACAGAACTGTTTCGGTATTGTTCGAGAGATGGCGCCACCTCACTTGCGATAAGATGTCAAACGAAATTTTCTTTTCAAAATAATACAAAAAATACAAAAACAGAAATGCACTACTTTCGCATTGGCGTTTCTTTTTTAAAGCTACTTCTGGAAGTTAGTAAAATTGAAAATTTTAAGCGGAAATAATTTTGATTTTCTCTCAAATTACGAAATTCTGCAATTTCTAAAAACTATCGTAGCTCTTTTGTTTATGAAAATTACTGATTTCTGTAAAAACTTTCTTAAGGCACTTTTTAGCATAGAATTCATTGCTCTTAGTTACAATTTTCTGAAGCGCATAGTTTTTGAGATATAAGCAAAACTTCCGAATTTTTATATGGAACATCCTGTATATATTTACATTTTTAAAAAGAGCATTAAATTACTTTTACAAAAATATAATACGCTTGATATATTAATTAAAGCATTTGCGAGATATAAGCTTTTGAAGATTTTTGTAATATTTCAGTAGGCTATGACTTATTATTGAAACAATTGACGTTCTGTTGCATTGTCACAGTAGACTACAGTCAACGTTCAACGCATACAATGCGATCGAAAATGATTGAGCGTCCTTGAGAAAATAAATACGCAAAGATGATCAAAACTACCAGTGGCCCGCTCACGCGGGGGGGGGGGGGCTAAGGGGGCTG
Source organism: Dorcus parallelipipedus (assembly GCA_958336345.1). Classification (NCBI taxonomy): domain Eukaryota; kingdom Metazoa; phylum Arthropoda; class Insecta; order Coleoptera; family Lucanidae; genus Dorcus; species Dorcus parallelipipedus. Next base: position 38,043,442 of record OY284482.1, on the reverse strand, counting down.
AAGCTCCCCCCAGAGTCAGCTATGTGGTACTAGAATTTAATAATATAATTTAAGTATTGCAAAAAAAGAGTACGCGGACTTAATTTCGTTTGGTAACGTTAGTTCGGTATAAATTCATATTATGTATCTTTACTATTTAATATGTCCTTGTATACTCTTACGTGATTCTTACAATTATTATTATTTTCAAGCCCCCTCCAAGACAAATTTCTGGGTGCGCCACTGAAAACTACCTTCGGTCTAGAGAATTTTCGCGTTATTGAATACTCAAGGTCAGGTGACAATCAATAGCGTTCGTATGTTGTGCATGGTTTGTTTATTATTTGAGTTTTTTACGAGTTTTTCATATCGAAATTACTACATATTTTTGAAGGACGCATCATTGTAATTAGTGTGAAAAGTACTACTAGTTTGTTAATTTAACCGAATTTATAGCTTTTATAATAACAAAGTTAGTAATAGTGCCGATATAAGTTTAAACAGACTGTATAATATCCGTGAAATATTTAAATATGTTATATATGGAAGTACCGTATGCTGAGTGTGTACTGTTGCTGATATGTAAGACATATAAACTCACCGGCACGGAAAACGGAGCACCTGCATTTAAAAAAGAAACTTCAAATTTTCATATTTGATACTGTGTAACTATTATTTATAGTTCAAATCTAAGTAACACAACTTATTTTAAGTATTTCTTAAAAATATGAAACCACTATTAAAGCTAAAAAACTATTTTTGTACCAAAATTTAAAAAAAATGCAAAACAGTCTAAATCCAAGCAATGAAAACTGCAAAGCTAGCTACGGGTATTCTTTTGTTTTGATTGTTTTGAGTAAATAAACAAGTCAAATCAAGTGTTGTCAAAAATTATGGCTGTAAATCCTGAAACAGCGGCTGCTATGGTTGCATTACTTCAAGACGGAAGAAGTGAGCGATTTGTTGCCCGCCGATATGGAGTATCCAACAGTACGGTCCACCGTATTTTTGTACGCTCTTTGGAAACCGGAAGTAACAATAGACGGCCTGGAACTGGTCCCCAACGCAAGACGAACGCCCGTGATGACCGTTTTATCGTCTCACAAAGTTTGCGAGATCGTCGTGCTACAGCTGTAGAAATTAGAAATCGACTTCATCACGTCAGGGATGTCAACGTAAGCGAACGGACTGTTAGACGAAGACTTGGTGAAGCAAATCTTAAAAGTCGCAGACCTGCAACAGGTCCAGAACTTCTCAGGCGTCATCGTATAGCGCGACTTCAGTTTGCCAGAAACCATGAGCATTGGGAAGAAAACGAATGGGGGCGCGTTTTGTTTACAGATGAGTCCAGATTTTGCCTGCGTTCTCCAGATGGTCGTGAAAGAGTATGGCGAAGGCAAGGAGAGCGATTTGCTGAATGTACCTTTAGCCCTAGAGTCAGCTACCAAGGAGGTTCAGTTATGGTGTGGGCTGGAATTTCTCTAGAAGCACACACAGAGTTGTACATTGTTCCAAGAGGCTCCTTAACAGCTGTCAGGTACATTGAAGAAGTTTTGCAAGATTTTGTTGTCCAAGAAGAATGCAAGCAATAATTCGGACACGTTTTTTACATGATTTTACGTCGTTTGCCTACAAAACAAAATTGTGTTTTCTTTCGCCCTTTTTTCCATTGTATCAAAAACAGTTTCTTTACGTTAATTAATGTTCAATAAGTTTTGAAATTACTTACAACAACTGGTTATATTTAGGGGAAAGACGGGTAAAGTGGTCAGATCGGGTAAAGTGAACTACTGAATTTATCAACTATTCTACACCTATATTCAAATTATTGTACTATGCAGATACTCTTCTATCATAATAGAGGTCGCTGAACTAAAAAGTGCTTCCCGCCAATTTTTGTGGTTTTTATTAAACGGAGTGCAAGTGTTTACGTGTTACGCAGGTAAGATTTTGTGCTCTTTATGTAAGCTGTATTAACAAATATATCAATTGTTTTGTTTCTTTTGTTATACTCGGTTGATTTTTTATGTATTTGGTTACATTTTTAGTATAACACTCATTGGGTTTAATCATTGCTTTTTAAGATATAACCTGAAATGTAATGTTTATACACCTAGGGGAAAAGTGGTCCGATAAGTGATGGGGGGCGGGGGGGGGGGGGGGGATCAGTCAATCTGTCCACTTTACCCAACATATTTTCATAACCATTTTGAACTGCACTTAATTCAAAATTAATTTTATTTATTATTATTTTTAATTTATTATATTTGACTGCAGCTGCAGTAATTAATCATGCCTCGCGTCTACAAAAGAAAAAGCGAACAACAATCATGGAGTAAAGAAAGTCTTGTATACTGGTGCTTAAAAGTATCCGAATGAAAAGCAATAAAATCGTTCGAATTTGACCTTTGTGGTAAACTTGCACAGTGCCAGGCGGTCACGCCGGTCATCCGAATACTTTTAAGCACCAGTATACGTGCAGTACAAGATATTCGAAGTGGCAAAATGTCATACAGGCGACCGTCTGAAATTTATAATATTTCACGAACTACTTTAATGAGAAGGGCCAAAACAAATAAAATAGATAAAATCAAACTAGGTAGATTTGAAGCAGTATTTACCAAAGATCAGGAAGAGGAATTTAAACAACATTTGTTGCAAATGGAACGACGATTTTTTGTAACATTTTTTATTACATATTTGTTTTTTCTAGAATTTTATTTTCAATAAAATTTATGTTTTTATTGTCTTATTATTTCCACACATCTTTGGGGTAAAATTTATTTTATTTTTTATTATGACCGCTTTAACCGACTGGGTGGTCCACTTTCCCCATCTACATTTTTGATCTATCTATACAAAATAAGTTATCAGCAAATATCTATGATAAAAATTTGTTTTCATAGATTAAAGTATGTTTTGACAATTACGTTTTCTTAATAGGTCATTTCAGGAAGAGATTCGTTTATATAAATGATTTAAGGGTATCATGTCCACTTTACCCGTCTTTCCCCTATATTCAAACTATAGTACTAGTAAAACTTTATAAAATATTAAAATTTTCAATTTTTTTAAGAAAATTGCAGGTGCTCCGTTTTCCATGCTGGTGAGTGTATTTTGTAGTAAAATATTTTTAAATAAAATGTTTTGATATATCGTTCAGATAAAAGCGTACCTAATGAGTAACCATCAAAGCTGGCAGGCTGTGCTTAAATAATTAATAATGTGTGTGTTTACAATGGTCTTCACTTAGCAACAACTGAACGTTATAGTAACACGGACACAACTCATCAAACAGTTCGATACAAAAGTAATGTCTTTGCTAAAAGTAAAAATGAATTGCTGGTTCGTTTCAATTTTGTTCCTTCCTTTAACTTTCGGTCAAACCACGCAAACTATAAACGTGTGTAAGTAACGTCGACAATTAAACAATTGCCTCTCCGTTCGTTAATTAATTTTTTTATTTTAGTATACGTGAACGAAGAAGATAATATTGTTGCTGAGAAATCTGTTGAAGTGGCTTTGGAATATGTCAAGCGCAATACTAAGCTGGGCATCAAAGTTGATTTACAGAAAGTTATTGGAAATCGAACTGATTCTAAGGGAATGTTGGATTCTTGTACGTAATTTGATTCCTTTGAAAATTTAGACAGCTTGACTATAAAAAAGCGCGTTCGTTTATTCAAGTCCGTTCACACTATTTAGTCTTTTCACACTTTTGTCTCACTCTTACTTGTATTAAAACTTATTCGGTCTCACTCTTCAGAGTGCGAAAAGAGGAAGTAGAGTGAGAGGGTTTGAATAAACGAACGCAACTAAAGAAGGTTTTAATTTTGTAATGGCTTAGGATTAGATAAAATGAATGATTAATACGTTCTAAATATAAACCCAAATTTATGTGAAATATATTTTTGGTTTAGTATGTAAAGCATACGTTGCATTGTTGGATCAAAAAACTCCACCACATCTAGTTTTGGACACCACCATGACTGGTTTGGCGTCCGAAACGGTGAAGTCTTTCACCAGTGCGTTGCAGTTGCCAACGGTAACAGCTTCGTTCGGCCAAGAAGGAGATTTGCGCCAATGGAGGAACATAGATGTTCTACAAAAAGACTACTTGGTGCAAATTATGCCGCCCGCCGATTTGATTCCTGAAGTCGTGAGAACGTTGGTACTCAACCAGAACATTTCTAATGCCGCCATTCTATTTGATAATTCTTTCGGTAATTTAGATATAAAATAAAAAGTTTTTTATTAGTCGAATTATTGATTGTTCTTTAGTTATGGATCATAAATTTAAATCGTTGTTGCAAAACGTAGCAACACGCCACGTCATTGCACCGATTCAAGAAGTGAGTGCCATCAAAGATCAACTACAGAATCTGAGAAAGCTCGACATTGTTAACTATTTCATTCTGGGAAATCTGGCGAGTATCAAGCGGGTCCTGGATGCTGCTGACGCCATTAATTATTTCAACAGGAAATTTGCGTGGCACGCCATAACTCAAGATAAAGGGGACCTGAGGTGTTCATGCAAAAATGCGACAATACTCTTTGTCAAGCCAATTTTGGACGCACAATTTCAGGATCGCCTCGGACTGATAAAAACTAGTTACCAATTAAATTCAGATCCCGAAATTTCAGCTGCTTTCTATTTTGACCTTGCACTTCATTCTTTTTTGACAATCAGGTAATCAAAAATTATAACAGATTATTAGTTGAAGCTTACGTGTGGTATTTTAGAAATATGTTAACGGAAGGCGCCTTGCCAAATAATTTGGAGTATATTACATGCGATGATTACGATGGGAAAAATTCCCCGCCGAGAAGCGGCATTAATTTGAAGAAGTATCTTTTTAAAGTGAAAAAGATTTTCTTTTATCTAAACACCAAATTTAATTGTGCGATTGTAGGATACTTCCGAATCGCCTGTATACGGGCAGTTTCAAATTTCAACTAACGGCCAGAGTTTCATGGATTTTTCCATGCAGTTAACTGCCGTTGGGGTTCGAGAAGGAGCGTCTGATAAATCCATAATTTTAGGTTCTTGGAAAGCAGGATTTTCTAATAACTTGACGCTGTTAGATTCGAAATTAATGAGGAATTACACTGCAGATGTGGTGTATCGCGTCGTGACCGTTATTGTACGTCATTTAATTTTCAAATTCCTCCCTGTTTTGATCATTGGTATATTTCAGCAAGCTCCTTTTATTATAAAAGACGACACTGCTCCGAAGGGTTTCACCGGTTACTGTATCGACCTTATAAACGATATCGCCAAGATATTAAAGTTTGATTATGAAATAGTAGCTGTGGCAGATGGCCAATTTGGAAACATGGATTTGAAGGGTAATTGGAACGGTGTTGTGAAAGAACTGGTGGAGAAGCGCGCTGACATTGGTTTGGGTTCGATGCACGTAATGGCCGAAAGAGAAAACGTTATAGATTTTACTGTTCCTTACTACGATTTGGTTGGGATTACTATACTGATGAAGCTTCCCAAAACACCAACTTCCCTTTTCAAATTCCTTACAGTTTTGGAAAATGAAGTTTGGCTTTGTATTCTTGCTGCTTATTTCTTTACAAGGTATTTCAAATCTTAAAATACTTCTGGGCTCAAGCCAATCAGCGAGAATCTTAGAAATATTTTGATGTCTCATATGAGGCAAAGCAACATATTTCTATTTCAAGTTTCTTTTTTTCAGTTTTTTGATGTGGGTGTTTGATAGATGGAGTCCGTACAGTTACCAAAACAACCGGGAGAAATACAAAGAAGATGAAGAAAAACGCGAATTTAATCTCAAAGAATGTCTTTGGTTTTGCATGACATCATTAACACCTCAGGGTGGTGGTGAGGCGCCGAAAAATTTATCTGGACGTCTGGTGGCCGCGACTTGGTGGCTGTTTGGATTCATTATAATCGCTTCGTACACAGCAAATTTAGCCGCGTTTTTAACCGTCTCTAGATTGGACACTCCCGTCGAATCACTAGATGACCTTTCCAAGCAGTACAAAATACAATACGCGCCATTGAATGGATCTTCTGCCATGACTTACTTTTCCCGGATGGCAAATATAGAAGCCAAATTTTATGAGTGAGTATTACAACCTTCTTTATAAGTACTAGTTTCATTTGTTTCAGTATTTGGAAAGATATGAGCCTAAATGATAGCCTGTCAGATGTCGAGCGCGCTCAGCTGGCAGTTTGGGACTATCCCGTCAGTGACAAATATACGAAAATGTGGCAAGCCATGAAAGAAGCTGGCTTGCCCGAAACGTTAGAAGAAGCTGTGAACCGCGTACTTGATTCAAGGTCATCGAGCGAGGGTTTTGCTTTTTTGGGGGACGCCACAGACATTCGTTATTTGGAACTTACTAATTGTAATCTGCAGATGGTCGGAGAGGAATTTTCCAGAAAACCATACGCCATAGCTGTTCAGCAAGGTTCTCCTTTAAAAGATCAGTTTAATACAGCGTAAGAGCAAACTTCTAGCATTTTCGATTGGCTGCTCTAGAGTGTTCTCAGAGTATTCTCATCTAATGATGAGGGATGGAGGTATTCTGAGAGTGCTCGAAAACACCATTAATTAAAAATATTTGCTGTAAATGTTACAAACTTATTAAGTCAATTTTAGCATTCTGCAATTGTTGAATCGACGACAGCTGGAACGTCTGAAAGAAAAGTGGTGGACGAATAACCCAAATGCGAAGAAATGTGAAAAACAAGACGACCAATCGGATGGCATCAGCATCCAAAACATCGGTGGCGTTTTCATCGTAATATTCGTGGGAATTGGTTTGGCATGCATTACCCTAGCGTTCGAATACTGGTGGTATAAATACAGGAAAGGTTCGAAAATAATCGCCGTGCAAGAAGCACCGATTACGCAGCAAGTGATGAATCCGAAACAACCAGGGAAAGAATTTCTGAACCCCCAAAACATGAAATCGTCCAAATTATACCCGAGGGCACGTTTTTAATGCGGTTTTTATTGGCACTCAACTTTAGCAACATTCCAAAACTTTTAACAAATTACGCCTTTGCTCGGCCGAATACAAAGCACGAGTGTGTTGTATCTGAGTGTTCCACATGATGTCTTCAATTAAAAGGATCAATAAAATGTAAAGTAAAATTTCTGTATTTTTTTTTAAAGCAACTACGATTGTGTCGAACTCTGATTGAACAACAAATCCCGTATCCCAATTAATACCGTATGATTTTTATGAACAAGAGAAAGAGTTTCTAAATTCATCATTTATCCGTAATGTTACGGATTTTTATCATTAAATAAATTCCGTAGCGTTCTAGAATTTTTTATATTGTTGTTAACATCGATTTGAAGACTATTAGCCAGTTTATATCCGACGCAGTGTGGTGTTGGTTTCCAAGGGTCGTGTAAACCTAGGGTGGGAGAGTCGGGTAACAAGTCCCAGGATTGCTTTTGCATAAGTCTAGGTAAACTGTTAAATATCGTCAAGGAACTGTTTGCATTCGCCAAACGCATTTTGTTATATTTGCGGAGAATTTATTAAAGTTATAGTTAACAAGTTCTCTTTGAATACATCTATGAAACTGTGTGAAGCATGCACGGCATACTTTGGCATGCCCGTTCAAAATCTAGACCAATCCACATTTCGCCTGTGAATTCTGCAAAAAAACTCTTAAAGGTAAGTGTTGTGTAAAGTAAGGTGAAAAAGATATGTCTGGCTACAATTGTTGCCTGGAGTTTGCTACAAAAGTCATAAGATGTTCATACTTAGTAGGTAAGTTGTGTGCTTGAGTGACGAGCCTTTTAAAATGCAATGCAGGATGGTACAGAGGAAGAGAAGAGAGCCATGTTCCAAGAATTTGGTGGGAACCCACAGATCACTCAAGTAACTGCTACTTCTGCATGGTGGATCCTTTCAAACGTCGAACTAGCAAGAAAGCACAGGCTGTCGTGTAACCAGACATTCCTTCATCTTCAGCTGCAGTGCCACACTGCTCTGAACAACCTGTTCCTGCCTCGCCGGGAAAAAGTGAGCACTAGTACAGAAGGCATGCTAAGTGATAGAGATCCATCATTCAATTATACCCATGAAGAAAAGTCAAAAACCAAGTCCAATGACGTCTAGACTGAAGCAGTGGCATTTATTGGATGAGGGTGTGAAGGTCTCATCTCAAAGAAATCTTTTTCCATTTTTTCCCCCTTAAGAGATGGTATCTGTTTCTGCCACGATGTGACTGGTCTGTTCGAGGCAATTGGAATCCCTTGTAACGCGGAGGAATAACGTCTCTTCATCGATGGCTGAATGTTGTACTGCTGAATAACGGTAATAAGTACCCGACTGTCCCTCTGGGTCACTCGGTGCACCTCAAACAAGACTATAACAATGTCAAGACCTTACTAAACGTCTTGCAATACGAGATCATTACAGGAGATCATTAGGACAGTAGGCACATTACCAGAGACGGGACTGGCCACAGAGAACCGAATTTTCTGTGGGATTACATAACATCAAATGGGAGCCACCGATAAACCCTCAGAAGATATTAATGCCACCATTACACATCAAATTGGGTCTTATGAAACAATTTGTGGCAGCTCTAGACAAGGAACAAGTAGCCTACAAATACCTTCGTGACTTCTTTCCTAAGTTGTCTGAGGCAAAGGTCAAAGCTGGTATCTTCGTGGAACCACAGATAAGGAAGATATTGAGGCGTGAGGAATTTCTCAAATTGCTTAATAACAAAGAAAAAGCGGAGCTTCATAAGGTCGAAAATTATGTGGAACTTGTGGAGGCTTTGGTCCGAAGTTATAAAGAATTCGGCTGCCGGATGTCTTTAAAAGTCCATATTCTTGATGCACATCTGGACAAATTTGAAAGAAACGTGGGGAGATACTCAGGGGAGCAAGGTGAGCGCTTCCACCAGAATATACTGGATTTTGAACGCCGTTATCAAGGGCAGTATAACAAGAACATGATAGGAGATTACATTTGGGGACTAATTCGCGAAAGCGATTTGGAGTACAGTCGCAAATGTCGAAAGACTGCGCATTTTAAAATTTTATTTTTAGAATTGCCTGTATATATTGCAAAGAAATACATGTTAATTTGGATTCATATGCTGTTTGTCTCCCTTCAACTAAATCAAATTTAACAAATTCCACTGTGTTCTTGCTATTTATCAAAGTTTCAATGTTCTGACCACAAGAGCAAAGTTCGAGTTAAATAAAAAATAGTTTCTATAGTTTTGAGACATAAGTAATAAGAAAATAACAGTTTGAACCCAGGAACACAGATCGTGTTATACAGTGTTATCATCGACTTTAAACAGTTTAAAGCCTTGAATATCATGATTATGAATCCTTCTTGTTTCAATGTAGGTTACTTCTCATTCAATCAAACAATTTGTAACTTACATCCCTTCCCTCGGTAATTAGTAATTAAAGTTTCTGTAGAAGATATTCATTGCTAAAATGTTTACATTAAATGACGGACAATTTTTGTGAAGGATTAATCAATAAATGATACTATCGGCCTGAACTCAATTTTTATTTCTACTGCACTTTTATGCGTTGTATCTTTCTGAAAAAGTGCAGTCAATATCTATTAATGGACACTTAGATTGAACCAGGGTTGATTCCTTTCACGAAAAAATCACAAAGATTTAAATCTAGCGATCGCGGGGGCCAATGTACAATTTAAATTAAATTCTTAAACGCTATATGAGTTTACGTAATATGTTTTGTATTTAAAATTCATTTGCAATGTACTGAACAGTAACGCGATTCGCTACGTAAGTTTTTAACTAATTATTGAATCCTGCAAGAGCAAAGCCCCTAACAATCTGGAAGGTGGAGATTTTATCCGATATATCATAAAACGCCTTACGTCATGTAAACATCAACAAAGACGTTTGTGAATGCACTCGTTTTTACAATGCGGTTGTAAAAGACTTTTGTAACTGTATTTATTTCGTTCATCGCTTACTATTTGTTTGCCATGGAAGTATCGTGGTTTGGGGTACAATATTTTCCATGTTCTGTGACGTTTGTTCTTTCAACTTCTTATTGTGTCTTTGTATGTATAACTATTATCTAAAAAGAAACACTCTTTAAAAATAACGTTTTATTAAAAATATATACAAAATTGAAACAATATTAAAAACTACAGGAATTGATGGACTGTATTGGTATAAAAATTGGTGTATATACATTGTACCGCATAAATAAATTATAGGAAATCACATACACTTCTTATCTAGACCGTGTAAATTGTTTACTATACTTATAAAGTTTTTTTGAAAAAACTTGAAGATACTATTTACAATAGAATCAATCGTCTTGTTGATAATAATAAGTAGGTATAAAAAATAGTTTCGTATAAATTCGATTTAGCTTATACTTTACGAGAAACTAAATGCATATGGCATATTGTAATAAACTATTATTGGCGAGGTTTTTTTTTTAGATTATAGCAACTAAAGTGTACAACTTTTTACAGTACATTTTAAACTACGTTTTGTTTTAGGACATCAAATCTTAATCTTAACATTAAACAGATTTTTAAAATTATATATTTTAGGAAAATTTCAATGGCTTATTGAGCACAAATAAAACGTCAAATTAGTATTCATTAATTATAGAGAATGTTTATAACGCATGAGAAATTAAAACCTCAAATATTATAGGTACCCTGCCTTCAAATGTATTCCTGATTAAAGTAGGCTGTGATTATTTTAGTAGAGTTGTCGACACGCAATACAAGAGTTGTTAATAACTGTCAGTTTCATATTATCTGATCATGTCGTCACATATATGACAAATGTGCAAACTAAACGCAAAGTTCAAAAAACTAATTAACTTCAAAACGCTTCAGATGCTGAAAAAATGATGTCCTTGAGCTTGAATGCACAAACGTACCCTGCGCTTCATGTTTTTAAACGCGTTTACCAACTTGCCAAGCCTTGGGAGATTATGTCAGCACAAACAAAAACAAATGGGCAGCTGTCACAGTGTTACAAACCTTTAGGAGAAAAAAACATTGAAATCATAACCTACTTTAATTATGAATTTAATTAAACGCACATTGGTCAAAAAAATGAGTTATATTGGTTTGATATTGGGCTCTATTAAGAAGCAATGTCATTGGATTAATTTGATAATTTTTTATATGAGTTTTGTCATAGTAACTTAAATTGTCATTTTAAATAAATGGTTCTTTACGAGTGTTATAACTACATTTTGTTTTATTATTAAGTCACCGGCTTCTTCATTATTAGTCAATCGGCGACCATTTATTTTGTAAATTCTGAGATATAATATAAAATTTTTTTCCACTACTGACTAGTATTCAGCCCGCAGGAAATTTCTTTACAGTTCAAAAAATTTTCGTGTTTAGGACTTTATAATAAGGTGAATGAAATACTTTTAACTCCTCGCATAGAACAATCTATAAGAGAAAAAGCATTTTACCTCATTGACTACATCTGTGAGATCATAATTCGATGGTCTGTGATAAATTAGAAGAAGACAATTTGTTTTTGTGTCCCGTTTTATCTAATTCTAATTCTATTGTGAGACTTTCTACTTCGTTCTCCAAGGCCCTGGTCCTCCTATACATTTGTACATAATTCATCTGTAACTGTCGCTGGTACCTCAATACTTTCTCCTTTTCCTGAGCCCATATGACTCGCTCTTTCTCGAATTCCTTTTTCCTATTCTCAATCTCCTCTTTCAACTTTTCTAGCTCCTGGCAGCAAGAATTTGAACCTGCCAACCGGCATTCATTGTTGCTGTCCTCGACGTTATTGGAGACTTTCTTAGTACGTTGTATTCTTCCCGCTTCTATCCCCTCGTATTCGCTCATCGAGACCTCGGAAAGTTCTTCGCGCAGTTCTCGAATTTCTTCTTTTAATCGGTCGGTTTCCGAGCAATCACTCTCCATGCTCTTATCTTTGATGCCGTTGGTTAAGTTGGACAGCTGCAGAGACATGGATTTTATCTGCTGCATGAGACTTTCTATTTCGTCGTCTTTTTGCATTGTCAGTTTCTTGAGTTCATCGACTTCGGACTCCCGTAATTCGAGCAGATCGCGTATTTGACGGTATTCATTTCTCATTTGTAATAGTTCGTGACCTTTGGTCGTCTGTTCATTCTAAAAATGATAAATATGATTTTACCTAAACATACGCAAGACACCAAAAAAACACTAGATGTAGTTTCACTTATTATACTCGTAATATGATATTATACAAGGGAGGGTCTAAAGAGAATCCTGGAATTCTGAGAAGCACAGTAGAAACAAGCATCACGCTCAAGCTGTCTGTCATAGTTAGGGTTTTAGGCTAACACTATTAATTTAGATTTAGATCAAATTAAACTACAATTTAATAATAAACTCCTAAATAGTTTTTGCAATATAAATGGATAACAAAATATACGAAAAAAAGTTTACCTGACAGTCCTTCAATTGTGACTTGAGCAATGATATCTCGCCAGTTTTTTGACATAATCCCCATTCCATTTCTTCCAGTCTTCCACGAAGCATGTTCACTTCTTGTTTTAGTCTATCACTTTGGCAATTAGCTCTCTGCGTTTCGGCGCACAGCCTCTTCTTGTCCTGTTGCAATTGGTACGTCTGGGTCATCAGAAGCTGTTCTAACTTAACGGCCTTCTGAGCATTGGCACGCAACCGATTCTCGTGGACGTTCTTCATTCTTCGCAGCTCGCGTTCCCAGACGCGCTCCTTCTCCTGGTACACTCTGAAGATGACCTGTTCATTGTGTTCCATGGTCTGGCGAAGGTAGGCAAGCTCGGAATCGCGATCGCGTAGGGCTGCCTCCAACTCAGACACTCCCGAGTCAGATGGTGACGGCGTCAGGTCTAGCAAACTTCCGCCGCCCGCGCCCGACAAGCGGTACGAAGATTTGTTCCTACACATCACAGGCTACATTTACATTTTGCATAATACAGCGAAAGTAGGTGCATCCGTTGTGTGGACGATAGAGCGTGTTAACTTACATTATTGAGCCATCAACTGTGGATACCGGCGATTTTCGTACGCTTTCTAAGCTGTCGTAATTCATCAGGCTATGAGGGAGTGAAGTAAGTGAACTCATTGCTATGGGTGGTGAAGATGAGGCGGATGGGCACGACGAGCGCAATTTTCTATCCAGCGAGTAATTAGCATTGCAAGATATCTGACGAACGTCTGTACTACCTAAATAAACGAAACCCATTAAAATACAAACCCTCATAAATTACCTTTCAACTTACTCCCATAGAGAGTCAAACGTGAACCTGGTCGTGTTAGGATGGGTGTGGAGCCATACCGTTCTCCCGATAGCCCAAATCTTGGGGCAGGCGTAAGTACAGCCGGTCTAAATGCTATCGGTCGTATGACAACTTTACCCTGTAACAAACGAAGCAATGTTGTACACTTCACAAAATTTGCAGTTATTGTCTTTGCCTTATCTAATCTCATTCTGAGTAAACATAAGATAACGATTTTTACGATGTCCGATACAAAAATGATGAGACTGATGTAAAAACTACTAGAAGTCGGGATTTAATATTAATACCTTAAAGCAACTCAAAGGAATTTTCCTTCGCAAACTGGAGTATTTAAAACATTGTTATCGGGTGGATGGCTGGTATCATATGAGCCAATTAAACTTAAATATTTTGATCCCGAGCAAAGCTTCTGAGTAGGAAATCGTCAGAAGGCACACGGATGTCATTTTCGCTATCCTTTTGGTGCGCCCGAAATTCGCTTCCACTTGCTGAAGAAGCAGAATTTTCCTGACTTGCCGTTGCAAGGAGTTTCAGAATGGCGCCGGCCGCGATAAAACGATATTGAAAACAACATTTATATTATTAATTGTCGATTATATAATCATGAAAAGGTATTACAGAAATGACGAAAGTAAAGCGCTTAATGAAAATTTAAAGAAGTGATACTTAATCACAGTTTCCTTAATTAAATTTCGTTCATTAATCTTCTTTTTTGATATATTATTGACAATATTTCTTGAGATTCACCGACTGTCATTACAACTAGCGGTATTCGGGCTCCATGATTGGAGCTTCATTTACATTTCGCTTGCCTGTGTAATGTAATATGTGCGTTAGCCATACTTTTCAGGGTCAAGTTCTGAATATACACGCCGACCGTCTGACATACTTTAAAGTGGTTTCGGAAAGAGGCTAATTACGTTTTGCCGAGATAATATACAACATTAATTATCTACCGTTTGTTTACGATACAATTACTGACTTCTGTCGTACCGCACGCAACCGTACTTTATTAATGTTATCAAGATTAGCTGCTGCTAACTTATGCTGAAAATGAACTCTACACGGTCTTGCGATGCAATAATTTGCATTTCTGAATTTCGATTTGGTCATGTCGTAAAAAGTTGTAGCGCATTTATTATCTCTTTTTTTGCGAAAAAAAGAAACAAGGTCCCAAACTCCAATAATAAAAATTTTGTTGTCCGTTTTTTGACAGTTTCACATTACTCAAAAATATATGAACATCCTTTTAAATTCCTTAAAGTTATCATGTTGCAGTAACTTGTTTTTTCCTTTTTTTTTTGTTGATCTTGTCGAGTCAATGGTTTTTGCATTTTGTGGGCGAATATTTTCAAATAAGGAATATTTTATGTATACACACATTATGTACACATTCATTATACAAACCTAACTAAAAACTCCAGTGGAAGTGGAAGAAATAACAAAATCAATTCCTTTTTTTTTCACAAAATAAGTCTATCACATACAAATAAATTCATCATTAGATATATCGTTTCATCTAGATATTACCTAATAGTTTTGTCACTTAAACACTTAACGTTTCGCAGTCGTTCGACAGCTTCTGACGAAGCTGACGTTAAGTGTTTATTCGCCATTTAGTGTCCGTTTAAAAGAGTTTGTGATACTAGAAGTTTACATTCGAATGTTTTTCTTTCTAAACTATTCTAACACTGATCATAAATTAACACACGAAACTAAATGCATGATATAATATGAACTAAATGCAAAATATAATATCACAAAATCTTTTAACCGGACACTAAATCGCGCACTATACACTTAACGTTTCACCGTCGTTCGACAGCTTCGGCAGAAGTGAAAAATATTTCATCGGACAAGAACCAACTTTAAATATGCAAAATATAATATAATTTTAACTTTGATAAATCTAAATTAGAAGAAATAAATCTAAACGCTGAACAAGTTTGCTACGTACACGTGAATTTTGTTGATAATTTTACTTGAAGATCTACAGGGTGAATGGCAATTATTGTTCCAACAAACTGCGAGATTCGATTCACAGATTACGGGAAAAATGTTTAAAAAATTCTTTTGAGAAGTTTATAATTAATTAAAAAATTACTCCAAAATCAAGCTACGGCACTGCGTACGAAATACCACGCCATGATTTATAAACGCAGCAGTATAATAGGGCTATAAATTGCATAATCATTATCTTAATTAACTTCTTGAGTACACACAATGCGAACTTGACACATCTCAATTTCGTTTTATTGCACGTTTAACAGCTAGGAACGGAAGTCTGAATTGTTTCTTTTACGCGAAGTAATTAGTATGTATGTAATTATTACGTATGAAATAAGGGTGACAAATGCGCAAATAAATGTATTATTAATTGTTTATTAATTCGTGGGGATTATTTACTAAAGCAGAATGTGCCAGCTGCTTCGTTAACAAAAAAAAACGCAAGAATTTAAATCTGGTGATCGCAGGGGACAATGCACGGTCCGACAGGCAGCTGATAGTAAAATCTTTCACCTCGTTATCACAAGCAGACAAGAATTTTTTTACGGTACAGTTGTTTTAAACGTCGCTGGTACTATGCGTAGAATTTTTGATCAAGTCGCGTACGTGAATGCATGTCACAGATCAGAGAAAATGTATAAAAAATTCTGTGGAACAGTTTGTAATTAATCAATTATAAATTTACCCAAAAAAGTAGGTATATTTAGGCCAAAATAAATTAAGAATAATGTATTAAATGTGTTTTAGGGAATTTGTTTGCGAAATTATTTCATTTAAACTTGTTTTTCGAATATTTTAATTTTATACTTATAGAATTAGGCAATTTAAAATTAACTGAATTAATTTAAACTTAGAATTGTCAAAATTAGGATAAGTTAATATTTGTCATGATAATCCGGTGCAATAAAACGAAACTGTAGGTAAGTAAGGAGTTCGGAAAATAAACAAGTGAGAGCGCTGTGTTAGCTACCGCATTAAAAGTTACTAGTCACTAGTAAAACCGCGAGGCGCGAATAACGAATAAGTCAAGCAACCGTTACGAGAGCATAAAGTACATAAGTTACAAGGGCGGGTTTTGTGAAAAACCCGTTTAAACAAAACAAATTTCGCTTTAAAAGCTCCGAACGTCCGAACTTCTTTACGTGGAATAATAAATTTGTTCACGAAAGTTTTTAAATTGATACAATAAACTATTGCTTTACGTTTTTGTTCTACGATTTTTTTTATTATTCACCCACAGACACTGACGTTGGATAATTTTGAATGGGAAGGCTCGCGAGTGCCATCTACATTCAAAATTTATTACACAATAAATACACTCTACAAGCAAGAATTGGTCTACGCGATACACTGCAAAATCCATTATCAAAGCGAGTAAGAAAGCAAATAAAAATAAACATAATAAGAAAACAGAAAAATTGCAAAATACCCTGAGAGAAGAGAGCATTAAGTTAACACACAAAATAAGTGCATAATTCGGCATAAAATAGGCTCATCACCAAGTAAGGGGCCATAACACTGCATAAAATTGGCACAAAAAACGTGGGGCATATCAGAAGAATTTCTAAAATATCCTTCCATAACACTGCAGTATATCATAAACGTTTTACGATATTTACTCAGAACAAAGCTTGTAAAACTTGCTCTTCCATAGCAGACGTGTTAAACTGTATACAGACAGCATACCTCGAAATGTGCGGTTTACGACCTCGGCTCGATCCGAATACTGTCGATGCTCAGTGTTGACGTAATATTTTATATCCAAATTTGTTTCCGGACGACTTCGAACAATTGGATCAACGGCGAACACTCTCATACGTCCTCATGGGGAATTTCTACGAGAGCGCGACCAGGCATTTCGCGTCCTTTGTCAAGTGTGTACACAGCTTTAAGGAGCTGATGAAATAATGCGAATAAGTGTGCTAGAAACACAGGATATGGAGTTGCAAACGCGTTGTTAAACTTTTAATAGATTTGCGTTAATAATTCGTCAAACACAAAACGAATTATAATAATTAACAATCAGATTAGGAATGAGTTTACTGGTTATAATATTTTAAATTTTGGTGATGGAAAACCCGTTTCTTTCTATTTACAATACAATTTAAATTAAAATGAAAGAAAAATACTAGGAATTCTTAACACGGAGATTTAAATAGTTTTTGTTTTAGTGATTTATTTGTTTACCTGTCAAAGCATATGTTAAAAGTGGGGCCGTTACGATCCTCTGCATAGAATAATCTGTTTCAGGTAATTTCTGATTAATTATTTCTCGAAAATTAAAGTAGAATTTTCCCATACTCACGGACATCGCTTCTTATCGTGGTTTCATTTTATCGGATTAATTAACAGTCAGCCTGTATAGCCAAAACCATTTTTCCAGACACGGAAGATAAACTTAAACATCATATTAATCCTATAAGAAAGTACAAACAATGGCTTACGAAATGTTATAATTTCCGTCAAATTATCGATTATCTGAGATAGAGTTGTGTGCATTATAAAAAAAAAATAAAGCATTGTTTGCTGCGATCGACTACGTATATTAAAGATTTAAACATAACCTTTACTGTGACATTAGAACGTAAAGATATGATTATCTGATGGAGGAATGCCGTAGGTATAAGGTATAATACTAGACCAATTTGTTTCGAACTTACTTTTTATATTTATCGTCTATTATTACGAGTTTCCTAGTAAAACGTTTCATTTCCGAAGAGCATTAATATTTCTTATCAATAATTTTTTGTATACAATCGGAACACATAGTATAATACAAAAATAAAAATAAAATAAAAGTGCACTTCTGGCATTCGCTAATCCAACAAATAAATTAAGAATACACAATTAAGAATACACTTTTTTTAGCCTTGCTTTAGAGAGGGAAGGTAAAATTAATTAAACAGAGTCTATGTTGCGATTTAATCTGTTATACTGATAGAATTATGCTGATTGCATCATAAACATGAATTTGCAATTGTAAAATTTATTCATGATTAGACTGTAATATTTATTTTTATTTTTTTTTTTTTTAAAATGTAATAAGTCAGTGTAAATAATGATTTATTAAGTCTAACTGTAGTTGAATATTTTAATTTGCAATCAATTTGTTTCCATATTATATCAGTTGTATAATTATCGTAATACGGTGTTTACAGTGCAATTAAGAAAGTTAAATAACAATTTCTTGCACAATCGACTTTTACATAGTACATTCAATTCCTCTATTTGAATGCATATTTAAATGAAGAAAAAAAAATTAAAATCGATATAAAAGAAAAAAATGTATCGAATATTTCTAATTTTAAGATACAGGGCGTTTCATGATTCAGTTAGCAAAGGTTTTTTTTC
The DNA here is from genome assembly GCA_958336345.1 of Dorcus parallelipipedus. Taxonomy (NCBI): domain Eukaryota; kingdom Metazoa; phylum Arthropoda; class Insecta; order Coleoptera; family Lucanidae; genus Dorcus; species Dorcus parallelipipedus. The sequence goes on along the minus strand of OY284482.1, from coordinate 38,024,825 downwards.
TTCTATAAATACAGAGTTGATGCAAAAATGCTATTTTAAAATTATGACTACCGCATAGAACTTATTATATTTTATCATATAATAGCGTTATTACAAAAATTAAAAGTCGGTGTCATCGATCATATTCTCTCAATCGTTTTCTTAATGGGTAAATACTCCCATGCAATTAATACGTAAAAACAAGAAGTGAAAGTCGCTTTCTTTAGAAATAAAAAGTAACTCATAAACGAAACAGGAAATAAGCGTTGTATGTTCGAGTAACTTGCGAGTTGCGACATAATTTCCTGTTAAAATTAATTTTTATAGTTAATAACGTATCATTTTACACATGGTGCATACATACATTTCGTAATAAGCGTTGTTGAACATCGTAGAAGTGTGAAGTTTGACGACGAGACAACAAACATACACATTTAATAATTTAGAAAACAAAACTAATTTTTACTGTAAATAGTATACACAATTGTTAACAAAATACTAGAGTTTTTACTACAGAAATCGAGACATAATCAAAACCTGTAACGTTAGCTCTAAACTTACGATCGATTTAGATTCTTTATCCCTCACAAACCCAGAGCGATCGGTTCGAAATCAAAATTGAAAACGAATTCAAACCAGTTTTTTTGCAACCCGTCTCAGGCGAAACTTGTCTGTGAATCGATTTGTGAAGGGACTATGTAGGTATCCGAATATAAAAATAATTGGCACAGGATATTTTATTTATAAGTTCTATTAAGCGTCCAAATTAAAACACGCCGTTAATTATTGTTTAAGATTTTAATTGCAAATAAAAGCAATAAAAAAGTAAAATATTTGTTAATACAACGGTCGTTTTTCACAGTTAACAGGATCATTAAAAATCATCTCTTGCTTTTTACTATACAAAACGAAGCTTTAAAGTAACTGTTTTCGTAGTTCTTGTAGCTGGAGATTATCTCATGATGATCCGCAAAAATTGTTAAGACTATGATATTAATACAAACAAGCCAAAATACAACAAACAAAATTACAAGGACTTCAATTTGTTTCTTTTAAATACACACGCCAAAGGTTGAATTTAAAGAACAATTGCATTTATTTTGTACAGTCATTTCTATTATTAAACAAAATTACAATAAATTATAATAATTACTGTAGTACGTAATTTCGGTATGTTGTAATATTGGGATTATTGTTTAATTAGCAAACATTACCTTTGTAAATATTAACAATGATTAAATTAGAAAGTATCCTTTAGCAAAAGGCTAGCTAAATGATTTTAATTCGTACTTAAGACAACATATCAAAAGTCTATGTTATTTCAATATCATAAAGATAAATAAGTACAGGGTGTCCCAACTCCTTTTTTAAGACGTACCTTCATAACGAAACAAGATGTCGAAATGACTCAAGGATAATATTAAGTAGCATCATTTACTCTATTCAAACTTTGAACACTATAATTTAGGTCGCGACATCTCACGGCCGATTTTTGACCTACTTGAGTTACTCTTCTGCTTAATAGGTCCCCAAATAGGTCCGAAATAGGATGTTCAGTTGCAATCAAAACCGACTTGCAACAAATTTTTTTAAATTTCTTTAAACAACATAAGAAAGTGCCTCGGAGAAACCATCCCACTCTCCCCCTTTTTATCTTTATAGATACAGTTTTGCATACAATCAGGCCTATGGTTTATCATTGGTGTTAAGGATAACAATACTGTTACTTGCTCTCGCTGTTAAAAATGGACAGGACGTATCATCGTAAACTTATGCAGTTATTTTGTTGTGTTATTTTATACTCGATTAGTGTTATACATATGTGATCTGATTTGAACGACATTAAACCATTTGATGCAACATACTAAAAATTGTAGATGCATTTAAATGGTATTGTGATGATTCGACACTTCTTGACGCCAGTCAGGCTCATGCGTCACAGCCTAGGAGTCATTCTAATCGGATTTGCAACCTAGCAACGGTGATACCAACCTTGGCAACTGGTAAGAAGCTTTAATCTCGGCAATGTTCGGTGGTAACAAGATACAAGGTTGTGCAGTCTCGATAATGGTCGGAAGTAGGATCGTACCAAGTTGTAACTTGCAACCCCTATTAGAATGACCTCCTTAGTCAAGAAATTTCCAGACATTCCGTCGCGTTCGAGGAGCTTCGAGTAAATCAGCCCCGGCTATAAAAAGCATTAAGGAGCAACCGGTGAATGGAATAGTTCGCATTAGACATTAAAACTGTTCACTCGGCTATTAAAATAAATTAGTATTATAACTTAACTTTGTAAATAAATTAATGTTTTATTATTAATGCGTTAAAATAAATTATGTAGTTTATTAAGAATATCGTGTTTTGTTTTAAAATAAAAATTAATCGAACCCTAAAAAACGTAACAGTTGTGTCGGGTTTTGGGATTCGTGGAAATAAATAAACAAATTAATAAAGAAAGTATAGTGTCGAAAAAAACAATGGCTACAAAGAAAGTGCTGTTAAAAGTGATCGAAACGACAGTTCCCGGTTTCCTAAGATTTTATTTGCATTAATTCTCGTCGAAATTTTAATGTAATTTTTTGTTCTAAGTCCGGTTTTTATTTTAATTTAATATTAAAAATTTCCAAAGTTTGTTATCGGTTTCGGGTAGAAAAAGCAAAAGCTTTTTTCGTGTAGTTTTTTTTTGTGTCAGTTATTTTAAAAGAAATTCGCTCGCTAACGAAACAATCCTCGCAAATCTAAATCGATAGTGTTTTCCTAAGTTACGGATACGAGTAAAATCATTTAAGATTAGTTCCCGGTAAGCTCAATGTATTTGTCGCTTAAAAACTTAGATAATTATTAACCAAAAGGCATTTTTCTAAGTGTTATTACACCATTCTCCTTTCTTAGCGAAGTTTGTTTTGTTTTGTTATATTTTTTTCAGGATATTTTTGCACTGCCTATTTTTTTTCTGTTTTATTAATTATAAAGTTCTCGTTATGTTATGTTCAGAAGTCTCAAAATTAATACTTTATTAACTCTATAATTTTTCTTGATATTTAGTTCCCTAATTAGTTTGAATTGGTTTTAATTTTTCTTTTAATGTAAATTATATGTTATCTCAAATTTTCTTCAATATAATTATATTTGTTAAACTTTCCGAATTTTATTTATTATTCAAGAGCCAAAATTCATACCGAGTCCGAAGAGAGCGGACGGAACGACTCCTGGCTACTTTTTAGCTAATTCCAGAAACGCTACTAACAAAGGAGTCGCCTTGTGCGTCTCGATTCGGTTTGTAAAAGTTTTGGGTAACAAAGGATGGTAAAAGTCTAGGAGGGGTATATCGTAAAACCACCCTTTCCCGTATCGCGGTTCTTACAATTTTATTATTACGTAAAATTAGTAATGTTTGTGAGCTTGCCTGCCTCTGCCAAATAAAATAAACGCAATGCTAATAATAATCAATAATAAGCAAGAGTGGCTCCAAAAATGTTTAAGTTAAGGAAAAGATTTCCATTTTTAAATTCGATAAGTTTACTGAACTTTGTCGATCATGTTGACGGCAATTTGGATGGAATAACCATCCAAATTGCCAACACTTGTTCTATAGCTTAATTAAATTTTTCCATGGTACCCTAACTTTAAAGATACCTGATTCCCTCATGGACGATTTTGCTTTCTGGTCATAACACTACCAGCTCTTTTACTACTTGGACTACACTCTGCTATACACGTAATTTGAGCACCCCCTGTTCAAGAAAAAAAGTATACGGAATTTAATAGCCACTAGATAGCCGGACATTCATAAAATTTTTATGATCTAGTTTTCAAAGCTAATGAGCACATAAGCTCTCATAGTTTTATTATTTTTTATGTGTTAATTCTGCGTCTCTAAGATAATATCGCAGATACTTACGATGAATCCTAGAGACCTAGGAAATATCATATCTTATTGACATTTTTTAAATGAGTTACAGGCTTGCAGATCTTACGATCTCATAAGATCAAAATACCATTTGCCCAATAACGATTCAGTTAAATACTATTTGCCTAGTAAAATTGCGTTTAAATGAGGTATTAGGTCTGTTCGATAGCTCTGCACTTTCTACACTTTTAACACCTTTACTCTATTTTTCTCACTCCTACTTATGTGATATTACATCCATCGCACTCTCTCAGGAGCGGTTGGTGCAAGAAGTGTAGAAAAGTGCAGAGCTATCGCACAGACCTATTATTTGCCTGGGAGAAAGCCATTTGCCTGCCAATTATCGTTTTTTCGTTTTCATTTTTCATTTCAATATGGATATCATCGACGTATCCATATTTTCACATAGCCCTATTACTAGTCAATTTTCTAGACCAGAAGTGTCCCATTATTTACCTAATAATTCACTGAATTTTTTATGATTTTAAAAATATAAACAACATCTTTTTTTCTGAGATAATTACAAAAAGCTGTACAGCTTACGTAAAAGGTTTCAAAACTCGTCCCAGTTCACTAGTGTATGTACTTAAGCCAAAGTCGCATTTTCTAAAAGGTACACAAGCGGATCCAAATATTTGCGCGAATTAATGGAAGGAAGAGAATATATGAACAGGCAGTGCAACACAATAAATATAATAAGATTTACCAAAGAGAACTAACTATACATACAGCAGCGAAGCACATAATTGAAACTCCGGTAAATGAATGTTACCGATGTGTTCTTACAAGGTTACGCTCGCACCGGTTTATTGGTTATTAACATAAAAATTGCAAAAATCTCTAAATAGTCGCAAAGGCCATTTAGTTTCCTTCAACAATAATCGATACATTTATAATTCTAAACCAGTATCACTAAGTATTATTTTTTTCTAAATATGTATGTAGGGACTTCAGGTCTGTATAAAGGTAATAAAATAGGGTTTGATAAAATAAAATTTTGTATATATGTACCGAAAGATATCTGACAAAATGTACTCTCAAAAGATTAAACTTGAGTGATAAAGAACTGCAAAAATGGTTCGAAGAAGTTCCAAACATATATGTTTTAAATTATTGAAGTCAGAAAATAATAAAACTTTTATATTCTAAAACTTAACCAACCTTTTCCAGGACTCCACTGAAAGGCTGTATATTGGGTGGTCCAAGGCTCGTGTTAATTTCCGCTCTGGGGTCCAATATCTGCGCTTCTGTGTCATCACCTGAGCATGCACTGGGCGAACCCACCAATTCACATGGGGAATCATCGGAGAACAACGTTTCAGTGCCACTATCAACCGTAGCCATAATTACATATTTTAGTCTGGAACAAGAGAGAAAGCTAAATCAATGACTGTGTCTAATGGATTCTTGTATTAGTTATTTATCGACATACATATATCACACGTAAATATATATTTACTTGAAAAAATTAAGACAAAATATAAACTACATTAAACACTTAATTCACTTAAGTAGTTTAAAACAATACATTCAATATTAAAAAGCGATACTGATCCTGCGCCCACATGCTACCACACCACTGTCCATTAGACGATCCTCCGCATCTGCCGATACTTATTAATAACATTTTTGGTATACTACCTACGAAGCACTAAATTTAACAACAGTTTTCAACCTGCGGTTTATTGCGTTCACTTATTCCTTGGGAACGCCCAGCGAATCGTAAATTACCTTCGCAATTGCAGGTTTTTGTTCAAATTTAATTGTCATTTATTACCACGATATAAATCTACCAGAAAACAATTCGGTATTTACGACGCTGCTGTTATATTGCCCCGGTCTAAGGAGGACAGCCTTAATTAACCTCTTGAACTTACTATTTGTATAATATGCGAGTAAACTAAACAAGAGTCGACCCTGACTTCTAGGATCCGTTATGTCACGAAATCGTACTTATATCTGATATGTCCTGATACAATGAAGATTAGATACTGGATAAGTTTCTTGGATTATGTTACATGTCGCCGTTATTCTTGAACGTGCAGAAAGTTTTCTTTTCTTTTCCTAATAGTTAATTTCATATTTAATACATCTTCTTACTTTTTATGTTTAATGTTTAAAATCAAGGTTTGAGACAAATAAAAGTTATATACTACATTCAAAACTACATGTACATGACCTTACGAGTTAGTGACCTATTGTCAATCAAAAATTACATTCATATGTGAAGTGCGCACTTAAAACAATGACTTCATTAGCAATTTGTTTTTAGTTTAAATTGTCTGGTTAAGTAAATATGACCATACGTAGCGAAATTACAGTACTTCCTAACAAAAAGTCATGCAGTTAATTGAGTACCGTTTACGTTGTGGGAAAATATTTACCGTCAGTTATTCATTCATCATTGCGCTCTGTGAAGACCTACCAGATAATCTAGGTCAGAACGACGTGAACGTTGAAGTAATAATGAGAGGAGATAGAAAAGAAGATGCTGCAGAGACAGTTACATTGGTCGCAGTGATGACTTCGCTTTTTTAATCTCGCTCTCCTCGAAACATGTTAAAAGAATATTAACATTAATTTGTTTTTATTGATAATTAATACAAGAACAGTTTCTACTGAACGTTGGACAATCATGATTGCTTAAAATTCTGGAGAATACAGCACAATGCTGGACGTACGGTCATTCTAACAATATAGAAATTTGTTGTAAGTTGGTTTCGATTGCAACGGATTCCTTGAGCATCCTCTGGACAGCTAACTGTTAGTTCCTGTTTGGGGCCTCATCAGCAGAAGAGTAGCTCAAGTTATTAATTAGTCCGCAATGTAGTTGACGCATCTTAATTTTATTGTTTGAGTGTCAAATATGAATTTGTAATAGTGCTATATTCTTGTGAGAGGCCGCCCACCCACCAAAGAAGGATGACTTCTTGAGGAACAGTGTACCTATTGGCACACGACTTTGAAGGCGAAGAACAAATAAAGCGACAATTATTGTAATACATTAGTTGACAGAACAAGTTAATAAACGTTTAACAAAGACGTCCATTTTCAAAGATAACTTTCTTCCAATAAAGTCTTTCTATTTGTAGTTAAGGTTACACTTCCAAGGATCTTTGACAAAGAGCTCTTATGACATTCTTTTAGGACACATTTAAAGAATTTATAACATTTCCTGGTCGATAATACTAAAAGGTATTTGACAAACATTTAATATTTTTGGTAGAATTTTAAAGCAGTGAATGGACATCAAATACGTTTTAGCTTGTGCAATGGCAATCAGTGCCACGTAACCATGTGTTTATTACTAAAAAGAAAAAAAAACATCGCCTTTGGTTAAGATAGTGTATTGCAAGACGTCATCTTAGAGCGATCCCTCAACATTTACTTCCATCAAAACTTACAGTATGAAGATATCACGAATTACAAAATCTAATTGAGTTTGTGACTCCGACATATTTCTATGCCTTTCAACAACTTCCCTATTTAGTTTGACTAATATCAATGGTTCCAGAAGTTTTCCGAAAGTGGCTGGTACTTGATTGGATTATCTTTATTTTGTTTCGGCGTTAAGATCAAAACTAGTTTGGCGACCTTCCATATCCTTAGAAATTCTCTTCTTTCCAATATTTTATTCATTCTACTCAATACGTAATGAATTGATTTTCGACTATAATCGTCAATATTTCTCCCGTTATCTTGTCCTTTCCTGGTGGTGATTTCTTATTTCTTATCTATAGCCTCTTCCAACTGCTCAATCTTGAACGGTACTATGTTCCTCACCCTTTCCGCCTCGCATGGTTTTCCTTCAATTTTTCCTCCAAGGGGATTGATTAACTTTGAATTCCCAACTGTCTATAGACTATTTTATATCAGGTAGCCCATACGTCAATATCTTCGCATACCACGTCCCATTGTCTTTTTGTTCTGCACTTTCTACATTTTTAACTCCTCTACCCTACTCCTCACTCCTACTTACATTATAGATAGATCTCACTCTCTCAGGAGCGGTTGGTGTAAAAAGTGCAGAAAAATGCAGAACAAACGAACAGACCTTCTAACTTCATAATCTCTTGAGTCTACCCTCCACCAGTACTTTTTATAAGAGATCTTTTATAAAAGAAGACCTATTACTCTGTCACATTTTTTATATGAAGTATCTTTTATGAAAGATATTTGTCACTGATCTCTTATAGTGTAATAACCTCGTTAATCACTTTATTTCTTATTTTTATCACTATAGGTTACGTGGTCGTATTACCATTTATTTCTAGTAATAAAATAAGCGCAAATTTATGCTCTAATTGTGTTCTTTCCGCCCCAACTTATTATAAATTCAATAATAAAAAAGTAGACTAGCGCACTATCCAACGCGATGGCCTACTTTTCTGCAGTGCGTTAAGATTAATGCAACAAGGAAGGTAATTACAGAAAACTGATCCCACGCAACGCGTATACCTATTAAAATATTAGATGAGAAATTACATCGACATAGAAAGATTGCTTGAATGAATTTTAAATGAGGACTCACGAAACAATTACTTATTAGAAAATTACTGAAATGAAATACCGACGTTGACATATAATAAGTAGATCTTCAAAGCTAGTAGCAAAGATATGGGAAAAGGTCCCATACACACAAAGGGAAAGAAGGATCAATGCAAGAATTGCAAAGGAATTACTCGTATAATGTTTTGGCTAAGTATAAACAAATAACATTAAAGAAACTTACAGTATTACACTCATTCTTATATTATTTGCTGAATTAAATGCATAATTAATAGATAAAATCCATTTTTGGTCTGTAATTTATGGACAGCAGTGTACATCGGTTTCATTCTCAAATCAAGAATTCACATAAGTCTTCTAAAGGAAGGAGCGGCATCGAGGAGATATCAGCGTAGCGTTTCCCATGCCATGCCGGTGTTTCATATCTCAATGAGTCCTTATGCCATGTTGTCACCTGTCAGCGACCACACCAAAGTCATTTAACCATACCGGCAAATTATGGTAATACCGGTTTTTATTGCAGCCAGTCGCTACACCATAAAATGTTTTTATTGCAATTATTTGATTCCACGGTCGGCGATGCGAAGGCGGTTGCTCTCGTTTGCTGCGTCCTATTAATCTACATACGGAATGCGCAAGAGCTCTTATACCCGTATATGAGCAAATTATGACCTAAGATCGAATCTCAACGTTAACGTATTTGCTCCTTTTTACATGTCGAAGTATCATGTGCATCATACCTAAATTAGAGTTATTTAACGTTGACCTGACCCAATATACCTTATTCATTGAAGGTAATGAATATGTAATGTACTCATCAGGTATTTTTCAAGAAAAAAAAATAACCATCTAAATAAAATAATTATTTGCAAAAATAAAATTGTTCAGAAACTAGCATCTAAGGAGATGCTAAGCTCTGAAAGGACAGAGCTGTCCTGTCAACAACAAGACATATATGAATAAAATAAAAATAATAATAAGAAACAAGGTATAAAATTGAAAAGAGTGCGTCCTTTGGCGACCAAGTAAATCCAAATATAGAACTTTGTGAATCCGATTAAAATGCTTAATCAAGCTTATCAGCTTTTGTTCTGTCGCTTTTAAGTTATCAGATTGAATGCGCCGGTAAAAATTAAGTGCATGGCTTAAGCTAAACAAAACGGCGACAGCCATTAATTTCTCGTGTATCCGACTTCAGCGTGTATTAAATTCAATTGTGTCGCCATTAAAAAGTTAGTACACAGCGCTAATTAAAAGCTTACTTAAGACTTAATTGTTCATTGTTTTATGTACATAGGTGTTCGTGTTTTGCAACATAACATTTGCATTTCATGCGCCTGTGTTAAATACTTGCGATACCGTATGCAGCAAGTTAAAATCGAAAAAACCTCAATTAGGACAAGCCACAAAAAAAAATAGTTTGACTTTGAAATATTCGGTACAACATATGATCCTAATAATTCTAGAAATCTAGGAATGAACTTTCACCTAATTATTTCCACACAGTTTAAAATAGTTTGAAGAATCATGATATACAAAATAGAGATACTTAAATAATTGAATTGACCTTGAGACTAACCCGGACTAGGAATAATCTACCACTGAGTAACTTATTTACTGTCCCTTTCTTTACCAAAGAGAAGTAGGCGAATACTTTTGACGCAGGGCTCGTACGTAAGCATTCATTCTCGCCGGAAAGTGCAATCGTGAAGGAAAGAACTTGCGTTAGTGAAGTATGAGATGACTAGCCAATATTCTTTACTTCCTTCAGGAATCATGTTGGAGATGTTCCGACGTTCTGACCGACACGATAACTACGGTTTCCTGTAGACTAGTTTATAGTTCCACTCTTTCCAAGATTCAGCTTGTGTTAGTAGGATAGTGTTTCCTTTCAATTTCTTGAAAGGAAAGATTGTCGAAAGAAAAAAAAGGCATGAATGAATGCTCGTGTATGGCTAGCTATTGATTTTAAATCAACCAATATTACCTTACGGTAATATTTTAAGAGATCACAGAAGACATTTGTTGCAACTGTAGAAGAAACATTGTTGGGAAAATAATGTATAACCAATTTCGACGTCTTAAAATGAATTAATAAAGACACAATATAAAGAAATAATTTCCTAATAGCAAGAAAAACTATTTCAAAAAGATTATGAAGACGAAAATGAAAAATAATTAATTAAGAGAAACTTGAAGACGATAATGAAGATAAGGATGAAAAATTGACGACGGATATGAAAACAAACTTGGAGATGAAGAAAATTGGGAAACTGTATAAGAAGGCGGAGGTCAAAACCAAAATAAAGTTTAATAGAAAAATATAAGACGTATAGTACAAGGTGCCAAAAGACAACGAAATACATGACAAAGCAGATTGATTCATACAATCTTCGCCATTTAATACCAGAAGATTATTTTGCTGTATATGTCGTCCGGACAGATATACATATTTTGTCTTGAAATCAAGTTTAATGTTTGTCGTGAAGTTACATGGGCATGTCTCACAAAAAAAAAACATACTTAATCGGTATGATTACGAAAACATAATAATTAACAGAATGATACATTTTGGGACATAATCAAATTAAGACCTTGAAGAAACTTTAAACATTTCCTACAAAAATACGTATCCGTGAAAATTTGAAACATAGTTACTTGAGCACTGAATATAAAGTACAGTATAAAAAAATATGAAAGTTAGTTGATTAAAAACAATGGGAGGTTCTCTTTTGGTGACTTTCATTACACTCTGTACATATTCAGTGTCCAGAGTTTTTTTTGCAATATTTCCACATTATGTCCTTAATTTTCTATTCATATTGTTCAAAATTTTGTAATGAGCAATTTGAAGCTTAAGAACTTTTGATATACAGTAAGCGTCAGATGCCTATTGTCACATCGTTAAGTTGGTTTATGCGTGTAGCTTCAATGTGATACGAGGCGAAAGTTCCCGAAGTTGAGGTCTGTCAATAAGGTGGCGACGCGTTTTATATACTGAACTACCTGTTCTTCGTAAAATACAAAACTTTTTTTTTGCATTGACAGGCCAAAAATGCATTGTCTGACAATAGACTTTTCTTCAGGCATTCCTCAAAATAAATATTAATTATACTAGAGATAATGATTTTAATTAAAGTCCAACGCGCAGTACGTTCCGTCGTTCATGATCACAGAAGGAAATTTTGTCAAATATTAAGAATACATTTAATGCATCCTTAATCAAATACACTTTTAGCGAAAACTTCAATGTCATCTCATGTCACGAAAAATTGTAACAACTTCTACAAAGGTGTTTAACAAATTTCGTTATATACTTACACTTTATGTACGAGTATGTGAAGCTTAACTATTTACGGTGTCAGTATGATGGAATTTTTCATTTTCTCGGAGTTAAATAATTCCACCTTAATTTTAACTACTTCCAAAAGATCTATCCGAAAAAGTGAAAAATACATTAATTTTTAATTAGAACTAACAAAAAAAAAACAAATATTAATTGCATATTATGGAGGAGATGAATTTAACTCCCTAAAATTTTTCTCTGTGCAGCAATGCGCAAGTAAAACAACTAATCTCTCACAAAATTTGTAACAAATCTATTCACAAATCTTCTAACATCGTGCCAAATAGCCTTCAGTTAGAAAAGAGTGTAGACAGTTATAAATTTTCAGAAAAAAAAAAGTTAATGAAGCTGTTCACACTTTCAGATAGCGGCTTGCATGAATTACTTTGTACATAATTTAGATGAATGTAATAATTTTCCGCGATTCATTGCAGTAAGAGCTGTTTACTGTTTTACATAATAAACAAGAAAGCAAAATAATTGGTTATTTACATATTATCTTGTTTACCGATTTATGACTGTAATTAAACATTTAAAAAAATTATAAATTAACCGTATGATCCGCTTATTTTTATAATAAATACCGTAAAATGTCTAAAAAGAATAAATTTGCGTTATGTTGTTTATTTTAAGTGTTATCATTATGACCACAATATGGAAAATAATGATTAAGTAGAACAAAAATCGAATGTATTAACGAGAGAGCTATTCAATGTTACAATCAATAACTTTGAGCAAAAGTAAATGCGTATTCTATTTTTTTCAGTTAAAGTATATAAGAGCTTTTATATAGCTATCTCCTTTTAACTTTCATGAAACAGACATGCGGCTTTTGTCATATCATGTCATTTCGTCGTATATTTTTTTAATTCAGATCTATACGATCGGCATATAATAGTAAAGTGAACTTTAGACATATATTTCTCACGTAAAACAAATTATTTAATAACTTTATTAATGTAGAAGCGCACTGTCCAGCAGTGATTTGAAATTGCTATGCAAATGGAGCTACGTTTGAAAACAGATAACGTAAATAAGCGCATTTATTTTGTTGCAAGGTGATTTATAAGCCCGATCTTCACGAACATTGTGCCTGACTCTCCGTACACGGACACGGGTATCTGGAGATGCGAGAACTCTGTCGAGCATAAACTGTGTAAATCCGGAGAATAAAAAAGGAACTGTGTGAATCCAGAGAGCAAAACAAGAGCAACCTTGATTCTGAAATCTTTCACAGCGTGAATCGATCTTTTGCAAGCGTACGCAATGAGTTTTGTAATATTACAAAATTCGTTTGCATATACAGGGTTAGTTAAAAGTATGGAAACGGCCATTTATTGCCGTTAATATTCATTTTAAGAAATATGTACTTTATGAAAGTTTTTTAGGAAATTTTTATCTACAATTGAGAATACTTGAATTTTTTTCTTCTTCAATTGTTTTTGAGTTACGCCTATCTGCGTAATTTTTTTAAATGGAAACATTCTAATTTTAATCTACCGTTCGGTAGAGTATTTTTTTCTCTTTACAATAGTATTCTTGTTTTTTTTTAGAATTGAGGGGTTTCTGAAAAAAAAACAATATTTCAAGTATTTCCCGTCGTGCGCGCTTATTAGCGCCAGGTCAGGTACATCTAAATAAGCGATAAACAAACTCGAGCGAGTAACTTTATCAGTGGTTATTGTTTACGTCAAATTCAATTGCGTGTAATTTACTGCTGTTAATATTAGCAATGGCGAATTTAAATGAACATGAAAGAATTGAAATACTTATGATGCTGGGTTATGGAGATAGACGTAGAAGTTTACAAGACGTTTGTTATTTATTTAATGATGCGCATCCTGATAGAAATCCAATTTCTAAATCCGTTGTTAGTAAAACTTTGAAACGTTTCGAACAAACCGGCAGCGTTAAAAATTTGCCAAAGAGTGGTAGACCGAGAACATCGACCAGTGATGATAAAAAGCTGGATATTTTATTGGCTGTATCTGAAGATCCCCATTTATCAACCAACCAATTAGCGGAAAATCTCAATATTTCACAGTCATCAGTCGTTAAAATGTTAAAAAGTGAAAAGTATAAACCTTATACAGGTACAGTATACTTGTACAGGAATTGACAGAAGATAATTTTGATAGGAGACTTCAATTTTGTGAAGAAATGTTAAATATTTGCAATAATAACGAAAATTTTGTTAATAACATTCTTTTCTCTGACGAAGCTACTTTTTGCCTTACCGGTGAAATAAACAGACATAACTGCAGATATTGGTCACCTGTCAATCAGTTTTGGTTTTTGGAGCACCATACGCAGTATCGCCAAAAAGTTAATGTTTGGGTTGGCATTCTAGGTGGTCATATTATAGGTCCCTTTTTCATCGATGGCAATTTAAATTCGGCTCTGTATTTGCAGTTATTGCAAAATCAAATTATACCTGCTTGTGCTACGCTCTATCCTCATGAAAACAACGAAAACCTTCCCAATAACAATATCTGGTTTCAGCAAGATGGCGCCTCACCACATTATGGTTTAAATATTCGTCAGTATCTTGATAACGTTTTTCCAAATAGATGGATTGGGAGACGAGGTGAAATTGAGTGGCCAGCCCGTTCCCCTGATTTAAGCCCTTTAGATTTTTTCCTCTGGGGATATGTAAAAAACAAAGTTTATAAAGATAAGCCCGATGACATCGAAGATTTAAAAATTCGAATTACCAGGACGATACAAGAAATTCCCCGTGAATTTTTAGAGAATTCTCTTCGGGATTTTGTAAATCGATTGAGTCATTGTCAAATTACAAATGGAGGACAATTTGAACACTTAATTTAATTTACTTAGTTATTAGTTTTTTTTTGTTTTTGTTGTTTGTTTTTTTTTTTGTTTTTGTTGTTGTTTTGTTTGTGACCCATAACTTCACTTTTGTCTTAGATCTACCTAACTAAGGGTCAGTTTCATAATAGAATTTAAAGGAACCTTTAAAATAAAGTCACAATATGATGTGTAAACAAATGTGTTTTCATATTTGTTTTGACATCTAAAAGTGACCTTAGATTTATAGCCTCCTTTAAATTCCATTATGAAACTGGCCCTAAAATAAATATTTGAACCAGTGTTTTCAATTTCACAAAAAAGTGAAAAATGTTTTTTTTTCAGAAATCCCTCAATTCTAAAAAAAAAAACAAGAATACTATTGTAAAGAGAAAAAAATACTCTACCGAACGGTATATTAAAATTAGAATGTTTCCATTTAAAAAAATTACACAGATAGGCGTAACTCAAAAACAATTGAAGAAGAAAAAAATTCAAGTATTCTCAATTGTAGATAAAAATTTCCTAAAAAACTTTCATAAAGCACATATTTCTTAAAATGAATATTAACGGCAATAAATGGCCGTTTCCATACTTTTAACTAACCCTGTATGTCTGTATGTACATGTATTTTTGCCAGGTTAAAGAGTTGAATAATTAAAGCTTACACGACCACTTTTGAGCGAGTTATGAACAACATTTTTAAACGACTACACTAAATAAATGATATATACATAATTCCTTTTTTTTTATTTGGTACTTGTACTTGTAAGATAAGTGCATGTATATAAATACTATTTGCTGTTAATCTTTACAAAATAATGTAAAGAATCTGTTGTACTTAACTTCGAGAAAAAAATAAGTAATAATTAACAGTGTTATTCTAAATCATTCAATTTCTATTCGATTTTTATACCACTAATATCTTGCCCGAAATGATGAGATTAAAGCTGCGATTAAAGTTTACTGAAAAAAATAATGCTGTTATGAAGACGACTAAAGCGTAAAAGTTTTGATCCTGCCGAAATGAAAAGTCAACGTCCATTAAATAGCACCACGCGAATAAAACCTGTTATGAACTAATGTCCGATTTAGCATCCAATACAATAAATACTTGTTTATATTTACTTTATATGGTAGTGACACGGATTTTAACACTATCACGCTTGCTTTTCTAACATACTGCGATTAGAACGGTTCTCTTTCACAACATAATTTAATGTTATCCTTCTTTTACGCATCCATAATACGATTAATACCATATAAAATTCTTGTCTGCCCGCGAGTATACCTATATATTTACATAATTAATTCAGAGAATCGCATGTCAAAAAAATAATAATAAGATACGATCGGTTCCAGAAAGAAAACGTTGCGTTTCACTGAAGACGTTGGAAAAACAATAAAATCAACATTTCACGTTTTATGTTTTTAGCAAATGAGTTACAATTTATATTTTAAAATACAAAGAAAATCTCATGGTTGTTCGAACGCCCTATATTTTTGCCGTACAATGTTGTAATTTTGCAACCGATATTAAAGTGAAACAGGCTACTACTAATTAACTTTATTAAAAGTAATGTAACTAGTATGTACAGTACAGTAATTTACAATGTTTCCGATACTTCCGATAGACGATATGTGTAGTTCGTCAGAAGTGTAAAACTGATCTCTATTAATTAAGCTCGAGAAGGAACACATATAGTTTCATAATTAATGAGTGTATTTACATAATCAGAATAACGGCATTGGGGTTGGTCACGAGAACTGAACGAGCGACACACCAAAACTAACACAAGAATAAAGTTTATAATAAAGATCGGATCGCGTCCTCGCTCTACGACGTTCCTATACGAATAAATAGTGTGAAATATAAATTTAACTGAAATGGGATAGTTATCTAATAACATACTTCTTGATTGATTGAGCCTTCGGCCTATAATAAGTAATATATGGAAACATGGAATTTAAACCGAAATGGAACAATAATCGAAAATTAATTTGTATGGTCGAACACATCTGTTGAAATGAAAATCTAAACGTCTACTAAATAAATTGATTTAATAACTACGATAGCCTAACCAAGTACGCAATGCAATTGAAATTAAGCCTTAGACTAAATACATATTTATTAATAAAATCTGCCAAAAGAAATCCATCAAAACCTTCAAATGAAATACTTGATGAACTTATAGTTAAGCACAAACTAAAGGTTAACCAACAATTGAAATATCCCGGCCTTAATCTTTTATTTGCAGCTAACAATTATATACAATTAAATAAATGCCATTGTGAATAACTTAAGATTTATTTTTTGCAAATAGTTTCTGCTGTTTGCTATATAAGATTATGGTGACTTATAAACTATAACGGTACAATCTTGCCTAGTAAAAAGTATTCTGCGATAATTGTTTATTTGTTGTCAATAACTGCAAGTAAATAATACTACCGTAAAAGTAGACGCATTTTCATTAAAGCTTAAAATTTTTATTTAAAAAACACCCCTTTATTTGTACAAAAATTAATTTACATTAAGTCAAGTTAAATAACACATTTTAAAAAATTTTCAATTGTGCTAAGCATACGTCAACAAACAAGAATAACTACTTTTATTTTTTAAGTAGCGTAGAATACGAAAATGTATAAAGTTAAATTTGCATAAATTACTCCAAAACCAATGCATACAGCGAACATACATATATGTAGTTTTTATGTGGAGAAGAAAGCGACGAATGAAGACGACCTACAGGATTTAGGTGTAACCTTGACTCTTCTGGCCAAATTTGAATAATTATTGAAATTTAGTCAACAAGTTTTTTTTTCTAGCAATTCCTGCAGAACATATAAACGCAAAACATATTCATAAAGCTATAAATTTCTTAAATAAATTAATCGCCCACGAGAAATATGCAATTTCTGTATTGAATTGAAGAGTGTTTTCGATCCCAAATGTTAAGTAGAACACAGAATGTACTAAATATACATACACACACAAAAAGTCGTCATTCCACAAAGAATCGAACTAGCTGATCCAAATTACCAACCATTCTGTTCAAACAGTAATTTTAGATGGATTATTGGAAGTAGATGAGCGCATTGGAATAAGCAACTTATCCAACTCGTAACTGACATCAACAAGTAGAATACATTTTGTATTGTATGGATGGAAAAATAAATAAATAAAAATATCTAGTACATAACAGTATACATACAGGGTGATTGACAATTGTACCGACAAGGAAAAAAAACGCATAAAAGAATTGATATCACAGATTACGGGAAAATGTTCAAAAAAATTTTGTGAGCAGTTTATAATTTATTAAAAAATTATCCCAAAATTAAGCTCCGGCACTGCGTACGAAAATACGGCGGCCACATTCTATAAATGCGGCAGTATAATAGGACTATGAAGTTTTTTAATTGACTCTCGCTTGCACACAATGCGACCTTGACACATCAACAAGTTTCTTTTACGCGACGTAATTATTAGTACATATTTTCTAAAATAACTGTATGAAATATGTAAATAATTGTTTGTTAATTCATGCGGATTATTTACTAGAGCGGAATGTACCAGCCGTTTCGTCTACAAAAGAAAAATCGCGAGGATTCAAATTTGATTCGTCTCCTTATCGCACGGAGACAATCAAACTATTAGGATACAATCTGTTGTTTTAAACATGGCTAGTATTATGCGTAATACTAATTGGTAATAAATAATTACCGCCACAAAAGTATGATTACTTGATTACATTTGCAAGCAATTGCTTAAACAAAGCCGGTTTTTTGGAAAATGTGAAATGATTTATTAGACCTGAAGTTCATCGCCGACTATAAAAACTTTATTATGTACACTGTTTTAAACATCGTTGGTGATATGCGTCCACTTTCTAATTAAATCGCGTACTGAATGAATGTAATAGATTACGAGATCATGTTTAAAAAATTCTAAGGAACAGTTTATAATTAATTAAAAGTGAAATGAATGTTGCGTACGGTAGAACGAGGAACGATGTATATACAACGAGTGCGTAAAAAAAAACAGAATTTGGAATTGTAAACGTGTCTTGAATTTGTTAAAGTTTTTAGATTTGTGTTAATAATTCCTCACACACAAAACGATATGATAGTAATTAACATTCGAAACACATTACGAATGAGTTTATTTGCTTACTAGGTGTTCAAAGTGTGCCCGTTGTTATTCTTTGCGTGGAATAATCTATTTCAGGTAATTTGCTGCATGCATTATTTGTCAAGTAAATATTTTCGAGTTCGTATTCACGTCACCTAAAAACGGCGTTGTGAAATTCCATTTGAAGGTCAAGTTCATGAAGCCACGCCGCAGTATCATAAAACTATTTAAAAAAAATCTTTTACGGCAGCATTTATTTCGTTCATCTGCTCCTCGATTTTTTAACTAGGGGCTCATCGTCATTTTTTAACATTTTTCCCGTACTCTCGGACTTCGCTTCTTATCGTGGTTTCATTTTGTCGAATTAATTAGCAGTCACCCTGTATGTATTTTTGTTAAGAAATTCTTATGGTATTGTACCAACTTTCATAGTGAGAAATAGTAGTGACTTTTTAAAGAAAAAAAAGCCTACCTACATATTTATGGCAGGAAACACTTGCTTAAATATATAAATATATGTAATTCTGTGATTATACTTTTGCGGCAAGAACGCACGGTCCGGTTTTTATGCCAACTGAGCAGTTGAATCATCATCTTCTTATTTTTATGGAGGTAACCGCCGTACAAAAGCCAATAAAGCAAACAAAACCTCTTAAAAGTGCCGCCCTGACAAAAAGAATAATATAAATAATGAAAAGACGTATAAAATCAACGGACCTCACACTTTGACCACCGGCATGTGTGGCAACAACATCCAGTAGAATACCGGACGCTGTGATATTGTCATGCTTCTATTCGTTTTATAAAATCGGTAGGCGAAGAACACGTTCAGTAAATGTCCGTTAAAATCATTGCATGATCGCGTACGCATTTGCATTGCTGCCTGTCATCTAGTATTTTCTTTTTGATTAATTGCAACTAATGTAAAATAATAACCGCTCGCATTAATTCAAACACCGTTTCAGCAAACATCCTTGAAGTTCACTGAAAAAAGATAGCAAGAAATATTCTAATTCACATGAGTCGTGAGAAATGTACCAAACATTATTGTTTTTTTTCACTTAAAATATTCATCTTGTATAGGTAATTCTCTAGGGTCATCAGAATATCGTATTTAGTTTTTAGAAAATTATATCTGATCTTCTAGTTATTTGAAGTTCTCTGTTCTTAGGTATCTTATCTTCTTTAAAAAAAACAATAGGCAACAATAACAATGGATTCCACGCTACCATTTGATGACTTTTTCTAAGAGAATAGTTCATTCACTCACTAAAACTGATTTTAAGTCCAAATGAGCAAATAATTTTTTTTATTTTTACTCTAACGTGGTGAGTTACTGGATTTAGATTTTTCAGTTATATTATTGTAAGATGCCTGTAAGTAAAATAAGAACCAGACATAAAAGCCTAATTTAAATAATATTATTACAAAGATAATCTTTATTCTTCTGCTTTACAAATGTCTACTTCCAAGTTACAAAACGATGTTGAATTCAAAGATGTAATAAGGAAACAATCTATTACAAACAACAGCGTGGGCCGCCATCTAAACAATAATACATACCTACATATATTTTCATTCATAGGGCCGATCATCTCCTAAAAGCATCGGCGTTCAGTAACATACAATCACTGGCATTTTATGTTCGCAACTTGAAAAATATTATGTTGTAATCTTGCCGGATTACGATGTACGAGATTATACCTACATAATTTAGATGTATATCGTACGCTTTCTTCGGTATCCCAGCTCGTTTATAACACTGCGTTTCTTAGAACCACGTCCACCCATTTTATGCATTCGACGCATCATCAGAACACAGAAATAACCACAAACGATTAATCTAAATTATTACAACCGTGAATTAAGAGTAATCAAATGTTGAGTAAAGAAAGGGTATATTTTATTTTAGCTACACTATTATTTCCGATGAACACCTCAATCCCCAGCAATTTAAAGTCATTAGTAAAAAAATGAGTTGAACTTATTGTTACGGTAATTTTTGGAGTAACATGAAACTAGGGACGTAGCTTAATATAACAAAACATTTATTATCAACAAATTAACTAACCATCATTACACTTACATTTTGTGTATTGGGGCACTAAGAGGACAACTAGTCTACATGACACTCTGAAGAGATATTTTCTAATACTAATCTAGCGTTCACTCTATCGGCTTTTTATAGGGGTTTTATTTCCAGGGTGTGACGTCAATTGTTGCCTTGAAATGTGATTCCTCGCTGGATTTGTTCCCGTAGATGAATCATAGTTTTTGCACACGACTTGCCCTGCAGGTGGACGTTTGCAGCTGCGTCTCGGATGAGTCATACGACGGAGGCATCTTTTGTTTACATTATAGTTTTTATGTTTACTTAATTTAATCAGCTGTACATCTTTGCGGGTTCTCTTATCTTAGTTACATTATTGAACCCTTTGATCTGGGTAACTCATCAAAAATTTGTGTTTTTAAGCACGTTTTGAAATATGTCATATGTCAATGGCAGGTGTGGTACAGCAAATTACATACATAATTCAGTTAAAAATTAATAAAAAAAAACAATGATCCCTATTAACGATGATCAAAAGTATAACATCATCGTCATTAATCAACACCGATGATGTAGTCCTAATAGCCAAGTATCAGTGAAACCGACAAAAACAACATGGGTATCAAAACTATAGCAGCCAATTGAGCAAAAAATACTAACTTTCTTCGAAGGATGTATAGAGGAAGAAAAACAAAAAAAATGAAAGGTGCATAACCAACATAGGAATTTATAATCTCCACAACTAGCGAAGTAGATGAAGTAAAATCAAGTTTAGAACGTATGAAAAATTTAAAACAGCAAAGAGGAAACGCTGGAAGGACAATGAAAAAGGGAAATCGACAGAAAATTGAAGAGAAGAGAAGCAAGATTTTGGAGCAAAACAAAAGATGTAACAAGAAAATCAAGAACGTAGCCATCTAGAACATAATATGGAAAATCTAAAACAATAAAGAGAAAACACAAGATGGTAAACAAAAAAGGAACATAAAGGAAAAGATTAAAGAGAAGCGAAGAAAGACATCGGAGAAAAACAAAGTAATAAGAAAATCAAGAAAGTATTCGTCTAGAACGTAAGGAAAATTTAAAATAGTAAAGAGAAAGCACAGGAAGGAAAATAAATAGGGGAAATCAAGATAAATAGTAAATAAAAAAGTTAAAGATTGGGAAGAATTACAAGGTTATATGCCCAAATTATCTAATTAAAGGCTTCCATGTACCTGGTGTCTTAAACAACCTTTTTCTTGAAATCGAAGCAATTTAAATTACCTCTCAAGGTCAAACGTAAGCGGGCATAATCGGGAACACCTTCGCAATTTCAATTGAGAACAACCATATGCCTAAATAATCCAGTTAAAGGCAACTATGTACCAGGTGTTTTAAATCACCCTTTTCCTTAAAAATGTAAAGTGAGAAAGAATTTAATACCTAAAGAAATCGACGCATCTTCAAATTGTCTTCCAAGGTTGATCGGGAGTATCTTTGCAATTTCAGTTGTGAATGGCCATATGCCTAAACGATCCAGTTCAAGCCTATAAGTATACGAGACGTTTCGAACTACCTTTCTTTGAAAGAACTTGACAGTGAATATCTGCCTAAGGAGTGTCCACGAAAAAATTCATCCAATTTTGATTTCAGTTGTCTTGTACAAGTAGGTTTTGAAAACAAACAAAAACAATGATTTATCTTATCTCTCAAACTAGTGTATTCAACTCGAATGAAATTAAAGTTGTTCCTAAGTTATTTTTGAAAATCACGTTTTCAATTAGAAACGAGAAAACTGATTTTGTACACAAAGCAAGAAAATCCCAATTGGTCAATATAAAATTGCAAATCATATTGGAATATCATGTGCCACTGTTCAAAGTGTTTTAACTATAACTTCAAGCAAACTTTAATAGCAGAAAGAAAGCCAGGTTCAGGTAGAAAATTAGGTCCAATTAATAAAAATTTGGCAAAGAAGGTCATCACTGCATTTAAGAGAAGTCGTAACATTTCTGTAAGAGATGTGGCCAAAAGATAGGTTTGTATTTTCGTGTGTTTAATTGTTAAAGAAATGTTTAATAAACAAATGAGTTAAATCTGATGTTTATGTAAAAATAAATGTTGTTTATGAATGAGTTTTTTCGTGGACACTCCTTAATTAAATCGATGGAGTTATAAAATAACCTTAGAAGGACATCTGGAATCGAGCACTCGGGCCATCTTTGAAACTTCAATGGAGAAGTTAGGTCAAGTTAGATGGTAGTATGTAGTTAGAAAGATACTCGTAATAGCAAGGAAACAAATTTTACTTAAACGTTTTTAATATCTCTTAAAGTGTTGCCAGAATACGACAGAATGTACCTCGTACATATTGTCGTGTTATGTGGGTTTGATAGTGTCTGTCCTCCTTTGCCCCACGTTGGGCGCCAAAAGTTATCGTGTTATTCGTTTACTGCCTCGTTGGGCACCAAAAATTGTTCGCCTCTTTAGTTGGGAGTCAATAATTACTGTGTCTTGTATGTATTCGAGCTCAGCCTGCCATTTTGAAAGCCAAGTTTGCTATGTATTGTTGGTTACTTTCAAATTGTTGTCATTAGAAATTTTTTGTATGGTGTTCGCCGTAGGTAATTCACAAAGTAAAATTTCCTCTCGAATCTCTCGTATATTTATTTTATTTGGTTTGGTTTAAATACGTAAAGATGGGTAAAGTCAGGCGTTTTCACAGCACAGCAATTTAATTTGTTTCAATTTAATAGAGAGAGTATTTTTTTTAAATAATTAATAAAAATTAATTTAATATTTATGATTTGAATTAGATTTTAATTATAATAAGTAATAACGGTTCCATTTGTCTTTGTTTACACTTATTCAATGTTTTTACTCATTACAATTTAATTTACTAGTTTCAACTATAACGTTTTAATTAAGAAACATAATGTAAAAAGAGTTTCTGGTATTTATACCGAAAAGCAGCTGCACTCTACTTATCTGCTTTTCTTAAACCATTTCTTCTCCTTTTCAGGTAGTATGTTTACAGTATGTTCGATTAACTTCCAGTTGATTTTAAAAAATATTAATAATACCATCGAATTTTTGTCCAAAACTTTCAGTAACATTAATTATACAGCGTGATTCATGATAGGTGTCCGACCCGTTAGGAGTGTATTTACTACGGTTACGCAAGTACGAAATTATAAGAAATAAATTTATCAGAAGCATTTCAAAATTTTAACGCTTTTGAATCGCAAATTGAAACCGTTAGAGTATCACTGACAACTATTTTTAGAATGTGATAGGTACGATGTTTATAAATACCAGTATGAATATGCCGCCGCCACACGTTTTTATAACGACGATAAATTTACTTCAGTTTGTCTGCATTCCCAAACACGTGTCTGCAATAATTGAATTGCCCGTCATAAATCTCTCGGAAAAGTTGTAAACACAGACGTTTTAGAATTTTTTTTAAGGGTAAATGATTTTGTGAGTTAGGTCAGTTATTCCAGTGCCAACGAACCTCTTTACATGTGCATCTTCAATCAATTTTATCTTACAAACTATGCACCTAAGACCCCCTATTCATATAAACTTTTTGCTTTGTTTGTTCATGTACTACGTGGGGTTAACGGGTCGATTATGAATCACGCTGTATTTTCAAGTAAGGAGGAAATAGGTATTTCTGATTTCCACAGAAATCATAAGAGACACTGGAAAAATATAAATAGAATTTGTCTCTTTTTTAACTTCGACCTAAATTTCTGCTTAAAATCTGAAACATAATTATGCCAACTTCCCTTTGACTTTGAAAGATCGTGGTGGCATCATCTAATTCTTTGGGCAGCTCTTTATTACTAAATTTATATCTGCAACTTCCGATTACTTCACATTCTCGAGAATAAAGGTCGAAGTGGGTGGTCTAAATCACCAACCTATAATTAAATTCTAGATCAGGTCTTGGGGCGAAGATGGGAGACTGAAAGATGTTTCAGTTAAATGTTTTTCTTACGTTCATGTTAAATAAAAACAAAATCTTATATTCAAAATACTAACATCATCAAACAATAATAAATATTCTACCCAAAGCTATAGGTTCCCTTAAATTACATAAATGCCTTTTGTATTCAATAATAAGAATTTTTGTCATTTCTTCAATTTGTAATTCTGTAGTGACTGGATTTGGAATATCTGTGATGATATGCAACTCTGATATGCAACAATAAAAGGCTCAATACTATAAACAAAAATCATAAAAATAATGAATCATCTACATCATGTACGTGAGAAAATAACTATTTTAAAAAACCATGCCAAACATTTATGAACCTTATAATTAATTTTTTGTGTTTATTAAGTACTATACTCATTAAAATAAATTCATCTCAACAGTTAACATTGTGTTGCCTTGTTCCAAAGTTTCACATCGTTTGCTCATTTACTTTTCCCACATAACATTTCTCTCAATGTTTGTCATAGATTTGCATAACTTCGCGGACAATAGTGTCATAACCACGATACAGGTCATGCGAAAGATTTACGTGAAAGATAGCTGCCCGAAAAAGTACCGCTAAGGGTCATGTGTAGAAAAGTACGATGATGACACAGATTTCCTCTTTAATATTGTTTATGTTCGATCCTGAGCGGTAAAGTGCATTAAACTGTTGTTTTTCTTTTTAACTGCAGTGCATACCTTTTATCGGACAGATGCAAATGAGAAATTTGAAATTACGACATAGAACATTTACATAAATTAACACATAATAATAAAACATCACCTCTAGATACGATCTATTTATTATTAGCTTTTTGCTTCATCGTATTGTGGGTTGTGATATACATATAAACTTTGATCTTTCACTCCTTTTTTAAACATTAGCACCGAATACAATACAATACACAATAGCTCTATAGTTTACGTTTTAATATTAATACGCAACTTATAGAGTTGTCGTGTATTAATATTAATAATATTAGATAGTAAATTCGTATTTACAATTTACAGAAGAATCTAATTGGAATTATCGTTACCGACGACGTTTCTTTTTAACCACATACATATAATTCAATTTTCTTCATTAATTCTGACAACTTTGTAATTTAGCGTAAGATAGATCATAGAAGATTGCATCTACATTAGTAATATGATAACACCGAAGCACATAACTAATTCACTTATGGTCGAAGTTATCTACACGTAAAACAATACACATGTAATTAAAGCTGTCTGTGATTTTATCTTGACATTTTCATCATTTTCGCCGGCGGATATGCATAATTACAAATGTTTATATGCGATACACTGATTTTCTACTTTACTTACTCATAGTGCAATATCCTGCACGTTTTTTTCTAAGGCTGTTTTCTGCAATATTTTTATTGATTGTTATAATTGCATTCTAACAACCCCATTAATTTTGTTTATTCAGTAATAAACTGAAGGTTAACGTTTTAATTATTAAAAGTGATCGCAAGTACGACATACAGTGTGTAAACCGATGTGTGTAACATACAAAAGAAGAAACATCGTAATAAGCAATACAACTTGCACGCCACTTTACTATGTCACACAAATCGGTTTACACATTGTATATAAAAGTGAATTATACTAGTTACATACAGGGTGACTTAAAAATGTGGACATAATTTTAAGAGTAAATAAATGATGTAATGTGAAGTAATAACGTGATCGTCTCCGACTCTGAAAAGCCATAGAATCATAAAAGAATCGCTTTTACCTTAAAACATAATTTGAAAGGTAGAAATAAGTTGTGTTGTATATTTTTATGAGAAGAAAGTGCATCATTTGCAACCAAAAACATTAAGATAATTAATTGTATCGAATGAAAAATAAAAAGAACATGACATCATGGTGCTTTTGTAAACTTTCCAGCGCAGTTAATTGAATCGATAACTTTCCAACTTTTACTTGCATATGAGTACGGTGCGTGTGAGAGATAATCTCGTGTATCTCTTGCACAAGGTGTTTATTTAAATTTATGTCTTTGATACTGTTCACCGGACGCCATTAAATTGACTACCTGTGCGAATCTTGAATGTCAATCTGGGAATGCATGTCACGCGTGAGCCGACGGCCTGATGAATATCTGCGACCACCGCTCTCCTGACGGCCTTACCGTTATGTTATTACAAGCAACAATAGCTTAATCACGAGGGCTGAACCTGAAGAGGCCTGACAGAGTGCTGATTGTGATACCTATCGCGAAAGTTGTCTTCTCGGCGAATGACTGACGTCGAAATTACTTTCTTATTTTGCAGTGAAATGATAGCCAGCTGGTGGTTTCATTAAAAAAATAAGCCGCCTTAACTAAATATTTTTCCACAGAATTTACTTTTATTTAAATAAAATTTTGGTATATATATATAGGCACAGTGAAGTGCAAAACTAATGTCTCCTCAATAAAATGTTAAATAGATGTCTAAAACTTTCTGACTACTATTATGAGGTGGCGGTATATATTTTTTATAATTTACGATACTATAAGTGAAACTTAATCGATTACACCCTGTATATTTCCGTGCGCTTTACTTAATGTTAGCTGACTAAATTAATTTTTCGTGTTGATGTAAATTGCATAACAAGAATTCCGCTTAATAAAGTTATTTATTTTGTAATTTTTAAAGTTTGGTGATTAAGAAACTAAACTAAAATGAAATGGAAACAAAATCTTCATTCAAAAATCCGATCGAAGAGAGCCATGAATAACATATTTTGGTAATCTAAGAATCTTCTGTGAAAAGAAATTCTTGAAATTTTTGTTGTCCACACAGATTTTAAATATTTAATAAATTCCGCATAAAAAACACATTCACATTCAATACAACTTTTCTTTCTGCTCTATCTTCCAAAATAGGAAAGTTATTTTAAAAACACGAACCGTGACTCATCCTGTATATAGCGTGTCCACCGAGTGCCGCGGTCTTCTCTATACCGTCTATAGTATATAAGATATAAAAATTCAAACGAGCTAAGATGTAACTCAGTCAGCTCTACTTCATAAAATTATTTTTGGCTATACAGAGTGTTCAGTAACTGAGAGAAATACCAAAGTTATATTTTTTTTAATGGAACACCCAGTATATTTTTACATATTTCGAAAGTACGCATAACGAATAGGTAATAACCAATAATTTAGGAAGTTTTACTTAAGAGTTTGTAAGATATTGATGTTTAAGTGTAAAAAATTGTCATAATATGAGTGCTTATATATTTGTTATTTATTTACATTTCGTCTTCAATTTTTGTAGGTACTCAATACGATATCTTTTCTACAGAAATTTTAAAACAGCTTCGGTCTATCAGTTATTGAGTTATTGAGTAATGAGTTTTGCAAAAGATAATTTTTCTCAAAATTTTCAAATGGAACACCCAGTATATCTAGACTCTCGTGAAACACTATTTTAATAAGCTTTCATAAAACGCCAAATATATTTGTCTAATTTTGAAAAATTATTGTCGAAAAGAAGCCTCGAGTCACTATAAATTTATAGGCTTCTTTTCGACAATAATTTTTCAAAATTTAAATAGTCACTAATATCATGGACAATCCTTTGATATTTGTCTAAACTGAAGAAGTCGTGAGACAAATATGAATAATTTTCCTTTCTTTCAATATTGACGTTATTTAGTCTTTCCGACCGGTTCTTCTGTTTTGATTTGTTAATAAATCAATGAATATGTTTTATTTTTTATGTTTTTTGTTAATGTTTATTGCCACTGATCTAAGCAGATATTGACATTGTCAGTATAATTACATATATGTTTCTACAATAGAATAAAATAATACAATAACATTAAAAAAATAAAAATTAAAAAAAAATCACAAATAATATAGTTATACGAGTATAGTAGTATAACTGAGTCAAGGATACAATAACATAATTCTGATTGCATATCACACAAATAAAAGTCACAGTTAAAAAAAAATACATTATTATCACAGGGGTTATTGGAAACAATCGTAGCACTAGGAATTTAATTAGTAACGAGTTCGTTTATGTGATTTTTTTTCGAGTAAATAGTGCGCTCCTTGAGTGAAGAAGGTTGACTTATGTTTAGGTACACTGTAATCGTTGCAAGCCCGAGTATTCATATTAGAGTAATAGTGATGATTTTGAGAATACAAATGTTCGTTTCGTCTTATGAAAACAATATATTCCAATATATACAGACTGGTAATATGCCTAATCTATTAAATAACGATTTACTTGGTGTATTTGCAGGTACTGCATACATTGCTCTAATTAATCTTTTTTGTAAAAGAAATATGGTTTTGAAACTAGAAGATCCCCAAAATATTAATCCATACCGCAATCTGGATTCAGCATACGCGAAATAAAAAGTTTTCAATGAATTTATTCCAACATTATGTCTTAAATTATTTATAGTATAATATGCTGAACATAATTTTTTACTGAGCCTGGCACAGTGGTCCTCCCAGTCAAGTTTGGAATCCACCAGAAGACCTAAAAAATCGACACTGTAAGATGATTTGTTATTGTATTTAATATATGTATTATTGTCTACATTTCTTTTATTAAAAGTTACGATCTTTGTTTTTTGAGCATTTAGAAGGAGCTTATTCATTCATTCAGCCATTTGTTGGACGACTGCAGTATCCATCTCTGAGATAGAGGCAGTGGATTCATTAGCAATTATGGCAGTGGTGTTGTCTGCGTATTGTGAGAGCAGGCACGAATTAAGTGAGGAGGGCAAATCATTCACGTAAATTAGAAATAGTGTAGGCCCTAAAATATACCCTTGCGGGACGCCGCGATGAACCGAAACTTCTGAAGATAAATGCTCTTTCACCACGCCATTACACTTTGAGGTTAGCGAAACTATTTGACTACGATGGCAAAGGTAAGATTGAAAAATATCTAGTGATGAGCCCCGTATTCCGTATGCTTCCATTTTAGATAATAAAATCTTGTGATCCAACAGATCGAATGCCTTAGATAGGTCAAAGAATATCCCGGATACGTTAAAACCCTGGTACAACCTATTCATATATAGATGTGAGAGTGTTATAAATAGCATTTTTAGTAGAAGAATTGGCTGTAAATCCGAACTGTTCCTTACTTAATATACCATATGTAGCTAAATAAGAAGTTAGCCTTTTATTTATAATTTTCTCGAAGATTTTACTAAAGGAGGGTAATAACGAAATTGGGCGGTA
This sequence comes from Dorcus parallelipipedus, assembly GCA_958336345.1. Taxonomy (NCBI): domain Eukaryota; kingdom Metazoa; phylum Arthropoda; class Insecta; order Coleoptera; family Lucanidae; genus Dorcus; species Dorcus parallelipipedus. Next base: position 37,994,915 of record OY284482.1, on the reverse strand, counting down.
ATTATTGATATTAGAGCGGCTACCTTTTTTGTGAACTGGCGTATTACCTATCTTACAATCTCTTAAGTAAAACTTCCTAAATTTTTGGTTATTACCTAGTCGTTATGCGTACTTTCGAAATATGTAAAAATATATTAGGTGTTCCATTTAAAAAAATATAACTTTGGTATGGCTCTCAGTTACTGAACACTCTGTATAGCCAAAAATAATTTTATGAAGTAGAGCTGACTGAGTTACATTTTAGCTCGTTTGAATCTTATATACTATAGACGGTAGAGAAAACCGCGGCACTCGGTGGACAGCCTGTATAAATATTGTAATTGTTATTGAGTTGTTATAAACATTATAATATTTAAAAATGTGGTTCTGTTTCTGATTTTTTTTATTATATTTTATTATATTATATAACTGCTAGAAAAAGTTATATCTCAATCAAGAACAATAAAGTTTTTAATCTATTTCGTAATTAATGATTAACGTGCGCTTTGTTTATTTTGAAAATAATTTTTTCTTTCGTATTTGTAGTATTTATACGTTTTGTCAACCTTTCCTGTAATTATACAGGGTGAATCACTAAACGCCCCCTTCTTCCGTAGCTCATTTATAAAACGAGACAGTAATTATTTTCTTTCACAGAGAATTTCTGTCTATTGAGTACTATAACCTAAAATTACTTTGACTTATACAGAGTGTTCCGTAAAATATGGCAGTAGGCAACACGATTTTTTTTAATGAAACACTGTATATTTCGTTAGAGAAAGGAGAAACTTTAGCACAACCAAACATGTCATACCCCATGGATGTAAATGCAAGTAAGTAAACATACATGAAACGTTCATTTGTAGTTGTTTTGTTTTAACCAAAACATGGACATCCTGTGGGCGTGTTTGTAGATATTTTATTAACACAACGTGAACTTTAACAAATATAAAATAAAAATTTGAATAACAAATATTTCAAATAAACAGATGAACAATAAAAATAATACATTTTAACAATGAACTCGGCGGTAATCAATGTGCTCGGCGGTAGGCTCTCATCACCAAAAATCGTCTGGGGTCTTGCAAAGTAACATCGAAGGGGTTCACTCTTGATGTTAATGACTTCTTCTTTTTGGATGATGGTGGCAATGGAATGATTGGTAACGGAAGTCGTGCTTGTTGCAGGAATTGCATGAGGACGTCTCGGCTATGTCGACGTTCCTTGCTCCTTCTCCCCATTACTGGTCTTGATGGCGTCGATGGTAATATGGTAAGTGGATGCTGCTGGATGAATATCTGGTCAAGCACGAGGGTCGATCAGCGCCAAGGCAGTTGTGTGTCGCACGAGGGCCGGGCAGTGTTGCACGAGGGTTGGTCAGCACCAAAACAGATGTGCATCACACGAAGGCCAATAACACCAAGGCGATTGAGAATTCTCGACAAAATTCTGCTTCTCGCTTTTATAGGGTATTTTCGTGACAGGGCTTAAGCAACTCTGCTTCATTGGTCTGAATGCATTCTCGAATCAACAACGAGCAGAGCTGTATTTATTCGTCAAGGGGCAGTCTTTCTATGTTTGTTCCGGTGCTAAACGAAATCCCGTACACTTTTTTTTTATTTGCAATAACTTGTTATTTTCACTTTTCACTTTCAATTTCATATGCTTTCAGCCTGAATCATATCAATAACTACACCTCTCAGAACGTAGAGGTCTAGCCATCTCTTTAAGTTTTCGGAAAGCTTCTTTATGCTACTTTACCGATACTTTCTTCTCTGTCACAGATATCTGAGTATTCTTTTATCAAGTGATCAACTTAAAGTCATCCTCAGAAAGCCGTGGAGTAAAAATTTTCTGCACCTAGCTAAGACGTGATTTTTAATTCCATAGCCTGAGGATGGTTTCAGATTGCCTCACTTGATACATTGTATCTCTTGGGTCTTTGTTCTTCATCTTGTCAATCAATATTCTCATTTGGAATCTCTAATATTAGGTATTACTATCATCATTTACAGGACTTCTGCTCTGGTTCCTGTCACTTAAAAAGGTCCATGACGAGTCTAATTTAAGGGTCCAATGTCAAAAGTGCCTAAGGCCCAGTTGTACGATGCCAGTTTAAATTTTTAAACTAAAGCTTAAACCCTTAACAACAATTGTTGAAATAATCGTTGGCTTAAAGTTAAACTGGAATTGTACAACTGGGCCTTAGACACTTTTTTATAAAAACACAACTATAGACGAATTCTTAATTATTATTTGTAATAAAAATTAACATAAAATTTTATGTTGTCTACCATGTCAGTAGTAGCTTTATATAACTTAGGCACTTTTTGCATTTGTATCCTTCAATAACTCACTCTTTTGTAGATTAGTTTAATATTTGCCGTCAGATATTTATTTCTATTTAGTAAATTTACAGTAACACACTATAAGATTGCTTGGCTCTTAGCCATAGTAGTCCAAATTAACTTCAAATCATTTCAAGACAATCTGATTACAAAAGAAAGCGAATGAAACTTTCCAACGATAGGTGTTCCCAATCCATTAGAAAAGGTGAGTCATCAATTTGCCTTGAAAGGCCATTGCCTTGATTTAACGGAGTCACTTTTAAAGTAATCAATACTTGTAAGAAGGTGGTGACATACGTTTTCCTAATCTTGAAGATCGTTATTTTCGAGCGCTTATGGTGCTATTGTTGTTTGCGTTTTCAAAATCTATTCTACTTTTAAAACTCAATTCATTAACAATTAAATTAACTTAATAATTCCAATTCTAAGTAATAGCTTATTGTAGATTAACAATATGCGAAACGTGAGCTCCACAAGAAAGGAAATAATCCTTTTATAGACACAATATATGAGCATAGGCTGAAAAAGAATGCAATTCCATTAGATTTGCAATTCGTCTAAAATGTACAGTCGTGCCCAAGTAAATCGTTACGATTTGAAGGATACGTAACCCGGCAATATGAGTGGGGAGACGATGTAGTACGATAGCCGTTGTTTCCTTCGCAGGTCAATAAGGGCGAGGAGTAATGATTTTAATGGCCGCGACTGTACAACCAAATCACCAAAAATGTCTACGTAATGGAAGAATGAAAAATAAAAGCCAGCACTTATTTCCAAAGCTTAATTCCTTAAGCTCTTAGAGGTTTTAGTAAGACTTTGTAGAACAGCTATGATAATAATTTTTTCTATCAATTTAAAGCTAGATATTGTTCTTTATTTAACCTTTTTCTGGTGAGTTTTTCAACAGGTATAATTTCCAAATATTTAACCTTTGATTTGACCGATAAAGAAGCATTACGTGTTACCTGCGGACAATGACTATGCGTTGTGGTGAAAGTGGTCTGTATAGATTTGTTATATGTACTTTCATTTTCTACTTTATAAATTACAGGGCACTTTTTTTAATAGATTAAGATTTTTCAGATGATACAAGTAGCTGCACATCGTCTGCAAAAATGGCAATGATATTCAAGACAATTCTTTAAAATATAAATCTAATTGATTATCTTTCTTTTGAATGAAACAAAAGTGCTTTTATTTATGTACTGTTGATGATAAACCCGCGGTTGGGTTTCGTAATGTGTTTATGACTGAATTATACAGGTCATTGGTATATTTAAATTTATGAAAATGCCTGATTTGTTTTGCTTGCTAATGACAATTTGCATTAACGTTTAAAAGCGAACGTATTTTCAAGCACTTACATTGCAAGAATGACGGCGGTTGTTATCTATATTCCGCAGAACTGTAGATATCTGGAAAGAAAAAGAAGAAGACAATTAACACACCGATGTTAGCAGTGCCACATGAATTGGTGCTTAAATCGAACTTAAAATTTTACGATTATTTATTCGAGGCAAGAACAATATAAAATTCCATTGACAGTAAATAGATTATTCCACAATAGCCGAATGAAATATCGCCAGATATAGTAGTAATTCATTAACGAACAAACAAATGGTCCATTAAAACGAACGCCCGATGTATTATTTATGAAGGACCTGTGTGTTTGGAATTTCAATGGTTTATAATCGTTAAACGGCTATTACTGAAATACTCTTCAGAATTATAATTTTTGTTTGAGCTGTGATTATTTAGTCATACAAGTAATCTCAGAAAAGAATCGTCCAAGAAGCAAAATTACCTTTTAAAGACGTCGTCCTTAAAGTGAAACTTTATTATAATACAAACACTTCACTTTGACTTTACAATCAATTAGTCAAATGTTTTGTACAAAAAAAAACACACACGAAGAATTCGTGTGCTTTCATATTTTTTTTATACACTTATACCTACCATATGTTTCATTTTAAGTTAAAAACGTTGGAACTTTGTATCCAGAATATATAACGAAGTAGACGTTTGATGTTAACAGTTAACATAGGTACATAAATTTGTCAACTTCTTAAAGGACTATGCCTACAAACCAGAGGAAAAAGTAATATGAATGGAACTAATTAATTGAATAAAACTTTAAATTGTTTTTTTTGTAGAAGAAAAGAAAGCCTTATATAAACAAGATAATAAAAACATCTCTTAAAATTATTCCCGTAAGTAATAAACTTGATACTCCAATTAGGAATAGCATTTTGTTCGCGGTAAGAATGGAACGACAATTTCCGCGTTTGACGTGCTGAATAATGTGTTGATTGTGTACTGAAATGCAATCGTAATAAACATAGTAATTGACGGCACTTTAATTCGTTTAAATCACGTCTAGTCGGCAGTAAATTTGCGCTACAGTGTGGAAAAGCGGATTCGTTCCGGTAAGGCGAAACTGCACCTGCTGCGGTAAGTTGCGAATAAATAAAATTAGCTAAAGTCAATTAGCAAGTTTACTGTCTTCGTAATACTCTTTTTAGGTAGTGTACATACATTGTCTCAGATATAATCAATGGCGCATCAACCGAGGATGCGATGGCCTATAGACACGAGGCCACAACCAAGGAGCTTCATACACTTATTGTAATTATCGTAATTATTTGTAATTACAATTGAACACAGCATCTAGCCAAAAATAACCTATCTATAGATTCGACGGTTAATCTACATATTGTGAGACACTTGAAAACCAGAAGCTATGGAAGGCTCTTATTGTTTTATTAAAAAACTTCAATTCGCCAGATTGTTGTGCAAAGTAATATCTAGGAGGGTTGCACCAACCCCAGCGAAAACAATTTTTTTGAATTAGTCAAAACGGATTTCAGCCGAGCTAGGATATTCAATGTGGTTCAAATTCATTTCAGTGCCTGGGCAGAATGAAACTGCTTCCGGTGAAAAAGTCCTTCAAGAGCAACGGTGTTTCGATGGTGTTAGTTTTTTTAAATCCCAAAAACTGCGATGACTCCCGTTTGAAAATTATATAAGCTCATGTATGCCATGGCAGAAGAGTGCCTTGGTATTGAATCCGAGTTAGTATCGAGAATTACATCAAGAATTGAAACTGAAAAAAGTCGTTAGCATTGCTGGGTGTCGCATAAGTTTACTGAGGATCGTTTGCAAGTCATGAAATCTTTTGCTTCATGATGAATCGTCACAGTCTGATGAAACATACATCCCGTTTTACGATTCTCAATCCGTCAGAAGAGTAAAGTGTGGAACTATAAAGATGACCCAACTACCACCAAAGAAACATAGAAAGAACAATGAAGAAAGTGATGCTTGCTTTGTTCTTCAACAACATGAGACTAGTAAAAGCTGTCAGGTTGAAACATCAGAAGTCTGTCTTCCTCAGGTCCTTGAGAAACTTACAGTAAAAGGTTTATTACTATGAGGGACGGCTGGTTAAAAATTGATAAAAGAAAGGGGATGAATTATCCTTTACTTTCAAATTTATCAATTTTACAAGGCTTCGTGATTACACCACAATAACCAACAATTTCCACTTCCTCTCCTCACTCTTTTACCAAAATATTAATCAAACCATAGAGGACCCAAGCAAAAATTTCTTTGTTTGTACGTGTCTGGTTTGAATTTTATTTAGTCAGAGATTGCTCTCGATTGCCCGCCACTACACTCTTCTTCTCTTTTTATACGTTCTTTCTTTTAAATGAAAATAAGAAAAAATATATATAAATGTATACATTCAAAATAGGTCAAAACAATTACAAATCTCATTAAGGAATTTGGCATATAGCGAAATTCTAAACAGTAAACAATAATTCCACAATGAAGACAATTTTAAGAAAGAACAAAAATGAATACTTATAATTAATTCAGTAAAGAGCATAATTTAGATTTAGACAAATGTAAAATTTAAGTGTAACTGAAGATTACTTCAGAACGATATCGTACGACACAATGCAAAAGAAATTCAAAATAACCCTCTAACGAGAAGAAACAGCATTTTGTAAATCAAATAAAGCTATTGTTAGTTTCGAATAATACAACTAATTAGAAAATGAATTAATGTTTTCTCACCCAATCCATGGTACTGGATACAGAGAGACGGGCGGATTTTCGGAGTATTAGTATTCACACTATGGCCCAGTATTTCATTCGGACTTTAACTTTAAGCTTCGTTTTATTTCTACGGAAACAATTGTCTTTACAATTATTACTATGGGAACAAAAACAAAGCTTAAGGTTAATCTCTGAATGAAATACTAGGCCTATAACATTCGGTGAATACTAATTACGCCTTCGGCCTCTGGGTGATATTCACGGCAACACGACTTTTGGTTATGTAATATTTAATCGTGAAGCCCAGTCGCTTTCTATGATTTAAACCGGAAATTCCGATTACGAAACACTTGACCTATGAGTCATCGTGGTTTTCCTAAATCGTCCACTCTTAATCATGTTTGATTATGCTTGGCTACCATAATGCCGGTTTCGGTGACTGTTTCATGACGCAATATACAGCTGATATTCTCCAAATGCAGTTTTATTGCAAGGGTCAGTAATGACTCATGATGACAAAGCCTTTGATAGTTCTTTGTCTACATTATTTTTAAGTAGGCGTATTTTCACGCGGTCACGTAGGCGACGTTGCACAATGGGTTATTTTCAGTATCTAGAAGGACATAAGTAAAAATTTGACTTGTCATATATTTAAAAAATTTCATTGTTTTTAAATACCTAGATGTTCATATTACATGTTACCAGAAACAATTGATCGCGTGCATGGCTCACTAGATCTTAGCTAAACGTCAAAGTTACTGCTGTGAAACGCATGCATTTTTTGAGAAGTTTGTAACAACTTTAAATATTTTATTTTGGAAAAACTAATTTTAGGTCTGTTCCATTTGACAGAATTTCAAGTTCTGAACCGTTCAAGTCATGCGCATTATGAAATTTATATCCAATTTTGTGTACTGCTCATGCTCAGTACGATTTTGAACGGTTCAGAACTCGAAATTCTGAGGAATGGAACGGACCTTTTATAAAATTAGTAAGGTACTAAATATGGCTTCTGATCAAGGTAATTTTATTTAATTAACTTTAATAATAAAAGAACTATAAACATTTATAAAATCGCAATATTTTAATAAGAAAATAATAATTTTGCGAAAACTTACGACAAATTATTTACCCTTTTTTTTAAAGCTGTACATATAACTCTATTAAACCTGCTATACAAAATTTTGTGCATTTTTGCGCTTTACGATATACAGGGTGCACCGAATTGACACGTCTAATAGGAATAGGCGCTTAATGCAGGGGGCGGCCCGTTGGAGGCGATGGCGGCTACGAGGGTTTCCAAGGCGCCATACCATCAATTTGTATAATTCAGCGAGCGACACGTAGGGGAAAATTGAAGAATTCGGACATAACGGTGATTCTCCGATTTGTGCAGTTACTCTACTAGTTATATACATACATATATGTACCTACATAAAAAACATTTTGCATTTACCTAAAGAAGAAAATTTTATTCCAAGGGCCCATTAACTATGCTTTTGCACGAGGCTCATTCAGTTCTTGGAAGTAACGCTAGCATAATATCATGAGAAAATTACGCGTAATACAGAATATTGCCTTCTCAAGAGCTCTTGAGAAATAAATCTGTTTTATGGGTATGCTTAATGACTGACAGACAATACGTAATCGTGTGTTTCCTTGAACCCAAGCCGTGTTCATTTTACTGGTTTTCTAAATACTGCGCCGATATTTATCGTGCAGTAGACATAGTGCGTATGGGTACTTTTCACAATTGTTGTTCACGTCAATCTGAAGGGTCATAAACAAAACGCAACGGCTAGAAACGAACACCAAATATTTTTGAGGCATATTGAAGGAACTTGAAGCAATGCGTGAAAATCAATCAAGGATTAAAATAATCCTTGCCGATTATAGCTTGCCAATTGCCAAAAAAAAAAAAACTTTGATCATCCTGTGTTGATTAACTTGTTTCGTTTCAGAGCAGGCATCCACTAGTTAGCTATTCATTTTACTTTTGGTCAAAGGTCAATTTACTGATAACTTCAATGAAAGGATCAAGGAAAATATAAGATTTTCTTTTCTTCCCACATTTCAGCGTCTATTTTTAACTATTACATACAATAGCTAAAGCGTTTGAATTGTTAATTCGAGGTTTATTTGCAGAGTTGGACGAGGAAAGCCATAAATCTTTTTAGAGGTCGACAAAGTTTCATTGCAGTAAATTTAGATTTCGAACACGATTTCTTGCCTTTTACATACATAATTCTTTCATACAAATAATTAGTATTATTTTATTGACAATCCCTAGCATCGAAAATATCATAACAATACTGAAAGAAAAATAACTAAAAGTGCACTTTACGTTTTTCTACAACCTACATACATTTACACGTATCAAAGCCATTTACTTTCACCTGAATAAAAAGCTATTTTTTTACTTGATTTCTTTTTGCATATGTTACTTTTATTTTTGTTGATGGGTCTTCTTAACCACCACATGCAAGTACTCTTCGCCGAAGCTTGATGATTACACATGCAAGCCTCGTATTGTACAAGTGCAAGCAACATTATTTATACCAATGATTGTCCATTACTTTTGAAATTTTTCCATGCTATAAAATACAAAATTTACGACTAGTTGACCCACTTCTGTTCGAGTTTTGTATATGCGTTCATTAAATAAAAGGTAAACCCTGCAGTAAATACATAATGGCCTGACATAATCGTTAAGAATTTTTTCCACGTACAAAGTATATTTTATACAACTATTAAATTTTAATAAGTTGGTCAACTTTTGCTGAGCGTGAGAGCTACAATACAGTATCAAAACAATTTATGTTTCAAATAATAAATCGTTCATTCTTAAAAAATGCACACCCAGAATTTCAGATTGTGTTATAAAAACGATTCGAAAAGTCACAAATTCCAGAAATTTTTCTGAAGAAAAATTTGAATATCGTGCAGAATGCCAAATATTTATGAGATTGCATAATGAGGAAAACTGCCAAATATGTGTTTTAACAGCCGACAACCCACGAACGAACGAATAGGATCTGTTCAAAACAACGTCTTTACAAAACTTAACTCATTGAATTTGCATTTAATATAATATTAATGTAGCCGCGACATTAACATATTTCAACGATAATATATTCAGGCCGCATAAATATATGCAATAAAAATTCTAAACTTTGAAAGAATGCTTTAAGATAAAATGATTTATTGTTCACTATAAAACAATAATCCATTTCTGCTTAACGGTTTTATTGTGTTCTTTTAGAGCTCTTCGTAAAACTTGTCCGCTGTAAATTATCTTCGTAGCAACAATAGTAACAGTTGCACATTATCATTAAAGTCATCTACACATGTGAGACACACATCTTTTTCAAATCTTAAAACAAAAAGGAAATGCGTAGAAATCGGTCAACATCCTTGTACACTTTTCGTTCCAAAAAAAGTGCATTGAAATGATGACTAATCTTATCGAGACAGAAGGACAACGAGTTCTGTGATGTGCATCAGTGATTGTTTATTACATTACAAACTTCATTGGAAACAGACTCTTATATTTTAGTTTAAGCGGCAGAAAGAAATCCAGGTGCGTAGTAGTATGTATACATTAATTACGACTAAAATGTATTTTCCCGAATTTTATGGGGTGTGCAAAATAACAAAAAATACTAAACAGGTATGTGAAGGAAAAGCTTCCATGTATCTCAATTTCAACCATTACTTTTGCTGTACATTTTTGCTCCTGTATATACCACGGGTGACAAATCTGGTGAGTGTAACGGCCTTCTAACACCTGCACGGTCACTTCACCTTTGACAAGGCGCTTTATCCTGTAGAAAATATTATTGAAGGTTGCCCCCGTTTCTAGTTTTAATGCCGACTTCTTCTCACATATCGGTATACCAACGACTATGCATTTGACTTTCACATACGAAATACCCTCTGCATATAAAACTGGCCTTTACCCTCATACCATCTTATTTCCACCACCAATCTTTGCTGTTGATATAATCCAACACATACTGAGCATCAAGTTACTAAAAAAAGGTTGGTTCATTTTCATCGTGGTGTATGAACATACAAGCCACAGCTATAATAAATGTTAACTTCGACATACCTCTTGTACATTTGATTTTAACAGGACACATGGTTTTGGCTCATTCATTAACTATCTAGGCTTGGTATTTCTGAAATAAGTAACTTTTAGGCTCCCAGTTTCATAAATTCAAGTTACCTTTACCCTTCAATTTGTTGCTACTGTTGTTATTATTAAAATATTTGCTGGAATCTGATATACGTAGAACAAATGAATCCTCTACCATTTATGCAAAGCAATGCTTTCTGTGTATGTACCATCTTCCAAACTTCTTAGCTTATACTTATGTATTTAATCCTGTTCAATTTCACCCTTGTCTATGACTTGTATGTGGACGACTGTATTTTTTCAATTATATGTACACATAAAAAATGCAAGGACGCTTAAATCAGAGAGCCTTGCAGGTGGATACTCTAGCTATTACTAGCAAGTGTTGTGGATGTATTATTGTGTGACGTTTGCGGTCCCAGCCCGTCTGATGCGTCAACAACGACGCGCCTTAGACGAGAAGCTTCGATATCACGTCAACGATGATCCGAGACTTTCTGTCGAACGAGCGAGAATGTTCGCGAGAAACAACCCCGGCATATAAAAATGCACGCAGCCAAACGGGGGATAGTTCGACATTAATTAAGCAAGTGGACAGTTCGAAATTGAAGTCGCGTTATAAATATTCGCTCGGCTGTTAACATAAATTACTTATTAGATTGTTAAATAAATTATTCTTAAGTTAGTGTTAATTAGTGTTACTTTTAAATAAATTAGATTATTAACTATTTCGTGTTTTAATTAAAATTAAAATAATAGAACCTTTAAAATCGTTACAATTGTAAAATTCTTTGTTTATCAACTGGAATAGTTGGAGAGCGGATATGAATTCAATAAGATGGTGGCCCCCTTGATGTGTTTTCCTTGTTCGTTGCATCTTCTATGAGGAAATCAGCTGTGTTTAGTTCCAAATGTATTTATTTCTTCCCAGGACAGCCTGTATATGCTGCTGCAGTTGCTATAAGCTAATCTTCCCCGGTCATTTTTTGCGATTGGCGCAAGGTATGGACAACTGGTTACTAGGAATACATGTCGATTTGAAAGAAAAACGAAATATCAAAACGTTTCTACGAATATATACGTTTTGGATTATCTTTGTAACATCCGGCAACAAAAAGCACATTGTTGTTGCCTCAGTGTGGACATGACTTTAGTTATCTTCGGATTACGTATTGTATTCAATCACCATATAAGGTCGGCTGTTATTTTGTATCTAACGTATAACATAATAATGTATATATGTATATGTTGTAGTATTGAACGGGACACATAGCATACGGCCAATTATTCGCAACTTGTATCAAGAGCACTCACTATAACACTTGTATTCGGTGTGGGTAAGTTGTTGCTAGGAACAAATTTCGCCTTGAAACATGTTCGCCTGTTCATGCTGTTTCAATGTATCATAGACTAAATATTTCTACGAGCTAAGATATAAAGGATAATTTGTGGAACATTCAAGCAACAAAAAGTTCCTCTTCGGCTCGATGTGGACACAACACAAGAGCAAATTAACGAGCAAGACTACTTGCGTGTGTCAGGTTTAATATTCTGGCAATTACTAATGATGACGTTGGAAAGGTAAAATATTCGACAGTTTTACGATTAAAAAGGTATAAAGTCCCTCGTAAAAATACGATTTTAATTTATACGGCGTAAAAGCTGTAAGAGCGGCCGGGATATTTAATCAATGAATTACTCAAAACTACCGAACAATTTTAAAAATAATTACATACACCAGAGAGTTTCACGGCGATCCTAACAATAAAAAAGAACAATATCAATGAATCACGCACGCCTACTACATAAATCTTATATGATAGTTGATCACCCAAATGATCAGAAGTGGGAGAGACGGGAAATACGTACTACGATACAGTGAGGCAGCGTGGGAAAAGGTGCTAAGGTGACTGTTGGATGGGCGGCGAAGCCATGAGGTGACAGCGTTCTTCGCCGCTACCTTCATCAAGATTCATTCGCCTCAAGCGTATTTAGATCTCTTGGTGGTTCTATATGTCTGACTCTTATATTATCAGAACTCAGTTGCCCGCGGTACAACACTATCCTGCCATAATTTCTTAGCGCACTACAATTATCCTTTTTTTTTTCCTGAAACTCGCATATACACTTTTGCTTTCATATTGTAATGAAAACTGTAACATGCTGCGCCGAGTGCAGCATCATTTTTACTCGATTAAATTACGAAATTACAGTAGTGCATGTGCTTTATGTTCTCTTCTGTACTCTTATGAGCCTGAAAACGATTTATATTTACAACGAAAAACACATCATTTTATTTTACTCTTTTAACCTGTCATCTCGCCATAAATTGCTGAAGTGTAATAAAGTCACCATTAAAATTTAATGCGCTTTTGCAAATAACCAACATAAACAAAGGAGAAACCTTCGCAATAAACAAGATCGTGCTTGAAAGGTTAACATGTGATCTACTTCACAAAATTATCCTGCAGGATGAATGTCCTGATTGAATACAGGGCGACGTCACAGAACTGGCATAAGCAACAAATAAAAACCAGGCTCTCGCAAATATAATTCAGATTCAGAATCATTTTAATCTGCAGTTCAGCGATCGTTCACAGATCGTTCGAAGATAAAAACGTAAAAATAATTTGTGAATGCTGTAATGTTGATTTGTAAGCGGCGGCGGTGTTATTGACACGTGAATCAAATTCTTATCTCGAAAATACATCTTCGTCATTCTTTCCGAAGTGAAAAGGTAGACAACAAAAAGCATTCAAGGATAAGTCTTTCACGTTCCGAGAGTTTGAATAGAACAAATTGATAGAAATAAGCTACGATAATACACATCACGTTGTTTGACCATTAGGCGTACGGCACGGTGATCAATGATCAGTCCAGGAAACATCGCGGAGCAACAATAACAAATAAGTTCGTATTCACAATTTATAAATTGTTATTAGTAGCTTTCTTCTTCAACTTCAACACACATAAATTATTTAGAGATATATATTAAAGGTTAGTAATAGTAAGTGGAAAGAGAAGTATTTTGTGTATCATCTTTATTGGATCCTGAACAAGTAAACAAATTAATCCACCAGGACATATTAAAATTATGTACAAAATCAAATGGCAACAAAATAACTGGAAGTAGTAATCATTATTTTTTTTAATACCGGTATCTGATGATTATTGTTTTCTACAGCTTTACTCAAAGCATTAACCGTTAATGTTTTCAATGAAGTGTTAATGACTACACAAAGTTTCAATTATTATTTAAAGTACTATACGCGCACAATTACACAAATAAACGAATTGAAAACCGGTTGAAGTATTTCCCGTTTATCTGGTCCGTCAAAAAATAAATAAAATTAATAACGTAATAAGTTCATCGGCACGAAAGTAAACACAATAGTTCGCAAACCAGTGCGTTGAGAAAAATGTGCATGTTAAACATACAACCGACATTGTACATACATACATAACTTCTTAACTATATTTAGAGAACGGGTATTAACGGCTTCAATAAAACTTCGATTATACTGGTCGATATTGTTAGATATTGTTAGATATTGTTAGAAACTCCAAACCATTACCTGTCTAACAAGATCTTAAACTTTAACAATAGGTTAGGATTCCAAATTCTTAACTTTGAAATTAAAATTACTCACTCAGATATCAATCATATACGTCATAATATTAATAATTGCACATCAACTTTAGTTAATGTCTTACCACATATTATTTTTGATGAATATAAAGTAAGATTAAAAACTATTTTCAACATAATTTTTCAGAATGTTAAAAATAACATTAATAAATTTGACAAATTGAAATCTGAGTTAGTAAAACCAAAACTATTTTATAATAACGATAAATGGATAATTAATCTCACTAACACTGAAATCCCTAATGACATCAAAGATTTCCTATCTCTTGGTCCTAAGTTTAGCTTAAACATGAACTCTAAACAATGTAATATTAATAGACTCCTTGCTGAAGTTGAAAACATTGTAACACAAACACCTAATATTGCAAATTCACTTAGATTAAAAATAACAAATATTATAACTAATTATATTAACAATAACAAAAATCAAGCTAATCGTTCTGCTTCTGAATTTAAAGACATTTTCAATCGTTCAAAAAAATTCATTAAAGATAATGATGATATTATTATGACTAATGCAGACAAAGGTTCTGTTACAGTTCTCATGTCAAAAAATGATTACATTAATAAATCTTTTGATTTATTAAATGATAATACAGTTTACAAGGAAATGAAAAGAGATCCTTTGTCGAGCTTACAACAAAAAAACAATAATCTAGTTAAAAAACTATTTTCAAAAAAATATATTGATAAAAATACACTGGACAAATTAATCATTAACAATTCAATATTACCAAAATTCTATGGTTTACCAAAAATTCATAAATATAATGTCCCTCTTCGACCAATAGTTTCTTGTATTAACTCTCCAACATACAGTCTCGCAAAATTCATTTCCAACATTTTAACTGCTAGTTTGTCTAATAAATATGAATACAATATTAAAGATTCTTTCACTTTTGCTGAAAAAATTCAAAACTTCAATTTGCCAGTAGATCATCAACTCATTTCTTTAGATGTGGTATCGTTATTTACAAATATTCCTATGGAATTAGCTTTAGACATAATTTCTAATTGCTGGAACGATATAGAAAAGGAATGTAATATTCCAAAGAATGATTTCCTTAATATTATCAAATTTATTTATAGTAATTGCTACTTTACATTTCAAGATAAAATATACCTTCAAATACAAGGCACTCCTATGGGTTCTCCTTTAAGCCCAATAATAGCACAAATTGTCATGGATTTTGTTCTTGAAAATTGCATTCCTAAATTAACTTTTCAACTTCCTTTTATATTTAAATATGTTGATGATTTGATCTGTGCTGTCCCTACAAATAAAATTGATGAACTCTTAAATACATTTAACAATTTCAATAACAAAATTCAATTTACCCTTGAAACTGAAAACGATAATTCAGTTCCCTTTCTAGATACTAAATTAATTAGAACTCCTAATAATACCATCATTTTGGATTGGTACCATAAATCCACCTTCTCAGGAAGATTTATTAACTTCTACTCAAACCATTGTTTAAAACATAAATTAAATACCATTATTGCCATGAAGAATCGTGTTGATAGAATTTCTAAAAACTAAAAATTTTCATAAACTTATTGACATTTTTGTAAATAATGGCTATCCTCAGCATCTTGTTAAAAAATTAATTTTTAATCAAAGGAATCCTAATGCTACACAAAATAGAAATAATAATGTAATTGTAAATTCCATATATAGAAAATTACCTTTCATAAAATCAGTCACTCCAAGAATAGTTTCATTATTTAAGAACACTCCAATTAAAATAGCCTATTATAATCCTAAAACAATTAGACAAATATTTAGTAATATAAAAAATCCAACTCCTCTTTTACTTAACTCCAATGTTGTATATAAAATCAATTGTGATTCTTGTAATAAATGTTACATAGGCCAAACCAGTCAATGGTTAAAGAACAGAGTCTCCCAACACAAAAGTGACTGTAGAATTGGTAAAAGGTCCTGTGCTCTTGCCATTCACTCAATTGATGATAACCATTGTTTTGACTTCAATAATGTTAAAATTTTAGAAAAAGAAATGTTTTATAAAACTAGATTATTTTTGGAAATGTCATGCATTCAGAAGCATAATGACGTAACTGTCAATTTCAGATCTGACATTGACGATCTTAATAATATATATTTTAATCTAATAAGTCACGCCACCTAGAGTTCTTTTATTTATACACAATTTTTGTTATAAATAACACATCAAATTTTAAGTTAAAATTTTCAAAAATGTATTAATTTCTCTATTATTAGTAAGTATTATATATAATATTGTATCATAGTTTAATTAGTTGTCCAATTGTAGTAATTTAATGGTCCTGAAGAAGTAATAAAATATTACGAAATATCGACCAGTATAATCGAAGTTTTATTGAAGCCGTTAATACCCGTTCTCTAAATATAGTTAAGAAGTTACTAAGATACACGGCAATATCCTCTACTTTTATTACATACATACATATATACGTCACAGATTTGAAGGATTGATTACCATAGGTGTATTACACACGGAACTTGCAAGAAGTATCGGAATGTTTTATAATTTCTCTCAAGCTGTGTCTGGAAGTCTGTAATAATGATATACATTATACCTATGCACTCACTAACCCGACCTTGAGCGAAACGCAGTTTTAAAAGTTATGTTTTCTTTTTGCGATCTAATATAACAGATTGTCCGTGAAATATAATAGTTGTACATTTTATATCATCGGTCTGAGAAAATGCTATTAATACCCATGATACAAGTAGGCTTGAAATATTTGAACTGGAGATTTCTCAGAATCTGGAGGAAGTGATGGTATAAAATGCTAAATCTGGTAAAATGTGAAAATTTAATTCAATACTTATGGACTATTATGAACTTAAAGCCATCTTAGATTATCCTATTTCTTCTTTGATTCAATTTCTACAATAAGAATTTAGAACAAGAAATCTCTGGAGTGCAAATAGAACATGTTCTATTTTTCCAGATATTTTTTAATGATCCAAAATTAACAACCATCCGTCATATCAAAAAAGAAATCTAAAATATGCTTTAAAATGTCATAGTCCTTGCTAACTTGGACTAACTTAAATGATCGCATGATAATAACAGAGTTGCGCAATTGCCTTAAAAGTAAAGCGATAAAAATTCTCATTTTTAATTTCAAGACCACGCAATAAGTAACATCAAATTTCTGTCACATCTGTTGGTAATATAAGAGAGTACGTCGACCCACATCACCTAAATGTGAAAATTATTTAAATTAATTTTTTTTCTGAATGAATTGGAAACAGCACAGTTGCGAATCAGTTAGATCACTTCATTTCAAATATTTAACGTGGCATTTTCAACATTTGTTCTACTCTAATAACATTTTTATTTTTCCAAATAGAGTAAAGGGTCAACTATATGTATACGAATTAATTGTTATAAGAAAACAATTGTTGATTGTAGACTCATCTACGCATTAATTTTAAGTGCCATTCTATTTCGCCAGGAACCATGTCCTATCTGTGATCCAATTTCAACCATAACCAAATGAAGCATGTTTTTTAGGTACCCGAGAATGTATTGATTGCAAAAAAATGTGGAAGCACGAAAAACGAAGTTATTCAAGGCGAAATTCGAGGAGGCAGAACTCAGAATCCTTTTTTGCAAATTTAATTTAATTCATTTAATCAGAGATCAGGTGTTAAATAAACACCAGTCCTTGACTGACATAACTATTTGTTACAGGTATGCTTTAAGGCACTGAATAATGCTCCCCCAAAAGGATAGACGGGGTTGTCCAAACTGCTGCGAGGTCGCCAAAAGTACAACCGAGGTAGTTTAGATTACAGGGGAACATGGCCCCCAGCTAATGAAAATTATGGGAATCAAGTAATGGATTTTTGGTCTTATTTGGAAAATACCGAGATCTGTATGTGTCTCACGTTCCTCCGTCGTCCCGACCAATCGTAATTCAGTATCATGTTGCGTCCATTATGTCTGACCAATGGGCGACATGTCGTAACATCTCTGCCAGGCTTTTGTTTAACTATACTCAGTATATGAGCAACTGTGACCAATATTTTCTTCAATCACCTTACAGGAGCAAACTTGCAACAGATTGAAAACCATTGGAGCCTTGTAAAAATTGATATACTGAAGAGTATGAGGGGCCGGGACATCAGGGCTGCGTTCATCTATCCCAACTATCCCACCGAGAGCATTTTGGGCGTGTAATGGCACTTACGATTTTTTTACATATTTTGCATCTCGCTCATCTGTTTCAAGAAGTTTTGCGCTTACATTATTTCCATGACAACGGATGCATATCTCTTTCAAGAAGTCTTGTGTTTACATTAGTTCCCTGACAACGGGCGCAGTTTTTGACACCCTACTTACAAGTGGGATGTGAAAAGTGCGTCCGATGTCATGGTAATAAACACAAGACTTCTTGAAACAGATGCGAGACTCTAAATATGTCAAAAATCGTGTGTGAGAAAGATGCGATTACACGCCTAAGATGCTCTCTGAGGGATAGTTTATGAACACAACTCTGCAAACTTATTATTAGATCGTTTGACCCGTTACTGGTGGAAAAAAAATCATCATTGCACTACTGTTGAGGACATTATGATAAACATCACAGTGCAGTTTCCGTTAGCTTGGATTAAGCTTGTTAATTAAAAAAAATGTAACTTGATGTTTAATTTCTATTTTCACTATTAGTTACATGAGTTAGGGTGCCTTTAAAAAGATGAGGGGTAGTTCAGCGGTATTGACGCCGCCGTTTACGTTAGCAGGACAAAAAAGACGAAAGGAAAAAGAAGAATAGTCAAACTTCCCTTCCCTCCTGAGTCGATATGCGGAAGAGCCACTTTGACATCTTCTTCTCAACCACTTTATTAGGCACACCTTGGGAACCGCCCAGGGACACCTTTCAGCAAAGTGCCCCGCGCATTAATTACAATAAATTATATACAGCTGTCCCCTGACAACAATCAGCAACAATCTTACTGACAATACAGTGACCAATTTTTTAGCTGGTTTCATCACGGACTGATAGATTAAACTACTGCAATATCTACGGGGCCGTTTCAATTAGGTTCTCCACTCAGTGCCTTCTCATCAGCGTAACTACCGCATCCATAACTGTTACTCATTGATTTCAGTTATTATTAAAATATTAATAACTAATAAACCTTAAAAAAATGATTTCTTGTCGAATGCTGAAAAAACATTGTTAAAACTCGACTGGAATGACTTCAGGGCCGTTTCATTCATCGGCATAACTACTGCATCCGTAATTGTTTCAATGATTTCTGTCATTATTAAAATGTTAATAACTAAAAGAAATGTTAGACAAATTGTTTATAAAAAATTAATTATAGAACTAAACAATGTTTGATCTATTTTCTAAATGCATTCCATTTTTTTTAATCAGAAACTGCAGGTGACATAACTTTTACTCTTTTGGGTATACACAGGTATACTTTAGCTGCGTTCGTTTATTCAACTCCGTTCACTCTATTTACTCTTTTCGCATCTAAAGAGTGAGAGCGAATAAGTTTTAATACAAGTAAGAGTGAGGCAAAAGTGCGGAAAGAGTAAATAGAGTGAACGGAGTTGAATAAACGAACGCAGCTTTTATCATCGAATCACCCAGCGACATCTAGCATTCTATCTGGCGTAAGAAATGAATTCTTACAAAAGGGATTTCTTGTCGAATGCTGGAACTGTCGAACAAGTGTGTTTAGAATTCCTAACAATTCAGCACTATACTGGATTTGGTCACTCTGAGTAAAAGTTTAAACGAACGCCCTGTAAATTATGCTCTGCTTCGATTTAGTTCGATGCAAATACTATTTATTAATTTACCTAATTTGGAACATACAATTCACAACAACATCGACACTTAACAAACAAAACGAAAAACTTTACTTAAAGTTCACTTCAAAAACTTGCAATACAAAAAAATATTTAAGGTGTTTTTTTTTCTCAATCAATGATGTGCTTCACACAATTCTCAGAATTAACAGAAAAATAGAGCAATACGATTTGATTCATTAAGAATATTGACACTATCAAAGGTCGCTACATGTATACCTTAAAAGTCGACTTCTGGGAGCTGCGAACTTAAAAAGTTTCGTAGAATATTTGCATTCAAAGCATTTTATGGCGCTCCTAAGTTTAAGTGACGCAGAGCTGCTCAATTCCTCGAAACCATATTTAAATAAATAACCGCTTGTTGAACAATGCAGAAATAAATAAGTGGTACATGTGCAGGTACTATTATGTCACGACAAATGTAAATATATGTTATTGAAACATTAAGTAAAGTTTCTGTGTAAGTGAAAATGATACTATTAGAGGAAAGTGAGAACTTTTAATATGATTATTTACTTGGCAACGTTTTTCTACGTCGACTGCAAGCTTTTACCAGATAAATTTCAAATTATTTAATCTTTAAAAAATAATACTTCGTTAGCCATGATTTAATTAATAATAACTTAATCATCGTAAAGCCATTATGGATTAATAAGAGTTTGAAACAATTAGTTAATGACGTTATTCATTATTAAACTAATTTAACACAATGACTGCCTTTACGGAAAATCGGTGACCATGACAAACCGCCCATCCACCCATCATAGATCACCAGTAGCCCACACATATTATTTTGCTCATACATAAAATATGTATGTCTATATACCGTGTGTCCAGGGATTCGGTTGACGATAGAAAAACAAACTTCGTGCAGTTTCAATTTATTAATATAAATCGTGCATCATTAAACTTTGCTTTTGTTTAAGTATTATAAATTATGCTTTGGTATTCGTAAAGTCCTTCTCGTGTCTGCTTACAAAAATCTAATCATAATTTTACAACGTTAATATTGTTAACTTGCGAAGTTATCTTCCGGGCTACAATCGCATCAACACTAGTTTTTGAAAAAATCAAAGATTTATAATTTATCATACGCATCGCACTTGATTGATATCTTAATTATAATTAATAGGGAATCAGCTGAAACATGAATACTATCTAATCTATAAAAAACCTACAGAAAATATTTAACATGTTACATAATTGCGTAATACATATTTCATTCGGTGACATTTGTATAATTTAAGATTTATTTGAAAAATGCAATAAAAAATTCTTTTACACTTGTCTGAATTTATTTAATCGGCCAGGTATTTCCCACCGATAAGCATAAATTTTACATCCTGCTGCACGCGTAATATTAGCGATAAATATTTAAATAGCCGCATCATTAGCATTAAGATGAATTTAATTATTTACGGGACCATCCGATCAATGTTGTAGTAGGTGACCAATAGATACGGAGACAAAATCATTGATTACAACCGCTTTCTATCACCAAACGCATTAGTGCCCAAAGAACTTGTCCATTAGCACACTCATACAATCATTTGTTGTAAAAGAGATTTCAGATTACACACGGTACTTATATTACTTCACTGCTGATAGTTTCTTTCAGGCTTTTTCGAACAAAACATTAAACATCGTCAAATACTTTCGTAATTACCATTACGGCTTTTTACGGTTTTCTTTCAATAGAAGCAAACGGCAATAAATTTGGAATAATTTACTGGAACTTTCCTACTGCCAGTTGAAGCTTCCATAAATCAGTTTATATCTGATGTTTGTTCGAAAAAGAAATCATTGACCTCTATATTTTTCGTTCCATCACGTTCCTTTTTTTGTACAGTTGATTAAAGCGTGCCATAATCAAAGTACGTCGCGAAAATCAGGATGTTTCGGAAAGTCAACGAATTGAGAATGAGAAGAAATCACGTTCTTCGAAGTTCTTTGAACGCTAATTATTATTATGAATAGTACTTTTTGTGTTACTTTTTATTCAGTGATCTCATGCGTTTTGCAATAAAAATAACTGGTTACGGTACGGCTAGTTCTTTATGTGGGCCACAGGCAAGACTTTTGCAACGTTAACACATTGACCTGGGTTGACGGTTAATTACACACATAAAGCCAGATCGCAATTTATAAAAATCATTTTTAATAAGTCTAAAAAACTTCACTTTTTTAACTATCAAGATTGTTTCAATGAAACTTGAAAAAAGACGAAAGCGCGAAACATATGGTATATACGTATCCTATACAATACAGCTTTGTGATGAATTTCCTCGGGGTTTTTATCACAACATACACTTTCATTTCAATACAACAGAATAAAATATATAGAGTATTAATTAACAAGTGTAAAAATAATGAGACAAGAATTTAGGCGTACATTTAACAATGAACTCGGCTCTCCTCGCCGAAAATCCTCTGGGGTCTTGCAAATTAACAACAATGGGGTTCACTCTCTGGTAGAATTCGATGTGGTCGTAGTAAATGGCAATCAAACTTTCCGGCCATCTGGAAGAAGGCCAAGCTGGTGCTGATAAAAAAACTCAGGAAAGCAGCGAACGATACGCCAACGTACAAACCCATCTGCCTCCTCGATGTTGCAGCCAAGCTATTGGAGGCAATCGTCAAGCAGCGATTAGTGGAGGAGTTGGATGATCTAAACATCCTGCATCATCATCAGTTTGGTTTCAGGCCGGGCAGATCCACTGCAGATGCACTTACCAAGCTAAATCACATCGTGCATAAGACCAAAGAAGTGGTATACCAACACCGGCAAACCAAACGCGTTTAACTCTGCCTCGTGGCTGCATATAGTAAACGCCCTTATAAGGGCAGGCATCAGCAAACCAGTAGTCAAGATGGTACAGTCCTACCTACAGGATAGGACCATTATTACGTCATCGGGGAAAGAAGTCGCGTTCCGCAGGGGTCTGTCCTCGGACGTTCTATATGGCGGAATACTACGCCTGAACATGGACCAAGGAATAACAACGATCGCCTACGCAGATGACTTGGCGATAATCATCACTGCAAAAACCAGCACCCTATTGGAAGAACGCGCGCAGTTTACATGACCAAAGCAAGGAACTGGCTGGAAGAAAACCAGCTGGAACTGGAAACCACAAAGAGAGGAATAATTATACTTGCGGGTCCAATAAAATCGCTAGCTATCGAAGGAACAGAAATCACCTCGAAAGACACGATTAAGTATCTAGGGATGCCTTTAGACAGAGGACTAAGGATGACCACCCATGTTAAGAGAACATGCAAAAAGGCCAGGAAAACCAAAATGGCCTTAGCAAGACTCATGCCCAACATCGGCGGACCGAGACCCAAAAAAAGGAAGGTCCTAGCGGGAGTCATCACATCAACCATCATGTACGCGGCGCCTATTTAGTCCCCAGCCATGATGTATAAGCATCACGAGGGTTTACTGGAATCCATCAACAGGAGGGTAGCCATCCGCATCACTTCCGCATACAAAACGGTCGCCACACGGGCTGTGCTGGCGATAGCAGCAACTCCACCGATAAAGCAGAAGGTGGAGAAGCGGAGGCAACAGCACATGGCGAGAAAGACTACAGGAATTGCACGTCAAACAACTACCCTAATGGAACAGTGCAAAACGCATCGAACTCTTACCATGGGTGGACCAAAACCTTCGTTAAGGACATCGGCGGGTGGTGTAGCTGGAAACACGAAAACGTGAACTATTACATCACCCAGGCAAGGACGGGACACGGAGTCTTCGTCGGCTACTTGCACAAAATCGGCAAGTCATCAAACAACGTCTGTTGGTACTGTGACGAAGAAGACACGGCAGAACACATGGGCTTTGACAGCCCGAGGTGGACAGAGAACACGACTGCAGCAAATATCAAATGCGGCAGAACACACGATCTTTAACCGCTCGAGGTGGACAGAGAACAGGACTGCAGCAAATATCAAATGCGGTGTATTCATCACCAAAGAAAACGTAGCGAACATTTTACTAGTAAACGAAGAAAGTTGGCAGCACGTCACAGAAATGCTGAGAAGCATCGTGATCCAGAAAACCACAGACGAGAAGAAAAGGGAGAACAGAACCGGTTTAATTAGTCTACGAATAAGACCGGAAAGACCGCAAATCGACCAAAACATGCTAGACAAACAACGTTGATTCCTGACGTAATGCCCAACGGCGGATTCCAGGAATTATCAGCTGCAAGAGAGGAGTTGGAGTTTTAGTTGTAAGGTGCCTCCGCTGTAGACCTTTAGAAAGGCTGCGGCCGAGTGAATCCAACACGTCTTCGGCTTGGAACTACCGCCGATGATGTCTTTGGAAGATTTCTCCAAACCTCTCAATTAAAAAAAAAAAAAGACGACAATCAAACGATAAACGAATTTCTTCAAGACGTCTCGGTTAAGTCGTCGTTCCTTGTTTCTTCTCCTCATTGCTGGTTTTGATGGCGCCAATGGTAGTGTGGTAAGTGGACGCTGCTTGACTAGTTTCTGCTCAAGCAGCGGTGTGATATGTGCTGCTCAAGGGCCGGTCAACGCCAAGTCAGATGTATGTAGCATGAGGGCTGGGCAACGTCAAGGCAGTAGAGTATTGCACGAGGGCAGGTCAGCGCCAAGGCAGGTGTGTGTCGCACGAGGGCCTGTCAGCACCAAGGTGGTTGAGTTTTCTCGACAAAATGCTGCACTAGAAGACACTGAGCTGGAACGGCTCGCGTTCTCGCTTTTATAAGAGTATTTTCGTGGCGGGGATTAAATAACTCTGTTTCAGTGGACTAAATGCATACTCCAATCAACGACGAGCCTATTCGTCAAGGAGCAAACTTTTTGTGTTTGCTGCGGTGGTTGTTTTAACGACAAAAATCAGGTTGCGATCCTAGGTGTTGGCCCATCAGAAACGAATGCGGTTTCGCTTCAATTCGTCAAGGGGTAGCAGCTGTAATTTTGTTCATTTTGACGATCGTCACCGTTGCTTTGTTTCGTAGATGTCAACGTAGTATATCGCCCGTATCTGTCCATAGGTGCTTTCCATTCGCCTATCTGGGCAGCTCCGAACTGCTTCGTGACATGACGCTCTTTGTTCCATTCAAAAATGTGTGGTGTCAAGTCTTGTTCGACTTCCTGACCCTTTCCCTTCGAGGACCACCTTTTGACTAGGGGCGTGAAGCTTCAACGACAATTTTGTTGATCTTTGAGGTTATACGAAGCTCTATCTGACGCATAAATACTAACATTTGAATAATTATTTAATAGTTATATTTAAAATCGAATTTAATTGATCAAACTGGTATGTTGAAGGTGACAATTATTCGCGCCTAAAATTTCGTCTTGAATTTGCGAACTATTCAAAGGTAATCTTTTTGATTCATGGTGACAGTCACACTGCTTTTGTCAGATTGAACATCTGATGTCAGGATGTTCTTTCAGAAAACGTTTGCAGCTCCGAGAAGCCCAGGGTTCTAAGCACTACGGGCATTACGCTCTTAAATGGAAAGCAACTCTCATGACATTGCTTGACGTTTTTCAATCTGATATGTCTGATCTCTAACAACGTGTGAGCCCCCAGACAACTCTTGTGGCCATTTACACCAAGCACTTATGTCCTAGTGCTTTCTTCAGTAAGGGACACCTTAGATTGTGAGTTGTTTAATGCAACTACCTTAGTACAATCCCATTCTAAGGAGTTCCTCACTCAAGGAAGCCTCGAGGAAGCACTATGAATACGGACATTAGTCTCAACTTAACTTTAAGAGTCACTTAGCATATGACTTACAAAATGCTATGTAACCTAAAAACCTCACATCATAAACACCACTTAAATTTAAACTCAGTGTTTGGTACAAATGGCCATTGATCTCCTATTTTAAATACAACTTTCTCATTATGAGACATTTCGCTCTTTAATAAATATGACTCTTGGACTAACCGTTCTTATTTTGACAAGTAGAAAATTTAAGTTTTTCGTGTTAAAACAAAGCATATGGTATATTACAGTCGGTGTCTTTTTATGCACTGTAGCGTGTTCTATGCATATACATACATAGATGAAAAGAAAATATTTTCTATAATAATTCTATGTTTGCAATTTATAATATAAAATTGTCTACATACGTTTTATTAAAATAAAAGAGTGCGAATGTAATAAAAATGATTATACATGGTACTTCTGGAAGACATAGATGTATGATCTTGCGTGATTGATTGAAAATAAAACCTGAAACGGTGCGAGCAATAAGATGCCGAGGAATTTATATTCTGCTATTATTGCAGTGAGTTGTTACTTTTTGATTTTATTTAAAAAAAATAGTGGAATTTAATCTAGATGGCGACTTATGAAAGTGCACGTCCGTGACATATGAAATAACTGTCATTTTGATAAAATTCCTCGACAATATAATCTCCGTTCAAAATGGACAATGAAATGTTAAACGAAGACGATGACTACGGTCTGCAGTATTCAGAAGACAGCGCATCGGAGCCGGATGTCGATTTGGAGAACCAGTATTATCATAGCAAGATAATAAAAGAAGAAAACCCAACGGCGGCCCTCGCCGCCTTTCAAAGAGTGATTGATCTGCAAGGCGAGAATAAAGGCGAGTGGGGTTTTAAGGCGCTCAAGCAAATGGTCAAGATTAATTTCAAGTTGAAAAATTACGAAGAGATGCTGGACAAATACAAAGAGATGCTGGATTATTTAAAATCGACAGTAACAAAAAACCACGGAGAGAAATCTATCAACTCGGTGCTAGATTTTACATCAACTTCCAAAAACATTGAACTACTCCAAGATTTTTATGAAACCACATTGGAAATGCTGAAAAATTCAAACAACGAACGTCTTTGGTTTAAAACCAATATAAAACTGGGGAAAATCTATTTAGAACGAGGTGAGTTTTATAAAACTACCAGCATTCTGAAGCAATTGAAAAGATCATGTTTAAACTCCGATGGGGAAGAGGATATGCAAAAAGGTACGCAACTCCTTGAGATTTACGCTCTGGAGATACAAATCTATTCTGCACAGAAAAACAACAAGGAGTTGAAGAAATTATACGAACGTGCCCTAAAGGTACCATCTGCAATTCCCCATCCACTTATTATGAGCATAATAAGAGAATGTGGCGGAAAAATGCACCTTAGATCAGGAGATTACGAAAACGCATACACCGACTTTTTCCTCGCCTTTAAAAATTACGACGAGTCAGGCAATCCAAGGCGTATAACTTGCCTGAAGTACTTAATTCTGACGAGCATGTTAATGAAATCCACTATCAATCCGATAGACTCACAAGAAGCGAAGCCATACATTAATGATCCGGAGATACTCGCCATGCATAATCTAATAACAGCGTATCAGCAGAATGATAAGAGTACATTCGAAAAAATTTTTAACGATCACCGAGATTCGTTGATAAGTGATCCACTTATTCGCGATCACATCGAAGGTCTATTGCAAATCGTGCGAACGCAGGTTCTACTTAATTTAATTAAGCCTTACAGAATTATTAAGATCTCTTTCGTAAGCCAAGAACTGAACATCGCTCAGGAAGAAGCCGAGCAACTAATTGTGCTATGCATTTTGAATGAAATGATCGATGGAAGGATTGACCAAATCAATCAAGTTTTAATAAAGAATCACGTAACAGCTACGAGTAAAATATTCGAATATGAAGCCGCTGAAAAAGTTGTTGACAGAATTGCTAAAATCGCTGAAAATGTTTCTTACGAATGTATAACATAACTTCTTATAAGTTAAGAAATTAATATTCCATTAAAAATATTCCTTTTTCTAAATTAAGTTACCAATTAAAATTTGCATTCAATTAATTTTAATTAAGAAATTCTAGTTAATTATTGAGCAAATTGAATACATAGTTGACGTAATGATTGGATATTAAAACGGAATATCAGAAAAAGAAAATTAAAATTGTGCAAAACGACCACAACTGCTAGTACACGTTCAGTAATATAAATTACGGAAGCGCCATGTATTTATTAAATGTAATTAAATATTTTTATATTGTTTTTAAATAAACACTGCAAAACACTGTTGTTAATACATAACTGTATTTTCATTTGGTTAAGTGCAAGGCGAAATCCAACAGAATTAAAAAGTTGTAAACTTACAAAGTAAGCAACAAATTCTTCCTTGCTAATAATTAGTGACAAAAAATGGTACCTACCTAATTGCTTAATACGGTAAATAAACTACAATCTGCAAAATTCCTCTTAAAAAAAAAAACTTAATTATGACACGTCCGGTAGTAATAAATATACCACTCTTTTTCGTTCACTGTACATTAACTATTATTTTCTAATATAATGCATAATTAGAGTACGGTCGCTA
Source organism: Dorcus parallelipipedus (assembly GCA_958336345.1). Lineage (NCBI taxonomy): Eukaryota > Metazoa > Arthropoda > Insecta > Coleoptera > Lucanidae > Dorcus > Dorcus parallelipipedus. Next base: position 37,966,537 of record OY284482.1, on the reverse strand, counting down.
ATATTCTCTCTAATAAAAAGATTTTTAAAATACTTGAACTTCCGGTTATACAATGAATGTACAATAAAAAAAAGTTCTTCTTTTTTATCATCGTTGTATATTTTCTTAATTTTTATGATTCTTTAATCTGCAAAATGACACAGATTGCGTACGCTTATGAACAGGATACAGTCATGCATGATTAAGTCAATTATAATATGTTGGCTCACCCTCTTTATAACAACAGTTTTATTATTCAGTATTCAAAATATGCTTGCAATTTAAGTACAGTTCACCGCAACTAAAAAAAATTAGTACCTACCAAATATGATACCTATAGCTAACGGATTTACATTCTACTGCATATTGCATTATTCATTCACGATTGCATATTGTATTAAGTCTAGTAATAACAAAACACTTACAAACTTATACACTGAATTGAATTCGAAACAATTAACATTAATCATTAACATGAAATCGATAATAAATGACCGCATGTCACATAGAAATATTTATTACATGCAAACAGACGAATTTATTGACTGAGAGTATTTTTCATGCATTCGAATTGCAAAAGCGTATAATTAAAATATGCACGCTGCAACAGTGTAGCTCACGTAGGTGCTAATGAGTAGTTTAAAATAACATATGAAACGTAATTATAAATTATGTCGGTTCATAAAACGAATTTATGTGGGAAAGTGAAATGTAACAGCGAGTTTGTTTTTACTTATTTGGAATTGAAAGTTATGTCTTCTGGTAAATGAAATTTATATGTTCCTGTGTGTGTACGTATGCATACGTAAATTAGGCAGGCAGATAAATGAAGGAATAAACGAGATCATAATTTTGAGTAAATAAACAAGCACAATTTTAATTTAAATGTAAATACACTTCCAATTTGTTACTCTGACTTCATAATGGAGTTCAAAGTGAAATTTTTAAAGATAGTAGTAATTTTATACATTAGGTTGCTATTTATGAACAATTTACTTAAAAAGAAAGGACACGTACATTAATTAAATATTATTATTTTTTGAACATAAGAAATAAATAAAAGAAATAGTTCTACTATAAATAGAATGGATTATGGCAAAGTAACGGCGGACAATATAAACTAATTAAATATTATTTATGATATTTAAACAGTTTCATTGTGGCATGAGAACGACCTTAAAAATTAAAAACGCAATTACATTTAACTCAAAAAATTAATGTATGTAAATAAATTTACATGAAAGTAAAGATTTTACAGTTGTGAATAAGAAATTATTATGTTTTTCAGAGTTATAATACACCCGTTTAAGGATGATTTACATTATAAGACAACGACACGACACGTAGCGTAACAGACAAGACACGGAAACATTATTCAATGTAATTCAATGATATCATGCACACTATCCTGCAACGACACGTATCGGCTAAGACAAGACGAGACGACAATCTGACCAGGAATGTTTTTCGTGTCTGTGCGTGTTGTTGAAGTACAGTGTATTTTTCGAATCTGACTGTCTGATGTGTGTCCGATAATGTACACATTGCGTATTTTTCGTGTCGTGTCTGTTAGGCTACGTGTCGTGTCGTTGTCTTATAATGTAAATCATCCTTTACTCAACTCACGTACCAGTTTTTTGACGCTGTGTAGTCCCAAATTAATAAAACCTCCACAGATTTGATTATGTAAAAGAAAAATCGAAATACTTATTTCATAATAATGGAGAATCTAATTTTAAATTAATTAAATCAGTTTTAACATTTAATTTATTTAACTTTCTCCCAGCATTTTCAAATTGTATAAACTTAAAAAAAGAAGTAAGAAGACAAAAAAAACTAGAAAAATTTCGGAAATAACAACACAAGAAAACTTGGAACAAAGATGGGAGGATTATAAGACAAGCCTGGTATACGTATGCGGCAAAAACGAGCTGTGGGACAACAAAAATAGGAAACGGAGCGATAAAAAGGACAGCATGATGGACAGCAGAGATAGAGAAGACAGTCAAAGAAAAGAAAACAGCATGGAAGGAGTATATGAACAATAGATCGCACGAAAATTATGACAAGTACAAGATAGAGAGAACAAAAGTAAAAAATCTAATAAAAAAGAGTAAAGAAAAAACCTGGATAGATTTTGGCGATAAACTCACTAAGACGTATAACGAAAACCAGAAACTGTTCTACAACATAATGAAACAAATGAGGAAACCTAAAACGAATATACTGCAAAATCTAAAAGACAAAAACGGGACTGTTCTAATGCAGGAACAAATATCATGGAAAAATGGAAAAAATATTTCAAAGAAGAAAATAAAAACGAAGAAAAAGAAGAGGAGGAAAGCGAACATACGACGAACCTGACACAAGAAGGAAAACAAACACAAGAAGGGGAAATATCATGGGAATAACTCAATGAAGCAATAGGAAAAATGAGAGCTGGAAAAGCTCCAGGACATGACGAAATAACAGTAGAAACGCTTAAATATACAAACACGGAGAAAGAGAAAGAACTCCTAACCATATTTAATCAAGCAATGAAAGAAAGAAAGACCCCAATTAGGCAATTAGGTATTATCACGCCCATATACAAAAAAGGAGACAGTAAAGAATGTTCAAACTACAGAGGCATTACGTTGGGGAGCACGATAGGCAAACTGTATGGGAGGATTCTAGAAAACAGAATAAGGGAAAAATTAGAACACACGATAGACGAAAGCCAAAGAGAGTTTAGAAAAAATAGAGGTACAATAGATCAAATCTTCATAGTAGGACAGATATGTGAAAAAGCTAACAAAGAGTGAAGACAAATTCATGTATGTTTCGTAGATATGGAAAAGGCATTTGACAGCATACAAAGTAAAGATTTATGAAACATATTAAAAAAGAAAGGCCTAGAACATCTTCTTATCGAGTGTATAAAAAGCATATACAAGCAAACAGATAACTACGTAAGAGTAAGAAATGAAACATCGAGTACTTTCACTAGTAAAATAGGCCTTAAGCAGGGATGTATATTAAGTCCGGAACTATAACCGAACTATGCTACGCAGACGACATGATAATTATGGGAAAATCAGAACAACAATTACAAAATAATTTAAACGTACTAAAAGAAGAACTCAAAAAGAAAAACATGAAAATTAACATACAGAAGACTAAATCCATGGTAATCGAAAGAAAAGAGGAGAAACACAATATAGAATTGGATCAACAGTGAAGGGAATTTAGAGGACGAAATAAACGAGAGAGTAGCGAAAACAGGTAAACTATTCAACAGTATTAAAACAACTTTCCTAGGTAAGAAAGAAATTCCAACCAATATAAAAACTGAAATAATAAGAAAAATCATGAAATCATGAATTATGGGAGTAAGACATGGACAACAAATAAGAAACAAATAAGTAAGCTGACGGATACGGAGATTTCTTCGAAAAATAGAAGGAAAGACTAAAAGATAAAATACGAGACGAAACATTTAGGAAAAATTTGGGCATTGTATCCGTACCGTAGAGATCTCAATAGAAGTAGCACAACTTAGATGGTGAGGACATATAATGAGAATGGGAAAAAGTGTTTGAAGCTAAGGAAATGGGAAAAAGACAAAGAGGCCTGCCTAGAAAACTCTGGAAGGAAGAACTACGCTTAGCTGCAGAGAAAAGAGGAGTAAAATGGGAGAATAAAGGAGCTAGCAACAGACAGAAAAGGCTGCAGGAAGATATGGAAGAGAGCAGCCCCCGAATACTCAACTCCAACATAGCTTTACACCAAAAGGAAGGCAAGCTGAAGTAAGTAAGTAAAGTTACGTAAGTAAATAAAGTTAAAAAATACAAACCATGACAATGGAATACTAAAAAACGAAAACAGAGTTACCGGAATAGGCGATTCTCCAACCAATCTATTTAATAAACATAAGGACTGTTCAATTGAAAAGTTGGTTTTGATTTTGTCTTGAAAGAAGATACAGCGAAAAAGGGATGACTTGATTAACCGACTGACGTTAAACGGATGACAGTTTCCAAACAATTATAGTGCTACTATAACCTAGGATTTTCGTGTGCTGCTTTAGTGTGCTTTCAGAGTATCTCCATTTTGTATTAATGTATGACGTAAGAACAAGATACGAATACTCTGTGTGATGCACACTAGTACAGCGAACGAAAACGATAAACGTCAAATGACATTTCCTTTTGATCTAATTCAAGACCTTCTTCACAATCTTATCAAAAATTCAAAGGCTACTTGATGTACTTTTCAATTGAACACTTGATATTTTCTTAATAATACCGGTTGTTTCATTGAATCCTACAAAAGACGAAGAAAGGACACCTGCATTATAAATTAAAAGACGTAAAACGCATTCATTAACTTCATTGAGATAATATAACAGGAGACGACACAATGATCAATTTCTATTACGGAAAGTAGCATCAGTGGGCAGGGCGTAGGCTACTACCAATATGGCGCGTTCAACAGAATAGTATTAAGTCAACTGAGTCTTGTAAATACATATTTCTGCATGAGGCAGTCTAACGCTATTGGTTAATAAACTCGATGAAAAATATGTACTAAATATAAAAAAATAACAGCATTGCTATTAGTGTTTATTTAAAGAAGTTGTGTATTCTGAAAATAAGGAGGAACATCTTAGAGTAGTCGGAACTTAATAATAATAACATTCGTGGGATAAGGGGGTTCAGTGATTGCTCTATCTGCTTACAAACTCTAAGGTTTTGGTTGTAAGTTGTTTCCAGTCGCTTTCCATGATAGTTGGGGACAGTGAAAATTTTTCTAGAATTCGGAGAGGAAGAGGGGTGTCTTTGATTTCCGTTTTGGTTGAGTTCGGCATTCTTCTGGGAAGCCATTATGATGAATTCATTGCACTTCATAAACGTTTGACTGCATTCTCGTTGTAGCTATTTTGGAATTTATGTTTCAGCCTGGCCATCCAAAGGCTTTTGGGGATCTTATCGTTCGTGAACGACTTCTGGAAATTTAATCCAGTGCTTCTACAGCAGAATTTGGTCTGAAAACACCACGTGATTCGAACCGACGCGTCGCAGTTTCTTATCGCTCTTTTGGTTCAGTTTCAATTTCGTTGTTCTCTTTTACTTACTTTCGTGCTTCTTCCGTTAGCAACTACGGGGGGGTTAAGTTTGGTAAATCCGTGTCACTTCTTCGTGACCTTGACGTAACCGTTTGGATTTCCCCGAACGAGTTTTGGCGTGAATACCAACCGTTTCCGAGAGCCTCTTCTACTGTAACACCGTCGTTCGTCGCTTCAAAGCCTTTGAAGGAGCTACCGATCTAAGTCGAGGCAGTTTCGTGTGCTGCAGCCCTTGTAGGCCGAACGTAACGTATAATTTGTGGGGTTCGAGTTTGGTATTGTACTAACCCTCTGTCTTTTTATTGATACGTGTGTTTAAGTTAATTATTGGGTACCTTTGGTGCCACTTGATACCGTTTTTGTCTGCCGAAGGTCTTGGTTCCTTAAGAACCTGCGTTTAATTGCATGATTTTATAAATTTTCGTTTACTATCCTTCTGACGGAATTTATTGTACGCTATTTTGTGAGCCGTAGAGGATATCCTCGCCTGTGGTTTCGCGTTAGTTGACGCCTTATAAATATTAAATTATTTAACGTAACGAACTTACTTTCGGGCATACTGTTAAGGCCGCCCCTGTACTCGATTGCTGAGCGCTTCGCTCATTTTATTGGGCCACACTTTTGCTGCGCATTAACAAACACTGTATCACTGTTTTTCGTATTCTTATTTCTTGTCAATATGCAGGGTGACCGACAGTTGTGCTATATACAGGGTGTAACACAAACACTTTACGGATTTTAAACCTGAAGGAATCTCGAGCGCTTTCACCAGTCCTAGCAATGCCGCGTTTTTTTTTACCATACTACTTGAAACTTATACGCTACGTGGCGCCCCTTTTTATATTCAGGTATCGAAATATCGACAATTTAATTGTAGCCCACCCCATCTCCACTGAGCTGAGCACAATTCCCGGTAGGTTTTCTTCAACATCGACGACTTTCCCCCGTTCGTACCTTATACAGGGTCAACTAGGTAGATAATAAAGGTAGATAGCAAATTCAGACATTCGTGATTACGTTATACTTATACGGTACCCGAACTTACACGGGTACTCGAACTTATACGGCTACCCGAATTTATACCGGTACACTGTCAGATCCGAACTTTATGGGCCCATTACACGATCAAACAATTTGAGCAACAAAGGGTGTTGTGCAAATATTTTGAATGTGTATGTTCGCATTTGAGTTGTTGTGCAACCGTTACATGTGCAGAGTTAAATGCAGTTGTTCTAGCACCCGTGCTTATATGATTTATCCGAGCTCAATACAGATATCCAGGTAGTTCACTCGAGTATACCTGAGTCACTCAAAGATACTTATGGGTATGACATCGCTAATATCTTGTTATCGACTTCTTTTATACTTAGGCAACTTGCTACAGCACAAAAACACCGTATCTTCTTCTTAAAAGGAGCCAAACTGTCTAAAATAATTTTTAATGTATGAATTGAGAATACGAAATGTTGCGTCAATTTGGCAGAAGTGAACTTCCAATATGGGGCACCTGAGGCCACCTTTGGTCACATGATAGCTTCTCCTTAGTATCTCATCTTAATGGTTAACTTACTCACTAAACCACACCTTTTTCGCTGCCCATTTTTGGAAGTCGGTTAGAGGATTTAAGACAAGTGCGCTCAAGAAACGTGCATACGTTTCCAAATCAAAATGAAACATATAGTATGTATGAGATAATTTCATTTAATTAATAATTTTAACAATAAAAAATTTATGATCGTTGTATTTGTATTTCTACTCCTCCTATTGAATTATATTCCTGTTTTTGCGATCAATAAGAGTATCCGTAATAAACGACCGTGAATTATGAGTTCATAACTTTCGACCAATCACAAACCCGGAAATTCATAATTCACTATTATTCATCCAATGACGATAATTTCCTTCAAGTCAAATTATGTACTAAACTACATAATAGAGGAGTAGAAAAAGCATAGTACGTATTCGAGATTGTAGCCTTTATTCACTCGGATGATTTGCTCTATTCGTATCGGAAACTTCATCCTCGTGAATAATGGCTGTCTTAGTCGCTCATATAATAATATACTATTTTTAAATAATACCGAAGTCATATACGTGTTAAAGTGTTCCATTTTTAAAATGGTTTTTCCTGCCTAAAGCAATTTATGGGAAGTTAATTATGTACATTTAGAATAGGCACGTGCTGCAAGAGGGTTTTGGTTCACAATCAAATCAAATAGGTAATATATAGAATACTATATCATTCGTGATTTATTTAACTCAAAGCACGTAATACTTAATAGTAGCATAAATTAACAGTACCAAAGTGAAACAAAACTTCCGAGTACTTCTTCCTTCTTTCCCTTCTATACTATTTTTCTGCACATTCTTTATTATAAAATTTTTAATTTGCACCGTTAATCATCAATCATAATATGATATTTAACAATGTTTAGAATTCCACGAGACCCTTTGTATAGATTCTTTAAAGAAATGTGATGACGAAGATACAAGATGTTCATGCATTATACATTTTTATAAAACATTGTAAACTTCTTGAAATTGTTTCTTGACCATACAAAACAAACAATTATTTTGTTTTAACTTTTCAAAATATATTTCAAGGCTGGAGATGGTTATGTTCATGCAGATGTATCCTTTTATCATAAAGTCATAACACGAAATGCGAAATGGAATGTGGTAGTTGGCAGTATTTGGATAATATAAAATGACATAGAACGTTACATCACAATTAAAAAAGAAATGGTCTTTGGGCCTTTCACTTAAAAATTATTAAAAAAAAAGTGGATGTGGAATCCTCCATCATGATAGCGAGAGGGTATAGAACTAAAACAAAATTTTCAATCTTAACGCGAAAAAAATGTATCACAATTACAATAAAAAGAAAAAATAAATCGTGTCTATCATAGAAAAATAATTTTACAAATTAATAATTAAGGCATATTTATAATTTTAATTTCTTAATCGTATTTTATTTGAAACAAATTAGCACTTCTGTTTCACAGGTGTATACAAATGCGTGCTAAATGTATAACAAAATATTTATATGTTTATTATGATAGTAACAATTTATTTAACATATTCTTAAGTTATTGCAATGCTACTTCACCTGATGGCCATGAACCTCTGTGGTGGTCCGGAACCGGTCAAAAATTACAACTTATACTTTTAAAGATGCTCTTACTACAATGTACCAAATTAAAACTTTTATTGTATATCCTACAGTGCGTTTCGATTTAAAAAAATATATAGTCCAAATGGAATAACAATGTTATTAAAATTTGCGTTAAACTAAAGTAATTTTGAAATCATTTGGTCCCCCTGTTAGACTTACCGTAGATTAATCCAAAGGCGTGACACAAATTTGAATTTTCACTATTCACGCACAAATACAAAAAAAAAGAACAGAAACTTTATTGGTCTCTTCTTCTTGGACGTACGGTAAAAGTGAATCGCGCAAATCGTTTGACTGTCGCTGTTACCTGATCGCAACTAACCATACCACTGACTTACTAACAACTGCACCGTCAAGTGTTCACGGTGTGGCAGGTGAACTAACCTAACATTCGATGAATATTTATACCACGCGCCAAGCAAAATTAACAGCCGGATGCGCATTTTAAAAACCGGTACAAGCAATTTTTGGAAAACATAATTTTTGCTTTGGCGCCTGGTGACACCTTAACTTAATTACCTATTAACTGAAATTAGTGTCCATTAAAAAATCTTTCAGATGGTCCTACATTATCTAAAATACTCATCAAACTTCTTGTTCTTCTTTTCACCATCAGAGTTTGAAGTCATTTTTCCTTTTCCTAATTCATACTTTTAATTTTTCTATTGATCTTCTTTTTCTTGTCGTTTTTTTCTATTCCTTCTTGTTGTACAGTTGCGGACAGAAAATTTCGGATGTCACTGTCATTCCAGTGACGTAAAAGTTAAGAAATTCCTATATATGTATGTATACAGGGTGTCTACCGAGTGCCGCGGTCTTCTCTACCGTCTATAGTATATAAGAAATATATTGTATTATATATATAATAATTATTATAGTATATAAAAAAATTTAAAAAAAACGAGCTAAGATGTAACTCAGTTAGCTCTACTTCATAAAATTATTTTTGGCTACACAGAGTGTTCAATAACTGAGAGCCATACCAAAGTTATATTTTTTTAAATGGAATACCCAGTATATTTTTACATATTTCGAAAGCACGCATAACGAAGAGGTAATAACCAAAAAGTTAGGAAGTTTTGCTCAAGAGTTTGTAAGATATTGATGTTTAAGTGTAAAAAATTGCTGTATTATGTATTATCTTGGTTATTTATTAACGTTTCATCGTGAATTTCTGTAGGTAGTTAATGCAATATCTTATTTACAGAAATATCAGAACAGCTTCGGTTTATCAGTTATTATGTGTACAGGGTGTTGAGTTTTGCGAAAGATAATTTTTCAGAAAATTTTCAAATGGAACATCCAGTATATCTAGACTCTCGTGAAACACTGTTTTAATAAGCTTTCATAAAACGTCAAATGTATTTGTCTAAACTGAAGAAGTCGTGAGACAAAAATTAATAATTTTTCTTTCTTTCAATGTTGACGTTATTTAATCTTTCCGACCGGTTCTTCTGTTTTGATTTGCTGATAAATCAATGAATATGTTTTAATTTTTGTTCAAAGTACATAATTGAATATGTTCCTGTTAAATGAATTCCTATTTTTCTTTATTTTGAAAGTATTTACATAACGTTATTTGAATAACATTTTTAATATATTTAATGTTTCCTGGCGTTTAGAATCTTTCTTTCAATCTTTGAAAAACTCTATAGTCCGGGTGTTTTCTCACAGGATAATGATGTGAATATAATCTTGATGCCAAAAAACAGTTTTGGTTGCCTTTTCCTAGTAGGTATGTCATGTCACGTAACTCTTCATTATTAAAATGCATTTTGTTATCATAAAAAAATACAAAACTGTAAAAGTAATGTTATCTACTAATTGAATAATTGTTCTGTCAATTAAAAATTTATAGCAACTGTTTTCCTATTTTCTAGCAAACGGCAACGTGATTCTAAATTTTATTTTTTTAAATTATTATTATAACGTTATTTAGATATTTTCAAAGTCAAGAAAAATAGGAATTATTTTAACAGGAACATATTCAATTACTTTGAATAAGAAATAAAACATATTCATTGATATATCAGCAAATCAAAAGAGAAGAACCGGACAGAAAGGCTAAATAATGTCAATATTGAAAGAAAGAAAAATTATTAATTTTTGTCTCACGTTTCTTCAGGTTAGGCAAATACATTTGGCGTTTTATGAAAGCTTATTAAAACAGTGTTTCACGAGAGTCTAGATATACTGGGTGTTGGATTTGAAACTTTTGAGAAAAATTATCTTTTGCAAAACTCAAGACTCTGTACACATAATAACTGATAGACCGAAGCTGTTTTGAAATTTCTGTAGAAAAGATATTGTATTGAGTACCTACAAAAATTCAAGACGAAATGTAAATAAATAACAAAGATATAAGCACTCATATTATGGCAATTTTTTACACTTAAACATCAATATCTTACAAACCCTTGAGTAAAATTTCCTAAATTTTGGTTGTTACCTATTCCTTATATATGTACTTTCGAAATATGTGAAAATATACTGGGTGTTCCATTTAAAAAAATATAGCTTTGGTATGCCTCTCGGTTACTGAACACTCTGTATAGCCAAAAATAATTTTATGAAGTAGAGCTGGCTGAGTTACATCTTAGCTCGTTTGAATTTGTTTTCTCAGTGTATAGACGGTACACTGAGAAAACAAGATGTGTTAATCCAACCAAAAAACTGTTAATCCAACAAAAAATTTCGTTTCAATACGTTCAAACAATTTTTTTTTATAATTTAACATTTATATAAATGTCATTAATTTTATGTTGTACTAATCAGATTACTATGTCAAAACAAGTAAATCAAATAGCTTACTGTTATGTTACACAAATACTTTGTTTACAATAAACCAAATATTTAGTTGTATATTTCTGTAATAATAAATTTTATTTAAAGTAACCACACAAAATTAAAATGATATTTTTGTTGCAGTAACATGTGTATATATGTATACCTATTTAACAAAAATTTTAGTGTAATCAACATTTTCATTCACAACAAAAAGAAAACTGTTATATCAATGCATTTTGTTTTCTCAGTGTAGAGAAGACCGCGGCACTCGGTGGACACGCTGTATACGTCAGATGAGTGACAGTGACATTCAAAATTTTCGAATTAATTAAATAAGGAGCATCTGCCGCGAAAGCAGAAGCTCGAGTTCGATCCTCGATTGCAGTGGAAAAATTTTTCCGCCAAAAATTTGTTAGTGCTTATTTCTATTTATTTATATTCGAAATTTTCTGTCCGCAACTACACAATCGGGGCCTTAAAATTTCGCAGTAACCAGAATTTGTCTAATAGTTTTGTAGAACAGGCTCTTTCTTCAATTTTGGCACTAAAGACGTTTATCCTAAAGTCAGATTGTTTGGTTATATTTTAAGAACAGAAAGATATAGTAAAGTATTAGAACTGAAATAACAGAATAAAAGTAGCGACCAACGATTTTCTAATTTTGCTATTGCAAAACCCTTCTCTCCTTCAAAAAGCACGTGATTTGGCAACTTTAGCATTACATTTGAAATCTGACGTTTAAAATGATTATATTTGACAAATGGTTAAAGAAAGCCATATTTACAGCGGGAAATTGAATCGTGCGAAATTTTAAGACCGTGATAGTACCTTCTTTATGTTTTTCTTTAATATTCTCTTAGGTAATTTGGTCTATCCTTACCAAACCCTTCATACCGAAATAATATCGATACCATAAAAGTGGTATGCAACCGAAATTAATTTTAGTAACAGTATTTGTTATACGCATTCTTAAACCGTTACCGTTAAATAATATAATAATAATTCTCATACATAATTCTCGTCATCAAATATTTCGATATTAGGTACACCGAAATATTATTTCCAAAATATTTCCACGTGATCGAATACTTTTACCATCTAGAAGGCTAGTTTCTTTGTCACTATTATATAATATATACAGGGTGACTGACTATTGTTCCGACAAAAAAAACGATAAGAAGCAATGTCCGAGAGTATGGGGAAAATGTTAAAAAAATTCTGCGTACTTTAGCTTTTGAGAAATAATTAATAAAAAATTAGCCCCAAAATGATGATGCGCTTCTGGTTAAAAAATAGAGGAACAGATGAACGAAATAAATGTTTTATGGTAGGCACGGCGGCGTAGCGTCGATCGTGAACTTGTCCTTTAGATAAAATTTCACGTCAACTCCGTTTTTAAGTCAACGCCCGACGCGGTAAAATACGAACTACAAAATATTTTCTTGACAATCACCTAAATCCATGCAAAGAATCACAACGGCCCCGCTGTTAACACCTGTTTTGATAGATAAACAAATAAATCACTAAAACAAAAAACAATTTAAATCTCCGTATTAAGATTTCCTAGTGTTTTTCTTTCATTTTAATTTTAATTGTATTGTAAATAAAGTTTGTTTCCACAAAAAACGTGTATAGTCCTCCAAGTTTTGTATCGGTTTTATGATTTTGCTATAAAAAATTCTTCAAAGAGACCGACACTGCGGTGTCTGTGTCTCCTCTCTGTCGCTTTTTTTTATAGCAAGACCATAAAACCGATACCAAACTGGGACGACTACACTTCATAAACATTTTTTGACAAATAGAATTTAAAACATTTTAATCAGTAAATACCTTCGTAATCACACAGTAATTACACAGGTCGGCAAAATTACAGTTTTTGTCTGGGGTTTGGATTATTTTGTGTAAATTTGATCAGTATGTGTTTACACATTCCTAAGATACCATCAAAAAATTTCTATCACGTAAGGATTTGAAACTATGGGACAAATTATAAAATACTTAATGTGGGCAATATTTAAAGGATTTCAGCATTTATTTTATTCGTTTAACATGATATATCGTTGGCAATGCACAGATATACATTTTCTTTGCACTGCCTACTCTAATCTGATTTTTATTTGCTCACCGGTTATATTGTGTCACAAGAGCAGAAAATGAGCATTAGCAACCTGCGGTTATGAGCTAAAGGCTGCTAATGCGTTTCTGCATGTGCAAAACACAACTGTTTTTCGCGTAGCATTAAATCAAATTCAAACTTTATTTAAAACTGACGTTTAATGAAAAATTCTGTGAAATCTCAAAGCGCGCAAATGAAAGTCAATGTGTCGCTAGGTTACGAACTATAAAATCGTGTTGTTATGAGCCTAGATGAAAGAGTATACATAGATGTTTACGGGTGATACCATGGTTTCAAACGTATTTATAATTCCTTCCAGGCCGATAGATGGCACTATATTTAGAAACAAAGTAATCTGTAATGTTTGCACGTACTGTTACCATGGTTACCTTTTCATTTAAATTTTGATTTAAAGCGCCTGTCACTTGTCAGAAGTGAAAGTGTTAATTCAGTTTCTCCTTTAATTTCTTATTAATTAACTTATTGCGGATTTCTGTTCATGTATTCTATTTATTTTTTCTGTTTATAGTGTTTTATTTTTCTGGATTTCTATATAAAAATATAGGAACCATGCACATGCGAAGCCAGCGCCACCAATGACCATATTGTGCATTAGTGGTATGAAAATACGAGTTGTTTCATATTATTAGTGTACATTTGAACTTGAATATTGTAATGTATTTCAATACCAGGAAGCTCAAGTATTATGTACTACAATCGTAAATTGTCATAAGAGTGATATTATTCGCATGCAATGAGTCTCAAGATATATTTTCATATCACTAATTCACAAATCACCACGCCAGGCGGCGCTGAACGCAGAGATGTGCATGGTGCCTATAGTCCGCTTAGAAAGTTCAAAAGGGTTTGCAAATTATGGCATTATTAAATCAACAAAGGATATAAAAACAATACAAAAAGCGTATGAAACATTACCGAATGATTACAGGCGGCTTTTTCGTTTCAATGAAGAGAACGTATGTTGATTGTCTGAGCATTTTATTGGTGACCATTACGAAAAACGAAGGTGCATTAAGATCTATTAAAAAATGAAAAATTTCCTCAGATATACCATGAGTTTTTTATATCCCCTAAACATACAACATAAATATTCCTATGTTCAGTTAAAGAAAAACAAAACAAAACAACAAAATGAACGTGCTGTAATTGTCAATTATGAATTGTTATGATTTAAATCCGGAAACTTTAAGATGTAAAAAGTATTTGATAAATATTTAGCTTAACACATTGTTTAAAACATGAAAGAGGGCAATTCGAACATTTATAATAATTAAAATGGTAATAAGAGTACTTCCGAATTTTGAAAATTTAATATAGCCACCGGTTCCCATAAATTTATATTCTTCAGGCCGCTATCGTCAAAAATTTTTGTATTCTTTCTTCTCTACAATCATAGCAGTTTTCAATTTTAATATTTTATTTTGGACGATAGCAGCCCGAAGAAGATACATTTTTCGAAACCGGTCGCTGTATTAAATTTTCCAAATTAGCAAGCTCTTAATCAACAAGTTTTATAACAATGTTTTTGCTAAAAAAATAAATATTTATATTACTTTATTAAAACTTATTTTGTTTCATTATAGGTTGCCTTGTAATCACTAAATATAATATACAGGGTGATTGAAATTCAAGAGCCAGCATGGGGATCTCTTTTATTATAAAAGATAGAGAATCAGTTAAAGGGAGGCAAAGTTGCCAAAAACGAAAAATTGCTATTTTCGAAAATCGGACATAACTTCTTTATTTATGATTTTTTTCAAAGTCGGTTTTTCGACGAAACATCAAAGGAGATTCGCCGAACGAGTTTGGACGAAATTTTCTAGATTTCATGAGCATCAAACCGAACAGTCATTTTTTGAATTTTTCAATTAAATTATTGTTCGAGTACCTATACTATTTACAATATTTTTAAATATAATATGGAGTGGGACTTAGTAAACTGGCACCACTTTGGAGTGAAAAAATATGTTTGCCATCATCTTCTGCGTTGTCGGTTTTCCTTTTATAAAGCAAAATGAATATAAATAACGCGTGATTAATATCTTTTCTAATCAAGTGACCTTTGGAAAAAAATTATGTCCTTGTTTGGTTCATTATTTCAAATGCCATTTGAATTATTTTTATTGAATTCCTATCGTTTTGTATAGGAATGCAATATAAATATGTAATTCAAGTGGCATTTGAAATAATGAACTAATCAAAGACACATTATTTTATTTCCATAGGTCACTTGATTAGAAAAGATATTGATCACCTGTTATATGCAGCTGCAGCTTAACTCATCCATTGCGTTTTTAAAAATTATTGGGAACACCACGAACGTGTTCCCATTCGATGGTCAGTTCGTCGAAGTATAAATTGTGTTCGCTTGTTTCCATTCGCGGCGCGGCACAGTGCATTGAAGTGTGGACAAAAATCGAAAAAGCAATAATTTTTTTTAGGACAAAAATTGTTTATTATTTTCTGGAATGTATTTAAGAACTCTTGAAGACAACTATTCCATTAATAATATTATTTTAAAATATAATTCTAGGTTTAAAACGCAGAGGTTTCACAAATGTTGTAAATATCACGCGATGCATACTTCTAAAATGTTGGATTTATAACAGAGAAAAAGAAGTATCAATGAAGTATTGACTTTTGCCTTATTATGAAGTCTTCAATTACGATTAGTGACATTAAACTTGTTTGTACGTACATATATTTTACCAAGAAACCGGTAATCAAAAGTACGGTGTTCACGAAATCAAAATCAAGTTTATTTGACATTTACAAAAATATGTAAAAAAACGTATCGAAAATTCATTTTCAGTTTTGTCTATTGTGTGATTCTTAAGTTAAGTTTACATGCATTGCGGATACGCAAAATTTTTATTGCGGATCGTTTCTAATTGGTTCATTTTGAATTTTGAACCAATTAGAAACGATCCGCAATAAAAATTTTGCGTATCCGCAATGCATGTGAACTTAGCTTTATACTGTGAAGAAATATTCAGTGCTGCCAATTGTTAAAAAAAAAGTAACCAGAAAATTTTCGTTTTATATTTTCACCTGTGATCAAAAAATATTTAAATTTTAAGATAAAACACAAGTTATCGTAATACGATTTACGTCTTAAGGAACAAATGTATACTTTTGTGATAATTTAAATATTCCCAGACATTTACCTTGTTCAAATGTTATTGAAAATGACATAACCTACACGTGTCTCAAAGCAGCTCTCTACACCTATGCAGGCCACCTGTGTTCGGTCACTTCCTCGTAATAAACTTATTTAAACAAACAGGACCCAAGTTTTATGACTGCAACGTCAAGACCGAGTTCATAATATACAGATAATGAGGCTGTTAGTATTCGGCTCAAGTTATGTGTATTTGCCAATTAAATAAAGTGCACGTCACCTTTTGCGTAGGTTTAAATGTACACTCTACTGAAATATCGTTATTTATACTTATTGTTGTGATACACACAGTATTAGCAAGATTACAATAAGACTTGAGTTTTCATGGATAGATTCCGTTCACACAAGGCAGTAGCTGCTAAAATAATTGCAGAGATTCAAGCAGGAGATATCGATGCTGCTATCAAATTAATAAGTAATGCAAAGAAAAAGGAATTAAATGCAGTTGACGAGAAAGGTTTCACAATTTTACACGTCTCAGTTGAATCAAGAAGGTACGTTTAATGCTAAATTTTATAAAAAAATATAGAGTGTCATTAAATTATTACTATTGCCACTTTTTTAAATTCCATTCTATATTCATTGGCCAAATCAAAGATTCACGGACCAATTCTTTCCTGTAAGAAGTGATTCAATTATTTTCTGTGATAATTTTAATGTAATTTATAATTATTCAGATAATTTCTGAACAAGATAAATAAAAATCTTAATTCTTCTTGAAAAAATTGTTAATGTGTAACAAACTTGATATTTCAACCACCTTAAAATGTAATTGAAAAATAATTATTACGAACTTACTTCTAGTCTGAAAATCTTGGATGCTGTCCTGAAACAACCACACATTAACAAAAACGCCAAAAATGACCTGGATGAAACTCCTTTATTTCTGAGTCTAACATTAGGTTGTGCCGATAATCTAATCATTAAGTTGATAGAAAGCGGTTGTGACATTCGCATACCAAACTTGGAACAAGTGACACCCTTAAACTTAGCTGTGAAGAGGCGAAGCACAGAAGTTGCACATTTGCTGATACGGAAAGGGGCCGACGTCGATGCTAAAGACAATTACGGTTATACTCCACTGCATGAAGCCATTGCCGCATATAATTATGAAGCAATATGCATGTTGCTCTACTATGGGGCTTCGGCAAATGAATCCTGCTTTGTTGATAAACAAACACCGTTTATGTTGGCTGTGGAGATGCGACAAGAAAAAATCCAGGAGTTACTCTTTGATTTCGTAGTAGAGTTTACTGCCGCTGATTTCGAGGGGCACAGCATTTTATCACAAGCCCTGAGTGCGCAGAGCTCACTCAGTAAAGCAATTCTTTCACGCTGTGCCAACCTCGAAGAATTCAAGGACATTTTCGCCTGCCTAGATTTATCATTGGGATGGAAAGATGCCTCAATTTTTAAGCACATATTCATAAACGTAAATCATGCTAGGCTCGTGCAGAAAAGGAAATTCTTCCTGCATAATTTTATCCATCGATGCTACTTCGACTCAGAAGAATTTGTTGAATGTTTGTACTTAATCCTAAATTCAGAGTGCGCTGTAGAGTTTGCCGAGGGTGGTGATATACTAATGCCTCTTGTGCAAAAATTCATAGAGTATGGCATAAGTGAAAGTGAGAGACTGTCAGTCTTGTATTTATTGTTTGCTGCAGGAATACCCATACGCTACTTTGAATTTTCTCATATATATGAGGTGTACGAATTCAGTAAAGAAATTGAAGCCATCTTAGTGACGAGGCCAGAAATTCAAGAAGACCACCGAGACCGATGGGGCAGGTATTTAATGGCTTCGAATATTTTTTACAGCTTTACCAATGCGGAAGCTGAGAGTGCTCTGTGGGGCATGCTTACAGATCCGAGGCTGTTGGAAGATGAATGTGTTCCAAATTTGAGGAAATACTTGCAATTTTTCACGCTCAGTGTTGCCTTTAAAAGCAACTACATTTACAACAAAACCTGGCTGGTTGAAAAAGAGGGCCTCATGAGAAAACTAGGGCAAAGAAACATTGCAAGCCTAGTCGAGTTATGCAGGGATAAAACTAGGAATACCATCATTTTTAATAAACTCATGCATAACACGTATGAAATTTACGATGCAATCAGGAGTTTACCTGTGCCAAAAGTGATTCAAGATATTTTGCATTTGAAAAAACCTTTATATTTATGATATGTATACTTATTTTAAAACAAAAAACTTGTTATACACAACCCATTTAATAAATTGAAAATCACTTATTTATTAATTTCTTTGTAATTATTCAATTTAAATATGTAAATACTTTCTCATTCCCCACAATCTAATGAATTGAAATTACTTTTTATTTTTTTTGCTTGCCTTTGTAATGTGTTTTCCACTATTTCTGAATTATTTCAGGGTATTGCCTCTTATTATACCCATTAAATTCAGCATCAGCTCGTCGACCAGTCTTCTTTCATACCTTCTTGGTCTGTTGTTATAAAAGTCTAAAGGAGACTTTGCCAACATGAAAATTTACACTTACACTATTTTTATTAAAAGTAATAACAAAATTACCTACAAATATTTTGGAAGAACTTGCAAATCATATATATTACAATATTAACTGAAACGCTGAAACAGAGTGTGTTAAAGAAAACATTATTATAGTAAACATTCAATAAAGTATTTTATTACTAATATAATCTATAATTGACGTAGTTGTTGTAAGATGATAAAGTAATTCGTTAACCGCTTTCCTTTTTGGCGTAAATCCCCATCTCAGACTTGACTTTGATTTACAGTATTCTATTTTCCGTTTTTGTTTCATATCTGCTCATATTAAGTAAATTTCGATTTAAAGCTTCGTGTTTATCGGACCACAAAAATTAATGCACATCTTTAAATTGCCTTGACTGACCTTTTTGAGATTTGATTATAAAAGTTAATTCTTCAGATTTATCATCTACAAGAATTTTAAATAAAACACAAATCAATTTGAGTACTTGTTTTATTTGATATTTTTTTATGTTTTACTTTTGAACAAGAAACCACATTCCAAAAGGCAAAAATAACAGACAATTTTATTATAACTAAATAATACACAAAATGTCATATTAGAAAGCATACATTTTTCTAGCCAAAGCAAGTAATGATTTGCCAAAAATAAAAACAAGTACAACACTACATATCTTCTTTTTTTTTTGCTTCAAGTACTTTGCAGATTGTAGATGTAAAAACATTAAATTAGTGCGCCTAATTTATTAAAACTGAATTGTTTCTTTTTTTTCAATTTTCTATATTAATGTACTTCAGAAGTAGTAGTAGTAGTAGTAGTGATAGTAGTAGTAACAGTATTTTTTTTACTATGAACTACTTACTCGTTAATATAATGTATATAAGCCACAAACTGCAAGACAATTTGTGTAAATTTATGACATGACACTTTTCTTATAAGTATAAATAACAATTACAGGTTAAGGCAAAATGATAAAATAATTATTAATCAAGCACTAAAATAATATTTCAATACAACTGACTGGAATTGTTATCAGCAACTGGCACATTAAAAATGTTTACAAAAATCATTACAGATGTTCATTAATGAGCCAATCGCTCTTGTATAAATTTTATTTGTATACGGATTCACATTTTAATTTACAAATTGAGAGTAAAAATGAGTTCACTGTAAAAAAAAAAAACTACATACAAACTTTTTTTGTATTTTAAAGGCGCCATCAAAAACTCCAAAGAAATTGGTACACCAAAAAGTGGATTTACTAAAATCACACATGTAAAACAGTGAACAAGTTTCTTATATGTATATAATAATAAGGTATTGTAATATTATTGCAATATTAAAATGATTAATGAAGCTCAGACGTTGTGAGCTACATAGTTTTTGTTTCTTACTATGCTGTTTGAAGCACCACATACAGAAATTACACTCAGCTATCAACTTTCATGTTTCGTCATGAAATCAAACATACCAACGCATAATCAACCACACACACATACATCTACTTACACAGACACATTTTTTTTTTCTTACAAACATTCGCCATTTTTTTTTTTTATTTATTTTAGAGCTCTTGGTAAAGATGTACAATTTACTTTCAACCTTTCAAACTGAGACGATTTTCACAAATTCATTCGAACATCTAACATCTATTCATTTTATATGACTTGTAAATAAGATTTGGAACAGAGAAAGGTGAAAATAATTTAAAATAAATCGCAACTTAAAACAAAAAATTCTTCCAAAATTAAAATTGCGTTCCAAATCCCATTTATAAACAACTACCGATTTATTTAATAAACTAGCTTTAGTTTGATAAAGAAAAACACAACACTAAAACTAATATTTTTTAAATTTTTCTTTTTTTTTTATTATGTTGTGGACATCTTCCACACTATATACTGATTACAGAGTGGTATCTATCTTGTAAAGAATGTCTAAACATAAATTCTAAATGCTACGAATGTTATAATTACATAAAACTTTGGCTTCAAGTGACTATGTTCTGTCAAAAAACTACACTACAATTTTTTTTTTTTTTGTATTTAAGCCACTCTGTAATCGAACAGAACTAAAATCATAAACCAGCACTGATAGTACCCATTTCCAACATACTTATATACTTGAGTATACATCTAGACAGAGATTGATATATTTTACAATGTTTACATGTAATATACACAATCTCTGGCAACTCTAGGTGTTTGATGCTGCATTTACAGGAGCTATACTAAAATGCCCTATTTTAGATATACACAGATATACCTTTATTAATTAATCAATTAATTACAAATATAAGATAACGTAAACAGAGCAAAAAAAAAATATGGGACTCTATAGACCTGTGAATTTGAATGGGAAAATATGTTTTACTTTGCACTTTTAAAAATCATTTCAAATAAAATATTATGATCTTACATTATACACATGATTATTTATTCTTGATAATGCATGTTCAAATGATGAAAGAACAAAATAAAACTATACTTACATATCACAAACTCTTTTAAACGGACACTAAATGGCGCATAAACACTTAACGTTTCGCAGTCGTTCGACAGCAAAACGTTAAGTGTTTATGCGCCATTTAGTGTCCGTTTAAAAGAGTTTGTGATACAATTTTCATCGGACAAGAACCAGCTTCAATTATACTTACATAGAAAATTAAATAGTTTGCGTTACGCTTTAAATCCAGTAAAACCAACATCAGACATCTACAAATATTATAATATTTTATTTACAAGTGAAGAATAGGCAGTACTATTTTACTTAAAAATTTGCTAATTATGTCTGTTTCAACAATAAAAAAAAGTACTGCTAAATAATAATTCTTATTTAAAATTACAAAGTAAAACATAGAAGAAATAGGTGCAAATGTGGCAAAAATTATGAAACAGACCTACCTACAAGTATCTACAAGTGAAAGAAAAACAACAGATCTGCCAAAAAAAAGGAATAAATAAAACAATTATGCTACAAAAATATTTACAATATTTCACCGATCGCTCGCATGTTTCGACCACTACTAAGGATACCCCAACAATACAACAAACACGAAAACATGGTCGGTGATATGTATTATATAAATTTATGATGAAAAGAAATCCTGAAACTAATGTAAGTAAATACAGGCGATCTAAGCGACTGTATAATGTTATAAAAATAGATTTTTTGATTTAATGTGGACTTAAATGAGAAATCCTCGAGAGAAACGATTAACCAAAAACGTGATCAATTTTTCTTTTATGGGCATATTCAACAAATAAAACAATTTGACGCTGGAATTTAAACTTATTACGATTCTGTACTGTCAAAATCGATGTCTAGTTGCTTTGCTCCATAATTTAAATTTGAACTCCACATCAGATCAATTACTTACTACAGCTGACCTGATTTTGATTTCACATTACAGAAGTATGACATTTTGTACATACATATATGTATTTAAGTGTATAATACATGAGAAATACAATTTTGAACTATGAAAAACATGAAGAAAAAACAATTTTTTTTATACACGATAAATTCTAATTTTTTTCAATAAAAACACATAACAATAAAACATAATGAGAGATTTGCTAAGTTAGAGGGCATAAGTAATGTTACCCTTAATTTGACTGCATATGCTATGACAACACAGTCATTAGCAATTTTATAAAAATATTTCACATACATGAAATCCACCCACAAAATAATTATGCTAAACAATGAAATAATTTTTGTAAAATTGCCTCGCCAACAATAAATTACTTTACAAAGCACGCACGGAAGTGTTCAAACTAACAAAAGCTCAAAGGCTTTATAATTACCTGCACTGAAATTAATATGGCAGTTATGCATGAAAGATGTACACGTTTAACAAGCAACGTATACCGTTGAACACTGCATGCGTTAACTTTCAGACTTAACTAAATCCAAATCTTACCTGTTAGAGAGTTACTGAGCGTAAAGTAGGAATAGTAGCAATCTTCATTAGGCAATCTTCTTCCAAGCGCGAAGCAAAACTGAAACAATCCTCCTGCATTGAAACAGTACCTTCATAATTAATTGATGAGTGACGTCTCTTGCAATCCTTCATTCCGATCAATTCCGATATATCACATGTAACTTCTGTGACTGGTAACTCTTCCATGTAGGTTTTTTGAATGCTGCTCAAATCTGAAAGTAATTGTTCCCCGTCCTGGCTGATGTCTTCGCGTAGCTTATACTGTAGCTGAGTTAGCGGAGGATTTAAATTTGTACAATTAGTACACACTTCAGTGCCACTCCATATATTACGTATGGCTGGTCTGTTTAATCTTCCATCTACATCATCGACTTTAAGCCAACTTGAATCCCAGGTTATTTTGTTACTGCAACTGTCACACTTGTTCTCGCATTTTCCGAATATTTCAGCCAAAACGCTACTCGATTGAGTCAAATGAACCGGGCAACAAAACTCATCTCCATCAAATTTCATTCTGTTACATGTACAATCACAACCTTTCTCTTCATCAATTAGCAGCTCCTGATCCCCAGGGAAATAAAATAGATCTTGTTCGAACTCAGAAGAGCATTTCGCAACAACCTCAGCTTCCAGTGAAATATCGGTTTGACATGCTTTATCATTTTGACATACACTAAACTTTACAGAAAATTGAGCATCTGATGTATTCCTGTACTCTAAATATTTTTTTGATGTATTTTTATCTGGGTCCAAATACATAAATCCACTTTCACTACGTTTGTAAATTACTTTATCAACGTTGCTAGGAATGATAAACGTAGTACCATCAGCGTAATGACCTTGATGTTTTGCCTCTAACTTCTCATTTATTGGCTTAAAGTGGCTGTGAACAGAATGTAATAAATCCTCATTATCCTTCTCAGAATCAACATTTTTCCGCAAATTTTCGCTCGCTGTCAGCTTCAGAACATTCGTATTTTTGCCAAAAACGCTCATCACTGCTCTTGCAGGTCGTGGAATAACTTCAGTAAAAGAACTTTCCTTGCTGTGATTTAAAATTAATAGACTCTTACTCATGTCATTAGTATGCAGTTCGTTTTCGTAATTCTCGGCATCTGACCATTTTTCGAATTTTTCGTTAGTAGTTATGCTCCATGGAATGCTACAGAAAGAATCTAAATTATTGTTGTTGTTACCCGACAGAGATTTCTGGAAATGTTCGAAATAAAGATTTGTTTCATTTTCCGTAATAATGTCAGCGTTGAGCCATTTAGAAGATAGTTTATTATCAATGGATATTGAGCTAAACTTCAAGTCCAGAAATGACTCGGTGGAATTTTCATCTAGAACTGTATTGTAAGTGTTGTCATAAATAGACGTAGCATCATCCATTGCAGCATCATTTGACCATATAGAGCTGATAATATTGGTACCACATTGTATGAACGTTTTATTTCCTGTATCACGCATATTGGCCAAATTCATCAACTCTACAGCGTCATCTTGTGGATTAGGAGAATCTAAAAGCTCTCTTATGTCCACTGGTAAATCATCATACATATTCAAATTGTCATCACCTACAGATTTCCAATTGTCTTCAGCATTTATGATGGCTTGTTTCAAATTTTCTTCATTCTTAACCTCTTCCAGTTTCACATCTTTTATTTGAGGCCAACTTGCTGCAGACCTTTTACTTTTTACATTGTTGTTATTGAACATGTAGAGTTCCCATTCGTTCATACTCTCAGATCGTTCCATCGACTTGGTCACATTGCGACAATAATTTATATCCTTTTTGTTACGAGAAAAATAATTAAAACGCTGCTTTCCCACAGATCTTGCCTTCATGTTTTCCAATTCAACTTTGCTGTGCAATTTCTCCTCGTAACTCGATGATCGATTTTGTTTACGTGATGATCGTTTCTTCGGCGAACCAAACCACTTGGGGATGAAAGTTATAAAACTCGGAGAATTGCCAGATGAATTTCGAGATAAAGGTGGAAAAGCAGCGTAATATCTTTTTGCGGGGTCCTGTGGTGACGATATTTCGCGTTTCTGTGTACCTTTGTCCAAGGGCTGTTCCACACTGTTCTTTGAAGAGTTGCTATTTATTTCTTTCAATTTCTCGCACAGCTCATCTACCAAAGATTCAATCCCACAAGTCTGTAATAAAATTAGTCATTAAAAAAATATGAACCACAATCTCTACAAAATACCTGGTCAGAGGCGGACATAAGACATTCCACTGCAGCCGAACGTTTCAGCTTTTCAGCGTCAGACAATTCATGACTCCACCACCCAGATGAGCGGCGGAATCGTTTACGGCCTCCACCAGAACGTCTCACTTCCTGCATGTATTACATCAATATTAGCTCTAGAAATATCTACGTACGAAAATATTCATAAAGTATAACGTTTTCCGCAAAACAAGAGACGCAATTATAAAAAAAAAAATCTTTTTGAAAGAGTTAAGATTTAAGTTAAAAATCCATGATAAAATAGTAGAATTAATTAAGGCACCTAGTAATTGAGGAATACTTAAAGTAAAATCATAGCAGGTTAGCTTACGCAACAGAAATGGGACAAATATTTCCACAACATTAATAACTAATGAGAATTGTAGAAATGAGCACTATAAGAATCCACAAGAAAACACAAAATGGAATCAAAAATGAAGAGCTCAGAGAGGAGCATAGCATCGAGATAAACATAAAATGTGGTCCAATACGCCAGAATAATGATGAAGAGTTGCTTATTATTATAATGTCTCAATTGAAAAAGTCATCAAGTCAACCAAGATATATTCTTTATTTAAACTAACCAACTTGATGACTTTTTCATTAAACACACACTTGTTAGTTTAAAAATTACATTTTGAAAACAGGCCAAAATATTATTTCCTTTATCAAAAGTATATAACTTTCAGTAACACTTTTCTCAAGAAATAGACTTAGCCGTGACCGCCTTTCATAAAGGTATGGGTTAATAATTATACAGTTCAAATTATTCATCTCTAATAAAACTATTTTAAGAGTAGCAATAATAAAATAAGTTAATATTTGAGTTAATAATTATTACGAATTATATAAAATTATATAACTAAAGTCTAAAGGGTAAAACTGATTTTCAAATATGAAATATGAACACTCTTGACAATGAAATAAAATCGTTGAAATAAAAATGACGTCAAGTATGATTTGGAAACTTCAAGTCGTACTTTAACTAACAGTAAGTTTTCTTGTGGCGAATAAAGTTTATTATTATAACGCGTGATCAATATCTCTTCTAATCAAGTGACCTGTGGAAAAAAATTATGTCTTTGTTTAGTTCATTATTTCAAATGCCATTTGAATTATTTTTATTGCGTTCCTACCGATTTTATTTCCATAGGCCACTTTTTGAGGCAACGGCTTAAAAATGCAAGTTATCAAGATCTCACTATAAATATTTAATTTATAATTAGATTTAATTTATAACTTAATTTAAAATTAGATCGCCTGGTGGTTCACAGGTTTGCATGCTTGCCTTCAGAACCGGAGGACGTGGGTTCACTTCCCAACCCGGCGATCGGCTTTTCAATTGCAGACGAAAAGCGTAAACATGCCTTCTTCTCGGATAGGAAGTAAAACCACAGGCCCCGCCCGCATCAATACGATGTTTGGCACATTAAAAATTACTACTAGATGTGGTTTTGCCCTAGATTCGGCTAAATTCTAGTAGGGTTCGCCATATGACCTAGTACAGTTGGAGCCTAAGGTAAGAAGAGTGTTCCGCAACCCGATAACTTGCCCATTAAAAAAAGAAAGAAAAAAAAAAGAATTTTAAATTATAGTAGGGTATGAATTTTGTTACAGAGTTGACAACACTAAAAACAAACTAAGAATTTGAAACATTTGAATTATAACCCTCCAAGTTTGATTTGTGCTTTAGATAATGTAAATTGCCTTACTTCGATCAACATTTTTAAAATAACTTTCGGTAAAATGTTATTCAATTTCATGTTAGTCAGTATCGCCACCTATGTTGCAACAATCACATTAAATCATTAAATTCCACGGCCGCCTAGATTAATAAATGACACAATCCTTTATCCGGCCGGTCGTGTTTGAAAAAAGTCTGTTAGTGTTAGTGTATTAATAGTATTAATTAATTTGAATTCGAGTTTTGTACAATGCGTTAATATATTTTTTAGATTAGAGGAGTCTATGAAAAGTAAAACCTACGTCGTAGCTTAAATGAAATTAACTTGTGTCAAAATTGAAATGTCAAGATACATTTGACGATAGTAGAAAAAATCTTCCAGTTGAATACATAAGGCTTTGTTAAAACTCTTTAACATGATAACGACTAATTTCAAATGCCGTTGGATTGCTTGCTGACCCATGACTATAGTGTTCAAGAGCGTTTAAACAACTAACAGATTTGACAGGGGACAGGAAACAAATGTCAGAATAAAAGTTTCGAATCAAGCTAAGTCTCCGATTTTGTTTTTCATAGCCTCCCCTTATCTAAAAAATATATTAACGCATAGTACATTTTATGACAATTTGAATAATAAATCATAAATATATTGCATTTTTATCGCCCCAAATGATGCACTTTAACAGATTATGCACCAGCTTGCAGCAATCACGTGCACGTCTCTGAAGTTAGCAAAAGGTCCTCTACTGTGGCTCCCTCTTCGGCACAGAAAAATGGCTCTGGCCGGATAAAGAACTTTATTCTTTATTAATCTAGGAAGCCGCGTTAAATTCCTTTGATCCTTGGAAGATACACTCATGGACAAAAAATTACTTCAAACAAATACGTGCAAAATATGGCACTATCTAGTGATTGTAAGCAATACCAGAGAGAGAATGTTAGTGTGACTTTATGTTGCTGGTACTGTCTACGCCCTTGCTTTGGACTTTCCAAAAAAGACAACAAGCGATATAAATTGTTTAGAATGACTCACACGATCCCCAATATTTAAATCTGATGGGAGAAATTGTGGCAAATTATGAAAGACTGGCCATTCAATAAGACCAACTATGGGAGTCTGCAAAAGCAGCATGGAAGTCAAAACTGATGAAAGTCTGTCAGAAATTAGTCTGCTCAACGCCAAAGAGATGTATAGCAATGTTTGAAAAAATTGGGATCCTACAACTTGTCATTTGTGTTTCCAACCCCAAAGAGTCGTATAGTCGGGCCCAATTAAGCTTGCATATGACTCATCATGTTTAATCAAATAGCTCAGTCCACAGGAACTTGTAGGTCTCACTAGTATCATCAAAAGGAGTTTCAGAGAAATTCTTCTCTCAGGCAGCTTTGACGTAACGTAAATCGAAAGAACATATATTTTTGCTAATACACTGCGCCAATAAATTACGAGAACACCAGAGAAACGCAACTAAAACCTGTAATATGTTTTTATTGCCTTAACATAATGAACTAAAAGTTTTTACATGGCTGCTATAACACCTTATTTGCCAAACAGTAGTAATAAACGGTGAGCAAATAAAAAACAGATTAGAGTAGGCAGTGCAAAAAAAATGTATGTCTGTGATTAAATAAAAAGTCTATAAATTCGACAGTCCATGAATGATATTACATTAATTATTTCAGATAATCACAGACATTACACAGCCTACTCTAATCTGATTTTTATTTGCTCACTTTTTATTTTGTTACTCAAGTGACAATAATAAAGAAACAATTAAGAAAAAAAAAAAAAAAACAATTTGTCAGCAGTCAATAATTTTAAGAACAATTATTATACTTAACACCTAAAGTGCTACAATAAAAGAAAAAAATATGGGCCTGTCAGACCACTTGTGAAACAGTACATACTTGTTTTACTTTAATAAAATAACATAATTTGGCCAAGCGAGACCACAGTGAGGTTTTCATTGGGTCAAATACATGCTTCCTTCTTACATAAGCGTAGAATTGATTTGAAGAAGCACCAATCTGGTCTCACTTGGCTGTGTGTGTTTTTCGGTTCTGCGAGACAACAAAGGTGCTGCTAGACCAGAAAATGTAAAAAAATCTGCGAGTCCACTTAGGACTCGCTTGGCACTTTACGTGTTAAACAGGTGTATAAATTTAATATCGAGTATGACCTCCACGAACTTGAATAACAGCCTGGCATCGTCATAGCATAAACTTTGGATGTTCTCTTGAGGCAAGTTAACCCGGCAGTTCCTTTATTATTGTCACTTGAGTACCGAAATATTACTATTGGTTGGCAAATAAGGTGTTATAGCAGCCATGTAAAAACTTTTAGTTCATTACGTTAAGACAAAAAAAAAAAGATATTACAGTTCTTACTTGAGTTTCTCTGGTGTTCCCCTAATTTATTGGTGCAGTGTATAATCCATTCCTTTACTATTTGTTATTATAGTAGCCCATGATTTGAAGTTACTACTATCCATTTACTTAACATCTGCACTGTCAAAGTAATAGTATGGTGGCATCACTGAACACTAGTGATGAACACTGAACCCGTTTTATTTAATAGTATTTTTAAATTTATTCATAGTAATTTAATACATTTTTAGACAGGCGTTGTTAATTTTGAGAGCAAACAAACGTTAATAAAATTAACGCCCTACTGTAACTCATGATCGACTAGATTTCACGAGACAGAGTTCCTAACCCTTTGTCTATCAATGCTGATAATTATGTGACTATAAGAATCTACACTCGAGCATAACTGTTACATTTGCCATTCTGTTTGATACCTTCCGATTTGCAAATTACATTACATTTCCCATTACAATCCGCTTTTTTAATAATTTCTTACTAACGTAGCATATGATTTATGTACATGTACATCTTCCTCTGGTGAATGTTGGTTATTTAAGAAGCTTTTAAATGTTGGTACTTTCAAGTACCTTTAGTAGACAAAGGGTTGGCCTGGGCAATATTTCATTTAATGCAAATTTTCCTCGCTTTGGTGCTAGTTACCTAAATAAGAAACACCATAAATAACGGGAAAAAAAAGCATAAGAAAACTATATTTGAGCAAGAAAAATACAACAGTGCTTGCCATAAACTGCTTGAGCTTTGAATTTTTTTACAAAAATGAGATTTCTTGCCAACACAAAAGGAATTTTCATTTCAGCAGGTTGGCAACACTGATTGTACTTATCTTTTTTTTGTCCATGAGTATTGTGACAACCAAAAAATTAATGACTAGCGGGCCAGGTCTTTTCATTGCCGGTTAACTTTATCTATCAGTTTATTCACACAGTAACAATAATTGTTATCACAATGGTTACCACGGGAATAAATTGACAGATAAAATTAACTGAAGGTGAAAAGACCTAAAACTAGCTGGTAAATATGAAGAATGTTCAATCTCAAAAAAACAATTAAACAAACCTTGCTAGGTTGAGTGAAATGTAGATCTTGGTCTGGGCATATAACATCAATGGGATCTCTGTACAACAAACTTAGGACATATCTTGTGTACACTACTGCATCGATTCCACGTGCTTCAAGCTGCTCTTCAAGCCAATCAGATACTGCCGAGGGCATAGAAATCAGTTGTGGATACTTCATAATATTCTACGGATAAAAAACAAATTTGAAGAGAAATGACTTCACTGATTTATCGGTACGGACCTTGTTCTAGTTTTGTAGAAGACCAATCGCCGCCACGAAAGTCCTGCTTAGTTCACGAGAGCTCTGCACTTGCTTGGTTATATAAAGTATAGTGAATTTGAAGCCAACTACGTTTCGATTATAATTCATTGTTGTGTTGATGCAATACAACAAGTAATTGGACACATAACAAAAATATATATAATAAACAAAAAAATATAAAATAATAAACGATTATTTAATCACTATACTTATATGAGTTGTTGTAGACCCCCATTGTAGACCTGCAAAAAAAAAAACAATGCGTTTAATTTCAGCCAGACAAGTAAACAAACAGGGTATTACCACGTATTACTTATATTGCACGATAACGTATTAATAAAACATAAAGATCAATATTTATTCACATCGTTTTTCTCAGAACGGCGGCAGAAAGCGCGCGTCATAAACGTCTGACCTTGGCACAAGCTACACACGACAAAGCCCAAACACGAGCACATATTTCCCGCCAAACGCCGGTCGGCCACTGTAGCTTGAAATGTTTGCTTATGGCAATGACCTTTCGCAAATATAAACTTGCAAATCATTCCCGATTTCCAAGGTGATGTTTCGTCTTAGGATTAGGATAATTTAAGCGCGGCCAAAACTTAAATATATTATAGGGCGTAGGTTTAAGTGAGCATGACCGTAGTAACACGTGACGACTTCGTTTTAACAATGACGTCACTGATATTTAATAATCGAAACCTAACGCGAAAAGCTTCCAAATTGCAAACATCCTAATACTTACTTAATATAAACCAAATTTTATGATATGATTGCTTTAAGTACCACACGTAAGAACAAATGCCCGTATCTCGAGAAACCATAATAATTATTTTGTGTAACACAGCCTAAAAGACTTTATTTTATGAAACAACCAATAAAAAAATTTAAACATCAATAAAACATGCATACATTTCTTACACGTCCACGCAACCATTCCACTAATACCTACTACGTAATAATAACAATAACATTGACGGTAATTTTAACAAACAAACACAATTACTGTTCACTGGTAGAAATGTGATGCAAAAATTCGCCAAACAAAAATAATAACACGACACACGACGCTTGAGAATGCTTAATTGTAAAGCGCCATTGCATTGCACAATAGAAATAATACGTTTCGTCTGAGTAAAACAGACGTGCAATGCGTACATGCTGATGAGTTTTACAATGTTGATAATAAAAGGGCATTCGTGCACTGCTTACCTTTTCAGTGGGGTTCCTGTTCAGTTTTTAAATGCTCAAACACACCCCACAACTAATAAAACATGGCAGCTAGGCACTGTGGCCACTGCCAATCATAAAGTACAGTAAGAAATCGCACGTCGCACCTTAACTGCGCTTGCGCAGTAACACACTTACATCAACTTGGTTCAACTCGTCGATCTAGAGATCCGTGCGTAACAAAATAAAAAAAAGCCGCGTTCAAGTAACCACAGGGCTGAGTTCGTAAAGTTTCCATGGGTAACGCTAGGAGTGAGTAAAATGAAAAGCAAAGTATACAAAATCATTTATATGAGAGAGAAAGAATATTACTCAGGAGAACCCAACAGAGTTTACGAACACACTCCAGCGCTTTATAAAAAGCAATGAAAAGCCTGGCCTACTAAATGAATAACGAGTTTTAACTGGCCTAGACAAAAGTTTAGTTCAAACGTGTTCCGTTCAACACTAATAGTGACTGTGCTAGTTCTTAACCTAAAATTTTGACAGTTTTGTTCTGTCGCTTTTGTCACGTGTGAACGATGAATGAGTTCGTGTAAGAATAATGTTTATTGTGGCAATAATTTGAACAAAATAAATGTTACTTACGTTAGATTAAGGTAAGTATTCCTGACACCTTTTTTTCGGACAAGTTGCAAGCCAGCTTGAAACTCATTTCCAGTGCGGACGTGTTGACTGTTATTGATGAATACGCACCATAAGGTGACCATACGTCTCGCTTTTGGCGGGACAGTCCCGATTTTTTAACAAATTGTCCCGGAGTTTTAAAAAAGTTCCGTCTTTTGGATAGAACTTTTTTGCCAGCTTACATCAGACAAATGTCACTTTAATTAACGATCCAAACCTTTTAAAAAAATTCACTCAAATGCGAAATACAGTGTGTTCAGAAATGATTGAAAGGCATTTGAATTTCCTGCTTGCCAGAGTATTTTTAAAAGTTGGTATTAAATTCTGTACCTAGTGTTTTACCATGGGCATTTATTATTTTATCATTTCTACATGTTTATGTGACTCTTTTTCATTTACCAATGAAAATTATATGGCGGTAAAAGTAATAACACGAAAAACCTTTTTTATGATAATAATAATAGTAAACTATGAAAATCAAAATGTAAACAGCAGCACGCTACTGATGATATTTAGGTCGAATTCGTCATAACAGGAACATCAACGTTGTAAGGTGAAAATTACTGATAAAATAGTGCGCTAAAATCGAGCGCCCTTCAATCATTTCTGGACTCGCTGTATAATCCGGAACAAATATAATTTTGCTTACATTTAAAATATTATTCAATAAATTTCAGTTTCCGTTGACAACCTTATTTATTTTGACAACTTGTTTATATTTTTCACTTCTGACGAAGCTGTCGAACGACGGTGAAACGTTAAGTGTATTGTGCGCGATTTAGTGTCCGGTTAAAAGATTTTGTGATACAAATTTCATCGGACAAGAACCAACTTTAAAAATATAATTTTAAAGTTCATATACCTATGTATTTGTATTTTTTCTTACGTTTATTTTTTACTTTCATTCATAATAACCCCCCCC
This sequence comes from Dorcus parallelipipedus, assembly GCA_958336345.1. Lineage (NCBI taxonomy): Eukaryota > Metazoa > Arthropoda > Insecta > Coleoptera > Lucanidae > Dorcus > Dorcus parallelipipedus. The sequence goes on along the minus strand of OY284482.1, from coordinate 37,933,325 downwards.
CCTCCCCCGGCTGATTTTGTCTTGCCTTATTAAAATTAAAATGTGGTCACCTTAATTAAAACGCATTTTACGTTTCTCATATCTTCAATTTTGATGACTTCGCAAAGTTTTTGTATTAAAATTTTCTCCTTAGAATCATGCAAGGAACAGCGCTATGCCCAGCGATTCCACTAATTTCTGAACACCGTGTATAAAACCAAAAAGATGACCCAAATAATCGCGCAGCTCCAAAATGGATGGATCATGGCTATCCGGAAATGTTAAGAGGCCTTTTTACAATGCGCTAATTTTTAAGAAAGTTTTTCAGAGTAACCATTGTAAATTATAAGCTCAAATTTTCAGTACGTATTCATGAGGTAATTAATTATCTAGGTCTCACGTTGACATTTTTTCAAAAAAAATTTTTTTTTGGAAAGATCAAATCGATGTCTCCAAAAATTATAGGGAATTTTGAGAAAAACGAATACGTGAGACCTAGATATGATGTTCTACAGCATATTTAAAAAAAATATCAGTTCTGTGAATTTAATAATAGCTTAGAAAAACAGCTTCAAAATTTTCGGGAAATATCGTCGTTGTAATACAGCGCCTCTAACGGAGAGCTGTCTAAACTACAAATTTCGTATTCGAGGCACATTAGCTACGAAATTAATCATGCATCAGTTTCAGGTTGTGTTGTAATTTAGTTCGTAATTCAGCAAGAATTTGTAAAATACTTATTATTTGTTAAGTTTTCTTATGTAACAAAAACAAGAAATCGTGCAGATTAGACATTTGCAATATACATAATATAATTGCCTAACATTTGTGAAAAAAAAAAATTAAAATTCGTTATAGGAACCATGCACATGCGAAGCCAGCGCCACCAATGACCACATTGTGCATTAGTGGTGTGAAAATACGAGTTGTTTCAAATTATTAGTGTACATTTGAACTTGAATATTATAATATATTTCAATACCACTATTATGTACTACAATCGTAAATTGTCATAAGAGTGATATTATTCCCATGCAATGAGTCTCAAGAAATGTTTTCATATCACTAATTCACAAGTCACCACGCCAGGCGGCGCTGAACGCAGAGATATGCATGGCGCCTATACACTGTTGAAAATCGCATTCATCGGTGTGAAAGTAAAAAAATTATTAATTCATAATAATTAATTTATTATTAATTCACGTGTAGGTAATTATCTATTATTCTCCGTGTACACGGATATAATTACACGTGCATTTTAATACACAGATCCGTTCAAATCAAGGTTACCTAGCAACGGATGTTTTCGTATCAAATATACGTGAAATGTAATTACACGTGTATACGTGAAATTAAAATACACGGGTATACGTGAAATTAAAATACACGGGTATACGTGTATTTAAAATTACACGGACTAAGATCATGATTCGTGTATTACACATATACACGTGTAGTGACATATACGTGAAATAGAGACCTCTAGTATATTCTTGACACAAGATTCTTATAAAAATCAAGGGACTAAAGCAAGAGCTCATAAAATATGGGCCTACGTCTTCAACTTAAAATAAAACGTATGGTATGAATGGTCGTGTTTTAAAATTACTAGAACAAGCGTTCGAACGTTTGATTAATATGCAATTTCCTACCTAATTGAGCACTTGATTAAAGTAAGAAATCGTATGTTAAATAAATGCTTGAACGGCTTCGGCTGTTCCAGCATTTATTTAACACGGCCAATGGGACATGTTTTAATAAATTCTAATAACATCTATAGTCTAGTATCATCTATCCTTTTTTTTAATAGAAGTTATTTTATCAGTTGTGGTATTGTTAAAGATTATTTTCTATTTTCAGAAGTACGTTTGTAGTTAAACAGAATTATACATCCCACTATTTACCGCTCTTTTAATAATCACAACTTTTATGTTTAAAACTTATGTACAAGTAAAATAATAGTATTACATTTGATTGTAACTTTCAGTTGTTGAAAAATTGATAAATTTTTTTTAAATAAATAATTCAACAAACTATTAAAGTGACATTTAATATCCTTTCAGGGAAAAAACAATACAGAGAAAGATTTTACATTAATTTCTCTAAGGCAAAAAAATGTTACTTAATTCTATGTTACACCCGCTTGTAGACATACGAAAGTAATTGTAATAATTAGATCAGTGTACAATATAAATAGGACCACATAAAAAATTTGCCTATATTTAGCTAAGGAAATAAATTAAAGCCTTTTTGATGCATCTTTACTTTTTGGATCAATACTGTCGTAAGGTGGCGGAGTGATATTAGAGGCTTGTGTGTCGATCTTTGGTGGTGGTTTTGTGCTACTTGAACTTGTCACTTTTTCTGATATTTTTGATTCCTCCACTTTTGATGTCTGCTGTTGTTGTTGTTCTTGTGGTGATTTAGCTTTCTTATCTACACTCTGTGCTTTACACTGTTCCTTAACATCTGCTATTTCCTTCTCCTTTAATAAAGCCTTTTCAATTTTATCTTCCACTTCTAGAATCTCTTCCTTGTCAATTAAATCAATAATTTCTGTGATCTGCTTAGTGTTTAATTGCACGTTTTCTTTTCCAATGAATTCAATTACCTAAAAATAAAATATATTAATTAAGAAAATCTAAAAAAAAAAAAAAAACTACTTTTAAAACATCCTCGACTTTAATAGAACCATCATGGTCATCGTCCATTTTACTCAGCACTTGTTGAATTTGTAATAATCGCTTCTCATCGGGGACTTTCTGAATTTTTTTAATAGCATCCATAATGTCGTCAATCTTGAGGATTTCTTCTTTAGTGAGATCTGTGCCATCCTTTTCAAGGTCCTTTTTAAGCTGCTTTTCCTTGACTTCCAATTCTCCTAATACAGAATCCATCTTACCAATCATCTTATTAACTTTCTTGAATAATCTTTGTGCTGCCTTAGTTTCTCTAATTTCAGGTTTCGGCATATCAGCCACTGCTTTCTGTAAATCTTCCACATCCTCCTGGTACTCTGCCATATGTTCTTTAAGTTCTTCGATACCCACTTTTTCTACCATAACCTTCTTATCCTTTGACATTGTATCTAAAGCATCTTCTAGTACCTGCAAATCTTTAGAAGGAATCGAGTCCTCAGGTTTGCACATTTGTGCAGCAGGAGTTGATACTGGAATAATTTTTTCGTCTGTTATAATAGGTGCCTTATCAACTAGTACTTCTTTTTCTGCTTTTTCAATTTGCTTCTTTAATTCTTTTTGTTCCTTTCTCTCTTCCATTACTTTCCTCTCTTCTTCCTTAATAACTTCCAGCTTGACTTTATTGTCAATCTTTCCTTCCATTTCACCGATTGCCGCTTTAGTCTGTGTTATAATTGCATCAGGTAACACCGATATAGTTGCTTTAAGTTTGTCACCAGTAGGAATTGTTTCTGGTAACATTAGAGCACGTGACAATAATAATAATGAAGGTGGAACCTTCTCATTTAAACTCAAATCAAGCCATTGAATAAGCTGACTTCGTAATCTAGCTTCAGAAACGCCATAAGCACGCATACCACGAGCTCTGCATGCTTGTTGCACTTCAGAGAGGGTCAAGGAATTAACCCCCTCTTTTTTAATCATTTTATCATCTGCAGATAAACTTCTTAGTTTCATCCTTAACTGAAACCTCAACATATTGTTAGTACCTAACGTTTGACACTCTAAGACACGACATAATGCAACTAATTGACTGCGTGACAAAGAATCTAACGTAATATCATCTTGAAATAATTTCGAGAATTTTAAAATCTCTTCATTTGATACCTCTTCACCGGAAGTTCTCACTCTGTGAAACCACAGCGCAAAATCTTTTGCCATTACCGAGTTACGATCTTTATGCTGCGCTGACATTTCCTCCAATGTTTGCTGCAAAAACTTTGTCATTTCCAGTTTTACTTTTAAGCCCTGCTTCAATTTGTCTTCTCTTTCGGTTGCAGTTTGAAAAGTAGAAGGTAACATGCCCGGAAAAAATTTTATAAACACCGGCAATAAAAATTCCATGAACGGTACAATAATAAAAACAGAAAATGGTACTAATCTAAACATATCACCAACAGTTCTTATTAGAAGTCTGTATTCTCTACGTGACAAAGTTTTACCATTCAGTACCCTCCAAACTAAAACGGTTGAAATTTTCATATCTATAAAAAGCAAACGAAAACCATGATAATAATGAACCAGTTCGTCCACAATTTTTTGTTTTAGTGACTTCTTTACTACTGGTTTAGGTGTTTCTGTAGGTACTTCTTCTTTCTGCTTCTTTAACTCCTGCACCGTAACTTCTATTTTTGAAGAAGGCTTCAAAGGTTCACTGTCAAACCTTACAGCAGACAATGTGAAATTCCTTGAATTAATTATTCCATACAAACTGTCATTGAATGATTTATCAAAAATAGACACGTGATTCCTCTCAGTATTTAAAAATGAATCATTTCGTTGACTACTTATAGTCAGGGATCGTTTATTTATCATAAATTCGTGGTTCATTCGCATACGTTTGCAACTTGTGCATTTCAAACACTGATGACAATGACGACAACCTTAAATATTATAAATAATAATTACAAACAAACCTAGTAATTTATGGAATTGCAAATTACATAATGTTACATGTTATCATCAGTATTAATGCATACTTACATTTTAGCATGTTGTAATGTGTGCTTAAAAGGTAAGACGAGCGTAAAAGTACATGCATTTTGAATGGATCGAGTGATAAATTCCTACAAAAAGGTTTTGTATATGTGATAAACTATGACTGCACAAGAAATGCAATTTATATGCATTACACGCGAACCTTTATGTAGAATTTGACATCAAAAAATTTCAGGGATGAACATAGCGTGACATGATCAAAACTGATGTTACCAACTTATTCATATTCAAATTTTATTATTTTGTAGAAAACTTGAAATTTATTTTTAGAGTTCCACGAATATTTCCCTATGATTTATAATTATTTTAACTAAAACAGAAATTAGATGTTAGAAACGCATTGGTTATGATATGGAATTGAACTGTCTTTATACAGGAATCTGTAAGTGAAACATGTTAATGGCTGCCATCTACTGACAGTAAATGTAGTTTAAATTAAATTCAAATTTATCCAAATACACAAATGTAAGAAAACTAATATAAGGATTTACCACTTACACTTACATTTCTATATATATGCATAAAAAACAAACATTACATTAATAATTTTATCATAATTGACTTTAGGCAGTGTTGCCGGACGAAGAGATTTTTCTCTGGACGTAGAGAAACTTCCAATACGAACTTGCGAAGCATTTTCCGTTTGGAACATAAGCGCTTACGCTTTTGCTGCCCTACCTCGATGGGATAAGCGATCGTGAGCGAAGACTATGACGTCATAATGACGTTGCTGCTTCGTCATCTAGCAGTTTGTGAGCGTTTGCAAAACCAAAAGGAATGGTTTAAGCACAGCTTATGAGTGCTCAAAGCAAGTAAGCGCGCAAACGAAACGCACCCTATATACATCTGGACTGGACTGCTAGCAGAGTAACGCAACTAATGAAATATACGCGAAATAAGGTTTTAGGGGACGAATCGTAATTAAGGACGAGGCGACGAAGGGGCCGAGTCCTTAATGAAATGAGTCCCCTAAAACCATTTTGCGTACGTGGTACATACAATATGTTTTGGTACACGCTCGCCAAATCACCAACATTAATGTTAAATTGCTCGAATTTCGAATTAGCAAGTCTAAATTGTCCCTGTCATCAGACATGGCAATGATCGGTAATCATAGCAACGAATTGAATTTTATACTTAGTTACTTGATTTATTTCATTGAAACTTGCTTAAAAATAGTCCGCTAAAGTGTTGCCATGGCAGCTTTAAGTACTAGGTCGCTAAATTTTTTTAGCGGACTCTAATGCTGGATTTCACAAACGTCACTTAACTTTAATCATCGATTAAGAATAATAATAATAATAATAATAATATTTATTGTCTTTCTCGAGCTACAATAAGAGCTATAAGACTAGTCACTAGAATAATCACCAGAATAATCATTCCTATACCTTCAACACATGTAACCATGGCAACGTTTACTTTTAACGGAAGTAACGTTTGTGAAATCCGCCGTAAGTGTTGCTATGACGATTAAGGTTGCTAAAGATACGTTTTTCGTTCTGAAAATAGTCCCCTAAGCGACCATTTTGCGGAGCGTGTACCAAAATAGTATAATATACTATTTTTTCTACTTTGCGTCACTTATTGAACAAAAATATGAAAAATATTGGATCTTCTTAGTATATGGGGAATTTTAGTTGTAATGCGTGGCAACACTGAAAACCTTTCGTTTTAATCAAAAGTCACATTAACAAGTTATTAATTTTTCTTATCCAGCTTCATTGTGAGTATATTGTTAAGTAACAAATAAATACTGAGCTATTTTGTAAAATCTATTAAATATTTTCAATTAAAAATGACTAAAATTTCCCCAAAAACAGTGCCACAATGAGCTTCATTGTGAAACTGTTTTTGGTGTCACAATGAATCCATTGTGAACGCAAAGTAGAAAAAAATATTTATTTCATTACAAATATCTTCGAAGATGCAAACAGAGCCTTTGACAGTTGACAGCTCGTAGTTATTCAAGGTTGCAAGAAACGCAGTAGTTTAATATACCGATTACATTCGGTGAATTGTGAAATGGCCTACGTATATGTTGTGCAATATGGACGTCGACGGATATTTTGAGGTTAGTAATTGTTCTTTGTCTTGAGGTAGGTTAATTAAATTAGTTTACTTAATTATTCAGTTTGTGTGTATATACAATCTGATAGTTACTTAACTATGCTGTAGGTAGGTTGTTTAGTTACACTTAATTTTTGTTCGACTGCATTGATCCTATAAAAAAACTGATTTTAGCAAATTTTCTTGCAAAAATTGATAATTTTCCTCATGTTACGAACTTTATGAATGGCTCGGTATACTTCGAATTAAAAAAAAAAAATCAGTTTGCAAATTTAAAATTTTGATTCAAATAATACCACATTAATACATTTTACTTACCTTTTAATAGGTGATCCTTTTATTGCTGCTCCCATACTTACAATTATATTTCTTCCTCCAAAATAATGAAAAAAAAAAAAGTTTAACACTTCTTCCATAACTAAATTTCTCAAATTCCTTTTTAAATGTACTACCAAATCGTTTCGTTTAGTTTATTCGAAAATCGACTTTATGATAGGAATTTGTTACTACGGTTATTTTCATTGCATGAATCAATTTCATATAAAATGAAGGTAATAGACAGGACAAGATAAAAAAATTATGTAAATGAATAAAGAAAAAATAATATAAACATTTTCTTATTCAAACCTATTCTTACATAATATACATAGTACAAAAAAGTAATATTTTCCCCCGGCAGAGGAACAAGGAAACATAGTAAGGTACTCTGTACAAAAACTATGCTACTGTACAATGATCACTGTAAAAGCAAAATAAATAATGTTCTTACATCATTGAAACAATATACATATATGACAAAATTAACACTGTAATTTTAAAAAATATACAAGATCCAACTTATGCTTAGGATTCTGACAAATCTACAGTGAGTTAAGTGGGACAAGAATTTTATCATCGTTGTAAAAACAAAGTCGAGATCATTTGATTACTGGTAGCAACGGCAAGCCATACGATTACGTCGGACGTAGGAGTGCGATTGCTTCCTAGTGACCACTTAAAATAATCTTAATTGGCACTTTGAATGAAATAGCACTTTAGAAGTTTTTTTTTGTTGTTGTTTAAAAGATGCCGAATCTATTTAGATCACTAAATATGTACTAGCTGAACATTACAAACCCACAAAGAATACTGAATAGCGAGTTTTTAAAGTCTGGTAGTTAAAAATACCTTTTCTTTTTTAACAGGCACAGTATACAAGTGACAAAAATAACCACTGGTACTTTGAAACAACATTGATATATAATCCGAAATTGAAACTCGGACACCAAGTAGTCAACAAGTGAGTAGAATAGGCTAATTACAACTGGTGACTCTGTAAGCCACTAGTCACTACTAACAGGAAGATAAACCGTGCATATTCAGCATTTCATCCAACTAAATGTCAATGTACAAATATGTACACATTATAGCTCACGTGCATAGGGCATTTGTTTTATACACACATACACTCACACACAATGATGTGTTTTAAAAATTTACACACGTTTTATTTATCACACAAGAAATAATTTACAAAAATTACTTGCTGACTTAAATAAGCGTCTACTATCACAAATTAAGCAGGCTCTGTGGAGTCTAAATTTGAATTCGAAAGTTCATCAACACTTCCACTGCTACCGTTCCTTTCAGGTCCCTCTTTCTCCATTTTAACAACATGTTTGTTAAGTATCGACGTCAATGTAGATAAAGAATCTTTAACAGCGTGGTAAATAATGTTTTTAATTTGAAGTTTGTCCTCATGATTAGTATGTGTATCAGACAAGTCTCTGAACTCTTGAGTAAGATGGAAGCAGTGAGATACATTTTCGGGAGAAACAAAATCTTCAGCCACTTTTATACAATTATGAAGATTACGAACTTGATGCGGAGCACCGGCTGGAATGAACACGGCATCACCTAAACACTGCACTATTGCATATCCTTCCACTCCATACTCCTTGTAAAGCCTTTCACGTAATGGCCCGTCCAAATAACAGCTCTGATCGTGAATCGGATCATGATTCGGTTCTAAACAACCACCTTTTTCCACCACAACTTTATTGAGAAGATCTCTAATTTTGTCTGCATCCTTCGCATTATATATGTGCCAGAGAGCACCTGGCAGCTCTCCTTTATCTCTCACCCGTCGACGAGTTAATATATCACAACCAGCTTCGTCGATAGCCCTAAATGCTTCTTTAATATGTTCATCAGTATCACTATCTTTTGGAATTCCCACATACACCATCACATTCACGGCATCAGAAATATCCAAGTGAAGGTTTGTGGTTCCCTTAGATGGATGCAAAGCCGAACCATAAGCATTGTACATTTTGGGTCCTAAATCCGGTCTCACAAAACAATCCGGCAATCGACTAGCTAGATTCAAACGACCGTTACGATGAGTATACTCGGAGAGTGGCAACACTTTCATCAAGTCTGCAAATCGGGTTGGTAACATCTCGGCGAAGTCTTCACCCGGTGGCCAGTCCTTCAATTTCAGAAGCATCGGTGTGCCTTTTTCATCCTTTAATCTTCTGGAGTAATGCTCAAAGCCTTCCCAGAACTTCCGCATGGGTTGATTCATCACTATATTACCGTTGATGCAATTAACTAGGTCGTTCTTTTCATCACCGAAGTCTCTGATGAATGCCTCAGGTGTCCATAGCTCTTTGGTTAAATAGCGAGCCACATCAGAAACGAGGACGGGTTGACCACGTTTCCATTGATCCTATAAATGAGAATAATGATTTATAATAAAAGTAAAATTCAATTTATGTACGTACTACATTTACTTTTTTTTATTTAGAAAGTTCAACATACCTGAAATATTTTATAGTTTCCTGCATTCATCGAATCACTAAGTCGTAAAAGCTTTCCATCACATAACCAGCTATGTGGAGTGTCAGGATACATAAGTTTGCTTTCTGTAAGTGTCATGATCCTTATTGGTAGTATTCCCCTAATTTTCGATTGACAATTATCTCGCCTGATGAAATGCTTTAATTCTATTTTCGTATCTGAATTGACTTCATTGTTTCTAGGAACACTATCTTCTATAACACTGGATATAACTTCATCAAGAGTATCCATCCTAACACCGGATTTTTTTATGGTTTTAGATGTATTAGAGACAGGAGATCCAGCTCTGCTTCCATTCGGCTTGTGAGAAGGCCTGATTAATAACTCGCGTAAAGTTGAGAAGCTTCCCTCATCAGAGTCACTGCTATCGTCGTTCTTTTTATCCTCATTTGATAGGGCTACGTCTGCCAACCAACTAAGAGAATTCTTCTCATCCTTGACTGTGCCACCATTCACCAAAGGTTTATTATCTGGCTCTTCCTTGATTTCTTTTTTTAAACCATTAACTTCCCCTGATAAGATGCTCTTTATAATCTCTTTCCGAGCACCATTCGTTTTCTGCGTGTCTTTGCTTAAGGGACATCCGCAATGCTGCTCGACATTCCACAGTTCCCTCATTTCATGGACCAGCTTTCCTAGTTTCATTAAAGAATCACCCGCGATTATTTGAGTTAACATAAGCTTTTCTTGTTCGTGAGGTTGGCGATTCGTGCATAATAACCATGAAAAATCATCTCTATCTTTTCCTGGCTCTCCCCAAATCTTTATCGACTTATTTTTTCGTCCCTGCAATATCAAATTCACCTGTTATTTTTAAATACTGATCACAGAAAATTGTACGCTTACCTTGTAGCAATCTAAACATACAACAAATCCACACTTGCCACATGCCCAATGGAAATTAAATAAAGTTGTTTCGCAGACATCGCACATTTCTCTAACTCCCTGTACAACGCGTTTCCAAGCTATTGTTTTATCTGGAAAGCACAAAACAGTTTTACTCACTTCAATGCTACAGCATAAAGATTATAAGCAGAAATAGTAAATGAATAGAAATGAAGCTGCAAGTATTAATAACAAAAATAATACCTTCTGACATATGTTCGGTATGGGCATCTTTTTCTTGAGTTAATAAGTTGCAAAAGTGATCTCCGACTTGTTTCAAAATGAAACGTGATGTCTCCAAGTCAAGGTCAGCAGGTGGTTTGTCAGACATCGGTAGCCATAGCTTTAAATCATCCTGTAATACAAAATACAGAATTAAATGAACTGAGCAAGAAATCTTAACCAAATGATACATTTCGAAGCATTCCATGTATTTTTTTAATAGTTCTTAAAAATTAAAGTATAATTTTATTATGAACATTTATATTTGAAAAGGTAAAAAGTTATTAAATTTAGAAACAGGATTGTAATGTGGAAGTAATATTATAATTATTAAAAAATCCAGTTTCTCCTTAATTACACATGCCATTTTGAAAAAGCTCAAAAATGCTGCAACTAATTTTAAACTCTTGAAAATTTTAATAACAACTTAATTTTTTTAATTGTTATGTACACTCATGGCCATTAAAATCGTAACCCCTGGGTTGCGTTCATAAACTATACCTTCGAGTGCGCCCTGGGTGTGTAATCGCATCTTTCTCACTCACAACTTTTCAGTTATTTTGCGTCTCGTTCAACAGTTTTAAGAAGTCTAGTGTTCACATGATTTCCATGACAACGAGCGAACTTTTCACGTCCCACTTTTAAGTAGGGTGTAGAAGATGTGTTTGTTGCTATGGAGATACACGCCTGTAATTTATGAATACAACCCTGCATGCTAACCTCGCCCTTATTGACCTACAATGGATGTAAGGGCACTTCTTGCGACGATCAATTTGAACACAGTTTCGTCTCGGCGAAAAATTTTGGTGGTGAAAATTAAAAGCGACTTGCGTTAGATCCCCAACAGTTTTTCTTGTTTTTTCTTTTTGAAATAACAAGAATTTCGCCGTCGCAAGTAAGCAGAGTTGCGTTCATAAAATATATCTTGGAGTGCACCTTGGGCGTGTAATCGTAATCACGGTTATTTGTTTATTTTGCGTTTCGCTCATCTGTTTCAAGCAGTCTTGTGTTTATAGACGGGTAGCAAACGGCGTCACGAGCGCCACTAGCTGTAAGTTTATGTAGGAAAAGGTAGGGAAAACGGTCGTATCAGGGTTGGCAACACTGCTGTTAGCTGACTGTCAGTACTATTACTGGAGTTACGAGCACGTTACGAGGACGATCTTTACCTTCCATACTTTAAAACAAATCGAGAAAATACTAGCAAACACTTTCAAATCTTCTTCGAAATGATATAACTGGGTATAAGGGTTTCAAGTCGTCTCCTACAATTTATGTCGCAACCTCCACCAGGCGGCGCCACTAGGTAGCTTGCTAGGGGCCTATACTATTACCATGTCAACGGGCGCACTTTTTACGTCCCACTTGTAGGGTGTACTACGAAAATCACGGAAGTTGAGTGCTGCGTAATCAATCGCCGAAGCAAGAACCGACAATTATTTCAGTATTATTTCTTTGTTAACGGTGAATGAGAAAAAAGGACGGAGTTATGATTCATAAGTCTGTTGATGCAACACCAGACAATGACGCAACGGTCTTCTCTTGTGAATAATATAGTAGAAAGGCCGCGTTGACCAGACGAATCAGCTTGCAAGCTGCTTGCGATTTTCTAGTGAACGCTATAGTTACCTTTCATTAATTACGCTTAAAAATAATCATACGCAGCTTGCCAGCTGATTCGTTTGGTGAACGCGGCCAATGTGTTTGTTGCTATAGAATTTTTCATAAGAGAAGAGCTTTACCGTCTACGTCATAAATAAAACGCGTCTAGTGTTGCATCAATTCATCAGACATAAGAAGCATAGGTTCATTCTTTTTTCTCATTCACCGATAACAAAGAAATAATACTGAAATATTTGTCGGTTGTTATTTCGATGATTGATGACGCAGAGCTCAAGTTCCATGATTTTAATGTTATGGAAATCACCTTTGATTATATAGACTAACGTGGATAGCGCATTCTTTGTGTAAGAAGAGTACATCTGATGTTCCAAATTATTAGACAATGATAGAAGCGATAGAAGTGTGGAATGTGTAAGTGAGAGTGAGACAGTATTAGAAGTACTTACATAAAACCTCAGGACTAATCCGGCGTCAGTTAGTGCGTGCACGAATTGTCCAGTCTTCAATTTCGCGCGTGCGCATAACGCTCAAGAAAGTCAAGAATACTTCTATACCTGCCTCTTTTTTTTGTAACATGTGTACGGAGCCAACGCGCTATCCACGTAGTCTATATAATCAAAGGAAATCACGCATAATTTAGGTTTTTATGATTCATAGATGAGAAACACGCATAATTTAGGTTTTTATGATTCACAGATGAGAAACAAAATACGTAAACTCATTTATACGAGAGAGACTGCAATATTAGCAGAGAGTAACTCCAGAGTGTCTTTTATGAACACAGCCCAGAACCCCAGAAGTCGCTGTAAACATTACGCTTTGTTTAGTAGCAAATTTCGCCCATTGCTTCACCCAAAATTTCGTCTTTATTTGCGAAAGTATAGTTCGAGCGCGACTCACAGGTGGCGCCACGTCAATTTTAAAATGACGGCAATCGGAGTGCACTCGTCATGTCGCGCGTCTTCGCGTAAAAACCATTAATTTTCGAAACAATTTCGACTTGCGGTTAAGAATGTCGCTGCATACGGAGGAGGACAACGAGAAGAAACTAATTAAAGAACTGGAAGCGACGCAGTGGTGAGTACTGCATGTGTTTTAACCTCGCAATGCGACCGCCATATCAGTTGATTTTTACGCTGAAAATCGTCGTTTGGTGCAGACGTTTTGCCTAAGTTGATTGTGAAGAGACACAACAAAATACATTTGTCAAACATTTACATGGCCAATCCCAATCTGCAGTACCGATTTGCACTAATTTTCTGAATGATGTTTAATTTATTTATTTTTTTAAGGTTACCGAAATTCGTCATTGAAAATAAGCAGAACACGTCATATGTGCAATTACGCTTTAATTATACAGGGTTAGTTAAAAGTCTGGAAACGGTCATTTATTGCCGTTATTATTCATTTTAGGAAATTTTGTCCTGTATGAAAGTTTTTTGGGAAATTTTTATCTACAATTGAGAATACTTGAATTTAATTTTTCTTCCATTGTTTTCGAGTTACGCCTATCTGCGTAATTTTTTTAAATGGATACTTGTTAATTTTACTCTACCATTCGGTAGAGTATTTTTTTCTCTTAACAATAGCATTCTTGTTTTTTTTTTAGAATTGAGGAGTTTCTGAAAAAAAAAACAATATTTCAAGTATTCATTTCCCATCGTGCGCGCTTATTAGCGCCAGGTCAGGTACATCTAAGTAAGCGATAAACAAACTCGAGCGAGTAACTTTATCAGTGGTTATTGTTTACGTCAAATTCAATTATGCAATTGACTGCTGTTAATATTAGCAATGGCGAGTTTAAATGAACGTCAAAAAATTGAAATAATTATTATGCTGGGTTATGGAGATAGACGTAGAAGTTTACAAGACGTTTGTAATTTATTTAATAATAGGCATCCTGACAATTTGAATGTTTAATTTAATTTACTTAGTTATTTATTAGTTTTTTTTGTTGCTTTTGTCTTTAATGATAAGATTGTGACCGATAACTTCAATTATGTCTAAATCTACCTAACTAAAATAAATATTTGAACCAGAGTTTTCAATTTCACAAAAAAGACAAATGTTTTTTTTTTTTGAGAAAACCCTCAATTCTAAAAAAAACAAGAATACTATCGTAAAGAGAAAAAAATACTCTACCGAATGGTAGAGCAAAATTAACAAGTTTCCATTTAAAAAAATTACGCAGATAGGCATAACTCAAAAACAATTGAAGAAAAAAAAGATTCAAGTATTCTCAATTGTAGATAAAAATTTCCTAAAAAACTTTCATATAGAACATAATTTCCTAAAATGAATAATAACGGCAATAAATGACCGTTTCCAGACTTTTAACTAACCCTGTATAGTTGCAAATTTCCTGCGTTATTTGACGTAAAATTTTCGAATTTATTTGAAAAAAACTGGTTGAAGCGCGGCACACAGATGGCGCTAGAGAATTGTTTAAACGAGCGCTTTTGTTTTTGTTCGCAGATGGCGCAGCGGTTCTGACGTAAAAACCGTTAATTTTCCTCAAGTAATTTCGATTTCCAGTTAAGAATGCCGCAATATACTGAGGAGGACATCAAGAAGAAACTAATTAAAGAACTGGCCGCGACGCACGTGGTAAGTACGTACTTTGCTTTAACCTCGCCACGTGCCTGCTACATCAGCTGATTTTTGCGCTAGAGAAATCGCCCGCATTTCAACTAATACAACTAATACGCGGCTCTTCACTTGCGTGCCGATGTATTTAACACGTATAAACCTCGGCAATAGGTTTTGGTAATCATCAGCGTCAAAGAAATTTGAGTGTAACGCAAAAATGAGAAAGTAAGGTTATGTTGATGGGAAATGCCGAAAGTGGTCGAAATTACCGAGAGAAACTCGCCTAAGGTGCGGATAAATATGCAAGAGAACTTGCACGAGTTCTGCCCGACACTGATGTCGCTAATGTAAATAGGGCTGCGAGTCGACTCGCTGGAATTTCTGAAAGATCTCGCGCTAGATTCTTTCTTGCCAGTCTAAATACGCATAATTGCTCATTGAAAGTTAATTTTATTAGTACATAATTCAATGCACGAAATGACATTACAAAACGATATTGAAAACTGACTTAAATAGCTAAAAAATAAGGACATTTAAGTAGCGACATCTTTCGATCGAGAGATTTGTTTGTTTGAAAGATCGGTTTGGTTTGCAGTGGAGTTCTCGAGCTACGGTTCTGTTGACGAAGGCCCAACTAGGCCTGAAACAGCTGTACAGAGCCTGCTCGGGGAATCCGCTGCAATCAAAACCGATTTGCACAAAATTTTCTAAAAAATAAGTTTTGCAACTTAAGTTTGTTTCGCTTTCGTTGACCCATCCTGTATTTGCATGCTAAAGAGTATTTTTGTGAGCAATCGTAATCTTGATTTTAATATTTTTTGTGGCAAATCAAAAATTAGTAGCTCGACTTCTGATATAATAAATATGTACCACAATTACAACATTTTATCAAATCTATGAACTTATGCCTGTTTTAGACGGTCATATTTTTTGTACAAATTTGTGACAAAGTGAGAGAGATAAGCTACCACAGTGAATGTTGATTGGTTGAAATTTCACTTCTCACTCACTTCGTAACAAATTTGATACAAAAACATGACTGTGTAAAACAGGCATTAGGAAATACTGTACATGCAAATCAGACAATTTAAATATTCCTGGATTGTGTTTATTATTTCATAACAGGGATTATCCTGACAAAATATCGTAGTTGACCAGTTGTATATTCAATATGTGAAGTTTAAATCTCCCCACTAATATTGCCGCTAATATTGTTTCAAGTCCTAACCATTAACTTGGCCATGAGTGTACGTACATCTTATGCAAATTTTTAACTATACAGAATGGTACTGAAATATGCGAAAGAAATGCAAGTAAAATGTTATTGTCAAATTAATATTCATGTGTATAAAATAAAGTAACTTATAGAACTTATAGAATTTTCCGTAATGCCGTTTTTTTTTTTCTTATTCTGATGTGTTAATTTAAAACCAAATTGAGTTTCTCTGAGTAACTTATTTAACTTACCTCTAAGGCATCTTTATGTGGATCAGAAAATCCAGCGATAGCAAGCTGTCCGTTCTTCGTATACCTTAGTCTTCGAAAAGCATAAAACCTACAAAAAATATTTGGCATGTTCTTGCTTCGCTGATTAGGTGTCCATCTGCATTCTCGACATTTCGCCAGCTTTGGAGCTACCTCAAAGCAAGGACCATCCTGGAGGAAGCTCTCACCGGTTTTCTTCAACTGCCCCACAGGGGGTTTGCGAAAGGGGTCGCGCTGGGGCACAATTTCATCTTTTGATTTCTTGGGGCGCGGCTCCTCGCCTTTATCGTTTTTTGAAGTCTTTGGTCTGCGTCCTCTCTTCCTCGGCTCCTTGTCTTTGCTCGGATTCGTCACGCTGCCGGACTTTTTTCCTGGAGCTAACGTGGTGCTTGCACCCGAATCCGAGTCTTTTTCACTACCACTTTCTTTCTCACTTTCACTGCCACTTTCACTCACTGTAGTTGTCTGATTGCTCGATTTTCTTTTCTTGTGTTCCTCGGCCTTTTTCTGAACTCCTCCGCCTTTTTTTCGCTTCATTTTCGGCGGCTTTCTTTTCGGAGGCTCTTTCCTGTTTCGTTCTTGATCAGAACTGGATGAATCGTCAGCTTTCGCCGAGTCTACAGGATGTCCGTTTAAAGAACTCTCTTTATGAGACACTTTTCGATTACTTGCTTTACTCCCGAAGTGTTTGGTTTTGCTTATGCTATTTACCGCCATCGAGCCAATGTTATGTAAAGATGTTACAGGTGGCTCCTTATTTGGGGTATTCGATGTTATATTCAGAGGTAGGGTAACACAGCTTCCTGAACCAATAACTCCTATTGTATCCGATATATCTTCACCAGTATGCCTCTGCAGCCAGGCTTTCTTTAAATGTCTAACTGGGTACGATGTTGATTTGTTAGGGCCTGGACTATTAGATTTTTCAGAATCTGGATTGGTGGGTGTAACAGATAATTTAACGGGTGTACTAGATGTTTCAGTAGTGGAAGGTAGAGATGTAGAAGCTGATATTGACACAGGGACTGAATTTGGTGTAGAAGAAGTTGGATTACTTTCTGAAGTAGGAGAGCATTCATTAGGTACAGAAACAGCAGTCACGCTAACATCTGGCAAGGATTCTACGAGGACAGATTGGTTATTAGATGCTAATAAGGTATTTGGTGTTCCCCTAAATGCAGCTGTGTTTACCACGGTTGTAATTGTTGTAGCTGCACTGGCTATCAACGGACTTGGTTCGCTGACGCGCGCAAGTTGTGGTTGAGATGCACTATTGTAAATCGGATAGTTGGATTGTGTGGGGTTTCCACCTTGGTCTAATCTTCGTTTTTTATTTTCCAAACATATCGGACCAGTGCCGGGGCCAGCTGAGCTAACAGGCGTAGCTTTTCTTTTTGGAGATGTAGCAGAATCATTTTTGGATGTCACACAGAAATCCAACGGCTGGGTTTGCACTGAATGAGCGCCGGCTAGGTTTTGCGACTGATGTGTTATACTGGGCATATTGTACTGATGTGTTCTAGATACAGGGGACGGAGCAGATGCAGCAGTAGGAGGAGACGTGCCATGTTGAATCGATGGTTTCACAGATAAACCACCTGGGACCATTCCCCCTGCATATATTCTATCGTAGGCCGCCCTAGTATCGATACTACGACTACTGTGTGCAGGTGGAGGTAATCCTGTTACCATGGGTGTATTTTGTGGATGTGGTGGATGATAGGGGGAAACTTGTTGGTACGGAGAAGGGGAAATAGACGCCGAAAGTGGCGGTTTAGAAGTTAAAGGCAAAGGATTTATCGAAGTTGGAGGGTCAGTTGGCCTAGAAACGGGCAAACTTCCTCCAATCCCAGCAGAAGGTTTACCATAAAAATGATGTGGGGCAGGGCTACTAACTTTAGGTTTAGTATTCGATAAAGTTCCAGTTGCCATGGTATAATGAGAGACCGTTGTTGACTGTGGTAAAAATGAGTAACTAGTTGCTATTGGACCTTTACCACTCGTTGGATATATTAGTGTTTGAGAAGATTCCGAATTACTACGATATCTTAATTCGGGTGATGGATGTTGCTGTGCATGGGGATGATGTGGGGATTGTTGTTGGTGATGTGGACTAGGCAACTGTCCTGTTGATCGCTGATGCTGGGATTTTCCAAGATTTTGTGGTTCATGATGATGATGTGGACTGGGAGCATGTTGAGGATGATGTGGTGATTGTGTCGGACTTCGGTAGTCGTATTTATGCGACTGACTGGTCGTCATATAATGGCTCATCAAATCAGCTCTCAATTGGGGACTCTTTGAATGAGCTGTAGGTACTCTAGTTTCTAAATGATGAGCAGCGGTATTCTTTTCATGTTTCACAATCACAGAATTTTTAACATCACTGATTAACAGTGGTGGATTCGGTAACAAATCTCTTTCTCTATCGAGAGAACTACCACCTTTCGTCACCACTAATCCACTGGATTGGGACGAAGATTTGTGGTGATCTGATTTGCTCTTTGGTTCATGAGAGAAAAATGCAGTCGGTTGGTATGCCGGATAACCGAAAGCATTGACTTCTGCTTTCGGCAAGTTCTGATGCAACGATGCCATTTTCTCACTCTTGCTAGTTGAAATGCGACTGCTATGAGCTGGAGGTGGAGGATATTCTCCTTTTGTTGGTACACTAGCCGGTCGCTGAACCTGAAACATCAAAATTAAATAATCACAAAAATTAAAAGCATGCAGAAAATCGTTTACTTACAGCAGAAGTGTAATAAGTTCTATCTCTCGTGTCTTGCCGCGAAGCCATGTGCCTTTGCTGTTCTCTCTGATGATGTTCTTGCTCAGCTCTTTTCCTTTCATCTTCTACCGCATTTCCACCTCTGGGCGGAGGTAAATTGAAATTCCAGATAGGTTCTCCCTTCTGTAATTAATTAAGGTGTTTTAAAGAAATCCTAATAGTGTTAACTGAGAATGCATACCTTCTGCTGGGCTGCTCTCCTGAGGGACTCCTCAAAATGCTTCTGCACCGCGGCCTGTGCTTGCCTCTGCTCTTTCTCATGTTTTTCTCTATCCAGTTTGTCTCTTTCTTGTCTTTCCCTTTCTATTCTTTCACGTTCTTTTTCTTTTTGTTTTTCTAATTCTCTTGCTTCTTGATTTTGCCTGTAAGTAAAAAATATATAAATTACACTAAAAAAAATTCTACGTTCAATTTTCTATTCTACGTTAAATTTAAAACTGATGAAAATGTCACGAAAATATTGACAAAATAAATTTTTAAATTCAATTAAATGGTTGTGGTGTGTATTATAACTGGATGTCGAACAACTAATAACCGAGATTGTACTCCCAGTTAAAAAAAAACAATCTATAGATACAGAGTGCTTTCAAAAATTATGAATAAGCAAAATGTTTATGTTTATAGCTAATAACTCATAGCAAAGACTGTAAAGTGTACCATTCCAGACAATTTATGTTATCCTTTGCAACAAGAAACGTAAATAAGCATTACGTTAATAAACATAAGCGTAATAAACTTGAAGTAAAGTAGTAAGTAAATTCGATTATAAAATGTGTGAAAGAATGAAAACGTTTAAGAAAGGGAAACAACACTCAAGTCTTTTTGTTCTTGACCGCGATATAGCTAAAGCGCGTTGTCTGATAGTATCGAATTCTTCAAGCATACTAAAAGACTTGTGCAGTTCGCCTTCACAGAAATAAAAAGAATGTTGAAAAGATCAAGTCGATCTTGGTCGATGGAATAACATCACAGGAGTTATACTTGCAATGAAACGATATTATTAATTACAACCTTTGCTATTTATAAAATCGGCTAGTTTAAGTATGTCACAATTTTTCCAATGCATAAATGTGAAATGTCCAAGTCTTTTATACATTACGGAGGGGCAATGCCTTCTCCAAAAAGCTTGTTTGTATTCGATAATGATAATTAGGTTTTTAAAAAGTTTTGTATGAAAAGTGAAAAAGAAAGTTAGGTGCATGTAGATCGTCCTTCCGTCAGCACGTTATCTAAGTATAACATTGTTCATATACGATATACCTATCGTTATAGTAATAATTAAGTGTGGTTGGGGAGGGGGCGGATGACAAATTTCTTTCTATGTAAGGGGTCGATGCTTAAAGAAGGTTGGGAACGACGAACGCGTTATTCTCACCAGCTTTTGCTAATGTAAAACGTGTAAGGGACGATTCGTAATAAGTGTCTGAAATTCTTGTTTAACTTTGAGCAATATTTTGCTGAAAGAAGCGTTTTACACTTGAGCTAACTAAGAGCTTCGGCGTCCAGCCTATATACGATAGAAAATGTGTTCTGTTTGACAGGTTCCAATTTGGTTTACAAAGTTATTTTTATTTTCTAAAAGTCAACATCAAATAAGATTCCAGGACAAGGTCTGGTGAAAAAGATTTCTGGATTTTAAAAATAATCAAGTGTGTATGTATACCACTGCAAGGCGCTCGACTATGTACTGGCACTCTTACATCCATGAGGATAGATAGGTGTAGAAATAGATTGATTGGAAAAAGGCATAAATACTATTGGGAATTTTACTTGGTAATCTAAAGCTGCAGTTTGTTTTCACTTAGTTTGGCCTTCACGGGCAAGACACCATTTGATTTCTAAAGTTTCGCCTTGGTCATTTCCAGCGATATTGTTGCAATTTCCCACTGTGTAACAGTCTTCAAATAGCTTCTGAGAACAAAATCAGGGAAAATCAGGCCATCCAATGTTACTGTGTAATTGAGATCAAGCGCTATGGAAGCAGATGCCTTTAAAATTTCCATTAATCTTCTTGACGTGTGAAGAGAAGTTCCGTTCTGTGGAAACACATCTAGATTTCGGAGTTTGGTTTAACAGAGTATCTCGACATATTGATCGGAAGTTGTTATCTTTTACATCTCTGCTTAAATAAAAAAACAAAGTCACAACCATAAATCTGCTATAGCATACTAAACAGTAACATATTGGCTGTGCAGAATGCAGAGGTTATTATGGAGAAATACTTTCGTCCAATACCTTGTTAACGCAGTCAAGCGAAAGTGAAACTCTTCATTCGAGAGCAGAAGAGAGTTGCCTTCATTAAGTTTCTGAACAACCATCACTTTGAACACACGAAAAATATGAACAGTGTCTAAAATTCTACCGACGATTCTATCAGACGAGGCAGAAGCATGTATACCTACGTTTGGAACATTTCAAAACAGTTTGGACATTTTCTGGCGGCCAAAGACTTTGAGATCTGTCAAAGCTGTTGAATTTCCAATTCACAGTAATATGGTCTTTTAAAACGGCAACATTTTGCGGAGGCAATGTATTGGAAAAAAGGGGAGATGTGGGATGTGACTGAAAGAAGATTGAAAAGTATTTTCTTGGAGTTGTGAAGATGTCAAGGTTTCACTAAGTGATTATTAATCATTAATACGTTTTATTTTCTTGGTACAAGAAGTTATTAAATGTGAGTGAGATAAGTGCTTACATTTCCAAATCAAAATAAAACATACTGTATAAAACACTGAAACATGAAGAGCAATTACATTTAATCTTCTTATGTATTACTTTGAAAATTATAACGTTTCTTATGAATTGATAGAAAAATTTTAGGTTAAAGTGAGGTACAGTCAGAATGAAAAGTCATGTCTCCCCAATAAAATGCAATTACTGTACGGCACACGTCACTGGCACTAAACAGAAAACTAAATTGTTGGATTTGTACTTTTACTTTTTTCGTTTCTATAAAGCGATGAGCATATCAATGTAAAAATTCGTGCTTTAGTAATTCCCTTACATTTTACTGATAATACATGTTACTACATACATCGGGAATTTAACTAAATACAAAAATGTGCTAATACAACCAACGTTGTTAAAAACCGGACGATACTAGGCATATTTGTTATACTTTCGAATATACGCCTGCTAATAAACATTTATCATTAAGCATTCAACATTAGAACAGATTAGGATTGTTTCTAAGAAATGTTAAGATTGATAAATTCTAATCTATTTCTCAGAATATATTTTCGAATTTAGTTACTATCTCTTGTAATAATATAATACCCCTATATGGTCACTTAAATTAAGCGAAAGACTGGGGAAGTATGCCGTACTTGTTGAAAAACAAAATTTTGTAAATTTTATTCTAGGGTTATTCGGCAAGGTTGGGCTGAATTCTTAAAGACACTCTTTTGTTGTATGCCTTATATTTCGAAACAAAATTTGTTTCATCATCAGAGGCTCTGTGATTGTACAAGATATGCAGTTAGTAAAAAAGTTTTTTCAAAAAATTTAAATGACTTACAACAGCTTGAGGGTTCCAAGTAAAGTAGCACATTACAGTAATTACAATTTTCAAACAGTTAAAACATTATAAAACACGTTAAAATTAAGTGAAGAACAAAACACAAAATTTGTAGGTTAAACATCAATGGCTGACACAACGCGCGGGAACCACAAGGATCAAAGAGCAAACCACGTTCACAAAAATTGGCGGCAATTTTGAAAAATAAACAATTTACAAAAAACAGAGCTGACCCTTTCAATTCTGATTTTCAACAATGTAAAAAATTCCTTAAAAAGAATCCTAACTTACTTATTCTTCGTGCTGACAAAGGTAACACAACAGTTGCCATGTCGAGGGATGATTACACAACAAAAATTATCAACCAACTTGAAGATAAAAAATATTACAAACAACTCAATAAAGATCCGACAGGATCCATACAAAAACGAAATAATGATTTAGTCAAAGCTCTTAAAAACAAAGAACACATCGATAAAGGCACTGCCAAAAAACTGAGCAATTACAGTGGAAACGCTCCTAGGCTCTATGGCCTACCCAAAATACACAAAGAAGATATACCTTTACGGCCCATTGTGGCTTCCAACAACGCCCCCACGGAACAACTAGCCAATTTTGTGGCTGACATTTTGAACAGAGCACAACAAGACAACCATTATTTTGTAAAAGATTCATTTCATTTTGCTGATTTTATCAATAATTTTCAATTACCTCAAGGTTATGTAATCATCAGCCTTGATGTGGTATCCCTGTTTACCAACATACCACACACACTTATCATTGAAAGCATCACTGACAACTTTGAACACATAAAGAAATTCACTAATATAACTTTATCTGAACTAATTGAAATTGTCAACTTTTTATTAAACTCAAGTTATTTCACATTTGATAAAAAATACTTTCTACAAGTCTTTGGTTGCCCAATGGGCTCATGCCTCAGTCCTATTCTTGCTGAATATGTCATGAACAAACTCTTAGATCATTGCATACCCAAATTGGAATTCAGATTACCGTTTTTAAAAAAATATGTTGACGACATCATCACAGCTGTACCGGCCAATGCCTTAGAAAAAACTCTTCAAATTTTTAACAACTACAATGATAGCATACAATTTACCATTGAAACGGAAAAGGACAACTCTGTTCCCTTTTTGGACACCTTATTAATAAGAAATAATTCCAACATCATTGAACTTGATTGGTATCAAAAACCCACTAATTCAAACAGATACATCAATTATCAGTCACATCACAATTACAAAACCAAAATCAATTTCGTGTTAGGCATGAAAAATAGAATACTAAAAATCTCACATAACAAATTTAGGGAAAAAAATCTGAATAAATTATCCAATATTCTACAACAAAACAGTTACCCCAAAACTCTTGTCAACAAACTCATTCATAGTCATGACTCCAACTTAGCGAAAAAAACAAAAAACTACAATCTGACTCCTTATGAACTCAACACTATAAAATTTTTTAAATCTTTTCCTTTTATTGACGAAATTCAAATGAAGATCAACAAATTGTTCTCCCAGGAAAATATCACGATAGCTTTTAAAAATGTCAAAGTTGTTAATAATCTTTTTTCTAATGTTAAGGAACCTATTTCTAACGAATTAAAAAGAAATGTGATTTATCGTGTGGGTTGTTGTCAGTGTGACCACGTCTACATTGGACAGACATCTCAACACTTAAAACAACGTGTAATGAAACATAAAAGTGACATTAAACATAACAATAATGCCAATTCTCTAGTTAACCACATTAATGAATTTAATCATAACATTAAATTGGACAGTGTGGAGGTGATCACGACTGAGAACAACTTACACAAAAGACTTTTTATCGAAATGTTTCACATCTACACTCACTCTGATACAATGAATGCACAATCTGACATACAAAATTTAAGTAATATTTATTGTAATTTAATGGAAAAGGAAAAAAGAAAACAAAAATAGAACTTTTTGTAAATTGTTTATTTTTCAAAATTGCCGCCAATTTTTGTGAACGTGGTTTGCTCTTTGATCCTTGTGGTTCCCGCGCGTTGTGTCAGCCATTGATGTTTAACCTACAAATTTTGTGTTTTGTTCTTCACTTAATTTTAACGTGTTTTATAATGTTTTAACTGTTTGAAAATTGTAATTACTGTAATGTGCTACTTTACTTGGAACCCTCAAGCTGTTGTAAGTCATTTAAAATTTTTTGAAAAAACTTTTTTACTAACTGCATATCTTGTACAATCACAGAGCCTCTGATGATGAAACAAATTTTGTTTCGAAATATAAGGCATACAACAAAAGAGTGTCTTTAAGAATTCAGCCCAACCTTGCCGAATAACCCTAGAATAAAATTTACTTAAATTAAGAACAACTTTAGTTTCGAGAATTTCTACATGTTTACTTCGTTTCCCAGAAACTTTGTATGTATTAATCGACCTCTTGATTACAAAAATGGAAACGTGAATCAGATGTAACGAAAATACAGGATAAAGTAATGGAATTAAGTAATGTTAATAAATCATTTCAATGTTAGTTGTAAAATAAAATCAATTCAGGATTAAATCATTTGAAAATATTCGCCTGTCGTTATTTCTAGGGCCTGATAAAATACTTCCGTCCATCCTTCTTTTACGTACATGTACCGCAAGAGACACATCTCACTCACTCTTATTTATTGGAGCGGATTCTTGCGTTTACTTCGTGCTCTAGTTATTACAACGTATGGAGTTAATTTTTTTAATGTGGGATTCACAAGAGTATACACGTCTGCATTCACCGTTACGTGTAAATGTAGATTAGGGAAGCTGATAACGATTTCATTTCAAATCAGATATCACTTTTGGTTAACTGATCTTATATCAGAGGAAACAAATTCCAAGTA
Organism: Dorcus parallelipipedus; assembly: GCA_958336345.1. Classification (NCBI taxonomy): domain Eukaryota; kingdom Metazoa; phylum Arthropoda; class Insecta; order Coleoptera; family Lucanidae; genus Dorcus; species Dorcus parallelipipedus. The sequence continues at coordinate 37,907,737 of OY284482.1, read as the reverse complement.
ATTTTAATTACAAATTATATTATGATAGCTGGAAGAGAACGGTATATTCGTCATATCAAACTTTAGAATATTTGCAAATCATTCCTCTTGCAATAAATGATGAATCAGCAACTTGTTCTTAATGCTTTCATTTTCCACATTTAAAGTATGTAATATTGCTGATGCTTGCCTTTCCTTATATTTAATCTCTTGTAATCACATCAGGAAAATGTCTAAATCATTAATAGTCAATTTAGTATGAACATGAATAAAATTCACAGAGCAATTAACTAAATACATATACCCAATTCAAAAAAATATAATCCTAGTAACTGGGAAAAACCGTGGGAAAACCATAATTAATTAATACGAGATTAACTATTTAATCTTGCACCCGTCACATTATTTTGCAATATATTTCAGTTATTGTTTTATTTTTGAAATTTCAATTATTATAAATTATTATTATTATCTGTAAATCATACATAAAATTTCAAGTGCTCTAAAGCCACAATTCTAATTCTAAAGGATGTAATGTAACCTGATAATGATACTATCTCTACCTGATTTATAGCAATTTATGTTATGTAGGGAAAAACCAAACCATTGTAGGATTGTCGGGATCTTAAACTAAACAAACAAATTAAATAAATTTCCTAACGTAAGCTTCAGTTTAAATTCAAATGCATTTGCGGTTACACTGCGTAAACTTTTAACCAATTATTGTATTTTGCAAGAGCAAGGCCACTTGGCCATCTAAATAGTGAGATCTTGTGCGATATATCATAAAATTTATAAACGCCTTACGCCTGTATGTTTATAAAAAACAAACAATCTAAAAATTTAGTCTCATCACCTTTCTCTTATGTTATGAGACATGTATACTTAAGGCTTGAAGAATCACTTTATGGGGTATACTCAAATATATTTGTATTGTTTACAATACAATTGTATTCACCTTATCGGAGTTTATACACGCACATTGTATACAGTACAAAGATTTGATTGGAACAGGGCCTCGAACAGATCAATAATGCGAATCTAATCTAATCCTTTGCACAATTCCAATTTTTATTTTTGAAACATCAGTAAGTCCGTGACACTTCAAGGATTATAATGATAAAATTTTAATCTGATTCAATCATGGATTCCAAACTTTTTATCTGCCAGTAAATTCATTATAAATTTTATCTCAATACGACAGATTTAAACCTAATGGCACTCTTTTAAGTACCCGTCAGCTAATTTTCTAGAATTATCAAATTCATTCATTGCCGACTGTACTGAATAGTATCCTATCCTTTTGGATCATACTTAGGAATCGTTTACTTTTCTATGATTTAGGTAGATGTAGTTGTTTTGGAAAGGGTTTCTTATTTTTTGGTAATGGAAAGTCAATTAGAATCGATGTCACTTACCGTAGTAACCTCTCTTGACGATCACGATCTTGGGCAATAGCACGATCTCGTTCCAACAGTTCCTCAGCAGCTCCGGTATGGCTGATCTGAGAAGGAGTAAGAAGTGAATGTCTACCCAAGCTGTACGTAGTTTGATTCCAAATCATCTCCGGTAAATGAGGTGGATAGAGTGTTGGAGGTGCCAAGTGTGGATGGTGCTTCAGATGAGGACCCATTAGAGCTGGTGCCGGCTGCACGGGCGGGTATAAGGAGGCAGTATGACTTGGAGCAGAATTGGGAGGGGGCCCCGAAGCGGCCGGTGTCGATGGGTGCGACATTAGCAGTGACTGATGTTGTACACTGTGTATGTGGCGTACGTGCGGCTCGGACTCCAACAGTAAGTTGGGGTCTCGCCACACGCGCACCGGTTCTGCTGTACTACTCGCAGGCGTGCTGAAAGTAGAACTCGATGGAATGAACAGCGGCGATCTGTTCGTGGATTGGTTTTGCACGTTGTGTTGTGGTTCGTCGGATGAGCTTAAGGCGCTGGAACGCGAACCCGAGCGTTCATCGCCACTTCCCGATCTTAGGGAGCTTACGCCCGAGTCCGACCGGTCATCAGGAAAACGAAGCAGGGAAGCATTGGCAGACTCTGTGAGTTCCATCCTGCTGAAAGGCGAGGACGAAGACAGAGGTCCGTCATCGTCACCGCGACTCGAGCACTCACGCTCGTCGATTTTTGGTGTCGTCCTTTTCGCCACTATTACACAATCGTCTTCTTCACTAGCAATTTCGGCAACTACCGTTTCAGGCACAGGAACAGAATTACACACTTGCTCATTCTCAACACTGCACAATTCCACAGGCACTAATTGCACACTACTTCCGTTACTAGTGTCATCTAAAGTGCTGTCATTTTCTTCTGTTTGAAGAACGTCGACCCCATTGACTTCGGGTGAAGGTGATGGAACGCTGGTCTCTTGTCTAACTGACTCAGGCGCACTCTCCTCAAATGAACGCCTGCAGATAGCCGAGAGCGCTTCCTGACGAACAGCGTTCTGCAGGCAGTCCTCTACTCGAATCTGAATATCTCGAAGTTTACTGTTATTCGCCTCTTCAAGAACTTTTTTCTTATTCGAACCACGATTAACGGCGTTCTTCTTTCTGCCTTGCTTGTTCTCCAAGTCTTCCTTTATGTTGCAGTAATTTCCATTTCTTTGCTTGGAACCTGCGGTTTCGTTTTCGCTAGTTTTTCTTTTCCGAACGGCCTTTGTAATGGAACCTGTAAAACAGAACAAAAAAACGACGTCAGTATCAGCGCACTGATAAATTCGCGTTAACGTACACACAAGAAATAACTAAGGCAATGCGATAACTGCAACTAGCGAAACTAGGCCGAAGTCAACAGTACTCAAGAAGACACACAATCACTCTGCATTCATTTCTCTTATTCCACACGCGAACCTAGTAGCATAAGGTGAACGACCGGTAGAGCAATCGGACGCCCCTCCACACAAACTCATTTATTATTACTTTACGTTTATTATGCAAACGGCTATTAACAATATTTTTGTCCTACTTATACGTTTAAACAATGTCATCAATTATTACGTACTAAAGAAATGAGTTTTCATTACACTTGCTGGAAAAGTCGCAACGTATAATAAGTGACTGGAAAAAATAATTTTTATGGATTCGCTATGAAGTCATTATTTTTTTTAATTAAACAATTCCAACAGTTTAGCTAGAAAACGTGAAATAGAAAGTTTCCTAAAGAAAGTTATTTCAACGTTAAATACGAAACTTCACAACATAGTTACATATTGTTTTTAAAATTTGGTTGTACAGTCAGAATCAAAAGTATTATCATCCACAATAAAATGTAAATCCACTTTGATCACCATAACAAGCAGGCGGTTAAGTAAACATCGAAAAGAATTCGATGCATCTGTCCGCTTACTCGTTACAGCGGTTAGGGGTTATTAGGCTGCAATGTATCTAACTTTTTATTGGGTAGACATTATTTTTAATTCTGATTGTATACAGATTACACATTACAGATTTGTAATAAATTAGATAGTACCCTGGATGTCATATCACTTGAACGAGAATTACCAAGTTTACAGGTGTTTCAAAATTTAAGCTTCTGCTTGGTCATAAAAAAACCTATAAAGTAGTGGAGAACACGTAATGGCTTTCTAGTCACTTACATCTTATCACTCTCGAATAGCTTTTTAAGAGATTAAATGATTAACATTCCTATTCCTAAGTGCCACTTTTAATCATTGCCTATTATCTGATTTTTGTTGTTTATTTTACTTTGTGTTTCACAGATATGATACAAATTAATTTTTTATACTTATAGAAGTACTTAAAAATTTTGCACTTACATATAAAAGGTTACAACAGCGTTATTTTATTTAAAATGTATTCAATCAATTGACTAAAAATAAGAAGTTTATTTCACACGGTTGAAGGCGGTTTACAATGTTACTTTCCGCTCGCTTTACAATGTTACTTTTCGCTCGTTTATCAATCAACTCGAACAATAAGTTGCGTGTAGGAGGAGTTTAAACTTTGTCGTGGGCAAACGAGTCGGTAATCTCGTCTCATTGTTCGAAAATCACATGGTGTATTATTGTTGCAAAACAACGCGAGAGAAACGGAACGATTCTGCACGAAAAAAAAAAAGAATTCACACGTATCAAAAAGACACAATGGGAACGAACAATAACATTATTATATTCGATTATAGGCTCGTTGAAATAATTGTTAATGTATACTGACCTTGACACTAGTGAAATGTTACTGGCGTGACAATTATAACAACCATAAATTGCTTGTCGTATGTAAACAGATATCGTTAGTGAGAACAATGTCTCGAATGTCCGTCACTGCCTTCGTCGATTTCTGTTATGAAAGGTTAGAAAGTGGGCATACTCAATCACTTTCACCGTGTGCAGTTGCAACATAAGTTTTGCGGTCTCTTATTAATTACTACCAATTACGTCCACGAACCTAGTTAAAATTTGCATACTTGATTTAAAGGCATTCAGGAGAAAACAAATTGCTTAATTTATCGGCCCTGTGACATTTAATTGCAATCGAAACTTGAGAAATAACATTAATCAAGCGTGTGCGTTGGAACAATAGAGTGAACAATTGATGTGCAATAATCACAAACGGAATTTCACAATATTTTCTCCGAAATTTTTCACGTTTATAAAAGAAACAAGCATTTCGAAGTGAAAACTTTTTGTTTTTAATATAAACAACTTCACAGCAAATTTTCTACAGTAAACAATAGATATCTTTGACCTTTACACTATCGTTATGTATGGCAACGATAATATTTAAACATTATTCATCTTGACTCATACTTTTTATTTAATAGGAAAATATAAAAACATTCGCTTTAAGTTTAAACAAAAATATGTATACATTCCTTGCTAATTGTGTAAACTGGATGTACTATGATACAATGTATAGGATTTGGCATTTTATTACTTCAGATACTTTCTCTTTGTATTAAGTTTGAGATTATTAGAATAATAACATTTTAAAATTGTTAAACATCTTGTTCAGATAATCGACTTACAGCAGTTAAAACAGACGAGATACCTGAAAGGATTCCAAATATAGTTGAAAATCTAGGTTGAGTTGGGTTGAAAATTTTATTTTAAATTAATCACACAAAAACATTTCCTTTAAATTATCTGAAGGTCGTTTCTTGTCACTTAGGTCCAATTTTACAATCGTGGAATAAGAACGGAATAACTGTGCGCCAAATATCCTTTAATGTTCCTCCATATCTACGTCACGTTATACCACAAGTTATACCAATAATAGTGCTTATCCGACGATTGTAAAATCGGGCCTTAAAGTTATCAAATAAATTCGTTATTGTAATTATTTTTGGGACAGGGTTGTATTCGAGAACTACACCCTCGAGTGCACGATCTTTAAACTCATTTTGCATTTCGCTTATCCGTTTCAAGAAGTCTCGTATTTACATTATTTCCATGGCAACGGTCGCACTTTTCACGCTCTGCTTAAAAGTGGGTTGTGAAAAGTGCGCCCGTTGTCATGGTAATGGTGTAAACACAAGACGTCTTAAAGCGGATAAGCGAGATGCAAAATGAGTTAGAAGTCATGCGTGAGAAATATGCACTCAAGAGTGTAGTTCTCGAACACAGTCCTGCTTCTAAAGAGTTTGATATTTCACTACGTTAATAGCTTCTAATTTATGTATGTACATGTATGTATATCAGTGCTATATGTCTAGTGACTCTGGGCTTGAATTCTCTCACTCTTCTCTGTCATTTTTTCTGTCTATTGCCTCTTCTTTCCAATTCCCGACTCCTAACTCTCTCAGATGTTTCTTCGCTTCTTCTAACCATTTCCTTTTGGGTCACTCTCGTCTTCTATTAAAATTCTTTCTTCTTCCTATGTGTCCCAGTAATCTGGCTACTTGTTCTCCTTCCGAAATCTTTAATTCCTCCTCAAAAATTTTCGTTCCCATATACATAGTTTTTTCTTCTTTTTTTTGTCATTATCCATGTTTCGCACGCATAGGTAACACCGGTCTTATTACAATTTAGTATTTTTGCGGTTCTCGATACTTTCTTCTCCTTTCCTTCAACCCCCATTTATGTCAGCGTCACTCCCAGATATTCGATTTGCTCCACTTTCGCTATTGTGTATTTCCTGCTTTCTACAGTTGATGATTAAACTAGTAGACATTCTTCTTGCATTCGCATATATTTTGCTTTAGTTTCGTTAATTGCGAGACTATATTCTCTTGCCTTCCCTTCCAGTAGTTTCTATTTCTTTCCTAGACCTTGCCATCAGTACCATGTCGTCGTAGGCCATATATCAAGGCTTCAGTTCTTATGCTGCTTTCTCTCAGGACCATTTCCTTTACTAGATTGAAGATAATTGTGGATAATGGGTCTTAATTCTTTCTATACGCTGAGTTGCTTCGAGCTTCTCTCGTCCAATTCTACTTTATTTTCCGAACTTTTATGGTACTCCTATCTTTTCCATTGGTTCAAACAGTTTCTTTCTACTAATGGAGTCGCACGTTTCTCTACAGTCAATATAAAAAAGGTGCAGGCTTGGGTTTTGTTTGTACGTCTTCTGTTGAATCTGTTTTATAATAGAAACCTGGTCTATCCTGATCTTCCTGCTTTGAACCCTACTCGCCAGTTGTTGTACTTAACTCTACTTCAGATTAACTTTGTGTTTTATAATTTATTATTTACGTAACTACAGCCAAAATCACTGATCCACAAGGTGATAGCTCTAGTTATATGAACCTTACTCACTCACGTATCCAAATTTGCAAAAATACTTTTTACTCTTAAACCGAACCTAGCAGGACTCTCCTTCTTCTTCTTGTAAACTTCTCCCGAATCCTACTTTTCTATCTCAGATAAAAACTTTCACTTTTTGCCAATTAAAATTATTAAGAGATAACAGAATGTTAGGATTCGAACTTCAAGGTTCAAAACAAAATATTGTTTGGTTGATTTGGCATGAAATTTCTACCAGGAATAAATAAAACAAAACCTTTTAGAAAAACAAGTACGCCTAATTTCTCAATAACTATAGCAATTTCTAAATACTAATCGGATATTAGAAAACATTTCATTACGCAAACTAACGAAATGGTGAGAAAAAGTATATTACAAATGTCTTTTTTTGCGTCTGCATTTTCTGCATTCCTTTCTACATTCTTTTTTCGCAAAATCATCGTGATGTTTTGTGATTAATCACTGTCACACTTTTCGTGATTCATACACTATATAAAAACTTTATTATTAATTCATCACATCAGTGCAACAACTGCCTTTCTACCTTCCTTCATTATATTGTGTCGTCGTTGATAATAATCGATCTTTCGATCTAATTTACCTTCAGGCCACCATCTGGTTCGCATTATGGCATAGAGCGGGGGGCATTTGCCACAGCTCGAGGAGAACACATAACGGTAGCTATGAAAGGACTCCCGTATTTGCTGCATAAAAACTCGATTTTTACTATTGTGCGGCAGCGATGTAATCGGCAATTTGAAAGTTACAAGCTCGAAACCCGTTATGGTGTTAACAAAGAACTGGATTTCTAAACGCAATCGTACCTAAGTGGATTACTCGATTGTTATTGCAGTTGTTTGAAGTGGCTTAATTGCTCAAACGGGATGGCTTTGTGGTTTTAGATAAGCAATTCGTAAACTTGTAAAAATGACTCATTTTACCAAGCATTTCTGTTACGTGATTTGTTTACATTCCTTTTTAATTAATTAATTACAAAATATAATGATAAAAAGTCCCCAAATGTCCCAATTTAGACTTTAAGAGCCCGCGCACACTGCAGACTTACTATCGGCCGATAGTTTATTTTGCATCAAGCTACGAGAAATGTGATACGTGGCTGTACATTAAATTATTAGAGGTCACGTAATCATACTTCTCGTAACTTGATTCAGAACAAACTATTGGCCGATAGAAAGTCTGTAGTGTGCGCGGGCTCTAATGGGAAAGAAACATGTACCTCTTTTTACTACAAGTATCAAATAAAGCTCCATCTCTTAAAACTATTAAGACATTTGAAGTAAAAATAAAAGAGACTGTGATCCAAAAAGTAATGTTGAAAATGCCATCGTATAGTTAATTTCAAGAATCACGCGTGACGCAACAGACCATAACGTGACAGGCTTTCAGATACCAAGAAGTAAGAAGAATCAAGTCGCCATGAAATGTTTTCCATGCCGTCATTTCTTGTGAGTCATCGCGAAGAGCTATTAAAAACTCGTTGGTTTGCATCACCAGGAAAACATTAATTATTGAACGTTACACGTATGCATTAAAAAGATGTTCTACGTAGGTATTTCGCTTATATATAGGTGGTACTACGTGAACGTTACGTGCGTTTATTTTTACATTTCAAATAACGTGAAATGACGACGCCAAAGTAGATCATTTTTTGCAATTAATTAATCTTTTGTTTAATTAATTTTTTTGTAATTAATCGTAAGATGGCTACGAAGTTGATATACTGGCTGGAATCAGTAGAAAAGAGATCTGAAGAAACTGGAAATCGAATTATGATTAGAAGTGATAATAAACCAGGAAAGAAATGGGCCAAAGTAGTCACAAAAAATCCAAGCTTAGATTGTAAATGTGCCTATCAAGATCAGTCCATACGTTCATACCTGTTTTTATGATATTGTTACAATTATTCATTCACAATGGGGAGTAAGAGGTATGAGACAGGAGTTCCCGATTTTTCCGACCCGACCCCAATGGAATAAAAAAATTACCTGAAGATAGTGGTAAGTTGTCGATAATGAAGGAGAGTGGATTATTGATAGTAAACTGTATGTAGGTATATGTTTTATTTGACCGACTTTAAATTGTTCACAAAATTGAAATTGTTTATGCACAATACTCTTTAAACTGATGATTTCCATCGTATTAAATATTAGTTATTTACACATCTATTTAAAAATCTACTTTCTGCTGTTTTATCATAGCAAAGAAAATTTTACGACACATTCCCGAAAGGATCCTAAATCCTTATCTGGATTTAATTTGTGGTATGACTAATCTTTTCCCCAAATAAACGTTTCGTATTGTGAATGACCTCGGAGAATTGTTTTATTATACTGAGCAGAACTGGAAGATTTCTACCTGTTATACAGCCCTAGCTGCATTCTTTATTGTATAATAGAACCCCTCCGATGGTATCGGTGTATTTTAGGTTGGTTGTCAGACGTGAAAATTTATTCCTCTCGAGTAAAATACGTCCGCGTTTCTACTACCTGTAACCTTTTACAACTGTATAATTATTTGGTGGTAAGTCCTGTTAGATGCCATAGAATTTCAAATTTGCTGTAAAGGTCAAAGCTATTGATTACAAGGAACAAGTAACCGCTTTAATCCTTCCTTGAATTGATTAAACAGCTGATATACTGCAAATGTAAATATTATGAAAATTTTTAGCAATATTCCAAATATTATTTTGGTTATTAATGTTAATCATTAATTCATAGGAATTAATTTGGCAGGAAAAAAATATAGATTTTCAACAGCAGCTTATCTTTTTGTACTCCCATTTATTTCCATTCATAAACGGAAATGAATCTTGTTAATTAAAAGCTCGAACTGTTTTTGCTTTTTATTTAAATATACCGGGCATTCAAAATAAATGTTTTTCCATTTAATGGTTTGCAGAACTGTCAGTAGTCCAATTATTTAAATTAATTATATGTCAAATTGTAATACTTTGTATTTTCAATTTATAATTTATAAAATGTTATAATTACAACACAAAATCTTTATTTTTGAAAGTTAACTGCATTCACTCTTGTATTGCGTGTTGCCAACTATGTATGTATAAAAAGATCAGTTTATTTTAATCAGGCATTTATTTAAAGGCGTTTGTAGAACGTAACTGTAGCTTGCAAAAGAGTGACGAGTAAAAAGAAAGAAGATGACGGAAGTTACAATTGCGTGCGTTATGTGTATTTTCGAAACTCTAAGGGATAGCCAAAAGGGGGACAAAATAAGAAGTGAAGAAATCAGCGAAAGATTCAAACTGAGAACAGAGACGAGGAGAGCAAAAGAAAGACCTAGACTAACATGAAACGACAAGTGCACTCGAAGTATTAAATTGAAAAGTAAAGAAAGAAGCAGAAGGCAGAAATAAATGAAGACCTGCTATTGTCTTTACGCAACTCGTAGACGAGATCAACGGATAAGAAGAAGAGGTAACTTCATTAGGTATTAACTCTTGTTTCCACTATACATATTACATTCACCCTGAGGCAGTGTTACAAATACATTTGAATTACCTGAAGGCCTTGAAAGTCTGCTTGAACTGGTTTCATGTACTAGGACAAAATGTTATTTAGCTTTTTTATGGGCCTTGATGGATTAAAACAGGTGAAATAGTTATAGAAAATATACTTAATTTTGAAAGATTGAAAATTGAAATAGAGACGAGGAAAGACCAACGTGGAACGTCAACTACACTCGAAGAATTAAACTGGTCACAAGTAAAGAAAGAAGTAGAAGGCAGAAATAAATGAAGACGTGGTAGATGAGGACAAGGGATAAAAGGATAATCAACTCTTGGTTCCACTGTATTTTACATTCACCACGAGGTGGTTATAAATACATTTGAATCATCGAAGACCTTGAAAGTCTGCTTGAATTGGTTTCATGATCCAGGGTAAAAGTCGTTAAAGTGTTATTTAACTTTTTATGGGCAGTGATGGATTAAAATAGTTGACGTAAGTTATGGATAATTTACTTACTTTTTGGAATCATTCTAGCTAACAACCTAAACCCAAAACAAGTATTCTCAGTGAATTGGTAACTATAACGAATTAGAACGGAAACGCATTGTAATTATATGTTATCACAATTTGATTGCGGCAGTTTCAAGCTTGTGTTTAATGAAACCGCAAGTCATAAAACGTGGGTGTAAATGTTTCTAAATCATTTTAGTTATTTTCATATGTATCTGTGAATGTCGCCGTGCAAAAGCATGAACGACTGCTTTCTCGTTGTTAAATTGGAGAAGAAAACACAGCACAACACTCCGTTTAAATGTACTTTAATTAATATTAAAATTATACAGTAAACTAATGCTAACTTATTGACAATTATTGAAATAAATCAGTAAAGTTTTAAAGCTGAAGTTTAGTTCAAATTTGAGATTGATTCGCGACGATTGTTAAATATGAGTTACTGCGCTGATTGACCAGACGGAACTGCTTCTTTCTAAATTTTTATGTTGCCAAGAAATATTTTCTTAAAATATAAAATTTGAGGTGCACCAATGGGAAATAGCGGATTAGAACTCGGACAAGAGCGATTGGCTAAGAAAAATAACAAGAATCTAGAAATTCTAAAAAATGCATCTTAGATTTGAATTCTATGAATCTAATTCGAGGGAGAACTTCTTAAAATTAACCTGAGTAGCTCGTAGAACCCCAGGTGCAGAATATGACAAACCGCGTGTTCGTCAGAAGGGATTATTCCCGGTAAAGAGAAGTGTTTCAGTTTTGAATTCATAGAAAAGAATACAAACGTAATATTCGAGCAGGTGCCGCAGGTATTATACCTGAATTCTTGTGATATGAAATTAAAGGAATTTAAAATCTTAACAATTCACAAACTATTCCTAAAATAAGTAAATTAAAACATACATATATACATAAGCGTGAACAGTATCATTTCTTACATTTTCAAGCAAATGAGCAAGTCGTGTACAATTATGGCAACGACTGAATAATAATTCAAATTGTTGGAATTCTATTTGCTTTATAAGGAAATGGTTAAATGTATATTAAGTGCGTTACTGTTTACGTCAAACACTATAGAAAAAATTGATTATTCATATCTAAATATGTCACGTATGCAAATAAAGTGGAAGTGATAAATTTGTCGTCACTCAAAATGGCATGGCGAAAGAGAACTGTACTTTAGAAAGTCTTTGTTGGCATAAATTAGTTACGTTTTATTACAGAATCATTTATCTTTAAAAGTTAAAGCAGAACAAGAAAGAATGGGTTGGCGTACGAGTGAATAATGCATGAGGGGGGGCTGGGTGAGCAACACAACCGGTTCTTCACCGACTGCACCGTTCTTTAATTATTCAAGTCATGTCGTTACGAATACCCCGCGTCGCTTTAACAACTCACACAATTTACTTATTAAAATTAATTTAAAATTACAATGACCCGACCCACTCGCTCTTTGCTTCACATTGCGGTGATATAATCCATCAATAAAAAAAAATGTGAGAACAATGAGTTATTGATGACGTGCAATTTAATTTCATATGAGATAAAAAGATAAAATGGCAAACAATGGCGCACGTAAGGCGGAGATTATAAGATATAAGTAACCAGGTCACACATAAAATAAAAACATTATTATGTTCGTTATCTCACTGGCAGTAGACGAGTTCGTTCCGCCACAGCATACCGAGCGTGATTAATACAAGCTAATGCCAACTTCCCATCCCACAGTTGTTTACAATTACATGCCAGCAATCTGCCGGTGTCAACGGAAGTTCTCTGCTTCCCGACTATCAGACTAGCATTCTTTTCAGAACTCAAGGTCAAACCGTAACGACGTTTTACTTTTTTACAACTTGCAACTGACAGCTCAACTTCCTCCTACCTTTTATACAACTTCTTATTAATTAAAATAGGAAAAAAAAATTAACGAGCATTAAAAAGAACAAATTATCTGAATTTAGACGATCCTTATTATACAATGTTATATTAGAGAGTAGATTAATAAGAGCTGCTCTCGTAAAGAGCGTTGCCAAAGTCACTTTTTGACATAGTTTAAGTAATACATGTACAATGTAGGTATATACATATTTCTGTAAGGTTATTTTATATTCCATTGGTCCTGCGTGGTTCCAAATATAAATTAAACAAAAATTTACGAAAATATTTTAATAAACCTGTATGTTTGTTATTAGTAGATATACTATGGGGGTTCTGGGCTCACTTCCTTATGGAGTTTTTACATGGACGCTTTTTACGTGGCGCTTTTTTTTACCTGTTTACATTTTACTTGTTCATAAACTGCTACCTCTTTATTACCGCCATCGCCTAGCAAAAGTCACGATAGGCAACCATACAATCGAGTTTGATACAACCTTGTAAAAACTCCATAAGGAAGTGAGCCACAACCCCTGTAGTATCATATCTACTGTTATCGCTTTAAAATTTAATTTATTTTAATAGTATTTAATTTAACTACTTTTTAAGATTTTAGATCAAATAATTACTGTTGGTTGGATATATACAATTTTAAAATCAGCCTACTTCGTGAAGGTCATTTAAGGTCACAGTGTGAGATTCATAACGTGATGTCTTTTTTTTACCAGTTATCATTTTTAATTTTATTTGATAGTTCGTGGAATCCAGAACTGATTTTCAATATTTTTAACTTGTCTTTGAATACAGACAATCGTTAAGTGTATACAAGCGTATATACTGAAATATTTTATACAGCAAAATCAAATCTAAGCTAATTTTTATTCATATGTATGGACTGCTTCAAGAGGTAGTGGTACTAACAATGTTAGAAAATACTATTTCTTGTATGAGCCCATCGTCAGTGAAGTTCGTATCCCTTCCAATGAATATTTAATTTATAAATAAATTAGGAAAATTTGCGAAGATCAATAGCAAAAATCATAATCAAAAGGCTCAAGACATCGAGATAGCTCAAGGAGATTTGCCAGAAATAGATTACATTTGGTCAGGCTCAGGTTGAAGGAGTGTTTGTCGAAGCAGTGAAAAATGTAACATAGTAGTTCTTCCTACAAGCAAGGAACTTGCCAGAAATATGCAAAACTGAATGGCAGCTTGTATCATTGACCCAGACAGTCTTACATATTTCTGGCAAACCGTTTGCTTCTAGGAAAAACTACAATACTTATAATATTTACCAATGCTCAGACAAACACTCCTTCAACCTCAGTCTGACCCTAAAGATAATCTGCTTCTGACAAGTCTCCTTAGCTGTTGAGATCGTCTTCAGATTATGATCTTTGCAAATTTCTATAATCGTTTTATACATTAATTAAAAATTAATTGGAAGGGGTACGAACTTCACTGACAAGGTACAGAGTCGTATTTTATTTGAAAGTTGTCGGGCATTAAACATTTGGAATTTAATGCGACTTTCCAATTATTTATTTATTTTTTTAAATATATTAATTCAAAAAATATTGAAAAATATTTGTACGCAAGCAATGGACTGATTTCGCATCTCTGGTTATCACTCACAGAACAGACTTCATAAACACGTTCGTCTAAAATATTTTATCCTCTTTGTCTGTCAATTTAGAATCTAAAAAAGAGACAGCATAACAACTCGTAAACCTTTGTCCAAAAGTAAGGAAGTAAATTGAAAACTTCAAACGAAACCAAAGTGTGTCAAATGAAAAGAGCAAGAGACTAATTAATATTCCATCAAATACAGCATGGTAAAGTGTTTAATTGATTTTGAGAGTTATGTTACATGTGCTTAAATATGTACAGTTATAATTAAAAGTAATGTCTCCCTAATAAAAAGTTAAATTGCGGCCTAAACACTTCTGACCACTACATATAACGAGTACGCGGACACGCATCGAATTCTTGTCGAAGTTTGCTTGGTGATCCTGATCATAATGGATAATACCAAGCATTTACATTTTACATCGGAGTGACATTACACTTGCTCTAATTTTGTATACATAATTTTAACAACTTTTGCGGTTTCCTATTTAATATCACGACTGATATTTATGAAGACATGTGTACGTATCATACTGCAGTTCAGAATAAATTGTAACATGATTGAAACATATCGATCATAAACCATACGGTTATAATTCGTGGGCATCAGACTGAAACTAGGACAAAGAACGGTATATGTAATATGTAGAAACATTAGATGAAAACATGTTTGATAACCTTTGAGTGAATGCAAGAAAGATAAAGTTGTTTGTCACGTGAGAAAGAAAAGTGCAGAATCTAAAAAAGAAACTTAATTATATACAATAATGAATTAAAAAGAAAATTATGTGCAGTAATATTTCAAGCGTGGAAAAGAGCTTGCAGCTCTTGCTAGCTAAACCAGTTATACAACAAACGACTGCCTGTCCGCCTCTCTCTTTTCTCTCTCATTCCACCTTTCCATCGAATAACACGATCTTAAATTCATGACCATGTAGGCATTTCCGGTCAGACAATTTCACATGCAACAGATGGGAATGGGACGCACAATTACAATAAATAATAGACTGCGAGATTCAGTTTCCTCGACGGCTTCATTTTCCTGGCGGCTATGAATTTTGCTTCACGGTAAGCGACGAAAATAAAGCTGTTAATCGCGAGGCGTCTTATTGCCGGGGTTATTATACCTCATTTAATTACATAGACAGTTATAAATAATGAATAGTAAAAGCGGACATTTCAATAGCATTAATTTTGCAACTCTAATTAATAACGCTGCAACTATGCGTTTAATTATTTATATTCACAAGCACAGTTGCAAAACCGGTTGTAAGTGTATATGTTCTAACTTTCTCGCGCGGTAGCTTATTTTCAATATCATTATCATTAATTTCCAATTACATAAATAGAAAGCATTTATATAATTAATATTAATGAAAGAAACACACATACGTAAAAACTGGTTCGGCGGTTACAGTTTCGTGGTATTTATTGTATCTGTAAGCAGCAGGTAGATTCTTATTTATTATACCTGTACCTACTTGGCAAGATTAAAAGAGGAATCTTTACTAAGAAAATATATGCCCTGTCAATCTTATTTTATACCTGTGTAAGCACCAAACCAGTTTTAAGCCACCCCAAGAATTTGATACAATCATCGTTTTACAACCTCCTACCGTCGTAAAATCAGTATACAAAAAAAATTTCTAGTTTTATAGTTGACTAGTTACAATGGGCATTTTTTAGAACATAATAGGATTTAACTCTAAACGATTTTTCAGTTTTTAATTATGTAACAAATTTGTAATCGTTATGCATACTTTAACCTCAACACGTATGACCACGTTTTGTTTTTAACCTTGAGAAAAAAATAGACAATAGTGAGCGAAACGTAGATTGAATTTATTAATTATTACTTTCTTACATAAAGGATTTCTTATTAATCTAAAAGAGATTAATGGGTCGATTCTGCTCGTATCTGCAAGTCTGTAACTCAATGATTAAAATATGAAATTTTAAAGTTCTCTGGAAGATATGATTTCTCTCAGGTCTCTAGGACCACTCGTAAGTCTCTGCGATATTTTTGAGACTTACAAGAAATTGTATCATACTGAGAACTTCAGAATTCCACTTTTTAATATTTGACTTACAGGAATACAGATTTTACGGTCCTTGCAAATGTGAGCAGAATTGACCCATTAATTTTATACATTTTGTTTACAAATAGTATATTCCTGTCAGCTTTAACAAGCTTTTAACTGATTCTATTATGTACTATTATTGCAGATAATATTATATTAATCAACTGACATGTCATTGACATGTCCCATCAGATAAGAATTTTTAATTGTTGTCTAATATAAAGTACATATTTTCATTTCATATTAATTTATACAGTATCCCTAGTAGTATAAATGCCGTAAATTGTATAGAAGATTCTTCGTAGAAAAAAGAACCATAAACCCTACATTACATATGTCCGAAAATGCACAGTTATCAAGAGACAGGGTACTAAAGTTTCCTGAAAAATTTAGTTTTCCTTAAATATCTTGAGAATGCATAAAGAAAATATATAATACCAAATTTAGTACAAACTTTTCACAATTTTTTTTATTTATCTACGCACAAAATTTGGTATTCTCCACTAGATATCGCTATTACGCTATTTAAAAAATATATAATATATGCGGCGCAAATATAAATAATAAACGCAACACATTTAAAAATAGTAAGTCCTGAATGGTTAGTTTTAAATCGTGCTGGTTTATTGGTGTGTACTTGCTAAGAAAATTGAACTAGGTATACTTTTTTAAATTGTCCATACAATTTACTAAATAAAAAATATTCGAGGAAATTTCTTCTATGATGTGTTGTCTTTAAGTAAAAACATGATTTAAACTTCCCCCTACCCCCAAAAGAAACTATAATCATTTTCCTTTATCACTTCGAGAACGCCATAACGCCATGAACAAATAAATGTCAAATTTGACGACAGTTTTTAATATCTTTATACTTATTTACACACAAGATTTTGAATCAATATCTCCACAAGATAAGATGACTACTCATTCTGCCCCTTTTTAAATAAAAAAATATGTTGCAATAGATTGTTATCATAAAACGTGTATTTCAACCAGGAGGCATATATCTAAATGATTGTTTGAGAGGCAATAAATTTCATGATATAAAATATTATAACGATATTATATGAATAATGATAAAATACTATTTTTTTTTGTAGATGTATTCCAGCTTTTTATAAAAAAATTAAAATGGGCTGCGGGCTATATGTCATTGCAGTATATCATACGGTGCAATTATTTTTATGGTTTATACGTGCAATGTGAAAAATTTATTTATATTATCAGTCGTTAAAATGTTGCTGATAATAAAGCCTTAAACTTACATTTAACCAATAGATCTGATACATGAAAGTTAAAGAAAAAAATCTGTAGATACAGGGTGTCTACATTCTTAATGGTAACATCTATTTTCAGTCAAAATTCTCATTAAATAAGTAAGTATTTTGCATAACATAATCAGCATTCTCAATCTGAATATATCAAGGTGTTCACATTCCAAACTAGCATCTACGTAATAGAAATAATGTTACCTTTGTTGAAAATAATAAAAAAAAAAACCGGTTCGCATGTATTCGGTAAATAAGCAGACGTAAATGAGGATATTTATCGCTAAAATTATAAATTTAAATGGGCGGAAAAAATGCCAAGGTGAGGCAAGTGTAATAACTCAGTTAAACCGCGCATTACATCAACATCGAGAAGTTCTGTGTAAACACAAAAATAAATTTCAGTTCGCGGTTTTTATTATATTAGCACGATTATTTACGCTCTTTATTTTTGTAATAATGAGTCGATTCTAAACGAGTTTATGCTTTTTGTGTGTAGTGTACGCAGACGCACACGTGAACAGCATCAAGCGTTTTACTAACCATTACATAAAAGTTAACAAAACTAATATTTGGATTAGCAATCAAGTATGGTGTGATCATGCATAAATGAGACACTGAATCTTTCTTTACAATAGCAATTATAACTTACGCGTCAGCAGTTAACGAAAGGCTAATTTTTAATGCGCAATTAAATTGCGGAAATGTAAGCAAGTATTTTATCGTTTCTTATTTTAAATTCATTTAAGACGCAACAGCAAATTATTTCAAAATGTGACGCAGATAACACATAAATAGATAATTCGAAATCTGGCAAGCTTTTAAGGAACAATAAACAGATTGCAAATAAGAAAGGTAACAAGTTCAGAAAATTCCGAGTCACGTTATAAAATCTTATCACTTAAACTCCTTAGCAAACGTAGACTTTAATTAAATTTATCTTAAGCGCTTATCACAATCTTAACGCTTAATATATGTATGTATGTGTTTCAAGCTACTCATGATTCACGTTCATGTAATAAATTATTGTATGTACAAGTATGTTTAAGGTCACAAGCATTTGTTTACTTAATTGTATTCGGACATGACAAGGAGACAATTGTGTGTGTGCAGTATATAATTGGGTAACTGCGAGTCGGCCACCTATTAACGAGAAAGTCTTCTTTAATGGAGCAGTTTGCATTGAACGAGCTCGTCAATATACAATCCATTCCCTCATTCCTTCACTATTTGTTAACGCAGTATGCCGGCAAAGTCTAGTGAGAATGTGGTTGGTGCTCATGTATGTAAATTAAATTTTGACAACGAATGTCATGTCGATTTAGATTTTAAGGTTATTTCGCGAATTAAGCAATGTTGCAATATTTTCTTTTCATCGCGAGGTAAGCCGTAAAATTTGAAAATTGACAACACCAGTTAATCTATGTGATTTAAACTGTCACAATTTGACGTGTTATTATAATGACATTAAATTAAATTTGTCTAATTTAAAAGCATGATAGCAAACCTACTAACTTAAAATCATGGTCTACGAATGGACGCAAAAAACCGTTAACTTTACGTTAGTGTACCATCAAAATTTTCCGCTTGCTTCGCGAAAAATATACCTATATAAATAAGTTCACAAACGCGCGTTCCGACCTGCTTTAAGTTCATAAAATGGCGCGCGCGCAGCTAGCGGACAAAACCAAAGTCAACAGCGGTCACAGAGAAACAAGAGAAGCGCGAAGCCTCTCAATTAAAATTAATTATCACAACCCAAGCCAACAGCTCTGTTATGCAACGTAATGAGAATCGAGATTAATGATACATCGCGTCTCCGTGTTTTTATTTGTCAAGCGATAGCGGATGTCTGCTTTAAACGCCAATAACGTTCTCTGAATTTAGAATGCTTTCAAGTATACGCTTAGTTTGTCATCGCAGCGCCAGATGCCGCTCGCGTCTACGTTTCTTGTTTGTTGGCGCTTCCAACTGTTTTCCATTCACATTCACAATTTCCTGGAGCAGTCTCTCAAATTCAGTTTTTTTTAATATATAAAAAAAATTATAATTAGTGTGATACTGATTGATTAAAATAAAAAAGAAAAGTTGTAATATACAGAGTGCGTATAAAGATAAGTTGGGATACGAGTGGCAAATAAAGGAGTCAGCAAACATTTGATTCAGCTTCGGCGACATGGTTAGGGGAAGCTCGTAACAAGGGAAGTGAAGAGAGAGGCGCGCACTGCAGTCACTGACCTCCATTGGCTGAACAAGTTGCGTGATCGTATAAAATAGATGCGATCAAAACGGAGAATTGATCGAAGCCGTGAGAACAGGTCATGATTCATCGTAATTGTTATGGTTGTTTCTTGCCATTAAAAAAAAAATTAATGTCCAGTTTCACCAGCGTTGGATTAAGTGAAGGCAAATTCACTTGTGAAGAAGTTAATTTCGAATTGCCAAAAGTTAAACCTGGGCGGAAGGAGAGGGGGAAACATTTGGACATTATTCAAATAATCTACTCGACTATTTGGCGTGTAAACAAAGAACAAAGATCGACCGACAATTTCACAACATTCCGAGCAGCGCATAATAATGCGGGCACCCAGGTCAAATCTTCCGGCGAAAACCAGATAACGCGTTAATGTTTGTTGTTTACTCATGAAACTTGATACTGTTATCAGTTATTTGCGCAAGAAATGCTAATAAACTATAATAACGAGTGGGTCTGAAACGGTTGGATTTTATTAATCGATAAGGTTATTTTTCCTGGTGTTGTAAATGCGTACTGAGACAGATGGT
This sequence comes from Dorcus parallelipipedus, assembly GCA_958336345.1. Lineage (NCBI taxonomy): Eukaryota > Metazoa > Arthropoda > Insecta > Coleoptera > Lucanidae > Dorcus > Dorcus parallelipipedus. The sequence goes on along the minus strand of OY284482.1, from coordinate 37,887,411 downwards.
CAGCTCACGAACGACAACTGGAGGGTTGCAAATAATGCGTATCAAATACATACGTAAGCGGGCAGCACCATCGTACATACACTTAATTAACTATACACTATTAAAATACACTGCACTTCATGCATTCGTGGTCGAAGGAGAAATCGTTGTCCTACATGGACACGACTTAGTTTGGCCTGAATCACAAACTGGGAAACACTTTCACACTATCACACCGTTATTAACTCTCTGTAAATCAAGAGTCGCAGACAATTACACTGTTACGACGACGACTTTCAGTATTTCAAAAACGAGCAGTGAAACATCCCATCCAAACGCCTCCAAGCTAATCCAATATGTGTAAAAACGTATTCACCAGATGCACTACACAAAGAAAATGCCACGCAGGAGGCCTTCCTTTCTATTTACAAAACACTTACCAATCAAAATCGATAGGAACAAAACAAATCTGGTGGCACTAAATTTTTCAATGTGTTCCCACCGAACTGAAATAATTTACAGAAAATGTTGCAGGCACAAAATCGTTAATAATGAGAATGTCCTTGAAAAGCTTCGGGCGGCGATGCGTCCGTACGCTTTCAACAAACACAAAAGACTGACTTCGTAGTTTAGTTCGAGCGCTAGAACCGATCGGCGAATCGAGCCGAACGCTTTAATGCGGTTGAAAGCAACAAGTGATACCGTCGTTAGCTACGAGTATAACCGGGCCTGTCGACTCGCTACATATCCGCATAATACGGGGAACCTGTTCGGCAGCTTTTTAGACTCAATTTCGCAAAAATGCCACTTGCGGTGGAAATATCCAAGCAAGCGTAACTGCCTACCTACTCAAGCTCGGCGTTTCTCTGACTCATCCCGACGATAAACGAGCGAAAAAAAATCAAAGAAAGGAAATCTAGAGCGCGTTGGCGAGAGAACTCATTTAATTAAGCCCAGTAATAAATTTCTCTATTATGATTGTTTATGAGCTGTACTGTTAACATGGGAATTTTGCCAGCTCCGGACAGCGACAGTTAACGCATTTTCTACGCACGTGTACTGTATTTATATATTTGACGAGTTTATTTTTGAATTGGCAAAGTACTTTTTGTACTTGCAGTATTTTTGTTCCTTACTTTACACACTGATAACAATAACAGCAATTAACTACAAATTGAGCATATCTGCGTCAATGTCTTGTTCTACATTCATTGGATGTAGTATGTAGTTATGTCTTACTTACAATTAGCTACACGGACGGCTTTAATAATTGAGAGCCTACGGGTAGGGTTGTTAGGGTATTACATACACATTTTATCTAAAAAAGTATAACACATGGATATAAAACTATTTCAAAAACTGAAGTATAATATTCAGTGTAATACTCAAAAGTATTATTCGTTCACGTTCTTTTTGTAGTTAGGCCATGTTTTTTTTCGTTAGGTTACGTGCATGTATTTTGATAGAACTCAAAATGTGACAAATGTAAACTTCTGACACTTTAATGTCAGTCCCATCGACTATAATGCTTCTTATACTCTACGATGGCATGAAGAAAGTAAAATAATAGCTTTGTTCCTACAAAGTTCTAAATCAGTTCGGAACTGTACTGCTCATGCGCTCTTGCTACAGGTCATGCGCTCTTACTAAAAATGCTGTGTATTTAGCAAGAGCGCATGAGCAGTACAGTTCCGAACTGATTTAGAACTGTGTAGGAACAAAGTTAATAGCATTAAAACAAATAATTATTTGTGACTTTGCAATACTAAGTCAAAATGCTCAAACACATCAATGCTTTTTGGCGTCAGTTTTCAAAAATATAACCATCATATTAAAATAGAACATATTCACTCGAAGATATCCAACAAAAATGTCACCCTAACACGGCCTACTCTGAATGCAAAAAGAACGTGAATGAATAATATACGCCGATGTGATCAATATTACATGTTATAATGTTGACCGGGATACATACTTTGGCCGATTGTACCTACATTGTTTTATACATACATATTATACATGTAACGTATGATCATGTATTATATCATCTCCTGGCTCTAGGTCAAATGTTTTTTCGTTCCCTTTGCGTAAAGGGAAAGGCTCACAGCTCATTTAATTTACCAATGTAAATTTGGCTTTTCTATACAACTAGAATAGTGAAAGATAGTGGTTAGTATAATAATAAAAAGGCTGTTCGTTATCCTGCACTAGTGTACACCTTTCTCGCAAAATACGTTTTAATACAACCTGAAATGTTTGTATGGTATATCAATATGGATGAGTATGATACGTATTGATACATTAACAAAGAAATTACGGTTCACTAAAGTATAAATTGTAAAAAAAAGGTGTACACAAGTGCAGGATAACGAACAGACGAAGGAGGACATTTACACAGATTTATACCTTCTAATTAGATACCACCTTCGTTATTCTATGTATAGCGAAAAGCACGTAAGTTTGTAGTTACGTAGTTAATGACCAACTCATTTAAACAAAACATAATAAATAATTTCAGCATTTACCACACTGAATTTTATGCAGTTATTGTAAATACTGCAGCGATTTGTTCTTATTTAAATAATAATGGAAGAAATAAATAAAAATATATGTATGTTTGTGAGTTGGAACCCTAATTATACGTTTAGGTACATATCGATCGTTCGTACATACGTCTTCGTGATTTGACAGTTGTGTTATGAGATTTGAGTGATGAAATTATATTCGTTTTCTTGTTGTCTTGTGCCAGTTCTCATTAGACTAAAATGTAAAAATCACTGCAAAGACCATCAAAGGAATTAGTAGCTTCTTTGCTTAAATATTTTGTAAGATAAAAGGCAACTATGAAGTCGCTTCAAAACTACTATAAACGTCTATGCATTCATCCTCATGACGTCACTGTAAACTTAGCTACTTTTCCCTATTGTAGAGTTCATTTTTTTATTATATACGATCGATAAGTCAAAGAACTTTTATGTAGCTGTCTCCTTCTAACTTTCATGAAACAGCCTTGCAGTTTTTGTCAAGTCATGTCATTTCGTCGTATATTTTCTTAACTCAGATCTATACGCTCGGCATATAATAAAAAAAAATGATCTGTTTATACTATTTCAAAAGAATTCTAGCTGCTGATATCATAGAGTAGCGAAAGAGTGACCAGTAATTTCAGAGGAGCGAAGATCGATTGCCTACTTCCGTTTGTAGTTGGGAAGTATACTAATGGATTGAACATGTCTATTCTACCAACATAAACCTGATGACAGAGTTATTTTGGAGAGCAACAATTGGTATACATCGTCCTGATCCTAGGCTTCAGTATGTCATGTGCATGCATTACCTACAGTCCCATCGTTAAAGTTCACTTTTCCCGGGGGCAAAGCTCTGTGATTATCCGACATTCAGTTTCTTCATTACCCTAATTTGAAAATTCAACATTTCTTTCTTTGTTTCGACAGCAACTAGCTATTATTAAGATCGCTTTTATTTATAACATAATCATGAAACAAAACGAAACGAATTGATATTTTCTTCATTTACTGACCTTGCAATTTATTTATTCATTTTTAACATGTTACCGTGTTTTTGTGTCGGTTATAATTAATCAGAAAACTTTCATAATTACATCCTCGATCACAAACACTTTATCAGACAGCATTAGCATTAAAAAGTCTATTGTTTTTACGATAAATTTTTATGTACAATACACACACCTACTTGATAAGACATTTTAATATTAAAAAATAATTATAAAAAATAACAATGCCAATCACTTAAAGTTAGATAATAGTTTTATCTGCATACAATGACTTATAAACTTCTCGTGACAATAATTTGATACCATCTCGTTTGTTATGACAAGAGAATATGTATTATCATAAATTTGGATTTATATGATCATTACTTTATAAATGTCTTCCCTCATTTGTATAAAAAATAAGGAAAGATCCAAAATTTCCTGAACAGACGTGAACATTCATATTATAATACTTTCTACTTTTAATAGATAAGAGTAAAGTAACAACACAAGACTTTCCATTGTACACTACAAAATTGTAACGTATGTATAACATTCCTTTATTATACTTAATTGAATCTTATCTGCGTGCTACTAAAATTTTATGTGTGATAAAAACATCACCTTACGAAATACGAAATATGACTAATGATAGAGAATATATCATAAAACTTAATCAATTGATTCATCTTAGTTTTTGGTATGCAGATACAATATAAAAAGTCGATGATACTCCATAATTTGTATGAATAAGGTTCGGTACTTTTATAAGGCTGAATTGCTTTCGTATGTATCTGCATGATTAATGTATTAAAATATGTGTTAAAGTAAATGAAAAAGTTTCTCTGAATTTACAAATAAACAGAAGGCATAAGTTATCTATAAATGGAATATTATACGTAGAAGGTTTGAAGTTGTATCACTCTCTCAGTTACTTACTAGTCATTGCTTGATTATACATAACCACCAAGTTATACAATTTTGTGCCGTTGCTAACGGTATTTTACTGTTGACATGAAAACACGTATGAAGTACTGACATGAAAACACATAAATGTGAAGTGCTGACATGAAAATAATGCAATTTTTCTGTAAATATTCATCAATTTTCAGTGTTTCAGTGACATAGCATATAAGTACTTCAAGTTTTTACAATATAAGTCACCGGTTACATCTATTATGTACGGTCCTAATTGATGCAAGAAATGCTTAACAGGTAAATGGTGCAATGTAACTTTAGCAAGAAATGTAAATCTATTTATGCAAACATACGTGTGAAAAAGGTTTACGATTACTATATCTTTTTCTGGTTGCACAATTTAGTAGAATTTACAGAATTTTCTTTATCGTATTTACCGCAAATAATTTACAATATTTCTACGCGAGTGTTTACAAGATAAGAGAACCACCACTATTATTAACAACAAAATGTTTAATTTATCATCGTAACTACGTCAGTATTTTATCAAACGTTCGCGGTTTTAAAAAGAAATTGCTCTGTTGTGAGTACTAATTAATCTAATGACTCACGTCTCATATTTATGAAGAACTGTATTATTTATTTCGTATAATAAAGTTTACTTTTATCAATTGAATTGCACTGTGGCAAACAGCACGATTAAAAAATGCAAGAATTTAAAAGAAAAAATACCTTTTCGTAATTACTTGGAAATACGAATGTTTATTTATATTAATAGGATAGTGGGAAAAGAAATAAAAGTATTTTCGCCGCTGGAAGGTTTCCAAATAGTCATGTTCTTGGAAGTCGTATATTTAAAAGTAGCGGGAGCGAAGCGGCGGGGTCACCGAATAGTGAATGCGGCACAAATTAGTGCCATAACCGAAACCTGTCCTGTCTTTTATTGTTACATTTCAAGCGCCAGATGCCGTCTGCAATTGTTTTATAAGTGTCGTGCCTGAAGCCCACGTGGTCGTTGACCCTCAAACGAAATATGTAGCACCACAACACACGCTTTCACAACTTTCAAATAATTTACTCTTATACAATAATATGTTATGTAACAGAAGACTAAAATGAGTCATTTAATCAGGAGATTACTTACTCCGTTATTATAGTATTATCGACTTCCTTTCAGTTAATTAATCACAGGAAGGATTTTAAACATCACTTTATAACTTCATGGTATACTTATTCTTATTAGTATGTAGCCAGGCAACTGGCAGTCCTGAAGATGATTCGTGTGGTTGAGGAAGAAATGTCGACAGAAAAACATTAACCTTCAATGTGGAGGCTAAAAATCTTCGATGGACAACTGACCTCCAATTTGTTTTACTTAAAAAAATTATAGTGCGTTAAAACAACATAGAAAGACTAAGAAAAATTAATAGTCTTTATATTAATGTGCTCATTCTGAGGCATTTAAAACAGCAACGTTCAAATGATTTAGGTATAAGCAAAGTTCTTAAATTATTATCTATGTATCATGTTGCCTCTTTTACTCTTGGAAATACCAATTGTGTTAACATCGATCGAATACAAACAATTGTGATAAATTATACAAAGAAAAAATAACTAAAACAAAACAGGAGGAAATTACGATCTCACAATTTAAACAATATTCTCCAACCAGGTTTACCAAGTATGAATAAACGATGTTGGCTGCTCGAATACGTTCGCCTCCGGAATTAGGTACGTAATCTTTTCCTGGAATTTCACTAGTCTCTCGTGCATATTTTATTAAAGGACGGCAAAGCTTTCCCAAGGAGATAAAAAAGGAATGCGGATAGATGTGAATTTGTTACCACAGGAGAAGAAAACGTAATAACAAACAATAAGTTTGTTTTCATTTTGCCATTGCTTTCATATAAAACGTGATTAATGAGAAATATGACTAAATTCAAAGGATTATTCATGTTACACTGAGAGTATCTAGATACTGTATCTAAATACTTGTAACTAGATATGTTACAACACTGATTACCATTAACTGCCAAAGTTTTGAGGATAAACAAACGTAGCTGTAATACAATGTGTAATTGGAATTGGAACTTGAATTATTTATTAACATGACTTTTTCGGCCTTGAAAAATTTTACCAACTTCGCTCTTAACGATTGGGTTGATAAATATTCCTCAATCAAGAAAGCTGCGACCTTGAAACATAAATAATTATTAACGAACTTCACTTCTGAATTACTTAAATGTTTAAAAAACTGGAGTCGAAAATAATATCTTATATTTATTCTTCTGTTGTTTTTTGCCATTCACTTGGGAAGTATTTTCTCATCACAGATACAAACTTTAACTCGGAAACATCTGAATATATTTAGGCATTGTTATAACTTGGAAATTGTTTGTCGGCTAATAATCAGAATAAAGTTCACGGTAAAGAAACTTCCTCTCTTCCTTGGTTATATTTCACAACTTTCGCGTCAATATCAAACTGGGAACATATACAATATGTGAGAGTTTCAACTAATGGTACTTGGTAGCTTCACTTTTCTTAATTATTCCACTAGACTGGAAACTTTGTCTTAACGAATGAATTAAAAATGAAGATACCAAACAGGATGTTCATATAATTGTGTTACAATGATCTAGAACTAGAGTCCTACACATACTCGATTCACTGACACATACATAATTACATTTTTTTCTTATTTTTATCCAGACCATGGACGAAACACATGTTCTCTTTTTAAAAAGCGGTGTAGTATACAGCTATTAATTAATACAGTGGATTACAGCATTTGTTTTCTTATACAGGTTTATACCACATTTGATATATCATCTGATTGACAATCGATTTACAATTTAATGAAAGTTCAACTATAATGCAAATCTCCTTGTACACGTGAAGATGCTTTTAACTTTGGCGCCAGTACTACTTTTACGGTGGAGGTTTCCTAATACTTCTAGTTTTTGTTTTTTTTGTTTTCTATCACCCACTTTATAATATAAGGAAATATCGTATGTAATCTTTGTTGCCAATAAATTATGATCAGAAATGCCCTTCTCTCCACTTTTCTGTAATTCGGTGGATGCAACAGAAAAATGTGAAAGTATTTCAATATTAAATATCATAAGTTAACTGAGTACTCATTTCAATTTGCACGTAAGTATGACGTGCAATTTTTCTTGAATTAATTTAATAAATAATTTATAATCGAAAGTCAAGGAGGTGATCGCGAAACAAAACCGTTGTTGTCCAAAACAATTAATTTATTGTGAGTACCAAAAGATGTAATTAGAATACTTATTTAGAGTGATACTGTTAACAAACCGCAAGGTCACATTAAAATGGTGGTGGTACGTCTCGCTCATTGTGCTGAATGCGGAACGCTGTTTTTTTTTAATGCATGACGTGTTTATAATAAAATGAGATAAGGCAATCCTGATGGAACATCTGTCCTTTCGTGAACGGAGTACTCGATATTTATTAAACACGCAGCTGCTTGTATGGGTACCACCCACCATGGTATAAAAACTGGTCTTGTTGCATTTTTTTAACGACTCGGTGAGTGAAAGAACTCGTTAATGCGTTCAAAAAAAAGTTGGTTACGCATTACCCTCCAAAATATCAAATGAAATGGACCAACAGAACTTGTTCGCTTTTAGTGACCGCTTACGTTTTACCTCGGAGGTAACGATCGATAAGAAAGGTAAACAATTAATAACAAACGTTTACGATTAATCCGTGAAGCCTAGGCTCCTAACTTCGGGTTGATGTATTTGTGCACATAGCTGCGCATGCAAGATTCGAGGTCACAGCCATTATATTGATTGCTGCAGATGCAATAGGTTGCAGCGTTTGCCATTTTGCTCGCAGATGTTTGACCAGTTAAACAAGGTTAGTTTAATGAGTAATGACATTGTATATTAGATATATATTTAGTTGTTAGTATGTATTGGAATGTATACGTACAAATGGCCAAGTGTATCTAATTTTACGTATAGTACCTTTAGCCTCAGTTCAAATATATACAACTATTTGTACCACATTAATGAGACTGTTTTATTGAAGCATAACCTTTTGTATCTTTGAAGTACTTATTTCATTACTCTTATAATCTTTAGAATGGTTACTTTATTGTACCTGCATAGTATAATAATAGTATTACAGTTTTATCCTTTTGAAATTGGTAACCAGAACCTACCTTGAGAGTATAATAAAAGTATCTCTTCTACTAAGGGTAAACGTTAACCTAATCTAAATCATGTTATAGTACTGTATATGAAGGTATGTGGCACTAAAATGAAGACAAGCGAAAAACGTGGACTTGTATATGATATAATGAATTCTTGATCAGTGTTTTTTTTTAACCAATATCATCAATCAATATCTTCTACATTTCAGTGGAAATATTTACTACCAAAAGTTGGTCTCCTGATAAAGAGCAGTGTGGCGATTCGCAATCAATTAGTAGTACTACGTTTGTAGATTATCATAGTAATAAAAACTCAGAAATAAATAAAAAGTTAATGTCACGGTTTACGAGTTTAAATAACTTCTTTCATGTTAAGTTAAAAAAAAAAAACTAATTCAAAAGGTTTCTGGCATATATTAAATTGTCAGGAAGTGAACTTTCATTCAATTTTATATACTGACACTGTAACCATATTTGTTTCTACAAAACATCCAAACAATGGAACTCGAGATATTCGAATAGAATTCTAGGTACCTAAAGCTTAAAATAAAGCTTAGAATACATATACTTGCAGGTAGAAACCTTCCGAAGAAGGCAATTGACGAGAGGCATCAAACGAGTTAACCTTGGTCCCAAAGACCTACACCCTCTATTAACATGACCACTTGAAAAATACGACTGACCCATTATTTTTTTTATAAACATCAGTCTAACGGTAAGAAGTAACGAGCAATTAATTAATAAAGTTGAGAAATTGCGTAAGCTTGTCCAATTCCTCTAGATTTCTTGTGGAATAATTTATATAATTAGCACTTATTAAACGGGCAAAGGTATCAGCAAGAATCAATGCATATTTATTTATGTGAAAGGATATTTACAATTTTATACATTTAGGGACATTATAATTTATTTATTATACCGAGTGTTCATCGGGTATCGAATACTTTACCACCTAAAGTATTTATATAGAAAAAAAAAACTACAATCGCAAAGTTACTAACGTTACTTAAAGTTGTATCTGGATTGATATGATGCTTTTCAAGCAACCGAAAATCATTGGAGTCTAAGTAACTAGGTTGCCAGGTTCGCAAAACAATTCCGTCGATTTCATTTGGCAGTTTCACCTAGATTTCTTGTACGATGAGAAAGAATTTGGTCTCAAGCTGCTTCTATACACTAAGGCAATATTTGAGCAATTTAATCGAAACCAATCACATCGCATGATTAGATTGCCCGAGTATTGCTTCGTAAGCGGATATCTGGAACACATAATTCGGAATTTCACCAACTGATCAAATAGAAGACTCGGCAAATAAACCTCATCGCGTGAACGATCTCTAAAGATTTGGCGTCAACAAGAAGAAACCAATTCAAAACGAATAATTCTTCCACATACTATGATATACGAAGCATCAAAATATTTTTTTAATGTCTCTCATCTTGGAGTAATGTAGGTCATCTGACGTTCTCCCAAAGATTTGCAAACGTTAATTATTTTTGTGGGTTAACTCTGCAGGCCCCATTGGCTTTTCCAATTTGTTGTAAATGATGTGATATATGTATATGTAGTTTCCTTGAGATGTCCAACTTCGATATATCTGATTCAAGAGTCTTTCACAATTCCTTGTAATTCAACAACTGAGAATTTGTTTTTCTCTATAGGATTCTGCCTCAATTACCTCAAGTATCAAAACTGCAATTTTTGTTGAAGACATTTTAATGATGTGTAGCAACGAAAAATTAAATATCTTCTAAGCCAAAAGAAAAGAGGAACATACATTTTATGAACCATCTTTATAAGTTAATGTCTAACTGTTTTTAGTTGTTCTAGCAATACACTGTGGATTTGACCTTGAAAAATATCAACTCTGTTACTGTTCTGAAATTCTGAAACTCTATTATGTATACTACATACATATATACATATAAAGCTGGAAGCTTTTAAAGATACTGTAAATATGTGTCGTCAAATGACAAATGAACTAATTATTCACCGCTATTTGGTTATTGAGTATTGTAAAAAGGCTAAACGACTTTTAGGTCAATATTTGCAACATAAAAGGTTTTGATCTGCGAAATGGCTTTCAGCGTGCGTCGAAAATAGCCAATCCATCCGGTTTATCTGCTGTTCGATAACCGTTAACGTCATCGGCACAAAACCATCAGATCTTGCGGATGATTTACGACGTTTTTACGCGTTAAAAATATTTTGTTTTATCTAATAAATGTAGTGCGATAACGTGCTTTATTGTGTACAGTTATTTATTTATATTTCAGTTCCACATATATAAAGCTGTCGTTTTATTGATGACAGACACAAAGGCTTGGCAATCTCCCACATTCTGCGTGGTCCACAGTGACCACGTGACGAGCATGTAAATCGCATATCTATCCGTCGAGCATTCACATTCACACAATGAATTCAGCATTGAATTGCTAATGCACGCTCGGCTACTTTATTTTCTCGTATTCCGTATCGCCTGTTTGTACAGAATATTATTGAGTCACTATTTCGCATACAAAGACGGTGCTTAATTGTACATACACAAGCATGCCTACGCGTGCTTAAATAATAATAGCACTTAAAAATTTCAACCCGAAGCTCGATTTTGATTGCGTCCTGCCGAACAAATTTATGTGCAGAATATCGAACGTGGATACAGAATGGATTCGGTACGGGGAAACACTGATAAGCGTCGCTTCCAGCTGTATTTGCATACAAAGAACCCCCTTTCCTGTATAATATGGCATTGCAGCACGCTTTCGGATTCCTAAGTAGTTGGCTTCCATTCTGTATGTAGTAAAACGATTTATTTGATTGTATTTACTGATATGTCTGCATTTGTACTCAACTTACTCATGAGTCATTCAATTATATTTAAACTACGTCTACAGTAAGCATTTGCATATAAAAAATAACAATACAGTACTCTTAATGCCATTATACTCTGTCTGTAACAGTGTTCTTTAAAACTGTAACGTTCAGTTCACTTATTTAATGCTTCATTTTGTATGAGAGTCTAAACAATTTCCTGCTTAAAAGGTACTGAAACCAATATTTATTTAAGAACTCCACTCTAATATCACCTACTACTTGCCTCAGTCAATCTAAATGTCACATTTGTGTTTAGAACATGCAAAGGACCTACTGGCGGAGCTTATCTCTGTGGAATTATTTAATTTATGCCGCCCCTTGATGAATTAAAGTGAAACCGCACTCGCTCAAGATTGACCCGCAAATAGGATCACCTCCTAAAATTTGGTCGGTAAGACAACTCCTGGAGTAAACGCAACTCCCTGACGAATGAAATACAGTTCTGATCATCTATGATTCGATTACGCATTTTGGCTAATGGTGCAAAGTTTTGGTGCTACGAATAAGCAGTATAAAAGCGAGATCGCTGACCGTTTTAGCTTTAGTGCGTCCTGGACAGCTATTGTCGAAAACACGCACCACCAAAGCCATTTGTGCAGCAAATTGTCAGGAGCAACACGCAAGCCTTTCGTGCAGCCTATTGTCGGAAGCATATCCAAAGCCTTCTGTATAGTCTATTGTTGGAAGTACACACAAGCCTTCTGCGTAGCTCATTGTCGGAAGCATTCACCGCCACATACACTTTTTGAACAGTCATTGTCGAGATATCACTTACACCTCACACATTCATCGACATCGTTGAAGCCAGCCATTGAACAAGAGAATAATTGGGACTCACGCAGAAGCAAGAGCTGAAATAGTTTTTGCATCAGCCCCGTCTTCGATATCCATCACTACGTGACCAGAGACATCGACCTCCAAATTAGCCTAGACGATAATATCGGCCAGCAGAGCAGAGCAGAGCGTCATACACATTGTTGTATATTATTTTTGTATTATTCATCTGTTCATTTCAATTTGTTGTGTTTGTTCAAGTTGTGTTGAATAAACTTATATATTTGAACACGCTACAAAAGAAAATAAAACAAAAACATTGGCATTATAGAGAATGTATCTCAGCCTCTTTTAATTCTGTAACCCCTTGTTTTTAGAGGAGAATGTGTTTTCATCCCTAAGATTTTGGTACACTATCTACTTGTGACCCACAGATTGCATGCCTGATAGTTTCCAAATTTGAAATTGAAAACTCAGTTTGGATTGAACCTATCAAGCAAAAGCTGTTGGCGATAGAAAAATGTACAAAATTGTCAAAATTTATGTTGCAGTTAATAAATTGTGTTTAGAAGCAGTTCGTCAATCATCAAAGGAGCGAACTGTTTGTTTCCACTTGACATTATAGATGTAGGTTACGTTTCAGTTTCCGCTCGTAATCCGATACATTCGAAAACTATGACACAGGCAATAGAGCACGGTTAACACAACAAAACGAGTTTCTGAATCAAGCGGAGTTGTACAGATGCCACATCCCGTTATATATTCCGAAAGCAGGACCGTAATTGATGTTTTTAATGCAGTACATCAGCTCTAGGTATTAACGATGCAGCAGAAGGACACGCCCAGCAGTGTGGGCGGTATAGGCGAGGCGACCGGTCGCCCGGGTTACTGACACAGCTGTGCTGTCTGCTTGTCGGAGTTTCGAAGCGCAGTTCTCCTTTAATGTGCGCCATTCGTGTCTGCGTCACCTTAGCCAACTTGCTGAAACATAGCCAAACACTCCCGGGTAGTATAAATAGATTTCATGAAAACTCTGAAGACAGATTGTACGCAACGTAATTTGAACACTTTTATATATTCTTCTGTGGCTTCCCGTGCAGGCGTACACTTTTTCCTTTTCTCTTGGTCTGACACGTAAACATACCAAGTAAATAAACATCTGTTTTCCGTTTTAATGAAACATGTGCGAACCGGTACACTTCAAAGACAAACATTTATTTTGACTTTTTTTTATACTCTTCCATACCATTACACATCACTATAACTGTAATTTATTGCTCCTAGATAAGATATCAAAGATTAAATCAACACTACTTTAAAAAAAGGGACACTTGCAAATCATTTTTGATATACGTACACAAACAAACAAAATTCATACTCGTGAACGTTACGTTGTACTGGTTGTTATTTATTAGTAACATAAGGAAATTTCAAAGTTCATGAAACAAACTTGTAAATACTACGAGTAATAGGTTTGTTTATATTTTAATAAAGTAAATATTTGCATGGTGATGTGAAACTTCAAACAACGGAAATATACAGGGTTACAACCAATTAATTGGAGGATTACTGGTGGAGGTTACGTAAACTAACGAAGTTATCCTTGAGACAAATGCAGGGGTTGGTTTAATTTATTCCTATTATAAACTCATTAATACTTTTTACAATACATAAAAACACACAAACACATTTTGTAGGTGGAATTGCAAATAAGTGCCGTAGAAAAGATGTGGAGGCGCAAATACAATTTTATTCCTTTGAGATCTATAGTGGGAAAAAGGTTAAGAAGTTCTGTTGCAAACTGAATCACAGATTACTATAAAATGCAGAATAATTTCCGTTTGATAACTTAATGGTATCCAAATCGTTTTATAAGCACTACGCTAGATTCTCAAACAACATAGAGAAGAAAAACTTTTAATGCTATAAATATGCGTCTGGAAATTTAATTAAATTATTTAAATCAGAAACTCGTTAATATTCAATCAAAGTAACGGTGTTATTCATACTATGTTTAATGTTACTTCCGTTGTTTGAAAACAAAGCAGAGATATTTTCAGTTGTGGCCAAGTTATTAAATCTGAATTTGCTGAATTATTTGATTTTTTAAAACTTAAACAAAACAACAAATAAAATTTGCACAGAAAATTTTAAAGAATTTTATTTCTTGCATTGATAAACCGTTAAATAGAAAACAAAAATCGTTTTATTGTTTTAAATATCTAAGGTAAAGTTTGAATTTTCATCAGTTTTATTCTTGTCATTAAAATACAAAAAAAATTTTTGTTTGTAATCTGTGTATTTGCATTAAAATGGAAGAAGTATTTGTAAAAGGGTAGCAGGGACTAGGATAAATGGCGTCACGCCCGAACAAAACTACATATTGTCACAAAAAGCAACTTTGAACTCTTATAATTTTGTCCTTTTTTCAGATATTTTAATAATTCTTTCACAGTTTCACATGAATTTCTTAAAAAAATAGTAAACTCCATTATAGAATTACAGAGATCTGGATAGGAACAGCGACTACTCCTCAAAACAGCCTCTATAATGACTGATGATTACATGCTGACATTGATGACATTTTGAAATCAAGTCAAAACCAGTCAAAAAAATAATTTTCTACATTAAGGGCTAGTTTCACCTAAATAGGCATCGTCAGTGCATACGGATATTTTATAAAATTAAGATTCTAAATTATGTGTAAAAGTTTTTCTTTATAATTTTTGTTATTTGTTTTTGTTATATGTCCACTATTGAGTTTTAGATATGTATCTATTTGCATATTTTTTAATACATCTGCAAATATAAACAAATTTGGATAAGTACAATAAAATAATGAATTAAATTTAGAGTTAAATGATTCGCAACCATTTGTCGTCATTACGGTGAAAGACGTGCAACATCCCTATATTTATGGTGGAAATTGTCCATTCTCTTGTATATAATTTTCCACCAAATAGTCGGAAAATTCGTCAATTTTTTTACACTTTGGCCGAATACTCATAAATTAAAAAAAAAACAGTCTCCTACGTTTTCTGAATTTAAGAATGGTAACAAAACTTTGAGTCCTTCGTCGACATAAATTTTTTCAAGTTTTTACTGTGCAATACCACTTCACTCCCGCACTTGTTACGCACTTTTTATAAAACTTATAATTAGATATTTATTTATATTTATTTAATAAAATTAACTGTTTACCGTGTCCACTAAATATTATTTCCTTTATAATTACTGAATATTTCCGGATAAAAGCAGGATGTTTTAAACGACAAATCAATCAAACTGATATCTGCAACCTGTCTTGTCCTCAAGGTAAATTATTTTCTAAATCAAAAGTTTTCAAATTTATCGGAACAATTACCCAAGTTTCTAGATAGCAGCAGCACAAGAATAATTTTGATTGTTATTCTAAGAACTGATGGCCGCAATCCGGCTCTCCTCTTACCAGGTACAATTTTTGATCCGCCGCAATACGGTTATACTTAAAAGGAATTATTAACATGACCGACGCCGCAATTCGGCCACACCGGTTTCATAATGGAATTTAAAGGAGACTTTAAATTTAAAGTCACTTTCAGATGTCAAAACAAATATGAAAACACATTTGTTTACACATCTGAACGTGACTTTAATTTTAAATTCTCCGTTAAATTCCACTATGAAACTGGCCTTTACATCAACTTAGAAATCATGTCCTAGCTGGATTCACAATACATGTCAAATATTAGGACCTCAAATTTTCTGAATCTAGCTAAGACAGGATTTTTAATTCCATGACATTTTGAGGATAACTTTACTTTGGATCGTTTGATGTACCGTTGAAATATAAAGTAATTGCTCTTACCATTTAAATATTTTTTTTTAATTATATTTTATAGAATTTTTTTTTGCAATCATTTCACATTAGTTTAAATTCTTTCATTCTGAACGTTTTAATTCTTTTCTGAGCACAAACATTTAACTGGAATGGAAATTCCAAAGTTCTATACTAAATTTGAAAATTATTTGCCACATTTAAGAATACTTTACAGGTGGGGGGTGGCGAACGAAAATCGCTTAATGTAGGGTGCTCATAGAAAATGTAATTACTGGTCTCTAAACAACATAAACATTTGACTGAATGGGGAAAATTGGGGATGTGGAATAAAGGAGTGGGGTTGCCAGGCAACAGTTATTGGGTTGAGAGGCGGCGCCGGCGATCAGTGCCTGGATGGGTTGGGGTGGTGGAAGGCGCGTGCGGATGTGTGGGCCGCAACGTATGACATTGACAGTTTCCATGGAGACCTGGCAAAATAGCACGCCGACTGCCTGCTCTGAATCTTTGTATGAGCTGCAGACGACCTTCCTCGTGCCCTTTGAGCTTTATCACCGGCAAGTGCCAGACCAGAGAGACTATAAAATGGCAAATTATTTTAAAGAAGGCAGACAGATCCCGAGAGTGAACGCGCGCTGTGCTTAAGAGGGCCATGGAAATTATTAAGCCCGTAATTCATTCGAATATATTAAATTGTATGAAACTGAAAATTAACTTCATAAAGAGGGGAAACTTTTGCATAAAACAAAAAAGTTACGGAAAAAAAACTTGAGACAGATATAAATCAGTAATACTTAAGAAAAAAATTCCTTTTATCTTCAATGATTGCAAAAGGAATCACAAGGCCTACGGTTAGATGGTATTAAAGAAGCTGCAAGATTCTGGAAATTGGCTTTCTTAGCCTGATTGCAAATTTGCATGAATCATGTTCGTAATCCCACGTCTAACATTTAAACGCCGTTAGTAATCTTACAAATCTCATAATCTTCACTCATGTGTCATTGCTTGTTTTTAAAACACAGTAGAACTCGTTCTGGATCGTTCAGTAACAGAAGTATCAAAATTTTTTTGTAATAATCTCATTTCGTGTGGATTTTACTTAGGTACATTATTTTTCCAAACTAATTTCATTCGTCATCAAAAAAGTTGCACTTAATTGATATATATATATATTTTATTACGGATTCTGTTTTTTCCGACTGAGATATTGAATCATTTCAGAAATTAACTCTATATGTAATGCCTTTTAAGGTCAAAGTCATTAATGCTATTCGTTGATTATTAAAGATGAAATATTGTTATTACTGTTCTTCACAACATTCTTTGGCATTTCCCACTTATCAGTTATTCAAATTCCATAATTTCTAGACTTCCCAAGTGTTGGGAAATTTTATCTCTACCTATGTTCTGCTCATTATTTGTGTTGGATGAAAGACGTAGGAAATATCTACTACCTTTTCAATAACATCTTATTTTACTGATCAGAAACAGACAGTTTAAAATAATATGAGAAAAGGTATGCCATTCTAGGTTAATGTTGATAATAATCTTTCGCAATGGAAATGTGCATTATTTAAAAAAAATATTGTTGACAGGGTGTTCTAATACAAGCAGTATAAGCTGTATAAGCAGAAAACACATCTATTGTTGTCGGTGAGATAATAAAAGTATGAATAATAAAATATGAAAGTGCTATCGACAGTTGAATATAAAAGGAGGAACAAGGAAAGCGTACTTCAATGGATTTGATCAATAAAATACTAGCCAGAGCCGGTCCGGTCAGACGGTCTAAATATGTAACAAGCGCATTGCATGTTTCCCATGGCTTCGTAAACATGTCGTTGATTTTAGTTAGTTCTTGCCGCTTCCGTAGAAAGTAGAAACAGTTTTGTTGACCTTCGAGAGAAACGTTATAACTTACCAGCAAACGTATTGCACGTCCGTGGTTAAAAGTATCAAGTTACAAATAACATGCCTGCCCAAGTTAAAACCAACATTGGCCCTGTGTGTCTCGGGTTTTGAGAACCTCTTGTTTTTACATTTAAGTGGTGTGGCCTCTAAAGCACTCCCGTATTTTCTAAAAATGACTGGCAAGTTTCTCTTGGCAGTCGGAAACGCAAATCGAGACGAGACGATAACAATATAAATTTTTATTTCTCCTTCCTGCGTCACAAAGAAAAAAACTTGGCACATAATTCACTGTCATAACAAATTGGCACAAACAAATCGGTTTCATTTTATTATTTTTTTCTCTCTCGAAAATACACTAGCACGATTTATTTGGTCTATTTTCGGCTCGGTTCAACTCTATAAAAATGTAGCCGCTACGTGTGTGTAATTATAAATAAATTACAGGCGTAAAAATAAACGATATGTCAGTGCATTATATTGATAAACAACGCCTACTTCGTCATTATTAATGAACTGAAGGTTAATATTTAACGAGTTTATACGAAATATGCAGATTAAACGTTTTAGTAATTTCAAAGCTGATTAGGTTTACATAATTATTACTCATTAAAACAGCTAACGTCAATTTGCAGACATGTTAGTAATTCTGTTAGTTTTGCACTTGCGAAAACGCAACAAGTAAACTAATATTAAGTCTTAATTGGTGACAAATTTTGTTTTCAATACACTTATAAATTATGCTGAGAAAAAAAAATTGTAATTTGTACACTTCGGCAAACAATTATTGTGAAACCACCGTAAACAAGACTTTTAGTCGATACCAGAATGTGCTGATAATAAAGAATACAGTGCATTGCACATACCATGTGATAATATAAGGATTTTTTGAGCACAAACTTAATCTAATAACTAATAACAACCAGGTAACTAAGGGCTTAAGAATCACATACATGCAAATGTGCTTATAAAAAGACGTTTAACGTCCTATGTACGGCCACATGAGATTCAATCATATTACAGTGACGCATGGATATTTTAAAAATATTTAATGATTCAAAATACAGTCAATTCTAAACAAGGGAAACTGCAGATGAATGGAGAGGTTTTACTGTATTTTTTTCAATTTTCATAGAAACTGAGCAATTTTTATAAATAATTCTTTCAAAGTACGGTCAATCGCAAACAAGTGATACCAAGTGGAAGGTTCCACTATATTTTCTTTAACCTCACAGAACTGGATGTAATATACGTAGAAGGAGGGCTTCAATTACAAGTGTCATATAGTGTAAGTTCTCTTCAAGAACTCCTAAATTATACATATTTGTCAATTCAGGTGATGTAATATTATTCGAATTTTTACTAGACATACAAAAATCAGAATAAAACCTATGTCATACATAACTTAATGACCGTCCTTTTTGAGGATACGTATAATGTTAAAACACTTTGGGTTTTTATATTTTTTTATCCATTTAATAAAGGTAATGATGGAGTATATTCTTGAATGCAGATATTACTAATCCAGACTCAAAAAAAAAACTCAAAATAAAGAATTCCTCAATTACTCGTTAATAAAACGGGGTGAGTAACCACTGTACGCAATCTTGTAGACACATCTTCGATTAAAAACAAAATTATGAACCAATGAAGAGATAATTACCAAATATATTATTTTGCAGGGTAACATTTGGATGTCAACACAATCCTTCAATTATTAACGAAAAATCCTCGGGAGAGTCTGTAACCTTTAGCTAAAGAGTTTCTAAAGGAATGGTTATTTTCAACAAACCATAAAGGCATTGGAATTCTTTATTTTCGGGGTTGATATCAACTCCTTGGGGAGGGGGGGTCGATGAATCTGTACGAGTCAGTTGGGGGCCTTTCGTGGGACGATGAATTATTAGTGGTCGACTGGGAATCGATTAATTAAGATCTATGTTGTATTATGTTGCTTAATTTTTCTATACATTATAAGGGACATTGCCCTCTCTAAAAATTCTCTTCTTTTCCGCTGAAGATAATCATATGCTAAAAACTAAATAAAACAAACCATATACATTTCATCACATTATCATTTTACTGTAGTAGTACCTAGTAATAATTTTAAGTTTGAAAGGGGTTCGATGCTTCTAAGGGGTTGATGCTTAGAAAACATTGGGAATTCCTGCCCTAGGTGTTGGTAGCCGTTCTAATAGGGGTGACAGAAGGGAAATCAAATTCCTCTCGTCATTGTCCATCTATGCAAGTGGAAGTCATGGAAATAAGAACAGTTGCACATAAAACACATTGATTAAAGTGTGTGAGGCAAATTGATGCGATTGGAACATTGCAATGAGGACGGGCGACGGGAAACCAACTCATTATAATTCCCTAGAACTGTTAATACAGAGTAGTTATGTTAATAACTAACGGAACGCCACGGATACGGTAAAGAAAGATTAATTAAGGAACTGTTTTAATCAAGTAAGGCAGGAGTAAGTTCGCTAATTTGAAATGTATCCTGTATCCTTCAATTCAGATACAAACTTCAGAACTGTTCCTAGAAACACGATTACATAAAAAATTGATTGATTTAAAAGGTGCTACTTCAATAACTTACTTGGCCCCATACACTGCCGCCCCCTATCTACTTTTATCTACTTATTAGCGCTCCCTTTCATTTGATCAATATAGTTTAAAAACACTATTGCAGTTTCTTCACTGTAAATGACGGTTGTGAAACTGCACAGTTAACAGTAATTAAACACTTACGTAATTTACAGAAAATTGAGACCCGCTTTGAGGTATTTCTTTTTGATCATTTGGTATTGGCGGTTCAATTTTAAAGCAGATTTGATAGAGTTTTATATGATACGTAATTGCAGGAACAAATTTGATTATTAAAAAAAGAAAATATGAAAGAAAAGAAACTTAGTTATTACAACAGAACATAAAAGGAAAAAAGTAGGAGCGTTCAGCATTCATATAATCATGTCACGTTACGAGTAGTCTCGGAGAATGTACAGTCAGCCAAGTGAAGTTCGATAAGTGAATAAAACGAACTCCTGCCTCGTATATAGCTGGGTCTCCAGCATTAATGTCGAGGGTGCACGGAAGCAGCTGTCGCTTGAATAGCATTTAAAGTACGCAAAAGGTCGTGCAGCTTGTGGGGCGGCAGGTGATGGTGCGATCCGGTTTACGGGCATAGAGGCAACATGTGGCGAAGGAATGTTGGGTCGTCTCATCTAGAGCGTTGTACTGGCAACCACCGAGCACCAATGAAGACAAGCAGACAGGTGAAATTTTGCACGTTTACGCATCTCGCTTATTGAAATTTCAGAGCCTGTTGTTGCAAAGCGCGCTGGAAAAAGTTAATCTCTCTCGCGGGAACGATCTTTATGCCACTTGTCGGGGCAGCTCCGAGCGCAAACTCGTCGCGGAGATCGTTTCACCTTGAAACGACCTCTACGTGAAAACTGTGCAGGTATTCAACACGTTCCACGATGTATCAAAAAAAAGTAAACAGACTTTAATTAATGTTAATAAAACGTGATTTAGTTATGCGGCTGATAATTACTGATGAAATACGTCATATCAACATAACTTTGCTTTATTGTAGAGTAGATAATTACATATTTTAAATTATTGAAATTTTCAGTTACACAAAGACATTTATACAACCTAATTCCTATTAGACACAAAAGCTAGGTGGGTTTTTAATTTACTTTCTAATTCTTTGTCTTAAAGTAAGTAAGTAAACCGAGGATGCATACATATTCATACCAAAGTTCTGAGTCAATATTAACTCAATGAATTTGCGATGTTTCAATTATGTAGGTATTTCGTGGTAAACGTACGCAACTGAAAACAATATACACTATTCAAAAAATTAAAATAGTCATTCTTGCTTGTTGACACAAATATGTTTAGCATGACTGAAAATTTTTAAATGTTAGCTTGATTAAATGTAAATAATTTATTTGTACATACAAATAATCGGGTATTTTACAACTAATAGCTTTCTACATATGCCACGCTTACTTAAAAATTTTAAGCCTTAATGAAATACATCTATAAATACAAGGGGTGGTATGCATAAAGCGAAGTAGATGCTAATACTTCTCAAATTAGTATTTTCTACGAAGTATCTTCTATTACATAAAGTACTTACTACAGCTCTGAAGCATATATTATGAAAGCAAAGTTTATACCACAACACGTAGTAATTACTACGCTGTGGTAGTACTTACTATTAAAATGAAGTACCTAGTACTGTCGTGGCCAAGAAAAGTAAGTGACTTGTTTGTTCATTTGCTATGCACGAATACGGTTTGTTGAATATCTATCACATCTATGTCTGTGTATTTTCGCAACAATCTATTGGTACATCAGTTATCTACTTCACAATTACAAATTAAGTCACTTTTAACTGAATAACTTGCATATACATCATCACTATCAGTAAATATTCTACTTTTTGTATACACTTTTCGGGTACGCATGTTCGTAAAAGCAGCCATAATATTTTATTATAATTCTTACCGCGTGTCGGAAAAGTTTACCAAATAGCCTGCTTCACTTAAATTGAAGTAGATACTACGCGGCAGCCGAAATTTGATGCTTTTGAAGTAGATACTACAAAATTCCCAATAGGTTCCTCTATGGCGAAGTAGGAACTTCTATGTACTCACGTAGATAACGGTATCCACTAGATGTGGATAGTAAGTACTACACTACTTTCGAAGTAAGTGCTTGAAGTATTAGCATGCATTACGTTTTATGCATACTACCCAATGACTAAATACTTTTTACTTTTTAAGTAGTCTATTACAAAAGGGCTTTTATTTTGTATTAACTCTTTTTTCCGGTGTTAACTTTGCTAGTAAATGTGCAATTTTTTTTAGTTTTTATACAGAATGGCTCTTAATTTATGAAATAAACGTACACCTCACTTTACAAGCAATTTTTATTATGCTTTAAATTTAGTCTTTAATAAAAATGTAAGGGGAGGAAGTATCCATCTCAAACAAAGATATGAAAAAAAATCAAACCTTTTGTCCACACAACGATGATTTTTAATATCGACTTTTAGAGCACAAAGAAAGTACTTTTAGCAGTCTTTTAGAAACTGTGACAATATCAAAATTAACTACTAACTAACTAGTTAATGTTCATTGTGAGAGTACGCATCTCCAAGTTGAAGTTATGATTATGAAGACGGGTACTTTTGATTAATTACTTAAATATTAAGGATTAAAGTACTTTCTATTACGTGTGTGTGTCGCTAGTTCGTAATTAGATCACATATTTTATCTTTCAAATAGACCAATTATACTAACACCATAAACTTTCTCAACGTTATGTTATAAAGTGTGTGTTTTTTTAATCTGGCGCCGAAGTTGGCCATGAAAATTTACTTCTGAACCGTCATCAAAATGACAACACTGCATCGGGAATTCTTCAAAAAACATCTTTGAATTGAATACTGCCCACTGACCATCAACTTGCGAAAAACAAATCCAATGAAATCGTGGTGCGTTCAGAATAAATACCTTGTCACCGCCAACTCTGACGTCGAATTAAAAAAAAACACCCGTTATAAAGAGTGTATTTGGTAGGAACTATTACAAGTAAAAAAAAGTTTCTTACCAGATTTCAGATATGCCACATATGAAAATTATGAATATATGGCTCACCTGAAACAAGAAAGAAAATATATTGCATATACAATACGACTGTATACAAAAGAAAATAGTATGTAAATAATATGCTTCACTGATTTATTAGAAAACAAAAAATTAATAATTATGGTAGTACGGCTCTGTGATATTACACCAACAAAAAAAAAGTAAAGTAGGTGACGCTTGTATCGAACTTCGATGGGTGATCATCAAGTAGAACATAGAGAACATATAGAACATTTCATAACATTTGAAACTCATAAAATATTTAACGTACCACGAGGTCATAAACAAAGGGCGATTTGTAATGCTTAGTAAATTAATAACTAATTTTAATAATCTGTTTTACTAGTTCCAAATATTCTGAAACGCCATAAAATGACTGACTCTATGGTAGAAAAGGGTTACAGATGATGTATTTTTTGATAATAATAAAGTTTACTAATTCTGTGGATATAATATAGAATAGAACAAGTCAGAAGCATCACATGTTTATCAACAGTCGTCAAAGTATAAACAATAGGAAGTAAATCAGTACCACGAACGTGACAAAATCACAGTTGCTCTATGCATACGTATACAATACAGTGTACGGATATTTCTCATACCCAGATACCTCTCTCAGACAGTTTTTGATTCCCCATTTATGTAATTTCATGCATTTGCATCTATCTTAGGTGGATACCTTTAATAGGCAGAAGTTTGCTGGTCACAGTAGGTATCCCCTTAAGAGAGAGCACATTGTATTTCTTTATATACCTATCTAGTGTAAAACTAGCTTTAATTTTTGACACATAAAAATGTTGCAATTCTAAAAGATTTATATCTTTCAAATGGAATGCAATTGTTACACTTTAGAAAAGTACCCCATTAAAAACATAATTACCCTTACTTAAAAAGCTGTTACATAAATTAGCATAACTTAAACACTTCCATAATGGTCGATCTTAGATGCGTTTAACCTTGAAACTTTACGTTTGGAAAAAGGACAGCAAATTTTATTTACTTTCTGATTTTGCACCTGCTTAAATAAATATCGAATTAAATTTTCTATTTCCATGAAATACACACACTAAGAAAAGTTTCAATACTTCTTACATATAATGTCAGTGATGTATATTAAATCCAGTAATTTTAATGTCACTTTTCTTAATACAAGGATATTTCGGATTATCTCCACAATCTAATTTTATTGATGTGTATATAATATTAGCACAGAAAGTATCAATTACGTTTGCTAGATGATAAAATTACATAAAACAGTTAGTTTTACCTTGTAATACATTTGCTTACTTATAAACGTAATCGTTTCAATTCATTTAATTATCTAGCATTAAATATTGAACTAATGTGTAATAATCAATTGCCTCGTGTCATTAGTATAATTTATATTTATCATCGGCAGATAATGAAACACTTAAATACGTAAGAGCGAATTTGTAATGTAATGCAAATGCAATAACAACAATGTTGTCGATCTATTATTGAATATATAAAAAGTTTATGTGTTTTTTTAAATGATTTCGGTTTATAATGGGATTTACATGTTGCTATTGTTAGTAATGCATAATCACGCGCCGAGCAACTTTATAATTTTGCACTTGCTTGCAATCGATAAAAAGAGATCGACGTGGAATTTTAATGCGTCCTTGGGAGCTGTGCATTCACAAACAACTTGGGATACGCACACACATGCCGAGCAGATTGCACATCGTACATCATTCATTGGGATTCGGCGAAAAAAACAATGGGATCGTGTATGCCGAGCACCTCCGCATCTCGTTCATCACATCAGTCTGATGAAACTCAGAAAATTAATGGGTTGTTTTTTCCCAAGGAAACGCACTCCTCTGATTGGTTCAGTAAATGGTTAAATCCCACACGTTCTTATTCTTTTTTTTTTTTCATTGTCGGACAAGTATTTATGTTGCAATAAGGATTAGCATTATACAAAGTTTCATTTTAATTAATTAAAAATGTAACAGAAATTACGAGGAGAGTGTAGATTTGATCTGGACTTTCCTATACAGCGATAGCAATAATAACACAAAGTTAAGGAAACCAATTCTATTTTTCAAAATAATGTCCTTTCTTTAACGTAAAGTTATTCCGACGATCAGGCAACTTGCAAATACTGACAGAGAAGAATTCTTTTGGCTGTCTGCGAAGTCAATTTTGCACCGCTTCTTTTACCTACTCATTCGACATAAATTTCTTGCGTCTCAAGTATCTACTAAACTTACAGTCTTTCGCTCGATTAAAAAATCTGTTAAAATTGGACCGTGAGTATCCCAAAATACCGTAACTCTCACATCGCTGACGGTATAGCTTTGAATTTCTTTGGCGGCGATGAATTTGAGTGGCGCCTGTTAAATTCCACATGATTTACGCCAAGAATTTGTAACTTAGATTGAAAAGAGATTGGGGTATGTTAAGTTAGATCGAAGGCAAAAGGAACAACAGGAATTTTATACCGTTTTGTAATTAAAATACGTAAAAACTTCTTCGTACACTTTGATGACCTTCAAATGACATTGCAGTGCAGTTTGAATTGAAAGTTTGGGTTCTTCAAAATTGGTTACATAATAGTTCGGACAAGATAATAAATTTTCTTATAGAGGTCTAGAAGACATCCATTAACAGGTCAATAAATAACATTGGAACTGCAATGCAATTGAATCGCAGCGCCCGTCTATTAAGCAACCCACGCTTGTAAGCAATTTTATGATCTCAAGCTCGTAAAGCGGCAGAGTCCGGGGTGAGGCTCTCACAAGTTGAGTTTAGAATCAACTTACCGAGTAAACACTGTTAGCAGCGGTGGAAAGTTCTCGTCGTCGCAACTTCGAAACTAGATTAGAAGCCATTGACAACGGAAACTTTGCGTTGCGTGTTCGTTGTAATAACCATTCAGCCGACCCGCAAATTACTTTTCTTATACGGAATACATTACCATACCGGTTTAGCTTGTTCATTAAATCTAACATGGGAATTCAACTTTTTTGCGTTCGAAAGCGTTTCTTTATTCTAGATATTTCGCTGGGAATGCTTAATGGCGAAAAAACACGAAAACATTTATTTTATTCGTTGCGGAGCCTGTGCGTGTGTTTATTTGAAAAATAAACAAATTCTACGGCATTCTTCTCCGCCGTATAAAATAACATAAACAGTAGTTCGTAAGTTTATAGCATAACCCTAATCCGAAGAGAGCGATTCGAACTGGCAGCTAGCCAGGTCTGGTGCAACCCACACGCTGAGCCTCTCTCAAATGCCCTTGTATGCAACGTGTGGGTCGCAACACGCCAACATAAATATAGCTGACAGATATTCCCCAGCCAACACAACATTCTTACATTTTCTCTGTATGATTTTGCGTTATACAAACGTTTAGAATAACTTAACGGTGGTGGGCGAATTCGTCAACACAATGTTAAGAACGGATATGCTTGCGGGTTTATCGGAGGAAGCGGTTAAACGTGTGTCGGAAGTTGCCGATTTCGATAAAAAAAAATAACTATCAAACGACAGCAGAGAACCCAAGTTTATTTTAGTGGACCTGAATTATGTAGAAACGGTTGCGGTAAACACGGACGTCAATTTCCTTGAAAAACACCAAAACACACCTAACTCCTCTGTATCTACTATAAATAGGAAAATTTTACGTCTTCTGAGAATTACCAAACTATGTAGGCTCATTTTAGTTGCACGCCTAAACTCATTACCTAGATTACATTCTATCAGTTCTTTCGAATTCCATTTGCGTTATAATTATATTGAATTAGGTTTAAACACGTCAATTAAGACACGAGCTGTGTGATACCATAAAGTGTATCAAAGAGTTTGCCTAAGGCTATTGGATACGTAAACCTGTCAACAAATCGCTTATATTTGGATTTATAGAATGAACTGCATTATACATACAGATACGGTAAATGTTCAACTTGACATCCTGTTATAATGTGTGCGACAAGAAACGCACTAGAAAAATAAAGAGAGAAATTTGGCAATTAGTTCTCCGCGAAAAGAATCTAAGTAAATTTGCTATGTCCAGTACCCAAATTTCCGATTCTGTATAATATTTGAATAGTGAGTTACGCGCAATCCATTTGCACTTCGGTGAATGAGTAGTGTACGGTGTAATAAAAGCAATAAACCGCTGAACAACGCATTTGTTCCTATTAGTTAAATGTCTTCGTTGTTTACATTCAAGTACATGGGTCGATGGAGTTCCGTGTTTCCTTTGGGAATTATTATTTACACGTAGTTTTGTTATTTATACATGCTTTGGTCACGCATTGTTTTCGGTTTAATTTCTACTCGGCTTGTTTAATTAATTACAATTTATCAAGTTCTAGATGAAACGCACCAGTTTTTCTATTTAATTTTATTGTTTCATTTGTTTGATCGAAGTAAATATAAATAAACAAATAACAGCAAAGGTGAATTTCACTTATTATTGACTGTCTTTTTAAATAATCAATGGGGGTTGTTTTTTTAAAATATTTTCTGCGTTCAAAATTCTAATGAAACGGCTACTTTCAGTGTTGCCAGTAGAATTTCGCAAGAAGTCTGAACCTTTAACTTAAATAATCTCTAGAAGCAGAAAATAATCCACTAAAATCAAATGGCGAAAAATCAAACTGTGTCGATTACAGTTAAATAATATCAACAGTCTACTTAAGCTTATTAGGGTTGGCAACACTGGCCTCAGTATTAAAAGACCGCTAAAATTACAAAAGAAAATCAGAGTTGATGGTCAAAAACATAAACAAAACACGATCGATTGTTTAGCAAAAGAAACAAAAAAAATCGGCCGAATCGGTTGAATATAAGAAAACCTTTTGCGTTAAAAATAAATTAAAAGCGATAACAACAAACGTTCGAATTTCAATGGAATTTCGACTTTTTTCTTCGTAAAAAACAAAGTTCAAAATATAGTCAACTGACAAAAAAATTTACAATGTTTATTTCGCGCTTTCTTCCTCGAAAGACACAAAAAAAAATAAATAAAGAAAGAAAATACGATTGATGGAGGAAAGGAAAACTTTCGATTACTGTTTTGTTTTTCTTGTTCAAGAAAAGAGACAGAAATTGATCGTCTTTCATTTTCTCTTCGTTGTTTTCTTAGTGCTAATCGCCAAAACGGCGCTTTGCAAAAATTCTAAAAAAATTTTTGTTTGCACACATTGTTGACAAAGAAGCACATGGCTAATTACTTTATGACAGATATCACCACAAATAAAAAAAAATAACAAAATTAGTTATTATTAAATTAAAAAATCACTAAATAAACTGATCATAAAATCACTAAATTTCAAGTTGTCTGAATTTACTAAAATTTGTGTGAAATTTCATCAAGAAAGTTACCAGATCTAGAGACAAAATCACTAAATTGGCAACAGTCGCTACGTGTCATGCTATTTAGCATTAATATTTGCACATGCGCTATAGAGACAATTAATAATATTTGAAATGATGTTGACATTTCGAACTCAAACAAACACAACAAAAAACTATAGTTATGCGGTCAGTTGTGCCTTTTCAACATGAAAACATTTCAAGGTTGATTTAGTTGAACAACTGAACTCTGACCTTGAGATTTACTTTATAAGTACAGTATATAAACAGAGACGAAATAGAGAAAATTAGAGGCATTTGGTGCACTACCGTCGTAACCAGACTTCGGACTTTTCGAACGTTGCCATGGTTACGCAATGAATGGGCACTTTTCATTGGTCCTCGTATGGCAACGTTCCGAAATGTCCGTAGTCTGGTCATAACCATAACTGCGGCCAAATGTGATTCCGTTTTCCAATTAATACTTAATCATAAAAATAACTTTTGAAATATGAATTCATTTAGAATAATTGGAGTTATTATGACTCGAAATGTTTGTTTCCAAAAAATAAATTTTCTATTGCTAAAAAAATTTATAAATTTTTGTTACAAGGTCAAAAGTCTGTAACGACATAATTGATGAAATAAAAAAATCAGCTCATTTTCTTTTTAAATAAATATAAAACTTTATTTGTGATAAAATTTAATTTTTCTATGAATAAAAGTATGGAGAAATTTATTAAGTTACCAAATATGTTCTTGCTCATTAAAAAATAAAATAAGTGTAAGTTTGATAATACGTATAAACCATAATTCACAAGATATGAGGTCATTATTCTCTGAAGAATTATTTGTGCATAAATTGTATGAACTATAATAAAAGTGGATTTACTTTTGGAAAGATCCCAAATATTTTGGCAGCCGATGAGAAAATGTTTTGGTGCATACCTCGCTACGCTAATTTTTCCTTTGGGTATTATTAGCGTTGACTGAATGGAATATTGTAGGATTTCGTTCCAATATTACGCAAATTCTTGGCAAAAACTAAATACGAACCACGAATAACTAATTCTTTTACGTTTATACATCAACGAAATCATAATTAAGTTTAAGTACTTACAATTTGAGATTTCAAATGGGTGTGTATGTAAGATTGAAAATAAGTGGATTAATTTATTGAGTAATACCCTTTTAAATCTCATGTTGTAATTTTTTCGTGTGAAGGTCGCAAAAGCGTTACATATTTAATTTGTTTTAAAACAATGGTCATTGAATACCTTCATAACAATAAGGTTCTCATTTTAATATAAAACAATAGTAACAATTTTCCCTATACCATTCACCGCAATTATTACGCAGATGCAGGATATTTGAAATAATTAAAATTAATTAAAACGTGCATTTGATTTAGAACCAAAACTGCAGATTGTTTAGGCCATGAATAAACCCGGGTAGCAAGTGATGGAAATTTATTGATTAATATTGAACACACACATGCAGACGTATGTATGAATCAGCAACTGATATTACATAATCTGTTTCTAGATAAACTCTATAACCATTAAGTAAACGCACACTTGATAGGGCAATAATATGAAACATTAAATAATTCTTTATCGTCGATCTATAAAACGTAAAAGTAAAAATGAAAATCAGAAGTACCTTATTGCCTTAATCAAATGAAACTTGAACTTGAAGCCTGCGTCGATGAGTGCAATTTTTTGGTTATTTATGGACAATTTTTCATCGAATTCGCAGAGTATTTATTATAAAAATATTATGTATAAATTTGATGTTTATACAAGTTCTGTGGTAGCCAGTGTCACCTACTTACTATATTACAAAAATAACGACCTACTTCTATTATAAATTTATACGATCTCATCAGAAAAAATTAATTTAAGGCAACTGAAGATGTACCCTCAAGAGATATGTTTCTCCCCCTGTATTTAACGTTCCGTTGAATAACTACTAAAGAAAATATTTTAATAATAAAATATACCCACGTTTCGCAAGTACATACAATCAATGGCAGTTTTAGTTAAAATTAAAAAATTAATATAGAAAAATATCAAAATGTCTCATCTTGATCCGTGTGTTTAAAAAATATTTAAACAAGTGACTTATTATTTACTGTATCGCGATTCTGCAATTTATTGTGCCTAGAAATGTATAAATACAAAATTATTTTTAAACTGTTGTATTTACATTACAAATCACTTAGATTTTCGTTTTTGTTGAAATTTCTCTGTTTACCTTACACATAAACTTGTGATTCTAAATAGTAGAGTTTATACTTTCGTATAAACAACACTTATTCTTTATATTACTTTAGAGTTCGTGTTACTTTAAATTTAATAAATGAACGGGTAACCTAAGGTGTATTCTTTTTACATAAAAAATTGAAATTTAGAGTAGATTAGACATACCACACGTAAATAAATTTATGTATCATAGTCGTTTGCACGATAGGTAATATAAGAAAACAATATTTTGGAGTAAATGTCGAAAAACAAACAAAGGACTGCTAGTTAAAAATAGGTTAATTCACCTGTATACTAATAGTTATGTAATTGTAATTGATTAATTAATGTATGATGCTATTTGCTAAACTGATAACCACACTAAAATTTGTTGTCGTATTTGAGTAGCGATTTAAGTATGGAATGTAGCAAGCCACTCATAGATAACATGTTTTTCAATTCATTAATTTCAGTGATTCACCAAGGAATATTTTCCTCGCACATACGTACACTTTCACGTGTTCTCCATTTTAAACGGTCGACGCATTACAGGATTTCGCGATTGCCAGAGCAAAAACGTAAATATTTTCGGAGCGGCCGTTTCGCAAACACATCATACCAAAATGTTTATACGTACATTATAAAAAAAAGCGTGCAGTGTAAGCTTTAAAAAGCACATACATTCATGCCGAACGTTTTATAAATGAGGGCGATCCGTATTCGGAAGGCATTTCTTAAAATGACGTATCGCTGCTATTCGTGCTCCACGAACACCATAAATCACGAAATGCTTTTTCCCTCCCGTTTTATAAGCTCAGTGAGAAATTACGATTTAAGCGATTTGGTTTTATTTATTTCTGGCTTGAATCGTGGTTTAAATATTACGAAGTATATCTAAACGACATAGTTGCTAATTAAAGAAAACTTTTCTGTAGTTAAAATAACTCGTTACAAAAGTGGGAAATATTAGTCTTTGTTAGATCAATAAAGAAAGTTGTCAATACTGTAATTAAAAACATTTCCAAAACAAATATTGAAAATATCACTCCCACGTATGCACACACCAGACTAGTGAAAAGTTTGTTATATGACCATGAAGGACTAGATTCAGGGAATTCAAGCGGCCATTTTGCGCTTTGATCATGCTGGTCTATTTTAATCGAAGCTTAAACGGAAAATATTACTCCGAGATTTGATTAAGTGCATGCTAAGCAAGACAAGGTTTTCTTCTGGGCCTTACGAAGCCTGATTTCTAGGAATCAATGAAAGTAACATTATCATAATCAAAACGGAGGCTAGAATTCAAGATCTAACGAGCTTCAATAATCCTGGCTTGTACCGAACAAATAAACTCAACTTAACTTTGAGCGTCACTTAAGAATATGACTTACGCAATGTTTTTGTATCTCTAATGTCACATTATAAATAGCTCAGCTTAAATCTTTGGTGCAATTGGCCGCAAGGAATGCAGAAAAAGGAAAGAATGTTTATATTTTCAATAATAATTCACAGAATATCTACAATCATAGCAAATTAAAAATTACAATATATCCATTGTATGACATGAAGGTTATAAAAGCAGTATAGTCTTTCAACTTACAGATACTTATGGGAAAGCTAGCTTTTCATTTCTTAGTATTTATAAAAACATTCTTCAGGAAATTGCTTATTGAAACCAGTATTTTTTAATATTTTTGAGATCCATTTAAACAAAGGCATCACCCAAGTTGATGATAATGTCACTACTCGCAGTAAAGTGTACAAACACTTTATATCATGTCTGACTCTGTGCCAGAGTTGTGTGTATAAAAATGGCTGCAGGAAAATGTTAAATGACATTAAGCAGCAGTTCACAGAAATTGACATTAAAACAGCAATCAGCGAAAATAATAATTTAATACCTGATGGCCTTCGACAAAAAATTAAGTTTTTTTTGCCTCTCACCTGATCTTCACGTTTAACAGCAGTTACGATTCATTAAAAAAAAACCTTTGCATCAATATAGGAACTTTTTTACATTAGCAAAATATACATCCGGAAAAATATGTATTACTAACGTGGGGTGCAAGTATTTTAACTTAATTTAAAACCACATCTATTAGTGATAAATTATTAGGGTTAGCATATTCTTAGGATTTAAACATTATGTAGGCCAAAAACTAAGCTACATGCTCTTTTCAGATTGCAAAAGTTCTACTGTTTGATGAATGTGCCCAATAGTAATAATTTTACAGTGGACCTATGAAACATTGTACATGATTTTGTAAAACCACAAAAGAGTAGGTATTCTCCAAGAGAAGACACTCCGTGTCGGCACGTTTGATCTTCGCCGAGTAGTTTTGCTGACCCCGAACCTGTTGTCTCTTTAAATTGGCGTGGCGAAACTAATCATACAATGGTGTTGGCTAGCGCGATACAAAGGCGTCGGCTGGCGTAAGGAGTGGCGTACAGTTTTCACTAATTAGATTATCTGCCCATTGTCACTATGCCGAAAACACTCGATTAATACACGAAAATTGGCGTAAATCTTTTCTCTTTTCTAATTTACACTTCCTTGATCAAGTGTCTTCTCTTGTATAAGTTAACTACTCTTTGAAACCACACTGAATATAGGTATTGGTTCGCTCCAACAAATACTTGCAGGCGCTTTTTATATGCCTTTAGCCTTGATCTTGCAAAACTCATTTAATTTAAAACGTAAATATATGGTCTATCCATTTTGATCACCATTCAAGTGATTCGGCCGCAATTTAATTTTTTTATCGAACAGACATTACTTTTAATTTGGATTGTACATATATTCCATTGGATATGCCATCCAAGGTCGCATGTCAGCTCTATTGAGGGTTCTGTTTACAGGTGTCTTGAAAATTACACTAGGGAACAAATTTTAAACATTCGTCGACAACTTCAAAAAAAAATATTTGTTCCTAGTTACATTCATCTCACTTAATAAAAAAAAAGTATTAGAAAATCTGCAGCACGTCTAGATATGTAGTTTTTGAAATAAATCAAAAATTACTAAAAACGAATACAAAAGGGAGAATAAGAAAATATTTCTATTAAAAATTTTGTTGATTTTAAACGCAAATATTTTTTTTTTATCAAACGATTCTTAAACTGTATTAAAATATAGTTACAATAATTATACAAATTTCAATGACTTTTTTTTCTGCTTTTTATTGAGTGTTAAATCTTCTCGTTTCAAGAACAAACAAAAATTCCCTATCATAGCCAGATCCCATCATCCTTGATATCTGGTTTCCATTGTTCTGATTTCTTGATGAAACATTTCACCTTGTTCGTCGCTGACAGCGCCGAGATTATTAGGAAAAAGTCCAAATGAGAATACAGAACATGAATTTCTAATGACATTCTGCGTCCTAAAGCTTTATACGATTACAGCAGTTCATTTATTAAAATTTTATAATTTTCATCTTTCTTGTTTCCCAGAAAGCCTTTAGCTACATGTAACAAAACAATTCCACGCAGTAAATTCTTTTTCGTTAAGTTTTTGGAGAAAGTTAGAGTCCTTAATTACCTTTCTTATTTGAGGACCTATGAAAATACCTTCTTTTAGTTTAGCATCACTAAGTTGAGAAAAAATTGTCCTTAGAGATCTCCATGCATAGTTGTTTTAAATTGTTTCCTTAAAAATTTTAATGAACGGTTTACGTAAATAAGCCTGTATAGTACCAGTCATAGTTAAAAAAAAAATCTGACGTGCAGCAATACTTTTTATGCCCTAGTATGTGAATATGACTTAAATAGATTAAAAATTTAAGGTGTTTATTAAAGTTGCCTGACCTGTGTTCCCTAGTGTTATTTAAACATAAGTTGACGTAAACTTACTCATTTTCAGTAAATTACATACTTTTGTCACTATAGTGAAAAAGTAAATGTTATGTGCAACCATGTCGTTAACATTCAGTAAACAGAGCTTCGGAGTGTTATTTAAAGGTCCTTGAATTTGAACTCTGCTTTAGCCTCCACCCAATCATCCGTCTATCTGGCGTTGATGTTCCCTTTGTCGAGGCTAACTCGAATAATAAAGAATGCTGGAGGCTACTGCAAAGGTCGGTCTGCAAAGCAAACAAGCGAGCATTAATTTATATGCAGAAGTTTCCGCCGTAAGCCTCGCCACGTTGGATATCGTGAATGTATAATGCGGACAGAGAGGTATGTATGTATGTGCCCGGAATGCAAGGCGCCCCGCGGCACTTTAACTTTATTATAAGGGGCGAATTTGCATAAATGCGAGATTGCCGAGGCGTGTTATGATAATACGTGTATTTCAGTTACACTTTTAGGGACATCGACTGTACAACTACTCCGCTGAACCCTAATTAAAGTCGGAGAGTGTTTACTCAATTTGTTGGTGGTGCTTTATTGAGCTTAAATTTTCCAGAGAACTTTGTCAAATGTACAGTAACCTGATTACAAACAAAAACAAACAATTTGGTACATTAGAAATTGTGTTCAATTAAATCAATCTGCACTGGTGGAAAATGAACACCCTTGAATGGTCTCACGAAAA
Organism: Dorcus parallelipipedus; assembly: GCA_958336345.1. Lineage (NCBI taxonomy): Eukaryota > Metazoa > Arthropoda > Insecta > Coleoptera > Lucanidae > Dorcus > Dorcus parallelipipedus. The sequence goes on along the minus strand of OY284482.1, from coordinate 37,851,660 downwards.
TGAATTCTTATTCCACAAACTCTATAGGTCATACCCTGCATATGATCATGTGCACAGGATAATACCCTAGGTACAGAGAGGTTGACTGGCATTGTGTGTCAAAATGAGATGACCGAAGAGGTTCCGAACGTCATCCTGAGGAATGGAGTTCAAGATAGACTCCACCTGGTAGCGTAGTTGGTCAAGGTTTGTTCCACATATACTCAATGGGTGATCTTGTTGGCCAAGGGAGTTGACAGACGCCTTGGAAAGCGGTTGGCTTGCTCCAGCGATGTGTGACTGGCATTGCTTTGTTGGAAGAGTGCATGCAGGAACGGCACAGAACGGTTGAATCGTACTCTGCGTTCCCCATAAGAATACCAGGGGCGAACGGTCATTACCGACTCTGGCTCCCCATACAATGATGCCCGGTGTTGGTCCTGTGTCGACGCCGAATACGCAAACGATCATCACTAGAGCCAAGGCAGATCTCTCATCACTAAACACGCTATCCCCCCAGATGTTCCCTTCGCGAGACTGGAGACAGGCGGAACGGTGACTAGGCCGTAAGGGGAAGTCTGGTGAGCGGAATGTCTGCCACGACGGGGAAAAACGTCAAATTCCATACATGCTCAATGAGGGACCAGTCTGGAGATCTTGCTGAGTAGTGCTCTAGTGATGTGCTGCAGCAACGGCATAGAATAAGTTGGATGATGTACTCTGCGCTGATGATTGCTCACCGTAGAAATACCAGAGGCGAATGGTCATTGCAGACTGTGGTTCCCCACACAATAATGCCGGATGTAGGTTCTGTGTGTTGCTACTGCCGTGGCAGAACGGAATGATGACTAGGCGTAAGGGAAAGTCTGATGAGTGGCATGTCTATCATGTTCGCCATCACTTTATAGCAAAGTACGAAGCTAGAAATAACCTACCACTGAGTCAGAAGTTGAGTAACTGCTGATAAGGGTTCGGAATTTCCACGGTCAGTGCTCGATTCTTAATTCTTCCACAGAGCTGTGCTTTTGATATGACGTATCTCATTCACTTTCTTCGAGGTGTTCATTTTTCATTTTCCACCAGCGTATTTCTCAAATCATTTAAGAAGAAGAACATGTCCAATCAGTAATTGTCATCAGAATCATGAAGATATTTACACAAAACAAATACAAGTGATATCCAAAAGTCTCTTATTTAGAAAAGTATAGATTGGATGAACTAGGCTTTCCGGAATGTCTTCCTTCACTAACCACTAAGTATCGAAGGGCTTCCCAGACTTTATATCAAATGGAAAGCTTCCTTTTACGAGTTCCTCAAGTTGTTCCACTTGCCCAATACGATTATCATTGAATTTGCCCTTCATATTCACTACAGGAAAAAATTGCGAAGGTTTAGTTTATCCCAACTGATAATACTTTGGCCAAATACTTCAATAATTCGTCTCAAATTATTGTTTCCGTATGATTGCAAGATTACACAAATGTAAGAAGTGTCAGGCGAGTTATATCCAACGGTGATCCTTTCATTGAAGATGTGAGTGACCTTGGCAGATGCCATTTTGCTTCCAAATCGATTAGAGAGATTTTTTTCAAAACATACGAGGGCCCTGGGTATTTTTATAAATGGAAATCTTTCAATTTTATATTTCAGTTAACATTTTAATTACACTTAAAGCAAATAAAAACGAAAGCTAATATGTGAAGAATGTAAAATTCTATTACGTTTTTAAGTAGCAACTTTACCTGCTCCTGTGAAGGCATTCAATTTGACTAACGTGTTGAGTAATGTGTTATACACTTCAAATAAATTAGGGTCTTTTAATTAAGTGAAGTATAAGCCATAAATAACGTACTACGTATTAATACGCAGATCCAAGACACATATTAAAAAAAAAAAAAACGTAGTCGTACTAGCTAATGAGAATTGATTAATTGCGCCACTCCATTAAAGTTTTCCTTTCTAAAATATGTAAACAATCTATTTATTACACCAAGGTAAAACACATAAACAAAACATATAATACGTTCTACTTTCATATTCAAAAGATTTCATATGCAAATCGTTTTTATATACATTACCAACTTTTAGGTGGTCTCGAGGGGCAGTTTTTTGCATAGTTCGAGAGTTGAGGGCCCCCCCTTTCCTAAACATTCCAGATCTCGTTCAATTACTGCCCGACTCAGATGACTCAGCAGTGGCAGCACGAGGGTCGTTGCTATGGCAACGCTACCCCGGCTCCCAGCCCCTGATCGACGCAACTGTAAAATTTCGTGCTCCACCATTATCGAAATACTTTCCGTCTCTTTCGTTTGCGAAAGCACCAAGGATAATGTATACATAAGGATATTCGCTTTTAATCTTTGGTAGCGTATTTTCATGTATGTGTACAATTGCGCAGAGTAGGGCGTTATCTATATACGTAGATAAATTTGATTTCATTGTTTTGTTTTGCTGGACAGCAATAAAAAACAAAATATACGAAATCAACTTCAGATGTGAGATAAATTATTACTAATTTGGGTATATCTGAAAGTGGTTATTTTATGTATCTTAAACGACGATAATTCCATGGCGAACAAATATTAATCGATGAATGAAATAAATGTAGTGTATTATAAAGTTTTATAACCGCATTGTAAAAATGAGTGGATTCACAAACGTCCTTGTCGATGTTTATATGACGTAAGGCGTTTATAAATTTTATGATATACCAGGCAAAATCTCCACATCTGATCGCCTTGCTCTTGCAGGACTCAATAATTAGGTAAAAATTTACGTAGCGAATCGCGTTACTATTTTTACTACTATATTTACAACTTTTCAGCAGTATTATGAAACTTGTTCTAGGGTACAAAAATATTGGAGGTATTGTAAACCAACCAACCAAAGCGCTTGAATTATTTTCCATAACACAGTACTTATTCATGCGTTTATCAGTTGTCAATATCATCGAGTCTTGCGTTTGTTTTTCTTTATACTGTGACGCAATTACCGGCGATAATTACTCATTACATTAATAGTATATGCAAGTTTTTATTGATTGGTGTCATTAAAGTTCATATGATCAATTTACAATTGCGCAAGTTAATTTATCACACTTATCGAATTCTCAGGTTAAATGCATTGGCTATTTAAAACGTTTTTAAATTAAAAAAAGTACTTTCTCTCCTTTGTAAATTATACGGCACTTCATTAAGTATGAAATTAAAGTAAGTAAATTAATTAGTTCTTTAGCAAGCAGCACCATTCGAATGTTTATTATACAATGACTCCTTTAAATGTCACGAGTGAAACTTGGCAAGTACACACATACAAAATTAAAATCTGAAGATAGGCGCGCATACATGTTTGACGACATAATTCCCATTGTGGCTAACAAATGTTTCTCCATTCTACAATTACCACTGAGTTCTCTGTCTTTTCAGAGTTTGTAAACAATTGTAAGTACATCACGATTATTGTTTTCCTTGTTATTATTTATGAAGGTCAACTTAGAGACTGAAGCCGGAAACTTTCTTGAAAAGAAGTAAGTAAAACAAGTAGAAGTTCTACTAATCTGAGTTGAAAAGGTATCAATTTTACTGTAGTAATTCGTTCGGTAACGTCAATATTTTATGAACCGCTTTGATTGATTACACGCAATATTAGTTTGATTTTCCTAGCGCATTTATATCACGTAAAATAAACATCAACTAAAATGTTTTCTTATTCCAAATGCAATAAAGGGTGAAGCATTTTCTATACATTTTTTTATCTATTATACTGGTAGGAGATATTGATTTTGTAATCCTATTTTTTTAAAGTTATTAATACAAAAACGTTAAGCAAGCAACTTTAAATTCCACTTAGTTTTCTATGGAGATTCAGGTTATAACTTATAAGTTCTAAAGTTATAAAAGCTTAAAAATTCTTGAAAACTTTCCGATTTAAGTTAACTCGTTTCGAAAGCAGGAAAGATAAAAATGCTTGAAAGAGGATTGCTAATATTGTTGCAATTATAATTTTAGTGTGACCTTGTCAATATTGATATTTCCAATGAACCCTTATTGTTATATTCGGCTCGTGAAACTACCACTTTATTAAAACTGAATACATTACAGTTGCACAATCGCTGATAATGTAAAAAATTCATCACGCAAATTTGGTGCAAGCAGTTCTGGATGCAAAGCTCCATACACCATTTTGTATTACAATGTTTTCTTTTTTTTTAATTTTGCCATGAATATTTTAGATTTTAATTTGTAAACCGGCCTACTTTTTTCTAATAAACTGATCTCTCCACACATAGTAGCTGAGTACATACATATACATAATCACTTTACATCAAAATACAATTATTGTTATTGAAATGTATAAAACTTTTCAAATTAAAGAATAATAAAACACAAAAGTGTTAAAAGTACTAAATAATTTTTATATTGTAAACGAATTGTAAAAATAGCAATTAAATTAACCGCAGTTCTACAATAAATTACACAAAAAAGGCACAGATAACAGAAATTTGTAATTATAAGCAAATTCAATTGGTCTGTAATGATAACTTCTAAAATAGTTTGGCTTGCTTTGCTATTTTAACATTTAAATTACATAGAATTTGATGGTTTTTATAGAAAAGACGTTCACAATGTAATTACAGAAATTACACCTACTCAAATGCAAACTGATCCATTGGTCATGATGACAACCAATCGTACTGAAGGAGAATTGATCACACTTTAATTTTTTTATTAAATAAGAATCAAGTATGTATAAAAAAATTGAGGTTATATTACAATACAACTTTTGGCTTTAAAATTCAAGTCAAACCCACTGCATTATGAACAGAATGAATTCTATTTTATATTCTAGTTACTTATTCATTATTACTTGTTCACTAAAAAGGTTAATTTATGTTTTTAATTTTAAATCATTAAGAAGATGGACATAAGAAGAAAAAAAAAACAAAGACAGGAAAGAAGCAAATAAATATACGTATGCGGTACTCCCAATTAGCATTGAAAAGGAAAAAAGTTGACATCAAGGTGAAGCCTAGGAACGCAGATAATAATCTCGATGATGTTAAGCGTGAGTGAATTCCGATTGATTCAAAACAATTATACAAAAGCAATAGAAATGAAGTACTTGAGAATAGCGGTAAATAAATAATAGAGAGATCAGGCAAAAGGTATATAACAAAATTAGGGGGAAAACAACGATATGCGATGTTCGAGTAGAGGAAGGATAAAAAACGAAGCAAAGCGAACTTACGCTTTTAAAGTTTTGTAGCTTGAAGTGCTGTATTGAACCAGTGATAATACGACAATATCTAAAATAAGCTCCAAAACTGCCTTTAAAATCCCTTGAAACCTCAAAGTATGGAAAGCTAACTTCTTGGCTGAAGTCCTGGAAAATGGAGTCATGTAAAGAGAACCCCATCCTATCAATAACAAAATTTTAGTGATTATGTTTCACTTTCTACTCTTAATGATTGGGTTAGCTACTAGTGCAAAGGATAAGTTTCTGGGGCCCTTCTAAGATGAACTTAACGACGTTTCGTTAATATCACAGTAGATTCACACTGGAGTAACGCCAGGAAGACTGGTCGGATAAAGCAGAAGATTTTGGGGTAACAAAGATGCAGTTCAAAATGCGACAGTGAAAACGCAAGAGACTAAGGTATATGGAAGATGACATGAGAATGTGGAAAGCGAGTTCTCAGAAGTAGTTGGCAACAAAAGAAAAAAACCAAGCGATGTTCGCGAAGAGAAAACGGTGCAATGCGAATTCACGCTTTTAAAGTTCTGCTCCTTGAAATGCTATGTTGGACCGTTGATAATACGACGACATCGTAAACAAGATCCAAAGCTGCCTTTAAAAAACCTTGGAAACCTCAAAATATGGAAAGTTAACTTTGCTGGCCGAAATCCCTTAAGATTGAGTCATGTAAAAAGAAGCCCATCCCATCAATAACAAAATCTAAATAACTACATTTCTCCTTTTTTCTCTTTCCCTTAATTTGGATTATCTCACGGATGCGAAGCATAAGTTTCTGGGGCTCTTCTGAGATAAGCTTATCTCGTTTCGTTAGGATCACAGTAGATCCTCCATTGGAGCAACGCCAGATCAATAGTTGACACTGCAAACGCAAGAGATTAAGGCATATGGAAGATGACAAGAAAATGTGGAAAACAAGCTCTCAGATGTAGCCTGTAGTCCGTAACAAAAAAAGAAACCAAACGATGTTCGAGAAGAGAAAGGATAAAAACAAACTTACACATTTACGCCCGATTTAACAATCGTCGGATAAGTACTATTCTTGGAATAACGTGACGTAGATATGGAAGAACATTAAAGGATATTCGGCGAACAGTTATTCCGTCCTTATTCCACGATTGTAAAACTGGGCCTTAAAGTTCTATTTCTTGAAGCTGTATTGAACCACGTATAATACGACAACATCCTAAACAAGATCCAAAGCTGCTTTTACAAAAACCTTGAAAGCAACATATGAAAAGTTAATTTTGTTGGTGGAAGTCCTTGAACATGGAGTCATGTAAAGAGAGCCTCATCCTATCAATCACAAAATGTAAATAAGTACATTTTTTCCTTTCTTCCTTTCTACCCTTAATTGTTGGGTTATCTTACAGATGCGAAGGATAAGTTTCTGGTGCCATTCTGAGATAAGTTTAACGACGTTTCGTGTTAGAATCACAATAGATCAACTACTCCAACACCAAGTAGACTGGTTGGAAAAAGAAGAAGATTTTGGAGTAACAAAGGCGCAGTTCAAGAAGGGAAAGGGGAAAAGCAAGAGGTTGAGGCATATGGAAGCAATGCTTAGGGAAGATGACATGAGCTCTCAGATGTAGTTGGCAACAGAAAAAGCAAGAAATGCTTATCGAATAAAACGGCAGCTGCTTAATAAATTGTAATATTTTTTTTTCTAAGCCAGGTACTCTATGTCCTAGCTAGCAACGAGTAATTTAAAAATATGGTTCAGATTACCAGGAAAAAAATTGCTGGCATTACTCTAATACCCCCCCAACATAAGAGACAATAAATTTTTTTTCATCAGCACGAAACGCGCTCGTACCCGTCAAGGTCTTTTTTATTGTGCTTCGACCAGGCAAAGGGCGTATTGTCATGCAAACCTCCTCACGGAAGATTATGATTAATAGTCGTGCATTTGTTTGTTGTTCCATGGTGCGTGCCTGGCGGATGTAAAATGGAGGTAACGGTCAACACACATACACATCTGAATCGCCCACGTATAAATAATTCACGCAGTAGGTAAATTTGTTGGCGAAATTACGTGGACGCAGTGGACCTGAAGAGACGCCACTCACGAAACGAGGCCAATAATCAAACATCGATTGGGAGAGATCACTTAACTAACCGCCTCGTAGCGTAACAGTGAGCGAGGGGGGGGGTGGGGGTGATGAAGCATCGAGGAGGTTTCCGACACTGAACCAGCCGGCCCTGCATTCCAAGCTCGTATTCAATACGAGGGGTTCTCTAAATCAATAGTGCAATCTCACAGTCGAGTCGGGCGGATGGTAACATGGAATTGCAAAACTTAGCGGTATATAAACTGGTTCTTCCTTTTTACCACAGCTCGGTTTTAATTAATGTTACCATCGATTCGATCTGGCTGGGTTCAATTATTTCAAAAAAAAAAAAAAAACGTAAACGCAGTTAGGTTGATTAAAACAACTTCAAATCACGACGAGCTTGTTTTCCCCGACGATAAATTATTTTCAACGCGACTGATCCACTGATAACACCCGAACATGAAACGATAAATTTGATACAGTTTGTCGAATTAAAAATTTAATTTCATGAACAAGAGCGTGGGCACTTACAAAAAAAAAACGTTTATGTACCGATTGTTTCACTGAAATCTGGCTATATTATAAAATAAAAGACATAAAACAAAACCGTTCGCTTGATCATTATATCACTGTATATGTATTTTAGACACAAGGTTCACATGACTACTCTACTCAACCAACTGTCGATAGACTAGTAGTCAGTTCCTATAAAAATCAAGGATTTAAGACGACAAAAGAGTTCGCAAGATATGCGCATACGTTTTCAATTTAAAACATAGTATAAAAATATAACATAATTATCTTCTTATTCAAAGGAAAATAAATGAAAATTTTTTCTGATAGTACATAATTATTTATAAAATAAATTAAAAAAAAAAAAACATTTATTCTGCTTTGTAAATAGCATTGTATTTTGAAATTGTTAATCAGCAAGTTTTTCAAGCCGCTGCTGCTCAATAAAAATTTTTGCAATGACTATGAACTTTCTATTGTAGTCATGGGAGATGAACGTCGGGCTTTCGTGAGCGCTTTCCAACCCACCGAGCAGGCTAACAATAATTATGTTCACCATCATGGTCACGTTCCCGGTAGATATGGCAAAGTTCAAACGTGCACGATAATTACGCATTATTAGAGCAAATCCGTAATAATCTCGTTAATACTGGACAACTGTGATGAGACAAATGGAATGAGCTAACAATATACCGTTTAGTCCAATAACGTACGCTAATTTATTCACGTTGTAATTACGAAGAGTTCCGTTAATATTAATAAATTTCCTATGGACATTAAAATGATCGATCGCACATTATCCACTAAGAACCATCAGTGCGTGTAGTAGTTTCCTAATTATACATACATATTGTTAAATGACCTTGATACTTTATTTATAACGTTAACTTCAAGTAATTTATTTCCTGAAATGATATTACTCTTTATTAAGAATGCCTAAAATTTGAAAGTTGATAGTAATTGAAAACAAATATTCAAGCTTTCACTTGTTTACCACTGCTTTTCTGTAATTTCTTTACTTCCGCACATAGTTTACTTTTTCTAAAGCAAACATAATACAAAATAATATCCATTAATTAGATTTACATCAATAAAAGTTCCTTCCTTTTCCTTCACTTATGTACTCAATAAAAATGTGTTATGTAAATGGTATTTTATATTCTAATGAATTTTAGGCATACGAGAATACTATTTGGAAAGATTTTGCAAAGCGATCAACAGTCACTTCAATTTTAGTTTTCTTTAAAACTTTTGATGCTCCCATTTGGGCTACACAGTGCTAATTTCTTCAAACACTTCCAATGTATAAAAATATCCTGAGAATGTTTTTTGCAAAACGATCAACAGTCACTTTAATTTAGTTACTTTAAAACTTTTGGTGCAAAGTACCCACTGTTGAAAAGCTCCCTTTTCGGGCCACACAATACTAGTTTCTTCAAACACTTCCAATATATAAAAATATTCTGAGAATCAGATCAACCGTCATTTTAATTTAGTTTTTCTTGAAACTTTCGAAGGAAATTAATCTTGAAAAGCTTCTCCCATTTTGGCGACACACTACTAGTTTCTTCAAACTATTCCACCGTATAAAAATATTTTGAGAATGTTTGGAACGATTTTGCAAAATGATCATTTTAATTTGGGTTTTCGTTAAGAAAAAAAAAAAACTAATACAGATCACTCTAGAAATACTTCAGTAGCTCCCAAGGTACCTATTTTATTAATTAACTAAAGTTAACTGTTTTTGCTCCATACAATTTGGGCCACACATACTGTCATCTCAAAGTTTTTGGATGTGTGTATGTTTTGGGGACTTTGGAATCATATTTCAGAGCGACTAAAATAGTCAAAAGTCATTTCACTTTAGCTTTCTTTAGAAAAACGTCATGTAAAGTGTTACATTGCGTACAGGACGTTTTTCTCCTTGATTGATCCTTATTTCAAATGTATATTGCTTTTGGGAGTTCAAAAGGTTCTTAAAAGTTCAGTCAAAATATGACCAATATTCTAAAATATTTAAAAATTGGATAACTGCTGAATTAAGCAAAAATTTAAATTTACAAAAATTAACTCAACATCTCATACACTTTTTACACTAGGAGCGTTTCAGTACGTGTACAGAACATTTCACAATACGAAACCAGGGATGGAAAAGTAACGTGAATTCGGTTCCTTGGACCGATCCTCTTCCGCTTAAACACACGGGAACCGTGGGACGCTTACTGTTACATTTTCCATCCCTGCTTGAAACTCATAAAATACTTAATAAAGTACGAACATGCCTACGAAGGTCATAAGCAGATGGCGATTCGTAACTCTTGATAATCTTAATAACTTTACAATGGATCTTATGAGCTTCTAATATTCTGATACGCTCTAAACAAATCATATGGACTATATAGTTAACTTATTTGTTAAAATTAGAACTGCTATAAATTCTTTTTCAGTCTGATTTGCAAGATTCTATCATTTTCCGAGTCTTCTCTACCTTTCTCAATTTCCTCATTCTCCTTCTGCATTCCTTATTCTTTTGATATTATTTCAATTTGCCTACCGCTCTTAGGATATCCATTCCATCCTTTTCTTTTACTCCAGAGTTTTATTCCTTCTTTTTGTACTGTACTGTTTTAAGGCTTCCATCACTTTCCGGTTCTTCTCTATCTTTCTCGGATTTCCATTGTCCTTTTGGATTTATTTTTCTTTTGCTATTTCTTCAATTTGTCTGCGTTCTCAGGGCATTCATTCCACTCCTTTTTACCCCGTTTCTTCGTTTCTCTTTGGTACTTGTTCATACCAGCCAAACTGTTTCAATTTACCTTCGATTATAAAGTTTCCTTTCTTCCTATTAACTTATTATTATTATTTTTTTCATACACCCATAAGTTCCCCAAGCTTGATGCTTTTGTCGAGAAGAGATGCATACGTCTTCAAACTGGGAAAATGTAGAAAACCCAGTTTATTCTTTTATTTTATTTTCCATTCACATCCAATAATTTGGTTCTACAATTATATAGGAATCGAATTCGATATTTTTAAAGTCCGTTGTTTCGTTTTTCCATTGCCATTCCATTCTACCTAATACCATACATACAAGATTATGTATGCGTTTCCATTTTCCTTCTGGATTTATTTTTCCTTTGCTATTTCTTCAATTTGTTTGCGTTCTCAGGGCATTCATTCCATCCCTTTTTTTACCTCGTTTCTTCGTTTCTCTTTGGTACTTCTTCACACTGTTATTATTATTTTTTGCATATACCCATAGGTTCCCCAAGCTTGATGCTTATATCGAGAAGAGATGCATACGTCTTCAAACTGGGAAAACTTGCCACTTTCCATCGTCTTATCATTCCAACTGATATCATACAAACTTATGTATTCATTTCCTTGCTATCCTTCTTAGCACATGACTTAAGTCGTCCTCCATTTACATTCACTTCACCCAAAATAAAGTCGGTTTGATTTTGAACTGAACTGGTTTTAAAGTGAACAGAGAGACTCTTAAAGAAATGATGTTTTGGAACTAAAATTAACATAACCTTAAAATACGTATGAAATCACGTGAAACTGATAACTGATTTAGAAAACCAGCTTGATCAGTACGGGATGCTGGAGTGGAAATTCAATCACTTCCCCATCACTGATCGCCAATTGAATGAGAGCAAATGGAATGCAATTAGTGATCTTTTAAGTGAATTTGAATCGAGTCGCGTTCAAATAAGCTGTAAATGGAGTAATCAAGAAAATTGCTTTAATTCCTAATAGAGGTAAGCACTTTTCAATTTATTAATGCTGATTTGACTTCATCTAAATTTTCCACATCTTGTGAAATAGAATAGCTTCCTTAATCCGCTAGCGCCAGCGATCGCCACGCCGCCCTGCATGATGCACCAGAACTACTCAAAGTAGGGTTTAAAAACCCGTTACACAATATTTTTGTTTGTGTTAAATACGCTACACGTGTTACGCTTATTTTAGTTTGTTAATTACTTTACGACGTGTGCATAATTGTCACTAACCAATTAACCTCCCTACTTTGAGGTGCCATAATAGGAGCGACTGCAGCCCCATTTTGTCGGGACGGCTATGGTGAACCTCTTCACTAGTTGAATGAAGTCTGTAGCTCTATAGGTATTGGTTAGGTCACTTATTGGTTTAATATTTTGTTTTATTGTTATGAATTTTCTTATCGTCGTATGCACCGAATGAATTAACTCAGCTTAACTTTAAGCATCAATTAGAATATGCCTTACACAATGTTATGAAACTTCGATTAAAGTGTTTGCTGCATATGGCCCTTACACATTCAGATAAACTTTGTTACAGTTGTGCTGTTCTTCAAATAAGTTTTATAATACCAAGTGTATCCAGTAAAGCGATTATGTTTAACCGCTTTTATTAGTAATAAGCTTTTCACCACGTTTACATGTAGGTAGTTACTGCTTGTTGCATTCCACCAGAAGTCATAAAAACTTTTTTGAAAATGTTCTAGTGGTATGTTTCGTAATAGGTATCGAAAAGTGCTAAATGTGAAGGTTCATTACACGACCATGTGGATTGGCACTTTAGAGCAAGTTGCGAACGCTATTTCTTACTTCAATTAAATTTTTGTTACGTAAACAAACCATAGTAACAAGTCTTGCCAATTGCGCCATACAAATTTGTTTGTTTATTTACCATCCCAGTTTCAATTTCTAAGTATTTTGATTCTGATATGCGCCACTTCGTAAGTAAAGGTCAAAATTTTTTGATGAACCTTTACTATCAAAATTGAGAGTGTCAGGCGAAAATAAATAGGTAGGTAGATATAAAATGTTTCATTTTTGGTTGGATCGAATTGCAAATACAAAAAAAAAGGAGCTAGCGAAAAAAGCGATTTATTACGCTTGTTAGTTCTTTTAAGTCGCCAGATAACATCGTTTGAAAGTAACCTTGACTAGCCTGAAGGAATTGCCACGTAATGGTTTGGTCGTGATGTGTTCGAATAATAGCGCGTTCTCTGCCCATCCCGATCGCCCCGGGTAGCAAACCAAACATTTGTGTGTAGACTTGTTTCTTTGTCGAAGATCGCGGAGTCACGCGGTTGTTAATAACACTTGCCATTGTGATTAGCCACAATCCTTGGCATTACTCCACAAGTCTGCACGTATTTCTTGGAAGCGTTGGGTACATGATGTGCGATGTCTCCGAGGCGAAATTTTGTTTACCTACGCAATTTCGAAGTGGGTAGGCATTTGGCAGGATTGAAACATCTCACAGGAAATTCCGGTAGTTAACGCGCGAAGTGATGGCAAAAAGTAGTTAGCGTTTTGGCCGAAGGCCAAAACCGACGAGCCGCGTCGGCGTTGCAGATGAGTATGTCACGCACGAATTTAGATAACATCAAAAATAACATACCGAAGAGTACCTACTCATCTACGTGAGTTAACCTTGTACTCTCTACCCGTTGATATCGCCGCGCCACACAAATTTATAATGCCCAAGTCCAATCCAAATCGTTTATTCTTGTCGAAATGGAAATAAAAAGAAACCAAACGATCCACTAGAAAAAGAGGTGATGCGAGAAGAGAAAGACAGCAGAGCTAGGGATCGAGACAAGCGAGCAACTAAACTGTAATAAAAGAAGCTATATATTTTCGAGCGTTCCGTTTACAAACGCGCCTTGCCTCCTACTGAGTAAGCATCTGGTGATTTCATTATTATATATATATTTTTTTTTTGGGGAAAAGTGCCTAGGCAATAACTTCCTTAACTGCAATAATTTTATAATTAAAACATTTCGTTGGTTGGGGGGAGAGGTGGAGAGGGAAGAGAATTACGTAGACGCCATATTAGACATTTTTACACGCTGAATTATGCAAAATTATTCACAACGTAAACACTTTATGAGACCGGTGGGAAGTTTTAATGAATGCGGTCGCTTGAACAAACATAAACAAGGTTAATTCCCAGAAAATAAAGCGTCGTCATATTTAGAAGTAAACCGCACTAAATTTTTAACTTATATACTCAACGCTTATATGTAGAGCGAGAGGTCATGGCGTCTGTTGAGGGTCAAAAGAATCGAGACAATGATCGCCCGAGTCGGGAAATTATCAATCATGAGATTCGAGGCACGCAGTCCCGAGACTCAAGGCCATAATCAGTCGAGCGTTTAGGTTTAGGAGTAACAAAATAGTTGAAAGGACTCACCTTTATCTGGCGGTTCCGGTAAGCTGGATATTATCGAATCGGCGCTCAGAGGCTTCCCTGAACGTGGCTTTCTGGTGTTGATTGTCGAACTTGTCGTTACTCCAGATAATCCACCACGAACGACGCGAGTCTAAAAAAAAGTAAAGAGACAAGAAGCAATCAGATTACGCAAGCAAAAATCTTTAATCTATACACTCGTTTGTGCACGTAATGGAAGCAGATGGCGGCTCACGCTTCATCAATCTCACTAACAACATATAGAACCAGTTCGTGGAAAATTTAGAACTTACGTTTATGGCAACACAGATGTAGTTAAACGCTAATGAATATGTAATTTAACGCTGCGCTTACGTTCGCACACTAATTGAAATTAAATAGGTTACACAAGTCCAATGACATTGATCAGTCGAAGTATAGTCAGGCAGGAAACTTGCGAAAAATCACTTCGGGCGATCTTCCATCATCAGAGCTGCTGCGTTTTACTTGTGTTTACATAACGTAGCAGTCCACTATAAATTATACCATTTCATTATGGCCGCCGATCGCTAGTTATTTTTACATCAACCGGATTGTATAATTAAGTAACGGGTGGCTGATTTAAAACAATAAACGAAAATGCATTCGCGGATTACACTCGGATTTATGCACCTAATAACTTCTGAATTATTTCAAGGTTACGAGCAAGTCCGGTTCCAAAACCTGTTCGCTTTGAATTAGAGAGAGCAGCAGCAATCGCGAAAATGGCCGAACCTCTCAACTAATAAAAGCTTCACGGAAAAAAACGCGAGATTACTAACCGGTTCATACAATGACTATATTTAACTAACGGAGAAGATACGTGAAATATACGCAAAAAAAAACTTATAAATATTCATCAGCGGTGGACGTGGAAAGCAAAACTATTAGCGGCCATTACAAAACGCGTAGCCTTCGTTAGTAGGATGGATACGAGTGGTTTCAAATTGAACAAGTTAAACGAGATAAGTCTATTTGCTCTAGGGTGTTTTTGTCTTTTTTACTTACACTAACTACACTATCCTCAAGGTAGTTCAGTAGTAGCTCACCTATACTTTTACACTATTATCGCCAACTTACAATCCACAAGTTTAAAAAAAAAACCTCGCACGGTGATTATCACCAATCACAAACACTAAACACGATTAATCTAACATCGCATATCCAAATTTATCCTGGAGAAAGCATAAAGAAAACGGGTACGGAACAAAGAACACAACCAAACTCGGCCGAGTCATGCAACGGATCGGCGCGTCTGGGCGGAGTGCAACTTGCCAGGGCAGGGCAGCAAAAGCAAGCCGAGCGCAGCCGCCGAACAACTTCTATTACCATCTGCTATACGTACACAAACTTGAAGCACGTTTTACCTCTCGTTTCGTATTAAAATCAAAAAAAGTGTGCAGGTGATATTTCTTTACCGACCACAAATTAACGCGCCAACACAATCTCATACGTATACTCCGAAACTAGGTATCGATTCATCCTCCCACTGACGCTTCTTTGCCTATTACAGAAAACGACCGACGTGAATGAGCCGACTATGTTCGAGGAATAATGGGTGGTCGGATTCTCACCCGGCTCCGTATTTAGCACGGAATGCGGCCCTTCACTTGAATACTAAGTGCCGCATCGTTTCAGAATTCAAGATACACGTGGAACAGTTGCACGAGATGGAAGGCAAATCAATAATTCGATTATATTTATTAGCCCGATGGGCCATCAACACGATTTATTTCGCTCGGGTCTTTTTCACACATCGTTGCCAGTAATGTTTTATTCCAATCCATTTTGGCTTACCCTCAAAACATTTTGTTCCGCTAAACCCTAAAGAATTTGTTGGTGGCTCTTAGGCCCAGTTGTATGTACAATGTCAGTTTAAAGTTAAGCTGAACTTTAAACCCATAGCAACAATTATTTCAAAAATTGATGTTAAGGGTTTAAGCTTTGGCTCAAAGATAAGCTGGAATTGTACAACTGGGCCTTAATCATATCAATAGGACTTACTTTATGAAAAGTTGAAGTCGAATGCGCACGCGCGAATTAATCAAATTCTAAATACATATTCTTGACTTGCGCCACTGCCCGCTATACCCTGTGTCTTCAATCATTAAGTTATTAAAACTTTTTAGATTTTTGAGGCTCAGTTGCACTTTTGCCTTCGTGTCTTCTTGTCGCCCTGGTTTTGAAGATGATCCAATCATATAGACGGTATTGACCCTTACAGTAAAGACCATAGTTTGTTATACACATTTTTTCCCTGTTATCTTTGGATGTAGGCTATATGCGAGGGGAAATTCAAAAATTGTCTACCTAGCCATGAAGAATAAAAGAGGTGGTAATTTGAACATTTTTATTTTTCATTAATCTCCATTTATGCCACTTTTTTTCCAGTTGTTCTAACTCACGGGAGCTCCTCAAAAAATTGTCTAGAGCATCTTTTAAATCCTGATCAAGATCATCTTTCTCGCAGGTTCTTTTGAAGTTGTCGAAATAGATAATAGTCGAAGGGTGGCAGATCTGGATGGGAAGATTTTTCTACAGAGCTTTATGAGCTCGTTCTGGTTCAAGAGCCTTTTTAAGTCTTGAAGACTACTTTGGTAAGCAGTAATTGTTGAGCTTTTTGGCATATATTCAATTAGAAGGATAGCCTCACTATCTCAAAAAATCGCAGCCACCAATTTTACTGCAGATCTGAAGAAAATCGCCTTTCTCGTAGGTTTTTTTAAAGTTGTCGAAATAGGTAATAGTCGGAGGGTGGCAGATCTGGATGGGAAGATTTCTCTACAGAGCTTTATGAGGTCGTTCTTGTTCAAGAGCCTTTTCTAAATCTTGAAGTCTATTTTGATAAGCTTCTGCAATAATTGTTGAGATTTTCGGCATATATTTAATTAGAAGGATACCCTCACTATCTCAAGAAATCACAGCCTTCAATTTTCCTGCACAACTTTGCATCCTGACTTGAAGAAAATTGCCTTTCTCACAGTTTCTTTTAAAGTTGTCGTATAGGTAATACTCGGAGGCTATCAGATCTGGATTGGTCCAGTTCAATAAAGCCAGTGGCATCGATAAATTCTTCAACTTTTCTTGCTTTTTGCATTTTACAATTTTAGTGCAAGATGAAGATATCTATCTCTACAGAACTTATGAGGGGTTCTTATTCAAGAGCCTTTTTTAGGTCTTGACTACTTTGCAATAATTGTAGAGCCTTTTGGCATATATTCAATTACAAGGACACCTTCACTATCCCAAACAGCCATCAATTTTCCTGAAGAACTTTGAGTTCGTGCTTTTTTCGGGGGTGGATAGCCTGGAGAGAGAGATTCTTGTTTTGTCTGTGGGTTCCAAAATTCATGCCTGCCTTTCATGCCTGCAGCAATTGATGATGCTTTCAGACGTCGGTCCTTCATCACCAAATCCTCAACTTCTTTTACTATTTCTGCACCTCGAACTTCTAATGGTCTTCCACCTCTTGGATCGTACCCCAACGAAACTATTTTGACAAAGATGTGACTTAAAAATATGCTGGGCAATCATGGTTATACACTGCCATCATTCCCTCATGGATATTTTCAGGAGTATTCTCTTCTTTAGTCAAAACATTTATTACACTTCGCTGTTCTAACTTTTAAAAGTTTAATAGTTCCTATTTTACTTTTTTTTTATCAAACGAATTGAATTTGATGTGACCAAAACTCGTGAACTCATAGGACCAGTTGTACAAAGAAGGTTTAAACTGACGCTCAACTGAACCAGGTTCAAAGTGAACAAAATCGCATCAAATTTTATTTATGAATGCATTAATTGCCATGTCATTAAGGTCCCATGCGAATTTGTTTACTTTGAACCTGGTTCAGTTGAGCGTCAGTTTAAACTTACTTTGTAAAAATCAATAACGTAGCTCTTTTGTTTCATGGCTAGGTAGATAATTATTGAATTTCCCCTTGTATGTGCAGGTATATCTAAAGTCCGTCACTCACTTTTCAAGGTCGCAGTCCAATAATATGCGCTACGATTGTTGAGTAATTCTGTTAAAAATTCGTTGATAGTACCATACGTTGCGACCTTGCAGAGCAAACATATTGTACGAAAAACTCAAACGAATCGCAACGAGTTTCCAACCTTGTCTGGTTTGATTACACACATACGATCAATTTTGTCAATTACGGCGTCGACCTGATTGGAGGGTTTAAACATTTTATTGAACTGTTAAATCGAGGACCCTATAATCAGAGTGAACCATGAAAATTTTAACAACTCGTTGCATATTTTAGCTTCATTTACGATACGCTAAGGATCGTTGCACCAACGTCACTTTTAAGTAATTCTGGATTAAACATAGGAATTTCTTCACTTTAATTAATTTGAATGTCGGTGCAACTGGATAAGAACATTGGTGCACCTAGAAGACAAGTGCTCTTTTTTGGCCAGAAACATTTTATTTTGGAAATTAAAAAAACAAAAACTGATTAAGTGGCCTTCTTGCAACTGTACTTTATGAACGTACCTTTCTGGACAAGTGATTGTTCCTATTCTTTAGTTTAACTCGTTTATATCTTAGAGTCTACATAGTAATCATCATAATCAAACGAACGACTTTTGCTGGCTGAGGGAAATTGTTAAATGTGCAGAATCGAAATCAATCTATTGTAATCAGATGCTGTCAAGGTGAATAAGGATGTCCAGGAACTATGAGAGATAAAAAGAAGTACAAGACCGCCATTTAAAACTATCGGATTCAAAATGCCCGATTTTAACAACTACCTCAGTGGTTTGGTGAAGTATGTAACCCTCCAAATGGTTTACCGTCAAAGAACATTTTTTGATCTCATATCTCACCAGTCGCTTTTCGTGTTCTCACAAACAAGAATTTCCCGAAAGTGGGAAAGATTGGTCTGAAAAACGAATGCCAAATTCAATTGTAACAGCTGAAGGTCTTCATTTATGAACAATCCCTGCTCTGAGAGTAAAGACCGCACCTGCTCGTTTAAATCAAGCTAGGTAGTTTCCTTCTTCTTAAGGACCCTTCTCTGGATAATGTTCTGGAATTTATGTTGCGAATCATCTATCGCAGTTGAAAAAAAATCCCCAATATTGGGTGATAAGGGTTTGTCTTCAGCAACGAATCTCGTTTCTGGTAAACAAATACATGACTGTTAATAGGAGAATCAAATGGGCACATGAAGAAAGTCGAAGTCCTCGATGTTCCCAGAACTGTTGGGATTATAACATGGGGGCGCTATTATCTATGAGGGTCGTTCTAATCGGAGTTGCAAGTTACAATTTGATATGTTCCTATTGCCAAGCATTATCGAGGTTGCACAACGTTGCCGAACATTGCCGAAATTCAGCTTCTTACCCTTGGCTACGGATATACCGCCATTGCGAGGTCGCAAATCCGATTAGAATGACCCCCCATGTCTTCTTTTGTATTTATAAGAGGCAAACTGATCTCGTTTTCTGGTATCTCCAAACGCGGGAACCTAATTTTTCAGTAAAGTAATATCCAAATCCAAGTGTAACTTTCTTGTAGAAGCCTGCCTCAGCCTTTTGCTATAGACATCTAGATCTCCCGATCTTTCTGTTCTACGTAGATCGTAACTAATGACTTTGGACGCACTCTGTTAAGAGGTATAGATCATCGCCCACTTTGCAAGACAATTTTTATAGCAGTTTTAATTTGAAAGTATTTATTATTAGTTTCGCCACCGACCGGACCCCCACCCAGACTGCCTACCGCCTTAACGCATCCCAATTGCCTCTGAACTAGCCATCGGCCTCCCTAAAAGGTTCAAGCGTCCACTGGGAACCTATGGTATAGATTATCCGGGAATACTTCAAGACGCGATCAACTATTTGTTGGAAACCATACCAAAAAAAGTTGAATCCAATACATATGTACATACATATAACGCCTGAACGGTTCGGTGGTAAGAGGACCGGCCTTGCAATCGCATGGTCGTCGGTTCGAACCGCACTCGGGATTTTTTTCGGGAGTGGTCGGTATCGACTTCAGGCACCCATCAGTGTTGGGGATAAAATACGACACTGCTTCCCCTTAAAAAACGGCGAGAAGTTTGGAAGTAACAAAGCCATGGAACACTTTACACACACTGTTTAATATTCAACAGACATTCCGGCAACTTTGCATCAGTATTTTAATCTTTGCTTTTGCTTAATAATGATTGTCCCTCCAGGAAATTTATCGGTCTCATATTTAACGTTAAAGTGACGACACCGTGTTCCATGTATTTCCGAATCTCTGGCTCACGTAAACACCGTTGTTCTAAGAAGCAACACTCAGTTCTCACGCACCCCAATTTGTATTTACCTCACCCTGACCACCCTTAGATTTTAAGAAGTAGCGTTAGATCAGTTGTAGATGAGACGTTGAATAAATAAATTCGTTATTACTTTGACTCTCATTCAATACACTCAATACAGTGAACCATTAGCAGAAACGTCGTAAAGGTGCTGAACAATCAGATAACAGCCCAAGACGTCAACACACACTTAAATACACTCCCGCTCCTGAGGTCCTGACAAGTCTTTGACTTAGGACCCCGTTGGGCAATCACCACAGATAAACTAAAAAAAAAGGATTGATTTTTTTAGAAGAAGCTTGTGTACATTTTATGTCAAAGGCACCTAGACCTCTCAGTTCTTCTTCTATACATAGAATCAAGTGTGGAACGTAACCGCAAAATTTGAACGCACTTTTGCTCGAGGTAGTGGTTTTTCGGGAATGACATCTAGAGAAGGTATTAACTATTTGTTGAAATCCATACCATGACACCTAGTTCTTAAGCAATTACATTCATCGCCCTTAAGTCAAATTTACAGTCAACTATTTTTGAACAATTTCTATGATTGTAAAAGCCAAAGACCTGAAGACAACTGACTATTGACTATGTATTGGTCTCAATTTCAGAGCCTTTGAACCAGGGGAGCTGAGGTCAGCTCAATGCTAGACCATTTAGTAACTTGATCTCCTTCCCCTAATCATAGGTCATACATACATGGATGTGTGTGGAACATAACTAACTATGAGCTTTGAAAGCAGTATGGCAAGAGGTATAGATTGTCCTTGGGGGACGTTACCAAAACATTAGCAAAATTGAATCTTGAATACGTTCATCTTAATTGTCATTTAATTTAAGGAAATCAAGTTGAACCCTATTACTTATAACGTACCACTTTGTGACACAAAAATTCCTCTTTTTAGTTACCTATTACATAAATTGTACTTTATTTACCATTCCTTCGACTTATTAGCTTTATTCAGCGCAATAAATATTTGTTTGTAATTTCCAGTGATTTGCCTGGCACGGTGAATGTGAAATAAAAATAAGATTTTCGAAGTAAAACCGTAATATTGGACGTATGCCAGTAAGCAGTTATTAAAACACGTCCGATGTATTTAATGTACACGGTGGGTTCAGCCAAAACATTCGGCGGATTTTTTTGCTTTTAGTTTAAACGAGAACCGCAACAAAACGAGTAGCCAGAATTAGACTTCTCCTGCTCCACTGACGGGTTGTTCACGTGGCGATATTTGCATTACGTAACATAAACGCTCACATACATACATACATAGATTATGCGTAAGCAATACAGGTTTTTGTGTTCCAGTTAATTTAAACTATGTAAATATAGATTGCACACGTGGTTTATAAAAGCTCCAAGACAAGGATCTGCGCGTTTTTAATTTTGTTTAACCCTTGGTAACAGGTCACACTGTGAATATAAACATAGGTATATAAGGACTTTTTTTTGCAGAAGCATAGAAATAATAATTATTATTATTATATGCAACAATTTTTAAACAAAGCTTTGGGAATCCCTGCTTTAAAAAAATGTAATGTATTTCAACAGTTATCACAGAGTGATATGAACACAAGTGATATTAATCCATAAATCCATATACAATGTAGGACAAGTCGGTGACAGTCATTTATGCTAATATGTGTAAGTGCTACCTGTGGTTTTAATTGTGATGCATTGCATAATTATGACAAACAACTTAACGGCATTTTTGGATTATTCGTTATAAATAAATTTTTTGCTTACTTCACATGCTATGAATGTCAATCATGTTAGGGTTTTATCATGTAGTAAATTAATTTGACGAAAATGCAAAAGCAAAATCATTGCAAATACTGTTGAGTATTCATTCACATAACAAGTTCAATTACAGTACGCCTTGAATATTATCATACTTTAAGATCGTGAGAGATTTTATTAAACCGAATAACTTTTTTCCTTAGCTTATACTTACAATGAAAAATCAGCCATCCACCATTGTTATTACGTTTTAATAATAAATAAGTGTGTCGGATACAGGAACATGCACACTCATATTTAAATAAAATTTCTATTACGTACCCTTCAGTCACGTGTCACTCGAAGGTACCGAACAAAAAGGAGCTTCTATTTTGTTGGTAATGTAATGGAAGCGAGGGTAACGCCATAAAATAGTTCTAGGGACAAGGTCATTTGAAAGTCAAACGTTAAAACTAATCTAACAACCGATTTTATTAATCTTTTCTCGTGACATGTATTAAATTAATTGATTACAAAATAATGTTCTTGATTTTAAGGGCATATTACAGACACGATTAGAAAAAGAAAAAGCAACTGTATCTACTATTTTAACGTTGCAAGACGATGTTCGTTCACTTCCTACGTATTTATATTGATACAATGGGTGAGAAAGAGAAAGTCTCACTTATACAGTCTGAGACAATTCTGCTAAACTAAACTATAGCTACAAATCTCTTGAGCGTGACGTATCGGACAAAACTCGACGATCTCAACAAACACGACGGGTTGGGGGGACGGGGGGGACGAGAGGGCACACGGACCATGACAGGGCAGGCAAGCGGCCAGACAAGCAATCCTGTCCCCTATCTAATAACAACGCACAAAGAGGTGCTATTTAAAACCTAAATAATCTAACAGGTGTAACGGTATGCCGTTCGTTTGGAGGACAAAGAAAGGTCATCAACCGGGCGCCAAATTATCTTGCACATAATTGCGTAAAAGTGCAATACTGTTAGCGCTCGCCGAGCACGTTATAAAGCTTAATGCATGAGTAATAAGGCATATGTTCGATACAAACAACTTTCTCTTATTGGTATGCTAACACTGGCACAGGAAACAGCTCAAATTATAATGTTTTTTTTTTAATATTATACCTACAACACTTTCCATCCGAAGTCAAGTTAATTATTTTTGTCCTTCTTTAACTTAACAGTAAACAAATCGTGATTAAACCTTTCTGAGAAATAATACATATAAACGCAAACCGCAGAATTAATTTAAATGTACTTACAAGGGTACAGTCTACAGTTTAAAAGTGTATGGTGGGCGCCTTCAAACACGTCAAGAGTTGTGAATTAAATTAGCTTGACAGAGATAATTGAAAAAAAATATTGCCGATATCATGCATTATGTTTAATGTATTTTAACATGAGTGTTATGTAAAAGTTTTTTATGTCCTTCTCTTATTGGGATAATTTTTTTGCATGTAAAACGCTGCAGTATTTTGTAATCCTCAATCTATCTTTCTTCTGGACGTAAGTTAGATTCTTGAGTTAAAGAAAAGTGAGTTTGAATTTATCTCCTCAACTACTATTATTTTTGGAAGGAATTTGCCTAAAATCGGTACTTCGTAAACATGCATATTAATGTCAGGCCAGTGAGGTCCACATATATAAAGGCAAGTTAACTTTGACTATCAGTTTACTCCCACGGTAACAATTGTGAATCATAATTGTTACAATGGGAGTAAACCGATAGTCAAAGTAAACTTGCTCTTATACAAGTGGTCGACTGATTGTCAGACAGTGACAGAATTTCACCTGCGAGAAGAGAATGACAGTAGGAGTGAGATACACACATATTTACAATTGCTATAAGAATTCATTGCATTGCAGTGATACAAACTGAAATTACAGAAGCAATAATTCCATTGTCTATCAGAAAATTCTGTCAGAAATTCTAAGGCCTGATTGTACAATCATAGTTTAACTTCAAGCTTCGCTTTATTCCCACAGTATCACTTGTAAAGACAATTCTTTCCATAGAAATAAAACGAAGTTCAAAGTTAAACCATCGCATCGGGCCTAAATGAGATAAAGACTTAAGGAAACTACAGTTTAAGTAATGGTGCAAAGGTTAGTCTAGTAGAGAACCAAGAGTAGTAGGACCAAGTTCAAACTCATCGCTACAAAGTCAATGAAATGAGTACCAAGCTTGTTTTCGGAAGTAAAGTAAGTTGAACGACTAAACTTAAACAAAAGGGAAATGGAAAGGGCTCACCAGCCAAAGAAGGGATACCAAGAAAACAGCATCGAGTTCGAACCTAGAAGTGTCATTCATCTATCGAAAGTCGATAAAATAAGTACAGTGAAACCTCTCTTAGGCCCGGTTTTTCGATCTCAGTTTAACTTTAAACTTCAGTTTATTCCTATAGAAGCAATGAGAATAAACTGAAGTTTAAAGTTAAACTGAGATCGAAAAACCGGACACCGACAGTGACGAGCAAACTGTCCGCCTAATAGAGGTAGATATGCATGTAAATTACATAAATGGAGAATTAAAAAACTGTCCGGCAAAGAGAGGTGTCCGCCATGGGAGGTTTTACTACACCATGCTTTTTGTGAAGTACATTGAAGATCTAGTTGTTTGACGTAGACAAAGTTCTTACGCAAGCCAAGCATCCTAAGGTCCTAAGGTCCTAGTGCTAATGCTTTATTTATAAAGGGCTTTTCAAAAGTTGAGTTATTTCTCCACTATTAAATGAAGAACACCAAATTAGTTTGAAGCTATGAGACATTATGAATGAAATATGACTTTTTCCACCAAATGACATCTCTTCTTGACTTGCTGTGTTTGATAAAATTTCGATAGAATTGTGGCTCACAAGCTAGACGGGTTCTACCTCAGTTAACCAATGAACTCTAAGAAAAATAATGAAGATTTACGCTGATCTCATAAATTCTCTCGATGGAACATGGATCATCTTCCTTCGACAATGTAGGGACTGGAAATGAAACATGGGTATCTGCATATGATCCAGAAATCAAAAATCAATCAACATCACTCCGTCCAAAAAAATTAAAATACAAACATCAGCATTAGGTACTCTTGCTGTATATCTAGAACCGGGCACCACTACAAACAGTCAACGGTTCATACTGATGGTAAGAAAGCTTAAGGAAGCCATCAGAAAGAAAAGACTAAACAAAAATTTCCATAACATTGTCTTACACCATGACAATGCAAAACCCCACACTGCCAAAGTTGAAACAATCTTTCTAGATTGTTTCAACTTTGTTTCAAGTTTCTACTTGAACGGTCAATTATGCCTCATCGAGCTGTTACAAGCCCATCGTCAGTGAAGTTCGTACCCCTTCGAATGAATTGGCGAAGGTCAATAGCAAAGATCATAATCAGAAGACGACTGCAAAGATAGCTCAAGGAGACTTGTCGAAAGCAGATTTCATTTGGTCAGGCTCAGGGTGAAGGAGTATTTATCGGAGAAGTATGCAAGTCTGCCTGACCCAATGGTACGAGCTACCATTCAGTCTTGCATACTTCTGGCAAATCCCTTGCTTGTAGGAAAAATTACAGTATAACATTTTTCACTGCATTGACAAACACTCCTTTAACCTGAGCCTGATCAAAGACAATCTGCTTCTGGCAAGTCTCTTTGAGCTTAGGTATCTTGCGGTCGTCTTTTGATTATGATCTTCGCTATTGACCTTCGCAAATTTCCGTAATTTATATATAAATTGAAAATTCATTAGAAGGGGTACGAACTTTACTGACGATGGGCTCGTGGTTCCAATTCATCCCGTCGGAGTTGCATTTGTTTGATCCAGTGAAAAAAAAAATGTTTAAAAGGGATTAGATTTCACTCATCGGCGGACATAAAACGGTGGGTGAAAAATACGGATAAATTACAAAATGAACCCGACTGATTTTAGTACGTTTTCAAGTTACAACAAGAATTGAAGTTTTAAAAGCCAGTTCTTTTTTCTAAGTCGTCGAGGATTTCTGTAGTTTCGCGGCTAATTATCGTTCAGGTCGAGTTCGGTGAAGTAAAAAGAAAACTATTCACTTTAAGCAATGAATTGCTCCAAAAAAATTGCCGCTTTCATGGTCTAATAACGCTTAAGGTTGAATAAAAGATTAGTGTAGGAAATCTGAAGGTTTGTATGTCTTCTTGTTGCCGTCCTCGAAATCTCATACTTTTCCTTCTTGAGTAAATATATAAATAGTTGCTTCAGGTACAACAAATAATCAATACTTGAAATTTTATTACTTTACAGAAAATTTAATTTTTTTTTACTGACTATTACAGTTAGTCACATATATTCCGTTAACTAGTTCTAAGCATCTAAGGTTGGTTTGAATTGATCAGATGTAAACTCATTTTTGAAATGCATCTTCCTCCGACTAACTAAATTACTACAAACGGACAACAAATTACAACATTTGCTGAGTAAGACCGTAAAATACACTCGTCCAAATTTTGTTAATATATTCTTTTTTCTTGAAAGTATGTATTATTTTATGCAGTCGTTTAAAAACTGTATTTGAAATGTGCAATGTCTCTCGACTTTGCCTGGTGAGTTAGAGATCATGCGACTTTCTTCTGTCGATCAAACACCCACGTACGTCTGGGCAAAGTCCATTTTTTTTTGTTCCTTCCTTTGACCATCATGTTGGGCCACTTCCAGAACCGACCAAAATGTCCAAATCAAAGATCGAAACACAAAAATGTTTCAGCTTTGCCTAAGGCGTCTGGTCAATACCAAATTCATTACCAAAGACCTAACCAATTATTGATTACGTAATTAATTAACATTTTAAGACCCGGTCTTTTCATCTCCAATTGACTTTATCTGGCGATTAATTCTAGTAGTAACAATTGTGATTAGAATCGTTACTATGGCAATTAATCCCAGATAAAGCTAATTGGAGATGAAAAGACTGGGCCTAAAATTAATAACTAGCGAAGTTAAGTATGTATAGGTTTTCAATAGTGAAATGGTTCTTTTGCAAAAGAAGAAAGATTAACGCAGTTCACGGTCAAAATTCAAGAACTACAAATGGCGAATGACTACGGAAAGCCTTCTAGTGATAGTGATTCATTATCAAATCGAAATAAAAAAAGAAACAAAAAATAGCAAAAGAAGGCGATACAATTCTCTCATAGATTTTTGTTTTCGTAATGTTTGTGTACAGTTTAGGTCTTACAGATGTTTGAGATTCCTTTCTCTTTCTCTTTATATTATCGTACGCTCGTATAATATAACACAAGTAAGCAGTTGTTCTCAAAGTTTGCTTTACGTTCTCTAGTTTCCCAAGGGGAATATACACACTGTATTACATGTTGTAAGCTTGTAAGTTTTCAAAAAACTTGATTCCTTGAACTTTTATTTTAATATACATTCCGTTATGTGGATAGCATTTATCCATCTCCCTTTGGAATTAACTTATATAGGTAGAATTTAGGTTTATGCAATTTTGAAAT
Organism: Dorcus parallelipipedus; assembly: GCA_958336345.1. Classification (NCBI taxonomy): domain Eukaryota; kingdom Metazoa; phylum Arthropoda; class Insecta; order Coleoptera; family Lucanidae; genus Dorcus; species Dorcus parallelipipedus. Next base: position 37,824,111 of record OY284482.1, on the reverse strand, counting down.
CTTCAAAAAGAAATTTACAATTTGTTTAACGACATAGTTTTTGATTGTTACAAAACCGTTTATAGTGACCTACTTTAGTGATATTACATTGTGTTCATTCATGCAAAAGCTATTCCAGTTGCGCGCCAACCTAGTCCAGTCATTACTAAAAAAATCCTGCACTGTTGAAATAATCCATTTAGTGAATTTGGCGTGAAATATCCGACAGCAAAACAATTAATTTCGACGGATATGAAAATGCACGGCAATTTCGTCTGGAAGATAGTGTGTATTAATGCACATTCAACAGAACATAATGCTACACCAAATTGCGCAAGAAAGCAAACAGAACAGACGTTGTTTACGAGATCTCCCGCAAGGTTACTCCGTGTCGTCTGGGAGATCGAAGTGACGTAAATTTTGCCGAGTAGACGGGGGGGTTAAACTTACCGGTTGCTGTTGATGGTGAGTCTGCAATACGGCAGAGCGTGACCTTCGAGGGGTTATGCCCACATTCTCACCACGCATGATCGACTCCACCACTGGAAATAAACGCTCGTGTTACAAAAACAAAGAAAGGTAGACAAACTCGTAATTCCCTTTTGTTATACGCGCACAGCACACACACACGCACAAATAAAAAGAAAAAACCTTTATTGATTCCAACGATTTTACAGTGAATGTATTTTTTCTTCATGTGCATGTGTAAGAAGTGGTTCTTATGAGTTCTGAAAATTCATAAGAACCACAACATCAATATTTTCTTCAACAGGCACGAATATCTGTTAGTGAAAAAACACAAGAATCAAGAAAGGGCTTCCTAACGACTAATAAAATCAAAACTGTGAGAAATTCTAATATTCTAGTTAGCTTACAGCTTTATCAATATGCTATGATATAGCAGAGTGGGTATTTTCTTCTAAGCAAGTTGATTTAGACTTTTAGAATACTGAAAGTTAACAGCATTGGAATTCAAGATGGAAGTTTACAAAATTCCAAACTGTAGCTGGTGGAAAACTTTTAGATTTGAAAGAGGCTTATGGCAAGGAGATACCTTACCAACAAAATTGGTTGATCGTATACTCGAAGTAATCTTAGGGGAGAGAGAGAGAAACAAAATGCAAATGATTTAGTGTGATAACAAAGACTAGAAAAGAATTAGAATGAAACTTTAGAGGAGGCAAAAAAAACAGACTAGAAGACATAGAAGTTATAACCTCATAGTATTTAATTTGGTAGTACAATAATATCGTTTCGAATTAATTGCGGAATTTAAATATTTGAATAAGAAAATGGGGAAGTTGAAGTATCAACAGAGAAAAAGTTAATTGAAAGAAAAATGTAACCCTGGAAATAATGTTCAATGATCAAATGTGTCTCTTTAATTCTAATAATTCTAGATGGAGAAGGTAGAAACAGAAAATGAGGTAGAGTAGAGAGTAGAAATAAAAGTGGCTGGAAACGGTGAGGAACTGGAAAAAAAATGAAGAAAGAAGCCATGTAGGCAAGGAAAAAATGAAGCAAAAATGAATAGCAAAAATAAATAGTACTTTAAGATCCAATTGGCTAGGTACTTGGTCATGGCTGACAACACGAACAATTTAATGAAAACTCGCCGATTCAAGGGGGACAACCGTTTGAGATCATGATCATGACAACATGGAAGAAAATATTTCTTAAATTTTGGATAACTTAAGCGAGAGGAAGATAATTAAATTAATACCTACTTCTACTTCTTAATACAGGATATCCCAATTCTATTTAGACATGCACCGCCGTGATCACAGTTGGAGGAAAAACTATGTTTCACCAAAATACAATACCGCGCTTGACACATTGATATTTAATGCAACAAGAACTTGTCAACGTCGCAAAACACTGCCAACACAAATTTCATAGCGGGTTGACTACTTTAGAGCACTCTCAGAATATTTCCATACCTTATTATTACATGAGGTTAAAACAAGATGGATATACTCTGAGAGTGCTCTAGAGCAGTCAATCAAAAACGCTATAAGTGAATTCATGGTCGTTATATAATTTAAGAATGACATGACACCTTTCATTTTGATGATGAATGTACTTAAAAGTTAAAGAAATAACGGCACACAGTTTTTTCAAAAGCAAGCATATTTAGGAATCGAAATGAATAAATAGCATTTGGTTGAAACATTTTCTTTCCTATCTTGAACCGTTTGCAAATAAAGTTGGGATACCCTGTACATTATATATTTTATAATACAAAGTGGTCAAGAATCACTGTTTAAGTTGGTAGTGCTGCATTTTATTTTTAAATGGTACAACTGGAGTAACTTCCGGTTGTTGACGCTTGACACTGACAGCCGTCACTTCACAAGCGCCCTCTGACATTTCAAATCAAATTAAAACGCAAATTTTTATTCACATTGCCTACAATCTTGTCGCTGTTCAAGTTACGTCAAGTAAACCGGTTGCAGTGTTGCAAATAGCCGAATAAAAAATACTCTTGATTGTATTGTCAATTCAAACAGTTATTCTTGACTACTTTGTGTATAGGATGTCTTTTTAAAAACGAATTTTTCTTTTCTTTTTCCACGAAACGTTAACGGAAAACACTTTCTTAATTTCGCGTATCACATACGAATAAAATATATACATGTTGCCATCAGTGGTCACTATGACGTCACAACCGTTGACGACGTAAGTTTTGACTTTCTTTTGTTTTCGGGGAGCTGCATTAAAAAAAACAATGTTTAAAAAAAATCATTTTTCAATAATCTTACAGCCACTGAAGGCTAATGATCAGGAAGAGTTTGGAATATGTACAGGTTGTCCCGAAAAGTAAGATTTATTTCCCTGACGAAATTTAAGAGACCTAAGTACTTTACATGACAAATCTTCATTTAGGTTTCGCTTAACAAATTACCTCTCTTCCTCTCCTTTCAAAGTTGGTTATTTTAGAATAAATTTCTTCACAAAAAATACAAACTACAAAGTGAATAGTTTTGGAAACAAAAGATTAAATTCGCACTTGCACTGTCACACGAATGAAAAGTCGTAAATTGGGATTGTCGAAAGTAGCCTGTCAAGCCTGCACCAAATGCTGAACTTTAATTTTTCGAAAGGAAAAATAGAAATCATTTTTAGAGTGTACTTTCAAAGTAGTAAGTAAGTATGGCAAAATTTTGCCATAATTTTCGCCCGTTCAATTATCCGCATATTAATTTCCTGTATAATATCGAAACTTGCCGTCATCTTTTCTTTTTCGTCCTTCTTTTGATGAAGGGAAATTTGCCCTACAAAATCAATGGTCTTTTGCTTTCTTTTTGTTTGTTTTCAACTGCACCGGAAAAAAGCAAATCTTTCGTTTTTCCTAAATCGCATTCGTATGGATGGAATGTTTATAAATTGTGTTTGTCAAGAATGACTTAGCTGTCAAGTGTGCGCTAAATATTTGAACTTTAACTTTTTGGAAGAAGGAAAACTAGAAATTAGTATTTTATGATTCTCTTCGGAAATAAAAAACATATCTTAGTTAGATTCAGAAAATATAAGACCCCAATATTTTGACATGAATTTTGAAGTTGATTTTTAATTCCATGGTCCTCTGAGGATGACTTTAAATTAGATCACAGTTTTACACAAGGTTGAAAAAGGCAACTTTCAATCCAAGTTGTGTGTACATACTTTCCTTCTAAGGTCACATTCTCAACAGATTTTGTAATTAAAATGATATAAAATTTATTATATCGGAAATAAAAGGCTAGACTGTAATTTTTTCATAGAAGGTAATCAATGAACATCGTTTATTCGTGTGGGAAGTAAACTACTCTCCTCTTCCTTACTTTAATTAATAAGTTTCATAATTTTATAATGCGTATTGATACATACATAGGCACTCATCAGCTCATCACACATTGTCGTTTATTGCATGTTACTATCTATCACCATGTGACCGACCACAACTTAATCTCAAGTATTATTTAAGTACATTTCACAGATAACGCATGGAATATTTTCCATTTCAAAGAATTCTCGTTGCTTAGACTCCTCCTCGTCGATATCAGGCAGACATAAAGTGTCCAGATTATGACTGCCAGATAACGCACGACCTTTTTATGGAAATGATTTGCGACTTTCGGATCGCTTTAATTCACTTAATTGCCTTATCTGAGCAAATACGTTACTCGCATGACAACGTAATTCGTTTTGTTTTCTTTTGTGACACCCAAGAGTCACACGTTATTTTGAATGTGACCCGATTTCTCTTTCATTTTTAGCAACCACGAGTTTTTTTTTTTGTAAAGTCGATGGTCATCAAAGTTTAAAGTCACATCCTTTGGAAAACATAAACAAGAAGTTTAAAATAAAATAATTTGATCGCCTCAAAATGTTAAACGACATGTGTGCATAATTGGAAGGTGTTTGTTTATTAGCTAAGCACACCTAATACTGACCTTTCTAACGAACTTTAACTACCCACGTTACTTTTGCTGTTATTGTTCTATTGTCGTAACGTCGACTATTATTTTGTATTGTAAATTCGTAAGAGGATGTAGGTTTCCTTTTCACAATGTACAAAAAGCCATGTCAAAACTATCCTGTTTTTGCTATCGCGTTCAAGTTCTTTTTTCATTGAATCAAATATTATAGTGTTAGGTTTTTTAAATTGGCAATTTGTATATATTCATGCAAATATGTATGTAGTGATAAGACCGTTCAAAAAATGTGTTTCTTTTACGACAAGAATAAAAAGTCTAGACGTCAGCTTGTTTGGAATTCATTCAGAGATTACATTTAATTTCGTCCGAACTTTGACTTCATTAAATTTAATCTGCGATAATGTCGGAGTCAATAACAATACACAACACAAAACACTTATGTATTTTCTAGGTCAAATGCAAACAAGCTGTTTATACCTAACAATCTTAACAGAAGCCAAAAAAATATTGTGCAAACGATTTGATTCATTTGTTCAATAAAACTGCCCTCGGGAAAATTTATTGGTCATGACGATAGGCTCAGTTTTTCCAGATGAAAATACTTCTCTATCGATTGCTCTAATAAAAACATGACGGGATCAAAACACGCGCGGTTTTATGGTGGCAGCACGAACAACTTTATCGGGTGTGAATTATACTGCTTTAAAATAAAATCAATAATCCTTGCGCAAGGTCAAGTAAACTGAACTGACCTAAATTGTTCGAATGTAATAAAGAGGCGAAAAACGTTCGAAAAATCCGTTGGCGAGAACCATCGTGGGTGGAATTGCGAAATGTTTGCGGCCGTAACGTTTAAAATTATCTCGGAATTGTGCCATTGAAAAATATTAGCGCTTTTATCGCTCGAGTTAATATTTACGCAGGAATATTTTAGACCCATGTAAAAGAGATGCGTAGGGTTTTTATATTTTTCTTCCTCAAACGCGTACTTGCTTGACAGATGCGAAACACGTGGCCCTTCTTAGAAAAACCTTGTATCTGTAAACACTGAGTATATAAGTTAATAATCGTATATATAAATAGCTTTCAATTACAGCACCTGCAACTTTAATTTGGTCTAAATTAGGTCAAAATATAAAACGGTCTTCATCCGACACCTTCAATAATACTGTAATGATGGTATTTCAGTAATGACATACGTATAAAATTTCAATTGCTAAGTATTACAAATACGAAATATATTTTAAGTATTTCTGTAGAAAAACCAACAAGGGGAGTGTTGAAAGGTCTAAAATAATGGAAACGCTGGACGTTTGAACGAAATGATAGCAACGCATGTATTTTTAAAACGAAAATAAACGAAGCATCAAATTGGAATAACCTTGTTTGTTGTGAGTTATATCGTTAAATATTTATGCGATTTTATCCGTGACATGATGTCACTCCGCGCTCATTAACATAAACTCCGGGCGTGAATTTTAAACGATCGGTTATTTAACTAGCGCGCTGAGAAGGTGACCTTTTCTCTTAAAAAAGAAATGCTATCCCATTCTGTGGGGCCACATTAATAATTCCGTTATGTAAGTAACGATGTACGTCAATAATGTACCACCATTAATATTCCAAATATGTCAAGGTTATCTATGTTTCTCGTTCCAAAGTATTTAACCGTACGGTAACTCTGAATATGTTGTGATTTATGATATGGTATCATATTTTTTAAATGTTGCTGAATTTAATACTGGCTCTTCTTCTTTCTTTCATTCTGAATATTAAGCAAATTGTTAAAACCAATTTATGAACACTGACGCCTACATCTACTTTATTATAATGTTATAATTAATCAACTAAATGGTTAGGAAGAAGTCTAACAGGAGAAGTTGGAATGGGGAACACAATAAATAACTTTGTAATTTCAACCCACATACAGGATATTATGATTAAACTTTATCGAAGGGAATCTAATTTGAATTAAAACAAATTAGGTGAAATTAAATAAGAAACATACAATTAACAAAAACGGCTCTCTTTTTTCTACATTAACCACATGTTCGAAAAATGAATCGTTTTGACATAAACATTTGACATTGTTGAAAAAGGTGTACCTATGCTGACCTATGTATAATGTTCATGCCAGAGTACAATGACTCTAGATCTCGGGATAAAATAAGCGGACGAGACCATTTATTTAACCGCTCCTATTACGCATATATGCGTTTTATTAGTCTACATAGCATAGAGTCGACGTAAAATAAGCCAGGCATAAATTATTACGCATAATGGAAATATATATAATCGTAGAAAGTATGTACGCAAGGTTATCGAAGGTCGCGAGTTTAAATTTATTCAACTCACGATAATAAATCAAAACCTATTGAACTTTGATTATCTCTCGAGTGGTTTGTTACAAAACGCATATTCACATACACACACATAACAGTGAACTGTTGTTATCGCGCAACTATACAATTATATTATTATTTATGAAGTACGTATCGCGTTCGGAGCGCCATAGTTCTCCTGATACACGACAAGGACATGTTTTTTAAAGCGACCTACTTAAAGAGACCCGGCTTGAATAAGATAGAATTCAACAAATTAATTTTGCGTCATGAAATGTTTTCATGTTTACATTTCAAGTTTCCCAAGAAATTGTAACTACTACTGTGAATAATTTATGAAAAAAATTGCTTCTTTAATCTGTGAACCACTGACGTCAACTTTTAACATACACTCGTGGACAAAAAATTCCGGACACCCAATTTAATTTCTGTTATCGTAGGAAAAATTGGTTTTTGTTTTGTTTTTTTTTTTACAACATGTGAAAGATTTACAAACTAAGATTGGGAAATAAAAAAGGGGTAGTATACATTTGATTTATTTGCAAAACTTAAGACAAACCAAAACTGTGCAAAATTATCTTTAGTCAAAAAATCTTAGTGTGCTGTTTATTCAGTTTTCCTAAGTTGAACTGCTTTTGTCGAACGCACATTTTAACTGCCTAGAGTAACGTTATTGTTTGGAAAAAATGCGACTTGAAAATGTAGCTCGAGCAGCACTTTAAATGAAGATGGACACAGCATAAGATACATCGCCAATGTGTTGAATGTTCCTCGAAGTACCATCCAAGACGTAATCCAATGATATCGCCAAACTGCGGAGTACACGAGAAGACCAGGATCGGGAAGACAACGCATCACAAACCGACGACAAGGCCGCTTTTTGGTGTTATCTACACTACGCGACCGTGGTTTACCATCAACAGTTTTATCTCGTCAAGTGGAAGAGGTACATGGTACTGCAGTTTCAGCTCGAACCGTTCGCCGAAGATTGCAGGAATACGGATTGACATCAAGAAGACCTGCTGCTTGTCCCCTTTTGCTCCCAGCTCATCGTGTTGAGCGACTACGTTTTGCACGTGAACATAGACATTGGACAATGGAGCAATGGAGCTCCGTATTGTTCACGGATGAGTCTCGTTTTCGTCTACGTTCACCAGATGGACGAGAACGTGTGTGGAGAAGGCCAGGTGAACGGTTTTCAGATTGCTGCATAATTCCAAGAATACCATTTGGTGGTGGCAGTATAATGGTGTGGGCTGGTATTTCGATGCACGCGAAAACTGAGCTTGTTCTCATTGAAAATGGTGCGATGACGGCTGAAAGGTATATCAACGAATGTTTAGCTGATCACGTCGTACCATTTGCTGCATTCTTAGGTGAAAATTTTACGTTAATGCACGATAACGCACGACCACATATTGCACAGGTGGTTACGCGCTATTTGAATGAAGTCGATATTCATCGATTACAATGGCCAGCTCGAAGCCCGGACTTGAACCCAATAGAAAACCTCTGGGATTCATTGGGGCGACGAGTTCGGCATCGACAGCCCACACCAGTAACAATTCAAGAACTCAGAGTAGCTCTTGTTGATGAATGGGAAAACATCACACAAGAAGAGGTCTCTAACTGTTTTCTAAGTTTACCACGCCGTATGGCAGAAGTCATTACCGCTCGTGGAGGTAGCACATATTATTAGTCAACCAAAATTTTTGTTAACGCAGTTCTGAAACCTAGTCAATAAGTCAAATGAATTTTAGTTATTTTTTACACTTTTCTGTTTTTCAAGTTTTTCTTATGAAATAAATGTTTAGTTCCTTTTTTTATTCCCCATTCTTACTTTGATTGAACAAATAAATAGGTAATATTTCATAATTTGTAAAAATAAACGAAAACAAATTTTTCCCCTTATGATCACATAAATTAAGTTGGGTGTCCGGAATTTTTTGTCCACGAGTGTATTTATCTACTGACGCGTGGAGTATCTCAAGTCATGTACTCCTATTTGAATCTGAGATAAAAGTTTAATCGCGATTTTCCCAGAAAAGAAAAATAACAAAGATCTTTTTCTCTAACAATATAAAAATTATTTCTTTTTTTGTTATTTTGCTATGTTTCACAAAGAACACAGATACTCGTTTCAAATCCAATGCTAAAGTTGCTACTTTAAAAAGAAAATTAGTTCTGCCCTACTTCGTTAGAGTAGGCCGAAAAAGAAAGAGCAAATTTGTTTATATTTTTTTTTAAACAATGTCTATCAAGGTCATTAACCCTACACACCAACAAACATCACTTCATAATACAGAATAGCTAAAGAATTGTCACAGATAGAACGTATCAGCGAGGGGCTTTTTTCTGGCTTTGGCTATGGCTTTCTCATTTTCATTTCTCGCTTGCCATTTCTTAGTTTGTAACTTGTGAGAAATATGAAGCAAGCATTCAAAAAATCGAATATATGCATGAAGAATGGATTAACCGAAGGTATGGGTAATTACGTGAAATTTTCTTGTCTATACAATACCTAAATGATTTATGTTTTTTGAAGAAGTAGAAGTCTCTGTTATTGCGTTCTAAACTTTTTCATCCACCAGTATGAGGAAGAGTTTATGATTAATGGTGAATTATAAATCTTCGACTAGAAGACTAGTAGGATGAAGATTGTTTATTTGTTTTTTTTTTTTTCAATCGAAAGTGAATAGGTCGACAGTATCTTATTGATGGGGATTTTGCCAGATTATCACTGTTTGTTCATTTTGAAACCCATACATTTGAACTGGGACAAGAGATATCATCAGGAGGTCAAAATCGGAAAGATTTTCTGGATTTCCTTCTAAGTATCTTTGTTTGTTGAAGGCTCCGTCAAGACCATACTTGTAAATAATTTCAATACTTTCAACAGACATGTCATTTTTAAAGGTAGATTTAATCGTCTTGTAATTTAACAAGATGACGAACTGTAAGGGCCAAAAGGTATTGCAAATGTATCTCCGTAGCTGTATCTGTAATTGTGATTCCCTTTCTATAACAATTTAATGTTGCTTCTTTTATAGCTTCGTATGAAGGAAAAAGTTGATCCCTTTATTTTTAGTTAAGTGGTGGAGGGATATGTACTGATGTCTAAATAATTTGAAGTTAGAAATCATTGCCAGACCTTATATAAATAAGATAAAACTAAATCGACTTTTCCGAAGATGCTCTATAGGCCTTTTTCACCTTATGAGCAGCATTCCTGTATCGAGCCTTAAACCTATAATGACGACTATTTTGACAAATTTTGTTAAAGGTAAAAGCTTTGGCTTGTACAATTAGGTCTATGTATAACAGGGGAAAATATTAGTATGATTGGGTAAAACAAAATTGATTAAATGCGGCAAAATAAATAAACATCTGAATAGGAAAATGCAGATCCAGCCAAATATAAAAGGGATCTTATACGATGAGCCCTATTACGTAATATTTCAGACAGATTGCCTTTTATGCCATGACGCCTACGGAACTGGACACAAAGGGGAAAGGGTACAGAGATGTGCTCCAGAGAGGGTCGACATTCCACACAATAGGGATGTGTCTGACCCCGTGGGAGGTACGACGAGGTAAGGTAAGTATGGCCTATTCTCAAATGTGTCAAAATGATTGAGACCCTTCGTAAAAGGGAGACCGGTAACTATGTGATGGTGCGGATTTGTGCCGTATAAGTATTCCACTTCCCTTGCCATCTAAAAAAAATCGATATCTTAGATCAACTATAACATCCCTACTATACGGGAGGGATGTTATAGAGGTAGTTTGATGGTCTACCGCGTCGACCAACTCATTGCCTTGAATACCCATACGCACTTCCTCGAGAAATTACTCGTATTGATGAGTATGCTTTGTACCAAAAGGTTCCGGTGTAAATACTTTCATTTTTATGATCTCACAGGTCTCCATGTCAGTAATTAAAGTTTAAACCATCTATGCTGGATTTCACAAACGTCACTTAACTTTAATCATCAATTAAGAATAATCATTCCTATACCTTCAACACATGTAACCATGGCAACGTTTACTTTTAACGGATGATTAAATTTAAGTAACGTTTGGGAAATCCGCCAATAAGCTGCTAGCTTTTAATCAAAATTATTGGCGTTTTCGATTGAATGTTTTAGATTACTCTCAAAGTATTCTCACTTTGTTTTAACCACGTGTCACAATAAGAGATGAAGATACTCATAGAGCAGCGAATCGAAAACACCACACAGTTAATTTTTTTATTATATGCCTATCGATAAGTCAAAAACTTTTTATAATCATATTCCTCTAACTTGTGACTTTTGACGTGTCATGTCATTTCGTCGTATAGTGTCTTAACTCGGATCTATACGCATAATAAAAAAATGAACTTTACCTTTCTCATTCTATCGTTTTTCAGAAAGACGACATTAGCTTCTTGTACTTTAATTTATGCTAAGTTACAGGAAGAGACTGGACAAGAATGATTTTCGGTACCTACCTTTGGTAATCACAAAGAAGTAAAATAAAATCAACTTTGTAGAGTGAATTATTTGCTCAATAATTTTGAAATCGTCTCTTTTTGTGTGTCACATTCTAAGTTAGGCTTAAATTTAATCCTGGCTTAAATGTTTTGTGCAACCCAGCTTAAGAGTGTCAAAATCCTTTACCTCCAGAGAAAAATGTCTTTCTCCTTTTTTTGGATAGGGTTGATTTATATGTTCTGTTGTTGAATAAGAAAATATAATACGCCAGGTTATAAATTAATTCAGTTTCTTCCAAGCGGTTTTAAATTCAATGTAATTAAAGAATAACGTCTGATATATGACCAGCAGAACTGCTGATGACGCTTTTTCTCGGAAAAGAACAAAAACGAAGTTGAAGTACAGCCGAGGGTAAATGGTCGAAAACAACATTCTAAGATAATGAAATGCTGGGTTTTCTTGCCAGACCAGTATGTAAAACGCTAGTAATAGTGCGTCGCACTGCCCATGGCGGACCAAGCATTGCATTATTTTATTTACGCTCTGCTGCTGACAAGCTTCAGCCGACTTGTTAGAGAGCGGTTATCTTTCATTTCGAAACACTTTCCTCATGCGCGCAATTATAAATACCGGGCGAGTCGTTTACCTCCATCTCCGATTAGTCGCATCTGCACCAGGGCCGGATCCTCGTTGTGCTCCTCTAGTACAGTATCATCCGTTACTGTCAGGTCCTGAAACAAAGTAAAATAAATTCACAACCACACATCCTTTTAAGATAAGGAGGTTTCATTAGATCATCATCGAAAGTATATTTTTATCGCAGAAATTGTCACAATCATCTGATTGGTGATTAAATACTCCATTACTTAGTAGAAATAATCTGAATGAGTCAAATCTTACAAAAAAATAGATGTAAAATGCTTGAAGAAAAAGTTGGTTGATGTTTTGGATTCTATGCCCTATTACTTTGGACTTTATCTTGAAAAGTTTAATTGCGTTTAATGGAGATTAGTTAATAAAGAGGCAAAGATATAAATGATTGTCCGCATTTACCGTTCTTTGATGTTCACTCACTTCGTATAAATTGCCGAGATATAAAACAATGGAAATAAATTACGCTCTCTTGACTTTAAGTTGGCGAATTCATTACGGCGGACTCGAGCCTGAAAAAGTTTGTTCGCGAACGAGAGAATCCAACTCGGAACTTCCCAAAGTTAGTTTAATGGAGATAGTTTAGCAGACACGTGCGTGTCTTGGCGGCGGCAGACTCCATCTGAAGTAAAACTTGGAGGGCCATGTTCTCGCTATGAGAGTTCTAGTTTGGTAACTTGCCTCGGCCGCAGCTGCTAACAAATCAAACGGTTTACAGTAACTTTCTTTAATGTCGACGAGTTCGGCAGAGAAAAGTTGCGTCGCCGAACTTTTCGGAACTTTTGATTTTAATTGAACTTTCTAAAGGAATTATTTCCGCATAGAGGCTGCTTGCTGCCTGCCGCTACGCAGCAATTTAACGTTTATTTGCGAGTCAATAAAAAGAATCAGACGAGAGTTTATGTTGCGCGAAGTTCAAAGTTCATTGCTTACTTGTGTATTTTAACATCTATAATTCGCGTGTGCACAGGCTTTAACGATTTGTTATTTACAGAGGTCACATGTACTCGTAATAACAACATTAATTTATGTATGCATTCATAGGCTTGTTTCATTTCAAAGTGTGACGTAATGCAAAAAAGTCAATGTTATGCTACATTTCAATTTTTAATTTGAATCATCTTCAATATAATACGTAGAGTTGTTTATGTTAATGCTTATATGATAAGATCACGAATGACACGAAGATCACGAATGACAACCAGAGCAATTTCTTAGGTGGTTGAGATGACCGGTGGGAACCTCATGATGATTACGTCCCAAGCAGACTTTCCGACAAAATAAAACATGAAACTGAACAACCTGAAACGGAAAATAGGAGACAAGCTAAATAATATCTTACAAGCAATGATCTAGAAACGTCGAAGCTTTTAATCATCGACTGATGGATCATGACTTTGGCCCGATTATATTATTTGCGTTTTGACAATCAAGCTATAAGAAGAGGTACAACCAAAAAAGCACCCATTCAGAAATCTTTTCAAGAGTTTGTTTGTCGGTCAATCGGAAGTTCTGCTGCGTATTTGAAATGTTAGTACCATTTTGGGGTAGTTGTGGTTTTCGCACACACACACACACCTAATAAACACGGGATTCGAAGAGCTCATTGTCACATCCCTCGCAGTTATCACTCCTTTAGTCAGCCATCTTCCATTGAAATCCAATCGAAATATAACATCTGATAGCTAACACTCGTAAAATGACACAGTCGCAAGGGTTACAAGATCGTAACATGATTTACGTGGGAACACTGCAGACTCCTCATGAATTTCAGTCACACAGAAATCGTCCAAAGTATACTTTCTTATTTGGATTCCAAGGAAAAATTACTCAATTTGCTACCTACTTTTTTTTCGACCTACCTGTTTCACCCTGTATAAAGTTATGAACACAGAAAAATCGTCGATGTTAAAAACTCTACTTGGAAATATGCCCAGCTCAGTGGAGACGGGTGGGCTACAAATTGATTGTCGGTAGCTTAAATCTGGATGATAAGACAGCGCCACCTAGCGTAAAGTTGGTCAAGTAAGCCAGTATAATCTTGGCCAGCTACATTAACATTCACTGACGTGTATGTATGGCCGTTTCAATTCGCATAAAATTCGGTTCCGAGAAAGCATGCCATGGAGTACTCCCCTCAGCGCTCGCTATTAAAGATACTACAGTAACGTAATGACAACTGCAAATACTTAAAAGCTGACAAGAGGCGCTGAGGGTAGTACCCGTCAAAATTTTTAAAAGTCGAATTGAAACGGCCATACATACACGTTAGTGAATGTTTATGTAGCTGGCCATGGTATAATTCGTGGTACCGCTAGGCCTACACACGGTGTTGAAAATAACTAAAATTCCCACAACTTTATATCTGCTTACCAAATAAGTAGATATTTCAGAAACGTCAACCTGTATAGTGACGAATTGACAGCCAGCCTGTATCGTAACCACGAAACAAACAAAAATACAGTAAAGGGTACGAACTAATACGCAAGCAAAGTCAAAAGTTAATAATGACATGTACGAAAACAACGTAAAAAAACATATAATAAAATTTCAACGACAACAAAACGATCTGCACCAATCTAGAAGTGTGTTCGATCACGGAAGGGGGTGCAACCCTCGGTAAGTGCTCTATGAGGTTCGGCAGTTACCAACAGAGGCCTTCCCTTGCGAACACGATGTCGTAGAAGAAAGGCTCTCGATATTCGATGGCATCAACAGCAAAATTCGTCCGGAAGGAACCAAACTGACCCCAAAAATTCGAACAAGGGGGTGACCTTAACTCATAAAACGTGCTAACGGAAGAAACATATAAGAGATACTCCACAACGAGAGGGAAGCTGATTCGAATAAGACTCGAACAATGAGCTAACTAAAGGAACCTGGTGCGTCAATTCTCGAGTAATGCGCAATTTATCCGCAACAAAGCGTTAGAAACTGAATGTTCCAGAAACTTCTCACAAACGATACTAAATCCTCTTAACTCAGGGCGGTCTTAACTTCAAAGCATCAGCACAAAAAGCGTAAAATATTCGTCGCGTCGTTTGCAAATCGTACTCGTGATCTGCCCAAAAGGGACGCCAAAAAAAAACAAAGCTGGAAAAATGGCTAGCCCAGATTCCGTTTTCGGAATTCGAGCGCGAAGACTACAGGGTAAGCAGTGTTCCCACTGTTATAAAAAGTTGCCAGCGATAACTTAACCAACTTAACGAAACAAAGGAGAATTCCTAGGGTATAAAAACGTTAGTGATCAAGCGAATCCGAAAATAGGCAAAAGGTTGGAAAAATCTGAATAATGAAATTTGGACCGTAACAAAATTAAATATACCCCAAAAATGTGTACCATGTTCAGCTTCTCGAAGGACCCGTCATTGAGAAACTTCCGTTTCATTTTAAATGTGATTGGTGTTCAAAATAGGGTCCTTTATTAAATTTCCTTAAATGGCAAGGACACAATTTTCTCAAACAGCTCGGAGTGGCTTGTTGCAGACCTCACATGATGACCCACGAACAACAAATGCACTCTTCATCAAAATCCTCATTTAGTGGATAATAAGATCGGACTTTTGTATTACTAGTTGCAGTTGAAATAGTCTCCGAAGAAATTTATTTGTATAACCAAGAGAAAGGGGTGTGCTTTTTGTCCTCCTAAGAAGGACAGAAAACGTCCGGATTATTTTGAAGAATGACAATAGCAACTATTTTTTTAGATGGTTGCTAGCTGAGTTGGTTGAGTTCGCTGGCAACGGGCTTGACGCTTGGCCGGGCAACTATTAGGTGTGGGTTCGAATCCCCTTCTGATGCACGTGGGCTCTATGTGAGAGATAGAGAGTACTTATGTGTCGGATTGTGTTTCGGATTCATACCGGCTTTATCAAACTGGGTTTTCTGCGTTTCTCCAATTTGTAAGGTGAATGCCGAAGGAGAAAATTAACATCTAAGTTGGTCGCAGCCGCCACATCCCGACAAGCTCTGAGAGCTTGGAGAAAAAATAGGTGTAAAAAAAAATGTCTGAAATGTGTTTGTAAGAATAAATTTTTAACTTTATTTTGTGACTGTACAATAATAATTAAGTAATGCGAAATTGTTCTTTAGGCTTGTCTGTTTATTTGATACCCAACAATCTCCTTATTTATCCTAACAACTACGCGATCAGTGAAGAATTGGCACTTAATAACAGATGGAAGTTTTGACATGAAATGTTGCGTAACATGTAATGGAACAAACAAATTCAGTAAGTTTGATATATGTATGTAGATTATCATCTGAAAATTTTAGGATTTGATAGTGATCGACATGTATCAACAATATTTGTCACATCACTTTAAGAAGAGCATCCTATCTTCATTTCATTCATATAATAAGTAAGTACACTCAACGATTTGTTATGCCAAAACACAATTTATGAGAGTAAATGAGTCTTTTGTTTTATTACTGATGCTAAAATGAAATTTTTTTCACGCTTCACTTCCTTGCAGCCCAAATCAAAATTACAAAATTCTAATTAATAATATAGAAAGAAGTAAAAATTTATCTTCAAATTACAACACGACAAGTTACGACACTGCCTAAGAAATACAATAGGACGTTTTGTAAATAAAGCAGTTTTACAATTGTTCCCCAGCCGTGACCTACAATCTCTATACATACATGATGTAGTCACTAGCTAGTTCCGAAGAATAAAATCGATATTTTTCCGTCGAATTAAATTCGCTAGGAGACCAGTTGAGAATTGGAATATCAGAATTCATAATCGATAAGTGTGCGTTATGATGTAACTAAAATAGAGTTATCGCCTTATGTGTGATTAATTATTTTGTGTTTGTTATTTTATTAGGGAACTTAAATTGTCGTTGTAGTTACGGGAAGTCTTGAAGTGTTGGATTTGATTTCTTCAAAATCTTTGAGGACCTACGAGCTAGAAGACTGAGATCCAATGGCCTAGATTCTACAGAAATTTTTTAAGCTCTAGTAATTTCATGCATTTTTACAATTTTGCAATTGTATTGACTAAGAGCCAGATACAAATTTTTTTGGTTTAATCAAATGTGTGTGATTTTAAGCAATTTGGCAAATAGAGCAAGCACATATGGCACATGTCGCTGTACAAAACTTATGGCAATTAGAACCATTATACAATAGAACACTTACCACTTTGTCAAGGACAGTTTTTTTTTTGCTCGCGACTATACTAATTATTTAGTTGATATTTTAAAATCATTGAGAAATAAGTTGGTAATGCCCACTCATACTAATATTGTCTATGATGAGTTATTATGGCTCACGTATACTTAAATCAAGTGTTTCCAAAACAAATTTACATAAAATTGCTCAAAACCTTATAAATAGCGTTAAAAGTAAACTTACAAATAAATAATTTCTAGAAATGCGTGGCTAATGTTCTATATTTATCTGTTGCTTCAGAGGATTATCTCCAAAACTTATCCTTGCATAATATAAACATTTATTCACAATAAATTAGTCACTGCATGAAAACAAAAACAATTAAAATTATTTACACTATACACTACCCTAAAACTTGATACGCTAGTATTCGTTTTCATCTAAAGGATCTTTTGTTACATCATGGCAATACCTCCACATACTACATAAGTAACCAAGGCCTATTTAAGAGAATGATTCTACATCCCCTTTATTTACCAGATCTGCTGTATACATACAGCTTTCGCTTTTACTTTATCTTTATCTTTAGAGCTGTGCGTGTACTTATGGTTCTAAGTACGTTTTATGACTTATACTTGTGTTTTAAGTACGTGCAACAGGCGACAGTACTTATATCAAGTATTAAGTACTTGTACTTACTGTACTTAATGATAATTGAGTGCAAAATGTACTGGTACTTATAATTACCAGTACCATCCATGGACTTGTTTTTATCTGAATTATATGAAAGGCACTTGTATATTTCTTCTTGCTGCAGTTGTAGAAAAGGTCAGGATTTAGGATTTAAAAAAGGTCAGGATTTCAAGTTCTGAACCATTCCAAAATCAGCACACAAAATTGGATGTAAATTTCATACTGCGCATGATTTGAACGGTTCCGAATTTGAAATTCCGTCAAATGGACCAGATCGAAAGACTTTTTAATAACAGCTCGAAGAGTAAGTGGCAAGCAGCTTTTTGTATCTCGGTAAACTGATTTGTGATGCATAATAATCCATTTAGTTGGTAAGACATGTATCCCCTCGCAGCTGGTTGTTGCAGTCTTTGTCTTCTGCTATGTTATATACAGCGGTTTATATGTGGTATGTGAATTGTTAGATTATGGACAAGGTAGATTACTTAGAACACATGTTCGAAAATGTGCTTGTTGTTCTGATGTCTTCAAGGTGACCCTTGTATATTGCGTTCCTTGTCTTGATTATACATGTATCATATGTATCAAGAGATCTCATACTACAACACTCATAAATTTATCTTCATGTAAATTTTATTGACTGTATTCTATAAATGTACTGCAGCAAACACCCAAGCAACTTATGACCTACGATAATAATATGCAACATTAAAATGATAACACCACTAAAACACCGATTAGAACGACGAGAGAAAAAATCATTAACGTCAATCTTAATTAAACTCGATTATCTAGACACAAAGATCCCATAAAATTTGGGCGATTAACATAGTGAACATTGACCTACATTAATTACTGGAAATACAATGAAAGTCGCCATAAAACCGAGCTTAGAGAGTGAAGTTAAAAAAAATGCGGACAGTTGCAATCATACTTAAGTCGAATATTTGTAGAGATATTCCCAGAATTCGATAAGGATAAGTACTGATACTGAAACTAAAAATAAAGAGTAAGACTTTATTAATGTTACCGATAAAGTGCATTAAGGCAGTCAACTCCCCTTTTAATAAATATAATCCTCGTAGGAATTTCTCTTTTTTTCTCACTCGCCTTTAATTCGAAACCGATCAGTGTATGTAATAAAAATTCTTCGACGAATAAATCTTATTATTTGCGAATACCTTTCCCGAACAATGTAAACACAACACTGAAAAGCAGAATGGAGAAATGAGATTTCGCAGCGAGTAGCAACGTAATGATGAAATAACTGGAATAACTGTACACAAGGCGAGCATTCCTCAACGAGTATTACCTATAGAACAACTTTGACCCCGTGCAATTTATTTGTTGAGGTAACATATCTCCTCGTCGGGTTTATTCCGCATACATGGTATTCATAAACTCATGCGGGTACTAAAAGCGAACGCACTTGCCTTTCGATAATGAAACATACAAACAAACAAACACAACCTCTAGAGTTATGAATTTGCCTATCTCTAAAGATAAAATCGAAACCGTACGTTTCGTACGTACTAAATAATCATTCTATTTTAAAAATTATCAAAAAACAAAATAAAAACCAGATTAGTAAGAGACTAAATTAAGATTAGTCTTACGACTTAATTAATTTTGTTTATACAGTAGTTGTATTTATTGATTTGAAATTTGCCAAATGACAATATTTGTTTTGACATCATATTTATCTTCACTACTTTTTTATGTTGACATTTATTTTATTACATGCCACATCAACTAACTGAACATTAAATGGATAATAAATTTGTGCACCATTGGGCATATTGATGATACCTGCAATTCAATAGCTTAGATATGTACCTATGTATATGGCGTATAACAGGGGCTCTAAGGTTAAACCCTGAGGAACACCACAATGTAAAAAATTGAAAATATACTGATTCAAACTAGTAAGTTTTAAAACAATACCTAAGCAGTAGAGCTTGTGATAGAAAAAAATCGAACTCTTTAAGAATGCAATTCCTGTGCAATAGTCATCAGTAACAACACTTCTCTGAAAATATGAATGATTTTCCGCACTTGTTTCTGTCTCACTTACTAACATAATATTCTAAGAAATTTCAAAGCTAATTAATCATAAATGTATACGTTTGCATATCATATACTATTATAGTCGAAGAAGGTGCAGACATCCCACGCGGGCCTTAGCGCTTCAGATTATGGATTATTTTCACAGTCATAGCTTGTCTTTAGTGACGTGTAATATTTCGCTTGAGTCATTCCTGTTTTAGTTTCTTGTAACTCAATAAAGGTGATTCATAAATCTGTTTAGTAACAATTAAATACCATTGCGAAATATGTACCTACATTTGTGGGCAACAAGATCAAACGTGTTTTTCTCAAGTTAAATAGTTGTGGTAACGACAGTATAAACGAGTAAGTTTATTTACATGAAGATAACTGGGACATGCCTTCAGTATCATGGTGCTTTCTGAGGGAGCCACATACAATAAACGTTAATAACCAAATGATAATAACAAATTGAAAATAAAAAATGATCGTCATTCTGACTGGAGTCGTGTTCAAATAATCATGACACGATTTTATGATTCAGCAAAACTAACAAATTAAAACATCTACGTTACAGTTAAAATACGCTATAATTTCAATTAAAAAATTAAGAGCCAAGACATGGACCCCCATACACCGCAATTAACTTAATTGCACTTGCATAAAATTAATACAACCTTAATTTCTGCAGTAATGGGCATTTAATAATTTTAAGCGATCATTCGCCGGCGAAAGCACGATCGTCGGTTATGTAACTTCAGGAAGCGATGAAACTCACACATTTGCGCAGAACCCACACAGTTTAATTTAAATTAACTTTGATTACTTGAGGCTTCGAGTTTAATTATCATTGAAAAAATATTGGTTTTGTTAAATGGATGGGTTATTTTCCCCGCAACTTTTATGATTATGAGCGTCTACTTCAATCTTCGTCTTTGTTAATAAAGAAGTGAGGATGTATTAAAAATCTGTACAACTGCTTCTAGTCGTAATCTGAGGAGTTAATATGAGGGGAAATTTAAACATTATGCAGTAATTTTAGACGTCGGTCCTTTTAGCTTTTTTACCATTTCTGGATTTGGGACTTCCAAGGATCTTCCACCTACTAAATGAATTCTCAACTCGGACGAAACTGTTTTGCTCAAAATCTGACTTGAAAATATGATGAGCAATCATGATTCCGTCATTCCCTCATGGATATTTTCAGGAGTATTCCTTTCTTTAGTCTTTCATGCTCTAGCTTTAAATCATACATTTTCCACTTTTAAAAGTTTAATTACTATTTTTCTCTTACACAGGGATGTCAAAAACTTGTCAATTCATAACTGCTAAAAATCAAACAACGTAGCTCTTTTGTTTCATGTAAATAATTATTGAATCTCCCCTCATAATTTCATCCTTGCGTAAGCAAAACACATAATTCATAACTAGGGAGTGGACAAAAATGAATTGTCCGCTTCCTATTTTTATTGTGACCGTTTTATGATTCGATTTTAAAGCATCCCTCATTCCATTGGAATAAATTCATATACACAATGACGAATTTCAAATAATCTCAAAAAAGAACTTTGATGTACAGCTCGTAACAAAATTTTTGTCAGTCTCTAGCTTGTACTAAATCTTTGCTTTTGTGTTAATTTAATAACATATACCGCCTTTGAAATTGATTAGTATAATTGTTTCAATGTACCTACACAATTCACAGATCTTAACAATAGAATAGCACAAAAGCAACGTACCCTTGTAGCTTCATTGTATCCCACTATGACTGCAGTGTACCACTGAGTTGTACCTTCGGCACGATATACTTCCACCCTATAACCTACGAGAACGCTGGGGGTAGCTAACAATATCCTCTGTCCATCCTGCTGCTCAGCCCATCGCCTCACGGCAGCTTTTAATTCGGGGTATTCTCTTACGCCGGGTAAGGTCGGATCCCACTCCTGCAACAATGGGAGGCCAATTTTAATTACTTATTAATCACAGCGGCTCATTAATTTTTATTTATTGCAAATTAAAGCAACATAAAAGGCCTATTTAATAATTTCCAAATGAATTCGTCCGAATCGCAACAAAATAGAGCGGCTTTATTTTAGTGCTTCAAGACATAATATGTAAATAAAGGCAACCTCTAACATTATCAACTTTCTCTTCATGTTCGACGCAATTAAAAAAAAGTAAAAGTGAGTCGTTTAAACCGTGACAACTTGAAATAATAGCACGGTCAAGAAAAATTAAAAAAAAGTGAAGAAGTAATTGGTTAATCGCTTTAATTAAACGAAGTGTTACAGTGAAAGAGGAGAAGACCCACGGATGTGGTAATATTTCTTAAAGATGCATGGACATTAACAAATTTGATTTTAATAAGGAAATAAAATGTAATTTAATTTAACATTCCTCAGCCTCTGCAAAACTAGAGAAAAACTTCTTCAAAGAAGCTAATTCCTTTGAAAAATGTACTTATTAAAAGAGGCAAGAATATGACGTAAAATGCGGACATAAAAAGAACCATAAATCCTACTTATAACAGGATTTCTGCAAGGTGACTTTCGCGATTCTCAGCGAGCTGAAATTATACCTTGGATTTATAAACAAGTAAAAACAATTAACTACCGGATAAATATTAATTTATTCACTGGTTTTGTTATTAATTTATTGTAAAAGTAAATAGGATATCATGAAAAATATGACAGGAAATCTCTACGAGAAAAAAGTGCAACCGCATGTTATTAGTGCATGGCAATGCAACGGTTATATACCTTGCGGTTCTACATATTAATAATAACCATAACATAACTTTTACTGAATGTACTTGTTTAATTGTGCGTAAATAAATCTCGACTTGCACCACAGTTTTCAACGGCAAGTTAACGTCGAGAAAGAAGTTGCATAAGAGTAATAGGCAAATTAAAATGTTCGATCGGTCATGCATAACAAGTACAAAAAAATGGGAAAGAATTTTATAATTACTTCCCCTATTAGCACCGAAATGAATTACGCCTTAAAGTATTAGTGTAAGCTGGGCATGATTAAAAAATGCGCCGGCTAAAAACCGGTACGGCAAGTTTCCTAGAAAGTACGAATTCAGCAAAAACCGTAGCCTGCCCGCCTGGTGTAACCATGACATGGCCATATCAGGATTTAAAATACCATTATTGGCAAAACTGGTTTCAGGTTCTGCTTGCGCGACTGGACGATCGGGCTGTAAGAAGATCCGCTTATCTGAATGCGGTCGTGCTGTGTGTGCGCAATGTCTGCACTTGCCGAGATCAAGTTACAAAGACAAGATCTTGGAACTGAGTCATCGAGATCATCAGCGAGCACAAATTATATTTATTACTGTTTTCGTCTTGTATTTAACGGTTTCAATTGTTTTCATGCCTTATTTTGCAGACGACTTCAATTTATAGGACACCATTTTTTTCTTCTTTGATATCTTTTTCCTTTTATGTACTACTTAACTGGATTACCTATACATACGAGAGGAGTATACTCCTGAAACAAGAAAAAAGTAAACAATATAGTCGAATATTTTGATAAATTGAGAACGATGTGGAGTGTAGTATCAAAATGTTTATACTGGAAATTACGGGCGTCAATTTCCATGCAATTAAGGAGAAATACTTAGAATTCCTTCAAGGTTATAGATTTACAATTTTATACGTATGTGATACGTCAGATGCTCAAAGAGCACTTCGCTAATAAAATTAGCAATTTTAATGTAATAGTTTGTTGATTCAAATGATCAGAATCCAAGAGATAGATACATAAAACCCGCTTGTTTTTGTCATTCCATTAGAATTCACATAAATAGCACCTGGCGTCAAATATTAAAATGCCAGGAATTTTTCGTTAAAGCAATAAATTACCGAAAGTTGAAATAAACTGTTCTGGGAATAGACGAGATTCTTTTTTCTTCTTAATGTTTGTTTCCGTCTGTTTTTTTATGACTTGGCAAGGTAATACGTGTATTCTTAGACACAGACTGTGACTCTATTTGTTTCTTCCATGGCTTGGCGAGCAGTTTCGTGTATTCTTAGGCGTAGGCAGGATTGTTACATCATTAATGACGAAAACTCATACTTCTCTTAAATTTAGAATTAAAGTATGTGCTCATAATTTGCCACATTATTAATTTATTTCGGTGGCACATTGCCAGAGTACAAAATTGCATTACCATTGATAACGGTTCTATTCGAATGCTTTCAGTATAGTATGTGCTTGGAACAGGATTTCTTCTTTTAAAACATTTGACTCGTATCAGTAGATGATTTCTAGGAAATTTTTCTTCAATAATAAGCTTATTTCCAAGTCGAATGAATAGGTAGCCATACACCAGCATTCATTCAGTCCTTCGACACTCTTTCCCTTGAAGAAATTGAAACGAAACAAATCCTGTTCTAACCCACTAATACAATAATACAGGATTTGTTTCGTTTCAATTTCTTCAAGGGAAAGAGTGTCGAAGGAAACAATGACATGAATGAATGCTGGTGTATGGTCACCTATTCTCACTGACGAGGTTCGATAAAAAGCTCGTGGATTTTACTTCCAGGGGAGTTGCTAAAAATTACTTAAAAAACAAACAGTTCCATGTCGTTGTTACAAAACAGGTCTTGACAACTCGTTACTGTTATTCGTTCACCATGGAATATTTGATACATTTCAATCATTTAATTAATTCAGTCGTACAGTCGATGTAATAATAAATAAAATGGATGTAAATTCTTAGTCTGGGATTTTTCCGACTGTTAAGCTTGATTATGGCTAAGAGCAAATGCAGAGAACTTACATGCAACTTGTTCTGTACATATATGGGTATGTTATTCTAGTACATACAACCGCTAATAGCATAATACTACCCAAGTTATTTCAAGGTCAAATGTTGATACAACGTAGCAAATTATTAGATTGAAGATAATAAGTAAAACAAGATTTTTTTATTAAGTATAAAGGGTTTCTTTTTTAAGTATATATTGTAACTTGTATTAGTACAAGTCAAGGGCGAATGCAAAAATATTCTTAATACATAGTAGGTCTTTTAACCTTGTGGAAGTTTCATAATATTTTTTTTATATAACAACGGAATATTTCTACATTTGTTCCTGCAGTTTCACTTCCCCTCTCCATTTCTGATTCGCAGAAATTATAGAAGGATTGAGAGGATCAGATTTCCAAAAAAAAGTGGTATTTGATTAAATACGAAAATACAGAACATATTTTTTATACATACATAAAATCCAAGTGTGCGATAAGAGATACACAAATAAAAGTTTATTTACGCGGTATAAATAGAACAGATACGTATGTTGAAATAATAATCGTGCGCCAGAAATAAAGTGATAAGTAAATTTCGTGATATTTTATCTAGCGCGTTACAACATCATTATAAACAAGCACATATTAAAAATAGGAGAGGAGGTGTATATTTACTTTGGACGTTTCCATTTCGTAAACAATACATATTTCTG
Organism: Dorcus parallelipipedus; assembly: GCA_958336345.1. Taxonomy (NCBI): domain Eukaryota; kingdom Metazoa; phylum Arthropoda; class Insecta; order Coleoptera; family Lucanidae; genus Dorcus; species Dorcus parallelipipedus. The sequence continues at coordinate 37,798,912 of OY284482.1, read as the reverse complement.
TTGTTACATCTGTTTTATGTGAGTTGGTTTGGCGCGACCTTGGACGGATATAATCGAAACATTTGCTCGGAGCGTTAATAAAACTGTTAAATAGCCGTGGATCATTATTTTACGTTATCAGGTTTTTTTTTCTCGAAATTCCTGACATCGCGCACGTATTTCGCACACGACAACTTTGTTGACCTTGCGTCACGAAAATGCCGTACATTCAATAACAAAGCTAAAATGATTTCACCATGCAAAGTAATAAAAGTGTTTTGAATGTTTCCTAGCTTAAAATATATTCAATTATTGAAGGTTGTATCCTCATCCTAATAACCACTGCTATGTTGTTTTTGTTTTTGTTACTTATTGATTATTATTGTGTATTTTGCATATTCGTTAACGGCACTCTACATTATCTCAAGTGTGCAAATTGGAAGCTGACGACCAAGTAGTTCTGGCTGAAGATTAACATGGGGTTTAGAGATCAACACAAAAAGAAACTCAATATATGATCACAGGAAAAGAAAACGCCGAACTTAACATTAGGAACAATAAGGAGAACAACAGAGTATAGATATCTTGAGGTTCATCCAAAGGATAATGGGGAAATTACGAAATTATAAAGGAAACTAAGAGAAAGTAAGCAAATAGCAAGGAAAGCAAAATAAGATTGTTTAGACCATTAGGATTAGTAGATAATTGTGTTACATATGGGGCAGAGGTGTGGGCTGTGAACGAAAACTTCAAAAGAAAAGTAAATGCAATGGAAACTGGATTTTGGAAGATGTTGTGGTGTAACTTTGAGGAAACGAATACCAAATTAAGAAATACGAACGAGGATGGAAGTAGGAAAGTAGGAAGAGAAATGGTATGGGCACATGTTGAGTGTATCTATGTCAGGACACCAAAAATAATATGCGTGTGAACACCACATAGAAAAGGAAGACCTAGAAAGCGATGGAAGGATGAAAAAAAGAGACCTGCAACAAGTTGACTGGCAAAATAGAGAAGAAGGGAACGGAGGATGTAAACCCTTACAACTTGTAGTGTGTAATCAAAATATGTACGTAAAGACAGACTGCCAAGCCTAGGTGGTTAATGTCAGTCTGAACATTCCAAACATGACAAGCCATTGGTTCAAAATATTGGCTATGCATCTGCATTTCTTTCTGAACCTCGTTCCTTCAGCAATTTGGGAGGAACCTCCTCATATGACGACGCTGCTCTTTTGTCTCCAATGCTACGAAATTTAAGCACCAATCGAATATACAGAGGAAAGAAGGTGCTGTTTAATAATGTTCTTTGTTCAGACTCTTATAATTCCAAGTAAATCTTCACGTTTGGACGTCTTTCGAGTACTCATCGAGATAAAAAGAGATTAAATGTTGCCCAAATAGTTTTAATCAATAAGATAAATATCTAAGTATTCCATTTTAACTACATTATATCTTTCAAGTGTGATGACTACTTACTGTAAAATTTGACAGTTTTCATCTTGCTATCTCAAGATAACGTTTTCATTAATTTTAAGTTAATGCGTGGAGTAAGGAGCGTGCAGAGCTTCTAAGCATGGCAGGAAGTCTCGGAAGTTTCTTTAATCGAGCCATTATTAATTTTAAGATGTTATACTAACAGTCTGTTTTTATAAAAACTTAAATTAAAAAAAAATATATTGCAAGCAGCCACTTGTATTATATAAAAACGTGAAAAAATTACTTCAATTAATACTCTTAAGGTAAATTAAAAGCGTAAGGTGATCATAAAATATGTTATCCTGCGCTAGTGGCCACTAGTAAGTACATATATATTTATTGAAGATATCAAGATAATTCTAAAAAAGATATCTGTTCAATATGTTAATGGAAGTGCAATTCGTTGATCTTTAGAGAGAGAAATCGACTCAAAACGTAATGGAATTCGGTCGAATTAATTATTGAAGCCGTTGCCGGTCTAATAGACGAACAGAGTTCAAGGTCGTGCACAAATTGGATACATCAAAGGTTTCCGATAAGGGACGACGTAAAGCTTTGATCCCCAATCCAACATAAGCGCCGAAATAACAAACGGCAAATAATAACGGCGATCTCTTTTTCTTATTCTTGCTTTCCCTTGTTTCTAGTCGCTGCCGCTAGAGCTTTACCCCTTTTAAAACCAAACGAACGAATTTATGTTTGTCTCGAATGAGATAACGATATATCTAACACCCTCTTCGTTTCAAGAAAGGTAATTTATTTATACCCAATTTTTATATGTATAATTGTTGAATTAGTAAATACATACATCGAATCATTAGAGGACGTGCGAATGATTTTTTTTTGATACACATGGTAGGGTGTGTATAAGTCGGGAAAATAAATACAAATATCTAAATATTTCTTTCTGTGTGCTGTCCAGTATATGTATACACAATATTTGAGATAGAAAGTTAAATGGGGAGTGCAAAGGGAATGGTAGCGACAATTTGCTTCGCGAAATATATTCGAATCTGCAGAGGAGACAGCAGCGCTCATAAATATCGGAAAAACATATTTCTTGTGGAAGTTATCTTTCGCTTCCTTGTTGCTCTCCTTCGGTTTATTAAATTAAATCGAATGAAACTTTCATACGCTTGTTAATTAAGTTTTAATTAATAAGTTATTACCGTGCAAGTGAATGGACGAAAGTGCGCGATGTCGTGCTCGCAGTAATCGAATCTTTCAAAACTTTTCGGACTAATTATACCCAGTTTTAATACATTTAGTCGGTGGAATTAATTGGAAAAACTTTACCGACGCGACGCCAGGTTACGTGAAAGATGAGCAAGAGTTATTGATCAATTATATCAGATTAATTAATTAAAGCTAATGGTTTCTCAGCGGCTGTACAAAGCTCGCAGATTCTATTCTAAACAGTAAATTTCTAGACAAAGAAATTGTACTATGCAAAAAAACCACTAGTGACGGTTAAACCCCTACATTATACATCTGTATCTAATAAAGTTTTATTATTTTATGTCTCCGTGCGATACAATCAGCTGTAAGTTTACATGAATGATGAAGTAGGTTTCCTAATAAGTAACAATTGTCAGTCACCCTGTATGTTTTGTTGCAAAATAGTAAAGAAATCGAAGATATTTATTATTGCAAACCATAATGTATTGAATAAATTTACTTATATCATGCGATACCACGTGTGCAACAATAATAATTTATTCACCGTCGTGATATTTATTATGCATCGCATGAGTGACACGCTTTATTAAAATTTAAAATTAAACCTCAATCTTTTATTCTAATTCTGATAAATAATTCATTCATGTGAGGGACTGGGAAAGCTGCAATGGTGAGTTTATTGTATTATTGTATGCCTTCGTTTTTCCTTGTTAATTTTTTCTTTAAATGAATGATGTCATTTGCATTAAGCAATTCTTCGCCTTTCAAAGTACTCACTTATTTGAATTTTAAATTTAATTTCCAGGAATACAATTCTATAGAAAACTCATTAGAATCATTTGTGCGGCAGTTTAAAAAAAAGAGTTAAGTAAAACATCACGTTCCACAACGGGGGGAGGGGACACATTTTCAAATACATGTTAGAGACAGAATAATGCATGAAGAGTACAGTCGGAATCATAATTCATGGCAACCTGTACAATATTTTTTCGAAAATGTATTAATGAAAGAGACAGTAAATTTCATTTTGCCAACTCATTAATTAAATACGCAAACCGAAGCAAACAAATAAATTTACTGAAGATACTCATGTCCATTCATTTCATGGAATCGATAACAATATAATTACAAGAACCAACTTTAAATGTAATTACCTACATAGTCGTACGAGGAATCGTGGAAGTTGCGTTGTTGTAAATGTTAAACAGAGGACAGCATTCGTTAGAATTGTGAAATTTATTATAATATATGTAATGTTGCGATAATATGCTGATTTCTTAATATGAATTTTAAAATATCGGATTCTGCTGCGATTATCCATTTATTACTTCTGGGCAGGTGTGGGTTGATGACATTCGCGTTTAAAAATGTACTGTGGATCATTGACTCAAACGCGATAAACAAAAATTGAAAAACAGCTGGAAAGAGATTAGATATCATTCATTTAGTATCTATTTTTTAATTCGGGAGTAGATGTAATGCAGACACATACATACCATGCGCTGGCAAATATTTTAATGAAATTCGGTATTGGTTTCAGTATTGTTAAATTTGCGGTTAAGAGACTCTTTCTTTTCTCTTTTTTAATTGCATGTGAAGACCAAATTCTGAAGTCCTTTGACAGATATTTTTCGACGAAAACTCTCATTGCTGCATAAAATAGTGTAAAGAGTTTGATTTTTTCTTTCAATTTTACATGTGTAATATTAACTGATTTCGGTTTATCCATGTTTCCAGTTTTTTTCATGTTATAGGTACTCGATCTGTTTTTGTATGTTCTCTTCGTTAGCGACAAGAATATAATAGAACTTGTACCATCAGCATTTAGAACAGTGTCGAACGTGATAGTGATCGTGCTTCTAGTCATTTACATAGGGGATGGGTCCTAAAACAGATCCTTGTGGAACGCCATTTCAACTGTTGTTTTCATAACGAAAATACTGTGAAACGATAAGGAGATGGTTCTTATATAGACATTGTCACTCACGTAGGCTTTCACTGTCCACAACACACTTACGTCATTGTTTCAATCAAGTCATAGTTTGCACATTTGATTTTCATTTATCAACAAGCTTTTATTTCTTTTATCAATTTCCAACTTTCAACTTCCGTACTTTTGTTGAAGTTAAAATCATGACATTTGTCGTAGCCAAAATTATTTTTAACGAATGAGTTAGCTTGTAGTTTAAAATGCCTAATAAATATCTGTATATCAGGGGACGTTTGTTTATGTTTTGACGATAAACCTACCCGAGGGAACGTAAAATATTAAAAGGGGGGAGGGACAGTCTTCTCGTGAATGCAGAGTGAGAACGGTCGGTAAAGGGCGTAACGAATTGCGTTACGCGTCGAGGTGACGGGATGTGTGACCTAGAGGGTGGCTGCAGAATATTGGCCTGAGTAGGCAATGTTCTGGCAGAAGTAGCATCGCGGTACACCCTGTTTATTTTATTGGCAATGCGGGATGAGGATCATGCGATGAGGTGGAGTTATTCTGATATAGCGAATGTCGTCCTGATGCCGCTGATCCGGGGCATTGCCGGGGGTCATATCGTGCACCAGTATACGACACCGTGTGTGACTTGTCGCAGTGGTCAGCACCGCTGATGAAGTGCACGATGTCGGCGAGACAGTCAGCTGGTGAATGGGAATTCAGTTGGTTGTATTCCTGACCTAGTGGAAGCATTGTGCTCCAGAAAGGTCTAACATGACATGATGCTCACTGGATCGGAAACGGAGTGTGCTGACACTTACGCTGTCAGTGACATCAATTGATCCTAAGAACGTAAGCTTAGGAGGCAAGGTATGCTAATATCCATCGGGAGGGTGGGTTTTCGAATTACAGGTGAATGTGGGGTTAATGCATGCGAAGATAAGAAGTCAACGTCCAAGGATAACTTCCGTAGTGTCCAATATCAATGTGAGGGAATGGTTGCTACTAGATGCACCGTTGGATTTCCGCGGGGGCGCGCAGGTCCCCCCGGTGAGTAGTATTTGATGTATTTTCGGACATCCGATGTAAATCGCATTGTTTGTTGTATGTGTATCCGTTTCTCACGATGCATCGTATGCGCGATCAGCGAGATGAAGAGAGAGAGAGAAAACTAGAAGGGACTAACCAGCGAACGAGTGTTTATCAGAACGAGGTACGCTCTGTTTAACGTTATTACTATTTTGACCCAAATGTACAAAAAAAAACCGCTCCAACACATTCTTAACTTTGTCTGCTGTCATATTTTAAATATGAGAAAAGATAAAAAGGTATAAAATTAATCCAGAGTATCAATTTAATAATAAAAGTCCATTACTTGATGATATAAAGCTGAATTCTGTGAAACCTTATACCGTTATTATCTAAGAAAAATATCGACCCTTCAAACGTCGGTCAAGAGAGAGAGTCGTTGGCTGACGTAAGGGTCATCGAACCCCTTTTATAAGCAGACGCTATTTCATTGTGCTAACGACCACAAATTATCAACTCGCATTAATTGCGCTCAGCAAAAAAAAATTCTGTTTATCTTCCGCTGTTCGTTTTTGGTTTCGACGTGCGCAGCAAAAATACCAGAATATTTCGTTAATTGGAGAAAAACGAAAGTTAACACCCATTTGGTTTATTTTAGGCATTGTGTAATACTCACTAAGCTCATTAATATTAATTTTTGATTACCTCAAGGTTAACTGGTCGTGTAAACGCTCACGTCGATTTATTTACGCTTGTCGTTTGAAAGCTAACTAACTATGTATCTTGGTAACGCGCATTCTTGCTCTGAATAAGTGCGGATAAATTACACAAAACATCCAGCGTGTTTTCGATTCTATTTAGCGCGTATGCAAATTACCCCAGTCCAGGAGGTATTTGAGCGAGTAACTGTCGTCACGGTCGAATTTAATCTTCCTTGTGTCGAAATTGGAATTGGTAAGGTAAAACCGGTTCGAAATATTTCTGCTTGAACTTTGAAGACATTTTCGAGCTAATCTGTGATTTGAATAAATAAGGCGCCGCCGACGATGCTCGTTTAAAATGAGTGATGATGAACGGTGACCAACCTTACAAGAGAATCCGGTATGACCCTAGGACTGCGTGATTAGCACCATCAGAACCGGTTGCGCAAATTAATAAACAACACTTAAAAAAAGCTGTTGGGAGGCATCAGTCACATAATTTAATTGATGGCACACTTCCCTGTTGCAAAGGTCACGTCAAAACAGTGATTCAGGATGGAGATACAAGTTGAAATTTCACGCGAACACCTGTGAACAATTTTGAAGAAGGTTGCGAGTTAAATGTTAAAATATTATTTTGGACATAAACAGTTATGTATTTATTTATACAGATCCATTAACTGCAGCTTCTTTAAAAACATAACAAGATGTTACCAGGATGTCGGAATGTTTCGTACGAAGTGTTTAATTAAAGTTACATTAGCATTTATAATAAATTATTTGAATCACCATTTAAAGTAATAACCATTTATATTTTACGACTTCTTGGTTCTTTAATTAATTAATGCCATCCATTCAAAGAATTAATAATTTTGGGCCATTTCGGTTTATAACACAAGGGGAAAAGTTGAAAACCTTACAGATGTATTTAGAAGAATAATAATATCTATACTTAGTGATAAATCAGTTCAACTGGGAATACCTAAAATATGGAAAATAACGAGCCATAACGTCAGAATTTCATATCACCTGCACAAGTGGCATGTTTGAGCTTCAGAAAAACCGACAACGTAAACGACTCCCAGCGTCAGCATTCCAGGTAGATTAGTTAAAATTATCTCGGTACTACCAATGTATAGGAAGGATTACATTTTTCCTAGATCAAATATTTCACTAGTGAAATGCAACTGATTCTTGTTCGATTCTCTTGTTCTTATTTTTTAGTTAATTTTGTTTTTATTGCAGGTTATGTCGGTAGTAAGAGTACATAGAAATTATAATCAACTGACCGCATTTGCTGGGGTCCATTTTATTTATTGGTTCTTCGTAGAGCGAAATTGCTAACTTTGTAGATCGAAAATAACTTACCGTAAAGAGATGTTGTCAAGCATAATTCGAGAATGGCCAAGGACGAAGAACTATAGTGAAACCCAAAGAATAGTGCTCATTAAGACTATTGGTCTTAAGATATCAGTTTTCCATTACTAGGTCCATTGTTAACAAACGATTTGGTGAAGAAGATCGCTTGATAGCTTTTCGGATAGTTTACTGTAAATACATCAGTTACAAACAAATTGATTGTCAAAACTGCTAAACCAAAAAGACCAATGCAAAGCAAGACCTCGATGAAATATACTGCTTCCCATAGAAAATGAATCACCTAGAAGGAATGGAAACATTTCAGCGACACTTGGTGGATATACTTGCCCTGAACAAATTATTCAATGATTACTTTTTCAAACAAATTGTTTAACTGCATCAAGTTATCTAGTGTATTGTTCTTCAGACATTTTGTTAACTTCGTGACAAATATTTTCGATTTCCTGTCTTGACACATTGAATTACTGTCAAATTTAGTGTTGTTAAGAATTTAGGGAATGCGTCGAGTAAAAAGACGTCCACAGTTCCACCAACTAACTGAATTTGAAAGGGGCAGAATTGTGGACTTACCCGAAGCTGGTATTTCCTTTAGGGAAATTTGCAAGAAGGACCAATCGCAATGTTGACACGGTCATCAGATGCAATCGTGCTTGGGCAGAGTAAGTTCATCGTAAGCATCGCCGTGGTCTGGAGCTGAGAGAAGGACTACGGAGCGACAAGAACGAAGTCCTCGTCTGCTTTCTCTTAGGGACCGATTCTCTTCAACAACACGGATTACCGATGCCTGGTATGTTTCAATGGGAAGGCCGATCTCTGTGTTGTCAGTATATCGCGGATTAAGGCATTTGGACTACGTTCGTATCGACCTCAGTTGGTACTAATTTTGACTCGAGATCACCGAAGACAACGTCTTCAATGGTGCCGTAACCGAAGTCACTGGAACCATAAATGGGATTCAGTTTCATCTTTAGAGACGAGTCTCGTTTTGTTTGGGAACTCACGATGAACGACGGGTTAGAAGAAGTGGAGGTGAGCGACGTAATTTACATCACACTGTAGAACGTCATGTAGCTCGCACCGTGGGACTAATGGTATGGGATAGTATCAGTGCAGAAAGCACAACTCCTTTAGTATTCATCCATGACAGCGGAACGCTACATTCGGGATGTTCTACAAGAAGTTACTCTCCCGCATGTTAGAGGCTTACAAGGTGCCCTTTTCCAACAAGATAACGCTCGGCCTCATGTTGCCCTTAGAACAATGGACTTCCTAGAGCAATCGAGAGTAGGCATCCTTCCGTGGCACCCAAGGAATCCTGATCTTTCTCCCATTGAACATGTATGGGATATGATAGGAAGAAGAATTAACAATTTGCCTCACCCTCCTCTAACTTTGGCAGCATTGCGGCATGAGGTACAAAGTGGCTTGGAATTCCTTGCCTCAAGAAGAAATTGATCATTTAATTAGATCCATGCCTAGGCGAGTTCAAGAGTGCTTAAGACAAGGTGGTGATTCCACACATTATTAGTTTTTTCTTTTGTTTTAATTGTATCGTTCTGCAGATGTAATCATTTAATACTTTATTCAAGACAAATATATCCACCAACTTTCGTTGAAATATTTTCATTTCTTCTAGGTAATGAATCTTCTTTGGAAAGCAGGATATTTATTAGTGTCGAAGTTGTTACAGTTCAAAGTCATGGTACAAATAAGTTGGCAACATTTGGAAATTTCGGTCGACTTAAAGTTTATTGTGGCAATTCTGACCATCCTGTGCGCAGGCTCGAAATTATTGATCGAAATTATTGATTATTGAAAACATCGCGTGATCGATGACCTTTTATGGGCATTGCGCTAATAGAGTGTTTTAATTGGACGAGGCTGACTACATTTGCTATCATTTCGCGTCATCCTAGATTCGTTTTGTTTCACGGCGTCACTTTCCGTTTGGCTGTGCTAGTACTCGTATCGCCATGTGTGTGAATTATCGAAGTTTTTACTGCACAATTAGGAAAACTTATATCGACTTCGTCGGAACTTCACAGGAGAACCGCAAACGTTTACGGAATATCTCTTTCACCTTATCCAAGACTTGGCTTTTACATAAAAAAATCCAATGTCTGACAATTAGGTGTTTCTCTTAATTCAGGCTCTTCGTGTACGCTGTTCGTGTGTGCTGTTCGTGTACGCTTTTCGTGTACGTTTTTGCGTACATTTTCTTGTACGTCCTGGTACTTTCACTTGTGGATTACCCTTTTGGCCTTCGCTCAATTAACCAATCTTTTGGAAGCAGTTGTGAAGTTCGACCAAAGGAAAGCGTTAAGTAAAGACCACCGACCTACACTATTGCGTAGAACTATTCCGAATGTGAGGCAGCCTTCAGCTGGGTCCTTGTTCACCCTGGCGCCTTTAAACCACGCTCTTCTTCATTGAGCTACCTAGGGCAACAGCTGATGAAAAGCAGCGCAAGCTTGCCACCTGTTTAATGTAAGAAAAAATCAGAAGTAATTCATTTTAGAGTTTTGTGATAGCAAGATGTCTTGTCAATAAATGCAGGAGTGTCAAGCAGAGACATGATTTTCAATATTCTGGTAAGAGACGTGTCTACTGGATGGTTGAGACTGTAGTTACAGCCACTGTTGCATGCATGACCCTTTAGTTCTTGTAGATGTAGGTAATGTGATCACTCAGTAGTGGAATCTCATGCTATAGTACGCAATAGTAGGTGCTGGAAAACTCGGCGCTTCTCTCCGGTACGATAATGTGTGGTGTGCCCAGTATGTGGCAATGTTTCTGAAGAGGTCCATATCAAAATTTTGCCACGGCCTCCTAGATTTTCCGACTCTTCTTCCAAGGTCGCTCACTACAGAGTGTATAAGTACCTCGAGGAAAACATGGACCATTTGTTAGAACAATGGTAATAAAAATGTAAGTAATCCTTCGCTTTATAAACTGTTAATACATATATCACCTTTCTTCAAGAAACAAATAATTTGTATGTACACCACACCGTTACTTAATAAAAGTGTGTGCCTTATTTTTGTTTAGCCAAAGTACATTTTACTCTGAAAATTGAGACCAGAAAATTCCCTGCTCACCGCCGCTAAAGAAAGTTATAATGATCAATTAAACTTTTAAAATATATTACATCCCAGAAGTATACAACTTTTAAGAAAGTTGCCTTAATATTGGATCCTGTACCTTAAACATAAAATATCTAATTCTAAATAAATAAGCATACCTACAAGCAACACTAATACCTACATATAAAAATGAATGGAAATTTTGAATAGATTTTATATTTTCTAAGTAGATACAAATAATATTACTTCGAATACAATAACATAATGAATGTAGAGCAGTGTTTACACCGAGTGTTTTTCTTTTAAATAAGTGCAGAAATTTGAGGTCTTGATGTGTGGAATGTAATGCTAAAGTTTCAGCTTTGAAACTAATCAAACAAATCAATTTGATTTTAACGCCAGACAAACCAGATTGTTGGCAGTAGCAGGATTAATATTGGATTTGAACGCGCGCATTTGAATGGTTAATAATCTCTTCATCCGAAACGTTATAAGAACTCACAATCAGTTAAACCAAAATTTAAACAGAAGCATCGTAACATGTGTTTTATACAGCAATTATATCGCACACAATTGTACTGCGCCATTGGAACATGAATGGCAAACTTAAAACTGCTTTTAATACATTATGCTGTGAAATTCCTAAAGGTCAACTTGGTATTTAGAAACGGTCAAAAACCCACACTCAGTGATAACTTAATTATTATAAGGTGGGGCTGAAGTGGTAGTCACGACCACCCTCATTCGTTATTAAATTTTGTGGTGCAGAGAGAATAGGTAACAAATAAATCGCACCTGCTTAGATCCTCGAGGCTTCAACAGAATTTGTATAATCATCGAGGCGGATTTTCGATTACGGTTTCATGACGATGATAAAATTATCGAGCACTCGAAAAAAAGACCGGTAATAATTTCACCTGTTCAATTTGACGGTCAATTAAATCGCAGCGCAATACGAACCCGTAACGCGAATTAAAGTATAATGGAATGTGTTACTTGGATGATTCATTTGCAAACTGCGATCCACATCATTTTTGTCCTATCCTAATTTAATTAACGTTTCAAGGTTTCTCTGCAAAAAAAAAACACCTATAATTTTCTTGTTATTATATCGACCTACCACAAAAAGTAGAACAATATAGCAATAAAAAGAATTGATTACGTGATTTAAAAAAAAAACTGGTATTTATACTCGTCAAATAAATAAAAAGTAATGATATCTAAACGCCGAGTTGTTTTTGTGTAAAAGTGTAATGGAATAACAACTTGGTAACCTTTGTGAAGGACATAAATTATTTACTTACCTGGATGTTTGAAGCAACCGCAGTTTTTTCTAAATAAAAATAATTAATTAGATGCTTTAATATATTTATTTACTTAGAGCACGGTTCGATGAAAAGGTATACATATAATGACGTTCGAAAGATGGGCGACACGATTCAAAAGATCAAACAATAACGTGTGCACCGTGCACGTAATATTATTGACAAAGCATTCTGGAATAATCAACTAACTACAGCATCCATTCCTGTCGAAAGAATTGACAAACAATAATACTATTTAATGATCGTAATTAATTACATCAGCCAATACATACATAACTGATATACTGATTGTTTCATTGAAACAATAGTTTCACTTGAAAAGCGACAGAGATAGATGATAGAACATGGATACATCATAAAATAAAAGATAAAAAATGTTCATTTGATCACTACGCCACCTTATTTTGCTGAATGTGCTAGACACGAGATTCATATAAAATTACAAATTACGGGGATGTAACAGTTAGCTTATACCACAGTGTTGTGGGTATATGATATACAATGTATTATACTATACAGAATATACTTTGTAGGTATATTGTATATGTATTCAAGTTCTTTTTACGACGGATATGCATATTGTATATTAGACATTTTTACAAATCGAGGATATTTAGATAAATATCCTTTTCGGTTTCACGTATATCAAAATGGATACGTATATATTTATTGTATATTCTTTAAACGAAGTATATTGTATATGTACCAGATATCCATTTTCCCAAGTATATTATATATATATTAGGTCCAAAAATAAACTATATTATCCAACACTGCGATGTTGTTATTTATACAGTCGTCGTATTCAGTGATGTGTTACGCAAACCAGGCCGTTTAACCTGTAGATTGTTCACCTTAATACTTGGGCAGTGGAACTACAGTATGTGACGTGCCCACCTAATTACTGGTTATTAATTAATCCTAACAAGTAAACAGACAAATAATTTACATAAGTAAATATGGGTCAACGGAATTCCCAACTGAGATTTATGATTGGAAGGCCAGTCGGGTCCTTTTACCTGCGGCATGGTTCGTCGTCTTACTGCTCCAAAACGACAGCTGTTGTAATTGTTGGGGTTTTCCGGAATTCACTCTGTGCTGAGGTTAATCTCAATATTATCTAATTATGACACAATTATCGAATGTAAGTGGCCGTACGTTGTGATCCCAGGTTCTTTGTTTGGTGCGGCAGTACAATAAATCCTTTATAACAAGGGAATTGGCAGGTTAATAATGAAACGCAACAATTAAAAGTTAAGTAATTATTTATTGTAATAAAAAATGTATAGGGCAAAAAACTCCTGCTCTCCGCTTCTTTCAAACAGATTTACAGCTGTGTGTGTGTGATCTACGATTAGTCAGAGGAATGCACGCCACATGTCGTTTTTCGCTTGAAAGGAAGAAAAAATTTACATAGGATACGGACCGGCATTGGTTATTGAAATAATAAATGTAACAAAACTGCTTTAATCGTAAACAATTCTCGTTTTAATTTACTAACAATTTAGCGCCCCTTTTCAAGTATAAAAACAGTACAGCAAAGTAATTCCTTGTTGGCACCTTCGATGTCTTTGTATCAATTTTCGTGACCACTACGAATATGCTTGGACATCACACACATGAGAAAGTGATTACTATTTATACTCAAGTGAATTTATACTCAACTGAATAGATAATGAACCGACACATCAATTATATCAACTGACGTGATTGACCTCTGATGATCAGCAGTATAAATAAAATATCTCTACCCGCCTCCTCACCGTCATGTCATTACGGAAATGAGGCCGGTATGTTTAAACCCACATCGATATTACAGCCACGTATCGAAGATATTCAATTACACGGTAGTAAGAAGTAAGACGCGCTGTGGAAAACAAGCGTCGTATATTTTACACAGACGACTTAGATATAAAACTTAATATCGGGTCCGTTATTTATAGCCGAATACATGAAGCGACGTAGCAGTTCGTAAACTTCGCAAAGCACCAAAGTTCCGTGTGGACTCGGAGAGGAATGCTTGGCAAAGTTCCGCGCTCTGATTTGAGAAGTTAACACCATCAAAGTTTTGGAACGGTGTGTGAGTAGGTAAATACGTGCATAAGTTTGAGGTAAAGTGCATTTATTTAACTGTGAAAATTAATACTTCCCCTTTTCCTGAAACTATGGCTAATACTGTTACGCAAAATTTCTTCCTTTTGTTATCTACTTTCTTTCGTGGTTTGAATCTTAAGTATTTTCAACCAGAGTAGGTCTCTCGAACAACAATCGTTCGAGGAACGATCCAAGGAACAATCTCTTGACGTGACCATTTCACTTTCTTAGGGGGTCATTCTAATTGGAGTTGCAAGTTGCTACTTGGTATGATCCTACTGCCGAACAGTTGCTAAGGAGGTACCGCCATTGCTAGGTTGCAAATCCGACTAGAATGACCTTCTTGGTCCTTGACCCTAAGGCATCAAATCAAGTAGTTATTCTGATACTAGATCTCAAGTTTAGTTCCAAGCAAGTTTGAAGCTCATTTTATCAAATGGGGTATGTATGGCTGAGTGGATTATTCCGCAATTTCAGAGTTGCTTTTATAGCTATGGATAAGTGAGGTATTGCGGCATGCAACTTATTCCATTAAGATATTTTCAGTATAGCATATTTGTATGTCAGGTGGAAGAGGAATACCTGCATCAGGCATTGCTAAAAGGTTGGTAAAATCACTTATGAGAAGTGAGGGAAAAGGTAAGGAAGAAATTGTACGCACCATTATTCAAGTTTATGACAGGCATAAAAATTATGTAAACCATATTCAAATTTATGGTTGGTATAATCTAAACAATCTGTAACAAAGAATAATAACAAAAAGTCCAATTCTTCCATCATGTTAAAATGCAGTGGGTAGGTACACACAAAGTTAAGCTATACGCAATCTAATATCATTGTGTTTGAGTTCGGCTTTTGTGTTTGAAACAAAACAAATTCCACAGAAAGACGATAACGCAGTCTGATGGGAGGAAACAAATTTATTTTGCTGCAACTCGTTGGGGGTAAAAGACCCACCGACTAATAAAATTACGCTGAAACATATAAACGTAACAAACTTTAATTTGTGTGTTCCCAAGTGTGTAATTGCTTTTGGAATAGTTATACACCGGAAAACAGGCTCGCCGCCTTAGGGAGTTACAATCAGTACGAAGTCGGTTTCATTATAAGCTAATTCTCGTCCGCCTTTGCAGTCGTGTCATCCGCGTGCAACGCATGTGTGTGTGTTTGCAATAAGTAACATGTGACGATGTGAACAAACTTCAACCAAACCCCATGCATTCACTCCGAGCATGCACTGAAAACTTGCAGGAAAACTAAATTAGTAATAAATATTGCATGAGTGGCGTTCTAAAACCTGCGAGCATCCGTTTATTTTATCTGCATGTTAATACCCCAAGTTCTATTAAATTTACGTCGAAAGAGAAGGCGAAGGAAGTCTGCGTAGCTGTAATTCACGCCGGAGCAACAAAACCAGAGCGAGCGATGCAAATGAAACGAATCGATACCGTGGCGGCTTTCTGAGGAAACTTTCCGGCAGTTTGCGCCGCTTCCGGGCTCGCTTTCCGTTATCTTTTGAGCACATCGGATCAAATGAAAAGCAGTTCGAAAGTTCAAATTTTAGACAGGCACTAATTTACACACATAATTGTAGGATTTAAGAAATAAATTTCAAATTTCATGAATTGCAATTATTACAATTTCTATTTAGGTAATCGTTACATACACCTTGGCTTCATTCTAGTAGCTAGATGGAACGAAGACTGGATCGTATCTGACTAACTTTAGAAGCGAGGGGAGGATAGTTTCATTTTACAGAGTGTAAGAGTACATCAATGAACGAAGAATTAATGGTAAAACTGTAAAATGAAACTTTGCAAAAGAGGTTCCATAATATTTTCTATTAGAGTACACCATCATGTTTAATCTTGAACCATACTTTCATAAAGAACAAACGTCAACAAACTTTGATTCGTTTGTTTAAGGCCGTTTTATACTATCCTATTTCTTGTATGTACAATACTTGCTTCAATATTTGGAGCACGTTCTATTTTCTTCAGATAATTTTTGATTCAATTTAAAGTACGCTGTATAATATGAATTGAATCTTGTACAAGAAATAGGGTAGTCTTAAAACAGGCTTTAATAGTTGAGATTTTATTCAATAATTCACCATAGTCGTCACTTTCATGTTGGAAGTATGTACCTACATTATCGCTTCAGGTAAAAAATTGATGGTCAATGGCATTAATTGTCTAGCTGATTTTCAAGAGAAAATGTCTGAGGTGCCATTTAAGGCGCGTTTCCACGAGGCCAGTAAACAGGTTAGTAGCTGAAGTCCTGTGACTGGACTCCAGTGACTGGGCCTTGCCAGTACAGTGAATTCCTATTTCAACGTGGCCAATCCACTGAAGCCAGTTAGCATCTAGTGGTGTTTACACGGAGCCAGTTATTGGAGTCCAGTCACAGGACTCCAGCTACTAGCCTGCATACTGGCCTCGTGGAAACGCGCCTTAAACACTAGTAAACACCACTGGATGTCAGTGACCTGGCCACGTTGAAATAGGAATTCACTGGACTGGCAAGGCCAGCTACTGGCCTCGTGGAAACGCGCCTTTACATATCAATAATACTATGGCACTTTCATGCATTCAACAAGTATATTTCGTAAAACCGGAAATGTAAATAGAAAATCCGGAAGCGAAAGTCCAACCAAAAGAACTGAAGTTCTGGAAAATGTTGAACAAATCATGGATGATTCTCCTTGATCCTCATTGCGTGCCTTTGCAACCCCAGATCAAGAAAGATTGCCAGACTATGAAGAAACGGGAACAATTTTCTCCTTGGAAGAATCTTTTTTCGGATGAAACTAGATTTCACCTTACGGCATATGTTAACTCTCAAACTATGCGCGGATTTGGAGTGCTGAAAATCCGCATTGTTATAGCCTTCTTCCATCTCCAAAAAATTAGTTTCTGGGTTGAATGAAGTCGATAACGCAATTAATTGGTCCCATTTTATTTAATGGTACCCTCACTGCATTCTTCAAAGCGTTACCGGGACGAAAGTCTTCAGACTTCACACGTCATGACGATGGGAATACATGAAAGATTCTTTCAACAGATTGTTACGCTTCAATTTTAATCTTCAAATTATTTGTCTACTTTTGGATTCGGTTGATTACTAAGGTTTTTATACCCTAGGAATTCTCCTTTGTTTCGTTAAGTTATCGCTGGTAACTTTTTCTAACAGTGGGAACACATATTTGTGTTTCTTCCGTTAGTGCGTTTTATGGGTTAGGATCACCCCCTTGTTCGAGTTTCTGGGACCAGTCTGGTTTCTTCCGAACGGGTTTTGCTATTGATGCCATCGAATCTCGAGATCCTTTCTACTACGACATCGTGTTCGCAGCCACCTGTTGGTGGCTGCCGAACCTCATAGAGAACTTGCCGAGGGCTGCACCCCCTTCCGTGGCCGAACTCACTTGTAGATTGGTGGAGATCGTATTAGTATCATTAAGATTTTATCTTATGTTTTTACGTTGTTTTCGTATATGTCAATTTTGGGTATATATCTGCGCCCCCTAATGCGTAATTGCCTGACGTAGGCTCCTGATTCCTTTTGAACCCCAACTTTTTTTCTATTGAGGTAAAGTTGATTGTTAAATAACGTTGGTATCTGTAGAGAGAAAATTTGTCTGTACAATTTGATCTTAGCCCTGGTCCATTTATTGCGATTGTAGTTCCCACTTTTCAATGAAATATTATGTTTCTTTCTGTCTCTTTTTGGGAGGAGTTTCGCGCCAATTATTAACTTTTGACTTCGCTTGCGTATTAGTCGTTGGCACATTTTGTTGCATATTTCTGCGCATATTAAACGATCCGTACAAACGTTTGTCGTGTTTTTGTCTGTCCTTTTTTGTTACGATACAGGATTACAGGGTAGCCGACAAACTTATTTGGTAAGCGGTTATAGACCTGTGGCAATTTCAGCTATTTTCAATACCGTGTGTAGGCCTTGCAGTACCACGCGTTTTACTAGCCTACTTAGTCAACTTTACGCTGGGTGGGGCCCTCTTTACAACCAGGTTTAAGCTACCGGCAATCTATTTGTAGGCCACGCCGTCTCCACTGAGCTGGGCGTATTTCCCAGTTCAGTTTATAACATCGACGATTTCCCCCAGTGTTCGCAACTTTATACAGGGTCAATCAGGTAAAACGAAACAATAGGTAGCAAGATTGGAGCAACCGCACGTGCAACACAAGCATTGTATACTTTAGGGTCGGTCTTTCCATCTCCCTATTAAAGTTATTCGGCGAATACCCTTGACTATTCAGAATTGTCTTCTGAATTCTTTCCGTGGTAGTGATTTGTCTAACAACTATTAGTTTATTAAGAGTTGGAAATACCGACCCTGATGGCCGTATTCACCATTCCTCAGTTACATGTTTAAAGGTCAGTTAGGCTTTTAACAGACTGTTAAATATAAAAGCTGTATTCACCAACCACTGTTAAGAGCTAATGTTGTGTCAAACTCACTCTTTTAAGTTAATTATGCATTATTTGGCAGTTAATAAAATTTATGGCTTTGTTATAAATAATTACACTTGTGTAGCACCACAAATATAGTTGATTTAAATTAAATTTACTTTTGACTTAACAGAGATTTAAATTTTAACGGTCGCTTAGTAAACTGACTGTTAATTTGTGAATGGTGAATACGGCCGTTAGATTATCAGAAATACTCCTATTATTTCATAATTTAATTCCTATTGATTTTGCCGTGCGGTCTTTTCTTAAAAATTCAGTTTTTAAAACTCCGGTAGTCACAGTTGAAGAAACTCATGCAATCGATTACTACCAAATGTGAGGAAGTGAATAATTCCACAGGTTTGATGCAACAAATTATTGATGGAGTAAAAAGAAGAGCCCAGTTATGGTGGAAGTCAAACGTTTCTTATGTTGGTAGAAATGCTACATGAATGTTAAGAAATTTCAGTTTACAGTGATTTGCATTGCAAAATATTATTGAAGATATTCTGTTTCCTTCCGTAACTAAATTTTTTCCCAAAGATGTTAAGTGGCGAGCAAGAAAAAATATTTCATATCTTCCGATGCTCTCAAACCCCTTTCGTGTCTCATCTTTTTGGATGTCCCATCTAAGAAAACAGACCTTAAACCTCAAGATCCCAAGTTTGAAAGTTTTGATCTATTCTTGCTCGATCCTCTTACCATTCACGTTTCTAGGGAAAAAAAAGAATGTGAACGAAAATAATAATGACATTTTGCAGTGCAAACTGCTGTCCGATAGATGATCTGTAACCCGTCATTATGATTCAATTCTACTTGTTCAATTCAGATTTCCATTTTCTGCTTTATCGCTTAATATAATAAAAATGTATTGGAAATTGGAACAGGACAAGGAACAGATTAAATCGAACGAATTATGTACTTAATTGAATAAAATGATTAATCAACTCATTCATACTTATAAAAAATACATTTTTCATTTTAGTACGAGAAGGAACGAAAATGCAACCAATTTCTCCAACTATGTCTTTTATTTGTTCTGAGTGTGGTAACGATATATTAAGGTAGATATTTGCTGCGAACCGAATCAACAGTGTTTAGCATCAAACCAAACAAGTAATCCAAAAGAAAATTGACTACGTTCAGAGTGTTTTCCACATTCACCTTCTTTCCAATAGTATTTGTGTCTTTTTTGAACATAAACATATGATGTGAAACGTCTCTTGATATATGAAAGTATATCAGAACAAAAATAAGGAAATGAAAAAAAGACAAATTTGGATGAGGCAATAAGATGTGAAAAGGTGACAACATCATTCAAAGATTGGATTGAAGTCATGTGTTTAATATTCAACAGACATTCCGGCAACTTTGCATCAGTATTTTAATCTTTGCTTTTGCTTAATAATGATTGTCCCTCCAGGAAACATATCGGTCTCATATTTAACGTTAAAGTGACGACACCGTGTTCCATGTATTTCCGAATCTCTGGCTTACGTAAACACCGTTGTTCTAAGAAGCAACACTCAGTTCTCACGCACCCCAATTTGTATTTACCTCACCCTGACCACCCTTAGATTTTAAGAAGTAGCGTTAGATCAGTTGTAGATGAGACGTTAAATAAATAAGTTCGTTATTACTTTGACTCTCATTCAATACACTTAATACAGTGAACCATTAGCAGAAACGTCGTAAAGGTGCTGAACAATCAGATAACAGCCCAAGACGTCAACATCATGTATCCATTATGTAGGGTGATATTTCTAAATTTTGTTAAAAACTACAAACTATTTCCTTTCTTCTATTCTACGAATAAATAAATCACACAAAAATTCAATGGGAAGCTACCAATAGTGCTGTCTCGTCTATGCACGAACATTTTCTTTGAGCAAGTGGATAATGTTTAATATACTTGTACAAACATGTCAATTTGGACATGCACGAACTACCCATTTGGTTCATTGAACCAAATTTGCAATTTGCTGAAAAAAATACGATATAATTTCTGGTAACAGATTTGACAAACGTACAACCGAAACAGAAGTACATACAAGTTACAAAATTTGGGTCAAATTTAACGCTGGAACAAATTAGGTCGCCATTTAATTTAATTCCGTTCTCTAAAAGACATGTATTTATCAAAGCAAGTAAAGCATGACAAGTTTTCAAAAACAAAAAACAAGCACTTTAATTATCATGTCTCTCAGATCAAAAGTAACGAAGAATGTAACCCGGGGAAGTCGTCTCTCAGACAATGATAGTTATGTCTTTCGCAAATGCTAGACGTAGTCGGGTAGACTTTCACTGCAAAGAATTCTAGATAATGGGACGGCGCTGCTGCGAGACGTTTCACAGCTGAAAAGGATAAATTTATTCCATCTATGGCGCTATCAACGGAATGCTAATGCGACTCGGAAAACTTTTAAACGGTAAAATGAAGTTTTCTCGTTACAAGTTGTTGAACTTGTTTACTCCGAGTTTCTCATAAATTTGTTTGAAGAGCGGTTAAGCGCAGACAAACTTGCGGAAGCCTCCGACGTTCCCGGAAAACTATATTGGATGCGAATAATAACTCCGTGGCAACAGACTTATTACTTTTTGCACATGCTTTAAATTACACCGCGCGCCGTAGACTAAAAAAAAGCCAACGGCATAATGAATATTACAAAAACCGTTGCTTACGATGAGGTTTCGTAATTATCGCAATGCTTCGAGCATTACAGGTCGCTTTTGGCAAGCTCTTAATAATAGATAAAGCTATTAAGATAATTTATTAATGGATTCTTGGATTCCTCCTCATAATCCCCCACTTTTTTTTAAGTAAATTAAGGATAGCTTATGTGAATATTCATTTTTTAAAAATTAATTGTGAAAAAACCAAAGTTTTGATCATATATAATCTTTTTGCCCGAGGCTGGACAAACATTATCATCTATAAAAATAAATCGTTCTTCTTCTGCTGGTACAGACGGGAAAACAATAAAATTGGCCGCAGAACCTTTTCCTGATTCATTTGAGTAATAAGAGAGCCATTCTGATTAAGTAAAAATCAGTGCATTTCATGAATTTCAATCTTCAATTTTCTGGCTATTTGTTCTCATTAAAATGCTATGATCTCAACTTCAGTCAATTACATACATATTTATTCAGTTTTTGATTGGTTATCGATCGAGGCTAATGGTGAAGGTCCTATGTATTTTTAACCGTTCATTAAATATCGACATTTTTGAGGAAATCTTGGAATTTTGGGGATCTTTGCTTCAATCAGGCAGCACTGCCGCATCTATAGAAGTTACACTCTTTACACAGATTTTTCGGACGAACCAACGCCAATAGTGAAGACCTGAAGCCTCTTCTTTCTAACAATTCATGAATTATTATCGACAATTTTAGGATCGCTTGAGAAAATCCACAAGTTCTGGGAAATTCCCTTCAACCTGCCAACCCCGCCGCATCTATCCGATAGATTCGAATCAAACGCAGATAACAACTGAAAAATTTGGGGTGGAAACTCACCGGGTGGTGAAAGCTGACATCTAGGAAAGGAAATAAAAACAATAAAGGGAGCAAGGGTGGGGGAACAGCAATTTTCAACTGTTTTTTTCTTCTTCTTTTAACTGAACTGCATTCGTAGTTACGATTTGCTTAGGTAAGATGGCGCGATGAGTTTTGAGCGTTACGTTAAATTAACGGCGCCAATTGCCAAAAAAATAGAACAGCCGCCATCTGTTGCCGTCACAATGCAACTAAAAACAAAAAGCACAGAAAAATTCAGAAATGTTCTGCCAAGAATATCAAAAGAAAAGCGTTTAACTAAAACTATCTTCCTCTGCAGGAAATCATCAAGCGCTACTTAACAAAGTAACGCCATCTCTTGTTGCCGAGAGGAACTAAAAACAAACCACGGTCCGTTTCGTACCAAAGTCTTATTAGAAGAAGTTATCAAGTGCTCCTCTCGCCATTGTGATGCGAAACAACGCCCTCCCTCCCCATTGTCGCTTGGAGGCCATTAACGTTGACAGTTTCCTGCGAACGTTGAGAAATGAAAGGCGAAAAGTGTCAAAATGGATTGCTGCCTTATACCATGCGATCATTTAAATTTATAATTACAGTAGGCGGGATTTTTTTTATACGGTTGTGCACCTTGCGAATCGACTGCTGTGTAGATTAGAAGTTATGTAAATATTTTAACGTTTCGTTTATAGGATTCTCATCGGGTTCAATCGTTTTAATTAAAGGAAATGAAACAGTTTCAGTGATAACCATAGCAAATATTCAAAGTGTTCGCCCCTGGCAATTAATTTAACATTTTGAAGCGTCACTTTGACAATTCAAACTCAAATTAAGCTGTCAACAGTTGGTGTTACCAATCTAATTCAAAATTCGTAGCCTATTGTAATTATAAATTTAAATGATCGCGTGGTACTATGCTACTACGAAACGAATCAGCGCCATCTGTTGCATTCTCGAGGCAACTAACAACACAATGTGATACGCTTCGCACAAGCGTCAAGGAATTATAGCCGGAAAGCGTCAGAATGAGCCATCGGCATACAGAAGGGGTTGTCAAGTTCATCACTTGCGACTGCGAGAGGAAACAGCGCCATCTCTTGCCGTCTAAAAACAACTAACAACTAAATGTTATACGTTTCGTATAAATATTAAGAAATTAAAGGCGAAAAATGAAACACCGTCATACAGGAAGAGTCGTCCTTCTACTACGAAACAAAACGGCGCCATCTATTGCAGTCTCGAGGCAACTCAACAATAAAATGTAAATAGTTTCGTGCAAACATCACGAAATTAAGGTGAAGAAGTGTCGGAATGACTATCGGCGTACATTAGTGCTCCTGTGAAGCAAACCGGAGCCACCTATTGCAACCTCGAGGCAAATAACAATGAAACGTGAAAGCGTTAAGAAAATTAAAGTCGAAAAATGTCAGAATGAACCACCGGCATTGTTATCAAGTGCTCCTCCTGCTATTAGGAAGGGAAACAACGCCACCTCTTGCCGTCTAGAAGCAACTAACAATTAAATGTGATACGTTCCGTTCAAGTATTAAGAAATCAAAATGAAATACCGTAGTACTAGAGAAGTCGCCATTTTTCCTTATATTGCGGGAAAAAAACAGCGCCATCTATTATCATCACGAGTCAACTAATACTTTTGTACGTCAGTCCAAGAGATGTCGTTAAGAAACTAGTGACGAAAAGTAACATAAAGAAAACAACGACATCTACTTTTCCAAACAAAAGAGCGCTATCTATTGCCACCATGGAACAACTTTTTGTAGTTTTCAAAAGAAGATGACAGAACGACGAAAAGTGCCATGTCTGCCTCTCTGAAACTACCGTCGTGTAAGGCAAGTCGTCAAGTTCTACTTTTGCTACTAAATTAAGGTTACTGTTTATTGAGAAGATAGAATTTTCTATCTCACCTTCTTCTATCTCTTTTAATTTGGAGTTAGATTCATCGCAAACTCCCTAGCAACAGTAACTTGTTACGTATCTATCCTTTTTCTTCTTAGCGTTTCATCGTGCCCTTTTTAATTTGGGGGGCGAAAAACGCGGAATGGAATGGCGGTAACTTCTCAGTACAATAACCTTACTACAAAAGGAAGGGGCAGCGCCATCTATTGTCGTCATCAGGCAACTCTGAAAAGACAAAATATGTCAATTTCGTAGCAAATAAATTGACGACTCCAGAAAAGGCTGTCGAAGAATATGTTTTGGAAATTACTTTGGTAAGGCGAGTTGAGGGTTACTGTTCCTCCTCTTCGTCCTTCTTAATCCTTTTTGAAGTTACGCCGTTGTTTAATTGAACCTAAAATGTGAATCTGTCATTCCTATTTTTATTATCACTGGTTATTTAAAATGGTTACGATAAAGTCTGAAATGATTCGAAGTTGAATAGCAATTTCCATGCAGAAAGTTTAGAGACAGAACGAAATACGAAATTACTTAGCTTCAGACATTTCCGTTCCAGCCAAAGATGATTGATTTAACTTGAATATCTTCCAAAATGTAATTCCGTAGTTTACTGCCTTGCATTGCGAGAGTCTCGGCATTATTTAGTTGCGAATTTCCGACACTGAAGGTAAATTAAAGCATTTCGGGAATTTCATATTGCCAGGGCGCTGCACACGTAAGCAGAGCAAGCGGCGGCGGCGGCTGTGGCGGCGGTGGAAAACTTTGTTATTCAAATATATGTCGTAATTTAGGAACCGTTGTACAACTCCACGGGAGATTTGGAATATTCACTGCGAGCTTATCCAGGCGAGAGCTTGTATTAATTATTTTAACAGTAATGAATAATGTGTAAATTATACGAGCATTATTATGTAGTTTGTAAACAAAAGGTAATTTCGCATTGTTTGCTCACATGCATGCACCGGTTGTTTCGGTTCGCGTCGTTGCTATTCATAATTTAATGGGATTTTGGTATAAATTTAAATCTACTAATTACATCCAAATTGAACGTTCTGAAAAATAATTAATTAATTAACGTTAAGGTGTACATTTATAAGATGATGATTTCTAAATTGTTTATGTTCAAATAATTCTTGGCTGTAACTTCGAAAAACACAATGTTTACTTTATATTTAAATAATAATTTACGAAGCACAGATTGTAGTAAACTCTCAACCTTCATCCGGGGTTTGAGACTGCCAACGGTGTTCACTGTTCTGCCAAACCTCTTCTTTAAGTGGACACATCAGATGGAACATATACAGCAAGAATTTTGGAGGATTCACATCGATGGAATGCAACTAGAAGGAATAAAACACAAAACCAAAATCCAGAAGATTATCAAGAAGACCCTCAAAACATCCATTCATCAGCTTTACAAGAAATAGACAGATCTATTTATACAACATACATGTTACGGCGAGAAAATCCGTTGCAAATAATCTCTAGCTTTCGGATCACCCTGTACCTTTGTACCTTTGCGAAAGTGTAATTGCGTCGCAATTTGGAACTTGGACTGTACCATAAACGACGCTCAGGACGGTAAACAACCCCGGACGACCTCTTTTCTTTTGTAATGACTATTCCATGTTGAAAGTGTAATATATTAAGGGCTTGCCACTGGCCAATGGATCTCTCCCCCACCCACGTACCGTTCACGTCGCACGCCGACCCGATTGAGATTCCGCCAGTCTTGCGACCGCTCGCTTTGCATACAGACCGCATTGAGAGTTATTCTTTTTCATTAAACAGCGTTTGTTTAGGAGTGAAAAAGTAAACGGATATATTGTCCGGCTGTTAATTGTTTGCGGCCAGTCCTAGGCCTCTCGTCCGTCGAATTTACGGCAGGTACGTTTTTAGAGTCACGTTGTGTGACCCCAATTTATTCCGGACGTTTCACCGGAGTTCCGCTAACTGGGAGCCGCCTGGCGATCTTCTTCGTGGTGTCCTTGCTGAAGAAATTGATGGCGTCGTTGTAAATTGACCTTGGCCGTCGTCCATCTTGGTGTTTGGTAATATGACGGTTGATCTCGCCACACATCGTAAGAGGGCGCGCTCCTTGCCACGAAAGTGGTCACTTAAAGTGGTATCACCAAAGTGGTTACACCTGCTTCGCTGCCCTCGTGTCCGGAAGATCTTGACGACCCCAGAATCAGCTGACGTGCATTCTCAGCTGGATGTGAAAGGTCGGATCTTACCTTATTATATTTCTTCTTTGTTTAATATTTTAAAGGACGAGGTTGACACGCTAGGTTTGCTGGTTAAGTTAATAATTTTCTAACGAATAAACGGATACGATTGTTTCCTATTTTGAGTTTTATGTCAGTTAAGTCTTGACGTTCTGCACTGTCACATTAACTCACTGCATTTGCATTTATTTAACAAATTCTTGTGTGAAACTTAGTTTATCCTTTTTAATACATAAATAAAAAGAAGGGTGCATTACTGGTGATTTTTATTTCTTTTCGCGTACATTCAAACCTTCGTATTGGGATTGCGCATGATCCATCCCATCTCCACGAGTTAGCCGGTCGTGAGATGAACTTAATTTGCACATTTCGACATTTGTAACCAGGTAGGTCACATACATGTTGATAAGATGCACATAGAAGGCTGCCATAGGTAGCTAACAGTAAAACGAGTTGTAACCAAAATTATTTTTAAGGAATGAGTTAGCCTGTAGTTTAAAGTGCCTAATAAATATCTGTATATCAGGGGACGTTTGTTTATGTTTTGACGATAAACCTAGCCGAGGGAACGTAAAATATTAAGAGGAGAGGAAGGACAGTCTTCTCGTGAATGCAGAGTGAGAACGGTCGGTAAAGGGCGTAACGAATTGTGTTACGCGTTGAGGTGACGGGATGTGTGACCTAGAGGGTGGCTGCAGAATATTGGCCTGAGTAGGCAATGTTCTGGCAGAAGTAGCATCGCGGTACACCCTGTTTATTTTATTGGCAATGCGGGATGAGGATCATGCAATGAGGTGAAGTTATTCTGATATAGCGAATATCGTCCTGATGGCGATGATCCGGGGCATTGCAGGGGGTGATACCGTGCACCAGTATACGACATCGTGTGGGACTTGTCGCACCGTTGATGAAGTGCACGATGTCGGCGAGACAGTCAGCTGGTATTCCATATTCATTGTGAATGGGAATTCAGTTGGTTGTGTTCCTGACCTGGTGGAAGCATTGTGCTCCAGAAAGGTCTAACATGACATGATGCTCACTGGATCGGAAACGGAGAGTGCTGACACTTACGCGGTCAGTGATATCGGTTGATCCTAAGAACGTAAGCTTAGGAGGCAAGGTATGCTAATATCCATCGGGAGGGTGGGTTTTCGAATTACAGGTGAATGTGGGGTTAATGCATGCGAAGATAAGAAGTCAACGTCCAAGGATAACTTCCGTAGTGTCCAATATCAATGTGAGGGAATGGTTGCTACTAGATGCACCGTTGGATTTCCGCGGGGGCGCGCAAGCCCCCCGGTGAGTAGAATTTGATGTATTTTCGGACATCCGATGAAAATCGCATTGTTTGTTGTATGTGTATCCGTTTCTCACGATGCATCGTATGCGCGATAAGCGAGATGAAGAGAGAGAGAGAAAACTAGAAGGGACTAACCAGCGAACGAGTGTTTATCAGAACGAGGTATGCTCTGTTTAACGTTATTACTATTTTGACCCAAATGTACAAAAAAAAACGCTCCAACATGTTAGACAGACCCTTCTAAAGACGACAAAACTTTTCAAGAGAAAAACAAAGACAGACTAAGCAAGAGAAGGAGGAAGTACAAGACGCTAATCAACATTTTTGGCTAAATCTGAAGACACCGATATAGATATTATAGATACATGTACTTCTGCAAGTGTAAAATTAGATAGATAATCAGTTTGAGGATATGTTTATGTGAATCCAATTTTCATTTACGTAGAAGAAATCCACTCATAAAATTAAGTAATTAATTTGAAAGTATTCGCGTCTCGTTTCCCGGTCGTATATAAATCAGTTGGGGTTATTATTACTAACGAGGTTATTGCCTACACTCAAGATCGGATCACGGGAGGCTGGGGATAAGCGTGCATCGCCAGCCACGACGACAGAACGAGGTCAGGTCTGCGCCGTATCGAGCGGCCATTCCCACGGAGGCGGCGCTGCACCGGCATTCATCACCCTCCGCTGACGCTTTATTACCGGTGACTGCAGTACGCGGATATCGCCGACTCTTTCTTTTTAACGACGAGATGTAGCGTGGCAGGAAGCTATTACCTCTATCTATAGGCGACTGGCGCGATCGGAACGGTCGCCGCATAGCGAAAGGTCAACCACATTGAGGATCCTACATAGTCGTGCAAAGTGCCTGGCAAGTTTAAACTTTACATTCCGGAAGTGACCGCACATTTTTTTGCTGACGCAATTATTAACGATGCTGATGTCAAGCAGTCGGCTAACAGTTTACGCATTAATTACCTTGCACCTGATGCTATACATTATTCATGCGTTAGCCCCAATCATCGTCTGAAAGGTAAACCATATCGTGCCTTTCATTGCCCGCCCACGTTTAAATCCCGCGATCTTCATTTTGTAACTAGGCCATTACCGAACACTATATGAATATGCAATATGGATTACAAGTAGCAGTTAACATGCTGAATAATAATTTGTGGATAATGGATTCGTTTATTCTCAACACGCCCATGGTATAAACAATCGGGTTTATTTGCTTACAAGTTCAACTTGTGTATTTTCCCACGCTGCTTATTTTTCCATGCCTGTGTACTACTTTAACAACCGGAAAAATGAACTTTGGAACGACGCAAATACTTCTAAATTCATGTCAGGTATGTATAAGACTAGGGGTATGAAACATTTCTGAAGGGAAGCAAATATTTTTTTACTTAAACGTTTTCGCGTACAAACGCCTTGCAACCAACGTATTTTGCTGGGCTTCGCCATAAATTAAAATCATATCCACAATTTCACTATTTGAAAATGCCATATTTGTATGTGCAACCGTATCACAGCATACGTGCGGGTTAAAACTGATCGGGTGAACGCTCGATTACATAACAACTGACTAATCGCTAACGAAACATTGTTCCATAGACGTTGTAAAAAAGGACCGATGATAAGTTAGCAATAAAATTCCAGCAATAAAGTTATAAAATTTCAAAACGCTGTTGCCGCTAAAATAACGATCACAGATCAATAATACTTAATCCATTGCAAAGAGTATAATGTGTACATTCTCCTTGTACCAAGAAATTGAAGAAATATTTGATATTAAGTTAGAAATCACTATTTAAACCAGCATGAGTCATTATTCATGTAACACACTAAAAAAAATGTTTTCAATGAAAATTTTCACGCAGTCATAAAGTAAACATCTATATCTATTCAATAATGCCTTTGGAAAGTTTTAGCCGGTCGATTTTAATTAATTACAGATAAATTAAAAGTACACTTTCACGGTCATATGACAATAGTCAAATTAGACGCTCATATCTGATTAACCAGAATTTGCATAAACATTTTCTTTACAGAATATGAAAGTACACATCAAGATCTTTCATTTTAAGTAAACTCTGAGTTTTAGCTGGTTGATTTGAAGTAATTAGAAATTAATTAAAAGTGACGTCCACAGCAATAAACCAGTACTAACTTGATTTTGATGTGTACTTTCATGTTCTGTGAAGAAAATATTTATGCAGATGCTAGTTAATGAGCTTTAAGCGTCTAAAGTGACTATTGTTATATGACCTTGAAAGTGTACTTTTAATTAATTTCTAATTATGTTAAATCAACCGGCTAAAACTCAGGCTTCACTTGAAACGGAAGATCTCGATGTGTACTTTCATATTCTATAAAGAAAATGTTTATGCAAATTCTAGTTAATCAGATATGAACGTCTAATTTGACTATTGTCATATGACCGTGAAAGTGTACTTTTAATTTATCTGTAATTAATTAAAATCGACCGGCTAAAACTTTCCAACGGCATTATTGAATAGATATAGATGTTTACTTTATGACTGCGTGAAAATTTTCATTGAAAACATTTTTTTTAGTGTGTTACATGAATAATGACTCATGCTGGTTTAAATAGTGGTTTCTAACTTAATATCAAACATTTATTTAATTTCTTGGTACAAGAAGAATGTACACATTATACTCTTTGCAATGGATTAAGTATTATTGATCTGTGATCGTTATTTTAGCGGCAACAGCGTTTTGAAATTTTATAACTTTATTGCTGGAATTTTATTGCTAACTTCTCATCGGTTAAAAAAGGCAGGGATCATCAAACTGTTTACCCTTACGCAAAAAAAGCATTTAATATCTCTAAAATTTATATTTATGTCCTTGCGCTATGGGTTGAAACTGTAACAATCAAAGCCCTGTGGTTAGAGCAAACAAACAATTTGAAGAAACCTTGAAAAAAATCTGATTTGCTGATATCAGCAAATGGACATAAGTGTGTGCACACCTGCATCAAGTTAAGAAGTAGTAAGAAAAAACATACGCAATGGATGAGTCATCACCTCCAAACGTTGATTACCAAACAACGGACATTTGTATGGCTGTTCAGGGTTACTTCGCCTCGAGGACGGAACGCGCACGTAAAGTAGCAAGTCCATGAGCGCCGGGCAAGAGCCGGATCAATATATTAATACATATAGTTGCAGTCAAAATAATAGCAGTGCCATCAAATTCTTAGAAAAATATGTATTATTCTTAAATAATTAAATTAATTGTAAAACTGATACCATCTTAAAATGTAAATATGTAAATAAGATATACTAGTTTATTTGCAACATCATATTTACTTCCACATTGTTCATCAAATGAAATAATATTGTAAGTAACATGGTCAAAATAATAGCAGGGATGGAACAACGAAAAGGAAAGTGTAACAAAATCGAGTAAATTATTTATTAACAAAACTATATTTTATATTTATTTAATATTTAGTTCCATAGCCTCGATTTTTGATTACGGCTTCGCAGCGCCGAGGCATACTATCCACCAGGTGTTGGCAACGTTGTGGAGGGATGGAAATCCAAGCAGCTTGTACAACTTCCCATAATTCTTGCTGGGTCATGGGATTTTGATTAAATACTGCTACTTTTATGTCAGTCCACAAATTTTCTATAGGATTAAGATCCGGAGATTGCGCCGGCCATTCCAAAACCTCAATCTTATGTTGAATAAGCCAGTCCTTTACTCTTCGGCTAGTATGTTTAGGGTCGTTATCGTGCATTAGAACCCATTTTAAAGGCATTTCTTCTTCAACGTAGGGCAGCATTACATTTTCTAAAATTTCTGCATACCCATCCTGAGTTAAAATATCTTTTATCCAATGTATTGGCCCTGGACCATAATAAGAAAAGCTCCCCCAAACCATAATCTTTGCACCACCGTGTTTTACTGACTTTAAAGTATACTGAGGTTCAAAAGCCGTCCTTGGAGGTCTTCTAACATACGATCTACGACCACTCGAGCCAAATAACACGATTTTACTCTCATCAGACCAAAGAATGTTACGCCATTTTACTGCCGACCAATGTTGATGATCTCTAGCAAACTGTAAACGACGTTGAAGATGCTGCTTTTTCAAAAGTGGCACTTTTCTAGGACTTCTTGCCATCAAATTATTGTCTCTAAGCGTCTCTGTATTGTTCGCGCACTGACATTTAAGTCTAATTCCTGTTTTAACTTTGGGGCAGTTATAAATGGGTTTATTTTGGAATGACGTACTATGAGATAATCTTCACGAACTGTAGTTTTCTTTTTACGGCCGCGGGTTTCCTCCTTTTCTCGCCATTGTAGTGCATTTGATATCATTTTAGCAGAACAGTTTAACACTTCTTATATAAATTGATAAGTTTTTCCTTCTTTTCTTAGTTTTAAAATTAGTTGTCGCGTTTCTTTACTACAATGTTTTTTCGGCCCATTATATTTCTTAAAAGTAACTATAATTAATAGATGTCGCTACGAGTCTTTCGGCATTTCGCTACCTCATATATAGATGGCAGGTATAATATTTTCAATAATTGAAGGACAAGACGCTTTTACGCTACCTTGACGTTCTACTGCTATTATTTTGACCGTAATTGTATATTACTTTCAAAAAAGTTATTAATATGCTATAATAAAGATAAAGTTATAATCCGTAAATTATAATTTCTTATTTTGCAAGGATTACTATATTTATTTAGAATTTAAACTATAGTGATGCCAACACCAAATTTTACGCTCGGGATATTAAGAGGACCAGCTACAATTCTATTGCCGCGCAGGGCGTGCCGCTCATGTGAATTCCATCTTTCCATCCGTTATTTGATGATGACACACCCTCTACGGTAAATTAATTTTCATTCGGAAACTATGTAGGGCATGGAAATATTTTGAATTTGCCTCTTACGGGTGATGTCATTTTAGCCCTCTTACAGATGCCGGACCGTGATCTCTTGTTAGGCGACTTTCCATCCTCTCTCGTCGTGATTTTTCAACAGTTCGGTTTCTTGATAAATCAATTAATTTTCTACTTATAGTTTTATTTATATTCGGTAGGAAAGATAAAGTTCTTTCCGCGAGTGTGTTTGTTTTGGCACATAGTCC
Organism: Dorcus parallelipipedus; assembly: GCA_958336345.1. Lineage (NCBI taxonomy): Eukaryota > Metazoa > Arthropoda > Insecta > Coleoptera > Lucanidae > Dorcus > Dorcus parallelipipedus. The sequence continues at coordinate 37,766,170 of OY284482.1, read as the reverse complement.
CAACACCGCACGACTGTTTTCTGACCTAAAATCATGCTGTGAATAGCAAAATCGCTGCGATACTGCGGCTTCATAGGCTACCATGTACGAGATGATCAGTACAGTTTTACTAAATTTAAGTAAGTCGTAAAGGAAACGTTATAGAAATTAAAATTAAAGTGTCTCAAATTTTACACTACTGGAAGAATTCAGACATGTTCCATAAGCCGCCGAAAAACAATTCATTTGGATAAAGAAAAATCAGAAACTAACAAAAGCTTTAAATGTACAGAATACCATTTCTTCTCTCCTCGAATTAATTTTGATTGTATTTTTATTATTGTACTTTGAATTAATTCCATATAAAAAGATAAGGCAAATCAACATTCTGTTGTAACTGAAATTACCATTAAGTGAAAAGTTATACAATAAGAAGTTTGTAGTCTTTATTGATCGCATTATACACATACATATATTTATATAATCTACTAACTTTACATGTGATGTAGTATGGTGAGTATAAGCTTCCAGCGTCCATACGTATACAAATTATAAAAAATAAAAGGTTGCAAATACGGATGCAATAAAAATAAATAATTTACCGCATAAATTAAATGAGGGCTTAATGAAATATTTTGCACGAGTAAACGACTAAATTAAATTACAAACTTGTTTAAAATATAATATATTTTATCCAACAACAGATCGATCGAAATATGTAGCTATTTAAGCGAGTTTATATATCCAGACGAAATGTGAACGTTTCATGATACTACTACCAATAGAAGGAGGAAGTACTAATTTAATCACGCATTATAACTAGAAAGTTCGAGTTCTATTTCTATCTTAAGTTCATTGGAAAGTAACAGAGGTTAAATCGCATTACGCCTGTTTTTATTTATTCATGTACATCCGCGTTGATGATTGTTTCTGATCTTTTGTTCTGTTTACGTTTCAGGAGTTGGTTTTAATCGCCTTTAAGTATATTTATTTATTTACGTATGGTTAGGATAAAGCGGCGTTGTTGAATTTCCCATTTCTAATTGCTCGTTACGAAAACACCTGCAACTTAAAACCGGCGAGGGTAAAAAACAAGGTCGACGAAGAATGTTTTACCCTCGTACAAAAACACGTGCAGCATACACAAACAAAAAGTTTACACGCGTTCGGGTCCTCTTTAATTAAAGCCATCCGCTAACCTCCCCCGGTGCTTCGGTGCTGTAATTACATTTTTTTTTCTTGTGGCGTATAAAATATGCAATAATTTTTGTTCAAAGAATTTCAAAGTTTTAGAGTCACTTAAAACGAAAAAATAAATGTACCTATGTTATGCAATTGTATAGTAATCGAGAACTTTTTTATTGTACCAAGTGAAGGAATAACCTTCATAAGAACAATCTTTTTTTTTTTTTGACATTCACAGAGCATCTGAATTTGAATAATATACGGTATTTGTCGGCGTTTGAGTAAGTTGTACAATGTCATATCACAACATAAAAAAGTAGATTCATTAAAATAATTCTTAGAATCACGAGAATAGACTGACATAATAACTTGGAATACCACAAGGACGAAGTTGTAAAACAAAAAAAAAAAAAATCGGGTACTCTTTATATTTCGACTCCAAGGTCGAACACAATTCAGCATCAATTTTCCAGCATATTAATCACGAAATTTACCGACGACAGCGTGCACGAAGAAACAAAACAGAAAAAAAAACAAAGAATTCCGAAGACGAGAACAGGTTAGTATTATTAAAGCCGATCTGGTTGTACTACTTTTTTGCTCTTACCTGGAACAGTTTGAGCTGTTTGTAATCTGTGAAGGCGAGTTCTCGATCCAGCAAAAACTCAACGGGCTGTGCTTGAGGTGGTATATCTACGGTGGAAACCAGAGCCAAGAACGTCTGAAAGCAAATACGCAAATTTTACTTTTCCTGTGCGAACCGGAGGGAACGTGAAATTAATAACCAGCGGCACGGATGAAAAATAATAATCCCTCCGGACCAAAATACTTTGCTCTGAATGAAGGGCGAAATTCAAATAAAAAGAGGCAGTAAAGAATCTAATTCAATTATAATAAAACCTTGAACCTTTTCCGCCATTAGAACATTAATTTATTTTTACTGATCTTTTTTTTTTGTTTAGCTATGTAGCGTCGCATTTGAATTAAATTAGAAAAATTGTAAAGTGTGAGAACGAGTCACTCTCTTCAATTATAAGAAACAATGCTGGGCAAGGTCGTATTGTTTTTATCGAGCTGTCTGTATAACAATTTGCATTTATGAATATTTATATGTGAAATCCACAAGAGACTATACCTGGAATGATGATAAACAAATACATAATAACACATTCGTGACGAAATTGCCTGAAGTGGAATGCATGGAATAAAGAAACACAAATACAACATGTTGTCGTTGTATATTTTATCAAGTTTGGAATTTAGGAAAGTTTACACATTTTCAATGTATCCGTGAAACACGAGCATGTTTGTTTATTTTATCTTATGGGGTGCATCTCAAGAGGGATGGAAGGAAACAAAAGTGCCAGCGCTGAGTCGAGACGCGGTCCTTGAGGGCTATACGTGTTGATAATGTGGGACTAGTTACGCGAACGGGCTCGCGAGTGTTATAATAAATTGCAGGGACATGTGATGTCCGCTGATGGCTCGGGCAGAGAGATCATGAAGGGTGATCGCCCTTCAGTCGCCGTAAACGGAGAGACTGGGGGATCACTCCACCTGTATACGGGTGATCGCCCTACAGTCGCCTTAAACGGAGAGACTGGGGGATCACTACCGGAAATACAACTAGTTGTAATACCTGACCAGGTGATTGCATTGTGCTTTCCAAGAAAGGTCATGACTTGGTGTTGACTGACCTGGCCAGTGTAGCAACACTGTAGGAGGCAGTAGCACTCAATGATTCTGAGAACGTACGCTCAGAAGGCAAGGTATGCTAATATCCACTTGGGGCTTGTCTTTATGCATGCGAAGTACGAAGATGGACATTCGAGGATACCTTCTCCGTGAGTTCGCATCCCATCAGGGAGCTTCCGCATCTAGACGCACCGCTGGAAGGGTGCGGGGCCGGGAGAGGGCCCCGGTGAGTAAATAAGTCCTATAGTCTTGAGTAGATACTCGTAAATGGTTAATTGTAATTTTGCATGACGTCCTTGTCGAATCGAAAAGCGAAGCCCAGATGTTAAGGCGTTTACCCTCAGCTCCGCAGTGGACGAGAAAGAGAGAAAGAAAGCAGGGAAAGAGAGATCTAACCAAAGGGTGAGTGAATGTTTATTGTAACTCGGTCCTCTGACATTGTTATCAGTTTATGTAATATTTATGTTTGTCATGTTTAACACAAAGAAAAAAAAAACTATTCCAACAAACATAAATTCAATTCATCAAGCAAAACTAACAAATACTTTTAAAAAAAAGAAGAAAAAAACATAAATTTGTGTGTTTATTAGTTATGTTTATGTATTAGATTTTGCGTGGTTCGTTATTATTTGTTCACAATTAACTAAAACGGGCGAGGTCGTCCGGTAGGAAAAAAAATATCTGTGCTGGTTCAGCACGTAATTTGATCGCGTAATCAGTTCTCGCAACTTTATTTTATTACGCTGCATAAGTAGAAAACGTATCTCATTTAATTGCTGACGATTCGCTTTGGTTTTCGTTCGCGTAATCACAATTTCTTGCGAACGTAAAGGTCGCATTCTTTTGTTTTCTTTCTGCCGACGTCAGTCGTAAGATTGCTGCTGCAGTGACGGGGAGCTTTCTCGGGGGTGTTGTGTTTCATTTTGTACACGACGATACCCGATTTCCGTTATAAACTGGTGCAGTCAGTATTTGAAACCAGTTTTAATTACTTCTTGCCTCAGCTTTTATTTTTGCTCGAGTTCATTTTCTCTTTGTCCGCTTTCACATTTATCGTGAATTAAGTCATCGCAATTTATTTGAAATAGTCTGCAGAAATTAATACATTTGTTACGATAAGGACAACAAACAAAACTTAAAAGTGTTTTCTTTTTATAATCACATCTCACTTTACATTACATTACATTAATTTGGTTTTAACATGGTCGAAGATTTCTGATATACATACATACAAATACTTCGCTTAATTTGAAAATGAAAAAGTTTCTATGAAATGAATCTCCAATCTCATCTCCAAATGCATAAATATTGGGTAATCGGTCGCTAGTTCGGCTGACCGGAGATGGACGCGACGAAAGCCACCGAAATTTGCTACAACGGCCAAAGATAACACAGCCAGTCAAAGCTCCTACAAACTTCGATAAAAGTATCGGAGCGAACCCCCGCCCCATTTGAAAAACTCCGGTACAAGATCCGAAACAAAAAGCCTAGATAAATGATCGAAAAACACGTGTTACGACCTGAACTGCGCACAAAGTTGCTTGTATAAATCCTACCTGATTGTCTGCAGAAATCAGGCTTCGAAAGGCATAGAGGAAAGCCTCTTGTTGCTTATAACGCACTTATCAAAACTCGGAGCAAAATCCTCCGTTTAAACTTCACTTTAAACAAAACAGTTTGGTGAGTTTCTCAACAGAAGCGAGCTGAAACAGTTCTTCTTTTGGATAACATAAACTGTCACGTTGTTACTACTACAGAATATATTTTTGTGACTCAATAGCAATCAAGTACTCTAAGGAGCTGCATGTTCAAAAATTTACTGGAAAAGTTCTTTATCCCGTTTATTTGGAATGGTATCATTTGAAGCATTAACATCAAAGAACAAAATTAGAACAAATCAACGTCTAGTTACTTACGTATGCCTGCTGCTTTGGTAGTGATTGTTAGTTGCGATTTTCGTGATTCTATTTCTTTTTGAAAAAACAAAATGCAAGTCTCATGGGCTAATACATAACAATACATAAAGGGTGTCGGGTGAAAACAAGGTAAGTCCATTACATAAAATTTTCGAAAAACTTAAGGTCTAAAGTCTCGATTCTTCTTGTTAATGCACTTTTTGAGAATATTATTTTTCCTACAACTAACATCGTTTCTCCCTTCAATGATACTGCCGTTCGAAAGCTCTTTTCCAAGCTTCACCAGATGGCACCAAAATCTCCATTTCGAATGAAAGTGGACTTACCATGTTTACCCCCAATACCCTTCACATTTTATTGAGTTTTACTAAAGTTTTGAATGTGCTTCACATAACTTACATCATTAGAATTCTCAACACCACTTATATGGGTTGGGTACGGAATAAGAGAGGGAGCTGTGGCGAAGAGAGAAAGGCGAAAAAACTGACCAAAAATAGCGGATTAAATGAGTACTAAATTCCACGCAAACTCAAAGCGAGACCTCGTCTTTGCATGACAGAGATGTCGCTCACACCCTCGTTTGTTATAATTCGATAATAGTTCTTTTAAGTGGGTAAAGTCACGCGTTTGCACAGTAGTGACTTTCCGCTTTTTATTTAATTGGTTTTTATTTAATGGTAAAAGTATTACTCCTATTTATTTTTTAAATAGCCAGGCGCGCTGGCATAGCAACCAGCCCCAATTATTAGTTTTCTTTTAATAAATAATATTTTTTAAGTTAATTTAGTAGGTATTTAATTTAAACTGATTGAAATTGTAATAAGTAAATAAATAACTCATGGTTCCATTTGCATGTGTTCACTTTAATTTCTTTTCAATTTTTACATTCGTTATCAATTTAATTTGCTGATTTAAAAACTTTAACGTTGTGAACAAAGTGTCGCGGATGCGCTTTGCACCGTATTTATACGGAAAAACAAATGAATTTTGCGCTCACCATTGCCAACTTGGCTCTTTTAAGGCTAGACTTTTCTGTAAAATTTAGTTCCACAAATTGTAAAGTAGCTTTACACATCCCATTAAGTGATTTATTTATTGTTAATTCTGTTACATTTTCTGCAAAATGGAGTTATGAACTTGATCCGTTTTGATCGCCCGAATGTGAAATACTATATATAATGAATAATTATAGTTAAACCCGGACGAGATATTCACAAATTTCATTTTTGAATACATTCAAGTTCATAACTCCATTTTGCAGAAAATGTGACTTATGCCCTTTTAACTGCCAACCACAGAATTTTTTTAAGAAGTAATTTTATAGTTACCAATATATTTTGTTAATAAATAATTAGAGTTTTCTTTAATTGACAAAGTCGTTCATTTGCTGTAGAAAATCTCTAGCTTGTTGACTTGAGCAAGCATTTCCACAATTTTTCTAAATTTTCGGATTTCTGACTACCAAAATTAAATGCAAGCAAGTCGGATATTTGTTTCATAAAATCAAATCATCCTTAGCCTAACCTAACTTTCTAATATAACGGATTATCCATGGTATTAGTGACTCATCAAAATGATAAGTTCAAAAAATGAATGAAGACAAAGTCTTAACAAAAATGTCTTCCTTCATGTGCTTTTGAGACGACCTTGAGATGATCGAAAAATAAAGATTCTACACTTTCTAAATTCGGATACTCAAAATTAACTTATGTATTCTCCTACTTTTCGAAGAAATTGCTAAATTAACTTAAATTTTGTCAGAACAAAAACACAGATGAGATTTATGGTTAATTTAATGCTCATCAATCTCATCATCTAACTTCCTTAATAAATAAACCAAATTTTCTAACTAAAAGTCTACTATGAACTAACTTAATCGATGACCTTTAACTCTTTTATAATCATCTTTAGATTGTATCACAAAGTCTTTTAAACGGACACTAAATGGCGCATAAACACTTAACGTTTCGCAGTCGTTCGACAGCTTCGTCAATCTTTAGATTGTTGGCAACAACACTTCATTGACCACTTATTTCACTTTTTGGTTTTGGTTTTGGTTCTACCGGCTGGTGCCTCGTTGTCGCTCCTCGTCAACCAAAATTCCACGGCCTCGGTATGGGTAAGCTATTCGTTTCTACTCTCCTTATCTACATTTCTTAACTTTTTATTCTGCTTTCAGGGTCGATACCACAGCCAATTCTATGAATTGTAGAATTGAAATTCCAAACAAATCAATTTGGGGACGAATTTCGGGGCAGTCCCAAATAAAACCCGGTTTTCTGGCAATCAAACTTTCTCAAATAAGGAGGGTGTCTAAGAAGTAAAGCCTCACATCAAATTTTGTTTATCATTTAATTACTGAGTATCAACTGCTGCCGTGATTGCGTTTTGGCACATTGTTCGATTGTTTTAACAATTGTGTACTGTTTACATCAAACTGTCAAAATGAGATGATCAAAAAAGGAAGCAAAACGTGTTATTCAATATTATAACTCGCCAACATTTTGTAGTCGAAAGGAAGCGTAGAGAAGTAATTGGTGTAATTAGGAGGTATGTGGATTCAGAAAAAGGTAATTAGTAATTACAAGAAGATTCCCGGTCGCTTAGTCAAGAAATCACCTATACGCAAACAGAAGCAAGGAGAACACTTTCCAACAGATGCTTCTTTAAGTGTGAAAAAAGCTATATTTACATTTGATCTGCCTAGGTCATATTAAAGTAAATAAACTGGGAATGCGTGCACTAATATATAAAATGACCAGGAAGAAAGAGGGATCTATGGAGTAAGGAATACTATCAGCGCCATGATCCAACTGAATTAATATAGGAAGATAAAATTAAGTTAAAAATAAATTTTCCAAAAAGATATATGATTTGACAAGCAATAGATGCAAATGGCAATGTTTCCAAAGCATTTCTAGTAAGGATGTCATTAGCATAAAGGCTCGTGTGATACCATTTATTAATAAACATCATAAACCAGAAGAAATTTTATTTTTATTTTTATATGGCAACCTGTCATTATGTGATGTATTGTCTACTTAAAATTGTTACAGTTCAAAACCGCGCAATGAATAGGTTGACAATATTCTCAGATTTTACGGTCAACTTAGAATTTATTGTGGCAACCCTGATACGCGAGAGAAAAGGCGTGCGATTATCGATTGTCACGTGACGTGTCCTTTTATGGGCATTCTCGATAACAAAGAAATCTAATTGGTCGGCGCTGACAGCATCCCCAAGCATCTCGCGTCACCCTGTTTGGTCTTGTTGGAGCGTTTCATTACTTGTTTAACTTTGGTGGAGTTTTCGCTATGAAAAATTAGGAAAATTCAAATTCGACGTAGTCGGAAGATTCATTAGCGCATCACTAAACGAATTGAGGTGATTTTACACTTCCCTGCCACAGTCTGGTTTGCCTACATCAAAATCCAGGTAATGTTAGGCTAACGACGTGACGCCATCATGATTTCTAATACGTTGTTTCTTTTAATTCAGGCTTGTTCGTTCTGGCACTTTTACTTTCGGGTTCTTTTACGTTTGGATATTTTTTGGGATACCTCTTTACGTTTGGAACTACCGAAACTCACTACTTTGCTCCGCGACTTCATGTCGTTGGGATTAAATAACATGCCTGACGCAGTTGAATCATAATAGTCACGGACGCGTAGCTGCAGAAGACTCGTAGGACCTACGAACACATTTTTGGCTGTGTGAGTTTAATTTAATAACTTTTATTATCTGTCGCGTGACGCTGCGTTGCATTAAGAGCGAATTTTCGACAGACCTTGCGCTTTTATTTGATGACATTTATTGTAGTAGTGATGAGGCAAGTTGATCTGATTTTATCGAGTAAGTAAATAAATAAGTGTGCCTACATTCAGGTACAAGAATTTTGAATCGTTATAGTTATGGGATTTTAGTCGACATTCGAAATAACTGCTTATAACATTGCAACTGTTCTTGTAATTATTTTGTGTGTGTAATTAAAACAATTGTTTATTGTAGCTGTTTGTGTATTTGTGCTTTTGTGCCACTACCTTCAGCGTACAAGCGTGTAAATTATTACGAATTCGAGATACACTTCAGATGGATAATTGTTGTTCATCCTGGCGCTATCTAATACCTTTAAACCATGCGCGTCTTCATTGAGCTACTTGAGGCGACTGCTGATGAAGAGCAGCGCAAACTTGCCACCTAGTTTAAATGTGAGTAAAATTGACAAGAAAGACAATGCTTCCAACTTATCTAAGGCGAGAGGCGTTGAAAGAATTTGGTCCTTGTGTAAGGCACAGTATAGATCTCGAAAGTTTCCATCCAAAAATCATAGAGGATTCAAAAGGATGTGGACCAAACTCAACAAAAATGTAGGCGAAGAAAGAATCACACTTGGAATATGCTATGGCCATAGAACAACGAAATTTGCTTTGAATAGTTGAATATTTAAAATATGTATTAAAATTATTGTTTGGTGTTGTAAGTTCATGTAAATAAATTTGTGTTCAATTTAAAATTGAGACTTTACTTTTTGGATATCCCCTTAGTCTGCGAGTTGGAATATTTTTTGTTCATTATAGCCCGGTTATGGGAAAAATTTACTAAAAATTATTAAATGAGATTTCGTTCTCGTTTATTTTTACACATGTACATCTGCCTTAATTAAAAAGGCAAATTGAGAACGTTACGTGGCGAAAGTATGTGCACGGAATAATTAACTTTAATTAAAACACTTCGGATTATTTAAAAAGTTCTTTTTTGTTTCGTATGTGGTATAAATGTATAAACACAATACGTTAGTACTTATTATGTAAGCGGATCTCTGCCGTATTACAGTAACGGTTTTATTCCATGACGGAACGCGAAACATTAAACAAGCAAAAAGTTTCTTGTAGGTGTACTCAAAACTAATTAACATTGTATAATAATAAAGCCGCCATTCTGTTGCGGTCTGTGCATCGATTAGGCCGAGCGCGTACATATTTCCGCGAGCTATAAATAAATACATTTTAGATTCCTCAAATATGAATCGTGACTCATGAGGAATTCGAGATTCTCGTTAATTAACTACGGCTAAGCAAAACCACGTGCGTGTTGTCGTTATTAACGAAGCTTGACTTTTATTGTTTACTTTTCGTGTGTGGTTACGGAGCTATTTAGTTTACGTATGTTATTGAATGAGGTCAAGGAGTTTCGGTTTATCTTTCGTGCCATTCGAGAATCCGCCGTGCAATTAATAACGAAAAAAAAAAGAACCTTGTCATTTATGCTTGTCACATTTTAATGGTGCGTGTCTCTGTGGAAATTTTACGGCGCTGCTTATCGAAGCGTTTGGATTTGAATTATACGTGAAGAATTTAATTAACACGCCAAAGCTGATTTTATATGGCTCTATTATTTTATTTTGTTTCGGGTCAACGTCTTTTTTACATTTCTTAAATAATGGCTCCCGAAAACTTTTTGTAATTATTGTGTATAAATTAAGTGAACTTTTGAATCAAGTAGACATCAGCTATAATGAATTTATTTATTTCACTAATCAAATTTGTACACGTATTAGCTAGAATAATGTAACTTCATTTTAAATCATCAATGTTAGCTTCTTCTTCTTCTTTTTCTCATATCCTTTTGCCCTTCGTCCTCAGATCTAGGAAGGACTCTTGTGTCTTCAATTATCCACTGCCTTCCATCTTGAGCTAATGTTTTTACTTCATGGGATGTTTTTCCTGATTCTACTACTAGTTCCATCTATGAGTACCTAGGACGTCCTCTTTTTCTATTTCTTTGACAAATGTCTAAACCATCAAGGTAATTTTATCAGCAGCATCTTGACATAAAGAGGGCTTGAGGAAACTCATCCTAAAGTCAGACGGTGGACAGTGGCTCGATTCAAAAGTGATTCCAAAACGCTCCTATTTCGTGGATCCAAAACAGTAGATTTCTGTCCACTTTTTCGTTATTCTGTTTTTTATTTTAGGTCTCACTAGAAAGCGTCTATTCGATTCAAGGAGAGAAAACGAGATGTACAATCTATAGCATCTTGACTTAAAGATAAACTTTTCGGAATTTTTCCTCACTACACTAGGTCTTGAGGTAACTCCTCCTGAAGTCAGACAGTGACGATAGCTCGATTCACAAGTGATTTGGCCAGAAGATGGTGCAACAGCAACAGGACCATGGACCGATACTTAATTAAAAACGAAAACGACCAATTGTATTTCGATACCAGCAAGAACTGTAATTGAAAACGTTGGGAAAACTTGCACACATGCGCTTGAGTTTTATATCTTCTTGCCTGCCTTTATCCAGAAGTAAAGGCAGTGGTTGTAGTTAAGGAAAAATAGAGGAGGTCTTGTGTTTTCCTTTTGTGTACTCCTTGGACTTGTATTATAAATAGTGGCATTCCTTGGACGTACGTTATAAAAAGGAAGACCAAAATAAATAACACAGTAGTAGCGATGAATAAACGTGGTATTAATTAAGGAGAAAAATCTGGAACAGAAAATTGGAAGACCTCTTGCAAAGGCAGCTCACTTCTCTCTTCCCAATTAAATACTCTGTCGCAACTACTTTCTGGAAGTGATATCTTCATTTGAAAGTTTTATCTCTTTCTGGAACGTATTGTTTTTTTTCTGAAATATTTGGTTTCTTTATTTCTATCATAAACATAATCTGCCTTTATTTCTTCTATCTAGTCTTCCGGAATTTTTACCTTCCAGTTGCTGAATGTCGTCTTCTTCTGTTTCTTCATATATAGACTTCGCCTTTGATTTGCACCAGAAAGACTCATTTTGTCATTTTTTATTTGATTCAGAGATCTTGGGCATCACTTCCTTCGGTTCTCTTTATTTTTATCTTAACTTTGTCATTTCCAACTACATCATTTCTTCACTCACTACTTACCTTCTTCAACTGTTTTAGGCAGATTTTCATATTGCATTCTTTTATTCTTTACTTCTGTCTTCCGCCAGGTTGTTTCGTAGGTTTCCTACAACTTTTCGTCTTGGCCCTTAGGTTGTTCATTCGCTTCATCATCTTTCCTTATTTCATTCCACCAGGAGGTTTTGGCCTTTGTTTAGTTGATTTCTTGTCATTTCTTGTCCAACTAAAAAGGTCACTATGATCTCTATTTCTTTAGTCTCATCATAAGCAATTTTCCTTTTTAAATATTTTGCCTTCTTTTATCAACTTTCCTATAACTGTTTCTATTAAGGCTGGGAATCGTATTCGAATAATTCGAATATTCGAATACATGTGCACTCTCTATTCGAATACGTTCGAATTTAATAATTCGAATATTCGAATTATTCGAATAATTCAAATAATTCGAATTTTCAAATTATTCGAATAATTCAAATTATTCGAATTTTTTAATTATTCGAATAATTCAAATCATTCGAATTTTCTAATTATTCAGTGAATTGAAAAATTCAAACATTCGAATATTAACTTAATCCGATTTTTCGAATATGTTTTGTAACTACTTTTCTAGTTGCCTTCATTATCGACAAAAAAAGTTAATAGAATCGTATTGCGCCACTCAAAAGAAGGTATCCCTGCAATCTTTGACACAAGAATGTAGACCCCTTTTTTACGAAGTCTACGCAGTTACACGTTATAGTATTTCTCACATCATTTATTCGCCAAATATTGTCCAGAAGTAATGTTTGAAAATACTTTAAATTAAGTTTAAAATGAAAGTAACAAAATACAATGTAAATTTTGCCCGTACAGGGCAATTTCCATTTCATTATTCGAATACTTATTCGATTTATTCGAATTATTTCAATTATTCGAATTAATTCGATTTATTCGAATTATTCGAATTAATTCGATTTATTCGAATTATTCGAATTAATTCGATTTATTCGAATTTATTCGATTATTCGAATTAATTCGATTTATTCGTATTATTCGAATTATTCGAATTATTCGAATTATTCGAATATTCGAATAAAATTTCAATTGAATATTCGAATACCAAATCTGAGAAAAGTCCCAGCCTTAGTTTCTATGGACCATTAGCAACTTCACGTTGTTTAAATTTCGTTAAACTTTAGTGTCTTCTACAATTCCATTCCTTTCACGGAGGTTTTGAATCTCAGTCGGTTCTTCTTTACATATTTTCCTTTACGTTTGGGTTGCGCCATTTTTGAATGCATTCTTCTTGTAAGTAACTTCTTCATCAGACCTGAAGAGAATATTATTGTCTTGTTCACCTTCTTTCGTAGGCTTCTTTCTATTTCTTCCAACCATCTTCCTTGATCTATTTTCGTCTTCACTTTTTCGTTTCCTTTTAAATGAAGGTTCACTTTACTGCTTATTTCTATTCTAACCTCTTCAGATACTGAAGAGCATTATTCTCAAGGGTTCCTTTCCAATTCGTGTTGTGCCTTATACTCTTCAATTACACCAGTTGTCTTTTTTGCGAATCTGCATTTTTTCATCAACTATTTTTTCATTTTTCCTTTTTGAATTTTTTTCTAAAGAGGAAGCTCATTTTACCAAGTATCTGTCCCTCTCAGATTCTATTGAGTGGTATTTTTAAATCCACTTTATTGCCTTCTTCACCAGACCTCCACTGTTCTATTCTTTACTTCAACAGCAACGTTGTACGTAGGGCTGCTTCTATTTCTCTTAACTATTTTGCTGGGAAAGTTTTCCTTGTGGCTCTTTTAATTTTTATTGCCCTTTTCACTTCTGCATCATTTCTTGGTTCTTCCTCCACGTTCCTGTCTCAGATTTGCCACTTTCGAGTATTTCTTTGTGAATCATTTCGCCCTTCACCGTTTGAAGGTCTATTTTCTCCAACTGATATTGTGGATCCACTTCTTTGATTTATATTAAAACAAGACTCTGTATTTGCTTCACGTCGACTGTTTACGTCATCTCCTCTCCTTGACGTTTCTGGTCTTCTCAGCAAGATTTTTTCACAACTTTTCTACGCCGTCTTTTTTTATATTATACATTTAGTTGTATTCATATTTTATTCTCTTCTATCTCTTCCAACCATCTCCATTTGCTTCTCTCTTATGGTAATCCTACGCCCGTCGTCTTCTTCATTTTATTCAGTCTTCAGTTATCAAATGTTTCCTTTTTTTAATCCCTACTACTCTCTACCACCTCTAAGTACTTCTAGTTTCTAGTTTATCATAGCGTTTTCTTACAGCATATTCTAAACATCAAAAGATGTGCCCAGTTCCACATAAGGCCGAAGGCGTTCGGAAAAAAATCAGCGACTGCAACGAAAAAACCTGGCAACGAAAGTGAGGTGTCTGGTAGATGAAATTGATAACAAAGGCGAATCCTCGTGACACACAGGTTGGTTATGACAAGACTTCGGACATTTCGGAGCTTGAATGGGCACTTTTCATTGCGTAGCCATGGCGACGCTCCGAAATGTCCAAAGTCTGGTGATGAGTATTTATGATGGAAAGAGTAACGCCTTTTCCTCAATTCATCCCAAAAGTCCTGCGGAGCTTCTCGCAAAGAACTGAATAAATAACCTTGACGCATTATCCAGAAAAGTCATCGATCCCAATACATTTAAATTTGGTCTTCTTTACCTTCTTACGCGAGGATTCCTTCCTTTGACTGCCTTCTTCATACGTCATATCGGCTGGAGATACTCAAAAGGCAAAAAACAGACACTAAAACCAGAAGATAATCAATGAAAGGAAACTTCTTCTTCTTCTTTTGGCTTTTGCCCATGAGGGCGTCGGCTTTTCTTGTTCTTTCTTCCACCCATCTCTTCCAGTTTTTCCGGTCATTGGCCAGTAATTTCATTTCATTTCATTGTAAAAACAATTGTTCCTATGGAAATAAACTAGAGGTTAAAGTTAAAACATGACTGAAATATCGGGCCATAGTGTTTTTCCTTTTCTTCTTCATATCTCCTCTACTTGTTGTATCCATGTCTTTCTCGGTCTCCCTCTCCTCTTCTTCTTTCCTGTCTTTGCCTCTACTGCCTTTTTCGCCAGTCTGTTATTGTCCATTCTTGTTATGTGTCCAAACCAATTCAGTATTATCTTGTTTTTCTTCCTTTCTGTCTTCTTGATTCAATTGCTTTCTGATGTCGTCGTTTCTTATTCTATCCATCTTTGTCTTTCCTGCTATTTTTCTCAATTGTTTCATCTCTGCTTCTGTCACCACACTCTCGTGTTTGTTTGTACTCACCCAGGATTCACATCCGTATGGTTTGTTGTATACCTGGAGTTTTACTCTTGTTTCTATTTCTTTTTTCCCAAATATTGTATTATTCAAAGCATAATAAATTTTTGTGGTTTTCCTTATTCTGTTTGCTATCTCTAGGTCTATCTTCCTGAATCAAACTGCTGTTTGCTTTATGCTCTATGATATACAATGGATCAATAACTCTGAAAGGAAACTTAAAATAAATAATTTGCGAGGACTGTACAACTTAACTTGGTCAACGCTGTATAACACAATTTAATAATTTTGTCTGTTCGTTGTTCTTGAATACTTTTCCATCCGGGAAGAATGGCTTTTCGCGTCAGCTCTGCCTTCATGTGTACACCACAGAAATTCTTTGTCGCCCTGTTCGTTTATCACTTTTGTCAGTCCGCTTACTTTGGTTTCCTTTTGCGATGGTGACAACAATTGCGGTTTCCTCTGCAGTTGATTCCTGGACTAAATATCCACCTCGAAGCTTTTATCTCCACGTTGAAACAATAGAACGGTATTTTTTTTTATCGCACACAGCAGTATTTTTAGAATATAAAAATTTCCATTAACGTATTAAATGTTTTCCAACAAATGCAAGTTTGAAATAAACAGAATCTTCATACAGATGTATCAATAACTGTTAAAAATCAACAATGTAGTTCTTTTATTATTTGGCTAGGCAGATAATTATTGAATCTCCCTTCGTAATTCACTTGATCTAGAAATTAAGACGAATGGGGTTGTTCTCCGAAACAACTGTGTTTATGAGTTTAATGCTCTTTTTTTGAAAACAAAAAAATCTTGTATGTTGATTGGATTTGATACTGATCAAAAATCAGCTTAAGGTGCCCCAATTTATGTCTTAGTTAAATGTCCATCATTAAGGTATGGAAAACATGATTTTACTTAGAGTGTCAACTCTGCAAAAAGTAGTAGTAACTAACAGTTAAACTCTGAAGGTGTTCAAAGTCAAATTTTTAGTACCCAATTTTTTTTCACATTCTCGAACGGTATTATATTCGCATTAGCTATAGATATTTGACGTGTGGGTCGTAACACTGTGTATGCAAATGATACCGGTAATTTCCAACAGATTTGGGAACTGACGGATTAATTATTATTAACGATGCCATTCTAAATCTACCCATTTAGCATTCAAGCCGAACGGACAATAGAAGGTGAACTAATGAATATTCCAGCGCACGTGTGAAAGTGGTACTTACTCAATTTGCCATTTGTTCGTGGATGACGAGTTAATCGTGTTAACGGTTAGCTCTTTTTTGTGCAGAACAACTGGGTTACATTAACGAGGCTTATTAGCGTGTTTTGTTTACTTTTGAAACGGAATGGTTCTATTCCTTTCGCTTGTTTAAAACGCCATTAACACGGCCTGTTTATATGCGGCCAACGTTGGCGTACGCGCCGCGAAATGAATGTAAATTTATTTATCCGTACGGTGGAATGATTAATTATTCCTTTGTTTATTTTTATATTACGATTATTTTTACATTAATAATGCAGGACGGAGCTTGATTTGTATGCACAGGAGCGAGTTTATCATGCAGTCAACTTGTATGAGTCACACAAACACTTTTTTCTTTGTTACTTACATATGTTTCAATTGATAATGATTTTATACTTCAAAATATTTTAATCGAGACATTTTCTTGTAAGTACACGTTTTAATTTAACTCTCGTTGAATTTTATTTGCTCGTCCTACTTGTTATAATGGTCAGAAGGGATTGGGTCACGATTTAAAACTGTTGTAGTTTGATTCTCAGTGTACATACATTTGTGTCCTTAATAATTTCACATAACGTCATATTAAATGATGTAATATTTAATCAGAAAAAGTCTGCATTAATGAATTCCCAGAAGTATATAAAAGTCATTCTGTGAGCAAGTGCTACAATTTATAATACAATCTCCATATCTTTATAACGATGTGGAAATGATTCATTAGCCAAGGAATTTTAAAGCAGATGTATCACTCCTTTCTACTCGTTAAGCATACGTAGGTAAGTGGTATTTAAATACGTATAATTTTTTTAGGGCTGTTAAGAAGAAAAATATAGTTTAATAGATACCAAGAAATTTATCGATTAGGCTAGAAAACTTTGAAAACATGAAAGTGTTTGGAATAAAAATAAACTGAATTTCTTCTGAAAACTTTTGCATAATATAAATTAGCTTTATATGTGCAGAACATAAATGTAAAATACCACATAATAATAAATGGGTAGGCACATACAAGCTATAAATAATCAAGTACTTGTCGTAGTAATGATGTAAAATAAAATTTCATAATCCTTTCACGGTAAAAAGACAAGTAGTTCACCTTGGGATAATTAAACCTTTTTAATAAACAAATAACCTGACACAGAAATCATTATTCGAGCTTCCTAACTTTTTATTGCGGCAAGAATAAAAAAAAATCTATAATGAATAATAATGAAGCCTCTCTCTTCACAGAGCACGCCCGCAAAAATTAACATAGAATTTCTGAAGAAACAAAACGTTTCACCTTCATTTGACCTCCAGCATAAACTTGTTTTTCTTCGCTTTCGGTGCAACACCTGGAATTTTTATCTGGCGTTTTCCATTTAACGCGACCCGTCCATGGGGTTCGCTTTAATTATATTCCCTTTAAATGTTCCTCGCCTGACTTTTGAAGGTCATAGTTTGATGAAGATTCGTAACGAATTGTGAATACAAGGCAGCGACGGCTAAAAATAAATTATCGACGAGTGCTTCGCGCCTGAATGGGTTTACATGACTCACTCGGTTCGTTCACTGAAATTAAAACGCGATAAAATATATTTCTAGTTGAATAATGAAACGTACCAGGAATTTTTTTTCCGGCGTAACGACCTATTTATTACTTTACTTGTTATTACTATAATTTCCTCTGAGCTTTTTTTTCTAGGTATACATAATAAAAATATTATTGAAAGAATTTAAAAAAAAGCTGGTAGTATACGAATAAATAACCTTCTACATATACATTTAATGCATAATTAATAATACGTTTTTACGTACTTGACATGAGAAATTGTAATTTAAATATTACTCATGCTCTGACACAATTGAAATATTGCAAGGCAGTCCATATCATCCTGCTGAAAGTAGTTAATTCTGCAACGCTGATTATTAATTAATTTCCGTTGATTTCGCAATTACCTTATCTTGTTCGGAAATCAAAATGCAAGGAGCGCTATCTAATTTAATTAACCATCTGTTAGTACATTCATGCGCTCACTCTATTAACAGAGACAATAAATATAAATTACAAATTAGAAAGCTTATCTAAAGGACGTATCTTATTGACATTTCAGTGTGTTAGCGCCTGACGCACGATTTGCGTCAATCTAAATATTATGGTTGTTTAACTCATTAACAATGGCCTGCGTAGATTCATTCCGAGAATTTTTATCTTCGCATTCTGCTACAGAAAGTTTTTTTTTTCTATCGGCCGCCTGCACTAAAATTAAACGTGAGAATTAAAGTGACGTCAAAACATTTCAGTTCGAGCCATTGTTTAAAGGTCAGATCGATAACGCAAGCAAAGTTTAATGTTGTTTATGCTAGGCTAAATTACTTCACAAATCGTTTCCGTTTTTGCAAGTAATGTTACGCACACATAAACATTTAACTGAATACACATTACGTTTATTGATAAATTCTTTGCCAGAAGCTCAGTTACTTAGATGCAATTTTTTAAATGTATCCATTAATCATGTTTAACATTTGTCACGTTCCTTTTACAATGGAACCGAGGTTAGACTAGGTGAGGTCAGTGGTTCCACCTCAGATAAAAAAGTGAGTGACAATTTATCCTAATGGAACAACTTAAGCAAGTTCTTACGCCAAGATGTTCTTCTCCTTCTCCTTCCTCGTTCTACTTCAACTACACATTCATTAAAAATCGACTCATCATTAGATCGTTCTGAAGTTGGCAAGTCATTGTCAACATCAACCTAATCGTTTATATCCATTTCACTGATCAATTGGTGAACCAAGCTACGAGGAGCGTTCAAATATGAGTGAGAATGAGTTTATTATCAATGAAACAAAAACGTGTTAAGTACTATTTTTCAACGTAGTCTCCCTCGACTGCAATACATTTTGCGACAACGTTCTGGAACCATTTTCGAAGAAGGTTTTTGGTTGCGTGCGTATCCAGTTTTGCACAGTCGTAATGAGTTCTTTATTATACCTAAATTTATGGCCACTTAAAAACTGTTTCAATGGTGAATTGGCAAATGTCTCTCCACAGTTATGCCAACTTCTTCTGACAATTTTCTCACAGTTATCCAACGATAAACCCCAATAAATTGATCAATCGTCCCAACATTTTCAGGAGTCAAGGACGTTTTCGGTCGTCTCACATGGGGTATGTTTTCTATGCAGTTCTCGATCTTCTCGAAATTCTTTCGCCCAATCAAACACCCATTCCTTGGGCATACATTTACCCTCTAACTGAATTTGAAGTCTTGTAAAGATTTCAGACGGTAAAACACTTCCATTCACTAAAAATTTAACGTTTATGTGTCGTGCCACAAACACGGCACTTTTTCTCTGCGATGGTAATTATTATTGACAGACGTAAAGGAGAAGAATTTGATTATTACTAATGACGAGTTGGAATATGCCAGAACATGACCCAGAGCGCTTGTTTCCATCCACTGTTTCCTATGCTCAAGGCTACTAGATTCTCACTCATGTTTGAACGCCCCTCGTATTTTTACTCCAAACCGATAGTGGAAGATCACACTCTCCTTCTTCTTTTTCCTTGCGATTCCATTGGGTTAATGGCAAATTGTCATCTTCATTAAAGCCTTGGTCCAAGTTCGCCTTTTGGAAACAATTTTTAATTTTGCTACAGGTTATTCCAGACCATATGAACCATAACTGTGGCTTCTAAAACTGTGACTTGGAACTCCAGTTATTATCCACGCAATGAACCAGACGAGTCACGAAAATCTTTCCATAAAGCGTCTTGAGAGGGTAAATAATTCCTTGGCCTAAAGGCTGCAAAATTTCCATGAGCATCCATTTTCATGAGCATCACGCCCTTCGGGTTCGAAACGCGGTGCAGCTCAGAGCTGATCTGAAAAGAACACTCCAAGAACAATAAATAGGAGCTTGACGATTAAATGGCATACCCTTCTGTGCTCTTTCAAAATCTGTTTGACTTACAATTAGCTTGTAGGTGTTATTTGTTTCCGCATCCATAAGCAATAACTCATGTGAATTTTCCATCGAGAATTTCTTGATTAGAAGAGATATTGATCACGCGTTAAATGGTGCTCGAGGGGAAAGGGGAAACGGATTATCAGAACCCCAGGAGCTCTACGCCTCTCATGAAAAGGACAACGTAAATACCGAGCCTGAACTGTCCCGAGCAGCTCTAAGTCACTCTGAGTTCTGAAAAGAAAGCGGCTATTGTAAATCTGTAGGGGCTCACACGTTGCTCAGCGACCAACGAAACACGTCATGGTGACAAATGACAACAAAACGTCAGTTGTCAGAAACGTTAAATTGACAGACGTCGAGCTGACAACGTCAGATAAATAAATTCCGGCGAAGCGCCACGTAGACATTTCCGTAACAAGGCAACGATGACGATCGTCGCAAATAAACAAAATTTAGGCCGCTCCTTGGCGAATTAAAGCAAGACGGCATTCGATCATGATTGGGCCCGCAAATAAGATCGCATTCTCAAATTTGGTCGCTGAGACAACCCCCGGAGTAAACACAAAAGGACTGCCCCCCGACGAATGAGATACAGCTCTGATCAACGGTGATTCGTTTACACCCTTAGATCAATGAAGCAGAGTTACTTCATCATCACAGCCGATTTCGTGCACTCAAGTGTCGGAATACTCATCCAAAGCCTCCTGTGTATTAATTGTCCGGAGCAATACACATACACATACAGTGCAAATCACTGTCGAAACCACATCCAAAGCCTTCCGTGCATTAATTGTCTGGAGAATACACGTACTCTTCCGTGCAACTTATTGTCGGAAGCATCTACCGTACATACCTCTTATCGGAGGCAACACTCCAGAGTTAACAGTTGAACAGGAAAAGAAGTGGAACTCAAGCAGAAGTAAGATAGTTTCTACACTAACCCCGTGTTCGACATCCGTTACTATGTTATCAGAGACATCGCCCTCCAGTAGTCCAGACTATTACCGGCCAGGAGAGCAGAGCGTCGTACATATTGTTATTTATTGATTTTATAGTGTTTATTCGTTTATTGCTAAAGTTCAAGTAGTGTTGAAATCAAAATTATATACATACAAGAACACGCCCACAAATCTATCCATTTTAGATTTTGTAACAACGGATGGTCATTACAGTCTTCGAGAAGAAGAATTTTTCTGCGACGTCATCTACGCTTTCTTTTGCTTTTGTAGTTCAGTAGCATATGCAGTTCTTAAAATATCTAGGATCCTTTGATTTCCTCCCCTTCTCTGTTCCTGTCATATTGGGACATACAAGAACTATTAAACGTTCCCTTATTATGTTTACCTCTGAGACATCTTTCACCTTAAACCTTAACGTGGTGTTTGGCATAATTTCATAAAACAAACCATTGAAGCTCATTTTTATTAATTTATTATATTTGCCACTTATTGTTAGCCACACACTTTTGATCTAAGATTCCACATTTTACTTGGCAGCTTCTTCATCTACGGCGTTTTCTTAAATCAGTCCCACCAACCTTTGGAACAAGCAGAAGGTGTTTTATCGGGTTTTTCTGTTAATCTGTTTTGTCTGTAGAATGGAAGTTGATAAGTGCGTACTTTGGCTTCTATACGAAGGCCAAGCTAGAATTATTGATATTAATCTCTTCTTCCGAATGAAATCTTCTCCCTCGCAAACGTTTTTGAGTGCAAGAAATAGCCTTAAGTCACACATTGCGAGATCTGGTGAGTTTGGAGGATGCTCTATTATTTTGATTTTATTTTCAGCTAAATACTGAAGGGTTATCGCTGCTGTATGCGATGATGCATTATCGTGATGCAATACGATTTTCTTTATTTGGTAATTTCTAAATTAAGTGATTGTATTGTCACGAGTGGGAATTTTCTAAAAAACACGAGGGGAAGCCAGTCGTTTCCACCAGACCGACTCAGTGGGCACTAGTGCCAACCCACGAGGAGACGCCCAACATCGCCGTCCAGCAACATTGCCACCGCCAACGCCCAACAACGCCGTCGCCGCCGCCCGCAACGTCGTCGTCGCCATCCTAGCATCAGCATTGCTGCAGCCCCATCGTTTGCCACTGCCGCCGACAACATTGCCGTCCGTCCTAAAGATAACGAGGACCATCTCCCTCGCCAGCTGTCTAAGAGAAGACACCCCTGGCCACGCTGTTCCAACCCGATCACCCATAGGCTGAGCAAAGGACGTGTCGTGCTCCAGCCAAGGATAAACCTACGCACCCCAATCAACCCCAAGGCTAAGGACACACCGACATAGTGGAGGCTTAGCGCGACATGGTGAAGGCCCTTAGCGTGACATGGTGGAGGCAACCGTCCTTCATCGCGACAGTATATTATAGTTCTCACTGGATCCAATTTTGAGACTAGACTCTATCATACCGTAGGTAGTCTTGATGTCCTATTCGATCATCCTTTTAACTATGGCAACATTTACTTCATTTACAGCAGTAAAAGAAGATCCTGCCCTTTTTCGGAGTGTAACTGAGTTGCAACCCCTATCCATCTATAGATCGTAGCTCAGGAAGGGACAAACAAGATCACCAAAAGCCAACTTCAAACTGTCTTCTCACTCATATGGATTTAAGCCATTTTTAAAATCGTAGAATATCATTACTCGAAAGTGTTCTCGTTATAACTCCATGTTTTCTACCACTTTAACGGTTTATGGTTTATGCCTCGAATAATATTCACTTGATTTCAATGGACAATCACAATTGACAGCTAAAGCCTACCAGAATTTTTATTCTCAATAATTGTAGCTTGGCCCTCGTATAAGGAGCACCATTTGAAAAGAGCAGAGTTTACCTCTTCCTACACCTCGTCACTTTAGAAACATTTAAATTAAGATTCTCTATTTTCTTTGAAATAGTTGAAACAGTCCACTTTGGAAAGTTTAATGAATAGCAGAGATCCTGCATTGCTTCGCTTCAACTGTGATGTCTTTTCGATTTAACGGTGTCATGGTTTACGTAAAATTAATGAAAAGATCCTCCTCTAAGTTTTTCACAAGCAAGTGTTGTCGTTGTATATTTTATCAAGTTTAGAATTTAGGAAAGTTTACACATTTTCAATGTATCCGTAAAACACGAGCACGTTTGTTTATTTTATCTTATGGTTTGGAATGCGATACGGGGTACGTCTCAAGTAGAGGGATGAAAAGAAAGCACTTGAGTCTCGGGCGGCGATTCTTGTAGGGCGAACGTCTTGGTAAAGTTGAGCTAATCACGCAGACGGGCTCGCGAGTTTGTAATAAATTGCAAGGACGTGTGATGAAGTAATTGTGCAAGAGTAAAAGGTTTGCTGATGGTAGATGATACTCTGAGGTAGAGTAATGTGCCAATCACGTGGTGTCCGCTCCTGGCTCTGACATAGAGTAATAGATTGGGCATTCTATCATGAAGGGTGATCGCTCTGTATTCGCCCATGAATGGGAGAAAGTAGAGGATCATTCCACCTGTATACGGCACCTGACCATATCCGCCTGCTGCAGAGGCGTGAATAGTAGATGCCGGAAATACAACTAGTTGTAATACCTGACCAGGTGATTGCATTTTGCTTTCCAAGAAAGGTCATGACTTGGTGTTGACTGTGCTTAGGCCAGTGTAGCAAACACTGTGGAAGTCAGTGGCACCAATGTTTCTGAGAACGTGTGCTCGGAGGGCAAGGTATGCTAATATCCACCTGGGGCTTGTCTTTATGCATGCGAAGTACGAAGATGGACATTCGAGGACACCTTCTCCGTGAATTCGCATCCCAGCAGGGAGCTTCCGCATCTAGAGGCACCGCTGGAAAGGTGCGGGGCCGGGAGAGGGCCCCGGTGAGTAAATAAGTCCTATAGTCTTGAGTAGATACTCGTAAATGGTTAATTGTAATTTTGCATGACGTCCTTGTCGAATCGAAAAGCGAAGCCCAGATGTTAAGACGTTTACCCTCAGCTCCGCAGTGGACGAGAAAGAGAGAAAGAAAGCAGGGAAAGAGAGATCTAACCAAAGGGTGAGTGAATGTTTATTGTAACTCGGTCCTCTGACATTGTTATCAGTTTATGTTATATATATATATATGTTTGTCATGTTTAACACAAAGAAAAAAAAAAAACTATCCAACACAAGATCTTAAAAAATGGTCAAAGTTAATAGGACAAAAACTTTCAACTCACTTGTTTGAGTAAAGTTCGCACTTGATCTATTTGACTAATTCAATAACACATCGACAGTTAAAAGTAATTAGTACCGATGAGAGTTGCACTGAATTCACTCCACATAATTAATTGATAATTAAATTGACGCCGAGATAAATTTCAAAAGGTGTTTGCCAGTTTTTAACAACAGGACAATACTTGACGTAATGTGTTCTCGACGTTTATGCTCTCATAACTAATCACTGCCTTCGTTAGTGATCAATCGATAATTAGGGGGCGAACACCACACAGACTTTTTTTCTAGGTCACGCTAATCAAATCGCAACTTGATCTCGCAGACGACACGTGAGCATCCCGTTGTTTATGCACGACGTGTACACGTCTTATAAATTGAATAATTAAATATTATTTTCCATAAACAGTGTTAATCTTTTTGGCAAGTTTGGACAAGCACTTAGAATTGGCCGTTGGAATTCACACATTACGCAAAATTTTAGTACACAATGACTATAGCAATTTTTGCTGTTTAGAAATGGTTTCCGAGATCATTTAATTTCTAAGGCCGCTGTGTTTCTTATACAGCGTGTAATCGAATAAATTTCATTTACTGTATGCAGTAAAGATCAATAATAATCCCGGAAAAATCTACGTTACCTTTTATAAAAAAAACGTTTGAGAAGCACTGGATATGATTTTAATGCCCTAGTTCCAGTGGAATCATACATTCAATACTTACAACGTGATAATCCATTACAGACACGTTGTATAAAGATCTTAATCGAGTTTTTAAGTGGAATTCTTAAATATTTTTATAGACATGATCAACTTCACTGTTTAATTAATTCCTAAACCTCCGGCAGTCACACTTTATTGAAAACAGAAACCTAAATGTTATTGATTAAAAAAATAAATGAAAGCAAAATTAGAAGTCCACAATTAATTGAGTCTGTCAACAAGTATTTCGGATTAATGGCACAGGCAAAGGATCAGATTAGCGAGATTACACAAGTTACACAAAATTTAAATAAACACTCCAAGTAACTTCAAATATTTAGTTAACGTTATCCAGATTTTTTTACCTGCCAGTTCTGTGTAAGTATTTATTTGTAAATAGTGTAAACGAGTTCGCGCAACGTTATGTTTCTTAAGCAATATGATATGGAAAGTTCATGTATTTTCACCGTTACTTGCGAAACTAAACTAAATCCTTTAAAAGGACTCGACATATTTTGGACATGTTTATACACGTGTACACAACAAAAATGCAAGGTGTAGGCATCAGACATGAAAGTATCACCTTGATTACTATGCGTCGAGTATGCAAACGACAACGTGCAGACATTTACAAATTATGCAACCTTATATGAATTTGCACGGTGGAAAAAACCTGGCAAATAAAAAACTCGGCGACTAATTGAGCAAAATGTTTCAGAAAGCATATTTTTGTCGTGACGAAATCCAGGTGATATAATTTAACAAGTTAACCTTCGGCGGGCAGGTTTGAAAGACTGAGAGCAATGCAAATTGCTATAATTCGCTTGCCATTATTGCTTCTAATGTCGCCGACCTTTCATTATTTATGCGTCGTAATGACATACCGGTATTAATCATACCAAGTGTCTGCATTAATTGTAGCCTTAATTACTGGTTTCTTTTTGTACTGTGTTGAAATGTGTACGCGTTTTGAAAATTGGAAAAATTTAAAGAAACATACATACGTCGTAAACTCGTAAGTGTATGCTTTACAACTTTATTTAAACAAGCAGATTACTCAATAACTTTAATAGAGATTAAGAAAAGGAATCTTGTAAAATTAACAATCCAAGCAAAGTGTTTTTATTTTATTATCGGAATCCCAAAAGCAGAGGACGGAAATGTGCAATGGTATTCAGAAAGTATCGATTGTTTGCTGGAATTGTTGAATGTTCTATTACTTCTAACTTATGGTTAGTTAAAAGACTATTAAACATGATGATTTTTTAAACATTACGCTTTACAATCACCCTGTATATTAATTACTCTAATATTTATTTTAGAGAAACCAATTGTTGTAAGCTCATGCGTCACACTTTCTGTGACGTTAATTTATCGTAGAATAAAACATAATTAAATAAAGATACATAAATGTATAAAAGCAGCATTATCACTAATTGGCTTTGGAATTCCGTCGCAAAATGCACCTGGCATGATTTATGTAAAACCGTGTCCATAATTTATGCGATTTAATTAAAAACAACCGTTTGCGATTAAACGACGACAGGCCTTCCGGTCTAGTGTTACCCGGATGCGGTGACTAATTGTCGCAACAGTTATCACTAGGCAACAACGTTTCGCTTCTTTTCTCCAAAGTCCCACTTAACCCACATTCCACGTTCGCGCCATCTATTTATGCCACGATTTTGCGTGCGAAGCGTCCACTTGGCCGTCTGCCCGAAACGTGAGTCAAGAAAATTCTGAAAGCTAATAAATTATCATTTGCATTCTTTTTTGTGTGCGCTTGGAGAAACAGAAAGTTATAATTTGTATAAATGGCGGCCAGAAATAAACCATCCTTGAACTGTACGAAAAGTTCACAAACAAAATTTATATTAAATAGTAATAAGTATTGAGCGGAAGGATTTTATATTTTCAAAGGTTAGCGGTCAGAGGGGCATACCATTTCCTTTACCTACAAATTAGTTGCTTATTACTCGCATGCTAACAACTAATTTACGACGCCGTTGACCGACTCGATACATTGCCTTTGCAAGCACTTCGCTCAGCGATAAATTTTCCCGCACCTTAGCAATAATTAATAAACAAAATATCGTCGCGTTGCTGCCAAAATAAGATAACTCCATTCGTGGAACTTTTGAGAAGTCGTCCTTTGACAGTTTAAATTGCAGTTTAAAATGCAGTTGGAATTATTTCGGCCACTTGTTTCTCCCGCCTTAACTTTTTGTTTGGATTTATATGGTTTTAAAAAATTTGTAAATATGTTTTTTGAGCACTTTTTAATCTAATGAAGCACTTAACTCCGAATTGACAACAAGAGGAGTTAGCTTGTTTTTGCAGTAACACGACGATATAATCTTCGATCTATTTGAAGACCTATATAAACTCTGAATAGCAAGTTTTCGTATTTTATCCGCAGGAAGTGGCACGAATTAGGTTCTTTGCTTATTGCGTTGCTCTAAAGTAGGGTTCCCACTGTAGTCGATGAAAACTTGAAAGGAGCCGACGATCCTGTAGGGATCAATTGAAGGTCGATCATTCTATAGGGGTCAATTACATGTTTTTCATAAGTAAAATCACTTATTATAAAAATGTGTAGGTATTTTTCAGAAGGTAAAGTATCCAGGACCACATCTTCACAGTTAAGCAGATCACGGAAAAGACAATTTAGCAGAAGGGAAGAAAGGTTTTGCAGAAAGCATTCGGGCCAAGTTATGGAAAACTCTATATGAAGGAAGAGTGGATGATAATAAACTAATAGGAACAATGAAGGCCCTTTACAGAAGAAATACATGAAGTTATAAATGAAGGGTTAAGGCAGGAAGGTGGGTTAAGTCCATTTATATGGCAGAAATACCACGCGATCATTTAAATTTATAATTAAAGCAGACCGGATTTTTTTTATACGGTTGTGCACCTTGCCAATCGACTCACAGTGTAGATTGGAGGTTATTTAAATGTTTTGACGTTTATAGGATTCTCATCGGGTTCAATCGTTTTAATTTAAAGGAAGTGAAACAGTTTTAGTGACAACCGTAGCAAATGTCAAAAGTGTTCGCCCCCGGCAATTAATTAAACATTTTCAAGCGTCACTTTGACAATTCAAACTCAAATTAAGCTGTCAACAGTTAGTGTTGCCAATCTAATTCAAAATTCATAGCCTCCTCTAATTATAAATTTAAATGATCGCGTGGTACTAGAGAAATGCGAAACAAGAATAAAGAACTGTGGGGGCTCGCACGTTGCTTAGCGATCAACGATGACAGATGACAAGAAACGTTAAAATGACAGATGTCACAAACGTCAAAATGACGTATTTTAGGAACGTTAAGATGACAGACGTCTAGAACCGTCAGACAATAGTCGTTTTCGTTTCAACGAGCGGAATGGCACCGAATAGAACACATCTGATTCACTTTTCGTTTCGAGTGTACTGATTCTCAACTACGCTAGTCTACCTTCGCCTTGCCGAGTCAAGAAATTGTAAGATCAGTTCGTGATCAGCTATGTTTTTGAGGTTAGGTGTTTAATAACATTCAAATTATATGTCTACGGACAATTTTCTTACACATATACCTAGAAATCAGCTATACTAATGATTATTTTCTGCCACCTAACAAGAATAACGATGATGACAAATAACCTCGCAGAAAGTAAAGTTATCTTGATATTCGGTATTTAGGGATCAAACCGAGCCGTTCTTTCCGTATTAACGAGGTATCAATTGGCATCAGATTAGTTGAAATCACTTCGAGTTCAGATCGCTTATGAAACGAAAACGCCTAATGTCGGATAGACCAAGACGGCCGAAGCGTCACGTTGACGTTTGCGTAGAGCAAAGCAACGATGACGATCGTAAATAAACAAAATTAAAGTCGCCCCTTGACGACTTGTTACGGATGAAAAATTCATTTGAGTTATTCATAATAATATTTGGCAATCACCCTGTATTTTTGCTGGAAGCCAAACTTCAGTATGCGTATGTGACTTTTATCATATTTCTCAATGTTGCACAATTAGACCATATGCTGTTACTTAGTCCTACAGTATATCTCCATTTCACTCTGTCGCCCGGCTAAAACTAAGTTCATTCGTAATGACTTCCGTCTCAGCGCATAGTGGAAAGAACGCCGCACTCGACTCGCGGTCATACTTGCATCAGCGCTCGAGCCGTGCTGTTGATTAAAACCTTTATGTTTCTCTCATGGAATTTTGTGATTGAAACCTGAAACGGAAGTACATTTCGTGTTCTTTTCATTGGGACACCATCTGGGTCACACTCGATATCAGTGAATTATTTTTCTTTTCGTTAACTATTTTGAGCATTTTAAATAAAAGCAAGTTCAGCTGGTGATTTTTATTTTATTCGCTTTGCCCACCTTTTGCTTTGGGGTTTCCTCGAACACTCCCTTCTCCAAGAGCTATGCCGAGCGGTGCCGGAGAAACGTCAGTCACTCGCACAATTTGCTGGCCTTCAGGTAGGTAGCAGACTTAAAGTGAAACCGCATTCGTTCATGATTGGTCCGCAAATAGGATCGCATCCTCAAATTTGATCGCTAAGACAACTCCAGAGTAAATACAAAAAGACTGCCACCTGACAAATGAGAAAGAGCTCTGGTCATCTATGATTCGATTACGCATTTTGACCATTGATGCAGAGTTACTTTATCCCCGCTACGCAAAAGCACTCACCACTACATGAGTACGTTCTGAGCAACTAAAATACTCACCACCACCCCTGCAGCAATTGTCGGGAGCAACTCAGAGCCTTCTGTGCAGTTATTGTCGGAAGCACATCCAAAACTTTCTGTGCAGCTATTGTCAGAAGCATACACCACCATACACACCTCTTGGGCAGCCACTGTCGAGAGATTACTCACACTCCACACATTCATCGTCACCTTCAAAACCAGCTGTTGTATAAGAGGAGATGTGCACACCAGGTATTCGATCATCCTGAAGAGTTCCCACGCACTCCACACTCCATCAACATCATCGAAGACCGTCGCGTCGTTACAAGAAGAAGAGTAAGAATCAAGATAGTTCTACATCAGTCCCGTGTTCAGCATCCCACACTACGTTACCAGAGACATCACCCTAGAATAACCCCGACGAGCGTCGTGCGTATTGTTATATATTGTTTTTTGTGTTGTTCATCCGTTTATTTTAATTTGTTGTTAAAGTTCAAGTTATGTTGAATAAAATTATATACCAGAACACGCTACAAAACTAATTGGGATATGCGCTTGCGCAATCGATGGTAAATTCGGAGATAGACTTACAAGGTAATCTGGTGGAGTGAAATAATATATTAAAGGATTACAGAAAGGCAGTAAATAAGAAAAAGATTAAAGCGATGGCTATAACAAAAGAAGAACGTAGAATGGATACTAAACTATAGATCGAATCAATTTAAAACAAGTAAGCCAATTTAAGTTTAGAAGGTAAAGGTCTCTCAGAAAATAACATTAACGAATGAATATAGAAGAATGTAATGTACAAAAGCTTTATTACTACAAATACGAAGCTGTTTATAGATCTACATATTTAACATACAGTTGTGATTGATGGACAAGAAGACAATCCAAGCCGCTGAGATGATATACCTAGGAAAGGTAACAGGTATCACCAGAGTTCTTAGAATAAGATATGAGCAAGTCAGGGATGACTTGGAAGTTGAAACGATTCTGGAATTTATTGAGAAAAGGCAGTTGAGTTGGTTGGGTTATCTTCAAAATGTACCAGTAAAGAATGGGTGGGAATCCAAAATTCAGAAAAAAAGGAACAGAGGAAGACCGAGGGAAACATAGGACTGTAGTACTAGAAAAATTGTGAAAAGTAAAAATGGAACGAAGCAAAAGTTTTGGCACGGCACAAATAAGAAACAATGTGAAACTTAACAATAAATACTTTTTAAATTAATGTAACTGAAATTATTAAACAGCTCGTAATTTAATTTCTTCCTTTCGACTTTCATCGTACTCAATTCACTATAAATAACATATCCAAAAAAAGTTGAAATATTATAAACTATGTATATTGAAATTAACTATTACTAGACTACTCGTATAAATAAAATGAATGTCGCCAGATACTTTAAAGCAACCGTTGCTGACGCACTTACTACATTATAGATGTAAACATTTTCTAAATAAATAAATTGTGCTGTTTGCGAGGCATGACACAATGTTTTGCAACTTATTGCAATTAACTGAGCGTTCATTATTAAAAAAAAAAATCGCAAACAATGTATTTGCTACATTTTGCAACAACTCAAACAGATTAAGTTCAAGGTTTTCAATCTCTATGGGACGATAAGACCCAGGAAATTTTTTAAATATTTGTTGTATACATAGGCCGGAAAGTTTATACATACTCATTTTGTTTGTAACTGCACGCGCAAATCAAAGTTCTCAGATAAAATGTTACGTAAGGAACGAGTACTTTGTAAGTTGCTAATTTCGTTATTCAAATACAAGTGGAGAGTTTAATATAATTTACATAGAAGGACTGAATGCAACTCACGGCCCTATTTTGCATTAAAGTCTGCAAAAAAATGATGCATTATTTCTTTCAGCTTCTCATTGAGAAAGGAAGTATGGTATTTATAAATTTGTAACCAACCGCTGACTACTTCTTGAACTATCAGCGGTTGTTTGGGCTTTTTAGATCTTTAGTTGCTTCTTTGTACAAACCTCAGTGCCATACTCCATACATTTGATTAATAAGATTCCCTCGGTATTCCAAAATATCATAACTATTGCCTTTTTCATGGGGGAAATTCCTTATCTATCCTTTACGTTGATTTTAGTTTGGTAGGTTGGTCCTAATGACATACCCACGTCTTATCACTATTTCTAATGTGTGTAAAGTTGTCGACTTTTGGTCTGGAGTGACCAAATTCTGTATCTAATGTGTTGATGCTTTGAACATCCACTGTAGTCTTGTGTATATCATAAATATTTTCTAAGATGGATTCCATTTGTTAAATTCCATCATTTCGAGGCATTTTTAAGAACCACACATTGACCTAAACCAGTAATTTTTATATTCAAACACAAACACCCATCTCTTATCGATTCAGTCACTTTTGTCACATATTTTTAAACTATTGGGATTATTAACAAAATTGATATTTTAGCGTTTTTAACTCGTACAATAAATTGCAGGTTTTGCGGAAATAATTAGTTCCCAGAAAAAGAACTTCAAGAAAAGTCAAGTCAACTTTAATTGACTTTACGTTAATCGAGTTGACGAGGGCACTCCAACGAACATGGGCCAAGTTAACTTCAGAAGAAAAAAACGAGCAGTTACAACTTACTGAGAAGTGGCGTGAGATTACATTTGAAGTAACTCTTCCAAGGGTATTATTGTTGATCAGCACGAAAAGTGTCTGGCAGCTTTCATAACTGTAACAATAAGCTCCTCTCTAGTGTCATAATTTTTGGCTTAAACGAGGCTTTTCGGATGTCCCCAAAGGAAGTAGTCCAGAGGATTTAGGTCAAGTGATTTCTTCCCCTTTTCTAATCTAAATTAGTTAAATAAATACTATCTTTAGTGTATATCCGCTTACAAAGTTTTAAAATTAAAAGTGCTAGTATATCCGTTATGAATGAATTTTGAATAAAACATTTTTGATTTAAAATGTCCTCAAGAACTCGCTCTTATACGCTATGGTCGTTATATCCAGGCACAGCCTGTATATTAAAAGCTATTTGTTTGTATTTCTTAATTATACATAATTATTGCATTTCTCAGTAGACATAGATTTCGCAAATATTTGACGTAAATAAATAAGGAACGAAAATAGGTTCCGATTAATTAAAAAAAAAAAAACTTTATCTTTGTTGTGTCTGTATTTATCTCTGGCTCGTCAACAAGATTAATAGGCTAGCTAAAGTCTATCCTTACAATACTTTCTCTGTTTAAAGTAATTCATCATTCGAAGTGATACCCCCCAGCACAAAGTGCATGTAATCACTAATCAGTATATTAATTAAAATGCATTTTGTTTATTAAAATAATCATAAGTACTCGTACTCGTGGTGATGTATCATCTAAAGATGTGCCGTCTTCTTTTTCTTTTGTTATTATTTTTAGGCCATACAAGATGACTAAGTGAAGGGCATACAAAACGATACTTACGAGTGCAGGCCATAGAACTTTCGCATGCGTTGATGAATAAGGATCTCCTCGTTCGGCCCAGTACAGACCTTGTTCGACCATAAAAAGGTGAAAGAGGCTATCTTTGTATATGCTGATCCACTCGCGTCTATGCCACTCGACGTCATCGTACTCCACTAACACCTAAAACAAAAACAGTAATTTAACCCCGCGCAGTAACGAGCAAAAAAGCGCCGCGCGGTGCAATAAACGCGTATGACATTGAAACGTCCTCTAAACTCCCGAACACTCAGCTGAGCATTCGTGATTCTAATAGTGGCGGTAGTTTATTGTTCGTGAACTTTTAATTATTTGCATTAGCGAAACAGTTATGCCGAAATGGACTTGCGACTTTTAAATTATTTATACATACATGTATGCGCCACGTTTAACATGTTTGTATTATTTAGTGTGCGTCATTATTTTCCGATGAACATTTAACCAAATAAGCTTTGAATTTTTATCGATTTTAAATAAATAATGGAAAAATTATTAATTCATGTTGTGCCGGACAACCAATTTGTCATGCAATTTATAAATGATGCAGCGGGTTTATTGTTTGTCAAAAATTGAATTATTGAGATCCTGTTTGAATAATTCAAGAACAAATTTCTAAACAATTTGAATAACAAATATTTTTGCACATTTTATAAAACTAATTAAAAAAAAAATAAAACTATTTTAAATTAATAATTAATAATTAGTCTAAAAAGAAAGGTACAATTAAAATAAACAAATTTATAGAAAAAACAATGCAACGCATAAAATGGCAGAATGTTTGGTTTTTAAAGTGACTAATTTTAAGTTGATAATATGACCAACTTAAGTTTTTTAAGTTGTCATTACTCATTAGAATCTTTACACCGAGATATGTTGTTATAGTGATTATGCACATCTCCTAACCTAACTTATCCTGGTCACTAATATCATAGATAATCCTTTAAATTTGAAATATTTAGGTTTCTCTCAGTATGTTTTTTAGGCCGGTTCCAAAGCTATCTTACAAATCGCTTTCAAACTGTTACAATCCAAAGTAGCGCCGAGTATGAATTCTTTAATCCTCAGATGTTAAAATCTGGTATCCTACAAGGGTCAAATTTGGGACCACATCTTTAATCAATTTATATATTCTTGATTTTAATAATAACTTAACAAACTGTAATTATTTTCACGCAGGCGACACTCGTTTCATTCATCTAAAGCGATGGATACTTCTTGTTCCATAATACCGGTAGAACCAATGTAGAATATAAAACAAGGCATATACAGAATGTTACACAAAGTGCAATAAGCAGAATCAGTACATTACATATATTGTTCATGTATGTAGTCTTCCAACTCTTCCGATCGCTAGCCATCTGTACATACAGCTTGTCTCCATTCCAGATTTCTTCTCCTCAGATTCTCCTGTTGTTACGGTTCGTTTTCGTTTTAACGATTTTATTTTAGGGAATTTAATAGTCTATTTGATAACAAACTCTAAAGTTCTGTTTTGGCTTCACTGATCGCTCTATTCTGAATTCAAACTCTAAGGGCTACCTTTTTGTTTCCTTTCTCGTGCGTGTAGGTTTTGGAACAAAAGGAAACGTGTTGGCGTTTGTTTGTTTGTTGATTTGAAAATAAAAATTAATATTAAAACCGCCATCTTGGTGTTCGTGACATTCCAGAGTGTAGGTCATTTTCGTTTGCTGTAGAAGCTAATTTATGTAATTCGTGTCGAATACACTCAAGAAAGTTGACTGGAATATCGCCAAGGCTTAAGTAGCAGATATAACTGACGTCACGAACTCCAAGTTCAATCACACAATCAAGCGGATGTCTCACAGGTTTTATTTTTAAACAAGGGGTAAATCTTTCGATTCAACTTTGACTTTGTCAAACTTATCGTCACGTTTCTTCCTTTAGCACGTTGTATGGGGCAGTTTCATCGGTTTCACGTTGTACGGGGCAGTTTCACGTCATACGGAGCAGTTTCACGTTATTCAAGGCAAATTATAGCAGGTGATAGGCAGTAAACAGAAAAGCCGTACGATAGTCATCTAGTTCTAGTACCATCAAACACAGCGAAAGTTCGGACGTGCAGGTAGGATCAGAGCCCTCTCTCGAGACTTCGATGTGAATGTCGTGATTTATGGCATCAGACGACCGGACTTGATGTCAAGCGGTATCGTAGACTTTTCATTCCTTACTTCGGTTAATCATCAATTATGCTGCATAATTAGTAATTAAGGGCTTAAAAATTTTGTAATTGTATACTTCAAGCCACGGTTCCTTAACAACATGTCATAATTTGCATAAAGAAAATTAATAACCGCCTCCTACTGTCAAACTGATAGGTGCTTATAACTTGTACATCACCTTTGTAAACCAAATATGTGTGTGAATTTTAATTTTATTTCGATCTAAAGTGATTAACGTACATTTACGTAATTTTTATTTAAAACGATCAATAAACTTAATGTCGTGAATTGTCATACTTTTTCTTTTAAATTTCGTTATATTCGTTATATATATAGGGTGACTGATAATTTCGATATACAGTGTGTTTCACTTTACATGAAGACACCTGAATAACTTGTTGATTAATAACGCAAATAGTATAAAATTACTCATTGAAGAAATTGAAAAATACTTTAAATATGAAATAATAATTTTGTTACACTATTAAATATGATTATGATTAATTATGATATCATGTTTAATGCATTTTTCAAAATTTTCAATGAGTTTACACAAAAATATATAAAAATAACTTTCTTAAATACTTTTTTGCTCTATCTTCATCGCTACTATGACTTTACTTGAAACACTAGTTTTTATTTAAATCATAGTTGGCCAGATTTAGACTTCAGAAAGAATCCATTCCTACAAAAAGATTAATCTTAATGGTCTCTGGTAAAAATTGTGTACTAATTGCGTTATTAATCAACAAGTTATTCAGGTGTCTTCATGTAAAG
Organism: Dorcus parallelipipedus; assembly: GCA_958336345.1. Classification (NCBI taxonomy): domain Eukaryota; kingdom Metazoa; phylum Arthropoda; class Insecta; order Coleoptera; family Lucanidae; genus Dorcus; species Dorcus parallelipipedus. Next base: position 37,730,003 of record OY284482.1, on the reverse strand, counting down.
TGAAACACACTGTATATACAGGGTGACTGATAAAAAAAAATTTAAAACGCGGAATTTCAAACTTGAGGGTTACTCATATGCTACATTCACGTGCGTAGTCCTAGCGGTAACACGTATTACTTATACCTGGAATAAATATAACGCCAGGTGGCGCCCCTTTCTTAATTAACAACTAGATAACGAGCTACCGACGATCCTATTGTGTAGCCCACTCCCATCTCCATTGAGCTTGGTATAATTTCAGGTAGGTTGTTCACCAACGCAAAGGAGTTTCCCCCAATTTTCGCAATCTATTCAAGGTCGACTATTTTGATATAGTTAGGTAGGTAGCATTGTATATTGTCATTCGAAGTCTTCCTAGCTCTGCATCTTAACCGTTTTCTTGTGATGTTTGTGTTTCATATTTTCTTCGGTCTTCCAAACCATCTTAGCTGTCCCTCAATTGTTCTTCTTATTTCTGCGTTCCTTCTTCTATCTCCTCTAGTAATTTTTAACGTAATATTTCATATCACACGTCTATAGATTTCAGTTTATCATTAAAGGTCCATGACTCGCAGCTATAAGTTGGAGTTGGAATGTAAATTGTCTTATATGCACGTAATTTGGTGGTCTCAATCTTTTCTGCACTTCGTAATCTAGTGGAAATCCTTTTGCCCGTTCGACTGGATTATCGCGTCCAGATATCTGGAATTATCCACTTCCTCTATTTTCTTATTTCCTGATCTGTACTGGAAAATTAACATGTTTTCGATTTATTTGCATCGATGTTAAGACCTCTATTGTGGAACTGATGTCTAGGTTTAGAGTAGATTCCGAGCTACTAAATCTTTTGCATAAGCTGGAATTTTGATGTTTTTTGTTAGTTGTAGTATCCTGTCTCAAAAGCAAACATTTTCGGGTTGTACAATGCCAGTTTAAATTTAAGCTGAAGCGTAAACCTCTAGCAACGATTATTTCAATAATTGTTGTTAAGGGTTTAAGCTTTGGCTTAATGTGAAACGGAATTGTACAACTGGGCCTTAATAACATCGTCCATGACCAGAGTAAATAGTAGGGAGCTTAATATACTGCCTTATCGCACTCCCTTTTTTACTTTCCAACTGATTTGATAACTTATTATGTTGTCTAATAAAATTCAGCGTCAGCGTGTACAGGCTTGTAATTCCTCCAATTAGCCATCTTGGTATGTTTCTGTTCTGTAGTGTACCCTCTTGTTTATTTTATCGTATGCACTCTCCAGGTATGTCTTTCTGCCAAATGCTAGGGACTTCTCTATTAGTTGTCGTATTGTGAAGATCTTGTTGCCTCTGTTTGGTCTAATTCTATTCTGGTTCTAATTCATCGCATCGTCTTAGACTCTGTTCAAGAATTATTTTAAATACTTTACTGGCAATACATAGCAGCCAGACTCCTCTGTAATTTGTGCGACTTCTAGGGTCACCTTTTTTTAGAATAGAGCACCAAATTAGGTACCTCCCAGTCATACAGAACCTACCTTGTTGTAAGAGCCATTTTTACTAATTTAATCAAGATTTCTCTCCCCTTTTTAGGCAGAAATTAGATGTCCTCTGGGGTTAGCTTGCTTCTTTACCTAATTTAATTTTTCTGATTGCTAGAGCAATCTCTTCTTCGATTATATCTCTATTATATCTATATAAATCTATTTTCTCAGGTTTTCCGAGTATGTCTTCAAAATATTCCCTCCAAATTTCCATTTTCCTGTACCTATATCATCGTAGGTTAACGTGAGGTCCCTTTAAAGCTAATGTATTATTGTCCCCCTCTTACTCTTCTTAAAACTTTGTAGAATACCTTTCTGTCTTCATCCCTGTTTCGTTCCATTCTTTCACCAAATTCCTCCCACTCCTTCTTCTTTGCTTTGTTTATTATATTTTCCTATTTTCCTATGTTTCTAGTGTTGCCTTCTTCCTTCTTTGTTCCTAAGTAGAGCTTCCAGGCTTTCTTCTTAAGTTTAACTCTCTTTTGAATTGTTTCAAAGCAGTTTGTTTTAGTGTAGAGGCAATAACAAAATAAAATAAAAACAATTTTAGAGTATTGCTTTTGGAAGTTATAATAAATTAATTTAATTAAAAAAAAGCGAGTTTTATTACAAAAAAATAAGAACGGAGATGAAAGCAGTCGACGATAGCCTCTTTTTTTTGTTCATCAAAATTAAATCATATTTTTATATATATAAAAAAAAAAACTTTTATTCCTTACTTCCTTTTCAACTTTTCTGCTTATTCGTTTGTTCTCTAGGTAAGAAGGTAGTTTGGTATTTAAACTTTAGCCACTTTTTTTATAGAAACATCAATAACACTTACGAAAATTAATTAATTACCATGTTTCTTATACTATGTAATAGGACTATTCAAGTTTGTTTAATGTTGAGATCTTACTATGTAACTATGTGTATTTAACCTTGAATTAAACTGTAATTTATAAGACGTAATCATACGCGTGATAATGTTTATTGGTATCAATTTGATCTTGTTTATATGTATTTGGAAATCTTTTTAATTAATTCTTTTTCAAATGTTGAAAACGTACAAAACATATACGAGTATGTAAATAAACAAATATTCATGTATACTGAATCGTACCTATATTTTCCTTATTAATTTATCTATAATTATAAATCCATTAATCAGATTGCGTGTTTTTCAATGTCAAGTCATTAAAAAGAAAAAGAAAACATTTACATTTACGTGCGCAGGTAAAATATAGCATATATTTCGCATTTTCAATGAACAGCCCTCGTTTTGTATACTGTCGTGAAACGTTTATGCGAAACTCCAAGTTTATCGTTACCGCAGCAATATTTGCACGTTTGCCGTATGTTGGCAGTGCGAGCGTTGTGTAACAGGGAATTTTCATTAAAAGCAAATTGAATTTTTTGCATATTTACTGCACGAAGCACAAAGAATGCTGCAGCAGGACGAAGCTGCATGCGGGCTGGTTTATTTACAACGTTATGATTCTCTTTTCATTAGATTTTTGTTATTCGGGGAACGTTTTGAGAAACAAGTGTTTGCTGCTAAAATTATATACAATGTTCAGGTAGATTATTTATAAAAATAATTTCGAATTAAAACGAAGAGAGTCCTGCGTTTAATCTAGAGTTAGTTAACAACGACGTTGATGCAACTCAGCCTTAGGGTTGGTTGTATAGTCGAATCGCCCACCAGATGAAAGTGGTTAGAAAACGTTCAAATTAAAAATCTACCCTCGTATAACTTCAGCAAGATGCAAGTGCGAAATAATTTAAGTGACACATAGCCAGAATACAAACAATCGCATCCATTCCACATGGAGACTGTAATTTCGCTATTTATTCTTCGAGGATACGGTGGAGGGTACGTGCATCGAACACGTAGTTTGTTTCTCTTCTGAGGGGAATATCGCTGCATCATGCGAATTCGCGTTTCTGAGCTGTAATTTATTTAATCACCACAATCTAACATTTAATTGCACGGTAGTTTTCGACTCCGCAGACAGGTAAGTTAAGGTATGATTTATATGTATATGGGAATATTTTTGCATATAAATTGAGTCTGTGTATGTGTGGATCATGGTAGTTTCCGCTTCAAAAAAAAAAAATTGGGTTTTGTGGTTTTGTTTAGCAATCATAACATACTACCTTTGTCTATACATAAGAGTTGTAAACATAGTTTATTATTTTTTTTGCAAGAAACTGTTTTCTGTTAGCCAATCAATTTTATTCGCTTATTTAGAAAAGTATTTGAAAATTCAAAGTTTCTACCAGTTTCAAGCTGTTGTTTTGTTGCGTCTGCATATTTTATAGGGGTTCTCGATGTTTACAGGATTATATCCGTAGCGTTCAAAGCATGTGACCTACAGCTACAACACAATGAGATAACAAAAACGAATGAAAATTAATTGATTCGATAAAATAGAACACGAGCGTTACTGGAAGCGTCATTAATTCTGAACTGATTACTACTCGAGCAAAACGCTTTATAAGCTCTGGTATTAAAAAAATAAAAATAAATAACCAACTCGGTTTAATACGTACACATAATTTTAGAACTACATACGTAATCCATACACACGTATTGATTATACTTCTTTTAAAGGTGACCTCCATCTGAGGTTACAGCAGAAAGTAAACCATTTTATCACTACAATGTGTACTTGCAATTAGAAGTATGTTTGATTTACGTAGTACACATGTACAAAACGCAAACAAACATTTTTGCCAAGTTGTTTATCAAGGCTTTTTTATGGCTTGCATTTCAACACAATTTTCGCATACAGAAAACCTCAGTTTACGTAATTTTAAAATCTACCGTAATTTATATTCTTACAAATTTGTTTTATTTTTAAATTTACTTCACAAAGCCGTGTAGATGAAACAAATTAAAACACCGCAAAACATTAAATTAAAACCTCCTGAGAGAGGTCACTGGTTGTAAGTCATTCCTCGCAAGCATTCTTTTGACTTTGAATAATTTGCTCAACTTTGAATTAAATTTTAATTAACTGTTATATTATTTTCTGTGAAAGTAGTAATCTAGAATTGTTCTGAAAATCAAAGACATGGCACTAGTGACATCTAATACAACTTTACTGTTTTATTTCTCCGTGCGACCTTCACAACGGCGAAAGCTTTTGCAATCAACTGTAAGTTTGCATGAATGACGAACTAGTTAATAGGTAAAAAAATTGTCAGAGATGAATTGCAGGTATAATAAAGTATCACACAAAAATCTGTATGTTGGTTACTTCCTTACTTCCCTAATATGTATTCGGTTCTGTAATTAAGAAAACAAAACATTTTATATTAGTGCAAGAAGTCAACGTCTTCATCGATTTTTCAATGCGCCAGAGTACATAAAAATTCAAGCGTTTTACGAGCGACATTAATAAACGCTAGACGAGGCCCGACGCTTTATGACGACAGACCTTCGCGAATCCTCTCTTTTTTACTTTTGAAGCCTCACGTGCGATCCTTATTTTTAGAAGCGATTCGACTTCGCACCTATAAATACGCACGAATTAATTACGAGCGTCCGTGCTTTTTCTCACCAACTTCACGGTTCGTGTTCGAAATGAGGCGAGTTCAAATATTTACGGAGGTTCGCCGTAACGGAATGTTTTATTTTTAAGATATAAGCCGAAACTTTTTGTGCTGACGCACAGAAAATATGCATCCGGCGTTTTCGTTTTGGTTTCAACGTATTTTATTTACCGCTTCCATAGTTTTGAGAAAGTTTTAGTTGAAGGCCACCCTTCTTTTTTAACTATTCCAGTAATTGCTTTTCAAAGTACATAAATCATTCAATCATCTTCATTATTTTATTTTATGATAGTCGCGCCATCTATGAGTCAGCCGAAGAATCCAGAACTTTTCGGACGTACCCCAGATGGTGCTAGAAGTACTAGAATGTTGGATGCTTTTTCCACTGTTCTGGCAAGGAACATCTGAGGAAAATTTTCGGCCCCTGAGGTCTTTCTTCAAATATTTGAAAGAAGAAGAAGAAGTCCAAGGGGCTAAATCAGGGCTATAGGGTGGGTTTTGTAACTCGCTGAATCCACAGCTTACGATAATGGCTTGAACTGTGCGAGTCGTGTGGACCCTGCAGTTGTCGTGCAACAGCAAAGTTCTGGTTCTCCATTAATTCGAACATTTGTTAGGGTTTCAAAATTCATCATAATCATTATTAGTATTCCGGATCACCCTGAATATTGTGGGAATCAAAAATGCGTTACTTGTTTTCTGTCATTTCACAAGATTGCAACTTTATTCAACTTGTCCACCCTTTGCTTTTGGGGTTTCGTTGAACCCTCCCATCTTCCATCTCCAGGAGTTTGATCGGCGGTGCTGGAGAAACTTCAAAGTCACTCACACAATTTGCTGACCTTCAGGTAGGTAGCAAATTATATCAAAGATTGAATAGAAATCCATCTCTGTTAGATTATACTCGATTTAGGCTATATAGGAATGTAGTAACAAGTTGACACTAAATTCCTACACAACTTAAATCGATTATAATCTAATAGACATGGAATTTTGTTCAGTCTTTTAAATCACTGTCTACATCCACCACTGCAAAATGCTGAATAAAAGAACACCCCCGTATTAACGTTTTGCAAGGTTAGTCTACCCGATTTAATATTTAATTCTTTTATTTGCGTTTATGCAATTCATGTTTTCATTTTTCTCTTTGATACACAAATAAAGACAAGTGTGTAATTACTGGTGACTTTTATTTATTCGTATAAATTCAGCGGTTTGTTTTGGGGTTACGAATGATCCCGACCTATCCCATTGAGATAGCCGGTAGTTGGGATCGTTACTTATTTGCTCGCTCAACAAATTTGCAACACTTTTGTCTAATGGCCCGCCTTAGGATTTGGATTGACTTTCCGTAAACCTCTTCATTAATTGTGGGCCCTTTTTCCATATATTCAATAAGCAAATTAACTTGCAGTTCCAGAAAAACGGTCGCCATCAGTTTTCCAGGAGACAACTGAGTTTTCGCCTTCTTTGGAGGTTTAGAGTCCTTATGAAGCCATGACACTCCCTTCGTGAGAAAATCCCAATAGAATTAAAGTCTTAAAGTCTCGTCTCGTCAATTTCTGCTCTAGACGAAGTCTAGACATCGAGAGACGAGTCTGGACATAGTGCACAATTTTGTAAATGTATTTTCGGATACTCAAACTTCTTTAGCAGGTACTGGGATCAAGTACTGGGGCCAAAAACATTGATGCTTTCTGAAATTGATTAGTTTTGTTGTCGTTGTATATTTTATCAAGTTTAGAATTTACGAAAGTTTACACATTTTCAATGCATCCGTAAAACACGAGCACGTTTGTTTATTTTATCTTATGGTTTGGAATGCGATACGGGGTACGTCTCAAGTAGAGGGATGAAACGAAAGCACTTGAGTCTCGGGCGGCGATTCTTGTAGGGCGAACGTCTTGGTAAAGTTGAGCTAATCATGCAGACGGGCTCACGAGTGTTGTAATAAATTGCAAGGACGTGTGATGAAGTAATTGTGCAAGAGTAAAAGGTTTGCTGATGGTAGATGATACTCTGAGGTAGAGTAAGGTGCCAATCACGTGGTGTCCGCTGATGGCTCGGACAGAGAGTAAGAGATTGGGCATTCTATCATGAAGGGTGATCGCTCTGTATTCGCCCATGAATGGGAGAGAGTAGAGGATCGTTCCACCTGTATACGGCACCTGACTATATCCGCCTGCTGCAGAGGCGTGAGTAGTAGATGCCGGAAATACAACTAGTTGTAATACCTGACCAGGTGATTGCATTTTGCTTTGCAAGAAAGGTCATGACTTGGTGTTGACTGGGCTGTGGCCAGTGTAGCAGACACTGTGGAAGTCAGTGGCACCAATAATTCTGAGAACGTACGCTCAGAAGGCAAGGTATGCTAATATCCACCTGGGGCTTGTCTTTATGCATGCGAAGTACGAAGATGGACATTCGAGGACACCTTCTCCGTGAATTCGCATCCCAGCAGGGAGCTTCCGCATCTAGAGGCACCGCTGGAAAGGTGCGGGGCCGGGAGAGGGCCCCGGTGAGTAAATAAGTCCTATAGTCTTGAGTAGATACTCGTAAATGGTTAATTGTAATTTTGCATGACGTCCTTGTCGAATCGAAAAGCGAAGCCCAGATGTTAAGACGTTTACCCTCAGCTCCGCAGTGGACGAGAAAGAGAGAAAGAAAGCAGGGAAAGAGAGATCTAACCAAAGGGTGAGTGAATGTTTATTGTAACTCGGTCCTCTGACATTGTTATCAGTTTATGTTTGTCATGTTTAACACAAAGAAAAAAAAAACTATCCAACAGTTTGTCCAAGATCTTTCAAGAGTTGAAACACGTAGATAAATTCTTTATCTATAAATGTTTTCAAATACAATTAACACTATTTCTAGGTGGTCTTCGCTTGATTTGATTGCAATTCTGTATAGTTTACTATACGGCGTTACAAATACATAATTAATCATTTGTCCCCCTAATACTACTTCGTCCAAACTGTGTATTTTTTCGTTAATAAAGTTCCCATATCCGTAATGAAAATAAAACCTTTCGCAGATGATTTATTTAGGTGAAATATGAAAAACACCTCAATCAGTCAAAAACACGTCCTGGAAAAACTTGTCATCACGTGTTCGAATTTAAACGTTTCACGGATTAATAATATTTCACCGTGTCAACGGTCGCACAAAATCCCTGCAGGAAATAGAAAAAAAAGCGAATGGCCGCGGCGCACTAACAAAAACCGTCATTATTCAAGTTACAAAAACAAATAACGCGTACCGGAGATAACAGCACGGAGGTCGGTGCTGCCAAGGCTCGCTCGGCTCGGCTCGAAAACGAGTTGTGTTTGTTTTTCTTCTCGGATGTGCTCTACTGCCGCGTGGGCGAGGCACTTCATGAGCACGGTTTCCGCTGCCTGTTACATATTGATAGAGCGGCGGCTTTTTATTTTCAAGTTGGAACTAGCACAACGTTAGCGTCACGTTGTCTAGAGTTGCTGGAATTCGCAGACACTTGATAAAATAAATGGCATCTCGGAAATAACCGATATTTCTGCAGACTTTACTTTTTCCTTTTGTTTTTGTTTTCGGGATCTCATGATACATGTGCTTTAAACCAACCCGGAGTCTCATCTCAACTTTATTTTCGATTGAATGCTACATACCATATGTTTCATTTTACACAGCGAAGCAGACGTGGATGCTATAGTAATCAAGCGAACGGTTTCGTTTTATTATATGTTTTCTTTGTCGATCTATTTAAGAATCACCCTGTATGTAAACCACAAGATCATTCTATAGTTGGCATCCTTACACCAAAAGGTAGAAAAATTATACACATATATACATAGCTCTATTTTCAGTGCCATTAATAATAATAATAATAATAATAATATTTTTATTGTGAATCTACCATTGGTAATACACTTAGTCAAGTTTCATTCAGATTAATACATTAAGTAACACATTAAAACTTACATTAAAATTGTTTAGTGACTATTAGTTAACATTAATGTTATTGTCAGATTTTCAGTAACATTAGATAGTTATCGACTTGCTCGCATAAAACTCATCTACATTATAGTACGCTGTATTAAGTAAATGTGTTTTAATTTTATTTTTGAATACGTCACGCGGTAGTGTCTTGACACTGTCAGGCAACATATTATACATTTTGAGTCCGTAGTAATTTGGACCATATCTGTCGGCCTTCAGTCTACAGAACTCCACCCTGATGTCACTTTTGTTTCTTGTATTGAAATTATGTATGTCTTTTTGTTTCGTGAATTTATTGATATTTGTATGTGTATAAATTAAGCATTCCAATAAGTAAATAGAAGGAACAGTTAGAAGTTGTAATTTTATGAAATGATTTTTTACTTCGTCTCTATAGTTTAATTTACAAATGACACTAATTGCTTTTCTCTGTAACGCGAAAATTCTTTTCAATCCTGCTGAGTGACCCCAACAGATGATAGCATAAGTTATCTGTGAAATAATGAGTGCATGATAAGCTGTTATCAAGACTTTTATAGGTAATAGACTAGTAAGATTACGCAATACGAAAATATTTTTTGAGATTTTATTTGCTATAAAATCTGTATGTTGTGACCAAGTTAGAGTGTGGTCCATAACTATCCCCAGAAATTTTGCTGTATAAGCATGTTCATTACTAGTGATGTGTTTATGTGTAAAAACCATTTGTTTGGTTTTTTCGTTGTTTAGTGTCAGTGAGTTTTTGTTAATTCATTTATACATTGTTGATAGTTTGCGTTTCGTATGATTAGGGTAGTATCATCAGCGAAGTTTATTACATCAGCACTTTCAACACCGTTTATTAGGTCATTTATGCATATTAAGAAAAGAATGGGTCCTAATACCGATCCTTGGGGTACCCCAGTAGTAATGCTTTTCACGTTAGATTTGACTTGTTTTATATTAACAAACTGTTTCCTGTTTGTTAGGTAAGATAAGATTGCAGGTTATTTGAGTGAAATTATAGTACTGGAGTTTTCTTAATAGTATCGTATGATTCACGCAGTCGAAAGCCTTTTTTAGGTCACGAAAAGCAACTCCCACCAGATCTCGCTCCTCCTGCCCTTTTACTATTTCATTTATTAAGTATGTAATAGCATGACTTGTACACTTATGTGCCCGAAAGCCAAATTGATTATTAAAGAGCATGTTGTTCTCTTCTAGATGTTTGACTAGTTGCTGTTTTAGTAGTTTCTATAATTTTTGAAATCGTCGGGACTAGAGAGATCGGGCGGAAGTTGCTCTCAATGTTCTGCCCACCTTTATGTATAGGAATAACTTTAGTAATATTTAACACTTCTGGATATTCTCCGCTAATTATAACCTGATTTATTAATTTAGTTAGAGGTGTTATTATTAAATTTTTTATTTGTTTAATAAATGCTACTAATATCAATGTTCAAGTAATCTTCACTTTTTTTGATTTTTAGTTTGTCAATGACTTCCCTGACCGTATTGAAGCTAACTTGTTTGAACTGAAACTTAGGATACTTAGTTTGACCTAAGTACTTTTCAAATGCCATATTGTTTGTTACCTTGCTGCCTATATTATGGGCAATATTTATAAAATATTCGTTTAACTTATTTACGTCGCATTCTGGTGTAACCACATGTTTATTATTTTTCCTATTTTTATTTATCAGATCCCAATAGGATTTAATTTTGCAATCATTTTTTTGAATAATGTGAGTGTAATAAGTTTGTTTTGTGATTATTAAGTTTTCTTTATAACTCTTTCGTAGTTGTTTAAGCTCCTTTGATATTGATTCGTCATTAAAGTCGTGTTTTAATTGTGAAAGTATAATTATTTGATTGTGCATGTCTTTTAATTCTTGTGTGTACCATTCTTTATGAGAAGGTTTTTTATTATTTAGTTTTAGCTGATACTGTGGAAAGCAAGCATTTATATTTTGTTTTAATATTTCTAAGAAATGTGTGAATTTATCATTTGTATCAATAACTGAATTTGTAATGAAAGTCCAATCTACCATCTCAATGGAATTATAAAAATTAAACTTATCTTGTTCAGAACGCCTTCTGCAATATACTGTCTGGTTTTGGTCAAAGATGTTTTTCCCGGTATCAATTTTTACTGCTACTGCTTTGTGATCTGATAAGCCAGGGTCAAATACCAAAGATTGTTTTATAATATTTTCAGCATTTGTCAGGATATTGTCAATGCAGTTATTGAATCTTGTATTTATGTGTATTAAAGTTTTTATTTGGTAAGTATTTAATAAGTCATTAAATTTCTTGGTATCATTGTTGTTTACATTAAACCTAATATTAAAGTCACCGTTCACAATAAATTGTTTGTGAGTTTTATGTAATAAGTTAAGCAGTTTATCAAACGTGTGTAAAAAAATATCAAAGTCACCTAGTGGAGATCTGTAAACTGTGACAACAGTCAAATCCAACTTATAATACTAATTTGTATCGCTGTTAGTTCGCAGTGAATTTCAACGCCAAGTTTGTTTATGTCTTCCTTACTGTTTACGTTCATGTCCTCTTTGCAGAGTATCAACACACCACCGCGTGACGATCCCTTCCTACAAAAATTAGACACAACATTGTAATTATACATACTAAAATTCTCAATTTCATTAGTATTTAAAAAATGTTCAGACAAACATATAACATCAAACTCATTACTCTGTATAAAACATTCCAATTCTAAAATTTTATTTCTCACTGATTGTATGTTGATATGCATTATGTTGATGCTATCGAATCTCTTTGTTGTTTCCGATGGGTCCAAAAAAACTTGTTGACATGCACCCCTTGTGGCCATATGTTTGGTTGTAACGCCTTTTCAATATTTGCGTCATAAATATCCACCCTGAACGATGCGTAATGTTGTGGAGACCTGGACTGAAGTTTTTCTACTCTTGCCTCTGGGAAGTCTTGTTTCATATATCGTAGTACTTCTTCCACCGTAGTGTTGGGTTGAAGTCTGTAAATATGAATGGATGACATTTTAGGTACCGCCTTTAAGTTATGATTGCCTCCGTTCTCTCCAACAATATTTCGTTCTCTTTGCTTGTTCTTCTGGATTGTTCGTGTCCTCTTTTCAGTTTCTTTTCCGGTTCCCATCGTTATTCCTTTTGTGCGCTTGGTCACAGATGTACTTTCACATGTATTACCTAGGTTTATAATATCTTGCATTTTGTTTTTTGTCTCGGCTTGTAGCAGTGCTGCTTTAAAATTGTTTCCTGTCACTATATTTTTAGTTGACGCTGATATTTGCTCCTTGTCCGTCGTTTGTAATAATTTACGGTTATGTTGTTTTAGTTTCACTACAGGTTCCTGCGGTCGGTTGTATTGTGAGATTTCGCCACTAGATTGCGTTATCTTCGTTGTGTCTTCCGCTTCCATCCTAAGAATATCGGTCGGATTTGGATATGGCTGCCTCATGATGATTTTATTTAATGTTCTAACTTGTTCCTTAAGGAATGTAACCATGTCTCTTAATTCCCTGATCGTGTCCTCTTTTTCTTGTATAAGTTGATGCACGTAGTCCAGTTTCTTGGCGTTTTGCGTACCTTTTTTAACATTGTCGGAGTTTTCCAGTCCCACCCCGTCTTCCTCTTCACTATCAACGCACGCCTTGGTAACTTTCTCACAGCAGTTTATAGTTGTCTCATCGATTTTTATTACGTCGTTTATATATTTTACACAACCGGGATGCATCATATTACCGCATTTGATGCATTTTAGTCCGTTCACTGGTGTTATATTACATTTCTTGCACTTCTTAGTAGGAGCACCTATCTCGGCGTGTTCACTCGTCGCCATTACGATTTTGGCATTGATATTAGCTACGCGGAAACTTTTAGTTGCTGTTCCATGTTCCTTGAAAAAGTTTCCAGTAGTTTCCGAAAGTTTCTTTAAGTTCCTTCAAGTTTTTGTTTTCAATAATAAAAATTCCATTCGGAGCGGTAAATATCTAAGGAAAATGAGGAACAAGCAGCAATGCTGGAACAAGAAAGGAAGTTCCTTCAGTGTGTACATCTTGTCACCAGTTTCGGTAACGGCTTGTAGCAATCAACACCACATTGTGTTTGAACTTTTGAAGAATCATTTGTTTTAAAATATCTAGCAAAGTGAAATGGGATAGTGACCTCATGATTAAATTAATTGAAGTGTATAGAAGCTGTGAATGTATATGGATTCCTTCGAATAGTAAATAAGGTATAAGTGCAAAAATTCAAAAAAATATCGTAGTAGATGATATTTTTAGAGCTAATAACAATATAAGTTGCACAGTAGCGAGAAGCACGTCTTCTTCAGTCATGACTCTCAACAATATTAACTTGTTTCTTGTGTGTGTGTACAGATTGTTACGTGCAACAATTTACAACAATGGAACAGAAACAAAATTCAGCTGTTTCTCTATTTTGCTACCTTTAGTGTGGACTGAATGTTTCCATAAATTGAGGAAAGTTGAAAACTTTTGAAACATTTAGCAACAACCATCAACAAAAAGTTCCTGTATGTTCCTCCAGTGTGTACTCAGCTTTAGGTTTAATACTTTGAAGCACGAATCCTTTTTTTACAGTTTTTAAAATAGCTGATTGTGAAATTGTGCTTAGTTGTAGCCTCAGACATCAACAAGATAAGAAGTTACTCAGAAACAATATTTAGTATTTGTTTATAATATGGTTACAAAATGAAACCAGTTTGCAACATAAGTCAAACTGCAAAGTAAAATAAATAAAAATATAAATATTCTAAATAATCCTTTTTCAATGGGAAAAAATATTAAAAAAATAAAAGTAAACCCTTTGAAGGGTTTATCATAAAAAAGAACTTTTTTATGAAACTCCCAGAAATAATTTGCGGTTTTGCAAAGTCCAACTATGCATATGCTACATGACTATTTGGCACTCATTGGTGACTTTACCGTTATCGGTAATATTATCACAAGCATTTTTACTGGTCACTTTTTCACATTGCTTTTATTGATATTGTTTTGGAAATCAATTTTCTCATCTTGTGGAATCACCTCATCATCTTTTTCTATTGTTATGTGAAGTGCCCAAAAGTCTAATAAAAAGTCACCAAGACTGTAGAGGCACTCTGATTCCAAACTACGGTTTATTCGGATCCACAATTCGCTGTAGTTTGCTAAACACTGTGTTTAGCCTCTTTCCTTCTTCTTTAACATCTGAGCTACTGTACGCCACTGTAGTAGCTTCCCTTGAGATATTCTAATTTTTAACTTCAATATGTGTGAACCTACTTTGCTAAAGAAATGTTCTATAATTCAATCCTTTAACTACTACACCACTATAGTGGCTTACTTCAAAACGTTCTGATTCCTAAATTTAATCCGAATCCGCAGCTCTGTTGATCTAAGCCTGCTTTACTAAACACAGGATAATTAGATTATTCTTTTCTTAAATCTCTTAGGTTTCACGCACCACTATAGTGGCTTCTGTGTAGGTATTTTAATTCTTAATTCTTAATTCTTTAATTGTTAAGTACGCGATTACTTGTTTTTCTCTCCTACATTCTCGATCATTTCTGCGCCACTATAGTAACTTACTTAGAGGCATTGTGATCCCGAATTACGATATATTCGAATCCATGATTCTCTAAGTGTACTTTGCCAAATCTTAGCTATCACGCGCCACTATAGTGGCTTCCTTCTAGATATTCTAATTCTTAGTATCGACAAGTCTGAGTTTATATGCACGATGTTTATCCTATTTTATTCTCTCTTCTTCTGGCTTTTGCGTGCCACAATAGTGGCTTTCCTCTGGATATTCTAATTTTTAACTTCAATATGCCTGAGCCTACTTTGCTTAACATATGACGACCGACTTTACTGTCTTATGATTCGGTCCTTTAGCTAGTATGCCACTATAGTGGTTTAGGTACTTCAAAGCATCTTGATACTTAAATTCCGAATTAACGACTCTTTAGTGTCTAAGCCTATTTGACTAAATACTTTTCTTTGCTGTGTTATAATCCTTTTGCTACCATGCGCCACTATAATAGTTACCATCGAGGTTATTCCGATTTTTATCTTCGGTATACCTTTGCCAATACAGGATAATGAGCCTTTTCTCTTCTTCGTTAATCTTTTGTCTATTGTGCGCCACTGTAGTGACTTCCCTATAATCTACACTTATGTTTTAGGGCGTACGCGTACAGCTACTATTGCAGTGGTGATGTTTATTTGAAATAGAAGATTCCTTCTAAATGATATTTAGTTAGTTAGTGGCTTCGCTCTAACAAAATTTTGAACGCCACTACAGTGGCTCACTTTTACCTTGCGATGTGCCTAGTTCATTGTTACGCGTAATCGTTTTCACTTGTTTTAACTGTGAGAATAAGGACGTAGTATCACGTCCTAGCTCAGACGTAAGAATATATTCTATAATCGACACCTCTATTTCCCCAACTGTCGGCTTCGAAAGCATCATCAGAAAAGATGTTCAACTAAAGTTCAACAAGCTATAGGCGTCATCTGATGTTGAGGTCTTCAGGTCAATAAATTTCGACGTTTGAAGAAAAAAAAAACTTCTAGTTGCAAAGTGAAACCAGTAAACAAATAGCGAGCAATCGGATAATTTAGTTGTTACTGTGAAGAGCTATTTTTTTTGTTATAATCTAGAATGTTCGAAGCAATAAAAGAACGTGAATACTTATTTCAAGAATTGCAGTTATCACGAGTTTCGAAATAGTCCAAATTTACCAACAGAAAACTCGGGAAATCATACCCCTCGAATGACTAAAATGAAGTTTTCTTTAATTGGTTTAATTAGCGCGCTTAGTTCGGCTTCTAATCAATAGAGGACACTGATGCACTTGTCAGGTTTGTTATGGTACAATATTGTGATATTGCTATTGTTGAAAAGTTAAATACCAAATATTCTAGAAAATAGGGTTATATCGGTCACGTCACCGTTCAATGTTTATTTATAGACCCATTGTTGTAGGTATATATGACCCTTGAAGTGTTTTGAACTTCCAGAAAACTGTTTTGATGTGTGAAGTATTATTGGCTGCTTTGGAAGACTTTGCTTTAAAATGTTTTGAAGTTCCACGTTCTTGTGGACGATGGATTCTTCTTGTAGCTGATTCAGGTCCGTTCTTCATAATTATTGGAAATATGTGGTATTTTAGCAATATGTGTCATATATCATATAATTGGTGAATATTTTAACAGTTTATTTCTAAGTTACTACTTAATTTACTTAGGGCCAGTTTTATAATCGAATTTAAAGGGGACTTTACACATCTGAATGTGTAGTGTGAAACTGGCCCTTATTCATTTACGAAAATAATTATTTATTAAAATGAAAAGGCGAATTGTCACGTACCATTAACATTCCTCTATAGTTGCGTTTGCCAATTTCGCTGAAATAGAAATTGTTGGTTAAAGACTCCAACTGTGGCCATTGCCAACTCAGTGTCGACATGAACGAAAGAGAAAAGAAAGAGCGGCATGATAAATGGACGCGCCGAGAACTAATTCCGACATAAAAGGTTTGTAGGATGAATGAAGGACTTATTTATTTTTGTCAAGGGAATTAATAAACTTAATGATATCAATAAAGTTTCCACATTTTTTTGTGGTAATACGCCACGTATTTATTAATTACTTTTTCGTGTTGTTTGAAAAAACAATTTTAAACTAACGTGTCGTAACGATGATGGTCAAAGCGCAATTTAACTCAAGTCAAAGCTTATGTCTTATTTAATTGATACTAAACACGTACAGGATGACAATCAATGCATTTATTTATTGCTTGGAATGAATAGGTACATGGTAATCTCAACGAACTTTCGCAATCTTGTTTGTGTAGTCTGAACGTAATAATGTAATAAAATCATAATTTAAGAGGTGATGCTTTTTTCCAATAATACTTTTAGAATGTGACCTCTACTGAATTTTCTCTACTATTTTTTCAACTTATTGTTAGATACGATTCATGATTATTGTTTTAATTCAATTACTTAAGGAAATAAATTAATATTATTATGGAAGAATTATTTTGTGAAAAATCTGCATTTATATTATTTAAATACTAACATAAAATTATAAGTGTAAGTTTCTCATCGTTTATTTTTTATTGCTTACGTATCACTAACTGCTAATAGTTATAAAATGACCTACCTCAACCTTTATTGTATTATATCTGGGGGTTACTGTTTATCATTTATTGCACATAAAAATAAACTTCGCTGAATTGGGGCATTTAAATCACATCCAGTGCTTCTCAAACGTTTTTGCCACATATTTATTATTGTGCATTAATAATGTAAAAGAAACTTATTCGATTACACACTGTATATCTTATGTAATAAATTTGAATTATTAAAATATTTTGAGATCTGCGAAAAGTTCCACAATTCGTACATGTACATAAAGTAAATTATTATTATTCGCATACACAATATAAAATATTCAAATACGATCTCTTTCGTGACAACTTGATTGACTGACAGTAGCAGCAGCTATCGAAATCCGGCAATATGCAAATTCAAATAATAAACTCGTTTATACTATATCTGGCGCATATAGACATGAGGTTCCGTTAACAGGTCTGTCGAGGCAGAAACTAATAATAGAGGCTAACCGAAATACCGTAATCAATCATTAAATACGCTAATAAGTAGCGTAGGAAGGAGTGGCGATCGATAAATATGTGACCACGCAAACATGTAAATGTAATTCCATCGAAAATAGATTTGCTGTTTTCGATAATTGCAGCGCGATGTCACTGTTTTCTTTATCTCTTGCTATTGATGTGAATTACGTTTATATTTCATGATTTATTTCGCTGGAAATTTATTATACATTACCAGAAAGCACTCAACTAATCATTTATAATATCAAATATTTGGCCCTGGCGTCATTTATCGCGCTGTAATGTCTACCGTTATATATATGATATATTTTCATTGAAAACTTATTTTATACAGGGTGTTACAAAGTTATATGACAAAAATACGGGATAATAATTCATTATAAAAATAGTAGCTCAACCGATTATCTCAACCACTTTCCAAATACTAACAGTGTTAGCAAACAATACAGAGCTATAAATTACGAGTGTCACAAGCATAGAAAATCAGACAAATTCTTTGATTCGACCTCAGAAAAAATCACAACCCACGCCGATTCATACAGCTTTAAAAACTTTATTGCAGTGCAGTTGTTTTATTCCAACATGTGTTTTACCAATACGACTGTCGTAATACATAGGTACTTGCTTCTTCTTGACCTATCTCAATTCATAGGGACACTATTAGGTCTTGTTTTGTCTTGCTTGTGGAAGATTTCTGCACTTATTTACAGAACACTCGGTATTATTCCAATACATATACATTTTGTATTCAGTTTAATTCAACTTAGGTTTAATATTACATCAAATTTTTACTTTTCTAAATTATAGAACCTTTCATTAATATTTATTAATTAGATTTCGTAAGCGCCCTGTCACCCTGTCAAGCTTGCCCTGGTTGTAAGGCAGGTGCTACACGTCGTCTACCAAAAATAATTATATTTAAATATTCTAGTAATCAAAAGTTAAGATTTCTTTATAATTTAGTATCACAGCATATCATATACAGGGATGTCTCAAAACTAACGCCCGTGCTTGTGGCGTTCGATTCAGGAAGCCGAAACAAATCGAAATGAAAGGATGCCTTTGTCACTGAGGTATTTATTAATTTATAAGAAAATGAATTATAATAGTAATTTACTTATTTAAAAAATACTCAAACGCTACTAACAGTTGATACGTTTATCTCCGGGTACCGCAATTAATTACAATTACGTAATAAATTACGTATTTCTTTCCGTTGGCTCGCAGCGCTTTCATTTCTTCTTTATTATTAAATATATTTACTCAAGGAAGTAAATTTAATGTAGATCAAATTTTACTAATACCGCAGGTGAGACAATCATGATTATATCCTTAGGGGCGTTATACCTACATTTCTACACGTCGCTGTACATATAAATTAACAATAAACCAGCTAACATGTCTATTATAATTGTTACGTAATTAATTTATAACTTCCTTATAGAAATTCCTGTTCTGTATACTCATATTATGTGCAACTAAAAAATGTTTAATTTACTCTCTGGTGTACATTATTCTTCGCGAGGATTTGAAAGGTGACCTGCAACTTGCTAGAGATAATTTAGGGCAACAGAATACAATATCAATGCATTCATTTATTTATTTGAATGAATACGTGAATCTGCACGATCTTTAGGAATTTTTCTTGTGTAGTAATAAAATCATAAATTAAGGGGTACTTTCGCATCACTGACTGCTAATCTCCATACTCTTTCGTACGAAAGTCATAAAAATCCTGTCTCAACGTTTACTGTATTACCTACCTACATCTGTGGGTTTACTGCTCTAGGTATCATTTATTGCACTTAATTGTAAACTTCGCTCAGCTGCTGGGGTATTTGAATCACATCCGGTGCTTCTCAAACATTTCTTGTAAAAAGTAAACGTAATTTTTTTCCGGGGGCGTTAGTGACCTTTGCCCCATACGTATCGTATGTTATCATAACTTCGCTTCTTTCTTCTGCACCAACATGGTTATAGGCAGTAAGTGAAACTTATTCGATTACACACTGTATATCGAGCTCTCTTTCAAAGTGTTTCACATTTTAATTAATTAGAAATTTCCTCGAACAAGAAATATCCGCGCAAAATAATTAAAACCGAGTTAATTGCCTTTTATGAAAAAGTAATAAGTATGCATAATTTGCAACAACTTATTGAGTTTCGAATCGGAAGCATTGCGTAAATATAAAAATAAACAATATCAAGTGAGCTTCTTGACTTTAAAGAACTATTTTCGGGTAGCTTTTAAAAAGATGCTTGAAAAATCGATGTAGGACCGTTATTTTTTCTTTTCCCGTGTTCAGTTTACCTTAGCGACCTTGTTGTTTACTTTATTATTTATCTGGAAGAAGCGATTGGCCTTCGGCGATACATTTATATTTCAAACATTACCGAGTAACAGTTATTTACCTAGCTAGTGATCAAATTAAAAACAGATTTAGTAATCCTTGGAATTTTTAAGTGTTTCTTGGATTTATTTGCAAATATAACCTAAAAATAAAAGTGTGCGTAAATGTTCAACGGTGAGCAGGGAGCGACGCCTACTCTAATCTGAAATTTATTTGATCGCATTATACAACTTTATTTGATACATTTCAACGGCCAATAAACTAGTTTAATTATAAGTTTAATAAACTGTAAAAGTACTCTGGCATTATGGCAGAAATGACTGTGGGGAAAACCTTTAAAAAGTCAAGAAGTCAATAGGGGAATATTATGAGAATTTGATTCAATCAATTTCAGCCAACAAATAGTGAGTTAACGGATTTTCCAGAAGAGGGCGCCAAAGCGCAGTACGAAATGACGTCACGTTCAATGATGGCTTCCATCAGACAAACTCCACCTCCATGCTCAAACTCCTCCCACGTAGTTAGCGAACACGTGAAAGTTAGAACCGCCTTCGGTGTTTGTTTCAAGTTGCTATAGTAATTATAAAGACGTAGCCATCTTTGCCTTACGCACCAGTTCGTCTGTACTTTGACACCGACTTAAAATTAACGAGAACGCAGCAGTGTTCAAGAAGTCCCCTGCAAATTAATTTCTTTTCTCAGAGCGTAAGTCATAATGACGCGGAGCAATAAATTATTCGCTCGAGTACTGATTATGTAAATTTTTAATTAAAGAAAATTCTTGTTTTTATAACTTCGAATTCCCTTGGTATTATTGTTGAAGCGGTAAGTAGGTGTACCTACCACATGCGTTTCTGTATAATCGGAACCGTTAAAAATTAACCTTGGATAAATGTGAAAGGTGCGCGTCGAGCAAATAACGTAAGAAAAGGGATTACACAACGATATTGATACAAAAATTGGATTTTGTACCTTTACGTCTACGTGAACAGCAGGCGGACACGTGCCGATACGCTACGCTACGGCCTTGAGTATTGACGGGTTGCATATCTCCTGACCTACATGTTCCCTATATAGGTGGGAATGAGATGATTATTCGCTTCGTTACTTGTGTGTTAGGTACGCATTAACACTTTACTGTTTCAAGAGTAGTGTACAAAGAAATCTCCAGCGTTAATTAATAATTATAAAATATGTAATTACAATTGATCGGACACTATAAATGTCAACGTTTCGCAGTATTCGTTTGGGAACTTCTTCAGGGTAAATAGTAATTTTTTTTTAAATATTCTAAAAAAAAAAACTACCTATACAAAATTTACAAATTTACATACTCATTTATTAAGGCCGCTTTACACAATGCAATTTGTATTGCAGCAAGATACATGCAGTATTAATTATGCGCACGCGCACAATGGTTTAAGATCAACTGGTGCAAGATTGCAGTCTTGCATTGCATCCCCTGCATTCAACTGCTGTAATTTTTATTGCATGCAGAATGTTTTCGGGGATTTTAACCCTCGAGTGGCCGGCAGGGGTATTTCAAATACCCCATTATAATTTTCGCTTAATAACTTTTCTGTTTCCACGTTTTATTACTTAAATATTTTTTTATGCGTTACTAAGATATTGCGAAATTATTTGCCAAATGTCTTTTATAAATACATTTACGTATAATTTTGAATAAAAATAAATACACGCTTGGGGTAACAGGTATACCCCGGCTGGCCTGTCGCGGTACCGTTGCTGTAATAGGATAAACACATTTTGCGGTTGGTTACCGTTACACACGCATGCGTATTGCAGAGAGTGACAATACTGAATTGACTGTAGCCGAGTTCACTTTTCTTTTGAGAAAAAAAATGGCTCGAAAATATCTTACAGAGGAAGAACTTAGAATCCTCGCGCTGCAAAGTGATAGTGATGACGAGTTCACACTAACTCAAGATGAAACCGATACTGAAGAAGACACTGTGGATATGGAAGCTGAAGTCGCTGACGAGGTAGATGACGAAATTGAACTTTTACATAATGCTGAAGAAAGTGAACCTCCAGAAAACGTTAGAAATTTTAATTCTAAGGCTAATTTTGTGTGGTCGTCACATCCCCCAGCTGCTACTAGAAGAAGAGCACGTAATATAGTTGTAGGTCCTCTCGGCCTCACAGAAAATTCACGTAATGTCTCTACAATAAATGACGCGTTTCGCTTTTTCATCACAGATGACATGGTCAACGAAATTTGTTTAGAAACAAATAGAAAAGCCAGAACAAGCTTAGAAAATCCCAATGAGTGGAGAAATGTGACTCCTAACGAGATATATGCATTCGTCGGAATCTTAATTGCAGCAGGTCGCAACCATGGAAGAAAACTACACCTCGAAGAAATGTGGTCTAGTGAAAAGTTATTTTCGATGCCCTTCTTTACGGCAGCAATGTCTCGTAATCGATTCAAAGGTATTTCTCGATATATCAGATTCGACAACAAAGAAACAAGGACTGAAAGGATACTTCAGAATCACAATAAACTCGAAGCTATTAGTTTCATTTTGAACTTTTTCGATCCGCCTGCGAGAAGAACTTTTGGCCAGGTACTAACGTAACAATTGATGAGAGACTTGCTACTTTTCGAGGAAGGTGCCCATTCAGGGTATTCATAAAAAGTAAGCCAGGTCGCTACGGTATAAAAATCTGGGTATGTGCCGATACTGAAACTGCGTATGTTCAAAATTTACAAGTTTATACCGGAATGATAAATGGGCAACGAGAAATCCAACAAGGCAAACGAGTTGTTATGGATCTCATGGAACCATATTTTGGAAGTGGTAGAGGGTTAACGGTAGATAATTTTTTTACATCTGTTGATTTGGCAACTGAGCTTCTGCAAAAGAATATAACACTAACTGGTACGCTGAGGGCCAACAAAAAAGAAATACCGAAAGAGTTTCTTTCGAATCGTCAACGTCAAGAGTGTACCTCAATTTTCGGATTTACCAAAGACATGGCTCTCGTTTCCTATGTACCTAAAAAGAATAGATATGTTATATTGCTTTCTACCGAAATTGTAGGAAATGAAGTAAACGAGTCAAATGACAAAAATAAACCTTATATTATAATGCACTACAATAAAACTAAGGGAGCTGTGGACACAGGAGATCAAATGACAAGGCAATATTCCTGTGCACGTGCCACAAGAAGATGGCCTTTTAGATTATTCATGGAAATAATCGACATTGCCGCCCTAAATGCGTATGTTATTTGGAGCACAAAAAAATCCAGGTTATTTACCGAATGATAAACACCGCAAAAAAATGTTTCTCCGTCAGCTTTCAATGGAGTTGGTAAAACCCAATGTATTAGATAGAAATCAGAGTGGACAAAGCCGCAATAAGCCTATAAGAGACGCAATACAACTCTTTCTAGGACTTCAAGGTGAAAACCAAAACCCTATTGCACGTCCTCATTCCTCCTCGGGCCGGTGTGCCATTTGTCCAAGAAAAGAAGACAGAAAAACCAAATATACGTGCTCCGTGTGTGCAAAATACATCTGTCGGCTTCATAGAACCACAGAACAGACACATTTCTGTCCAGATTGTCAGCTACAACAAAATTAAATTTATGTTTTTAATTATGTATTGTATTGTTCATTATTGCTTAATAAAGCCATTCTTGGTATTAAAGTAGTTTTATTATTATTCATAGGTAAATGTGAAATGAAAATTAAAAAAAAAATAATAATAAAAAAATGAAAGAAAAAGAATATAATGTGGGGTATCAAAAATACCCCAGCTGGTCAATGACGGAAATTTTTAATGCCGGCCACTCAAGAGTTAAGAGGACTATGGATCACGTGATCAACTACTCGAAAGCCACCAGTACTCCCCCCAAACCCCGCATGACTGAAAACACGCCTTATAATTGAAATAATTGTCGTTTAGTCCAATCAGGCTCAATAGTTGAAGGACAAGGATAACAGCATCTACACTCGTCTTGTATAAGTTCACACACATTCATCGTATCTAAAGGCGCGTTTAGACTTGAGCACGCACGCACTGATCCACCGCGAATGCTCAAGCACAGTATATTCTCTAAGCAGTAGTCGCACTCCTTGTCGGCACCTTTGAAGTTTGTGAAATTAGTAGAGCTCTGCGCAGGTTACTGCGCAGTGAATTTAACGCGCCAAACATGTCAAATTTAAATTCCACAATGGTAAATTTTATACTATCGATGACTTTTTTTTGAGTCATTTTAAAAAATTATAAATTATTAATACGAACATACAATAAAATTACCTCGAGTAAGTCTATTTAAATGAAATAAACCAATGAACATCAAAATAAACACAGTTTTATTCTACGAAACAAAAATTTCACAAATGTTGCAAATTAATTAATTTATTACATTTTTTATTGCTTTTCTGAGTTTTGAAATTTAAATTAACAAATTTTAAAGTATAAAATATTCGTACTCTTACAAATAAGGAGAGAAGATAATCACTCGGAAAATCCTATGCCTATTAGTATCCGTATTTGAATATACACTCGTACAGTCAGATACACAGCACTTCAGTTTCATTTTAGTTGTTTATTAACGTATTATTAACTAAAATAGGATGAAAATAGATCGCACCTAAGTGTACGATTGACAGAAGACTGATTAAGTGACACACGTGTGACATCTGCGCAGTAACTTGCGCAAAGGATATTTGGTAACATCCGATTGTGTAGAGTGCAACTACTGGGTAGAGAATATACTGTGGCTCAAGTGTAAACGGTTATGCGCGCACGCTCACTATGTGTTTTTCTATGCGCGAACAGCAGCGAGCGCGATCCGCTTGGTGTCGGTCTCGGGTACACGCTCAAAAGAATTAATTGGTTCGCGAATGCTCAATTTGTACAATACTGAATTTGCGGCGTATGTTCGAGGTAACTTGTATCTTTTTTGATAATCTTTGGTGCTATCAAGCTGAGCAAATATTCGAAATCGGTTTTAGTCATTCTCGTAAAGTCTCTGAATTGGTCATAACGACACTCTGACGCTAAATTGTTTAATAAATTATTTTGTCTGTTACAAAAAATTGGCGTTTGCCACCAACGACGTCTACGTTTTCGAATTTCTTTTTTTTATATTAAATATTAAATATTATATTATATAAATATTATAATAAACGCGGCTGCTGCTATTTTGTCGCTCATTTTCAACGCACGTTTGCGAACAACTGGATCAGCCCATGCGTTGGAAAATGAATTTTAAATTAAACGCTCTTCGCGAGCGCGAACGAATACCGTGCGCGTATGCTCAGTGCGTGCGTGCTCAAGTCTAAACGCACCTTAACATAGTGACAACGTCGCGTCGCAAAACTAGCACGTGGTAATATTCTTATATTCTGAAATAAAGGAAGAAGAGTTTGCTGAAAAATAAATTGCGACATACGCCAGTAGTAAAATAATTCTTATTTAAATAATATTCGTAATTAAGACACTTTTTGTTCGTTGAAATTTGTCAAATAATAAATAACTTTTAAAATGAAATAACTTCCACATTTCGTTTTGTGAAAAGTAGCTTATACCTTAAGTCAATTTTCTTGATAAATAATTTTCTGATATTTGAAAAAAACCAAACAGAATTTGATCGATACTAATTTCAATTCGAGATTTAAATTGATATTAAATTTAACTAAAATATAATACATAGATGTCTTATTAATTACACTACTTAGTAATTCTTTCAATATTTTTACTTTACACTCATCTTTTAATATACAAATAGGAAATAAATAGTGCATAATTTTCTACATTTTATTAGTAATATTGTTGCAACTTTTGAAAAATCAAAAAATAACATTCTCTTGTAAAAATATTAAAAAAAAAAAATTTACTTATTTCACAACGAAAGCATGTTACAGTTTACTCGCTGACTGAATGATTCTAAATAACAAAAATAAAATATTTTTACCGAAAACAAAAAAAAAAAATTGTAGACGAAAATTATATTAAAAGTTATTTCAGTTTAAAATTTCTTAATATAAAAAAAAAGTTGAGAGTTATGCACAAATAGGAATAAGGAAAGCATTGGAACAAATAGTTAACCAATAGGATTGCTCAATTGCCGACATGTGATGTAAGCAACAGACCGTACAAAATGAAATTAAGAAAGGCGTACTATCGATATCTTAAAAAAAAAACTTTAAAATCCAGCAGCTATGCGTTTCCATTATTTTATTATGTTAAATGCCAAGTCAGTAACCGTATTTTTGTTAACGCCGAAATTCTGAGGAATTCGTGTAACTATGATACTCTCTTCTATGCAAGCAATTATTACCCTACACCCTTTAAAACAACATTTACTTTAAGTACATATGATGACAATTTCATATTACGATCGGTAGTAGTTTTATCCAGATTAAAAAGTCTTGTCCTATTAGTTTTTTTATCATAGCAGTGGTAACAATTTAGAGAAATTTTTCGTAATTAAATATTTATGTATAGTCGCGACCAAGAAAAAATTGGTCGTTAGTGTCTTACTTTGACATATTGACCAGTGTTTTATTGTCAAGCGATCGTGGTGGTCATAAACTTTGTACAGCGAAATATTTCAGGTGTCAATTTTATTTGTCAAATTGATTAAAATCACACCTGACAAGCAGACAATTTATGACTATTCCATCATCCGTCACAACATGCGAATATGCGAACAGGGAATGAGTAATCCTTTAGGGTGAAATAGTGATGTTACTCCAACTCTCTCAGAGCAAATTTCGCCTTCTTAATTTTTATAAGAGCATTAATTGTCACACTTCGAGTCACTTATATGTTAAAAATTTCTTTCTCGTAGAAAGGTTTTAACTAAAATTTTTAAACGTGTTAAATTCGTGTTTTTAATAGATGTAGGTGGTGCATTGAAGACTTCTATTTTAATCTATCACTATCAATACAAATCGTTCGTAAAATATTAAACTTTGCGATGCACTTTTTTTTGCAATAACTCTAAAATATAAAATACATAAAATCCTACAACCTTTGCATTTACAGTCTTTCGGTATCTCCTAAAATAAAATCTCTAGGTGGGGTGCAAAATAAAAAAAATAACCCTGCAGATCCGGCGTTTGTTCCTAAATTCAAATATATGTAGTTCAATTAAATGCTAACACCCTCAGAATTTTGGAACGGTCAAGGTAATAAGTTTAAAAGCATAGCGACAAGTCGGAACGTACCCAGTTTTACGATATCAACGTTGCCAAATTTATTTGACATGAGTTAGTTTTCCTTCAACCTTAAGATGGCAGCACATTACATAGCAAATTTTTATATTACGTATTTTTCATTTTGCACTTTTAGGAATGATAATTTCGTATATTTTTTTAAGCAAATATGATCAGTTTTTTACGTAGAATGTGGGAAAGTCATTTTCCGTAGTGAGTTTTAAAATTTTATAATTTTACTTTGTTAATATAAAACATTTTCCATAATTATTGACTTTCCCACATTGATAGTATTATTACAGATTGATCTACTTTTAGAATTTTTAAATCGAACGCGTTTTAAAAGCAGCATTTGAAAAATAATTTTTTGCCAATATGGCGGACCTCCATAGGCCTCTTAACGTTATTTCTGATACTGCCAACATGAAATTTCGACAACGAAAAACACTATTTTCCTTTGTAGGTTACGTTTTAAGTGCACAGTATCAGATTCAAATACATATTTAATTTCTGTCATGATGAATACAACATAATTTTCCATCATGTTGAAGGCTGCTTTACAGCTCGCAATTTTCATTGCCGGCAATAAATAAATGCTGCAGTAAAAAAGTGAGCAATTTTTACTGCGGAAAACTTTACAGATGGCAATGACGATTCAGTATAAGCACAGTATAAAAATTACACAGTAGCGCGACTCTCATGAAAATATTAAATTCGCGCATAACATCCCGCGCAAGGTTTGAGTCACAATCTGGGGATGCAGAGCTCATTCATTCACGGCTCTGGTGCCGAATGGATCTTTATAATTATGTTAATACACATTATTTATGCCTTGTTTTTTTTTTACCACGTCCACTAAATACTACAATGCAGCCTTGGTGTGTGAGCACGTGCAAATTTACAATTTACAGCAAAATCGCTCACACTTAAAGCAGAACAAACAGTTCGATACATCCCCTTTAATCTACTCGAGGTCAATGAAAATCCAGTAAATAGATCAAAGTGCCGACAAGCGAGTTGCGCTACTGTATTCTTTATACTGTGGTATAAGTATAAGTAATTACCCAGTAGCGTCACTTAAACGTCTGTGTCAAAAAAGAACGCCATTCTATACTGTGAATCAAGCATCAAGTTTACAACTTACTAAAAAAAATCACTTTATTGTTGAATGTATTAAATACGTTAGTAGCAGGAAAGTAACAAAACATAAAGCAACTATGTTTTCCAACAATTGTCGGACAAAAATAAGTGTTATTTGTGCGTACTTATTGCAAGTTCGACGTCAACACACAAGGGAATCGAATTGAGGTTACGTCGTGACCACATATTATTTATTTTTATAAAGTTGGTATTTCATGAATTACCAACAAATTTCCCAGAATCGCCGTTGCCAATGCAAGAAAAATAGGTTCGGAACTATTTCCTGTAATTGCAATGAAAATTGTCATAGCTGTTCAAAATACAAATACTACACTGGGAAAAATAAAATGTTCAGTCAACCAATTCAGTGAACCAGTTTTTCTGAGAAAAATAATGAGTTACTTCAACTCAAAACACGTTAAATCAACTTCAATTTCAGGTTGTATATAAACAATTCCATGAAGGCTTTGTATCAAACCATTGGAAAATGTTGAAAAAATATGTTAGCACAATATAAAGTATGCGTTCAATTAAAAGTTAATTGATGTTTTATTTAACTCAGTGCAAAGTTACAGTAATGTGAAAAAATATTTTAAAATAAGTCACAAACATTTTTAGATCTATTCAATAAGTTGTTATAACAATGTAGGTAATCTAAATTTGAGTCAAAGAAAAGAAAATATATGACCAACACTTTAATTGAGTTGAAGTAACAATTTTTTTACGTAAGGTTAATGACTTTTTTTATGACTTTTGTTTCAATACGCTTTGCTTTTTGATTCAACAGCATCATTAATTCAAAGAATGTGTTGTAAACATTGTCGCAGCATTTGCGATACTGCGGCACTGTCAAAGTAAGGCCTTCAACATTTGGTGAGGTGTGCAAGAAGAGCTGAACAAACCTCGACTTTTATAAAGTCGGACACATTCGAAATATGAATGACTTTTATTCATTTAAGAACCGATGTCGAACAACAGACTGGGACAGACAGTAAAGATACGTGAAGTTTTAGCAAGCGTCATCTGTAACTCGATAGCAAGAATTTCAATAACTGCTTGCTGTTTATTTCTGCAAATGTAACACGTAAATTCGTATATCATTCAATGTTACATGACTAAATGTGACGTCTTAGTAATATGGGAATTAACCCTCGCTTTTAGTATATAGACTTAATATTTATTCCGTTAAATAAAAAATCAAAACAGACACATAAAGGCAACAGCACTTTACGATCATTTTGAAATTTCAACTTTAGCATTTTAAACACTTTCATTTTAAGGCAAAATATTTACATCGTGCAATCAAATGTAATAGTGCACAAATTATTCGGGATTGGGAGCATTAATTAAACTCCTAGAAATGTTAAATTAATATAAAACATTCAACACAAATTTCAACGTTAATTCAATCACCAGAAATTGTAATTTAATTTATTTTTTCTTTGGATTGAAAACAGAAATGGTTAATATTACTTAAAAAATTAACATTTAATCCTGGTTCTTCCAACTTTATGATTTTTGTGCGTCACCCACATCACATGTTGAACGAAACCAAAATATTAACAAAAAATGTAATATTGAATAGAAGAACATGTAATGTTATTTCTACGTTTCTTTGCTGTATTTTAACGTATTTTATGTTGTTTCAACTTCAAAGCGCCAACAGTCCAAATACTGTAAATTTAACATTTTCATTTTTCTCAGTGTATTAATAATCAGATGTGATCCTTAGGCCAACAAGTAAAAAATGTTAAATATTTCGGACTGAGGAAAATTAAAAGTTTGGTTCAGTCAAGCACATAAAAAATGTTTTACATATTAACTGCATAGTTAATATCAATCAATCAATTTCATGACATTTGTAGTTGTTTTAACATTTCAAAATTGTTGTTTTAACATGTCAAATTTTAACTCAACATGTTATTTATTTTCATTTTAAAATAACACACGCTATCTACTCAACAGAATTAGTTTGACATTTTATAAATGTTATTTCAACAAATTCTACAATGTTTAGCTGAACGCATTTATGTTGGAGTAAAAATATTTTGTTTGAATTAACGCAGAAAAAGTTGACACGTCAAAATTTGTTGACTGAACATTTTCATTTTTCTCAGTGTATATGCATGCGTGTAACACAAATTGCTGCAATTATTGTCGGCAATGAAAATTGCGGTCTTAAGTATGTGAGCAATGTAAATTGTAAAAATTACATTTGCTGGTGGCTTTGTATTTAGGCAATTTCTGAATATTTGCAATGAAAGGTACCAATTTCTAAATATAAGTATTTACTTATGGTGTTTTATATTTGAGGTTAATTAACAATTATTGTTCTCACACATTTGCCAATGAGCATGCGCACAATCAAAATTGCAACTTGCTGCAAGGCAAATTGCGTCATGTAAAGTGGCCTCTAAACTGACAATTTTTTCTTGCCGTTTATTGCAACAAAATTCCTTGCAAGATATTTCCTCCGTGTAAAGCCTGTTTTACAAAACAAAAATAGTAAAAACTTGACCTTTATAATCAACGTAATAGTATATTACATAACGAGAGTTGTAAATAGCAAATTACGCACGGTGGAAAAGTTGCAAGTAATTCCACAAGTGCGTAATTGCTTTACAATCTGAATTTTGTACTATAATTTATCTACGACCACAAAAATTACCTTCAAAGTAATCAGCAATGACACTTGCAATTTCGACGACTGTCAATCTAATGTGATGCGGCTACGTAGATCTAACTACAAGCGTGCGTAATGTAGGTGCTTTGTGCGTTTTTCTTACTTTAGCACGACGTTTGTAAACACCGGCTTACTTAGTTTATGTCTTGTACGTAATTCGTCATTTACAGTAGTGGTCGTAGATAAAATTAATTAATAATACAGTAATTTATTATCTAAGCATGTAAATAAGTATCACCGCCCGTAAAATTACTTTTATAAAAAAAAATCTAATACTACATATTTTTTACTAACGAAGCAAAAAATTCTGACCGTTGGCTTTGAAGGCCTAATTTATACATAGCACAAAAATTAAGAGCCAAATTTGTTCAAAACATTTTATTAGCCAAAATTATTGTAGGTCGCGACATCTTGCGGTCGATGTTTGACCTACAGAGAATGTTCTAAGATTCCATTGCAATCAGAACCGACTACCAACAAAACTTTTAAATTGTTGTACCATATTGTTTAAACTCACAGCTTCTTCACGGTCAGCTCAGTTTACATATGTGTTATACAGGATGTAACTTAATGAAATGACGTTCAAGACGTCGACTTTCGTACGATTGGTCAGTACACAGTAAAAATATTTTGTTAAATTAACTATTAGAGGACGAAAATGTAAACAATAATAATAGTAATAGGTCTTTATTAGGGCGGGATTTCAGCCAAAGGCTGTTTTCATCCTACCTACAGGAGGAAATAACAAAATTCAAAACTACAAAATAAGCAAGAGATGTGTACAATGACAGAATAAAAAAAATACGATAAAATAACAAAAAATAAATACATAAGTAAGTGATACGTCCGACAAGCTCAGAAACTAAAATGTCCGATGCAGTTAATTGCTAGTAGAAATTAACAATTTTACTTTAGATTTGAAATAGGAATATTTTAATATTTTGAAGGTATCAGGCACACCGTTATAAGGGCGAGCAGCAGCATAAGAGAAAGAACCTCTAAAAAATGTAGATTTGTGGATTGGTATATTTAAAGTATATTCTTGACGAGTTTTAAAATTGCATAGATCTCGGAGAAAAACTAATTTATGAACTAAATAGCTCGGATCCTGTACTTCCAATATATTATGGACAAAGCAACATAGATGTAGCTGCCTACGTACCACCATTTTTAATATTTTATGTTCTCATAAAAAGGTGTCATATGAGATTTCCTATTAATATTACCAACAAAACGCATGCAAGAATTTTGACATTTTTTAACCTTATAAACATTCTCAGATGATAAACATGGTCCGTATACAATATCACAGTAATTAAATGCAGATAGTATAAGGCTAATAATAATAATAGTTTTATTCTGAATGGTAAAATATGTTTATATCTGTGAATGGAACGCAACTTACCATAGGCAGATTGAATAAGTTTATTTATGTGCAATGAGAAAGTGAGATGAGAGTCAAAAATGACTCCCAAGTTTAATTTGATTAACTAAAGCCAAAGGTTCATTATCTAAGAAAAGTGCATTATGAAGAAGATAATCAATTTTACTACATTGCCAATTTGTACCAATCAGCATGGCAACACATTTTTTAGAATTTAACATTAAGGCGTTATTTTTAGACCACAAACTGAGTGACTCTAAATCCTGATTAACTTTATTTACGGCTGTCATATAATTGGAGGGAAAAAACGAATAAAAAATATGATTATCATCAGCATAAGCGTGAAATAATAAACGTTAAATAATTGGTGCTACTGTAGTGTGCGGTCTACCTGCATGTTTCTAATGTAGTATGCGGTTTCTAATACCAGGTGATTTTTTAATTCTTTTTATCAACCCTTGCTATAAAATTTAGATTAACTGAAAAATAATTCTTTGCACTGTTTTAGGTTATTTTACAATCAAGCTAAGATATGCCGCCCAGATTTCATAGCAAGACTTGATAAAAAAATTAAAATATCCGTCAACATACTATGCGGTCTTCCTGCATGTTTCTAATTGTTCTTCCCGAAACTTGCAAACAAAAACAAATTAATCCTTTAGTTACTGGTTGTAACAATATCCCTAATTTTCATAGAAAAACATTTATACCCTAACAAGTAAATCCTTTAATTACATCGTCACAAACAAATAGGGTCAAATTAGAGATTACCATGTTTTTCAAATATATTTTGAAAGTAGAACGCACTTTACAATAGGTAGATTTCAGATTCGCAGGTAGACCGCACACTACAATGGCACCAAATAATTTTAGTCACTGGTAACAAAGATTTGGCATTAAATTTACTTAATTTAAATGATCGCTGGTAGTTAAATATAAAAGTTTACTTTTTACTAAATATTTTGTAAAAATAACTCATTGCTGTTTAATCTCATTTGATGGTATATTCAACAAATGAAAAATTTTGCATCCTAGTGTAGTAAATATACCCACTATCGGTGCAAGATCTATGTTTCTTTTTTGTAATTTACACGAATTAACAAAAAACCTTTATTATGTTAACGATATATGTCAAGACGGTGTTTTAACTTCTTGTAAAAGTAAAAGAAATACGATTTTAATCTAATTCAAACAGATTTTTTTTAGTAATATTTGCAACGTTTTAATTTATTAAGATAACTCTACAGACTCTTGTAAACTTTACTAAAAATTGTAGTGGACCTGTCGGAACTATATTTTCTTGTCAGATTAACTAAGCATTTTTTACTGTGTATAAAGCCTAATCCCTGCTGGTAGATGAACAGAGACAGAAGATACATAAATTGAACAATATATGAAAAATGAACTTATCGCATTTCTTCCCCTTGGAGAAGCACAACTGAACTGAGGTTCGAACAGGAGGCGTTGCCTACCGCATGGACTCCTGCTACCTAGCGGCGATCCCCTAAAGTACCTGGAAGGCACCAAACGTACACTGCGTACGGTTTCCCCGCTGCGTATCTTTACCCCCCACCTACCCTAACTCGAAAACAAGAGAAAATACCCAATTTTTATTTATTCTATTGACTTTATCTCTAAAAAAGAGATCGAGCCACTAGTTTTTTTTTCTATCTCTTATAGTTACAGAGACACCTATAAGAGACATCGAAATTGATCCGCGTACGGTTTCTCCGCTGCGTATCTTTACCCCCATCTACCCTAACTCGAAAGCAAAAGAAGGTACCCAATTTTTATTTACTCTATTGACTTTACCTCTAAAAAAGAGATCGAGACTTGGCCACTAGTTTTTTTTTTCTATCTCTTATAGTTACAGAGACACCCATAAGAGACATCGAAATTGATCCACGCTGTACATATTTATAAGCTGTGCTAAAAAAAACTGAAACGCGTCTTGTGAGAATGTGAAGAAACAATTTTTCGTGAAAACGCGAATTTAAATCTAATATAAAAAATAACTTTCTAATTCTTTGTCCCACATATTCGTGCTTGGTCTTAAATGAATCCACATTTAATTCTGATTTTAGTTATCAAACAAATGAAAACAAAAATATTTTTACAACAATTTTCAAACTTCAAAACTAAAATACACGTTTATATGAACTTTTTTTGCTTAAAATGATCACATAGGTACAACCACCTCCTAAAATATTAAAGCTTAGGTAATATTCAGTTTTGTGGCCCAACTAAATATTGATATATCGATAGTTTCCTGTTATTAAATTTTGATGTACATGTGATACACTCAATCGATTTTGTAAACAAGAAAATGTAAGCAAAAAAAAAACAATGAAGAGTATGCTTAGTGCATATTAAAACTTTTTATATCCCCTACTTTTATGTTGCTGTTTTCAAGGGTTATATTGTTCTCCTCTTTCTCCAAAAATCTTGTCGTAAAATAAGGATAGCCGGATTTTTAATGCAAACCTAGTTCCAGTGACTAACGAACAAAATAAAGACCCTGTATAATAATATTATTACCGTGAATAATAAAATAATCGTTTAAAAGTAACACAGAAAGAAGTAAAATCGATAACTTCGAGGCGTTAAGCTAAAATTATATGATTACAAAATGTTGTTGTACGTGGAATAAAAAAATAGCAATCTAATTTCACTGAAAATCGAAAAGTATTAAAGGATTAATTATTTTTTATTGCAATTAAATATTTAAAACGATAATATGTTAGGGTAGAGAAGCACTGCATTTAAATTAATCCAAAGTCGTACAAATCGGATAAAAAAATGCATAATTAAGCAATATAAAATTGAATAGACGACCTTGGAATAATAGCCTCTCATCCTTACACGCACACAAGGTCACTCTGAAGTAGTATGTAGTAATTAATGGCGGTACTACACTACAGTGTTTGTTTACGTTCCATAAACACGTGCAACCACTCATTGATATATCTAATAGCGGAACCCGATTAGTGGCGACATTCAGCGGACATTTTAAGCACTATTGCCTTAGCAAAATAAACGATCGCTCAAACGCTCTTCATCATTGAATACGCGCACGCTCAAATAAGAACACACAGAAATGTTTTCCGTTAGGAGCTGATCAAATTGATGTGGGCACCGTATAAAATTAATTTTCTTTCAAATATAAACAAAATTTTCCTTTTATTATTGCTATTAGGTATTTTGCCAAGTGATGCCATCTAACATCATCAAATTGCAAGATATAATAAAAATAATCAGACATCACATACCTATTTATACAAAACATTAATTTAGATTACCTATAAAGAAATTTTCTTTGAATTAAAAGCAGATTCACATTTGAATAGTAGCCACAACTAAAACTTAAATTTCAATGTTACTGTTTATTGACTATCAACATGATACAAAATTACATATTTAGTTCGACCGTTTAATTGATTTAAAAATGGAGCAACGATGAGAGTACAAGGATTTTCAAAAAATTTGCGACTTGTAAATAGATGATTTTTTAATAGTCAGTTCAGGTAGTTCAAAGTTTAAATTTAGTTAAATTTACTAGTTAAGAGGTCAACAGAAAAAAAAATGTAGGTAGCAAGAATATTAAAAATGCTCATATACGTATAATTTTGTTATAAATTGGTACATATAGGGATAATCTACGCGCAAGTGGCAGCAAACAAACAGTAAGAGTTACTAGTACACTTAACGCATGTTGTAATTTTCTTTCGTATATATACAGGGTGTAATCGAAAAAGTTCCATTTATTGTAAGTTCTTCATCGCATAGGATAATTAATTCTGCAAATATCAATGTTACTTTGCGGTTTGCACGATGGGGGAAGTACTGAGGGTGATTTTTAATACATCTGAGAAAATAAAACCAGTAAGAGAATCAATCAATATCATAACTTATAGTAAAAATGTAAAACCAATTGTTACAATACATCTGTTAGTTTTTCACATAAAGTTCATCAAAAATTGTACTCAAGACCACGTTACGCAAAACGAAAGTATACCGCTGCGCTGGTGCGTCTAAATCTATTTTATTATTGCAATTGAGTCTCAGAGTTGCGATCTTGTCATCGGAATGGAAGTCCATAGGATCAGCTGTACATCTGAAATATACTGATGCAATAAAAAAGCAACACCTTTTGAAGGAGTTGGAATTTTGTGGTCAAACTTAACAGGGAAGAAAAAGTACGTGTGGGTAAGTAATGATAAAAAATTGGTGTGTTTTGCATTGGTAGTTTATCTCGTTTGACCATTTAGCTGATGAAAGCAGCAAAATGTTTTTGTTAAACATGGTGGACTGTCGTTAAGTGTCATTAAATTAGACTTGGTTATATGCATCATTGTCACAGCTATGCCTAGGGTACGAAGTACGAAGAGTCCAAAGATTTGTCCAACTTAGCAGTTTGATAGAGGTCGAATTGTTGGATTGCACCAGATGGGAATGTCGTTTCGTGCAATTGCAAGTCTTCTGAGCAGAAACGTCTCTACCATCGGTAGAACTTGGAAAGCTTGGATGGAAAAACAAAGAATAGGTGAAGCTAGAGGCAGTGGACGACCCAGACTAACCAATGAGCGCCAAGATCGGAGATTAAGACTGATGGCTCTAAGGGACAGAATGTCTTCTACGAGGACAATTGCAAACCAATGCAATGGTTTGGTAGACCAATATCTGTTCGATCCGTTTACAACAGAACACGCTCTTTCGACTTAAGATCCTACAGATCACAGTGGATGTTACCTCTGAGACCTCGACGCCAGCGACTAGCGTGATGTAGAGAACGAATCATCTGGGACGAAGAATGGAATTCTGTTGTCTTCAGTGATGAATCCCACTTTACCTTGAGGATGCACGATGGCCGGATGTTAATCAAATACAATTTGCGTTGGAAAAGCATGTTCACTGTGTTGTTGGGGTGATAGAATGGGGAGCGCCTGTGGAAGCAGGTCACCTCTAGTTTTTATCAGAGGTAGTATGACTGCCCAGCGTTATAATGACGATGTCTTAGAGCCCCATCTGGTACCCTACATAAGAGGTCATCCTGATCATCTTTTCCAGCA
This sequence comes from Dorcus parallelipipedus, assembly GCA_958336345.1. Classification (NCBI taxonomy): domain Eukaryota; kingdom Metazoa; phylum Arthropoda; class Insecta; order Coleoptera; family Lucanidae; genus Dorcus; species Dorcus parallelipipedus. The sequence continues at coordinate 37,692,520 of OY284482.1, read as the reverse complement.
GGATAACGCGCGTCCACATGTTGCACGCATATCTTTAGACTTTCTGGAGGCATCCGATGTAGCTGTTATGTCCTGGCCTCCGAGGAGTCCCGATCTCTCGCCTATTGAACATGTGTGGGATATGAAAGGCAGAAGACTTAATAATTTGATTCGTCACCCATAGACGTTGGAAGCTCTTCGGCTCCAACTGGAGATCGCTTGGGATGAGATACCTCAAGAGTCAAGAGGACATCAACAACGGAGGCTAAACGAATGTGTATATAATTGAGGCGGTCTAACAGATTATTAAAATTTTCTTTCTTGTTTATTCTCCAAATGTTTATCACTTGTTACCAATTATGTCCCCAATATATAATTAAAACACTGACCATAAAATTCCAACTCCTTCAAGGTGTTGCTCTTTTTATTGCATTCAGTATATTTACAACGGTTCAAGTAATGATTCAAGTAATTATACAGGAAACACTGACATATTGCTGTGATATTACCCAAATTAATAAAAGTTCCATACATATCACACCATCAAAGGAAGGAAATCCAATTAAAATTTCTTTAATTCACAATCATACCTCTCAATACATAACATCTAAAAATAATTCTCTCTGATTCTCATAGTTCAAATCAAATATTACTTTCAATTTATTCCTTAATAATTAATCGTTCACATTGAATTATCTTTTCCGCTATAAATAGTTTTTCTAGTTAAATATTCATTAATTTTGACGTTAATAGTTAATAGTTTTCTTTCGACTTTGACAATTTACAATTTATTATAAATAAATTCTTTAATTAGACTGAATTAGATCTATTATTTTAAATAAGGAAAGATCTTGCAAAGGAGGAAATGAAATGAGTAAAAGAAAGTCTAAATTTATATCATAATTGTCAGAAATTTTTAGAGAACTGTCAAAACATAACAGTTAAATTTAAGTCAATTAACGAATACCATTGTCTACGATTCGCAACAATCGTAGGCAAGGTATTTAAACCAACTGATAAAAATTTAAAGCCATATTAACGGATAAGCCATATTCAACGGATGTATCAAAATACGATTCGCAACAATCGTAGTTCAGAGTAAATTTTAATATATACAAATTCTTGAAATTTCTAATGAACAGTAGATTGGATACGATTAGCAACAATCGTAATCGATTTATAAAAAGAATTAGAAATTACAATACATACACTTTTTCAAAATTTTAAAATATAAAAAGACTTTCTTAACTGGAAGGACCCACGACCTAAATAAAGCCTCACAAATAATAAGAAGAATCCTATTGAAAGATAAATAAAAAGGAAAAAGAAAGAAGTAATTAAATAAGAAATTAAAAGGATTCATCACTACATAATAAATTGGCTTCACCAAGGTAAAGCCAATATCATTACATAATAAATTGGCGCCCAACGTGGGGCCATAACATATCACTACAATATGTCTATTTATCGCTTTTGTTAATGGAAACAATAAAACTTTTTGTTGTTTTTATGAATAAAAAGTATCGAGTGTTTTTTTTTAAATCTGACGTCGAAGTTGGCCATATCAAAGTATTTTTCTGCACATACCACAAGTTTTGAAACCTCTGTCACTGTCTGGTGCTTTGTTTTGAAAATAAAATTGGATTTCTTTTCGAATAAAATCGTTTTTTCGTCATTTTGATATTTTGATGGTTCACAATAAAATGTTCATGGCCAATATCGACGTCAGATTTAAAAAAACACCGTTTTAAATTTTTTAATACATATTTTTATTTATATTAAAAATATATTATCGCATTAAATTTTCTTTCGTGTTAAGACGAGTACGACTACACTATGAGACTCCGCAAATCAGAATGTGTCAATGTGCGTGTCGAACCGAAATGAACTGACATTTTTCTTTCGGTTCAACTCCGGTTTTCGTTCCGACGAAAATAACTGTTTTTTCGGTTTTCGGCTCAGCTCCGGTTCGAAGCCCTTATTATAATAGAACCTACGCGCGGAGGAGGTTCGAACCACAGACTTTAGGGTTGACTACAAATCAGTACTGACGTCATAAGTTTAACACAAAAATGTAAGAATTTGAACCCATTAGTAACCAAGTTCAACAACAAAAAAAACGGCTTTAGTTTACAATCAAAACAATTGCTTAGTTTACTTTTCCCCAAGACTCGCAAAAATATTTTTCCCCAACCGCCCGCAATTTCCCCATTTTGGGGAAAAAGTTCCCCATTTGACAGAACTGTCTTCAATGCCTAACTCCTTTGACTGCTCTCGATCATACTGATTGTTACGAAATGTTAATGAACGAATAAAAACACGTTCCTTTATGACCATGATATTGACCTTGATCCTGACAAGCTGCGTGCATGACAGTAATACAGTTACAGGCATACAAAATTGTCGTCCTAGTCGTAGACGTTTATATGAAATTTTAATTCCACAGAAACATTATCGCTTATATCTTGCTGCTGGTCTCTAGGGATATAATTAGACCACAATACCACGAGTAGAGAAAATAGAATATCTCCTACTTTTTAAGATATTTTTAAGATCGCACATCGCAATAATCATATTATTTACAAAAATCGTATTGCCTCGGTGTGCGGGCCCGCCTTATAAAACAACATAACATACAATACGTCTCTTTAGGGAACTTCGCTAAGAAAACACATAACTCAGCCAGATAGCATGTATTCCCAAAGAGCACAATGAAATATGCCGATATCCGTCATCGTTTATTTTAGTCGTAAGTTAAAGGGACCGCCGCGCCGCCATTAACATGTTAAAGTAATATATGAGGTTGAACGTTCTATTGTATTTCTTTGAACTTTACCAAGAAATTACATACTTTTATAGAATAGACATACCTACTCGTATATAATCAGGCACACTGTGTATTACTTCATTAAATAACATATATGATTCAATAAATTTCAGGTCTCAGGCGGCTATGGAATAAAAGTTCATGTCTTAGTTTGCTGTCAACTTGACATTTGAGTTTTAAATATCAATTTTGAACCTAACCTTTCTTAACTCAAATAGTAAACCACTAGTTTAATTGAACTAATTTTTATTTTGTACTTTTACAAAATGGACAGAAGGCTTACATCGCGGAATCTTGCTTTTGTTTACTGTAATCCAAAGTCATCTGCTGTAAGTTAAGACACGAGTTCTTTTTCCACAGCCGCCTGAGACGTAAAATTTATTGAATCATACACGTTACGTGTGAATAGAGTCTTTGGAGAGAAAATATTCTCCTTGGTGTAACCAATAACAATTAATTAAAGTGTTTATACATATCTAGAAACGCATTAGATAACTCATTAGAAAAAAAATATCTTCAAAACGAGAAAAGTTCAAATTTGACTATTTTTTTTAATTAAATGAGTTATTGGAAATGATACACGAATTAATTAAGGGAGACCACGAGAGCAATGTTCAAGAAGAAAAAGCTATTACTTAGTAACTTATTGTTAGGCTCAGTTTTACAATCGTGGAATAAGGACGGCATAACTGTTCCTCCATATCTACGTCACACCTACGTCACGTTATTCTAAGAATAATGCTTATACGACGATTGTAAAATCGGGCCTAAGTGTGCCGAAGAACTCTGAGATGACGAGTGGAAGGAGAAACTAAATTTACCAATTTTGAAGATTTAATTCATAGGATGATGGATAGTTTGAGGGAATCTCTTACAATGCAAAATACAAAAATTTAAAACTGCTAGGCAAGAAGTTACTTAGTTTAATGAAATCTTTTAGAATCTAAAATAGACAGTCACTTTTAAATTTCTAAATATAACACACTGTATACTTTTTGATTTCTAACTTACGCTTGGTTCATTTCATTCTTACAAAAAATATAAGATTTATTAAGTGAGCTTTGAAAAAACAAATATTGCAAAAATTAAACAATATGGAGACAGAAAAATGAACGCCAACAGACGTAAATACTGGAACAATGCTCAAAATGGATGGCATTATTATTTAAACACGTCTGTGCTCGCTGAAATATGTAAAAAAGAAAGTAAATTATAAGTTTATACACAGAGAAAAATCAGGTATTTGTTAACACAATTGTAGAATTTGTATCTACAAATTGTTACTAAAATGAAGACACTTACAATAAATAGAAAATGTTTACATTTGATTGCAGAATAATGTTTGTAGTAAAATATTGCACATTTTTAAGAAAATCCTGTAACACAAATAATAGCAAACGTGTTACCAAATTGTGTAAATTAATTTTATACACAAAATGTAAACATGTTATATAAATGTTGAATTAAATAAGAAAACGCAAATAATCACGTGATTACACCCCATTTCAATACTATTCAACAATTTGTATAGCATGTTAACATATCTAATGGTAATTTTTTCTAGCGAGTAACAATTTAATAATTTTCAAATTGTAGAAAACTTTTCATTGCGTTTGTGTTATAGTTTTACACAATGTCTAAAACTTTATACAACAAAATGTGAAAATAAAATCTTCACAGTCTGTTGTAGTAAGTTATTACGGGTCTACGACATTTGGATGAATGACAAATGGGTGGACGACAAATGAGTGAAGTCATTTGGGTGAACGACATTTGGATGAATGACAAATGGGTGGACGTCAAATGAGTGAAGTCATTTGGGTGAACGACATTTGGGTGCAAGCCACAAATAGGTGAATGCGACATTTGGGTGAACGACAATTGGGTGAATGCGACATCTGGGTGAACGACATTTAGCTGAACGACATTTGGATGAACGACAATTGGGTGAACGACATTTAGGTGAACGACATTTAGGTGAATTGGGTGAACGACAATTGAATGAACGACGTTTGGGTGAGTGTCATTTAGGTGAGCGACATTTTTCAATTTTATAAAAGCCGCCAATGGACGACGAAACGTCGAAACCACCATTTTTATTACGAATTTTAAAAGGCGATATTTTTCATGTACAACTACATAGAAATTTTATATGTGTCACATGAGAAATTTTTTGAACCATATTTCATATGAACAAACTTATTGTTTATTCAAAATTGTCGTTCACCCACAAATGTCGTTCACATAGATGTCGTTCACCCAAATGTCGTTCACCCAAATGTCGCATTCATCCAATCGTCGTTCACCCAACTGTCGTTCACCCAAGTGTCGTTCACCCAATTGTAATCGAGTACAACACGTTTCTATATTTTTGTTAAACAAAGAAGTTAAATATTTAATATTCCTATTGACTTGTGATATACACTATAAGGATTTTCCATCATAGAAGCCGTTATTACAATACACAGGTTACAAAGCATTTACGTTTGACAGCTTTAAGTTGTACTAGATTTATGTGAGCGTAGTTGTACATATTTTGTATTCTAAGATCTCTTTCATATAAATACTGTTAAAATACTTTGTTAAAATCGAAAATCTATTCGGTATTACAGATTGAACTTCAATGAGAAAGCGTTGGCGTCGTCCATTTACAGAGAAATAAACTATTAAAACCACATTCTCAAAATAAACCAATTCACTGAAAATGAGCGAATTGTTAATTGACACGAACAGCGGCAGATATGTAGGTCACTTTGAATTGATTGTCCCGATGACGACGCGTTCTACTGAATCTGAAATCATTATTGATTGACTAAATGGATGTATTTATAGCGCGATTACGGTGCTTGGAATGAGCAATAAAAACAGGGTGTAATCGATTAAGTTTCGCTTATAATAGGTCTGTTCGATAGCTCTGCACTTTCCTACACTTTTTGCACCAACCGCTCATGAGAGAGTGAGATGTATATAGTATAATGTAAGTAGGAGTGAGAAAAATAGAGTAAAGGTGTTAAAAGTGTAGAAAGTGCAGAGCTATCGAACAGACCTAATATTGTCACATAAGTGAGTCAGTTCTGCAAATACCCATGGTCTAGTTGAAAAACAAAAAAAAAAACTGACATACCACAAGAGCCCATCGTCTTTTGCTTGACGTGAGTCTGCGGTTTTTATAAACATTAAAGCACCAGACAGATTCATGGTCACTTGATCAATGTCGCCTATAAGCAATTCGATAACGGAAGAAGCTTCTAAATATCGCGTTTATTACTAAATTATTTAATTATAAGCCAATTTTTACGTATTGTTAATAAAAGTGTAGCAATTTACATCAATAAAGTATTGTAATCTTCGATCGTCTGTTTCATTAGATAATCGACAATAATTACATCGTGATATTCCATACTTTGTATAAACAAATAACACTATGCGATTTAATTCGTTAGATGAATGAAAAAATAAATGAATGTTATTATTAGTTAATTTGCATTACAACACTGAAGTGACCTGCATACTCAGAAAAGAAAATGCGTTACATACAATCAATGCATTTATTTATTTCTTTGAATGAAAAAATGTGCACGATCTTTCGGAATTTTATTTGAACGTAATAAAGTAATAAAATCATAAATTAAGGGATGATGAGTATTGGCGTGCTTTTTTCAAATAATACATTTAAAATGTGACCCATACTGAATTAATTATCTATTTTTTTAACTTATTGTTAGGTTGGATTCGTGATTACTACTTTAATTTAATTCCTTAAGTTAATTAATTAAGGAAATGAATTAATAATACTATGTAAGAATTATTTTGTGAAAAATTTGCATTTCAAACTTAGACCCTAATAAAAAAAAATATAATGTAAATGCTTCATCATAATTTTTTTATTGCCTGCGTATCACCAACAGCTAGTCTCCGTATTCTTTCAGATGAAAGTCATAAATGATCATCATTTATTGCATATTATAGTAAACTTCGCTCAGCTGGGCCATTTAAATCACATCCAGAACATCTCAAACGTTTTTTGTAAAATGTAAACGTAGATTTTTCCCGGGCTTCTTGCCCCATAACTTTGCTTCTTTTCTTGTACATACATTTTATATTAAAAGTGGTTACAGTAAGTGAAACTTATTCGAATACACACTGTATATCTACATAGATATTTAAAAAAATCTTTAAAATTCTATATCTATTTCACCAATCTTTTTTAACCTACAAGTTAATCTATGATTTAATAATTTTTCTTTGCAATAGTATTTAGATTACTGTTGACTGTTACATTCTAGATTTCATTTAGTATTCTTAGTAATAGTAAATTCACATTTAAAAGAGCTAAACATTTCAACAATGACAGTTTACAACGCAGTTCTATACAGAAATTTATTTAATCTGAACAACTTACTGGCATCTATTTTATTGCAAATAGTTTCACGTAATTGAAAGAACAACAGTACATAAAAATGTCATTATACAATTTACGTAGCTGTAACTCTCTTAATTGCCCGCACATTATCATATGGCATTGAACAAATCCACGGAATGGGACTCATAGTAAAAATATAGTAACCTTGAGATTAATCAATTACCACTTCCGCATACAGTTCTACTAATCTCGTACACGATAATGGTAATTGTAAATAATGTGAAACGACGGCATTTTTTGAATGAATTCTTCGCGCTACATTAAGTTGGTAGGACATCCAACTAAAAATTTGTTGATCTTGATAGTATGAAATCTGTTCTCCTTTAAGTTGACGTAAGCATTGCATAAAAAAAAGTGTAATTGTTTAGGCGGTCATAATTTTAATTAATCTTTATTATTTTGCTCCCACTCTCTATGTATTTCTAAACTATCGTATAAGATCACTCCAAGTGCAAACATGTTAGTGATGATGTTCGTAAAATTATTTATTATTATTACAGAATCCAATCTGTCTTTTTCAGATAGTAAAATAAGAAAGATATACGTACTAGTAGCATCTTGTTCCTCGTTAACATAATAATAATAGGTTCTATCTTTCTCGAATATTACCAACTGTTTTGTTAGAAAATATTTTTGATGATGTGATGTTAAAATAGTTCCTACTAATGATAATCGATTGTATTCAAACAATCGATTATTATTATCGACTTTCTTTCCTAAAAATAGTAAATAAAGAGGAGTAAAAATACATGAAGTAAATAAACTACAAATTGTAGCTGCTCCAGCAACACTACTTTTATACAGCACTATAGAGCACTCCTCCTCTAAACACCTCACTTCAGCTTTGGTATCCTCCAAATCACACGTTCTTCATCACAGCAACTAATCTTCTATTGCTGACAGGATTAATATTATCATTGGTATTTAAACAAGGATCAAAAAAGTCCAAACTTTAAGCAACAGAGAAATCTTACCATCAAAAACATTGACCATTTAATTCTGAAAAGATATTCAAAATATGACAAAACATCAAATTAAATAACAATTAAAGTTCAGTTAACGGTAAATTATTATTAAATCATCAGTGTGGCACTGTCTACATTGGACAAGCCTCTCAACATTTAAAACAACGTGTAATGAAACATAAAAGTGACATCAAACACAACAACAATTCCAATTCCTTAGTCAAACATATTAATGAACTCAATCATGACATTAAACTGGACAGTGTGGAGGTGATCACAACTCAAGACAACCTATGCAAAAGACTCTTTATAGAAACATATCTATGTACACTATGTACACAATGAATTCACAATTGGACACACAAAACTTAAGCAATATTTACTGTTATCTAATGGAAAGGGAAAATAATTAACTTCTTTAAAAAAGTCAAATTTGCCGCCAAGAAATATAACATTGGGTTGCTCCTTGGTCCTTGTGTTTGCCGGATTTTCATGTCCCGCCATTGATGATACTCTTACGAAAAATTTTGTTGGTTCTTTTACATCAATTTTAATGTGTTTTTAAACGTTTTATTTATTTTAAATTGTAACTATTGTAATGTAAGTAAAACTTGAATTGTAACGTAAATAGTTTCACTAACTGCATATCTTGTAAAATCGTAGAGCCTCAAATGAAGAAATAAATCATATTTCGAAATATAAGGCACACAACAAAAGAGTGTCTTTGTAAGCCCAATATTGCCCCAAAATGGGGTTACCATTTTCAAAATTTTCCAAATTTTCTAAATTTTGTTCTTCAACAAGTACAGCATACTTCCCAAAGCCTTCAGTTTATTATTAAGGACAGATTCTTCTGAACAAATCAAATACCCTTAAATTATTTCATCTCAATCTCAATCTCTACTTTGTTCTTTCAATTAAAAAAGTTCTTATACCTATTAATGAAAATATGTGTACCTTGAATAGCGAGACCGCTTTTATTGGTAATGATTCGCCTTCTTCTTTTTTGATCCAGGTATAAAATTATGGTAAATTCCCGCCATTTCTTAATTTTCTTGGCGATTTGCGTTAAATAAGTCCACGATTGTGTAAGCTTTGTATAAACAGTTCTTCTAAGGCCGGGTTTTTCCATCACAGTTTAACTTTAATCTTCAGTTTATTCCCATTGCTCCTGGAGCCGGTCTTTCCATCGTCCCGTTAAAGTTATCCGGCGAATAACTTGATTCTTCTGAATGGTTGATTGGTTTTTATGAATTGTTTCCATGATAGTTATCCGTCAGTTGTCAAGAGGGGAAAGACCGGTCCCTCTAGAAACAAACTGAAGATTAAAGTTAAGCCAAAGAGTAGTTAACTTATTACAAGAGAAGCCACTTGAACAAGGCAGTGCAAATTAGAAAAGAGAAAACATTTACGCCAATTTAAATGTCCTTTCCTATGCTATCGAGTGTTTCCAGACAAAAAATTGGATCTGCGATAATAATCTGATTGTTGAATACTGTATGCCACACCTTCCGCCATTGTTTCTCCCATATTCCGCCTACGCCAATTTAAAGAGACAACTGTTTCAAGGTCATAGAAACGACTCGGCAAAGATCTAACTAGTCAACACAGAGGGTCTCTTCTTAAATAAGTTATCTACTCTTTGGTCATAGAAACTATTCGGCATAGATCAAACGAGTCGACATGGAGTGTCTCCTCTTGAATAAGTTCTCTACTCTTTGGTTAAACTGTGATCGAGAAACCGGGCCTAAGTATTTTCTTTGGTTGCTCTATACTCCTCTTTTCCATTTTGAGTTTCACTCCAGCAAATTTTTATTGATCTCATCTCCACTTTCCCTTAATGTAAACCCAGGTTATCGGTATTTCCTTCTTTTGATTTTAATGTCTATACCGGTAACCTATCATGTTCTCTTCCGTAAGTCAACGTCAGATCCTACTTCCGAGTACTGACCACTTGATGTAGTTCTTAAGCAACGGTAAAAACGTATTTAGATTCATCTTCGCCTTTGTACTCTAGAACTGGACCCGATTTTATGGTAAGTTCTCCTCTATGTCTGACTAGATTTCTGCAATGCCGAACTTATATGGCTGACATTATTTCTTCTAATTCAACTAGTTTTTCTTCAAATGATCAAGTTCGACTGCTATAGGTGACTACATATAATCCTTTGTTTTTGATTTGGTCTTGTTATTGTTAACCCGCTCTCTCATGGGCATTTTGTCCTTTAAAGTTCTTGGTTGTTATCCTAGTCGGCATTATTTGGACTATCGGAGAAGCGTTTATTAGTACATTTCATATCCAGACTCTTACCTCGCTGGTTACCACCTACGGCTTCAAAATTGTGGATTTACGTTAACGACGGGAAAAGTACGAGATCGTTAAAATTCGACTTTATTTTTCTAATTTTATTTAAAAAAAACATACCAGATAGAAATTCGGAACCTACTGAACGTGACTGAATAGGTGCTGACGTAATCAAAGGGACGAAACTGACAAAGAGAAGCTAGGAAGGCGTTATTGCCCAAACCTTGCCCATGTCACACGAAAGTTGGTAAGCGAGATAGCGAGTTTGGAAGGGCACAGAAGGAATGAAGTGAGACAGTAGGCAGAGTTTCTCCCTTTTCAAGGAGATAAGAGAAAACCAAGTTTCGTGATATTTGTCCTCCATGGGTTATAACAGGTACTAGTATGATACGACAACTTTTTTCATTTAACATTCTAATACATATTCAAAATGGAATTATTCTACTCTCTTAGTAGCTAGTAGATACTTGATATATGGTTTATTCCACAACGTTTTCATTTCTTGGCCGAACACCAAATAAGTAATTAAGGTTCGGGAAACGTTGTATGTTGCTACAATCTTTCATTGTGAAGAACCTTGCCTGGATATATTTTCATTTGAAATTAAATGCGCGCCCCTTTTTCTAAGAAAATTAATTGAATGGACACTTGTTGTTCACTGCTGCGTTTGCCTTGCCCTTATGGCGATCCTGCCAGTGTTATTTTTTTACAGAAAGATTAATGAAATAAATCTAGACTTGATCAGAACAATTGAAACAAAAGTAGTACGATCGCAGACAAGATGATTCGAAGAGTTGTTGCCGGACAGGTTCCATCCGTATGGGGTCGATAGCCGATACCCATCCTCTACCTCGCTGTAGCCGGTTAGCTGAATCCGTCATTCACCGGGAGCAAACACGAAACCTGTTCATACTCACCAGAATAAGGCCATCGAGATCTTAATGGCAATAACAAGTGCATTTCAAGTTTTCTTTCGGAACACACTTCGATGTCAATGACTCTCGAGCGGGCAGAAGAAAATCTTATGTGTTCAAACAAGACGAGCTAAGCAATAACCTGTCCGACAGTTTAATTAAGAAATGACAATTCAGCAAGTCTGAAGTTCATATATATTTAGCAAACCAATCACATAAGAGTTATTTTTTTAGGAGGCCTTTCGCTGCACATCATTTATATTACATACTTAGATCTTTAATGAACAATTCACTCGTTTGTTCTTTCAAAGTCTATGACCATTACTCTTTATTTTCGATTTCAAATTGCAAGTTATCACATCACAACTGTAAACTCTGCAGCCATAAACTGAATTTTAAAAAAATTCACGAACAAAATATACACTCAGTAAATTGTTTTGTGACACACAACAATCCATAGCAACTGGGAAGACAAGGAAGGAAATATATTGTATTTAGTATGTAATGGGCAAAGACAATAGTGGGATTGGCTCGCGCGTCACGTATCTCCACCGTGGGTTATTGAAACCTTTGTTTCTTCCAATGTATTCATTGTTTTGACTTGACAATGAGTTGGTTGCTTATACAAAGTGGTTTACTTCTGGTGTGTATACTTATTACATTCTGCAGTGTTTTGAGTAAATTTTCCTTTTAATTATTGTACTTTTCTTAAAACTATTAATGATGTAAATAAGAATAATATAATACAGAATCAGAACTGTTCTCTGAAAATTGAAAAACGCCGATGAACGAGTGAACAACAAAAAGTAAAAAAATTTCTCCGTTTTCCCGGAGTATATATTTTACGTTCGGCCATAAAAATATTTTATTATTGCCCTTAGAAAAAGTTTATTGCACCTGTCCGTGGAAAACTTAAATGCGCTTCCTTTATAATGGCATGGGGGCGAAACGTCGAGCGGTCTGCATACCGAAAGGCGTGACTAGCGGACCATCAACGGGATTTATGTCGTATCGGCTTCCGGATCACCACTTCCACACCGCCAGGAAATGGTAAATCCTGCAGTGTCAGCAGGAAACGCCATTGTCGGACACCGGGATGAATGTTCCCGCATTGCTCCAAACCATTCTCCTGCCATTATCTCGATGAAGGTTCAGGTCAAAAAAAAAGTTTGTAATGGAAATTCCCTATGAAAAGTTCACTAATGAATTCTTGCAATAACTTTCGTTAATGGATGTAATAATTTTTGTTAATGCATCTGTGGTTTATTTGAAATTTAAAAATTAGAAGCTTATACAGAGTATTACTGAAACTAAATTGTTACTATTGCTATTTGATAATTTCCTAGCATGAAAATGTTGACTCCCCAGTTTTTGAAAATTGCTACTTTTTGTGCGATGCCTCCCCGTATTAGTAACCCATAAGATATAATAGAATGAAAATAAGCAATAGGCACTGTTTCCGTCGTTACATTTCTAGACAGTTTTCTTAAGAAACTTAAAACTGTTGCTAATTTGCTATCAATATGTTGTTGCCACGTTAATGTCGAATTTAAGTAAATGCCAAGGAATTTAATGGTTCAGTAATAATAATAATAACAAACATTTATTCGCCCACAGGGTTAAGTCAAAATTACAGGAATATGTATGTAAGATAAATTAAATGTGCAAGAATACACTTTAAGGTTTCATGTAAAATGTTTGGAATGTAGCAATGATTACAGATTAGAATTTAATGCTAAAAAATTCATCTAATGAGTAAATCGTTTCTTTTACTAAGGCGTTTATTAATTTGGTCTTGAATATTTTGAGAGGTAAGAGTCTCCATTGCGCTGGTAAATGATTCGAAACCGCCTGTTTCAAGATGTATACTGATGGTAGAGTTAACAGATTAAGCCGTTTGAAGAGTGGTCTAGCTGATTCATTGTTAGGTAAACCCAAAATAGCACGTACAGCTTTCTTTTGTTGTATGAAAGCATTGGAAGAATGACTAGAATGACCCCAGATCTCTATACCATAGCTGAGGTTGCTATAGACTAAAGACACCCTAGCAGCTTGATAACCAGCTAATTGTCGAACTCTTCTTATAGCATATATTGCCGAGGAAGATTTTGAACACAGATGGTCTAGATGTTGTTTCCAGGTTAATCTCGAATCTATATACAAGCCTAAAAACTTAACAGGCTGGGAGTCTACTTCCGTACTTTTGTTCACAGTAAACAATTTTGATTCCGTTTTTGTTTCGTTTACTATTAATTCGTTTTTAGTAAACCATTCTTGAGCTTCTAGGTTTGCCTTGGCCAATTTCATCTGACATTCTTCGAGCGTTTTTGCAGTTGTCCATTGGATTCATTTATAACTTGCTCTAATAGCATATTAAACGATCCAGAAAGTCATAATGAATCTTTTTAGACCAACATTTTTTGATAAAAATGAAATAGTATCTGACAAATCTATCTGTATTCATGATGTCCCTAAACATTAGAAGTTTAAGACATAAGGTTCTCCACCTTGAATCCTTGTTGACTGATATAAATTGTGATGTTTTTTGCCTAAATGAAGTATGGCTGGGAAAATCTGAAATCGAGGTTTGTCATATAAATGATTTTAGTCTGGTCAGTTCCTACTGTCGTACAAATTTTAAAGGAGGAGGCTGTGCCATTTGGGTTAAAAATAACACTTCAGCGATACCGATTAATTTGTCGCCATACTGTTCGGACAAAGATTTTGAAGCTGCCGGAATCCGATTAGAGGGCAGCTCTACCTCTCACGTGATAATTAACATCTACCGCTCACCGGATGGTAACTTTAAAAATTTCATCTCTACTTTAAATCTTGTATTAGATAAGTTTTGCACTCTTACTAGCAATTTCGTACTTGCGGGTGATTTTAATGTAAATTTCCTAGAGGAATCATCTAAAAAAAGGGATCTGGATGATCTGCTAAATTCTTATAATTTACGTAGTATTGTGGAAGATGTTACGAGAGTTTCCGGTACCGGTACTACCGTTTCCAGGATCGACAATGTCTTTACTAACACTGACAATCTTTCAACTAAATCTTACACTAATAATTTATCTGATCATAAATTCCTACTGGTATTCAATACAATTAATTTAAACTCCTCTGCAAATAACACTTACACATTATACCGTCCGATAACGAACTACGGGCTGATAAAAATGCATCAACTATTATCAGAGGTTGATTGGAGCTTTGTAAATAATATAAACGACGTAGATTCTGCATTCAATCACTTTTTCTCTCAAATAACTAATGCATATGGTTTATCATTTCCTCTAAAGAAAAGAAAAACTACAAACGCTGCCAATACGCCTGTTTACTGGTTCACAGCTGACTTGCGGAAAATGCGTGAACATTTAAATTTTTTATATGAAGTAAAAAGTAAATTTCCAACTCTCAAAAACATAGAGGATTATAGAAATTACAAATTCATTTATAATAAAGAGTTAGAGGCGGCAAAGGAAACATCTTATGGAAAATACATAGCAAATTCCAATAACAGCGCAAAAGCTATGTGGAACGTAATAAACACGCAAAAAAATCAAAAAAGCAGTATTACGTCTGAAAATGAACCAATCTCTGCGAACGATTTTAACATTTTCTTTGCCAACATAGCAAATGAAACTATCTCTAAATTAGATCCATCTACTGATTCTTCCGATGTTTGTACCTTAAATACTACAAAACCTAATCAGTCTTTCCATTTCAATGATGTAACTTTTATAGAGATTCGCGACATTATACTAAATATAAAACCCATTAATAGTCTAGATGCGTATGGTATACACCGTGTCCACATTTCGATGCTCACCATTGGTATCTCGGTTATTAGAAAACATAGAGCAACGGTTAAATGGGGAATGTTTTGCAGAATTCAATACTCGTGACAGATCTCATTTCAAATTCACCATAACTTTTTTAAATTTTAAGATAATTTTAAAAAACCAAAATTTTCCAATTTCAATGTTCCTCAATAACTCGATAACACCTAATGTGATCTCTTCGAAAGTTTTACAATGTTCAGACACTTTTTTAAGACAAAGATTTTGATATAAACAGAAACTCTCGATTGTCATTTGTTTTCAAGTTATTAGTGCTAACTTTTGTTTTTCATATGGCAACCATATTGGATTTTGCTTAGTTAGATAGTCTTTAAAAAGAGCTTTTCAACGATGTATAACATACCCGAAAAATTTTTATTTGTAGGGGAGATATTCACCTGTATTCTGTAAGCACCAACTCATTTCAATTGATACCCAACAATAATTGAAGAGAAATGAATTGATACGTAACCATAGCAACCACAGCAATTCACCAATGACGATTCTATATGCCGTAACAATCAATTGAAGAGAATACGGTTTTTAGGAAATCAATTGTTATGCTTCTTACATATCAATTATAACAAGCATAACAATTCATATGAAATGCTTACAGAATAGACCCCATTAACAAAAACATGAATTAATTTCTAATATGAAATTAGTAGGCTATGAAATTAAACAACAATAAGGAATGAAAGCTTAAAGAAATGCTAAGTAATACTGTAAAATAATGCTCGTGAAACTGGAATTCCAAAATCGTCTGTTCACAAAACCTTGAAGAAAACCAAATACCACCTTTACAACAATTAATTATACAAGGTTTAAACGATAATGACTATCAATGAAGATTACAGTTTAGTAGGTGGCACCTACGAAAATGTGAAGATGATCCTAAATTTCCTAGGAAAATACCCTGGACAGATGAAACACGATTTACCAATTTCGGAGTATTCAATAGGCATAATTATCATTGGTCTACTGAAAATCCACATTTGGTAAATCAAAAATTTCAAGTTTGATTTGGTTTTAATGTCTGGTGCGGTTTAATTGGTATGCAATTTTGTTTATATATTTTTTTTGTTTTTGAGTATAGTTTCATTTTAGATAATGACTTACTAGGTCCTTTCATATTTGATTACAGTTTAAACTGGTAACAGATATGTGGAGCTACTAACAAACGAGATAATACCTGTTTTGAGAGAAATTATTAAACTGAGAACATGCTAAACATTTGGTTCCAGCAAATGGTTGCCCGGCCCATAACACTCGTGACGTAAAACATTTCTTGAGAGAAAACTTTAATGAGAGGATGCTTTCAAATAATGGACCAGTGGAATGAATGGCCTGCGAGATAACCCGATCTTACCCCCCTTGACTTTTATTTATGGTGGAAGTACTAAGATCATTAAACGGAAACACACTACGTAGAGTTCGTAATTCTGTTAGAATAAAATGCCAAAAGTGTATGGAACAGAATGGTCATCATATTGAACAGTTTCTTTGTAAATCTGAGCTTTTAGTACTCCTTCTTTACTTTTTACTTTTATGACTTTTCTTATCGTTTCGTATTTCGTTTTCAGTATTATTTAGCATATCTTTAATCTTTCATTTCTTATTGTTGCTTAATTTCAGAGCCTACTAATTTCATATTAGAAATTAATTTATATTTTTGTTAATATCTCTCCTATAAATAAAATTTTTTCGGGTATGTTATACATCGTTGAAAAGCTCTTTTTAAAGACTATCTAACTAAGTAAAAATCCAATATGGCTGCCATATGAAAAACAAAAGTTAGCACTAATAACTTGAAAACAAATGACAATCGGGGGTTTCTGTTTATATCAAAAGCTTTGTCTTAAAAAAGTGTCTGAACATTGTAAAGCTTTAGAAGAAATCACTTTAGGTGTTATCGAGTTATTGAGGTACATTGAAATCGGCAAATTTTGGTTTTTTCAAATTATCTTAAAATTTAAATAAGTTATGGTGAATTTGAAATGAGATCCGTCACGAGTATTGAATTCTGCAAAACATTCCCCATTTAACCGTTGCTCTATGTCTTCTAATAAGCGAGATACCAATAGTGAGCATCGAAATGTGGACACAGTGTATATGTCCGTATTATAAAAAACATTTCTAAACTAGAACATTACAATTTTGATGCACCTAGTATAATATTAATAAAATCATATCTAACGAATAGAAGACAGTTTGTTCGTTATCGTGGAAAATGCTCAAGTACAGTAAACACTACGTGTGGTGTTCCCCAAGGATCAGTACTTGGTCCTACTTTGTTCTTACTGTATATAACTGATATTGATAAATGTGTATCTAACGAAAAGATATTATTGTTTGCGGACGATACAACATTACTAACTCGTGATGCTGATTCAATAAATGGAACTGCTATTTTTATAATGCCGTAACTCAAATTAAAAACTGGTTTACCAATAATAAGCTCAGCTTGAATGGAAACAAAACACAGTTTGTGCTGTTCTCCCTAAGAAATACTAGCAACATTAAGATAACAAATTTCACAAATACAAAATGTATCAAATACCTGGGTATATATTTAGATTCTACTTTATAATGGGGTGAACATATTAATTATCTTGCAAATAAACTTGCCACGGTTACATGTCTTTTACGTAACCTAGTTAAATCTGTTCCCTTAAGTACCTTAATAGCGGCTTATTACGGTATTTTTCACTCTGCCATGTCATATGCTATAATGGTATGGGGACATTGTCCCGATGCTAAAAGAATTTTCCTGCTTCAAAAGAAAGCTATTCGCATATTAGACGGCATTGGATATAGAGACAGTTGCAAACCTTCTTAAAAAACTTAATATCTTAACGTTTCCTTCGTCATATATAATTGAATGTTTGATTCATATAAAATTGAATGCCAGTACTTACAATGATCACTTGTCCATTCACAACCACAACACTAGACACAATTCTGACATTGTACTGCCACAACATAGACTAAATAAATTCCGAAATGGAAGTAATTATTTTGCAATAAAATTTTTTAATATTCTGCCGCCCGAAATAAGAGCAACTCCATTTCTGCATTTTAAAAATATCATCAAGAATTATTTAATAAAAAATACTTTCTACTTGATTGAAGAATTTCTCCAGCATACTTACACTGCCTAGTATGTTTTTTATACAATATGCATTTATGCAATGTATTTTGCTTTTATATTTTATATTCTATATTGTATTGTTTGACTTATGATATACCTTGTGTATATATCATTAATAAAGCATTATTATTATTATTACAAATATTAAATTTGAAAAACAAACTTTTCGAGATATATTTTATTACAAGCTTTTCTCAAATGGAATAACTTGTATTTTATCATCGTAAATGAAAGAAAATTGAATTCTAGTAGTAATAAGACTTTTACGTACACCATATTTGAAAAAAAATCAAATAACTATGTGAACTTTAAATTAACAAAGAGTATCTCTCTTATTCGATAATAATAGAGATCCAATTCGTTGGCCACCTCTAGAGATACGGTATTTTAAAATATTTTGTACAGCCCTGCGTTTATTATACCGTATATTTTATCTTAACATAACATTATTAGCCAAGATTAATAAACAATTTAGTACCTACACGGTCGATTTCATAAAGCTTCGTAAAATTTAATCAATCGTTAAATACAACTGTTGCTATGCTTTTAACACAGGTATCCAGGAAGTTAATCATCGGTTAAAGTTAATCAGCTTTTGTGAAACCGACCCTTAGTAGTGTAATAGTATATTATTATACAAGTTTCACAAGAAGGCTTATTGTAACAGTGGGGTTGGGGTACGACTAGCGAAGCGTAGCGAGCTAGGAGTGCCCCAACGGAACGAGTGTTACAATGCCTCTTGTGAAACGTGTATAATATACTATTTTTTCTACTTTGCGTCACTTATTCAACAAAAATATGAAAAATATTGGATCTTCTTAGTATATGGGGAATTTTAGTTGTAATGCGTGGCAACACTGAAAACCTTTCGTTTTAATCAAAAGTCACATTAACAAGTTATTAATTTTTCTTATCCAGCTTCATTGTGACTATATTGTTAAGTAACAAATAAATACTGAGCTATTTTGTAAAATCTATTAAATATTTTCAATTAAAAATGACTAAAATTTCCCCAAAAACAGTGTCACAATGAGCTTCATTGTGAAACTGTTTTTGGTGTCACAATGAATCCATTGTGAACGCAAAGTAGAAAAAGTTATATTGTATGTGTTTTAATGTGGTTAAAATGTACTAAAGTGGTTCTATACATTAATTATCAAATACATTTCACTAATGCACTGGAAGGCACTACACATATTACATGTTTAACTTTATGTTTATTGCTATAGCTATACATAGTAACAACATTTGCTAGTATGGGAATAAAGTGAAGGTTAAGGTTTATTGAATGTGAATGAACCGGGTTTTAAATACATATAAAAAAGAATTTAAAATGTAAAAGTTTTCTTGAAGAATACATTTGCTATATGCGTAACTAATAGTAACATAATCTCTTACATTCACATTCACATTCACATCAGTGTTTAATATGTATAAAACACTGTCACTATACATCACTACATTATCATGTTTTACTATCACATCATAATCATCATTTTATGACGTTGCTAAGCGCGTTGCCAAGTTTGTTTATTGCTTCATAGCTTTTGTACGTCGCGTCGTTTCTAAATTTAACAACAATTTTGAAGTTGTAACTTGTATAAGCTTTATTTAAAGATAAAACCGTCGTATTTGACTCGCACATATTGGCTAGAATCGATTCGGATGATTGTACACTCGCGTGTAAACAGTAAATAGCCTGCGTTACGTACTCGTTAAATAATTTGAAAGTGTTAAAATGAAATTTGTAACTTACTTTCAAGGAATGACTTACTAATGTCTTCATCATCAAAAAGGTCCTTCTTACCTGAAACAAAAGAAACACATTAGCGAAATAAATCTTCGGCGTTGCGCAAGAAAGGGGCTTCACAAAAGCCCTTCCTCGCCTGTCTATTCGCCTTATATTTCTTGATCCAGATATAAAAACAAAACGCCGCGCTGCGCAAAAAGTATATATTTTTCGATAAAAGCCGTAAAAGAGCGTGCGGCGGAGAGATCAGATAGGTCCTTTACGCTCGGCAGATATTGCCGCAGCTGTTATGCCGGTCTTAGATGGGCGCTGGAGTTTAAGAAGGCTCGCAGAAATTGAATCAGGCAAGAATTACAATTTAGATTGAAAGCAAACAAAATGACGGGAGGGACGTAATCAAATATGCCGAGTTCCACGAATTTTCCACGCTAAAGTAAACAACTAAGGAGGAGATCGGGAAATGTTTCGTAAACAGTTCTGGTTGGAAAATTTTATTTATATTTGTTCTGTCGCAAATGCAAATAGACAGGTTACGTAATACACTGTCAATAAACAGAGTAAATAAAATTATCTTTCTTAAGTTAGATGAAACAATTAAGAAGGAAAACATTTATTTTTAGAACTTAATGGTATGAGCTATGTATATTTGGTAAAATTGAATCCGGAATATTGCAAATACTTGCGAAAGTGGCATATATGAAAATAGTAATTAAATCGCTGCTGTTAAGACTGCTGGCTATCAAAACTCAAACTGTAATAACTGTCAATTTCACATTTTGATCAAATTTAGCTTGGTTTCATTTAAGAAATTGTGGCGTAATGTAAGGTAATGTGGTTGATGCCAAATCGGAAATAATTTACTGTGACTTATCTGACCATTTCATGCAAATGATCCTCTTAAATAGTTTCCATAATAATAATAATAATAATTCACCAAATATTAAGGGTAACTTAACCGACCCCAAACAACGCTTTGCAAACAAGAAAAGCATACAATACTTCAAGTCCCTACTATCAGCAAAAAACTGGGACGAAATTCTGCAGAATAACAATGCTAATGAAAAATTCTCTTCTTTCAGCACTGAATTTAATAATATAATTAATTTAGCATTCCCCCTGAGTAACAGAAAAAGAGGTAGAAGTAGACAACCAAGAAATAAGTGGATCTCGAAAAATATAATTGACATGGAATGTTTACTACGGGATCTGCATAGGATAATTAAGGTAAATGGAGACCAATCACTCAAAACCCTGTATAAGAGTATACAAAAACAACATAAGAATAATATTGAACTAGCAAAGAAAGAGAGATGAACCTGGAAAAAAAGAAAACATACCCATCCAGCTTTTTTGACGAGCATGGAAATAAATGGGAAGCAAATGAGAAAGCCGCTGAGGCTTTCAATGCATACTTCATTAATTCTGCAAAAAATCCAATCTCCAGTGATCCACAAACGCCCAAAATCGACCAAAATAACCCAACGATCTTTTTGACTCCAGTTACAGAGGAAGAAGTAGCTAAAGTAGTGAAAAAAGTGGCCGTAAAAAACTCAGCGGGTGCCGATGGTATACCCTGTAAAGTTCTATCATATGTTATCCCTGAAATTACCCCAATATTGACTATATTAATTAACGACTCTTTTGTAAACGGTGTATTCCCTAAGGAATTAAAAACTGCTGTAATAGTTCCAGTTTATAAAAAGAAAGACACTTCGGATATTAGCAACTACCGACCAATTGCTCTGTTAACAGTGTTTTCAAAAATCTATGAAACCGCTTTCGTGAACAAAGTAAACAGCTTTCTGAACTCAAACAAAATATTGAACGAGCGCCAATTCGGTTTCCGAAAAGGGAAATCAACAAATGATGCTATTAGTACATTTTTAAGCGTCGCCTTAGAATGCTTGGAAGATAGAAAAAATGTATGTGGAATATTCTACGACTTGACACGCGCATTTGATAAAGTAAACCACAAACTTCTTCTACATAAGATAAATTCCTATGGAATCCGTGGGACTGCAGAGAAGTGGCTCAAATCATATCTCACTGATCGTTACCAAAAGGTGGTAATCAAGATGAATGGAACCGAATACTGCTCAAATCTCCTACCAGTCACCCAAGGGATACCCCAAGGTAGTATCCTTGGTCCCCTGCTTTTCTTACTTTGCATCAACGACTTGGATACCTACATTACAGCAGATTGTATGACGTTATATGCCGATGATACCTCGGCTCTCATCTCCGCGAACACAGTACCCAAATTAAGCCACGCGGCCTCCAAGTGTGTGGCGGACATGGAAACTTATTGTAGGAAGAACGATTATCCTTAAATAGAGAAAAAACTGAACTTGTACTCTTCACTACGATGGATACTAATTGTAGTCTGTTTGTGAAGTCCAATAAAGACTGTCTACGTCAAGTTGAAGTGACCAAGTTTCTTGGAGTCGTCGTCGATAGAAATCTGAAATGGTACGATCACATTTGCCACCTTCAAAAAAAATTAGCCACAAACTGTTTTGTGTTATGGAAATTAAGGCACTCGGTTAATACAGAGGTACTACTTTCCTACTATTACGCCAACGTAAATTCTGTATTATCTTATGGAATCATATGCTGGGGTAATTCATCTAAGATAAATGAGGTACTTATAATGCAAAAACGAATAATAAGAACTATCATGAATAAACACCCACGTCATTCTTGTAGAGAACTTTTTAAAGAATTAAACATACTTACTATTATATCAATATACATCCTCAACGCTGTTATTTATGTGAAGAACAACTTATCGGAACTTTCGCCCCCACAGTTACAATACAATCTAAGAGCTTCACGTAATATTAAGGTTCGTCAACATAGGCTCACACTTACCTCCAGGAATTGTTCTGTTATGCCTATTAAGTTATACAATCATCTACCCAATGAAATTAAAACGATCACCTCCCAACCTATATTTAAAACCAAGGTACGGGAATACTTATTAAGACATACATTATATTCAGTTGATGAATTTTTTGCTCTAAATCGCGCCAATGCTTAATTTTTAACCATCATCTTGTTAAATAAGTATTGTAAAACCATGTATGACGTTGTATATATAACACTTAGTATTAGTCACTAACGAATGTTATGAAATCTTCTGTTTTTTTTTTTACTTAGGACAACTATTGTTGTAATTTAAGACTAACCCAATACATGTATAACCATGTCTTATGGAATCAATAAAATTATTATTATTATTATAAGAAGATAAGATTTTTGATTTAAATGTGTAAGTATTAAAAACGTCATAAAACAGCAATTAAACTGATTCCTGCACCGATTTTCAGTTTAGTCTTTTGGTCGAGTTACAGAATTTTTAAAATCGACTTTCTTTAAGTGGCCAATAACTAGAGGGTTTACCCTATTACACTCTTTTGGAATTTCATTTGTACTTTTTTTAAATAACAGTTACAAAAATTACCACATTGCAATTAAAAAAAAATACGGTTGCACAAATATTTTTGATTAGAAATTCAGAATCAGCACGTAAATTAGAGACTGTTATGCCCGGTTGCACCAATTTTTTAAACAGAGCTTAAATTTAAGTGGTGTTTAGACTATGACGTTATTTATAGATTTGACAAAATATTAGTCACATTCTAATTGTTACTTAAGTTGAATTTTAAATGTCAATCAGAATGTATTTCACATTACACTGACCATACGTAAATATCACATTATAAACATAACTTAATTTTAAACTCTGCTTAAAAAGATGCTGCAATCGGGCATTAGAGACTAATTTAACCGAATTTCTATCTTTTAAAAATAAAACAGTTAGCAATGGTGAATGTTTCAAATTGAACAGACTGTATAGACAATTTTAAAAATAGCACGTTTATTCCGCAAGACGACATCTTTCAAAGTGAAATCGCACAAATGAATAAAAAAATTCGTAAATGAGAAACTTTTAAACAGTCTCTCACCGTAGACCCCTTGATTAAAACAATAAAAAGACGGCCTAGAAAGTTTGCGAAAACCATTATGTAAGTTTCTTTTGTCTTTATAATGGAAGTGCCTAGTCTGGCGCGGATGTTTTATCGACTGCCTGAGGTCATTATCACTAAACACGTCAGACGACGAATTTTGTACACGGCAAAGAAAATTCGAATTATGTATATTCATTTGCAATGCACTACTCAAAAGTTTCAATTTATTCTATTTAAGGCTGATTTCGCAAAAGTCAGTTAAATTCTAAAAATAAATATTCCCTACGTCTTTATGGGCATAACAAAGATTTGTCGGAAATCTATTGCGGTGTATTAGATATAGAATTAATTAGATATTTTCAAAATGAGAAGCAGATTTTTTTTATAGTCTGATTTATTCTACACAAAATTTTATAAGTACATATCCCAATAGTTTCGACGAATAGCCATCACAGGGGAAATCTTCAAAAATCTAGCGTAATTTGTATACTTAAGTTACAATTACGTCAAAAATCTTTAAAATAATTAAAATTTTTTATGTGAGCAACATCATTGAATGAATATTAAAAATGCCTCTGATTGTGATTGTTTGGTCATTTCCCTTGATGATGGCTGTTCGCCAAAACTAGTTGAGGTATTTATAAAATTCTGTGTAGAATAAATTGGACTGTAGAAAAAATTCTGTTTTTCATTTTGAAAATTATTAAAAATATCTAGTAGTAATAAGATATCAGGTATTCATTTGCATACTACTATCCTTAAATTTAAGTTTCATTTAGGGCCAGTTGCATAAACATTGTTCAACTCTGAACTTGGTTCTATTATTATGGCAACACATGCCTTTACAATTGTGCGTTGCCATAATAACAGAACCAAATTTAAGGCATGGTTTAACTAGGCGTAAGGGTCAATTGCACAAGGACAATTTAAATTTAAGCTGAAGCTTAAACCCTTAACGACAATAATTGTTGTTAAGGGTTTAAGTTTTGGCTTAAAGTTAAGCTGAAATTGGACAACTGGGCCTAAAAGGTATAACTGTGTAAGACGAAGTTGCACGTGTCCTGAAAAAAAATAAATTTGAAATTTTCTTCTAATATAATTCAGCAATTATCAGTAATTTATTGGACTAGTAATTCACCCGAAAGTTCCGAGGAAGTGAGAAAATATACATTTTATCAAAAAAAAGTTGTTCTGCACGACGCGACGATTAAAAATTATTTTCAACATTGTGCAGTTGATTTCTGTAAGTTGATTAATAAGTTAACAATAACTTAGATGTTATTATTAATGTTAGATGCATATTAGATATGCAGTACCGCAGGAAAGCCAGTGAAAAAGGCTATCCACTCGCGTAATAATATATAGGCTGTTTCATTAAAAATAACCGAATAATTTTACAATTCTTAGATTACGTCCTATTTTTGTTTTTAAATGCTTTGCAAAAATCGACATTTAGAGTATTTCTTAATCAATGGCGGCCCGTGACAATTTTTTTTGTCGTACTGCATAAAAAAGTAAAAGCAAGGTTTCAAGAAAAAGGCAAGCTAAGACACCAGGAGCTCTATTCTTGAAATAATTCCGAACTATTTTCTCGTGAGAAGTAGGCGGAGTTCTCTCGAAAACCTACAAACGCTATTCTTGAAAAATTTACTAGCTCCTATCGCGTGAACCTCATGAGAACTTGTTTCTACTGGCTGGTGGTAGTAGAACTTCAATTCTCAGGAGAAGTTGTATGTGTTTATATTATTCTAACTTTTAATTTCAAATTACTTAATAAATATATAAAAGTACCTAAGTACAGTTCGTTGTAATTATTTAATAATACTTTCTTTTCTAAACCTAAATATGATAATTTAACTACTGGTTTCAGGTTATTGTATATTTTACTATTCGAAGATATAAATATAATCAAATTAGATGTTTTTACGAGTTATATAATAGCTTTGTTCCAACACAGATTTTGACTGGTTCGAAACTGTCAAATATATTCGCCCGTCGAATTAATCAACGCTTTCAAGAGGTGTGTTAAATATGAAACTTTGATTGGCGCATGTTTCTGACAGTTTCGGACAAGTCACAGGCTGTTGTTGGAACAGGCCTAATAGTAGCCAGTAATTTTTTTAAAAATAATTTTGCCCAATGAACTGCTACTTTTTAAGTTTTTCAAAATTCTCTCTTGATTTGGTTTTCGACATGAGTAAATACTTATAGCATTGCTTATAGGTAAGATAAGCATTTGCTGGATACTTGACGTGAACATTTTTAAGAATAACCAAGAGAATATCAATATACAATCATTTCTACGCAACATATAAAAAAATTGGGATGGAACCCCTTCCAGTTCACTTTTAAATAGAAAAGTCTAGTTTTCTACATGCTTAACAATCCAAAATCAGGCAAAATTTTTTATAGAAATAATTATATTTTGATATTTAAAGTTGGTTTTTGTCCGATGAAAATTGTATCACAAAATCTTTAAACCGGACACTAAATAGCGCACAAAACACTTAACGTTTCGCTGTCGTTCGACAGCTTCGTCAGAAGTGAAAAATATGAACATGTTGTCAAAATAAACAAGGTTGCCAACGGAAACTGAAGAAGTAACTTGATTTTTTTTTAAATCTAAAAATAAAAATTGTGCGATATATTTTGATATTAAATCACTGCTTTAGAAAATTTATTTAAAAGTACATAATTTTGTTATTTTCACCATTTTGGAAACTTAGATGTAAAAAAATAATTTTGTCGCGCTAGAATTTCATTCTGGACCACTGTGCGCCCTCACATTCCAAACAGCTCTATTTTGATTGGTTAAAATCCGATGATAGAACCGGCAACGGCGTAAAAGCATCGCAAAAGTTCTCGCATTAACTTCATATCACATTCCCATGCACGTACGGTCAAGAATAGCAGATTGACAAACAAGAGAAACGAAAGTGAACTTCCAGTGAAGTGATTTCATATTTTCTCCTAAGAACTGTAAAGTTCTCTCGATGTCAAGAATAGGCGTCCAGATAGACTCATTTTATATCGTTTTTTATATTTAATAAGGATAAGAATAATACCGCGTTCACAATCACTTAACGTAACGTAAATTAATAATTTGAATGCACTGTTTGTTAATGAAGACAAAGTAATTCTAAATTTCAATGATTTACTGTTCATAATTAAACACATTAATTAGTTTCAGTTTAGAATTTTAAGTATTTACATTAAAACAAAACGCTTCAAACCAGTATTTAGAGGTTAATTTTGTTACGTTAAGTCATTGAGAACGCTGTTTTAAAATAAAATGATAAGTAATTTGTAAGAAGTCGTTCTATTGGTTGTGGTAATGTTGTGCTGAGAACTTCTTCGTTCTGTTTGCCACTATATGTATGTATATCTCAAGCAACTACCCGAAGCTTAAAAAAGCCTCGCGATCAGTGTTGCCAACTTAGCTCTTTTACGACTAGATTTAGCCCTTACTTAGTTACTTTTTTATTTAGACATTTTTCCTAAAGTCTAACATTTTACACATTCCATACTGAAAGTGATTTATTTTTTGGTAATTTTTTTAAGAATTTTATTATACTATTTATCCAATCGATCTTTACAATTACGTCATCAATTTTATACGTCCGAATCGACGAATGTTTTCATTCACATTTGCTCTTATCCTGTTCTATTA
The DNA here is from genome assembly GCA_958336345.1 of Dorcus parallelipipedus. NCBI lineage: Eukaryota > Metazoa > Arthropoda > Insecta > Coleoptera > Lucanidae > Dorcus > Dorcus parallelipipedus. The sequence goes on along the minus strand of OY284482.1, from coordinate 37,664,723 downwards.
AACAGAGATGGGTTGAAGAACATATGCATTTTATTCTAACTAACATGCATTGATGACGTGATGGGAAAGACCATTGGATAAATAGTATGTATAGTGACGAGGGTGAAAAATGGGTAGTGTTATAAAAATACGGTATTTTAAAAGTTGCGCACTTGATGGCGCTGTTAAAAACGGTCATTACTTTGGTGGGCAACTGATTTTGACGGTTCCGAACTAGTTAGAACTTCCTAATGGAACAAACATATTATGTGATCGATTAAAACGGCACTGCCGAAACGACGGCAAAAAAATCAACGATTCTTTTCAAAACCCTGCGCGGAGGAAGGTTCGGAAGAACATCACATCATAAAATTAGTTGTATCTACATGTCATTTATATGCCGATTACTATATGCCGATCGATCGATTGATAAGTTTAAGAACGTTTACGTTATAGGAACCATGCACATGCGAAGCCAGCGCCACCAATGACCATATTGTGCGTTAGTGGTTTGAAAATACGAGTTGTTTCAAATTATTAGTGTAGATTTTAACTTGAATATTGTAATGTATTTCAATGCCAGGAAGCTCAAGTATTACGTACTACAATCGTAAATTGTCATAAGAGTGATATTATTCCCATGCAATGAGTTTCAAGAAATATTTTCATATCACTAATTCACGAGCCACCACGCCAGGCGGCTCTGAACGCAGAGATGTGCATGGCACCTATATTTAAAAAGTTTCACTAAAGTTATTAGATCCATTAAAGTGCAGGTGGATGTTAAGATTTTTTTAATAATTTTTAATAAGTTGTTAGAAGTTTGATTATTATGACATTATAACCTAAGTTTTAAGACGTATGGCGTTAGAACTGTCATTTAAAGTTGGATATTATCTAGAAAAAAAATAGTGTCTGGTTTCTTATGCCTGCAACTGTATCTTGTGCTGACGCAACTCGATTTTGCAACCCGATACCTGGCTCATTAAAATAGAAGGAAAAATGTTTAAAGAATTATTCTTTTATATAAAGAATTGACAAAATCGTATCTACTTAGCCCTGAACCAAACAAATCAGTTCTATTTTGGTTAGTATCCAGTTCTCAATGAAATACAGGATTGGCAACACTGCTAGCGATGTTTGAGCCACAGTTTGAGCTACGAATTTGGCAGCACAAAGTTGAGCAATATTGTCGATTTGTTATGTTGCAGGTGTATTATTTTGTTGAACGTATTAAATACGAATTAGTAAGCCCCGGATCTTTAGGCAATCGCCTAAAATTTTATTTAAGGAAAGACATAAACAATTAAGTCTTAAACATTTAAATTATAATTTTATTAGAATGAGATGTATATTTTTTCGTGCCTATTTTTACACTATTTTTTGTATTTGCCTAGTTTTATAACTTAAGTGGCTAAAAAAAATTTTGTTGCCTATTTTATGCCCAAAATGGGTGTTTACTGCACTATTTACTGTACCTACAATTAATTTTTATGAATTGCTTTTCATGTGTGCGGAAATACATATTTGCTTCAACATTTCAACGACACTGGACGTGTTCAGCTAAACTCAGCGCTGCTTTTATAAACAATCGAAAATTGAAATTCAAAATATTTAAATTTAAATAAAATTACTTCAGTGTTATTCACGAAAGAGTTTCGCGTTTTAATTGTTAATATAAACAATCTCAGGCGATAAGAGGCCCAAGCGACAAACCTTAGACTCTCTTTACGATAAGTCACCATCAAGATACGTTAAAATAAATAAACCACGAGATAAAGATCCTGAGCGCGTGAGAACCTCACCCACGTATGATCCGGTCCAGAAACATCTCGCATTCGCCTGAGGATAGGCAACTTAAGTCACTCCAGTGTGGTGTGTGACTTAATAAACAAGCATTCTGAATAGTTGAAAATTTTAAATGGTGCAGAATTAACAACTTTTGTTAATAAAACGGGACACATTTTTTGGAGTGCATTTTCAGTTTCTGAATATTTTTTTCTGAGATCTCTTCAATAAAAGTTTTACATTGAGTAGTAATCAGAACCACTAGAATAAGAAAACAGGTGCATCTTGTAGCATTTCATCATATTAATAAATGTATGCCCACCTGAAGAAAGATTCCATGCGATCACTCCCATGTTGTTATTTATTCTCTCCGACCAACGTGTTTTATTCTCGCACGAGCTGCGGGTTTCTAATTTATATTACGATCGCGGCCGGGTGATGTAAACACTACGTGCCGGATTTAGACCGATCCATATTTTCAAGTGGAACAACTCTTTCAGTGCAAGGTGGTCGAGCAGGTGGTGGTGCACTTTAACGGATAATATTAAATATACCATTAAAATCTGGGCAATAAACGTGTTATAGGTGTCATGTGGGTGTCGTTAACGTTTATGTCATGTAATTCACGCTAATTTACGTTGATTATGGTTTAAACAGTAACATTGTCTCTCCCTGTGTAATTTCAATTTGTTCCAGGTATTGTTAGAATGTACCTATTCAATTATGTTGGTTGAAATGTTATCATTTTTACTTAGAATAGCTGTAAACACCTTTTTTATATTGTAACTAAAAGAACATGAAAATATAATCGGTTCTAACCGACTTACTATATACATCTTACTTTTACAAACTGGGAAAGCGGAGAAGCCCCAATTTGAAGGAGCCTATCTGGTATCTGGTTGTGTTTGTGAAACAAGTTTCTGTGCAACGTATGCAATCACATGTACTGGTATTCACATTTGCAAAGATTTACAGAATGAGCAGCATATTCGGTAAAAAACAATTAAAAATTATAACAAAAAAGTTCATTGAATTCAAAAGCTTCATCAACTTTAACTTCCGGGAAAATAAAACGAAGCCCATTTATTTGAAAAATAATTTATGGATTAGTGGGGAAGGTTTCGGAATAAAGGTCCCAAATAGCGCACGCTGACGTAGGAGTAGGCGGAGAGCTTTTAAGCGCCGGGTCGGATTTTCTGGAGCAGAAATAATAAATAAAGGAGAGAGTTCAGAGTGTCGCCCTAAATGTGACCCAGTTCGAAGTTGGCATAACGCCGGGAAAGCTTTTATATTCATACATTTATAATTTACGGCACTTTAGTTTGGCAAACAAAAATAAAAAACGGACGCACGCTGCGAAAACGACGTGTGGTAGGTATCCCAGTTTCGAAACTCCTTGTGCATTCGGATAATTAATGCACAAATCATTTAAAGAGGAACCGCTCAAACAATTCCTAAGTAACTTATAGTCTATTTACATGAAACAAAGCGACCAATTGAAGTCTTATGTATATTTTAATATACAGGATGATTAACCGAATGGATGAATAAACCGACAACGAAAAATGTTGAATAAACATCACAGAACATGGCAAAAATTAATGAAATAATGTACCCCAAACGATGATACTTCCATGACAAACAAATACCGAGTGACTTTTAATGATTGAAGCAAATTAGTATGTTGGGAACACTAAGGAATTGGCATTACTTGAAAGTTCGTTAATTTTGCGGGAATGCGTAGCTATAGGTTAGAGTTGATGTTTACATTGATGATGAAAACTGTTTAACAGATTATTATTATTATTCAAGACCTGGAAATGTTATCCCCCTTTGCGTAAGCAGCACCGAATCCTTTGAGATAAGTTATTGAAGACATTATTAACGTTTTAGATTGTCTGATATTTGCAATTGCCTCTTCAATTGCCAGCTGCACAATTCATCCAAATTGTTTAATACGTATTCTGAACATCACATTATTGAAATGAGGAAATAAGAAGTTCAAATTTAATTGAATATTAGAGCAAATCATCAAGCCCCATTTGCGTAAGCAGTACCGAATCCTTTGAGATATGTTATTGAAGAAATTATTAACGTTTTAGGTTGTCCGATATTTGCAGTTGCCTGCTGCAATTCTTCCAAATTGTTTAATACGTATTCTGAATACCAAATTATTGAAATAAGGAAGTAAGAAGTCCGGATTTAATCGAATATTAGAGCAATTAGGCCACCAACCAGCATTGATTAAACATCCTGGGAAAAACTCCTCTAAATAATTTATTGTGGTTCGTGCTGTGTGAGCAGTGGCGGAATCTTGTTGAAAGTAGCCATTTGCTAATTCAGTGTCGTCTAACTGGTTTATAAATGTATCCAATATAAATCTCTGATATCTATAGGGGTTATTTCCCGGAAGAATATTGGTCCAATAATTCTCCAAGACATTGCCACCCAAACACCAATTTTAAGTGGATGTAGTGCCTTTACATCAATCACATTAAAGGGTTATGTTCCGACCAAGTCCTGAACTTTTGTGAATTGATAAACCCAGAGAGATGAAACCAGGCTTTATCAGCAAAGAAAGTTGTATCTTGTTGGTCACTATTATTTAGCAGATTATTGTTATACCACTGACAAAACTGAATTTATTGAAGAAAATCGAGTGGGTGAAGTTGTCGAACCATTGAAAATTTGTATGATCGGAAATGAAGGTGTTTTTTCAAGATCTTCCGAGTGGATTCGTATAGGAAACATGAGGATTCTGTTATGCAGTATCATTAACATTTTGTACAATATCGAGTGTTATTATAGTGGGGCGATCAGTGAATTTTCCTTTTTTTACATTACCGGTTTGCAAGAAACGTTCATTTATTAACCGATTTTGAACTGAACTGACTTTAAAGTGAATAGAGAGACTCATAAAAGGAATGATGTTTTGGAACTAAAATTAACATAACCTCAAAATACGTATGAAATCACATGAAACTGATAACTGATTTAGAAAACCAGCTTGATCAGTACGGTGTGCGGGAGGGGAAATTCAATCACTTCCTTATCACTGGTCGCCAACTGAATAACTAAATGGAATGCAATCAATGATTTTTAAGTGAATTTGAATCGATTCGTGTTTGTTGTAAATGGAGGACGGCTATTCTAAAACAGTGTTGTGAAAAAAAATGTGTTGTTCAGGGTATATTTCAATGAAATCGTCATAGGCATACTGCTGTGAATAAATTCAATTACTATTGGGCTGATTCAGCAGAACATATCAGTAACAGTTCCTGATCCAACAGTTGAGACTGAACACTTATTTCTGCTGAATGAAGTTCACTCATCGTAACATGTTCCAGTCAGGTAGCGGAGAAGTTACGCTACAAAAAATGGCGAACCCTCCAACTCATCAACCTCATGAGGTCGCATTCAGCAGAAATTTGTTCAACAGTTACACAACTTTCGGGTCTGCTGAATGTGCCCATTTTCATTTTGTACTCCGCTTCGAAAATAAGCCATTACTAAAAATGTATTTTATTCTGTGCTCAAAACCATTTTGGTAATAAATTGTGATAATTAAATATCTTATTTATTTGGTTTTCTTGATTCGACAATAAACGAATTTATTTGAGTTTGACAATCTAGTGCACTAACCTAAATCTATATTTTGAATTTGAAAATCCAGCACACCAACATAAAAATTGAAAAGTGTTGCCAATCTAATAAAATAAGTCTCAATCATTAAAAGTCACTCGGTAGTAAGCGATGAGCAAAATAAATACACTTATACAAGTGCGTTTATCACTGCATTGTAATAACGTCCAAGTCGATATTTACATCACGTAAGGCGTTTATAAAGTTTATGATATAACGCGCAAAATCTCGACTATTCAGATCGCCTAGTGGCCTTGCTCTTGCAGGGTTAAATAATTAGTTTAAAATTTACATAACGAATTGCATTACTATCTGGGGCACGGCAAATGCATTTTAAACAAAAAGTTTATTACGCAGGCTCATATAGGTTTTAAGGATTTAATTTAATTTATTTAAAAATTTTTAAAGCGTAACGTGCAACATGCAAACGTACTTGGAAGTATTAATTGAAAAAGCTTTATTAATTAATGGAAATATGATTAATTCCAACGTAAAAAAATAACGTCTTCCCGGAAATAATTTTGATGAATGACGAAACCAAACAATAAATCAAACTCGTAACACAGTAAGTTCAGCCTTGATAACTTTGAAGTACTTAAGCTAATCATTTAAATATTATTGAGGCTTCGTATCTTGAGTTAAGTTTGAAAACCTCCAGTCAAGATATGTATCTTTCAGGCTTTTGTAACATCACGGACGCTTGACAAATTCAGAAGCTTGACTGAGCTCAGACTTTTTAATTAAGTATATTTTTGTAGAGCCAAGACCAAAAAATATTTAGACCAGTATTAAAGACGCGACTTAACTTAAGTTTCGAAGCTTTAAAGCGACGCGGTTATCTCATAAGCTTACCTGCGCGCTTGCTTCTAAACGCACTTCACCTTTAAGAGTTTCATCAAAAAAAGTTTTGACGGCGTAAGTTCGTTTTAAAACACCACAGGCGCTCATCAATTTCAGAAGCTTAACTGAGAATGAGTCATCGTAACAAAGCCTCAAAAGCTCCTGAGGTTCCCTCAGAATATAAGTCGAATTCAAACTGAACGATAAGTTTAAAGCACTTAAGCTAATCATTTAAATATTACTGAGGCTTCGTATCTTGAGTTAAGTTTGAAAGCCTCCAGTCAAGTTATCTTTTGAGTTCTTGAAATTTCACGGACGCCTGACAAACTCAGGAGCTTGATTTCAAAGATCAAATATGCAGAGCTGTGCTAATACGCATTTTATTTAAGTTAAGTTTCGAAACTTTAAAGCTCACCCAAGCTTGCTTCTAAACGTATTTTATCTTTAGAGTTTCATCAAAAAAAAGTTTTTATGGCGTAAGTACGTTTTAAAGCACCACAGGCATTCATCAATCTTAGAAGCTTAACTGAGTCATCACAAAAAAGCTCCTGAGGATCTCCTATATTAATAATAGCCGTATTTGCAGTTTGAGCAATAAGTTTGTAGCACTCATGCTAATCATGGAAGCGAGAAGCTTTACTGAGCTTACGCGGAAATTTCACTGCCTTCAAATTTCAAGCTTTAAAGCTTAAAACTGAAACAGTTGAACGTGTGGGTCTCAATAATATATGGAAGAAGAAAAGAAATTTCCGACGCAGACTAAAGCTTAACTGGGTCCTTAAAAAATATTCGAGGCAATCCGAAAGCTCCTGAGATTGGTCTGGAATTTACATTTTGGATGATAAGTTTCAAGCTTTTAAGCTAATCAAGGAGATTAGAAACTTTACTGAGTTTACAAAGAAATGCACTCATGTCTTCAAGCTTTCAAGCTTAAAACTGAATCAATTGAATGTCTGTTTCTCATTAACATACAACAAAGACAGATTGAAGTTCTACTCGAATGTTTAAAGAAACTCCGACAATCAAGCTCGGAAGCTTGACTTTCAAGAAGTTTCGTAGCAACTCGAAAACCCCTGAGCTTATCTTAGATTAATTTCGATTCACAATTTCAGCGATATTTTTAAAGCTTAGAGGCTGATCAGGAAAGTCAGAAGCTTTGCTGAGCCTATACAGAATTTATTGCTGAGTTCAAGCTTGAATCTGCAACTTTCTGGTTCTGATTAATGAATAGAAGGAGGAAAAAAAAACAAGAAGAAAACTTATTTCCTTTTTCAAGCCGAAGGTTTACGCGATGATTATCAATCTGAGAAGCTTAACTGAGTCATTAAGAAGCTCCTGAGTTTAACTGAGAATAAACAAAATTTACACTTCACCGACAGGCTTTTTGATGATAATCAGTGAAGCCAGATACTTTACAGAGCGTACATGACTTTTAAGCCTCAAGCTTTCGAGTTTAAAACAGAAACAGTCGAATTTTCAGTGTTCTAAATAAGCGACAAAATTGAAAAGGCTTTATTAATTAATGGAAATTCCAACGTAAAAAAATAACACGTCTTCCCGGAAATAATTTTCATGAATGACGAAACCAAACAATAAATGAAACTCGTAGCACAGTAAGTTCAGCCTTGACCTGAACTTTGCATCGATTAAATCAACTATTCTAGTTCGCTTTCGAGAAATGAAATTCCCTAACTCGTGCACCTACTTTTTCCATTACTTTCACTGTTCCACCAAACCGTTTCGGTGTTTAACCCCCGCAGCTCGATATTTTGCAATATCATCGGGTAAGAAATTATCTAAGGATGGAAATGGAAGTAACGGCGTGACGACGACGTCGCTGTGAATAGGTCTTTGTTCGCGCAGCGCGGTTAAAATGCATTGGAATCGTCTATTAACCTTTACGTAATGTACCGCTGAATAACTTTGTGAAATGCACAATGGATCGTGACTTCCAATCTCTACACGTCATTTTCTAAATGGCAACAGGCAATATCGTAATGGACGCGGTATTGTAAAGAAGAAAGACAAAGTAAAGAATTACAAAACATCACTCCCAGTTAATAATTTATTTTATTCGTAATTTCATTGTCGAAGGCTTCGAGAATAATGGGATTACTGTGTTTCGATTTAGTTCTGAAAAAAAAATTAATAATAGAGTGACGATATCAAAAGAAGACCTTAAGGAAAAGCAGGATTGAGTATAATCAATTTAAGAAAATTGTAAATTTTTTACATTATTTAAACTTTCACAGTCCTTCTTTCGGCATTATGAGGGAAGTATAGGTTACACATGGACTTTCTTCAACAACAGCGCAAAGTTAATGAAACAATTTTTATTTTTCAATATAATGTCCTTTCTTTAATATAAACTTATCCCAACGATCAGGCAACTTGCAAATACCGACAGAGAAAAATTCTTGTGGTTGTCTGCAGAGCCAATTTTGCACCACTTCTATTACCTACTTATTCGAAGTAAATTTCTCTCGTCCCAAGTACCCGCTAAGAGGTCTAAATTCTGAATTTATAGTATCTCGGTCAATTAAGAAATCTGTGAAAATTGGATCGTGAACATCCCAAAAAACCGTAACCATCACGTTGCTTGCTGACGGTATAGCTTGTGTTCTTTGGAGGCATTGAATTTGAATGGCATCATTTTGTGCCACCCTATTTGCTTCCCATCCTTGATTGTTAATTGCCAAGGATCATCAATTTAAATTTTATGAAGTATCACGACAACAAACAAAACAACTTGCAACTTAAAGCACAACCATCTGTTGCGTTTCTACTCTTTCGATCAAATTTCAGCTTATATCGTGGGGGAATAGCCTTGCTCAGAGCCACATGTGCTCGTCGCAAAATGTAATCCAGTTGTCCAATCAGGTTAGATTATTCGTTCAATTGACTAACTGCGCTCCAACTGCTGATTGAAATAAATCAGAGCGTGCTACTTCTATAAAATGAAATCGACGAGGAATGCGGTGGCACACTTGACAGCATAAAGCTTGCCAGTCAATCGAAATAACGTCAATGGAGCAGAAATATACATTATATTTTTGTCATTTTTCATGTATGTATTTAAAGTAACTTTTCAGTACAGTTAATAAAAGCGTAAAGTCAATTCAATCTATCAACTATCGTTTCGGGAAACATCAATTAAATGTTCACCTGTTTACGATACTGGCAAAGTAAGGTAACCCTTCAACCTTTGGTGAGGTGCAAGAATAGCTGAACAAACCTCTCAACGAATTTTATAAAGTCGGACACATTCGAAATATGAATGACTTTTATTCATTTAAGAAACGATGTCGAACGACAAAGTTACTTATGCCGAGACGGGCAGTAAATATACGTGAAGTTTTAGCAAGCGCCATCTGGAACTCGATAGCCAGATGAATAAAACGAAGCATATGCTTTTACTTCAAATTTTTCAATGAAAACTGCAAATATTTGAAGAAAAATTAAATTCTAAATAATTCTGCCTGTTAACGTAGTAAAAATTTTAATAAATAGAATCGTATAATGATTTGCATTCGAAATTTTTCCACGTATTTAAGCTTTAAAAAAAATTATAACAGAAGTAAAAGCATTTGCTTCGTTTTATTCATTTGGCTCACTAACTGTTTACTGTTTACTTCTGCAAACATAACACGTAAATTCGTATATCATTCTAATGTTTCATGACTAAATGTATGACGTCTTATTAATATGGGAATTAACCCTCGCTTTTAGTAGACCTAACATTTATTCCGTTAAATAAAAAATCAAAACAGACACATAAAGGCAACAGCACTTTACGATAATTTTGATCATTTCAACTTTTTGATTTAGCATTCGGTGAAATGTAATAGTTTAACATTTTCTTGGTGTTATTTCAACAATTTCCAAGATGTTTATGTTTAGTTAAGAATATTACTGTTAAAACAAGTACATTTTATTTTAGTCAACGCACAAAAAGTTGTTGACTTAACTATTTAATTTTTCTCACTGTATACAATTTTCAAATTTCAAAACCAAAATAACATAGCATGTGAAATAATTGCGCCGCGGCACAATTATTTTCCGACTTATAATTCGTGTCGTGAAAGCAGATAGCAACAATGCCGTCGCCTCAAAAGCTAACACGCACGAGATGGCAGTCGAAGCGGACAAAACGTGTCAACGCAACATGTAAAAGTTGGCTGCGAGTCGTCAGGATCGCAATGGGGCCCCCGAGCATATTCTGTATAGCTATTTCGACCCTAATTGGGGCTTCATCAGCAGAACAGTAGCTCGAGAACTCCACTGCAACCCCGACGACCAACAGCATATACGCACGCTTAGCGCGTGAATGCAAACATGTGAGCCAACTTTTACATGTTGCGTTGACACGTTTTGTCCGCTTCGACTGCCATCTCGTGCGTGTTAGCTTTTGAGGCGACGGCATTGTTGCTATCTGCTTTCACGACACGAATTATAAGTCGGAAAATAATTGTGCCGCGGCGCAATTATTTCACATGTTTGCATTCACGTGCTAAGCGTGCGTATATGCTGTTGGTCGTCGGGGTTGCAGTGGAGTTCTCGAGCTACTGTTCTGCTGATGAAGCCCCAATTAGGGCCGAAATAGCTATACAGAATATGCTCGGGGGTCCCATTGCGATCCTGACGACTCGCAGCCAACTTTAACATAGCATGTATTACCAAATTCTAACGTACATTTTTTTTTAGCCGATATATTCAATATTTCGATATTCTTGTTCAATATTTTCGGATGCTACTTAGAAAATAAAACTGCAAAGTAATGCATACATGGTAAATTAAAGCAAATGTTTTTCAGTACGAGATGAAATAAACAAATGCTGCATTTATTTATACCGTAAAATCCTGCGTAAATAGTTAATGACATGTGTAACTATTTTAAACCCGAGATTACGCAATAGTAGGCTTAAAGCCAAAATTACGAAACCAACAACTCACCTGACGTAAGACCTATCTCGAAGTGTTTCAGCTTATCAAGGACTTTTATATTTTAGTCACACTACTGTTCATATGTACATACAAGTGGACGGCCAATCATTTGAATATGTGGTAATGTGGTGCTCACGAGTGGCCGTCGCGTATTCAATTTAATACTGGAAAAACGAAGAAAAAATTAACACATACTGCGGGCACGTTATTTTCGAAGCGAAGCAAAACGAATTTGATACCGGAGCATGATACGCCTTTCACTTTTTGTTTTCATTAAATGAACTAGTTGTTAAATGTATCCTAGGAAACATAATAGAGCGATCCTTGAACGCGTGCACTATGCGAAAGACTTTAGTAACAATACTTCTTCTGCGTTTATTAGAGCGTGCTGTATGTACACTTTCACTGCAGTAGATTGAACAATACTTAAATAACTTATTTTAATTAATTACTGGTTTTCACTGTAGTTTAGCAAAAACTTATCAACAGAATATCTAGCAGTTGATTTCATACTTCATATTTTATAACTATGTAGGAGTATTATCTAAGAAAAAAACAAACAGTGAATAAGAGCAAGAATGCAACAAATAAATTAAAGAAATAAATAAAAAGTACCAGTTGGTGAATTTTATGTATGATTGTGTTTCAGTATTTTCTACAAGTGTAGATAATGTTCTACTTATTTCTAACTCTGGGTAAATGCATAGTATTATAGCAACTGAACAGTTACCGGAGTATCGCCGATATGTGGTCAAGTGATTCCGAAAGTGACTATGAAGATAATCCTAAAGAATATAGATTTCACATGAGAAAAGACTTTATGTATCTCAGTGATAGCACATAATTCGTTGGAAGTTATACAAAGATTTCATGCAATATCCGGTTTTCCTGAAGTATGTGGTGCAGTGGTTGGAGACCTCATCTCAATGCTGTAATTCTCGGAGACCCCGCTTATCTGCTGAAGCAATGGTTGATTCCACCAACATATCAAGATCCATTAAATCCAGCCCAGAATAATTTCAATAAAGTTCATAAAGGAACAAGAAGAGTAATTGAAAATGCATTTGACATTCTGAAAGAAAAGTTTCCCTGATTGAATCAACCACGCGTCGATCCTGTTTTTACTACAAATATTTTTAAATATTGTGCGACTTTATCTAATATCTCAAAATATGATCAAGATGCTGAAGATTTCGCAGTACAAGATAATGAAGATGTTCCAGATGATGCAGAAAATTATGAAAATCTTGCTGTCGGGGCCCAAGCTATAGATTGCAGGAGCTCTTCAATTATTTTATGTTCAATTACTTTATTATAACCAAGTCTGTTTACGGTAGTTGTACGTAGATTACAAATGTAGCTACATATGTAAAACATTCCTGATTTTTTACAATTGTAGTAATTTGCATTGCGTTACCGAATTAAGTAGGACTTGTAGGTACAGGCAGATTACTTGTAACTTGTAGACTTGTAACAATTGTAGTGTTTGTGTTATAGGCCCCTGGTGAGTATCCGAACAAGCCTATTGATATTTTTTTGTACACTGAGTTCAAAGTTCACAAGAATTCCAAGAGTTATATTTGAATTCAATAAATTCTCTACATTTCGTAAATTCATAAATTCTGGCGAGTTCATATAAATTCAAGGTAGATCTTAAAGACTACAAATTAATTTCATATCAGTTTTTGGTATCAAAAAACTGTATTAATTTAAAAAAGGAACAGATATTGATCACGTAAAACAATCATTAATTATAAAAACGTAAATACAAACAAAACATTAAAAAGAAATCTAAATTATTGGGTAACCAAAAAAGTTACTGCATTTTTTTAAATACAGAAATCGCACGAGCTTTTCTGGCTACCTGATAATTACATTTCAAAACACATTTTTAAACAAAAACGTTTATTTTCCCATAACTCTTTACAATCTGTCGCCACTTTGCTTATGATTAGAATTTTGTAACAACCAACAATATGTACTTTTTTTTATAGAAACATTCCGCATACCATCTTTTACTATAACACTATGTGAATGCTCGGGTACAATATTAGACATTTTTCTGCTAATTATTGTTAGTTGAATTTCCTCTCTCATTTAATGCACTAACATATCTTTAACATTTAAATTTAGATTACTTTAGTAACTTACTAGTTTTTCGTCAACTTCTCTTCCTTCCATCATTATGAATGTTTCTAGAATATTGGCTTAATGTTTATTAATCTCTGCAGAAATTCGCAAACTACAGTTGCTCTTCAAATACTGTGACACTGGTGATCGAAGCAGCACGCATGCGGCGAAATAAAATGGAAGCGAAAGTAAAATTAATGTAAATTCATCAGAATTTATGCGAATGCATGTGAGTTCATGCGAATGCAGGAGAGTCTTTCCAAATTCACACTAGAATTCACCTTGAACTCTTAAGTTCAAGAGAATTCGGGAATTCATGAAGTTTAAATCTAATTGTATTGTAAGTTCAACCAACGTGTACACCAACTTCAACGAATGAATATCTCCTCGGATTGAAGGCAATTAATGAAAATGAGACACAGGAAAAGAACAGTTACAAAGAACAAGCCCATTAATTGAAGGAACATCTGAGAATACTGCGAAGGAAGAAAAGCAAGGAATCAGTGAAACGAAAACAAAACGGTACCGCAGAAATGCAAATGACGGAAAAATGCAAAGAGTTTGGAAAAGATACGATTCAGTGATGAAAACATAAAGAATCAATTTCGAGTTAATAAATTTAAAATGAAAGAAGAGAGTAGTATAGAAGAAAAATGGAAAGAATTCGAAGGTAGAGTGCACAAATTCTAAAATATAAGAAAACAAATTATTAAAACATAGAATGATGGGGAATGTAAAGAAATAATAAAAAAAGAGAGATTACAGGGGTGAAAATGATAAAGCGTAATACTAAAGGAAATAGGGTCAATTACATGTGATGTAGAAAAGATACAAAGATGTAAATGTAGGAAAAAGGAAATAGAACTGGAAAAATTGCATAGTGAGAGGCGTTGAATTTAGTTTTAATTTAGTTGCGCATAACATAATTACAGGTTGTTTGTTTCTCAAGTTTCTTCTCACTATGGGGATCTGGTTAAATTAAGAGATACTAAGTTGGTTAAATTGGGGCAAAGTTGGGTATTTTTGTCCCAATCGATAAATAATCTGCAAAGAAATTTCACCAAGTTTAGTCTAGTTTTGCAAATTTTGTTTTTATTTTGTATCCCATAAAAATTAACAAAAATATACAAAAATTAAGACAAGTGAAAAATGTACCTAACTCGCCACACTATTAGGACTTTCCCACCAATTTTCTAAAAGTAAGTAAAATTAGTTACATTAAAAAAAACCGAACTTCTTAATTAATTAAGATGAATAACAAAAGCTCTAAGTAAACTGCGGGTAAAACCTACACATTCACACTTGACTGCTCTAGAAAATGATTCTAAATGCGATAAAATGGACAAGAAAACCAAAAACATGAGACCAAAGAAGAAAAATTGGACCGTATGAATTAAGAAGAATAGAAATGCTTGTCAAAATTAATCCTCAAAACTCAATTTATAAATAATAACTTCTACAATACGCCAAAGGCTTATTGAAACTCGATTATTTGGTAAAAGCTTTTGGAAGGCCTCAATACTGCAACCACAGCATCTGCAGAAGAATATTAGCTACGCCAATGACCGTCTCACTTAGCCAATTAATAAATGGCTCAATATACTTGTCTATTTTGTTATTGAAGGACGTCGACCACTTATAAGAAGTCTGGAGAAAGCTGCATATAATTTCACTTTATACTCTTAAAACAGAAAAGTATGGAGATGCAAAGATTACTTTACCTAAAGGGGTGCTTCTCATGTTATGGCGCTGGTCCAATATTTTGGCTAAAACAGAAAATGGACAGACGATTTAAGACAACCCAAAGCACACCAGCAAATTACCCAAGTCGCGGTTTGTGTCCAATAAGGTTCAAGTCATGAACTTGTCAGCTCAGTCTCCTGACCTAAACCCTATTGGAAATCTTTGGATGTATGTTAAACAAGCTTTTTTAATTCAAAACCGTCAACCGTTGAAGAACTTGTGGAAGTTATACTGTCTTCAGCCTGTTTCTTTTTTGGAAAATCTTTCACAATTAATAATATTTTACCTGGCATTAGAGACTCTATCAGAACTTCGCCTGCACTACACTCTGCCTTCTTCAAGTAAACAAAGAATCTTATGGGAATCGGCTTGTGTTGATGATTAAGTGAACGTGTTTTCTGTTGACTGAACAGTGTATTTTTTGGCATTATTTATGCATCATGTCATAAATAAGTTCGGACGTTCTTTTTCTTCCGTTAATTTTTTGTTTCAGACGATTCGTCTTGTACAAAAAGAGAAAGTTTTTCGTTTTTTTCTGGGTGATTATTTATTTTATTTAGGCCCGATCTTTCCATCTCCTGATAAATTTATTGGGCAAATAACTTTACGAATCACCATGGAAACCATTCATAAGAATCAAATTATTTACCAAATAACGTTATCGGGAACTTTATTAGGAGGTGGAAAGATCGGGCCTTAGCTTAACAAAAAAATAAGTTATTGCAATTCTGAAGGTTATTTTACAGTAAAGACGTCCAAATTTCATGGCGAGAATTAAATTTTAAAAAATCACTCGATACTTTAATAAACGTGGACGAAAGAAAAAATAAGCTTTTCCTGAAATAAATAAATTTTCAACACAAGAATAATAATGAAAAGTTATAAGCAGATCAGAGAAGTCAAGTGCTTTTATAAAGTTCTTTGGTCAAACACACAAACGAGTAAAAAAGAAATAATACTCTGGAAAACGTAAAAATAGCAGAGGTAAGTTTGTCTACACGCCCCCGGCATTCCGAGCTGTAAGTTAAAAATAACCGGGTTATTCCGTGTAGATGGCCAGAGTACTCGTATCCTACGCTATAGAGACAAACGGCCTCCCGGACTGGCGGCGGTGTTATTTTATCGTAAACATCGGTTGCAGCGACCCACTTCGGTTAAAAGTAATGTGACACGAAAAACACTGTCCAGTGCAGCTCGCAACTTCGCGAGTGTTGCTGCAACAACGTAAAGAATTTAAAGCTTGGTACACGTTTCGAAATAAGGAAAGGGCAAGAAATTCACATTTTAGAAATTTCAATTTGAAAATAAACAATCTCTTTTATGTAGATGACATTTTCAGACAAATAAATATTTAGAATTTTTGTGTCAAGAACTTGTCAATTCACAACTGCAGTCGTAACTGTTAAAAATGAACAACGTAGCTTTTTTTGTTTCATGGCTACGTAGATAATTATTGAATGCCCCCTCATAGTCTCAAGTGTTCATTTAATATTCCGGTAGCATTGACTACGGAAATGTTTTGTTTTCGTAAAGGCATGTGGTAGCTTAAGTTTGGCGCGAAGAGAATTGTTACATAGACATTACATCAGCATTATATTTAGAGACATGTTACGGAAAAAGAAGATACAGCTTTACATGGACGATTTGTTGATTGCGACGAAGACTTGAAGAAAATCTGAAAATCCTGAAAGAAATTTGCAACATTGTTAGAGAAAAGAAGCTGAAGTTACGATTGGATAAATGCAGTTTCCTGATGAATTGCATAGAATATTTGAGATATCTTATCCAAGATGGGAGGACCATTAGACCCGACATAAATAAGTCGAAAGCATGAATCAATATCTCACCTAGGAGCAGACAAGACGTTGGCTGAGCTGAGACAAGTTGTACTCGTACTTCAAAAACATGAGGAGGTATTATCCATTCACGTTCTTTTTGCATTCAGAGTAGGCCGTGTTAGGGTGACATTTTTGTTGGTACCTCCAAGTGAATATGTTCCATTTTAATTTGATGGTTATATTTTTGAAAACTGACGCCGAAAAACATTGATGATTTTTATCATTTTGACTTAGTATTACAAAGTCACAAGTAATTATTTGTTTTAATGCTATATTATTTTACTTTTTTCATGCCATCGTAGAGTGTAAGAAGCAATATAGTCGATGGGTCTGACATTAAAGTGTCAGAATTTAACATTTGTCACATTTTGAGTTCTATCAAAATTCATGTACGTAACGTAACGAAAAAAAAACATGGCCTACTAGAATGCAAAAAGAACGTGAATGGATAATATGTCAGAAAATGTATTTCAAACTGTCTTAGGTGTATGGAATGCAATTAGAAGACTTTTACGAATAATACGCTCTTGCACTCTATTGACAAAGGAGACAGACCATGGGACACCGTACATATCGACCATTTAGGACCCCTGGCGAAGACGACAAAAGGACACAGACATCTCTTTTGCATAATGGACGGATTCTCCAAGTTCATCTTTTTGGAACCGACGAAAACTACTAACAGTGAAGAGGCAATCCAATCGCTAAGATATTTGGTGATCCTCGAAGAATAAAATCCGACCATGGAACTGCGTTCACGAGCGCTGATTTCGAACAATTTTGTGTTCGAAGGAAGATTCACCTGACGCACATAGCCGCACAAACTCCTCGTGCTAACGAACAAGTAGAAAGGTACAACCGTACCGTGCTACCAGCTTTGCTGAATGAAACGGAGACCGAGAACTGGTAACATCGAGCAACCTCCAAAGTACAATTAGGGATAAACGAGACAGTTCAAGGATCAACTTGGTATAGTCCTTCAGAACTAATGTGTGGCTACAAGATCAGAAACTTGCCATTGAGGACTAAATAACGTTGTTGAAGATAAATGTACCATTGACGAGTACACAACCCAGAAAGACGACGGCAGAAAATATAAGGACGAGTCAGAAAAGTAATGAAACGCGTTATAATCGGAAACGAAAAGAAGGCCAGAAATTCAGAGAAGGAGATTTTGTTTCCTTCAGGAGAACCGGACTTATTGATGGTAACCTAAAGATGTCAAAGAAATTTGTTGGACCGTCCATAGTTAGTACGGTTTTAAATAGCGATCGCTATTTGATTACTGACATCCCGAACCATCCACGCACGCAGAAACCCTATAAGTCCGTTTTGCCACCCGAAAGAATTAAAATGTGGATATAGGACGAGACAAGCGATGTTGAAGATGAGAGTGACGACCAAGAGAAAGACGAAGAAGGAGACGCGCGCAAAACCAACGATAGCGGAGAAATGCCCAAAGACTCTGCACCAATCAGGAGTGAGCAGTAATTGTTATTTTATGATTTATATCATGCTGACGTTTAAAAGACAGCTCATGTTCAATTTTAACACTGCAACATACGTTTTCCAAAACAAAATACTTCTACAGGTAATGCTACCGGATTATTATTAAATGAACACATGTTATAAAACAAGTCTAATGTAATTCTTTTCTAATTTTTGAGATTTTAAAAGTTTTCAATTCAAGCAGGAGATACACACTGTCTCAACATCATAAAAACACCAACATTGCACCAACTCGTAGTTACAACCGGCAACGCTGCCGCAGTATCTGCTAGTGACAAATTTAAAAGATTTCTGCGTTTTCGCGGGATCGTAAAATTGTATGCAAATGAAGTGTTGATTAGACATTTTAAGTTTTAACACCACATTACTGACGCGCGTAAATTACGATAAAGTGCCAACCGAAATATGTATATCTGGGAATTGTTTTATTGGAGACATAAATCAACAGGTGGTTTTTTTTTTTTTTAATTATTTTGTGACAGATAATGTTCGTATTTTCGTATGTATATTCAGTTATAACGACGTAACACAAAGTTTAAACCTGTGTCACCTGTGCATCCCGTAAATCCTTGCAATTTGTATGCGTCACATTTATTTATAAATCCAAATGTACCTACTAATTAGAACTTACACACACAAACAACATCGTAAAGGTAAATCTTACAACAAACAAAGGTGTTCCTTATGTAAGGCGAGCGTCTATTTACAGCGC
The DNA here is from genome assembly GCA_958336345.1 of Dorcus parallelipipedus. Classification (NCBI taxonomy): domain Eukaryota; kingdom Metazoa; phylum Arthropoda; class Insecta; order Coleoptera; family Lucanidae; genus Dorcus; species Dorcus parallelipipedus. The sequence continues at coordinate 37,645,598 of OY284482.1, read as the reverse complement.
CAGGCTGCACACCTGATTACGGCGGCATCATAAATCCGCCACATGCAGAAAAATAAAAAGGAACCAACAGTGACAGCAAAATACATGGCCACCATGTCGCAGGCGTTGCAGCCGGAATGATTTATTTCGGTTTGAAGCGAACGGGTGCTTTCGCTTATTGCGGAATGTGATCAATGGGCGGAAGCGCAGGGCTTCGCCGCCGTGGCGGTGAATAACGGCGGCGGTACATATTACTCAAGCTACAAATCATTGCGCCCAAATGCCGAACCTGAAACCATTACCGTTTAACGAAGCGGACTCATTAATTGGAACATTGTTTAAGAGTACTTACTAATCAAATCTCTGAAACCACAAGTAAATTTAAAGTGAAAATAAATTTTATTAGAACAAATAGAACACTATTATAGAATTTAGAACACGATGAGGAAAAAAAAATTTTTTTGATCAACCCCATTACCTGATCACTTGATATGAGCTGAGGCCAGAGTTTAGGCCTCTTAGCAGGTACTTGGGACGCAAGAAATTTATGTTGAATTAGCAGGTAATAGAAGCGGTGCAAAACAACCAAAAGAATTTTTCTCTGTCGGTACTTGCAAGTTGCCTGATCGTTGGGATAAGTTTATGTTAAAGAAAGGACATTATTTTGAAAAATAAAATTTGTTTCATTAACTTTGTGTTATTATTGTTATCGATGTATAAGAAGTCCAGGTCAAATCTATACTTCCATCGTAATAAAACAGTCGAGTAAAATATTTTTTAGTTGCGTCAGCAAATCCTGCTGACTTCGAGCACTTACTTCGTTAACGCGATTTGCACAGAATGTAATTATCGCAAATGATTTTAGTGTAAATCTCTTAATTTTGCTGAAGCGGCAATTAATATTTAATTCCATAATGCGATCTTGCCTTACTCGCGAATTTAAAAATTCATTAAGTTTTATTGACTGAGAGAACGAATTTTTGAAATTAGAAGCGACAATTTCCACATCTGATTGTGAGTTGAAAAAAAAAAATTATTACATAAACCTTAGGCATGAAAAGCTAAAGTTACATCTGCAGCAAACTATGTTCTATTGTACATAAAAACAATGCCGTTAACTTTAGATCCATTTTATGCTCTTACCATTAAAAGTCTGTGAAACCAAACGATGTTTGGCTACGCAACCTGTTGATTTGTGAAAAAAATGTCCAAAACACTGGTGTGTTAGCGACATTCTTTTCCAACAGAAAGGCCAAGTTAACTTAAAAACTTTTTCAGTTGAGCGAATGTTATTTGTGGGTCACATCTAACTGTCCATAATATTGTTACGACTTCGGGTTCACAAATTTAAACGTTATTTATTTATTTTAAAACACTTTAATGTCTACGATCATTACACACAATAAAAGTACAATAATATCGAGCTGTACACTTATCTGACAAAATAACACTTCAACGTTATTAAATTCGCTTGCTACACATCGCTTCCTAAGTAAGACTGATTTTAAAAACCGCGCCCCGGCTCCTCTTTATAGCAGTCGGCCCTCTTCGAGAATAACTTCGAAAGACTTGCTAGATTTTTCCAGTAAATTCGGTGCGTGTCTAGAATAGATTAGAATCCTGTCTGAGGCACAGGTGGCGCTACCAGTATATAAAAATATAGTCTGCTTGTCATAATGTAACAATATGTTCGTAGGTTGTGAGTGTACTGCACTCCACAATCGTGGGGTCTACAAGTCGAGATAGGCTGTGACCTCGACTGTGCCGTGCCGCCTGTTAAAAGCAGGTACTCGGCTGGTTAAAAAATCTCCGATTTACTTTCATATTGGTTACCACACTTATCACCAAAGATATATCAAACTTTGCTACGTTAGAAGATATGTAAAAATTACTAATGGTCAGTTGCATTAAAAACTTAAGCTGAGCTTAAATTTAAGTGGTGCATAAAATGTGACATTTGAGGTTACACAGCACTGAGTAATTCAGATTGCACCGCATTTTTAATCATAGATTAAATTTAAGACGTATTTAGGTTATAACGATCACGAATACGTGATAGCATAATGTCAATCACCATCTATTAACATAAACACTAAGGTCCAGTTGTACAATGCCAGTTTAAATTTAAGCAGCGGAAACTTAGGTCCGTATTCATAAACAAAACTTACGCTATGCGTTCCCTAAAAATTTGCGAATATGTGTTTATGTACTGCAAAGATTTCTTTTACAGAAAGTAATTTATAAACTCTATTTAAACTCTTGTTAATTGTGCGTCCGCTACACCTTGAAATGCGTACAGTTCATGAATAATTAGCGAATTATTACACTGGTCAACAAAAAAGAAATTTTTTTTTGTTGCCGTTGATATCTCTGCGGATTTTTGTTATTAAGAATACACAATTTACGAATAAAGTCATGAGTGTATCAGATTGGCTTCAGTTTTTATGTAATTGGAGTATACTTAGGCTTGTTCGGGTTCTCGTCTGGACAGTCCTAAAACCGTCCTAGAACGTTCATGAGCATGCGCGCAACAAAAAAATGCGTAGTTTTTTTGTAATGCGCATGCTCCTGACGGTTCTGGACCTGTCCTCATGGGAACCCGAACGAGCCTAGTATCTAGCAATGCTTAAAACATTTAACATTTTAACCCTGCTCACACACTAAAACGCGCTTTATGCGTATTCATTTCGCGCATGCGTACATCACGCGGCTCTTCACGTAAACTTCGTTCTTCTTACGCCCCTCATCACGTTTAAAGGCCAAACAGACGAAAGTATTTATTTGTGATTAGTTTTTCGGCAGGATTGAATGTGCATTTTGGTAAGTTACTGACAAATTACGATTAATTCTATTTTACTTATTGATTCTTAATTCTTATTCCTAAAATTGTCCGTAGAAATATGAGTTCATTGCGAAGAAAATGCCGATGTCATCCTGATATATTTTGTTATATCTGTGGTGTGTATACAGTAGCAAACCAGAAACGTAATATTACAGACTTTGTGAAGGAGGTGTATACTGCTTATTTCGGACTACAAATTGAAAAACAAGATAAGCCATGGGTTCCTCATAAGGTTTGTAAATCTTATATTGAATCTTTGCGCTTGTGGAAGAAAGGAGAACGCCCAGGTTTAGATTTTGGCATCCCTATGATCTGGAGAGAGCCCAGAAATCATTTTGATGATTGCTATTTTTGCGTAGTAGACGTTAAGGGCTTTAATCGGCATAAAATGTGGGAATATCCTAATTTGGAGTCTATAAAACGTCCTGTGTTACACAACGAAGAACTTCCTCGGCCTATTTACGCCTCACAACAGGATTCTCTGCCGTTAGAAGCAATAATGTTACGAAATTCACAGAGTTCAATTCAATCTACTTCCACAAGTGGAAGTGAATATGTAGGAAAAACGTCTGCGCCACAGTTGTTTACTCAAAATGAACTCAGCGATTTGATACGAGACTCGAATTTATCAAAGCAGGCGTCGGAACTGTTAGCATCAAGATTAAAGGAGAAAAATTTATTGCAACCAGAAGTAACAATTACAGCCTATAGAACAAGGGAGAAAGAAATTTTACCATACTTTACTGACAATGAAGAGCTTGTCTATTGTAATAATATCGCAAAGTTACTTACAGACATGGGTTTAACTGAATATAAACCTACTGACTGGCGGCTCTTTATTGGTAGCTCCAAAAGAAGTCTAAAATGTGTTTTACTGCACAATGGTAACGGATACCCATCCATCCCAATTGCCCAAACTACCAAACTCAAAGAAGAGTATCAGAATATTAGATTAATTTTGCAAAAAAATTAATTACTACGAACATCAATGGTCGGTTTGTGTTGATTTAAAAATGGTTAATTTCTTACTTGGTCAACAAGGTGGATACACAAAATACCCTTGCTTTATTTGTCTGTGGGATAGTCGAGCAAAGCAAAATCATTGGGAACAAAAAATGTGGCCTTTAAGAGATTCTTTAACTGTGGGTAAAGCTAATGTAGTGAATGAGCCATTGTTGAGCAGAGAAAAAATCATACTTCCACCACTTCATATTAAGCTAGGTATGATGAAACAGTTCGTCAAAGCATTGGACAAAAATGGAGAATGCTTTAAGTACATTTGCAAAACATTTCCTAAGCTGAGTATGGAAAAGTTAAAAGCTGGAATTTTTGACGGCCATCAAATTCGAACATTGATGAAAGATGCGAACTTCATAAAAATCATCACTATTGTGGAAGCTGAAGCTTGGAGTGGTTTAGTATCGGTGGTAGAAAATTTTCTCGGTAACCATAGAGCGCCGAATTATATAGAACTTGTACAAAAGATGTTAGAAAGCTTCAGGATTTTAGGAGCCAATATGAGCATAAAAATACACTTTCTTCACAGCCACCTGGATAGATTTCCCGACAAACTGGGAGATTACAGCGAAGAACAAGGAGAACGCTTCCACCAGGATATAAAAGTGATGGAGGAAAGATATCAAGGCAAATGGGATCGTCATATGATGGCGCATTACTGCTGGTCTCTACAAAGACATTGTTCCCAAGAATTATACAACAGAAAGTCTTATAGGAAGTGTTTCACTGAAATGTGATATATTTTTTACTTTTTCCATTTTTGTGTAATAAAATAAAATAATTAATAGTGTTTTCGAATTCATCTTTCATATTAAAAAATAAAATAAAATCAAAACTTTTCTCATATATCTTACTTTTTAGTGTAATATAAATATGGCGATTAAATAAAAATCTGGAGCCAATCATGCAGAACCGTTCGTAGTTCCATGAAAGTCGGCAAAAAGTCATCCTAAAACCACTCTCATATCCAGGGCAACAAAATCACTGTTGACCAGTGTTATCAAACGCATAGCCTAAGTTTTGTTTATGAATACGGGCGTTAAACCCATAACAACGATTATTTCAACAATAAAATGTTGTTAAGGGTTTAAGCTGGCCTAAGGCCCAGTTGTACAACCTAAATTTAAACTGACATTGTACAACTGGATCTAATGGCCATTTGCACTAAGCACTTAAACTCAACTTAACTTTAAGGATCACTTAGGCTCAGTTGTAAAATTCCAGCTTAACTTTAACCTAAAGCTTAAACTCTTAACAACAATTATTGAAATAATCGTTGTTAAAGGTTTAAGCTTCAGCTTAAGTTAAGTTGAGTGCATCTTAGAATGTGACTTACACAATGCCGTATGACCTAAAATATCACATTATAAACATCACTTAAATTTAAGCTTGGCTTAAGTGTTTGGTGCAATTTGCCGTTAAATTTCTATTTAAGTGTCAGTTAGATTGTGCCTAACTTTATGCTGGATCTACGGTAATATCACATTCACGACTTGAATTTAATCTCTGCTTAGAAAAGCGGTGCAATTAGCCATAAGTGACGCTTAAAGTTAAGTTGAGCTTAAGAATTTGGTATAACTGACCATAACAGTGATATATCCTTAAAATAAACAAACGAAAAGAAAGCTTGAAAAAAAGAAACACAATTCACAATAAAATTAAGTGATGCTCAAATTTCAATTCTTTCTTTCTTCTTCTTCTTTCCCAATAAATTAATAAATAGATGGGACGAGAGAGATATGACTGTACTATGAAATAAAGGATATACTTTTTAGATAGGACGGAGACGCGGGGGACTTAATGCGCGCCAAATCAGCGCATACATTTCCAAAACCATTTGAAACAGGCTGTATGTATTATATTCAAAGGCAAGTTCGATTGTATTTGTATTAATGTATTGTATTTGTATTAATAATTCTTCTTAAATGAAAATATGCTCAAATAAACTGCTCCACATAAGTTAAAGAACACTATACGGTGTTACAAACACTGCAAATTAACATTAAACAATGAATTCTCTTCTTAGCTAAAGTAAGTAGAACTTGTAATGGCCTTCGAGAGAATAAGTTGTTCTGGTGCAAGTGTCTTCGGATAGTTTCTGGAGACAATTCAACATCTCCAGCTCGAAACTATGTAGCCGCAGATAACTGTAATGTAATTGAGAATTTTCGTGCAGATAGCTAATAGTACGGGTTCTACATGTCACATAAACAATGCTTATACACTATTTAGTACACACAAATCGTTTTAGAGTTACAGTAAAAATTAAGGTCCAGTTGTCCAATGCCAGTTTAAATTTAAGCCGAAGCTTAAACCCATAACAATATTTCAACAATTGTTGTTAAGGGTTTAAGCTTTGGCTTCAAGTTAAACTGGAAATGTACAACTTGGCCTAATTCTGAGAAGGGGTCGACGAGATTTATTTATCCTGTAAGGGGGTTGATACCTCAAAAAATTTTGGGAACCGCTGTTATAGAGTCTCATTCGACATGTCTGGGTAAATCCGCTTCAATTTCATGTATTTCATGTCCAGTTTCTTGCAAATGTCATATGCGTCGCCATACATGTCGGCACTTTTATTTAAGAGTTTGGAAAAGATCTGACCGATGGATTGATTTAATAGCACCTTGCGTATGCGCTAACGAACTTGCACGGGCGTCTGGATGTATCTTGAGACAAATTCTGAAGCAGAAAACATGTTTTCCTTGCTCTAAAATTTGAAGAGACGTAAAGGATTACTTCAATACGTTCAAAGTATAGTAGGCCTGCGGATTGGAAAGTCATTTGGAAACATAATTGACAAAAGGGGAAAACCAAAAGAAAAAGACTGTAAAATGAACAAAAAAAAACAGGTAATAGAAATGTTCCTTTAGGTAGGCATTCGGTATGCTATAGTTAAAGCACGGATTTAGATGCGAAAGGAGATTTCAGATTTCTTCTGAGATCGCCACGTAGATAGGCGTTTAGAAGAAAAACTTGCCGGGCGAACAAAATATCGCCATCAATCTCATCGCCGCTGTACATTCTGTTGCGATATTGAAGCAACCAGAATATCGCCCGTCAGTGGGCTCCTTTAGGGATCAGAATTTTATGTTTTGTTCGATTTATTACAAAAAAGGCTGCAACGTAAAACGGTACCGCGTTCAAAACTCGCCGAACAAAATATACTATTCCGATCATTTGGTTTTTCGAGCACCACCACAAGCATAATTACCTTATGTAGGGCGGGCTTTAGAAAGCAACACACACACATTAACACGATTAGAAAAGCAATTACGGCAGAATATTTGATAATAATAACGTAATTGATCTAATGACTTAATGGAAACATTAACATTCGATTTAGTGCCTGGAAGTCTCTGCTTGCACAGCAAACAATCAAGCAAGTAAGCAAAATAAGCGTAATGTGTGACAAAAATGTCAAGGCTGGTCATTGATTACACTGTCTAGACAGAATTAGATACATTAAATTAAATATTGTTTATCTCTAACTTAAAATCCTTGTATTTTTTTCTTTAGAGAAGAATATGTATGTAATAAAAGTATTAATTCAATGAAATTATGATCGCAGTTGATCATCAATAGAACTACGAGAGCAAGACTAAAAGTTTCGGGAAAAAAACCATACAGTGCTCAATACACTCAATCGTAAAACAAAATTGACAGGAATATCTGGATTGTCAAACTCTGTTAAACAAACATTCTGATATGCACCTCGTAATCGTTTCAACTATTATGTGTTCATTTAATATTCCGGTAACATTGGCTGTGGAAATATTTTGTTTTGGTAAAGGCATGTCGCAGCTTAAGCTCGCCGCGAATTGTCACTAGTATCATTCATCCTGTCAACTATCGAATAAGTGTTCTTGTGTTGTTTGCGTTGTTTGTTGGTTTTATATAAAAATAAGGACTTATTTACTTTACATTTATTGCATTACAAAATAGTAGCATTATAGCAGAAAACATTTGTGATTGAAAGTTATTTTCGTAATAGTTCAAAAATTGATGGGGCATTGGTATACTGAGTATGAAACTGCTCGGAACAGTTTAGAGTTGAATTTCCTGACCACATTTATTGACCACAAAATATTCTACACAAACACCCTACATTGGTGTGTACAATTATTTCGTGAAACAGGAGGTTTTTTCCGAAGGCCAACCTCGAAAAAGTACTGCCGAGGTTATTGATTCTTGCTTCAACATCTGCAATCACTTGGTATATGCAGATGATACTTTAATATACTCGATACATAAAGATCAACTGCTAGACATAATGAAAAATGCTTCTCACACCTCTATCCGCAAATTATCACAATACATTGAGCTTTCTGTGGGAACGTGCCACAAATTGCTGCGTAAAGATGTTCAGCTCTATCCTTACCGCACGATATTGGTGCAAGAATTGCTACCCGGTGATTCCATTCCGACATTGTCTTTCTGTGAACCTCATATAATAAATTACTTAATATGTGAGTGAGTAGTAATTGTTATTTTATGTTCAATTCTAACACTGTGACATACGTTTCCGAAAACGAAATATTTCCGCAGGTCATGCTACCGCATTATTAATAGAAACACATGTTACTTTTCCGGTAGCACGCAGAATTTCGAAACGTGCTGGCGCTATAAATAGAAGACCGCAATCAATTTGCACTATTTGAAGTGGCGTTCCATTTATCATGCGTTTAAATTTTAAATCGGATTCACATTTAAACATTCGAAATGATTACGTAGCAGGCGAGATAAATTTCATCCCAGTCGTAGATAATCGAAATTAAATGCAAGATAATGCCAACAAGGGATTAAAATGATCCCAATAATAAAATCGTAAATCCATGTTATTTACATACGAGGCGTGTACATACATATGTAAATAATATGTCGCATCTGAATTCCGGTGATGAGTTCGCCTTATCTGATGGGAATTTCATTCCGTATCAGGTCGCAGCGACTAAAGTTTTCTTTCTATTCACCGCGTGTTTATGTAAATGGGCAAATCTAATTAAAGTTATGGGAACGTGCTTTTTTCTAACCATAAACTTTAAACATTAATTTGATTAACAAATCAAAACTGACACAATATCATTCGTTTTGCAAGAACATTTGATAAAGTAAGTAAACCAACACGATAAAATAAAAATGCCTTTTGATAACATCTGCTCAGTACAATAATGTAACAGCTCGGTACTGACATATCTTGAAAATTAGGTCAGTCAATTTGTGTACATTTGAAACAACCTCTGCGTAGATTTCTAAATTATCCGATAACTGTAATAGACATCTGCTACAGAGAAAGTTGTAACGAGGAGGCCGTTCAGTGAACCTGTGTAGGTTCTCTTTGCACAAGTACATACACCCTCGATGAAACGTGCTCCCATTCTGTTCTTTACGAGCAGAACCATGTGTTTTTCTAAAAAAAAAGCGCTTCCATCAATCTTCTCATTAACTTAATTTCAACCACCAACCGAACGATCGGAGTTACGATTACGTACACAGTGAACGCTCGGATGTTTTCTAACGTTTTGGATTACCAAATGGTCGGACAATATAATCCGGAAATTCCGTAAATGGTCGTAAATGTAAAGCGCACCGCTTGGAAATGTGTAATTTAGGTGCTGGTTGCTACGGCAACGGCGAAACAGCTCCGGGCTTATTTCAATCGTAACGTTTCGTTCGATTACAGTTCGCCATTCAAGTTCCTCTGGCCACATCCCATTTAATGTCCAATATATCACGGGTGCACGCCAAAGTTGAGCTGAATTGTAAATTTTAAACTCAGTTTAATTCACTTTAAAACTCTTACATTATCGCTGCAAAGCAAACGATAAAATTAAAGTCTGGCCGGCCCTGCAGTTTTGAATGAGTAGATCGGGACAAATGAAACCGGGTAACAAAGTTTTCAGAAATTTCAGCTCTAACTGAACGAGTTAAACTAAATTAAAAGTTACCAGCATATACACAGGTATACAATTAATTTAGCAACTACTGAAAATATTAAACGAACATCAGAGTACTAATACATATACAGGTAACCCGATAAAATGAAACCGCGATAAGAAGCGATGTCCGAAAGTGTGGGAAAATTGTTAAAAAAATTAGTTTTCAAGAAATGATTAATCAAAAATGAGCCCAAAAACGACGATGCGCCTCTAGTTACAAAATAGAGGAGCAGATGAACGAAATAAATGCCTTCATAAAAGTTTTATGGTAGACAGGACGGCATAGCATCAATCGTTAATTGGAATTTCACGTGAACTCCGTTTTTAACGTGAAATACGAACTACAAAATAAGTATTTCAAAATGCATGCAAATCACTTGACACAGATCAATCCATGCAAAGGATCTACAACAGTCTCATTTTTAACACTTGCTTGGACAGGTAAACAAATAAATCACTAAAACGAAAAACAATTTTAATCTCCGTCTTAAGAATTCCTACTATTTTTCTTTCATTTTAATTAAATTTAATTGAAATTGTATTGTGAATAAAGTTTATTTCCACAAGAAACGTGTACTTTATCACCAGAATCTAAAACGTTATAATCAGTAAACTCATTCGTGATCTGTTTAGATTGTTAATTTTTATAATTTCGTTGTGTGTGACGAATTATTAACACAAATCTATTAAAAGTTTAACAAATTCAAGACGCATTTACAACTCCATATGCTCTGTTTTTAGCGAAGTTATTCGTATTATTTCCTTACCTGGTTAAAGCTGTGTACAGATTTGATAAAGGTCGCGCACTCGTAAAAATTCCTCAAGAGGACGTAATTATGAGAGTGATCGCCGTTGATCCAGTTATTCGAAGTCGTCAGTAAATAAATTTGGTTATAAACTACATATGTATTACGTCTGCGCTGAGCACCGACAGTATTCGAATCGACTCGAGGACGTACGCCGCGCATCTCGATATACTTTAACACGTCTGCTATGGAAGGTCAAGTTTTACAAGCTTTATTCTGAGTAAATATCGTAAAACGTTTATGACATACGTACGCTGTGAATTTGGCGTTTTTAGCAAAAATTATAATTATGTAATTACAAACTGTTCCACAGAATTTTCATACATTTTCTCGTAATCTGTGATATGCATTCACGTACGCGATTTGATCAGAAATTCTACGTATAAATGCGGCGGGCCACTGCGAGCTAAGCGAAGCTAAGTTGATCGAAACTAAGTTTTTTGAAAATTAGATCCAACGTAATCTTACGCGGACGAGGCAACCGAGCGAAGATAAACATTGTTTTATATTTTTGCTATCCCAACTTCGCTTCCCTTAGCTTTTAGTTACCACGTCCGCGTAATATTACGTTGGATCTAATTTTCAAAAAACTTAGTTTCGTTCAGGCCGCCCGCCTTAATACTAGCGACGTTTAAAACAAATGTATATTAATAGTTTCATTGTGTCTATCCGATAACGAGGCGAAAGATTTTACTATTAGCTGCCTGTCGGGTTGACCCCTGCGACAGCTGCTATAGTATTTCCAGCGATAGAAAGACAGATTTTGAATTTCCCGCCAATCTAGAAAAGTCAGTATTACTAACATGCACAGTCCAAATGGTCAATCATTGCTGCCTTTAAGTTGGCTATTCGGAAATCAACTTGCGCCTTATATTCCTACGCCATGAAATGCATGCAGATAAGCAATATATTGGTGCATTGAAATTTGGGGTCTGTCTTTCTATCGCTGGTAATACTATACATTCCGTTCTAGTAAATATTCCGCACGAATTAACAAACATTTATTTACACAATTATTTACGAATTTGTTAGCCCTATCTCATACATAATTCCAATACAGTTACTTTAGAACTTACTAATAATTACGTCGCGTAAAAGAAACAATTCAGACTTCCGTTCCCAGCTGTTAAACGTGTAATAAAACGAAATTGGGATATGTGTCAAGGTCGCATTGTGTGCAGGCAAGAAGTCAATAAAATAATAATCATAAAATTCGTAGTTCTATTATATTCTGCGTTTATAAAACTTGGCGACGTATTTCGTACGCAGTGCCGCAGCTTAATTTTGGGATTTTTTTTTATTAATTATAAACTGTTCCAAAGAAATTTTCAAGCATTTTCCCGTAATCTGTGACACCGATTCTCTAATGTGTTTTTTTTTATCGGAGCAATCGTCGTTCACCCTGTATTATACATATAAGTTTGAACACTTAATTACTTTTAGGGCTTTAATTTTTTTGTATCAGACCTGATAGGCAAATTGATATTTACATTTAAGGATGTATCATAAGTAGCTGCACAAATTTTAAATTGATGCTGATAGCATGCTGAAATGTTTCAATTGTTTTTGGAAGTTTTTGTTAGGGTCTCGACATTGTTTTTAATTGCCTTACTGTCAAACTTTCATGATGAAAGTTAGCGAACAAAATTATTTACGAAAACGTATCTTTGAATTGCTTGGAACTTATAATAAGAAATACATATGTTTTAAAACACTTTTTAGAAGAGGGTGTTAGCAGGAGAACTGTGTATTCAATAATTTCAAGATTTTATAATAATGGTAATGTAGAGAATAAGAAAAAACCTGGTCGAACACCGATTTTGAATGAAAAAAAATTGAATTTATTGAAAAGGAAGCTGAAAATAAAATCGGGGTGAGCACACGCCAACTTGCGAAGAAATTTAAAGTTTCGAAAGATACAATTTCTCGTAATTTAAAAAAAATTGCCTTACGTAGATACAAAAGAAGTGTCTCATCGAAATATACCGAAAAATAGTTGAATGAAATACCCGGCAAGTGTAGATTATTGCGTCAAAAAATTTTTAAAGGAGGTTCGGTTGTCATTACAGACGACGAAAAATACTTTACATTTGCGAACAGTTCTGTTATTACAAACCGAGGCTATTATACCTCTGATAACAAAAGCGTCTCTTCTGCTGTTAAGTTCATCGGAAAATCCAAATTCGAACCAAAAATTTTAGTGTGATGTGCAATATCAGTTAAAGGAATTTCAAGTCTTTTTGTTGAAACTCGGCGTGGAGTAGCTGTGGATGCATTAACTTATCAGTCGAAATGTCTTCCCAAATTACTCAAATTTATTAAAAAGCATCACGAGAAGGATAATTTTGTGTTTTGGTCTGATCTGGCGTCCATGCCATTATGCCAAATCTACGCTGGAATGGTTAAACAGCAAGAATATACCTTTTGTCCAGAAGAAGGCTAATCCTCCTAACGTGCCCCAGGCGCGACCGATTGAACATTTCTGGGCAATTTTACCTCGATTAGTATATAAAGATGGTTGGGAAGCAACAACAGCGGATCAGTTGAAAAAGCGTATTTTGTATTGTGTCAAAAAAGTCGATATAAGTGTGATCCAGCGTATGGTGAAAGGGGTGAAAAAGACATTAAGAAAAATTAAGGAAGACGGTCCACTCTAAGTTTAATTATTAATAGTGTATTTATAAAGATGTAAACTTTTCATTTTTAAATAAAAATATTTAATTACCTTCAGCTGTTTTTAATTATATAATTTTAAAACGCGTGCAGTTACCTTACTTTTGTAATTTGTACAATACTTGCAATGAGTTATGGCGGAGAGTGAATGTGTTCGCGCAAGTAAAGAAGGAGAAAATCTACCTACTTGCAGTTGGTTTTTAGTATAGTATCTCGACTTTACCATTTAAACTAAAGAAAACCTGTCGTATATAGATTTTCGTCTATTCACTTATCTATCCGTTCAATCGGACGAAAGTCCACCATACTAACGTCACACTTTCTTCAGTTTTGAAAAAGCCGACTGTAATATAATATGTACAGTAGACCTCGGTTATAAGGGCCTCGGTTGTAGCGATCCACCGCTTATAACGAACTACATTTGAAGCCCCGTCATTTTTCTCTATATTTGTGGCATTATCGCTTATTTTATTACGAACTTCGGATATAACGAACCGATTTTGATGGTCCCTTGAGGTTCGCTATAACCGTTACATTGCTCATAAAATATTTCAGTGATCTCAAAAATGCGTTGGTCAACTGCAAAATACATTCTTAAAAACACTTTTAAAAAAGCGGTACTTTTATAAGTGGCACACAACGGCTTCAAGGTAAAATGAATCACACTTGTACTCAACTAAAGTGGGCAGAGAAATAACTTAATGTCATACAATCAACGTTAACTTGAATATTGGCTACATTCACAACAACTCTGTTCTTGCGGGTGTTTGCATTATTGCTAGTTTCAAAATATTTTATTCTCAAAGCTTCTGAAACCTTATCTCTGTTTGTAGTTTGTACTTTCCAATTTTTACCAAGTATAAATTCATATACCGCAGGCGAACGCACTTTAGTCCAAAACAGCAAAAGAGAGTGGCACCAAAACCACAAATGTGGGACGGGCAAGTGGAGCCCAGGCGCGTGGAAACGCAACCGTTTGCAAGCAATAATTTCCAAAAACGTGAAATGTGCACGTACGATGTAGCAGATGCATGAAACTCGTTTCCTGAAATAAGATCAGTGGCTGAAACCAGGTCACGTCTATTTATATCCGCATAGTTCGTAGTCTGCCAAAGCGTATTTTAAAAAGTGCGTGTACATAGTATCAGTCTGCATTCTTACAATTGTGAAATAATGCAAAAACTAAAAGCCTAGTAATAACAATCATACACACTCAGATCGTACTTTTATGTATAGAAGTTTTCATCTCGAAATTTTTACTTGCTAATTTTATCGCTTGTATTTTACAGGTTTTTATTATTTCTAAAAGTACTTATACAGGCTGATCAAAGTTACCGCCGCGCTATTGCCAACTTCGTTATTATTGGAGCTACGAAGTGGTTCAAATTACCAAAAATGAACTGTTTTCACTCAGGATTACAATGGTGAATATGAAGAAAACGATTGTTCGTCGCATTCTCAAAATAAATGCATGTGTAAAGTTTTTTTTTTAATGGAACACCCTATATTTTTTGTTGACAAATGCATTAACAAAACTGTCTTAACACACATTACCTTGGAATTATGTGTAAAAACATGAGCGCAACATTTTGAGGAACTAATATTTAAAATAAATGTAACTACTATTGTGTACAAAAATAAAATTAATTTATTAAATTGTGCTACTCTTGAAACTACTGTAATTTAAACAAATTTAAACAAAATTATAAATAACTTAAAGTGAGTGTTCAGAAACATTCCCATTTTGTTCTAAACATCGCTGAACAGTTTTGTTAATGCATTGAACTAAATAAAGTTAATTGTAAACGATGAATACAACTTTCGCAATAATTTCGTTATTAATCGTTTTAAGGAAAAATAGTAAAGAGTAATTGGTATTTATAATTTGATGTTCTTTCATTTGTCAACAAAAAATACAGGCTGTTCCATTAAAAAAACTTTACACATGCAATTATTTTGAGAATGCGATGCGCAATTGCTTTCTTCATATCACCATTGTAATCCTGAGTAAAAACAGTTCATTTTTGCTAATTTGAACCACTTCGTAGCTCCAATAATAACAAAGTTAGCAATAGTGCGGCGGTAACTTTGATCACCCTGTCTTTGTATCTCCAACAATTTACGAGATCCCCATGGTGAGCCTTTAATTAGTTGTAACCCTGTATATTTCATGATGACATTCTTTGTGAAATCGATCGTCTTTTGTTTGTTTTCTTTTTTGGAATCTTCTTCCAGAACCTTTTTGTTATTTGTCTGACTTGCTGGCTGTGGCCTGACAGTTTATAGAGCGCTTTTAAAAATTTATATTAGTGATAAGTTAAGTGAGACATCTTTGGCGCCCTATTACAATTGCACCCCCTGTCCCCCAATCGTTAGGCCACTGGTGCACATTAGACAGGTATCACTTGTCAATTATTCAGACAATTTGATTTTATACATGAACACGACCTGCTCATTTAGAAATGAAAAATTTTTAAAATTATTTCGTTATTTTGTAAACAAATTCAAAAAATTTTGGTATCGCTGCAGAGAGATAAAAAATCTGTAGCGAAACGATATGGATTACAAGAATTAGAAAATTGGAATTCAGATGGGCATGAAAGGTATGGATTCTCTGCTGATTTAACTGTATATTTAAAAATAAAAACTCACCAATAATGAACCATTCAAACTAAACACCTGGGTTGTGTTCATAAACTACACCTTGGGTGTGTAATCGCATCTTTCTCGCTCACAAGTTTTTAGTTATTTTGTGTCTCGCTCATCAGTTTTAAGAAGTCTAGTGTTTACATGATTTCCATGACAACGAGATAACTTTTCACGTCCCACTTTTAAATAGGGTATAGAAAATGTGTTTGTTGCTATGGAAACACACGCCTGATTTAGTACTTTATGATTCTTATGTGTGAAGCAAAATGTATAAATACATTTATGCGAGAGAGATCACAATATTACCCGAAAGTAACCCTAGAGTGTAATTTATGAACACAACCCTGATATTATAATCGACGTCTCGCTGCATATAATGTATTTATCTTTCCAATAATAATGTTATAGTCTCAAAAAGGTTTATGGTCATCAAACAGTGTTAAAGGAAGAGATAATGGAGACCTTGTGTACTCTAAAAACAAAGAGAGTTTTTTTTTTTAATCTGGCGTCGAAGTTGGCCACGAAAATTTCTTTGTGAACCATCATTGTCATGACAGTTGTTAATTTGACGTTTGAACTTACAATTCCTAACCTTGGTTTCGAGGTTTCGAACTCAACTGTACGATAGG
The DNA here is from genome assembly GCA_958336345.1 of Dorcus parallelipipedus. Taxonomy (NCBI): domain Eukaryota; kingdom Metazoa; phylum Arthropoda; class Insecta; order Coleoptera; family Lucanidae; genus Dorcus; species Dorcus parallelipipedus. The sequence goes on along the minus strand of OY284482.1, from coordinate 37,629,064 downwards.
ACAACACAAGAATGTAATCTATTGTAATAAACGAAAAACGACAATAAAAATGAGATCTGTTGTAACAATGAAAACAGACAATAAGATTTACAACAAATAATCAAAATTGTGGTGCGTTCACAATAAATACCTTGTCACGGCCAACTTCCCAACCTAATATTATTACATGCAACAAACGCACATTATTACCTACCATAATTTTTGGTACAAAGGACTAATAAGTTAGTCCTTGTAATTAGTATGAGACCAAGATTTTGTATTTGTTGCAAAAGACAAGGTGATTTTTTTACTGTGTGTACTTATATTTAAACGCCCAACTACAACTTTTGGTACACTTTAATGAAATTAAATACAAAAATCGACGCATTATCACGTTGACCTCTAAGTAATATTCCCTATCTTTTAATGATTAAGACAACCTCGATCTATTTTCCAAGATAACACGCATGATTTTGAGATAGCTGACACTCATAAACCAATTTAGATAAATTTAGACATTGGCCCTTTTTCTGTCAAGGTAAAGAAATGAACATTTAATAATACTATTAATTATTATCAACTCCATAGAAATGATAAGTCAAAATAAACATACATATCTACTATGGTTTTAGTTTCTTTATATGAAAATTCGTAGATACTTAGACTTTGAAGAGGGCCCGAAAATAATACAGTCTTGCGTTCCAATCAGCTATAGATAAGTTAATGACTAAAATATGAAATTTGAGCAATTTAAGTTTACACTTACAGTCTTACAAAAACAAATACGGTTATAGATTATTTAAAGCATTGTAATTTCATTTTAAAGATGGCCAATACTGTAATATGTTGGACCCTTTCGTCCTTTTCGTTACTACTGATTTAACTTAAAGCATTTTTGATTCACTGCTCTATAGCACAAAGTATTCTTGTCTTGTTCTAACCTTATATGTATAATAACAGAAGACGAAGATACTCCGAGACTGCTTTAGAGCAATGAATAAAAAACGCTGCTAGTGTTTTAGAACATGTCATTTTAAATTAGCATTAAATTATAATCTCGTCATTGAATTTTTTATGGCATATGCAGAAAGAGACTAATCATCTTGATAGGTCGGCAAACACACGGCAATGATCGATATCGACTAACGTCTTTAAAGGCGACAGTTAGCTTTTTATAAGTAGGTATATGGCACTGACTTTTAAATTCACACAATCATCAGCTCGATCATCAGTACATATGAATATTGTTTCAAAATCAATCAACGATATTTCCCTTCCAGACAAACTAACGTTAAGAGTCGAGATGCTCAGGGCTAACAAAGCTTAAACCACTCACGCTAACCGGTACTAAAAAGGCAAAAAAAACGCAAATCGTGATGAACATTGAAAAAAAGAAAACAAACTGCGTTTTGCAGTTGGGCAAGCTCTCTATAGACCTTTACTTGCAAAATAAGAGCATGCATGGCAATCTTCTCTATCCGCTCGCTAACGTAATGACTGTGTGAAGTGTCTGGTGTAAGGATAATTTCGTGAAACTCACGTAGATATAATTCTATAATTACATGGCGCGCTAGTAATTTTGGATATGTTTGCTGCACGAGTGATTGTTATGCTTGCGTAATAATATAGACACGATTTCGTTTGACTCGTGAGGATACCAGGATTTTCGTGCACTTTTAAGGTCGATGACTTCCATTACTCCTGGACTATCAGAACCACTTCGGTACCGTAAATTCCAGCCAGTGCACGTCATTGGGCTGATTATAAACCACATCGTGAGTCTAATGCATAAATGCTTTTCTAGGGGCCTCGATAAACTTTTGCGAACATCAACGAACAAGAGTGAAAACAACATGTGTTCATTTATTAATCCGGTAATATTTACCTATGGAAATATGTTTTGGAAAACGTACGTCGCAGTGTTAACATTGAACATAACCTGACTTTTAAAAGTCAGCATGACATAAATTATAAAATAACAATTAGGTACTACTCACTCACAAATTAAGTAAGGTAATTGATTATATGTATAAGATTCACAGAAAGACAATCTCGGTAGGGATCATAGGGCAGGAATTCTTGCACCAAAATTGTGCAGTAAGGATAGAGCTGAACATCTTTACGTAACAACTTGTGGCACGTTCCCACCGAAAGCTCCATCTGTTGTAATAATTGGCGGATAGATGTGTGAAAAGCATTTTTCATTATGTCTGCAGTTTCGACAACCTCATCAGTACACTTTTGAGGTTGACCTGTTGTTTTTCTTCTTACTACCTTCAGTTTCACGAAACGACTATACACACCAATGCAGATTCTCTTCGAGTGTTTTGTAGTCAATAATAACATCGGGAAATTCAACTGTAAACTCTTCCAAGCAGTTTCGTGCTCGGTATACCCATGCCCCATCGATTTTTGAACTATTACGAAAATTATTTTCGATCACAAATGTTTTCTGCTCTAATGTAAACACCATCTTGTAAAGCAATAAATGTAAAGTAAATGAATCCTGGAAATAAATTATTTTTGTATAAAACCAGCAAACAACGCAAACAAACATGAAAATACTTACTCGAGAGTTGACAGGACGAACGACACTAGTGACAATCCTGTTCGCGGCGAGCTCAAGCTACGACATGCCTTTACAAAAACAAAATATGTACTTCCACAGCAGATGCTATCGGAGTATTAAATGAACAGATGATACCATATAATAAAGAGGTTTGTTTTAAAATATGAAAGAGTTTAAATTATCTGTACTTCAAAACAAAATTTTTCATCAAAGAAATCGACGTAATATGCAATTAATGATAATTAATTCATTGTATAACATAAGTTCCCATGTATCTTGAAAAAGGCATACACTGCACCGCCCTCTAAAGGGGATTGGACGTAGTGAGAGAAGATTCTACCCATTCGACCTCAATTAATTAGTTTAGCTAGCAATAGGGTTTCCCATCACCTCCGAAAGGAGTCCCTGAAAAACTAGCGGTGATTGCTATTGATTACCTTGCAAATTGATTGCCGAAGGCGGCATTTTGTATCACATACTTCTCCAGAACGTCGCATCGGATTAATTAATTAATTACTTCCATTAATTAAGTACACTGTAGACCCATTGTGTCACACTGTGCGTTGGTTGATTGATTGATTGAACGAGTCTTAGAGTACGATCTTAATAAGTGGCAAACACTAGTACCAAGACCAATCTAAGTTGAACTTAAATTAATTGTTAATTTAATTGAGGAGTAGAGTTCTCCAACACTATTTACGTGCGCACCAAACCACCAGCTGTGTGATTGAAGCCAGTCCGGTCGCTACGATATTCGAAAGTGAAATCTGTTAAGCGAATTCTACTGTACTTCCTGATAACCGTAATTTTTGTGACTTTGAATTGGTTTAACGCAAGAGTTTTTGCGCTCATTATATCAGATCCCGCAGTGGCTGGCACAAGGAGTTTTTACTTTTTTTTTCTCAATAAATAATTAATTAAATCTAACTTCCGCATTTTTATTTAAACGTATTTAGTTCCTTTAATCTCTCAAGTTTATTCACCGTCGCACCAAAAGAACTGAGTTACAACAACGTAAGTCCAGGGGTTGCACTGACGATTACGAGCCGTATTATAACGGTAAAGTTTATTGCGAGGTCCGAAAGGGTCGTTCAAACGTAAACAAATAAATAGGTCAGTAGGGTAGTCCCTTAGCGCCGGCGATAGATTCTAGGTACCAGGTAGTCGACAGTCCACAGGGATAGGGTAGTGCACGCCTCGGTGCATGCCTAATTGAAGTAATAAAATTTTGGGTGACCCGTCTTGGGAATTCTCAGAAAATAAGCTTTGGGTTCAGTTTCGGTCCAGTTATTTAATTCGGCAATAAAGGCTGGTTTATACAACAAGAATAAGAAATAAGATTTAAGGCGTAACGCTTAAGATAAAAGTTAATCTTACGGGTCTGTGTGTTTGCGTTTATAAACCGAATAAGGAATAAGGTATACCGCGTAAGATAACAAAAGTTGGTTAACATTCAACTTTTAGGCCTTATTCTTAGGCGATGTCATGCGCGCATGCGTACAAAGCATTGCACTTATTTTGTACGTTTATTTTTCACGAAATAATCGGTATACCCAACTCACTATTTTGACGATTGACAATAACAAACCTAACCACGCATGCGTGCTTTGGAGGAGCACTAAATTTTATTGGTCAGTTTTAAAACGTATCTTATTCTTATTCTGTTGAATAAACACGTACATTCTTATTCCTTAAGCTTTATCTATTAGGCGTTAGTCCTTATTTCTTATTCTTGTTGTATAAACCAGCCTTAAGTTTAATTTGTTTATTTGGGCAGTTTTATTGGTTATTTAATTGTCCATAAGAGTCAATAAATAAGGTGACACGTCGGCGTGTTACAATCTTAATAACGTTTTTTATGTCTGAAGAAAGAATGTTCGCCATTCTAAGACAATTTCAAAGGTATTATAAGTTCTTATATCTGTAACGAGCCTTCAATTTGTTGTTCCAATTTTAGAGAAATGAAATTAATTTCAAAATTTTGAATGAGACAAAACTGAATATTTTTTTTCAATCTTGTGGCATTATTTTATAAAAATTATTGAGAGAGAGTGAGACCAGCGAATCCTGGTAACAAAATCAAATTTTACTCGTTTTTTAAGAAGATGCCTATTTTAAGAACCAGAAATTTTAATTTTTTTATCGGTAGAGTATGACGTCTAAAAGTTTTATAAAGTAATTAGAATATGTATATGTAATTCAATTTCAATTACAAAGTTATAAATAAAAATTATCAGGGACAATTAAATTGTAATCAACAACGTCCTAAACTGATTAAGTGATTCACGGTTACATCACATTTGACATTTGACTTATTACCAGGCCGAGGGAACTTTGTGGGACTGTAGTGTGAATGACCTAATTACAGTGCAAAAACTGTACGTAAACAATAGTCAGTGGCGGATGTCGCCTTGCGCTCGCTAACTAACATAAAATAAATATCCACACGTAACTTTACGTACGATCAAAGGCGCGCCGCGCCGCACCTGGGCAGGTGCACACAACTGTCCCGCCGCCTGCTTAGTACTATTAACTTAAGTGACATTCTTCCTTCTTCCAAAAATGTTGACAAACTCTTCATAAATGAGTAACAGAGGAAAATACATACAATTTCTTCAAAAATTATATCTTTAGATACGTTCTCGTTTAGTTTTACCTTAATTGAAATCTTTTACACTTACACTTATTTTCGATCGTACTATACAATTGCAGTACAACACATAAATATTTCAAATAAATATCGTCATTTTGAACAAAGTGCATTCGTGATATCGGAGATTACTTTATTAATAGCACGGGAAAGTTTATCACGGCTGACATTCATAACAAATATTATCTCTACACACCGACTTATTGAAGACCAATTTATTGCAACTTATTTCCGAAAACGTTATTATTTAAACAAATGAGACAACGAATTTTTGGTATAAGAATAGTTCTTCTTGAAAATCAGTTCAAATTTATCACTAAAGTATTTTTCTTAGAGGTACAATTAACTCGAATCGTTCCTTTTTTTTTCGGTAACAACATCTTCAATATTAAATCATTAGAAATAACCAAGTGCAGAATAGATTAAACGCAATTGACGTGATGAGCTGAAATACGAACTCTAAAATATTTACTTGACAAATTCATTCCTTCTGTCAAAATTGTATAAAACAAGGATAACACTTTGAACATATACTTTAACAGATAAACAAATAAGTTACTACAACAGGAAACCGATTCAAATTCAATTACTAGTATTTTTTTCATTTTAATTTAAATTGTATTGTAAATAAAGTTTATTCCCACAAGCAAAGTGAATGTCATAAATATTTCGGCATCTTTTTACGATCCAATATTTCGCGTTACCCTTCGCTTCAATCCATCTGTTTTCTTTATTTCGTTTATTCGGTTTATCGCTGATGCTTTAGTAATAATAGACTGTGGTAATAACAAAGAAATTATGATGACAACCAAAATTTAAAACATTACAATCAGTAAACACATTCGTAATCTGTTTGGTTTGTTGATTATTATAATTTCGTTTTGTGTGTACCGTTCAATGAGAAAAATTCTATTAGTATAAAAGACAAATTCGTACAGAGTCTAACAAAAATCAATACGTGCGTTCGATGTGTTACTTTTTTAAAAGCGACGGTATTACCCGTCGTAAATTATTGTTTGCTTCGATATTTCACCTTTGTACACCTTTGAAGACGTAAGTGACTTTAACTAATCTCATAATAGTTAATACACTTGTACGACGCATTCATCATCAGCGTAGAACTACGTGTTACGGTTCACGGTCAAGTTTCACGACAGAACGACCCTGATTCTCTGCGTAACACCATAAATGTTTATTGCACGTCTTATGCCTGAGTGTAACGTGCAATTTTTTAATTTAATTACATAAGTTTAAATATTTTAATATCTCTGATATTTTTTGATAAAACTTTGATACAATTTGATGTTGTCCGCAACTTGAAACGCTTGAAAACACCAATTACTAAAATCGATAAACTCATTGGCCTTTAGACACGATGTCCTATTTCACGTAGAACGATATGTCGAAATCAACCAACAAGTTACGCAAAACTATACAAGTGTGCACTAAAAACAGATTGAAAACAGACGGAAATTGCCTGGTGCTTTCATAATTACTTAAAAAAAATTGTAACTCTGAGCAGTTTTCATCATAATAGGAACGTAGGTATACGAGGCGAGAAAGTTGTTAAAAGGTAAGCTAGGTGTATCTGATAATTGATTAAAGCGGAACATTTTCAATAAAGTCAGGTTTCCATCTGGCATTTGCTGTGAGATATTTTTACCTCTCTCGACGATTGGAAATTTCCTAACATTTAAATAGGTATATGGTAGAATGGTAGCATGTAAGATCTTTTCAATGTTTTTTTGTAAGTATCTGTAATTATAGGCATTTATTTCATTTTTTTGTAGTAGGATGCAGGAGAAGAATCGTCATACAGAGTGTTACTAAATGTGAACCATTCATTACAACCAAAAGTTGTACCTATAATAGTAATTCTGTGACGTTCCTGCTGAGCAATGTTTACAGTCATCTACGAATTTAGAAAATCATAAAAGTACAGATGATGATATTGGTATAGAATGAACTCATATTTCAAATTTTTACGAGACCTTAACTTGAATCTTATGAAGTTGCCTTGTACAGTAAAGAAAACCACGAGTTCGTTTTATTGTATTTTATCGGATAAGAATTGCTCATAATTATGTTTGAATTGGCTTCCGGTTGGAACCGCGTCACGTTGACTTCTACGGCCGACGTTTCGTTCTTCATTGCAGAAGAACTTCTTCAGGGCTGCTCATAATTAAACAAAGATTTTAATAGGCAGCGCCATCTTGCTTTAAGTCAACTTTTCATTTTAAAAAAGACTGAAAGATCTAGAGAATAAATCATTTACGACGGGAAACTTACAGATTAACTAATGACTCGAGTATAATAACACCCTATATAAGATACGTTAAAAACAGAACAAACAACAATCGATTTTGTATGTAGCATTTCAATAAGTAAGAAAACTCTTACGCGTTTGTAATAATAATAAAATCTTGAGAAAATAATGAAATTCGCACAAAATATTTTTTTCCATATTCAGTGTAGAGGCACTGTACACCTCTTTCTTTTTCTAAACAATTTTACGCATTTAACACGGCCAATTCGATATTCGGAAATCTGTAAAGCAAGGGGGAAAATAAATATTTAAAGCTGTCTCCTTAAATATTTTAATGCAGGATGTTGAAAAACAATCGACAAATAAGTAGGTACAGTACTTAACACATTTCAATTTTTAATAAATTACATTAAACTGGTTGTAAATAATTTTTTTTTCGTATGCTACTAAACTAGAAAACGGACAAAATATTTTTTATTTGTTATAAGGTGGGGGAGTACACCCTTTTGCAAATAAATTTATCCAATTCACAATAAAACAGTTCAAAAATGAGCCTCGAATTGAAATACTCCTTAAGACAGGGATTCCCAACGGGGTCGATGAACCCATAGGGATCGGCTGGGGGTCGAGGAAACTTTAGGGGGGTTGATGAACTATTAGTGGTTCGAGTTACGAATTCTTATCTAGTGGAGGTCGGTTTTAGCCATCTGAATACCTAAGTTATTAAAAAAAAGTAGAAGATTGATTATGTCAAAATGCGAAGATTTACCAATAATAAATAATTTCACCTCATTAATAACTGTAGGATACGACATTATCTTCTTTTATTTTTAATGTACTTTTTTGTACTATTCTTCTTAAATATTTGTTTAGTTATTTTTGTTTACTTTATTTAAATTACGTATGAATCGTTATTCTGAAGATTTATTTTTTTCACGTTCCTATTCTTCAGTTTAGATTTTACCTCAGAACTTCAAAAATAAACTAAAAACTTGAATTAGTACTTAAAAAATTTTAACACAAAAGGAAAACTGAATACGAAAATGTAGATGGCGCTTTTCTCTTTACTGAAAATATCTGGTTTGAAAAATGTCGCTGCCGACGAAAGCTTCAAATGATTGTTAAAAATTTGAATCATTAAGAAATATTCAAATCCAAATTTAAACGATATATAAAATGCTCGCTAGATGGCGTTTTCTCGTTTATTTAGAATCAATATCCAAATTAGAAAACCTAAAAATGACAATATTGGAATGTTTTATGATTTTGTTAGAAGTAAGATAACATACCACTGACAAAGAAAATTTAACACTTACTGACCACAATTGAAATTTTTAGCAATACTTATGTGTTCGAGATGCCCCTTATTAGAATCCAGTTGGTTTTCGCAGGAGATAAAGAGAATGAAAAAGGTCGAATATTTTCTGTTGAAGACTAAAAGACATACACAATTTTTTCTTTCAATTGAACAAAGGTTAAATTTAACATTGTTTGCTAGTAGACCTACACTGTTGCTAGTAGACTCTACTGTTTTAGAATGTTTATAATGATTAAATTTGAAAAAGGGTTGATGGAAATTTTTATTTTTTTACAAGAGGTAAAGATTATAAATTTATTTCGGTGCATTAATACATTTGGAAGACGCTGTACGTACTAGTATTACTAGTCGTCTTTTTTCAGCACCCTGTATATCACGAATATAAAAAACGTTTTGTGATATATCAGATGTATATGTATTATAAAAGGTGTGCCAATAAGAGGGCCGGATTTGGTTAAATTAAACACATTATTTATTTGTAAAGTGGTAATAATATTTATATTTTATATTGTAAAGTACAAATGTTGCGATTAAGTACTTTTGTACTTTACAATAAAATATAAGTATTATCACTTTTCGAATAATGTGCTCAATTCAAAAACCAAATCCGGCACTCTTGTTGGAACACCTTTATTATAAGATCTATTAATTTCTACTCTACAACATGATCATAACGTGCGTTCAAAGAAAATTCGTTATCGAGAAGGCTCTGAACTTTCTTTTATTTTATTTTAGGACGACCTTGAATAACTGCGAGCTGTCAATAGCGTCAACTGTCAAATGTTTTGTTTACATCTTCGAGGCATTTGTGAAAAATAAATGTTTTATTTCATTAATTTCGTTTTATTATCTATTTTATAGAAAATGGTGCAAAATATTGGCGAGAAATTTAAACAATTAACCCTAACAACGACAGACACACTCGGGCATTTTAAACTTTTATTTGACAGGCGTTAAATTTAATTAAACTTACCAGAAAGAAAATCACTACAAAAGTCGGCAATTTAAACTTGCCGGAAAGAAAATCACTAGAAATGTCAACCATTTAAGCTTGCCGGAAAGAAAATAACTAGAAAAGACGGTCATTTTAGTGCAAGAACGTTTTCTTTATCTTACACATTAAGCATATGGATTGCGATACTGTATTTGTTTAGTGACTGTAATAAACTAAATTTGATAGCGCCATCTATGGAAACTTCCACAAAAAATGATAATTTGTAGAAGTTTTCATAGATGGCGCTATCAAATTTAGTTTACTAAACTTCCTAGATAGATAAAGTACCGCAATTACCGCCATTTTGAGTCAAATTAAAATTTACATTGACTTAATGAATTGCAGATGAATTTATGTATTTAGTGACTTTACACGTGATTAAAGTCGCTAGATTGTTTTATTTAGGTAAAGTCACTAACTACGTAAATTCAACTGCAATTCATTAAGTCAATGTAAATTTTAATTTGACTCAAAATGGCGGTAATTGCAAGACTTTATCTATCTGAGGACTTTATAGTTTACGCACGTACTTATATATTTTAGTAAGAATAATATTGTCCGTCGACAAAAAGGACAAATTGTTTTGTCTATTTTAATTCAACATAAAGACGAAACTTGTAAAAATATATTTTTGAGAAACCGCCAAAATAAATTTCGATAATGATTTCAATAAATTCCAGGAAGATTTATTCAAAAAAGTACAGATTTTGTTCTTGTGTAGGTAATATTTATTTGTGTTAAAAGTGTCAAAAAAGTATTTATTTACAAATTTTTTAGAACTTGCAAATTATACGTTATTTTTAAGCAATTTAAATTCGCCGCCTAAAATTATTAATTGCATAAAGTTTTTATAGAAAATTATTTTATAGAAAATTAAATGGATATAAAAAGTTAGGTTATGTTTATAATAATCGTATGGTAACGACGTGAATGCAAAATTTGCATTTGACATACCTAAGCCTATTTGATAACGGTTTTTTTAACGCACTCTATAAGGGAAGGTTAAAACAAAATATTGTGTTTGATTAGTTACCCTTTTCAAAGTCTTATGCTGGATTTCACAAACGTCACTTAACTTTAATCACTGGTTAAGAATAATCATTCCTATACCTTCAACACATGTAACCATGGCAACGTTTACTTTTAACGGATGATTAAATTTAAGTAACGTTTGTGAAATCCGCCATGAATCAATGTGACAGTCAAAGTGAACTTTTATTGTAAAGATAGTTTTTGCAAAAGAATACAAAAATAGGTCAGGCCTATACAATGCACAAACATATATGTATCGGGTCTTCAACAAAAAAGTAACTCGAGTTAACCTTGGAAAAAAATTCGTAGGCCGCAGCTTGCATAATCAATTTCTTATATGTCAAAAACGGATAAACATTTGATTAACCTCAAGATTTGCGTATGTTGACAAGCTCTAGCTTTTAATCGTTAATTTCATATTCGTTGGTGGAAGTGGCCAACGTTAAAAGATATTTTGAAAGTAATATGTTCGTTCTTAAAAGAATATATTAAAATAAATTGTCTGACTTCAGTTTCTTCACATAACCTAAATTTCCAATTTTGACAGGTCTTGCGATAATCTGCATCTGTACAGTTCAATCTACGTCCTACGATACGTACTTTTGTGTCCAAGGCTGGCTGGAGGTACGTGTCGAAGATCCGATATTTTGATCTTTAAAATAAGTTTACTTTGACACCTGTCCAATTAATTTGCCTACAAGTTTCAAAACTAATCAAAGGCATTCCTTTTGATTTCCTTTGCCATTCTTTATCAGAAATCTTTATGATCCTATTGTACTTAAATAAGAGATAAGTTGTCTGTGATAATTAGTTTTATCACACTGGAAAACTTTCTCGTTCTAGGGGATGCCCGAAAAAACGTACGAAACGAAAGACATTCTCTAAAACTGAAAAAATTCTATCTTCAGACAGTTCAATGAACTGTTAATTCAACTCGTCACAACTTGCACGGGAATTTTCTTTTCAAATTTTAACAATAATATTGCACACGCCCATCATTATTATTCTCAGGTAAATGAAAATATTAAAATTAAAAAATAAAATAGAACTATTTTCAATGGGAAGATCCAAGTTGCAAACAAAAACAATTGGATCGCTTCTTCTTCCCGCCCAAAAAAAAATGAAATGGCAAGTTGAATGTTTAATATTTTATTATTATTATTAATAATATTGTACTAATAGTAATTGTAAAGGCAGTAATGAATAGATAAAGTTAGGAATGTTTTACGTAGAACAGCAACAATACATGACGTAACACTTGTCATGGTACACACCCCCTTTTTCCACCTTAACTATCCGCAAAGTGTTTTACCTGGAGATCCTTACTGCTGTTGTCCTTATGTGTTGCGGCACGTATCACACCAGATCTCCACCCCCACTCACTGATTTTTCCCAATTTCAATTTTGTAAATCCACTCACTGATAAAAATCGTTTTCCAACGATTTCTTCACGACATTTGTATGCCATAGCAGCGGCCGCACATTTAGCACATAAAAGTTATTCGACTTGCGAATAGTATCACCAAAATTATTTCGTGCAAACTGAATTATTTTCACAAAATAATAGCGCGCAGACACTACACATATAAAGATTTTCAATCTCGTTGTGGCGGACCAACGATGCCAAGCAGAAAGAACCTTTCGCTCGGGCTCGGAATATTGTCGTGCCGGGTCGCCCGTCGTAAACATTAGAGCACGAGGTTAAATTTCCTCCTGGGCTGCGTGAAACCAACTTTCATTTGGCAGTACGAGATTTCAACACAATAGCGCGCCAGTACGGGCATATCTGTGCTACCATCTATACACATATGCTTGAACTATCACATAAATTTGACCATGCGGGAGTCGATGGCTACGTTCATTAATAACCGAATGCTGAAATGTATGAAGCGATCAAATAAATTTTAAGTTAATTTGAATTTACACAACCCAGAACTATCTATCGAGTATTAAACAAAATCCTACCGCGAGAGATCCTTGGAAACAAAAATGCGTAACGTAGATTGAAATTGTACAGGTGTTGTGATTGTCGCGAGTACCGCCAAAATATGAAATTTAGGTTGTGCGAAGGGATTGAATTCAGATAATTTATTTTAATATATTCTTTTAAGAACGAAGATATTTACTGTCAAAATATCTTTTTGCGTTGGTCACTTCCACCAACGAATATGTGTCGTCCAATAACTAAAATTAACGATTTTATCCACATACGAAGAATTTGAGGTTAATCGAATTTGATCCATTTTTGAAATATAAGAAATTAATTATGCAAATTACGAGATACGATTCCTTTTCCAATGCTAACTCGAGATCATTCTTTCTTGAAGACCAGTTACATGGCACTTTAATTAACTTCAAATACAAAATAAAAATTGTATTTCTGAAATTCAGAAAAAAATGTTTACACTTTTGCTAAAGTTAATGAAAAATTGCACCTCTCTTAACTTTTCTTAGTAGTATCAAGTGTTCAATTGAAAAGTTCATCAAGTAGCCTTCGAATTTTTCATAACATTGTGAACCAGGTCTTGAATTAGATAAAAGCGAAGTTTCACTTGACGTTTAGCAATTGTGTTTTCTATAGTAATCTGCGCTCGGAGTATTTGCATCTTGTTTTAATCTCATATGAGATCAATATACTCCGAATGCGCACTAATGCAGCAAACGAGAGGCACCTTAGGATTTAAACTAAACGTTAGAACTGTTTGACAACTGTCATCCATTGAACGTCAATCGGTTTAGGAAGTCATCCCTTTTTCGCTCTATCTTCTTTCACCAAAGAATCAAAACCAACTCGATGAACTTTTCAATTGAACACTCGTTATATAAGTTAGTATAGTAGTAGTATAGTAGCACAGTATAAAGAATACAGTAGCGCAACTCGCTTGTCGGCACTTTGATCTTTTTACTGGATTTTCATTGACCTTGAGTGGGGAGTGGGGATGTGTCGAATGCTGTGGTCCTGCTTTAAGTGAGATTCCGCTGCAAATTGTAAATACACACGCCAGGGCCGGATTGTAGTATTTTGTAGACGTGGTAAAAAGTAACAAAGCATACACGCAAAAACCAATTTTATTGAATAAAACAAAATTGTGTCAACTCAACTAAAGTATTCGTTTAAATAGCAGCAAATAAATCTTCATTCATGTCAAATAAATATTTCAGTTACAAGAATGTAGTCAAGTCAACAAAATTTGTATTTGTAAGTAAAAAATCTTTTATGTCCGTAATTAGGTATATTGTTGAATGTGAAGTTGAGAAATTAATAATTCCTAATTTTATTTTATATTTTTACTTGCTACCGGTTTCGACAATATAATGTCTTCATCAGGCCTAAAATCGTAAAGAAAAGAATTTTTTAACAATTTTGTATGTAAAATTAAAGTTAACTTGTAATTAATTTATACGTGGTTTATGTATTATTGGGTATGTTAAAATTTACTAAATGAAAATGTAATATAATAAGATAATTAACATGCTATAGTCAATGTAATGTTATAAAATTTTTTTGTGAAAATGAAAATTGAACATGAAAATGAGAAAACTTGGTTGTAAATTGTGATTATTAAATTAGTAATTTATTTGGCCTAAAATCGTAACTAAAACATTTTTAACAATTTTTGTATGTAACATTAAAGTTAAAATGCACTTAAATTTTATATGTATGTGGTTTATGTATTATTGAGTATGTAAAAACATTTTCACTAAATTAAAATTGTAATAAATTATATAATATGATAATTAACATGCATTAAACAATGTAATCGTTATAAAATTCGTGAAATTAAAAAATGAAAATGAAATGTGAGACAGCGTGGTTGTAAAATAATGACTGTATAAGATTTAATTTAAGTAGGTACTTCTTAATTTTATTTCATAAACCACGTATAAATTAATTACATGTTAACTTTAATTTTACATACAAAATTTTAAAAAAATTCTTTTCTTTACGATTTTAGGCCTGATGAAGACATTATATTGTCGAAATCGGTAGCAAGTAAATATATAAAATAAAATTAGGATTTATTATTTCTCAACTTCATATTCAAAAAAACTTTACTTCAAGAAAAAGAATATTTGTGTGATATTAACAAAGAAATATGCATTTATTTATTATTGTAAGTACATATATAATTTTATCACAAAATCTTGTAAACGGACACTAAATAGCGCACAAAATACTTTACGTTTCGCTATCGTTTGATAGCTTCTTCGGAAGTGAAAAAATATAAATAAGGTTGTCAAAATAAACAAGGTTGTCAATAGAAACAAAATCGTGTTAAATATTTGCATAATTCAAAAATCTACAATAACATAAAACAAACTTCAAACAAAAAATACATTACCTTACATTGAACCACCATATAACACATTTAAACACATATTCAAAAAACACAATTTAATTTTAGCTAGTAAATCTGTAAATAATTTAAATATTATTTTCTCAAATTTAAAAACCAAAACACCAAAACTAAAACAACCTAACGTAGTTTATGAAATGTTTAAATTGTAATTCATGTTATATTGGAGAAACAAGCCAAAATTTAAAAAAAAACGTCTAGACCAACATAAATATCATATCCAAAAAAATAATGAAAATCATTCAATGCTTGTAGAACATTCATTAGAAAATGACCATAATTTTGATTTTGAAAATACTAATATTTTATACTGTGAGTCTAATATTTTCAAAAGACGCTTTATAGAAATGTATAAAATAAAAATGTCATCGAATTTTATTAATAAACGTACAGATTTTGCGAATTTAAACGATATATTTTGTAGTTTTCTAGATTCTTTAAATAGGATATAAATCTGTCAATTTTTTAACATTTAATAAAATAAAATATTTTATTAAGTCACACTTAATGAAAACGCTAAAATAGCGAATTTTCACAAATTTGTGAATTTATTTTAGTGTTTTCATTAAGTGTGATAATAAATTTTCATCAAGTAAAGGCCGAATCAATCCAAATTTTATTAAGTTTAAAATTAATTTTTAGACTTTATAAAAAACAAAGAAAGGTAAAAAAAAATTATTTACTTTTTGAGTTTCTATTAACAACCTTGTTTATTTTGACAACCTTATTTATATTTTTTCACTTCCGAAGAAGCTATCAAACGATAGCGAAACGTAAAGTGTTTTGTGCGCTATTTAGTGTCCGTTTATAGAATTTTGTGATACAATTTTCATCGGACAAGAACCAGCTTTATTTAATATATAATTTTATTGAAAAATCATTAAAAAAAGTAAATTTGTTGATTTAAAAAAATATTCTAACCAAATTTTTTGCTTCGTTGAAAACATTATTTTTCTATGAATTTTTTGAATGAATTAAATTGTTGTTTGAATGAAACAAATTAAGTTAAAGATATTAATTTATTTACGGTAAACAACTGGGTTTCTCCGTGTAATAGAAGTCAATGGTATGTATTAAAAACATGATTATTGATGTTTCCAAATTATCAATTTCCTATTTCTATGAGGTGTTTTGAAATTCCTATTAATTAATTAATGAAGTTCTTTTAGTGCACCTTATTGCACCCCTTATGCACCCTTATGCACCCTTATGCACCACCTTTTTTAACTTTTGCACCGCTCAAAGAGCTGAGAAAAAAAAATATAAAGTTATTTCAGTTTTTTTTTTTCTCAGCTATTTGAGCGGTGCAAGTTAAAAAAGGTAGGAGTGCAACACGGTGCACCAAAAAGACTTCGAAAATTTTCACGGGGGGGGAGGTACAGTTAACTTGGCCCCTCCCAGTGAAATTTGCCTGCAGTTTTTCTCCTGAAGGGGTGCAAAAATTTCTTTTTGGTGGTGCATAAGGGTTCAATTACTGTTCCGTAAATAATAAAATATCTGAAGCAATAAAAACCTTTCTCTGTTTTTTATCCCAATTACAAATCTTTAAAGTTTTCATCCAAAATTTGAAAGTTTTAAATTAAGTTTTGATATGTGAAATTCAATTTTTGCGAAAGTTAAAGAAAAAACGTTATTTTCTGACCTTGACATTGTTCAATAAGCCAAAACGCAGTAAGAAAAACCTCATTGAAATCTTGATTAATGTCCAAGAAATAACAAATCACTCGGCATATCTAATAGGAGCTGAATAGGTTTCCAGACAAGCACAAATTATTGCCGTAAAAAAACTTTTCGAAAAATCAGAAACAAACATTTTTCTCATTTGATGCCGACTTTTTGGCAAGCACTGTATATTGTTTAAAAAGAAAATTAGTAAAAAATTTTGTGGTGTCTTAAATTTGCGTTTCAGTATATTTCTCCTCTTTTTAAACGATTTTTCACCTGATTTTATGACTTTTAACTGGAAAAATGCTAGAAATAGGCATTATGATTTTACATATGCATTTTAGAAACAGCTACAGAATATGCAAATATCGTCGCCTAACTCACGAGTAGATGTAACTGTCAAAAATTACAAATTGGAGTTATCTATGCCCTGAAAAAAAGTACGGGTTAATCTGTCACTTGATAGAGTTTTCGTTCTTGTTTTGCAGCCTGTAATGCTAAAATTATAAAATTATTTTGTGGCGTATGTATGAAAAGAATAGAGCGTCATTTTTAATTGCAACGCTCCTGAACAATTTATCGAATGATGCTTACGCCGTGAGTTAGGCGACGATATGTATACACTTTACATGCATTTTGCATTTTTTTCAAGCTCTAGACATAACTAGAATAAAATCATTTACTTATCTTACTACTTACCTATTCTTGTCCGCAGGGAATTTAAAAAAACTGTAATTACAATTTTTTGAATTGTTTATACACAGTTTAGCGGCACACCTATTTACTCCACGCCTTTCTGTACTCTCCATTTTAATTAAAAAATAACTTGTTAAACTTTCAACGCTTCACACTACTAAATTCACTCAATGTTTCCTTAATACGCCCCTGGCCCAACATAAACATACATTCGACACGAGAACTATAAATAAATGAGCTCTGCATCCCGAGATTGTGAGTCAGACCTTGCGCGGGATGTTATGCGCGAACTGAATATTTTCATGAGAGTCGCGCTACTGTGTAATCCTTATACTGTGATAGTAGTATGTCTTCATCGGATCATTGTTTTTTCCTGATTCCTCATTTCTCTTGATACTTCTTTTTCACTGTTTCTTTCTACTGTTAATTTAGGAATTACTGTCCGTGTTTATTCTTCTCTTCTTTTTTACTTCAATATATTCCTTTAGCATTCTCGATGAAATTATACGAGTACTTTATGAAGTGTGACCACTTAATTTTCAATAGGTTTTCACTTTCTCTTGATTCTTCTTTCTCACAGGAAATTTTGTCTTACTTTTTCGCCTTTTTGAAGTTTCTCTTCTTATCTTCTTGTCTGTATCAATAACTTTTGCATTCGCGATGTTTTTTTTATTTTTGAGGTACAACCAACTGATTTTCTATCTTTTTCAATTGGTTTTCAATGTCTCTTAATTATCCTTTCTCACAAACAAGTTTCTGTTTCTTCGCTTCTTGTATTCCTTCAATTCTTCCAACCTATTTGTAATGTTCTTTACGCAATGCGGGAATTATTGTTTATTAAAATAACACATAAACATTATTAATTGCTTTATTTGTAACACACACGACGCAACACAAGTACACATGCATTATAAGGTGATAAGACGTCCTCCTTTGAGGAGGACAGACCTCCTTATACAACAATTGTCCGTCTCTATTTTGTCGTCCTCCTGAGTCCTCTTTTGATGTAGATTCATCAAATAAAATCATAAACGTATATAAGTTTCCTATTACATCTATCCATTAAAGTTATTCGGCGAATAAGTTGATTTTTCTGAATGCTTGTTTGATTTTATGAATTGTTTTCATGGTAATTATATGCCGAATTAATTAAATTAAGCCCAATTATACAATGCCAGTTTAAATTTAAGCTGAAACCCATAACAACGATTATTTCAACAATTATTGTTAAGGGTTTAAACTTTGGCTTAAAGTTAAGCTAGAATTGTACAACTGGGCCCTAGTTAGTTTATTAGGAGATAAATTAGGCTACATTTGGATTATAATATTGCAAGACCGGCTTTTTAGTTAATAAGATTTTGATTTTATCAAGTGTTTCATCGTGAGTTTTATTCCAGTTGAACACAACATTTTTTTTAAATTAAATTACGCAGGGGTTCCGTTATTTCAGAAATGTTAGGTACAAATCTTGAAACGTACGCTATCATGCCTAATATTCTGCTCACTCCAGCTGCATCTTTTGGTGTTTTCATATTTAAAATTGCTTCTAATTTTTTCGAATCGATTTGTATGCCATCAGCAGAAAAATTATGTCCCATAAATTTAACTTTAGTTTTTGCTATTTGACATTTATGGATATTAAATTTCACACCCGAGTTTTTTGCTTTTTCAAAAATTTGGCTTAAAATTCTTTCATGCTCTTTCTCATCTTTCGCCCAAATTATCATATCATCTATATAAATTTCTAAATTTGATATTCCTTCAAAAATTTGCTTGTAAACTCTGTGAAATATTTCCGGGGCTGATTTTATACCGTAAGGCATTCTTAAAAAACGAAAACGACCAAAAGGTGTTTGGAATGTTGTCATTTTAGAACTAGTTTCTGTCAAACCGATTTGCCAGAATGCTTTAGTGACGTCTAGAACTGAAAAAATTTTGGCATCTTTTATTTTTGCTACAATTTCCTCAAAAGTGGGAAACTGAAAATGTTCTCTTAACAAATTGTCATTTAAACTTTGCGGATCTAGACAAATTCGAAGTGTTTTGTCAGATTTTTCTACTAGAACTACTGGGTTCACAAATTCAGTTGGTTCATCAACGCGTTTTATAATTCGTTCTTGCTCCATTTTTTGGAGTTCGAGTTTGTAAGCTTCACAAAGTTTAAAAGGTACTTTTCGATACGGATGCACAACTCCTTTATAATCAGGCTTTAATTTAAAATCGTACTTATAATCTATTTCACCTATTCCAGTAAAAACTTGAGAATTGGTTTTTGTTTTCTACATTCGCGATATTTTCAACTCGATACAATAATTGTAAATTTTGTATCGCAGGGAGACCTAAAACTGGAATTGAATCTTCACAATCTACGATATAAAATTCTAAATTTTCTATTTTCTCTTTAATTTTACATTTTAAAGTTACTTTCCCGTACAACTTTATTTTTGTTCCGTTGTAATTTGCCAAATTCGCGGAAGTTATGTCGAATTGTACCGTAGGGCCAACTTTTATATATTTTTTGTAATCTATGACATTATAACCAGCACCTGTGTCTAGTTTGAAATTTACTGATTTTTCCGTGTCTACGAAATTAACTTGTTCGAACCACTGATTCGACGAATTTATTACATCAATGTGTATATTACCTAAGGGAAAAGAGTCTTTAATTTCATCAATTATATTAATATTTCGTTTAGTTTTGCACATCTGAGCAAAATGATTTTGTTTATTACACGCCTTGCATTTCTTACCGAATGCTGAACATTTCTGTGGATCGTGATGATCTGTTGCACTTAAAGTTGCGTTGAAATTGTGAGTTACCTTGCCTCTTCTGGTCCATTCCCGTTCGTTCCGTGTTCCTTTTCAATGATTTGTCGGCTTCCTGTTGACCGCTGTTTTGTTTCTTCGTGAGTTGTTTCTTCATGCTTTTCTGGATGACGTCCACTTTTTCGCCTTCCCCGAGCTTCTGAAGCTGCTGGCCTGCAAGTTCTGTAGCTCTGCACAAATGTATGCATCTGTCCAAGTCGAGGTTTTCCACACGTAACAGTCGATCTTTCAAGTGATTATTTTGAATACCAGCGATGATTCGATCTCGGATGAGACTATCCTTCAAATCTCCAAATGCACAATCCAGACTTAGTTTCTTGAGATCAGTCAGAAAATCTTCAAATGTTTCGCCTACCCTTTGGTTTCGTTTAAAAAACACGTGTCGTGACACACTTTCGTTTTTTCTTGGAACACAATAATTTATAAATGCGTTCACTACAGTTTGGTCCTCTTCAGTGAGACCGAAGGTTTCAAATTTGTCTTGCGCTTCTTCGCCTAGGGCATGCGGAAGAATTGCAACATTTACAGGATCTGCCTTGTTCACTTTCAGTCGCCGATAAATAAATTTTAAATTTCTTAAACCACTTCGTCCAATTCTCAGACACATTTCCATCGAAGGATAATGGTTCGGGCGGCTTCAAATTCAATTAATTCACGTTTTGCAATTGGTCGGCCATTTTCTTGTTTCGTTTTTATTTTCTGCGTTTAATCCGTTTCACTGCTATTTTATTCACAGCACATTATTTTATGCCTTCTTACTTATATCATTTATTTGCTTGACTGCGCCATGTGATAAATGAAGGTCTTGTATGTTGTTTTAATTAGTTTATTTAACAGGTAACACATTACACAGACATTGCATCATACAACGTGTATCTTATCTGGTAGGTTCGTATGTACTATATGCGCATGTTCATGAGGGTATCCATGTAGTAGGTGGCGTACACCGCAATATAGATTTAGTGGCGGGAACATTTAAACTATATTTATGACATTGTCCGTCTCTATTTTGTCGTCCTCCTGAGTCCTCCTTTGATGTAGATTCATCAAATAAAATCATAAACGTATATAAGTTTCCTGTTACATTAAGGCCCATTCTTTCCATCTATTCATTAAAGTTATTCGGCGAATAAGTTGATTTTTCTGAATGCTTGTTTGATTTTATGAATTGTTTTCATGGTAATTATATGCCGAATTAATTAAATTACGCCCAATTATACAATGCCAGTTTAAATTTAAGCTGAAACCCATAACAACGATTATTTCAACAATTATTGTTAAGGGTTTAAACTTTGGCTTAAAGTTAAGCTAGAATTGTACAACTGGGCCCTAGTTAGTTTATTAGGAGATAAATTAAGTATGTAAAGAGTGTTTTTTTTAATCTGACGTCGAAGTTGGTCATGAAAATTTAATTGTGAACCATCATCCAAATGACAGTTGTTAATTGTGAACACTGCCTCGAAAAGTTGTTACCAGAATTCTTCAAAACAATTTTGAATCGAATACTGCCACTCATCATTAATTCGCTGGCCGTTTTGAAAATATGACTTCACCATGAAAATTTTCTGTTCTTGCGAAAAATCATTCTATTCGAAAAGAAAAAACCAATTTTAATTTAAAAACTCAAAGAAATTGATAGATGTCTCAAAATTGCGGTGCGTTCACAATAAACACCTCGTCATCGTCACCTTCGACGCCAAATTTAAAAAACACAAAACACTCGTTATTTACTTTGTATATAAAAAAGATGAAAAGAAATAAAACTTGAAATAGATCCTTTTATTTTTTATTAATTTATCTTTTGATAAATTATTTATTTTCTATGTGGATTTGAATTTGATGTCTGAACATGTTATAGGAGTGTGTCCTCCTGAAGGATTTTCAAATTCTGGTCAGGCATTATGTAATGCCCCGCGCCATGACTATATACTGACAATGCAAACAATATGTTGCGCAGGTTCATTCGACCATAAAGTGAAGGTAACGGCAACTCGTGGCCGGGAATTGAGTTTTCTGCGTTTCCCCAGTTTGTAAGGCGAATGCCAAAGGAGAAATTTACATCTAAGTCGGTCGCAGCCGCAACCCCTCCCCGACAAGCTTTGAGCTTGTGGGGAAAGTGGGTGCAAAGGAAAAAAGTTACCTTATTTTTTGATGTTCTATTCACCCTTATGTATGTTATGAGACATATCACACTATTTTTTGAAAGTTGATTTTTTGTTCGTCGTTTTTTTCCTGCGTTCTCCAATTAATTTCCCCATTTTGATACTTCTTCATAAATACTTGATACTTCTTTATAAATCGTTTCTCTCTGTTAACACAAAAATTATCGTCAATTTTTCTGCTGCGCATCTTTAGATATTTCCCTTCTCTTCTCTTTTGCTCACACCAACTTCTCTCAGCTTACCATCTTTTTCGTTTTTTTATCTGAGCTCAACTGACGTTGTCCATCAACAAATGTTCCTTCTGCCTCCTAGATTATCGCTTCTTTGAGGTATTGTCTGCCTCTCTTCTATTTCCTCCTCACAAACATTTTTTGTCTTCTTTTTCTCATCTTGCTTCTAAAAAACCTTAAGCATGTGCTTTTACTTAGCCCTTTCTCCTTCCCTATCTTCTTGATTATTATAAGTTATAATATACCTTTTCTAAAATGTTTCCTCGTAGTTGGCCGTGAATTGTTAGTTGTGAATTAACCTTGCTCGAAACTTAATAAATTGACATACATCATAACCTCACTTTTCTTTCTTTTATCAGGAGCTTTCCAGGTTACAGTCAGAGTAGCTCTGAGCTTTACCGGAGTTGCTCTAAGGCCCAGTTGTACAATTCGAGTTTAACGTTAAACCAATGCTTAAGCCCTTCACAATAACATGGTTGTAATGAACGGGTTTAAGCTTCGCTTAAAGTTAAACTCGAATTATACAACTGGGCCTAAGTAAATAGTAATGGTCAAAGTTAAATACTTTTAATTTATCAAATTCATTGCAGTGATATACTATGTATAGAGCTGTAGAGGCCAAAAGGATATTTGATTTGAAAGATTGTTTTCAAGTCTTATCAGATAAATTAAACGTTATTAAAATCTCAGGGCTCTAATTACGACCACTGCAAATTTTGAATTCTAATTGAAGACTTGCGTGAATGTGCTTGTCCAAAAGCTATTAAAGTTGCGAGTTTTTGGCGGGTTAATTTCAAAAAAACGTTTCTTAGTTTAAAGTACAATAAATGTAAATAAATGTTCGATAAAAGGAGACCACAGAAATGAAAATGTATGTCATACTCATAAGTTACAACAATAAGTAAAGAAGTTTAAGGAATTTTCTTGGAAATATTTCTAGACAAGCACGTACAATGTGATTTTTAAAGATTGAGGATAGTTTGAATTTGGCGCCATACGTCACGTTATTCTAAGGCTGCGTTGTATAAAAGGTTTAACCCAAGATTAACTTTAATCCTAAGTTAGAATGTGACACTTGTATGACGTACAGCATTTTGTGTGTCACCTTCTAAGTTAGGATTAACTTTAATCCTGGGTTAAACCTTTCATACAACGCAGCCTAAGAATAATGCTTATCCGACGATTGTAAAATCGGGCCTCGGAGTAATTTAATTTTATACATTTATAAAATTATTATTAATTTTTTTCGTTTAAATATGTAAAAGCAAAGCTTTGTTTCTACTTGCCACATCAGCAACTGGACAAATATTTGAAAACTTTTGGCACGCGAACATAATATAACAAGGCCTACTTTTATCAAAAATTTATTTGAATGTGTCGTATATATTTTTAAAAATATTTCTGTATTTGTTTATTTATAAATATAGTTAGTGTATATTTTTGCAAATTTATATCGATGTTGAAAGTACTTTAAGTTGTAATAACTATGTGTAAACAACAAATTATTTACAAATGCAAAATAAGAGAGCGTAACTATACTTCCGAGCAATTTCTGAACGTAGCCAAGCGATACCAGCCTCGGTCTACGCAATGACATTTAATACTAGTGGGGATAAACAAAAGATGGCTAGCATGTCAAAATTTACTAACAGTTGGTGTTTTGAAAATAAACAGATTCGACGTAAGAAGACATAAGTGAAAAGCGAAATTAGTGATAAGTAGTCTACCCGAGCTCAATATGATTTCCTCCATCATATCTAGGCTAGTTATGTAAGTTTTTATTTATATTTTCCATTGTTAAAGTGCATTATACACAAACGCACATTTCGATTAACGAAATTTGTAGTTGCCTACTAATTGCTTTGCAAAATCTATTTATTTACGTATAGGTGCCAACAAAATTTCTGCAAAATTCCGTGAAGTAGAATCAAAGGTCAAATTTAAGCTGTCTGATATCCAGCAACATTTCATTGATTTTTTCGTTTACTACCGTTTTTTTCAAGGTATTATTTTGATTAATATTTTCCTATAGTATGTTTTATGTAGGTACATCAAGGATTTATTTAATATTTCTTTTCTTTATAAACTTATACTTGAACATACTTAGATACTCCTAAAATTGCTTTCTTGTTTTTTATTGCGCAACTCCTTTTAATTTACAGCCCACTTAGGTACGTTAATGACTTTTTAATATTAAAATTAGAGAAATTCCATAAATGGAATGAATCGTTGAGATCATGCCAGTTACTTGCGCTACCTTGAGTTTAAGCGACCTGAAATTGTCGCTTTTGGTAAAAGGTTGCAAGCAACAGCTGGTTTTATCGCAACAACGTTTATCAGGTTATACCAAAAAGATACTTGCATTGATTCATAATCATAACTGCAATAATGTTACATTTTATTGTATTCAGTTACTCATAAATGGTAGACATAACAGTTCAGTTCTGTTGAAATCATGTAAGAGGTAAACGTTCTACATATTTATACAGAGTATTTTAGAAAAATCTAGTCTGGCTAGACGTAAGAAGTACTTAAGTGAGTCAGAGTGAAACTCATACACCTCTTGTCAAACCAAATAAGTTTCATTGATAAAATCATTGACTATCTCGCACATTGAATCCGATTGAGATTTCAAGCGGATTCGTTAATCTGAACTGTTTATGATCATGTACCTCAATCCGCTTGAAATATTATTTCGATCACATGGTAAAAAGAAATGCATTGAGTTGCTAACTTAACATTAGATGATGCATTACATGCTTATAACGGACAATAAATGACAATTGTCAACCATCAGCTGTAAGTTTTTATTTATTATGTTAAATTGAAATGGATAATTTAGAAATAAATTAATGGCAGTGCTAATAATTTGATATTATAACATGTTTATGTAACATGAAGTTACCCAGTATTAATAATAATTTGAATCCGCGTTTATATTGCCATTTTTCAAGCGGCTTCGTCAATCCAATCCCCATTTTCAGGCGGATTGAGTTAAATTCTCGATCGGTTTGAAGTGACAAATTAGATCTGTTTAAGTCGGGATTCAAACATTATTATTTCAATCGATTGAAATCTCAATCGGATTCAACGTGCGAGGTAAACATAGTCATAGCAGTTTAACAAAGTTCTCCGCTTTAGTATTACTTTTCGAATGAGGTATGAAGTTTTAAGGAATATCTTTCTTACAAAAATAATACTCCATCTGCCCCAAATTAACGAAATAAAGAAAACCGACTGATTAGTAAGGGAAAGGTAACGCTTAACATCGAGCCATAAAAAGATGCCGAAGTGTGTATAACGAACACATTGCTTGTGGTAATAAACTTTACTTACAATACAATTTAAATTAACCCTTTCATGCCTAAAAATTCAAAATATATTTAAAAACTTATAATTTCAAACCATTTGTAGACATTCTAAGAAATGTTTTCCAGATAAACTTACCAGCTATGTTCATTATTACCAAATTATCTTGACAATTAAAAATACAGAACGTAATATAAGGGATAAATATCATCTACGTACCCATTTACTAGTAAACTGCAACTATTTCAAATATGATATCACAGAATTCACTAGACTTGTGCAAGTTTTCGCCAGCATAGTCCTAGAACCGCCCTAGAACCGTACGACGGTTGCAAAACTCTTCTTGAAAAACCCCAACAAGCCTACTACTTTCTACTTCTAGGAATTATAGAAAAACCGCACAATTATGGTTAGTCAGCAAAACCACTAGGGTTGTAGAAAAAAAAATATTTTATTTGTGGTTACACCTTGGAACCACTAGGCCTGAAAGGTAGAAAAATTCTAGAAATTCTTAACACGGAGATTTGAATTGTTTTCGTGTTGTAGTAATTTATTTGTTTACCTGTTAAAGCATGTGTTCAATATGGGGGCATTGTTATCCTTCCATATACAATTTGCACAGATAACCAGAATACCATGAAACGCTTTTATGAATGTATTTATGTCTGCTGCTCATTCTTCACCAGAGACGTATCTTCGTTTTGGGGATTGTATCCCTTCAGAATGTAAAAAAATTTGAAAAAAACTGCTGTAGCCTCCCATTATTTCAATACCGATCACACTACTTTTGATTTCAACAACGTTCAAATTTTAGGTCAAGAAGTCAACCTTTCCAAAAGATTGATTTCTCCCATCATTTCAATACGGGTCACACTTTTGATTTCAATAACGGTCATATTTTGGGTCAAGAAGGCAACCGTTTCAAAAAATTGATTTCTCAGATGACTCATAAGAAGTGATCAAATGAAAAACGAATTAGAATTGGCGATGCAATCAAACGCGCATGTGTGTATTTCATTCAGCGGACGTTCCTTCAGTCACTTTTGTTTGATGCTTTTATTCGAACCCGACCTTAATTTGAAATTAAAACATCCAAACCAAGGAAAACGTTTTATTAAAAAAATATTAAGTAGATGCGTAAAATGACCGCCGCTCTGCATCAAGATACTTTTGAACTCTATGGGTCACGGGTCAGTTGTACAAAGGAGGTTTAAACTGAGGTTCAAAGTGAACAAAATCGCATCAAATTTTATTTATGAATGCATTAATTGCCATATGTCATTAACATCCTATGCGAATTTGTTTACTTTAAACCTGATTCAATTAAACTTGAGTTTAAACTTACTTTGTACAACTGGCCCCATGAATAACTGCTCTGATTAACGTTAAACATTTCCAGCAAGTTATTTATGTCACAATTGATTGACAATTAGTATTACTATGACGTTATCCAAGACACACATTTAAATTCCAACGCCTACTCTAATTAGTTTTTATTTTGATCAGTAGTTATTAATAGCAATAAGCAATAACAAAAAAACCGACGCAAATAAATTGAGCGTCATCTATCATAATTTAATGAAAATGTATTCCAATCAGATTCAGCTGTTTTAATTACTTACTTTTGTTTAGGTTTGCCAAATATTGAGGGTTCTAGCGCCTTCAAGCTTAAATAAAATCGTCCGCCATTTTGTCGTTATCCCGGCTTCGTTTTTAACTTCATCTCACCACATTCATATTTTAAAGTGTTGCTCAAACTAATTTAATGTTTATAAACTTTCAGAACATTTTTGAGTTTTGATATCTTAATCTGTAAGTAAAGCAATTTTGTATCTATCAGAAATGTGTGTCTGATGTGTCCGTTTTTTTAGACTTAATTTTATAACACCTCATGGTTGAGGGGACTTATTATTATAATGTGATTGTTCACAGGTAATATCTTTCACAATTTCATTTTATATATTTCTATGTAAATTGTTCGCGTACAGGCTCTGAAGAAGGTTAAAAAATAAACCGAATCTAACAGCTGAATGAACGAATAGTTCGCCTTTAACTCCATCATCTAACTTTAATCAATCAGGTGTACTAGATTCAGGAGACAAAATTTAATCAAGAGCTCCTCCTCCATATTTCACTTGTTTTACTTCATGGTTCGGTTTTCGCTTTTGTTGTGAAACCAACAAGACGCCAGTGCAGTGCGTACGTTTAGTTAGACTATCGTAGTTATTCAGTCAATTTATTTAGATGTTTAGATTTTCATTTCAACAGATGAGTTCGACCATACAAATAAATTTTCGATTGCTGTCTAGCTTAAGTTCCATTTCGGTTTATATTTATGTTTCCATATACACATTACTCATTATAGGCCGAAGGCATGCACAATCAATCAAAGAAACTATCTCATTTCAGATAAATTTATATGTCAATATTTCACGCTATTTATTTGTGCAGGAATGTCGTAGAGCGAGGACGCGATCCTGTCTTTATTATAAATTTTGTTTTCTGTTGTGTTTGATGTGTCGCTCGTTCAGGTCTCGCGACTAACATGCATCGTCTATCGGAAGTAACGGAAATATTATATATATTAATATATAATATATTATTATTATATATATATTAATAAATATTATTTATTGCAGAAACTGACACTAGAAATAGGATAATCTAGAAACAACTTTATAAAAGATTTCAGCTAGCGGCTTTTCATTGGAAATCATGCTTAATTAAAATAGTACGTATTGATTGGGGATTATCATAATTGCAGTAAGCTTTGGAGCACTGATTTAGGATTACATATTTTGTCGTGTGCCATGAATAATACATATATTTTATTATTGTACCAATGTTTAAACCGTAATTCCCCCAACATTACTTAATTCATGTTTATGAATAAATAGACTTTGTTGACTTATTTATATCCTATTAAAGATCTCGTTAATTGTAGTTCCGTTAAAGTATGAACTTTTCAAACTGTTTACACACCACAATTAAACAATCGTTCATTTGAAAAAAAAGAAGAAAAAAGTTGTATTATGGGTATCGATTGCTGCCGGTTAAACCTTTTGCTATTACTGTAATCAAATAACGCTTTTGTCCTTGAATTTACACGAACTTACTAGAGTAAGTATATGTATACCTATTTTTATTCGTGCGTCCAAACTTTTATTAAAATGAATAATATAACGGATTTTGTAACCGCACCAGTCCTTATTGATTTAAACGTATTCAGTCAACGTGTACGACTGTACGTTACTTACTACAGAATAAATTATTAATTTTTTTGACGAAATTTAACTTTTTACAGATTCGATTTAGCCTAAGTGTTCCTTAGAATTTCCCATTTAATACTAGGAGCACGTCGATTATCGAGAAAATGATTAAAATGCAATTATATTTTTAAAAGAAATGTAAGAAAAATGAGTAATACCAATAACTATTGTCCAATTTAACTGAAGGCCATTCTTTCCCAGAATAAACTCACAAAGAAGTTCTTTAATTAATTTTGGCTTGTGGTGGGAATTTGCTTGAAGCTATTTTCCTCACGTCTTTCCATACATTAGCATTGAAAGCTTCATTGAAATTCAATCTTCAATTTTCGCTATTTGTTCTTATTGAATTGCTATGATCTTAGCTTCAGTCAATTACCGGTATATGAATTATAAAGAGATACATATTAACGCAACACTTTAGCACTTAATAGTCTTTGGTAAATCCCGTATTTGTACTTGATGTATGTAGGTAGTAGATTGTGAAATATTGGTCTGCACTGGTTGCTATGTAAATATCACTACCCACTCGTTACAGAGTGTTGGGTAGCTTTATGAACTCGTGTATTTGAAGGTTAACGTTTCGGATACGAAACAAGTCGTTGATCTGCAACATGTACGGATTGTTGCACATTTTTATTATTCCATTTCACGATTATTTGTGTGGTTATTTTTAGCCATTGCAAATGCTTTTCAAAAACAGGAATAACGCTCAATTTATTTATTAAAATAAATCGCTAAAAATTAGTAAAAAATAACAAAAAATGTTTAGGATGATTAAATATTTATTTATATATTTTTTATAATTTTATTGTTTTCGTTGACAGTTTGAAATTTTAGGCAATATGATATGGATGTTTTAGAAAGCAATTTGACATTCGAAAATTAAAACAAAGTAGAAACTTACGTCATGCCGATCAGACTAAATGAATCATTATTATTTACTAAGCGGAACAAATTTGATTTTAATTAAAAGGTTCAGCTAGTTACGATGATGTGAAAAACGGACGTGCTGTAATGTATGTATGTACAATCAATAAATTTTATAAATACGTCAGTATTTAGTAGAGCAGGGGTTCCCAAAGAAGTCGATATCAACAAGTTGGGGGGTCGATGAAAACTTGAAAAGGATCGATGGACCTGAAGGAGTCGGTTGAGGGTCGATGATTAAATAAGATCTATGTTGTATTAATCTGTTTAATTTCTAAATATTTTACACTTTACGTATAATATACCTATTGTTCTAGAATTATAAAAAAAGGGGCTACTCATATTAAAAATCAATTAATATTACATTTACGAGTAAAATCTGAATGTATCTTTTATTTCACTGTTGCGTAGAGTCTGATACTTTCTTAAAGCAAAAAATGTACACGTGTGTCTATCTTCTACTCCGCGGTGCAATTTACTAATTTAAAAGCAATTGTCTTGCACTTTGGCTAATTTATCAATCTACTGTTTCTCCTGATGAGGAACAAATCAGTTTTCGCGCAGTACCTACTTGCAGTTTATTACTTATGTTACGATTATGAAACATTATTACTTTGTCCATGCCTTTCAACTTCTAACTTTTTACCTCGCATGTTTTCTATAAATAATCTGAGACATCTGTTGGGCCTTGAGTTTCACAGCGTCTTGGCGCGTCTTATTAGTTGTCGCCATACTTTTGCTGCTTAATATAGCAAGTCAAACCGAATTGTTAAACGCGGTGAACGTGGTTCAGCACTGTCATTGTCTTTTTTCTCCGGAAAGAAGCGGAGGCGAAACGTAAATTTGTTGTTCAACTAATTTAACAGCATTAACCGCTGCGGTTTTATTCAAAATGTCGCGGAGGGAGAAACCTCAAATACGTATCACCATATATTGGAATGGGCAAACTATTGTAATCTATATTCCATAACATGCTTAAGGTAATTTTGTTATTTTACTAAAAAAAATATTCGATTCTGTAAAATTTAATTAATCGAAAGAAACTAATTTCAATAATTTACGAAAAAAGCCAAATGAAAAGTAGATTTGGTTGTACGTAATGATTACCTGTTAACTTCTGTACTATTACAGTGAAATCAGTGTAAGTGAAAACTGAATTGCAGACGATGAAACGCAGAGACAACAAAAATAAATTTACTGCACTTTTATTTCCAACAGACCAGTAATTCTACTTTGAGAGGCGCACATTTGTGAAAACTATTTTCGTATTGTGTGTATATTCAAGCAGCTCTGCCAGAATTTGTTTACGAACCATTGAGATATACGCTGTGCATCCACGTTTTATTGGATTTTATTTTAATTTACTTTACGAATATTACGGATCTAATTTGATATGATTATCAAATAAGTTTGCATATTATTGATTAGTTAGTAACTACATACATGACTAAAGTTCAATAGATGAAAAGTTGATGACGTTTTGTTATAGTTTTATTTATTCTAAAATATTCCATTTGAATTATTATATAATTATAAGCAAAATGTTACAAACTTTTACAACTTTGGGTACATTGATTCTAAAGGAGTATCCAGACACATGAGTAAGTTCGCAAATGTCTAGACAATTCATTTGCTGCATTAGTGTGAACTCAGAGTATTCCCATCTTGCTTTAACCTCATACATTAACACGAGTGCGCACTAGTGCAACAAATGAACAGACGTAGGGGAAAATGGGGTAAGTGTGCGCACGGGGTAACTGTACGCACCCATTCATCTCAAAAAGTAATAGATTTACAAGAAATTACTGCTCATGAAATCTATGTTATCCACCCACAACTCTAATTTTTGTGAAGGGGTAGTGTGCGCACGAAAATTTTATATTTATGCAAATGTAACTCAACTCCAGAAGAAGACACATACCTCCAAACATGTGAGAAGTTGCTACTTAAAACTGAACAATGGTTTAGGTGTATTCTCTGCTGTAGATGGTTGCATACATGCAACGGTTGGAACTAGGGGTGCGCGATATCATATTTTCAATATCGGTTATCGGTAACTTAAAAATATCGATATTTATTGATACACCGTTATTATCGCTCTATCGTTAATATCGATATCCGAAATGGAAATATCGTATTTTCAAATAATCTTATTTTTGTTGCATCACCCATGCTTTTTTATAACAAAATATGCATATAGTATGCTTGAGAAATATTCTATTTCAACATATTTTCAATATTAATACTTAAACAGAGAAATATTCTACTGCGCTAAGTTACCCCATACCGGCGTACAATTACCCCGTGTGTATGGGGTATCTGTGCGCAGGAGCACTCTCATGAATTTTATTTTTTATTGTCTGTATTTTTTTCCTTTAAGATGTCTACGCTTTGAAATTTGTTCCGCAAATATCTGGAGCATTGTGTAAATAAAAATGGTGGCATTATCTTTATTATTTTTTATATTCTGGGGGTCTGAAGCAAAAGTGCGCACAGTTACCCTTCTCCTCTAATATCACCACACCAACATCGCTTCTGGTATTATAAAACTGTTTACCTTTTGTAAGTGAAGCGATATCAAAAGAAACAACTTGTTTAGGGGTAATGTTTGGTGTAAAGTGGAGAATTGAGGTCCAGAATCAGTATTCGAATTTTATCCGAAAATTGTAAATTTATCGTCACTGCTGTGTCCTAGCACTTCATAAAATCTCATTCACAGTCTGTTATGGTAAATTTGTTTCGATTTCACAAGTCCATGCTTTCCTATATTATACAGCCACGAGAGAAAAAAAATTGGTCGTCGGTGTCTTTCTTTGACACAGTGCCTAAGTATTTTTGATAAGAAGATATTTTAAATTTGATTTCATGAAATTTCTGGATAACATTGACGACCATTTTTTTTGCTCGCGACTATACATACATATATCGAAGTATACGGCTGCGTGCGTACCTATGTGTATTTCGAGAACCTGCCATAAATGTTCTACTTGTATGTCTTCACGACCATAGCCGTGTATATGCCGCTGCGTTGAACGGCCACTTATTAAATAGATAAGCTCAATTTATCGGTTATTGTAATTTTACTCATATAATGAACTCAATTTACGTTCATGTATATTATCTCCAGGAACTTCTAATCTTATACTATTTGATAATAAATTATTTTACCCGTCTTTTCAAGTTTTCAATATTTTTTTGCTGTGTAAATAATATAGGGTCGTTTCTGTTACGAGGTTCAAAATTTAGAGAAAATTTAGTAAAAGAGACACAAATGACGATTAGACACGTAACAAATGAATCTCAACTTTGTTATTTTAAGTGCAACATTAGGTATATTTTCTCGAATTAAAAAAGAAATTTTTTCCCTAATTCCAAAAATATGTAGTTTGTCAATATTTTGACAACTAGTAGTGCAATTGTTTTTCTGTTTGAAATTCAAAATCAGGCAATTTTTGCTAATTTAATCGATTATTATTTAATTTAACCGATATTTTATAAATAAATAAATAAAAAAGAAGTTAGCAACAGTGAAAGGTTTAAATTGAACACCATTACCTGGAGTAGAGGTTACTAGAAGGTACCGTGTGTGTATTTTTTAGGAGGAATGAAATAATTATTTCCAAATTCGTTCATAGGTTTTCACTCGGCATATTAAATTAAATTTCGTTAAATTTCAATAGAAAACAATTATGGTCCTGTGTGCAAAATAAGGTTGCGCTAGTGTCCCTAGAGGTGAATGAAAAGTTGTACCCTATAGGGGAATTATTTTTTGGATCAGTTCCACACTTTCGGCTTTTTAATTAAAGTTAAATTTTGTAAAATAGAAAAGAATCCGGATACAATATGAAACAAATCTAAAAAAATGGGGGGTTTATTTTTCTCTTTTCTGTCTTAATTTTGAAATGAAAAATAATTTCATAAATTTTTAAAAATTACCGAAAATTGGTACACGACCCTGATTTTGAATTTTTACTAATTTTTCCATATTTTGACAATTGTGACAGTTTACCGTTAGGTGCTGACATTAGTTTTTTGTTTCAGATTTAATAATTAAAACCGTAACAACGAGTTTTTCTAAGAATTATTTTGTTTTTGTTCTTAATAATGTATTTAAAGAGATTTCCTTATTCACCAGTGCCGCCGGGATCGGGGTAGAACACAAAGAAAATTACATATTAAATTTGTTTTTGAGCAAAAACAATGTGTTTAATCGACTACAAGTACAAGTACATGTAAATACCAAGGTTCATTTTTCAGCGGCACTTCCAAAAACACCTCGTTACTCAGTACTTTAATTGGTCTCTTTTTCCGAGCAACAATAGCTAAAGAAGTACTACATTAAAAATTTTAATAGGTCTACTTTCGCTATATTAATCATAGTCCAGGTTTTAAGTGAATCGCTTCGTTTCGAATAACCTGGGGCCTGGAAAAACTTCAAAAATATCTGGAAGCATATAACTCGCGTCTAAATAAAAACGTGGGTCAAGTAGGCTACATTTAGTAATTCTGCTATGTAAATGCAATGGAAAAATTCTCGATCACAACCCACTTGACCAGGTTTTTATTTAGACGCTCGTTAGAATGTGATCGAAAATGATTGAGCGTCCTTCAAAAGCATGCACTAATTTCGACATGAAAAACTTGTGGAGAACTCAAATAATAAACAAACCATGTACATACATACATACGAACGCTACTGATTTTCAGGTGATCTTGAGTATTCAAAATCGCGAAAATTCTCTAGGCGGAAGGTAATTTTAATCACCTTTTGGTATTTATTTTCTCAAGGACGCTCAATCATTTTCGATCGCATTGTACGTAGGTTCTTCTACTGTGCATTCAATTAACTTCCTATCTAAAGTTGGCTATAATTTCAATGTTTTTTTTTTTCCTAAAAGTTTTTAGCACTTAACAGCTGTCCAATTACTTATATAAATTAAACAAATTTCAAATTGTGATACATATTTTCAATTTATAAAATGTTCGGACTACAACACAAAATTTACTTTACATATTTTTTTATGTGATATCATGATCAGAAAATATGACACTGATATTAATTAATAACTGTCCTCTCACTCTTGTATTGCGTGTCGCCAACTATATAAAAAAAATCACAGCCTTAATCAGGAATTCATTTGGAGGAACGGTATCGGTAGTTTGTAATATTTAGTGATAACCAGTGATCAATATGAAAACGAATAGAGTGGGCGCTGGAATTTAAATGCATGTCTTGGATAATAATTGATCCTAATACTAATTGTCAATCGATTGTAACATAAATATCACGCCTGAAATGTTGTTTAACGTTAGTCACGCAATTGTGCGTTGGTAAACTCGGCTCAAACCGTAAGAAACCGGTGCCGTTTATGTTTAGAACAAAATAGCCGACAATTTGAACACTATGTAATTTTTTTTTTCATTTCGATTAAATTAGCCTTTACTCGTTATAATTACGTTATAATTATTGATCATAAACCAATATTTTTTCATAGCTCATTGAATCTTTAAAAAAATATTTAGTTATCGTCATCCATAGTCTTCACCATTAATTTTGTCTTAAAAATTGAGCTCCAGAAGCCGAGTCCGTTGTTCTCTAACTCTTCTAGAAACAGGTGTTTCCTATTAAAAGTGTCAAATTTGGCCCACCCTGTACATTAACATGACGTACTGACATTTGAGAGGAGTAAATAAAACGAAGGGGGAATAACTATAGACAGGCAGTTCTTAAAAAGTGCAGACTGATTGGTACCTAATAAGTTACTTCTATGCAGAGTTGCCAACTTGAGAGATTTATCCTTTTTTGGAAATTTTGGGACTTTTTTTATTGAAACGATTATTTTGAGAGACTTTTGGAGCCTTGTATTTCTTCTGTATTTGTACTGCCAATGAGACAATCTTCAGAAACTATTGGATTATCGGTAAAACAGTTTCCGTTATCTTCAGTGCACGCGTTCTACAAAAAAAATCAATTTTCAAGTATTTTTTTGTTTCATATTACCAGTGTTGTCAGATAAGGTGGGTTAACCCTTTTTCGTTTTTTATGACAAAAATCGTAAAGGACTCCTAAATTTTTACTGGGTTATAATTAAATAATAAAATACTGCTGATATTTAGGTGGTCATACTTTTATGAGAAAATGAATGAATGAATGTAATGAATGAATTAAATCTTTTTATTACCTCTATCTATGAAATTTGGATGGCATGTCTTAGCTTGAAAAATATGTAAATCAGGCTCGACGTTATTTTACAGTAAAGCTAAGACATGCCGTGCAAATTCCAAGTTGATAAAAAGATTTAAAAATCCAATCGGTATTATAATGAAACATAAAAAAATTAATTTTATTTTATTTAATGTAGACTTTTTTTTGTTTTATTTTATAATTTAGTGTTTGCTTCAGTAAATGGTTATTTTTTACTGCATTTTTTCAATTTAGAAAGGAATTTTCATCTATAAAAAATGGGTATTTATTTTGTCACAACAAAAGGAATTTTTTCTAAAGTTCTAAAGTACCTTGATGCAGGCAGTAATTTTACACGTTTGCTTTTATCATTATTATTATTTTTAATAAAACGTTTTTCTTGCCTCGGAAGTTTTAATTTCAAATGGAGGTTAAGTTTGGATAGAAGCGTCAAAAGTGACTGAAGGAACCTCCGATAAACTAAATGCACACCAGCATGTTTGGTTGCATCGCAACGTTTTTCATTTGATCACTTCTTATCTCTGTTGGGTTTTGGAGTTGAAGTATCAGTTTAAAAAAAAAAAATGTAAAGAGAATAAAATTTGTATCTTCAAGTTGTTTCTTGAGCTATTACCACCATTTTTTAGATTAATACAATCTTACGATTGTAGAAACAAGAGAGAATATATTAAAATAAATTACCTACATTTTTTATTTTGACAGTTCCGGCACCTACCTGTACAGTTCAATCTGTAAGACGTACTTTTGTTTCCCTAGATAAGTAGATGTACTTTTTTGTTATAATTGTGACGAGTTAATTCTTATAAGCTTAAATAAGTTAATTTCCCATAAATGTAAGAATAGCACCTCTACGTCTTTTTGTGGTGACCTATTTTAAAGACTGTGACTGTGGATGTATTTTGCTCGTAGTAGTTTCGTTTTTGATTCTAAATTAGTTTCATTAGTAAGACAGGAATTTGGAATTTTTGATTTGTCGCAGTACCACGCGTCGCTTTTAATCATTGCCGGTGCTTAGTAGCTCCGGCACGCACGCTCTTCTGGAGAGGAGAGACTTGCTCTTATTTCAGTGGTATTTTCGTAGCGAAGTTAAGCGTCCGGG
Organism: Dorcus parallelipipedus; assembly: GCA_958336345.1. Classification (NCBI taxonomy): domain Eukaryota; kingdom Metazoa; phylum Arthropoda; class Insecta; order Coleoptera; family Lucanidae; genus Dorcus; species Dorcus parallelipipedus. The sequence continues at coordinate 37,591,510 of OY284482.1, read as the reverse complement.
ATGCCAGAAAGACGTTGAACTCCGCAAAAGTCGCGGTAGTCGGCTTGCGCCAAAAGACGGGGATGTCGGCAGAAGACAAAAACCACATCTTCGGCCGCTCGACTTTCTGCGGCGTTTTCAAACCGATAGCCGATAATGTGAAACTGTCGCTCGGAAGTGTCGGCTTGCTGATGGCCGTCTTTTGTATCGTCTGGCATAAGACACTGACTAATTTGCTTGTTTATCCTCTTTTCAGATTACTTTTTGGAACCCTCTATCCTGCTTACGCATCATATAAGGCTGTGAAGACGAAAAATGTTAGAGAATATGTAAGTAATTATTGATTATTTCATTATGTTGTTTTCCTTTTTAACGTCACTTATTATTTCGGTTTGTACAGAAAGAGATTTAGTAAAATAATTACACTTTTGTTATTTTCTCAAACTTATTTAAACTTATAAAAATATCAGTTGTAGAACACACTGGCTGGTTACATTTTATTAGTAAACTTGAAACTACATATTTAACGCTTAGAAACCACAAAAATTATCATTCCGACTTGTCCTCACCATATCTATGGGTGATTTCATGTAAACTAGGACTACAGACGTGAAAAATTACTATTTTATATTATTTTGTAAGTACAGTGAAATCTCTCTAAGACGGCCACTTTTTTACGCTTCTACGCAGACATCTTCCTGGAAACCGTTTAACTGCGTAACACTATCGCTTAGTCTCCCTAAACCGGACAATAACTCTTAGGCCCGATTTTAAAATATTCGGATAAGCATTATTCTTAGAATAACGTGACGTAGGCGTGACGTAGATATGGAGGAACGTTAAAGGATATTGTTATTCCGTCCTTGTAAAACTGGGTCTTAATCGGTTACAAAATCCGGAAGGAACTGTGTCCTTCTTAGGGCCGGTATTATAGCACTAGTTTAAAATGCAGTGCAGTTTGACAGTTAAACTTCAGATTTTAAGGCCCGGTATTTCAGCTAGAGTTTAACTTTAATCTTCAGTTTATTTCCATAGGAACAATTGTTATGATTGTTATTATGAGAATCAACTAAAGATTAAAGATTGAAATGTTGCTGAAATACCGGGCCTAAGATATTCCCGTTTTATACCTGCCGATGATAACAGCTTTTAAGTTTAAACGACAATCGGTCTCGGTGATTAAAGAGAAGCTTCAACTTACTGTTAATATAAGTGAGGTTAGTTTTGATCGAGTTCTTCTCATTTTATTGTCTAACTGTATTTTTACCTTTAAATTAAACTAATACTATAATTCCGGCCCTTAGAGAGATTTCACTGCATTTCTTTACATCCAAATATCCTGTAAATCATATACAGTAAGTGTCAGACGCTTATTGTCACATATTGTTAATGTTCGTTTATGCAGGGAGAGAGAGACGTACTGTCGACCAGTTTATAGTATGATGCGAGGTTTGCTGTTGAATAGAATACTTTTCTATTTCGTTACTGTTTACATGAGGAAGGCGGTAGATTTGGACATTTAGTCAAATAGTTCGTTCCGATATTCTGATTTTTTTAGTTTTATAAACTTAGATTATTATTTATTTCCCTTATTATTTTTTTCAATTTGTTAATTAAGACGAAAAAAATTATCTACAGATTTGTATTCTGTAGTTCACGGTTTTCTATTTAAATTCATATGAGCCACTATTGGATTCATATTTAACATGTATGTATTTACGAAGAGAATTATATTTTGTCACTTTAATTAATAGATATGAGCTGTTTTTATAGACTGCTCCATCTATGTGACATGCAATTCAAATTTGGGTTGGGAAAAAACTCTAGTAAAATTAATTGTATAGACTTCTTTTTAGTCTTTGAATTTTTGATTGTATTTCATCGATCTCGGGAAGCAATTGGGATTTGTCTATTTTTAAGCACGTCCCCTGATAGATAATAAAGTTCCAGGTGTTTAATAACGAAACGTAGGTAATAAAGTAAAATTACATTTAAATACATAAATAAATTGCAGCCGTTTTTTAAAAGCAATAAATATATTAAGATGATCAGAAACTGACATTGATTATTTTGACTCTTCTATTTACTGAAATATTTTTTTTTACATTTTTGAGGCCACAAAGTTAATTAAAAATAATAATATGTTGGCTAAGGGTAACCACATCTCTTTTAAAACGAAATAGAATGCCCGGGGGCCATTTTGAGCATCTTTTGAAGTGAAATTTAAAAATTGCTAAAATAAAAATTAAACACTGTATTTCTGAAATGGACTGTATTAGAACGAAACTATATTAGAGTTTTTTACTCAGTTTAAATTGTTCGTGGAGTGGTGACATTACTTCACGGGACATTTGCATCTCATCCTCGCGACGGTGAAAGTTCACGAAGTTGAGGTGTCTGACAATAGGGTCATGACACGTTCTGTATATTTGGATATAAACAAATGTAACGTATAGAAAAAAAAGATACTTAATCACATGTTTTCAAGTATGTGTTTACAAAATAAGTACATATTTCACATTCTTTCTTCAAAAATAATTTTCCAAATAAATAAAAAGAATAGAAGAACAGATTTTCGTGTGTATATAGGTTTGCTATATTAGGAGGTTCTGACTAGTTCGGAACCGTCAAAATCAGTTGCCCATCAAAGTAATGACTGGTTTCAACAGCGCCATCAAGTGCACAACTTTGATGAATGCATGCTTTTGACGGTTCCGAACTATTCAGAAGTTCCTAATGGAACAAACCTTATAAGCAATCAATAGTCAAAAGAAGTTCTCGCACGTGTCTTCAGCTCTGCTTAAAAACTTTTCACTCGGAATAAGTACATATAATCAAAAATAATAATTTACAATCTCTTTCTCTCTGTGACATTACCTTTAATAAAACATGTTATACCTGTACGCCTACGCCTCTCGTTCTTACTTAAAACTTTGATTTATGGTTCCTCGAGCTTGATTATATTCACGTCGTTATATCTCTTTGACTTTGAAGGAAGGCAGACGATTAGGTTTGTTTGTCTTCGTTTATAATCATGAGTGTGTCTGCGCATGTGGAGAAGGCCTAAGACCTTTCCCAAAATTTGCATTGCATTCTTAAATACGACATCATCAGGATAATAATATATTTATGAATCATTACATCTTCCTGGCATATCTTGATACTAACAATAATATTTTTTTAATATCCAAGTAAAGCTCAAAAGCTCAATCCACTATTTACGTTGTAAGTTGAGAATTCACTTGCAATACTTTCCTCGATTTTGTTCAAAATGTTCGCAAGTTACTGACAAAATATTTAACACAGAATTTCGATAAATATTTTTTTTAAATGGCAAAATGTTTTTTTAAGTACTTATTTACGGTTCATATTCACATAAATCAAGAGCAGTGTCCCTATAAATCAAATGGATGTGCAGGAAATTCCTAGTGCACACGTATTTGCGTTACAAATATAAACCGTTCAGGTCATCTCACTCAGCTGCACAAAGAAGAGTTAAATTGTTCGTTTTGGTTTGCCGTCGTGTGCAATTTTGTAAGTGCAAATTTTTGTTTCTTTTCAGGTTAAGTGGATGATGTACTGGATCGTATTTGCACTATTTACGTGTGCGGAGACTTTTACAGACGTCTTTCTTAGTTGGTTTGTATTTAAGCTTTCTATTCACGAATATATTTTTAGATTTCATTGTCTTTCATTATTAATTAAGAAAGTTTTTCTTTAGTACGCATTTTGTAAATAATGCAGAATTAGTCACATCAATCTTTATTAAATAAATCTAATTGAAAGTAAGCTCTTTCTCAAAATGTAACAATTTTTTGTTGTTTTCAACTTCTTGTAGAGTATCTGCTGTTTCCTATTTCAGGTTCCCATTTTATTATGAAATCAAAATCATACTAGTTATATGGCTTTTATCCCCAGCTACAAAAGGCTCTAGCATTTTATATAGGAAATTCGTACACCCGATGTTGAGCAGCAGAGAACAAGTAAGTGTAATGTAATTTAAACTTTATTTCAAATCTAATGCCAAGATTTTTATTTGATTTCTTTTAAGTGTTGCACTATTAACTTTCATTAATGAATGAAACAACTTTAAATTTTTTACAGGAGATAGACGAATACATTTCGAAAGCCAAAGAGCAGAGCTATAAACAAGTCTTAGATTTAGGGTCCAAAGGAGTGAATGCTTTAATGCAAACCGCCATAAAGGTACGTTCTCCCTCTTTACTTGGTCACGGTTTTTTTTTGTACTTTCTCCGCGTTTTAATTTCCTTTATCTAATGCCTTAACTGCGCACCCCAAATTTGTGTAACTTTGGTTTAACATGCTTTCTTTGGTTTTCTCGCCACTCACACAGAACCTTAATCCTGCATCCCTCATGACCTCGATGTCAAGCCCCACAATTAACAAATGGGAGGAGGACCAACGGGATAGCAGCGATGGAAGCGGAATCAGAAGGTCTTTGTCTGCCGATTATGTCGATGATGAAACTATCAGCGAAGACGATGAGATGGATTTTTATGAAAACACAAAACTGAAAGCAAAGCCGGCTAAAATATCGAAATCTAAAGCCAAATCAGGCACCAGGAAAAGCTCTAGAAAAACAGCTGCTGTTAATTATTATGACATCAGCGACTGAACTAACCCTTATACACTTTAAATTATGTTACCATTATATTTATTAAAAATTTTGTAGTCTATGAATTGCAGTTTGTGAATTTTGTGTTTTCATTTACAATCGTATTTCGTAGATCTTAAGAAATATTTAGAAATTAATTTACGCCTTATTATTGAGCGCATTTTTCACTTTTGCTTGTTTTAAATAATAGGAAATACTGAACTATAAAAATGGTGCTACCACCTCGTCATATTTGATTTCCTGGTTACATTAGAATGTAATTGCTTACTCTTCAAATTGGTGTACGTTTTTAAATAATCATTCCTCTTACCCGTTTGCATTTACAATTCTAATCATAAAAATTCCTCCTTCATGTCATTTATTTAAGGGTCTTTCTTTTGTCTCTATTTTATTTGATTTAACCACATATGATTTTTACATTTTTAATTACATTTAAACAACTTCTCTTTATCGAGGATTATTTATGAAAGCAGTGACTCTGTCAGGCGTAATATTTTAATCGTGATATATAAGTATCATTGTAATCCAATTTTATTGTAATTATATTCGTTTATGTGCCCGAATCGTAAACGCATTTTTCAAATCTTTTTATATGAAGGTACAATGAAAATTAATTTTCGTTTTAAATTTAGTTGTTGTATATCGTTTATAATTTTTTGTTCCGACCAACTTTGTACTTTTATATTACAGATTCAGGGCCGAAAGCAGAGTGCATTTTATACCGTGAGTTCAAAAAATAATTACATGAGGGTTGGCCATGGAAAGTACAAGTAATGTCTACAGCATCAACCACAATAAGTTTTCAACATAAACCTATGACAACAACAGCATTGATGATAATTAATGAATTCTAAAGCTTGCCGTAGACATTACATGTGTTTTCCATGTCCAAGCCTGAAGTAATTAATTGAATTCACTGTGTATTAAATTACCCTTAGTTAGGTTAGTTAAGCACTTCTATAATTTCGTAAGAAAAATCATCAAACACAGTGCGATTTGTATTTTGGATAGCCCTGATTTATTTTGTCGTTCTGCTTATAATAATATTTACCTCTTAAAGATTTCTCCTTTAAATTCTACATCACAAATATTTTTGACTGATTTTTAGGAAAAATCTTTCTTTCAAAAAAAAAAAAAACATTTAAGTACTGGCGCTTATCTAGAGCAGTCGGAATATGAGAAGGACTTGTGGGCGGAGCTTATCTGCGCGGCCTTGTTACTTACGGCTGACAAATCTATAATTTGCAAGCATATTAAGTTACTCAAGTGTAAACACTGAAACATGAAACGTCAACAATAAAACTCGACCATAATCTATAACACAACACCCTCGTATTCGCAAAGAAATTGGTCCGACTCAAATCTGTCTTCTGCGCTGATCATGTGACAGGTCCTTCGCTTATTTTGACTACTCTACCTCCATACTTACATTTATACATTTTCCCCAGCTCGTAAAAGGGGTATTTGTTTGTGTACATGAAACAAAGGAAATATAGGTTGCAACATGAGAAATAATTAATTAATTTTTTTTGTACATTTCGAAGAAATTAAAAAAAAAACCTCCAAAGCATGATATTGGAGAATTCTCAAAAATCTCATGACAAAGTTGCATATTTTTAACAATATAGCGGCAAACACGATAACCTCCTCTAAGTTCTGAGAAAAGGGTACAAGTTGAAGTATGAAGACAGACACCAGTGTCCGCCCTAAGTTATTGTAACAATATTCTCATAACCCTCTGTTGTATTTAACAAAAAAAAGCCCAGAGTTTGTAAACATTTTTCTCAGTTTAAGGGAATCGCGAGGATATAAATAATGTATATAAATAAAAGGGGTTAAAAAAACGATATTTCCTGTGAATTATTCCAGGGAGTCATGAACCTTAAAATATAAAAAAAATAATAGTCGAAATTAGTTCCGAAAGTTTGAACGTTCGAGGTCCGTTTCTATAAAGAATGTTTTTATTGGACTTCTATTTCTAACATTTAATTTTTAGGCAGTAGATACAGGCTGTTTTTTAAATAAGTGCAGAAATTTTAAACACATCGCGGACGGTGAGCACGCGTGATTATAATAGCATACAAAGGCACACTCATCGAATATTATTTGTGGGGATGATCACTATACCATACACTCAAACAAACGTTCACCACAGTGATTTAAAAATATTATAACAAGCGTTCGAAGTGACGTCCATCATTAGCGAGACTCAAGCGAGCAAGGCGAAGAAGTGATTCTTGTACATTGTTCGCGATTAGCACGAATACTGTGGGCGGCGTTGTGAATACTCACTGTTAACTTATTTAATGTATAATAATCGGAGCGGCATACACTAACTACTTGCTTCACGTGGTTCCACAACAAAATCACAGAAATTTAGATCAGGCCACCACATGAGTTCGTTTCGGCCAATTCATTTTCGTGGAAAATGTTCGTCGGGCCAGGTTACTGTATGGTGGAGCCCCAAACTTCTGCACTTATTTAAAATACCTACATATAAACAAATTTATTTATGTGACTAGCTGTGATGTTTCAAAATGAGAACTCGAAAGCAATTTAATTTTCTACCTTCTTTCCTTCCTTAGGCACTGACAGTGTCACTGTTAATATAAAATAGTTGCATTTATGAGACTGAATTGGTTACAGTGAAAAACATTGAATGGTGATAATGAATTTCAGGTAAATTGAACGTAAGCTCAAGAAATGCGCCCAATCGTGCCATTTCAGTTCTAATTAATTATGTACGAATGTAATAGACATTTTTAGGACTGTTTTAATCTGCTATTTTTGTACCTTATGCATTCGTACCTTAACGCGTGATATTTTCTAGTATAATTCAATCGATTACAATTAAAATATAGATGCTATAGATATGGTAATTTTATGTACTGATTGTGGATTTAAAAATTACTATTTATTGTTAGCGTAGGTGAAACATATATAATTTTGTATGGAGCGTTGAATATACTTTCTCATTTTATTTCGTTTCGTTTAATTGACTCCTCTGCTTCTTTTGCAGCCCTTTTTTCCCTTTTGCGTATTAAAACCTAACAAGCTTAGCACCAGTTATTTAATTCAGTACTGCCAAAGCAAAAGTCACTAAAACCAGTGCATGATACGTGTAAGTTTTTTTTTTTTTTTAATTATAATTTGGTTTCGTACGTGATGGGCTATTTTCAATTTCGTATAATGTCATACTCTGTGCTTTTTATTTTAGGGTGGAGGCGGCTTAGTAAATCAAATTAGAAAGAGTTACAGTCTAAGTGATTTGAGCGAACAGATATGCGAGCGAGAATATGAGGGCGGCGATGAAACAGATGCTTTGACTGAGACCAGAATAGTCAGGCGAAGACATAGTCCTCGTAGGCACACGACATCGGCGACCACTTCCGCAATTTACTTTTCTGAAATCGACGTCAGACACGATACCACTTTAGCTACTATTCAGTCTGCAGATAATATTAGCTCTGGATATTCAAGCGGCGAAGTTCTACCTCCGAAACTCTTGGTCCGTGAAGGCCTAGTAAGGACCGGCTCTATTGGTTCATCAAGAGCTAGACCCACACGAATTACTAGATCTACATTAGTTCCTAAAAAAAGTAGTGATGTGAGTATTTTATCATCTATAATACAGTTTCTCCAACTTTTTTTTGATCGAAAATTTAAAGCAAATTACAAAAATTAATTTGGCTTGGAAAATATAGGGTGACTGTTAATTAATCCAGTCAAGTCAAACCGCTAAACGAAGCGATACCCGAGAGTATGAGAAAAATGTTAAAACCATTCCATGTCCATACTTTGGTTTTCGAGAAATAATTAATCAAGAATTATACCAAATACGACGGTACGTCCTTGGTTAAGAAAGAGCAATAGATGGACGAAACAAATGTAGCCATAAAAGTGTTTTATAGTTTTATGATTGTTATGGCGCGGCGTCGGACCTTGACCTTTAAATAGCTGAAATACGAGCTCCGAAATTATTGACAAATGCGTACAGATCACCTGAAATAAATTATTCAGGACACATTGTACCACGTGATTTTTTAATTTTTTATCAACTCTTGCCATAGAATTTGGACGGCATGTCTTAGCTTCACCGTAAAACAGTGACGTTATCTTTTAAGAGTTGATAAAAAATTCAAAAAAATCACTCGATATAAGATAAGGATAACAGTTTTAACTTTGAACACATACTTTGACAGGTAAACAAATAAACCACTACAACACGAAAACAATCTCTGTGATCAAAGTATTCGCATTTTAAATTTCAACGAAACTTGGAATTATAAATAATTTTTCATATTTTTATGGCTCGCATGTGTACATTCTCGTGTGTTTACTAGAATTCTTCGGTATTTATTTATAACCGTAATCGTTTTTTTCTGTATAAGCCTGCCCAAATATGTGTACGAAGAAAATAAGCATTATTTTTACGAATTTGAACAGCATAATTGATTTTAATTAATTTCATAGTTTATTCGTACGAGTGGTTAACAACGTAACGGTATTCCATCTCTCATGTGTCACGTTCAAGTTTTACGACTCCGTGATATCATAAATCGGTCATAATGTACTGATAGCTGTGAATTCGTTGTTTTAGTCTATATACACTGATCGTGATCGAAAATAAAATGATTCGGAGTAGGCCAAAAATTTGAATAAAAATGTCTGTCGAATTTAACAGCTGTACTTAGCAGTGACATTTTAATTGTTTCAAACTGTTTTAGTCGGAACACAAAGCGTTCATTCATTGTTGAAATAGTGACAAACTTAATGACGACCTACTCTATATCATTTTATTTTCGATCGCGTGGTACATTTTGGGTAAATATTTAATCAATTATAAACCGTTTCATAGAATTTTTTAAACATTTTTCCTGTAATCTGTGACATCCATTCTCTTACGCATTTTTTTGCGGAAGAGTTCTCAGTCACCCTGTATGTTCCCATAAAATTTTAAAGTTGGTCTCTGTTACACCTCCTTCCGGGTGACCTTAAAAGATAATATATCGTCATCTAATTTATTAATCACATAGTCTTTTGTTATTAAATTTTTTGTCGCAACTTCCTAGTAGTTTATATTTTCGAGGAATAGGGTTGACACGAGTGGTCTGAAACACCAGATGTAACACACCCTGTACATTTTTGTGAAAAAGATTTCTGGAGTTAAGGAATTTTGCTTTTACAAAATCGTTAACGTAAAATATTTTACCTATTTCCGATAGTTTTATCTAAAGCTAACGCTAATTAACAGTTTCTTAAAATGTAGGGATTTTAATTCCAAAGTTAATTATTTAATTAAACTTTCAAACTTTGAATAAAATGTAACGTGATGGTAGACGCGAAAAATCGATTTTAATTTCACTAATTTTATGACGGCAGTGATCCTTTAAATGCCAAATATTAATGTCTCTGTTACTATTAAAATGATAACATGTGAATGTAAAAGAACTACTTCATTGCTTGTTAGTTGCTAATTTATTACATAATTTTGACCAACTTTTTTTTCTTTAGTTTCCTGTGTATTATTTCAGGTTTTAATATATGACTTATGTTTGGTAATACCCTGTACATTTCAATTCTCATTTGTAATAATTGAGTTTCACGAGGGCCCTGACCGAAAATCAAATAATCTTAGGCTTTCTTTTTTTAATACATACAAATTATTGACAGTCTTTTGCAAATCATTTTATTTGGTTTCATCAAATAGTAAACAGTGACGTTATGGGCAACATTACTTTAATATCCGAATTAGTTCATAGAGAAGTTTTACGAAATAAATATTGCTGCTTAATTTTTTTTAAATATTGTGCAGAATGAATATGCATCATGTTGTTTGAGAATGCAAGTTAAAAGTGACAAATATTTTTAAAGCTTCATACTCACTTTAGTTTTTGATCTGGCCAAGGACTGTCAATTATTTGAAAAAGCAGTGAACCATGGAAAATCGAAGAAGATTGGACATTCAGCAGTTTAATTACCCTAGCCCCCTAGCGTATTCAAACCTTACTAACCAGCTGTAAAAGAAATTGTTAATGTCATAGTTAATTCTTCCTTAACTTAACTTAATTTTCACTTGTTCTTCTAATCAAAAAATTTATTAATTCTTCTTCTTGTTTTTGACGAAGTTTGTTTTAAAGGAAGACTATGAATTCGAAGAGGACGTGCGCCGACCTCCACGCAAAGCTAACATTATTTACCTGAACGACAAACTGCAATACATCGACGATTTAGGAACGACCGATGACAATGACAAATCTGAATCTTCAAGTGAGGAGGACTTTTGTGATTGCTTTGAGCATGATCGTACTGGCATTTTAGATTCTAACAAAATTAGTAACATCGTTCCTCTTCCATCAGATTTCCCAGAAACAAAATCTGATGTAGCTATTGGCTTGCAACGTTCAGACGACTGTGTGAAATGTGAAATAACACTTAAAGAAAATGAAAGTACCAATATAGTAAGCGAGAATTCTAGCTTGTTTCAATCCAAACCGAATGAGCCTACGCCCGATAAAAACAATGATGATGTTGCTGAAGAAAATGAAATCCGATCAAAACCTCCCGCGGAAGCAGACGAGATGGTTGAAGGAAATAAAATTATTGAAGAGAAACCTCTAAAAAAAGACTGTAGGGCTGGAAGATACAATAAACGAGCAGCTCCTATACCACCAGTTCTTGAAAATAAATCGAACGATAAAAAGAATGAAGAAGATGTTCGTACAATTAGGGCAACTTTAGTTTTAAAACCAGGAATCGTAAAGGCGTTAGATACGTCTTCCAAATCAGAAATATTCTGTCACTCTCCCAAATTCAAGCGACGAAGTTTAAACATATCACCATCACAATCACCAAAAATGAGCAGGAAAGTTGCCGACTTATCTCCGAGCAGGGCAAAGTCAAAATTGGATGCGTCCATATCGAAACTGATGAAGTTGCCGAAAAAGATGGGATTGTGGAACAAAGATGACTCTACGATAGATATTTCTAAGCGATCGTCATGGTATGATGTACCTCACTTTCGAGAATTGTCCAAAAGTGACGATGACTTGAGCAAGAAAATTTTAACGGAAAACAAAAACACGTTCATTAAGGACTTGTCACGTTCCCCTCGTCTCTTGAAAAAATTAATATCCAAAGAAAACGTCAATTAAATATTTCTACTTCACAGGCATGACAAAAAGATTTTTAAGTAGTTTGTGGAGTTTTAAATTACTAACGTGACTTTTTTATTATGCTGCGGAATAAACATAACATCATGTATGTAAATAATCGTTTGTGCTTCCGTGAGCCATTTTTTTTTAATTGAAGACTTGCCGTGATAAATGTTGTTTTGATTTTTGATTTTTGAAATTTACTAAACCACTACGAACGCAATGTTTTCATTTTTCATAAAAATTTATATTTTAGGATTCTTCGAGTGCTACGCTTCCAAGGACTAAGAAGTCATCCAAAAAGAAGACTCTCTAAGCGGCTATAGAATTGTGATTTTTTGACACGTAAGATTAAGACTCGATTAGGTTTTTAAATGAATGTTGATTATATTGTGTCTCTTTATTTATTTTTAAATTTTAAGAATGTTAGTATATGTTTGATCGATCTACTTAAATATCTCCACATGTTTTGTTATTCGATGATGAAGTCGAATAAATGCTGGACGTTTGTGTATGAAAATAAATAATTTATGCTGCGAAATATATACGTATGAAATTTCAATTTAATTCATTTGTGTTGCCGAAGATTTTTAAATTAGAAACGAAAATAATTTCTTAAGGAAAAGAGTATTCTAGACAGGAGTTGATTTTGACTACGGGGTTGTGTTGTTTCAATGAATACGACAACAGGACAAGTCAGGTGAAAAATATTTATTCATTCCTGATTGTTTTTAAAACTACCTTGCCACATAATGATGTTTCCACATATTCATCAACCTTTGTTTTAACCGATGCTCTCATTCAAACTTGAAAAAAATACGGAGCCAGAATAAAATGGACTACTCGTACATATTAAAGTAAAGGATGCTAAAGCAGGTGGCCTGCTTCCCTATACTTTCTGGTCACAAGAGATTTAAGTTACGAACGTGTGAGAAATGCGGATTCATTTCCAACTCAAAATGAAACATACGGTATATTGATGTATGTAGTAGTATTAACGAGCGCAAAACAGGAGTCTCAAATTGTACAAAATAAATAATTAATAATTGTTTGCGAATATGACATTTATATCATCGGCATATTCGCCAATACGCAGCGTATTTTGAAAACAATAACACGAATTACTAAATAATACAAACACTGAAATTTTGTACCAACTTGACAAGAAAAAAGTAAGTGTGAAATATAATGCTGCCTGACGTATTTGAATTATTAAAATTAATTAAATTGACCGCATATTGAAGGCCCATAAAGGCATACAAGTTAGGATATTTGAAGAAGAAATCTAAAATGAGCCCATTGTGCTTGTTTATTTTATTTTTTGAAGAAATTTCGTGAATGGTAGTAATGAAGAACAATCTAAACGGATTGGCCTGTTTATAGAAGTAGAAGCATTAAAATTGGGTGCGCTTTAAATCATTTTAAATCGTGGCTTGCTAAATGAATAACGACTTCTAACTGGCTTGGGCACTTTGAAAAATTTACATTGAATTTTTGTGCTCGAGAAAACGCATTTTGGCGCTGGTTATGGGGCACTGAATGATATAATATATTGCCCATCAATCAAGGTAAGTTCATGTAAAATAAATTAATATTTAACGTAATACACTGTGGTAATACACAATAATTTATATGATATAATCGTTCCACATTCATGCAGACATCATTTGATCACATCGCATGGTGAGTCATTTTCAGTATCCAACTGGACAAAATTAATAGCAGCTAGAACAATTAAAAAATTGCTAATTAATGATACATGTTCGGACTCGCAATGATCTGCAAATTCCAAATATGTAAAAATGTGTAGGATGTTCCATTTAAAATAAGAAAATTGACATGACTTCTGGCCAAACCGGAAGTCCTACAGTGCTCATAATTTATCTCTTCCAAATTTCGTTTAAAAAATAAAAATTCCAGAAGAGTGAACACATGGCGTGGGACACTCGGTTTAGAGTATTTATTTAACGACAAAAAAAACATTAAAGCTTGATTTAAGGCTTAACTTAACATATACTTAGCTCTTGTTTTTTGTCCAAGTCCTTTAAAAATTTTTGATTCTTGTTATAAGTGTTAATTTGATGTACCCTGTATATCGCAAACCTCAAGAACTCGCAAAAATTTCTATAGCGGGTTTAATAGAGCTATGTGTACAGTTTTAAAAAAGGGTAAATAATAATTTGTCAATTTAACTTGAAGGCTTCCGCGGCCGTCATCCATGTTTGAATTGGCTTCCGGTTGGAACCGCGTCACGTTGACTTCTTCTACTGCCGACGTTTCGTTCTTCATTGCAGAAGAACTTCTTCAGGGCTGCTGCTGGTGGTGGTGTTGCTGCTTCTGCAATGCAGAACGAAACTTCGGCAGTAGAAGAAGTCAACGTGACGCGGTTCTAATAATTTGTCGCAAGTTTTCGCAAAATTTATGATTTCTTATTCAAATATGTATTGCGATTTTATAAATGTTCATAGCTGTTTTATTATTAAAATTAATAAAATAAAATTACCTTAATAAGAATTAAGAAGCCAAATCCCTTATTGATTTTATAAAATCAGTTTTTTCAAAATAAAATAGGTGCTTTCCTTTTACCACAAATCTCACCTCAGATCAGATAAACGTCATTTCCGCTAGTATGAACAAGTGAGTTTGAATTGAGATTTCGACCTCCCACCTTACCGCTCGAGCATTCTCATTAGTTGCTAGATTTAAATATCCATTCAAACTTATTTGTTCGTGTTAACGGAAATGACGTTTAAGTGATCTGAGGTAAGATTTGTGGCAAAAGGAACGCAGCTATTATTTACAGTTGCTGGGCAATTCCACGGTCATGTCAACCTGAGTGATAGTTTTTCATCTTTAGGTTTTATTGTCCAATTTTTCAAAAATGTTTAGCAAAATATGTAATCAATTTAATTTTCTGTAGTATTGTCTAAAAAAATTATTTTCATAGTTTAAACTAAAGTAACAATGTACGCGTAGTTCAGTGAAAAACTGATTCATTAACTGTCATTTAAATTTCACTAAAAATTAAAAGCACAGCTGAAATTGTCCTTATTATTAAGACAAGTAATGTTGTTTTTATAATAAGTATTGAAATAATAAAAATTAGTTTTGCAATGTAAGAAAAGGGATTTACAAAGTCTCCAATTTTTTACCCTCCGCGTAAGTGACAGAAACATATTTATTCGTATATCTCATTTTAGAAAACTATTCATCATTTAAAAACATACAATCTCTTTCTGCCAATATTTGGCTTTATTTTCCGTTTTAAAACATTTAGATTTTAGATAACTACGTTACTTTGTGGTAAATTTGTGTCACTTAACGCGACAAAACTGTTGATGGCAGGGGCAAGAAAATGGGCAAAACTAAACACTTAGAAAAATACGTCAGTCTTTATTAACTCTGTTTTTATACATAACTACATACTTAGCCAACTACTCGTAATAATTATGTTAATGTTAAATTGCATTATTAACACTCCGCCTCAATTTAACAGTTCAAGATTAACAAAGTCCAATATTATCGCATAAAAATTTAAATTGAATAGTTCCTAAACTTTTAGTTAAAATGTCTGCGAGTTGTGATTTACTTTGGATGTATTGAACTTTAATTATTTTTCACTAATCACGTACAAAGTTATATTTCACGTCCATATGTTTTAAACGTTTGTGTTCCCATTTTAAAATGCACTTAATAGTGGACTGGTTGTCTTCATAAATGGTAGGAACACCAGGATCGATTTCCAATTCTTGTAGAAGACGATGCATCCAAAGAACATCAGTACATACATTTGCAAGAGAAATAAATTCTGCTTCACAGGTACTTAAAGCAATAGTTGGTTAGTTTTTGTTTATCAACATCTGAAATTTCGTCTACCAAATCACACAGACTCTTCAAACCAGCATTTCCAATGTGACCTAGTCTTTTATGCCATAAAGTAGTTTTATCCACTCTGGCAACACTGGCCTGAAGATTTAAAACAGAAAACAGTACAAGATACATCTTTTCAGCTTTAGAAGTAACCGCAACAATATTTCCATTCTTCAGTATTTTCGCAACTCCTTCTTCAAAAATTATTTTACAACCATTTGCATCTAGAAGTCTAACAGACAATAGATTATGCTGAAGACCTGGAACAATTAGAATGCCCTCTAATTTGATTTTATTAACTTTTCCACTTAGTTTAAAAGAAGCACAAAGATCACCAATTTCCGTTACCTTCAACGTTTCACCCAATTTGGCTAGTTTAATATCCACAGCATGCGTGAGAGGACGAATATTCGTTAATAACTTGCAATAGGTATCACAAATCAAATGTTCTGTAGCACCCGAATCGAGATACCAGGATGTAATTAATGTCATATTTGGATCTTCTGACGTAGTTGCAACCAGACTGAATTCGGATTCTTCAGTTTCAGCAGTTTGAGCTTTGTTTCCATTTCTATTCAACTTCTTTTTCAGTTTTCGACATTCTTATTTCATATGACCAAATTTCTTGCAAAAATGACATTAATTCAATGTCAACCTAGCACTGATACTTCCTGTCAACAAAATTCGCGAAGTTTAATTCAAACTTCGCGAATTTTGTTGACAGGAAGTATCAGTACTAGGTTTTTTTGAATATCGTACTTGAGTTTTGGAAAACATAGAATGGGAATTCGAAGATTCAGGAACAATACCTTCTGAATGACGTTTTCTTTCTTCATCCATCAAACGATTCTTTACAAAACTCAATGTCAATTTTTCATTTAGCGTTTCGAGAACAGTAACTACAACACTGTATTCATTTGGCAGAGTTGGGCATAGTTATTAGAGATGACACACAACATCCATTTCTTCCAATGTCGCACCTGTTGATCGCAGTTCTCTAATTAATTTGTCAAATCGATTGAAGTGTATGTTAAGAGTTTCACTAGAAGGCTCAAACTTCATTAACAAAAGACTTTTGCGAATTAACAATTGGTTTGCCATACCTTTTCCAGCGTAGGTATTCATTAGGGCACACCAGATTTCATAGGCAGATTCTTTGTCTTGAGCACATTCCAAAATATTGTCAGAGAGCTTTTGTACAATTTGGGATCTACACTTCAAATCTTTTTTCTTCCATTCGTTATATTCCTTCTGCTTTTGGGTTCTTATGACACTTGGAGCGTCATCACCCTTAGTGATTACCATAGTTCTATAATCAGCTAGCACAAGATCTATCAAACCAAGTTCTGCTAACAGAGTTTCCATTCTAAACTTCCAACTTGTAAAATTTGACCCATCGAAATACGGTATTTTTCTTCTTCAGTCATCGTAAAATGTATCTTGGTACGGAGAGACCGTCTTCTAAGATAACTTTTAGAAGTTAAATTCCAATACCAGCAAACAACTTTTACGGATTAGTATCTTCAAAAATGTTTAATTAATATGCTGGGCCCGTAACCTGTTGATGGCAGGGGCAAGAAAATGGGCAAAACTAAACACTTAGAAAAATGCGTCAGTCTTTATTAACTCTGTTTTTATATCACAAATTCTTTTAAACGGACACTTTAATTCTGTTTTTATACATAACTACATACTTAGCCAACTACTCGTAATAATTATGTTAATGTTAAATTGCATTATTAACAAACAACCACGCAAATACTTGTTTCCGCAATAGTCGACGGCAAAATTAAAAGTGGTAAAAAAATTAAATTCTCGATGTCAAAATTTGTTACCTATTCCTAACATTCGTAAAATTCATTGTGTGAGGTACATTGGGGAAAATGTAATTCAGTAAACAGAATTGATACAGAGCAATTCCTGTAAAATTCATGATTTTCTGACAAAGATTTCAGTTAAACATTATTATTAATTGTTTGTAATTTATCGTTTTCTAATAAAACTTTAATATTATAATTTGTTTTCCTTTTCTGATTTTACAATGTCGCGTAAGTGACAAACCAGTGTCGCGTAAGTGATACGAAATTTTTCGGTTTGTTTTATTACTGAGAATAGATTGACCTATTCCAAATCTTTAGTCTAGTATTTTGTACTTCCAACAATATCATTAGTTTTTCAAACAATTAGATAATTTCAGAGAAATTGACAGTTTTTTTTATAAACGTTCTTTAACTCAGGTTACACAGCTGTCGCGTAAGTGACGTTGAATTACAAAATTAAAACTTACTAGAATTTAGCAAATTCTTTCGTACAGTAAATGTCATTTTAAACTTTAACAATCAGGCTTGGGTTTAATTGCTTCAAACAAAGTCATTCTTAAAAGGGTTCAAATACATACATCAAATGACAAAACACGTTCCGATTGTCGCGTAAGTGACACTGGAACTGCCCTGCTACAAACTTCTCAAAAAATACATGCGTTTCACAGCGGTAACTTTGACGTTAGGTAAGATCTAGTGAGATTTGCACGCGAGCAATTGTTTCTGTTAAAATGTATTATGAACATCTACTTGGCATTTAAAAACAACGATATTTTAAAAAATCTAGCAAGTCAAATTTTGACTTATGTCCTTTTAGATCTACAGTGCGTCCCAAAAAGTTTTATACAAATGGAAAAAAGTTTATCTTACATTTCACAAAAAAAAACTATTCTTAATCAGGTACAAAATTTTTAAAAAATTGGCTGGAATACAGGGAAAATAAAAAATAATGATTTAGGCGGAGACCAAAATACGTTCAAACCATAGTGGAGAGCAAAATGTTCAATGAAATTCTGATTAAATAGCAAGAAATTATGCACACTTGTAGATTATTGATATTCCCAGATAAAAATTAAAAAATAAACACCTCAGCAATTGTTAGATAATTTATTTTTATAAAACATTGATAACCTTCTTTATCAATTTTTATCTGGGAATATCAATAATCTACAAGTGTGCATAATTTTTTGCTATTTAATCACAATTTCAATGAACATTTTGCTCTCCACTACAGTTTGAACGTATTTGGCTCTCCGTCCAAATCATTATTTTTTATTTTCCCTGTATTCCAGCCAATTTTTTAAAAATTTTGTACCTGATTATGGATCTACAAGTCATGCAGAGCTTTTTATAAAGAATAGTTTTTTTTTGTGAAATGTAAGATAAACTTTTTCTCCATTTGTATAAAACTTTTTGGGACACACTGTATATAGATACTGAAAATAACTCATGAGCGACGGCAACGTACACTTGCGCAATAGAAAACGGCAATCACATAAAATTTTGCCATGCTATGAATTATTATAATTATGTATGTATCTGATATGAGATAGTTTGATTATGTAAAATCTGCTAAAAACGGCTTTGGCAACTATATGCATACCGGAAAAAAGCTTTATTTATACATAGGTATTATTGTTACTTACAACACAAAGGTAAGATTTTATTAACATTAAAAAGTAACACCGTCAAAGGTTATTGTTAAATTTAGTTATCGAAATTGATTAATTCTTCTTGCATGAACTCATTTTTCATTCACATGTGACAGAACTGTCAAAATTTTAGGTTAAGAAAGTCCCCGCTAATTGGGTGCGTTTTTAAAGTGTACGAACAAGTGTTCGTGTACTCGAACATGTAAAAAGGCGTTTTTAAATACAAATCGAACAACCTAGATAGCGTTTTAAAATTTCCCGAGTTGTTCGAACATATATCGTTTTCGATTCACTTGCACCGGTTGCACTCAGTGTATTTGCATCTTTTTTTAACCCCATGTAATAACACGAGACGAAGATATTCTGAGTGCGCACTAGTGCGGTCAATCGAAAACGCTAATAGTGTTCGAGTTGTATTCTCTTGCACCTACTCGGCAGGAAGTGCACGAAGTACAGTGGCGGGAATTGAATAAACATAACCTACAAATTCTGAAGTACGTCGATCACACAACACGATGGATACTTCGCCTTCATCGTCAGAACATTATAAGAAAGTTTACATGTCATAGAAATGAACATCTAAATTCATTACCTATTTATGTAGATACATAACTACATAAGCAACAAAAAACAAAAATTTAAGGTCATGTACATACACATAAATGACCTATTAGCGTTTTTATATTCTAGCGATCGAGCAAGTGTTTAAACAATTTGGAAATTGTTTGAACGTATTTGGTTTGAACAGTACGTGTGATTTAAAAACGCACCCATTAACGCTTAGCAGAGCGAACTTGAACTGCACTTTTGCCCTGGCCAGATTAACGTAGCAGGCGTTTTAAATACAGGGTGTCTCATAAGGTGTGGAGGAGACTAGAAGTGTTGCAAGGGCAGACCATAGCTTTTTTCTTAATAAATTTTTAATTAAATCTCAATAACCAGAAAGTTACAGCAAGTTAAGGTTAAATTAATTAACAAGCAATCGTACAACTGTAGTGTAATAAATTCAAATTTGTGGTATCTAAGAGTTAGTTGAACATTAATTAGTTGAAAAAATCATTAAAATGAAACAAGAAAACAAGTTGATGTAATAGTTTAGTTGAAAGTCAATTGTGAAGACAAGTGTCAAAGTTAAGATATTTTACCGTTAAGGTTTGGTTTCTCACAAGTTAACTTGAAGCAGTGGCGTAGATAAGAGGGGGTAAATGTAAAAAAACTTTCTTGTTATTGGGTTTTGGATAAAAGCTTTACTTTGATCTCCCCTAGCTATTCCTTCAATCTCCTCCATATGTTATGATCAGACTTCGGACATTTCAGAGCGTTGCCATGGTTACGCAATACGACGACCAAAGAAAAATGCCCATTTATTGCGTAGTCGTGGCAACGCTCCGAAATGTCCTAAGTCTGGTTATGAAACATCCGTATGTAGTGTTGTAAATTGACCGGTAAATTATATGATTTACTTAATTTACCGGATTTTTAACCTGTTAATTAAACGGTAAATAAAGTAAATAACAAACTGAAATAAAACTGGCTTTATTGTATTGCTTTTGACTTATCCTTTTAGAAAAGAACAAACTCAAACTACCTCACAATCTTGATTTTATGAGGAAATAGAATTATTGTCAACCTTAATCATCCAAAACTAATACTAATATTAATAAAGTTTGGAAATATTTCCAAACTATTGGCGGCAAATTCAAAATAAATAACCACACGGTAAATAACTTAATTTACCGGGTGTTATTAACCGGATAGTTAACCAGTTAATAACCGGTTTATAATCCAATTGACAACACTATCCGTATGCAAATGTAAATGGTCCAAAGTCAATTTTGACAGAATTCATGTTGAGTTTGACAGATGTCAATTCAATATGAATTTTAATTTTACGTAAATATACGCTCCACCTGAATTAGCAAAACAATCTTTGAAACATTTGAAAGAAATAAAATGTAAGTAATAGGTAAGCCTTTTTGCCTTTCTAATTTTATTGTAACATACAATGAAAATCAGTCCAAAACTAGGAGTTTTAATTTATTGGAGAATATCTGAAAAGTTGCAAATGTTGTTGACCTAATTAATATTTGTAAATATTTTACAGCGAGATTCAGGAAAACGTTACCATTTCATGAATTATTTTACAATTTTTACTTGAAGAATATTTGTCAGCTAACTTTTCAGTAAACAATTTAGAAATTTTTGCAAATATAAATTAACTTTGGTGATAATGAAATTTGATTTTCGGTTACCTTCGGATTTTAGATCATATGACGCAGTAGAACAACAGCAAATTTCATTGGTCGGCTCACAGAACTCTCCTGGCGGTCACCACCGTTTGGCAACCCTCTTGGACACAAGTCAATATACTTTCATTTCGAGACAATTTTTGCTTTAAATATTTAATTAATCACATTAAAACTGACTCGGTAGCGTCGGTGTAAAGCCCCAACTTCGTTTAAGATGTTGCGTTTGTGAGAAAAATGAAACCCCTCTAAAGAAAAGTGAAAAAGCTGTTGATACACCAGGTAAGATCAACCATTTTAGTTCTGATTAGTACTTCGCAAAGTTGCTTTTTGTTTAATTCACACTGTATTTTACACTTAATTAGTGTTATCACATCAACTTCCGAACGATAGTTGTCACTAATAATGCCAGTATTTTATACAAATTTGCTCGCAATCGCTAGTAATAATTTCGTCAAGTTTGAGTAGAATTGTGTTTGCAGGTGTAATTGCAATTCTAAAAAAATGGTTTCTACAAGATTGATGTCTATTGTGAGCGAAACTCTGACTGAAATATACTGTCAAGGATCATCGACAGACGTACAACCTAGAGTTACCCGGAACAGCGCTGCAATTGCCTCAACATCAGACACATCTGACACAAACCGTCCTTCTGTATCGACAAGAACACTTAATCTTTTGGACTTGCCACAGGAGATTGTGGAACGAATTTTAGGTTTCTTAAATTTCAAAAATGTTTGTCAATTACGACTCGTAAGTACCCCACACTTTATGTAATTTAAGGTTAAATTAACTAGTCAAGAGAACATTATACAAATCCAATGAAATGCATTGGTCAAAAGTTTGAAATAATTTCTTCAAACTTTCCAGAAAGAATTTCCCTTATGCAAAGTACAGACTTTGAACACTTGACTGCATGATTTATAATTTTACGTTAATTAAATTTACGTGACTGACATCCTGAGACCTAGTTACTCCAGTATCGAAGTAACTAACTTCATTTAAAATGAACAATAATCAGAGAGCATTCGATTACTTTATTATAAGTAAATTATTGTAGTTTTTAAACTGTACAGGAATACTTTATATTAATTGAGATGTCAATTCAATTCAGAATTAGATTCATTCACTTACATCATCAACTTAATAATTTAAGCTTGGTAGCAAATGATATAGTGAATTGATATCAACTTAAAAGATCTTCCTTATTTTGAATATTGAGATAATTCAACAGGAGAAACGTAAATTTAGGTTTAATGAAAAAAGAACATTACAAAATAAGCACTAGGTACAACTTGTACAAAAAATTACAACAAAAGGGTTTAAATGATTTCCTTTCATTACCTGATTTTTATTTAGTCTAAACAGTCAAAAAAGTTTTAAGCAATCCATTAACTTGCTTGCAATTAAAAAATGAATTCAATAGTAAAAACATAAGTTTCATAAGACAAGATTTTAGCGCACTCGTCGAAGTTTAGAAAACGAGCCGAAGGCGTGTTTTAATTTATAAGTGCGCTGAAAAGTCTTATGAAACGTGTATTTTATACTATTTTTTCTGTTTTGGTTGCTTAAGTGTAAAAAAATCTGCGTTATTTTGTAATTTGAATATAAGAAAATTCTGACTGAAAATGTGGCGGTTGGTGACGTTGGTTGACATTTAATATAATTTCAAACAAATGTCAATTTGAAGGTTATTTTTGCAATTGTATAGCGTTTTTGACTGACTGCTCTAGAGTATCTCCATCTTGTTTTAACCTCATGTAATAACAAGGGATGGATATACTCTCAAAGTGCGTTAAAGCAGTCAGTCGAAAACGCTATTAGATATGGCAACAGATACATGTATTGTCAAACAAAAGTCAGTTTAGGTTTAGAGGTTATTTTTGTAATTTGAAATGTCAACAAATGTCGCTGTATACAGGGATATTCACATAAACCGTTCGTTAAAAGTTTTCAAGGTTGCAGTTCACGTAGATATTTGAAATTTAAGGAGCAAGGGTTTTCCGTAGAGATCTCTTTAAATAAAATAAAATGGTCTTTGTATCACTTCCGGTTGTACCGGAAGTGGTACAAAGACAATTTTATTTTATTTAAAGAGATCTCTACGGAAAGCCCTTGCTCCTTAAATTTCAAATATCTACGTGAACTGCAACCTTGAAAACATTTAACGAACGGTTTATGTGAATATACCTGTATGCTGTCGCCAACCTAATAAAATAAAATGTTGGATGCTTTAATGAGCTACTTTATGAGACCCAAATAGGTTTCATAATGTAGTCGTTAAGACACTAAAATAAAAAGAATAGTTTCTTTGATTTGGAAATGAATCATGTCATCAAATGTATCACAGTAGATTCAAAAATATATGGATGTTCTATTTGAAAAAGACAAATTTCATAGTGCTTAATACTTCCAGGCTAGGAAAAAGGCAATGTATGACATTTTATACACTTCCAATATACAGGGTGTAAATGAAAACTGGCACAAAAAGTACACCACATTGATTTCTAGTCCGTGAAAATTCCGAAATCGAAAAATTAGTGTCCAGTCTGCTTTAATTTTGAAACTGCGAACTGTTAAAGTCGGTATTGCGACGATTTTAAGTAACCTTCCAATCAAAAGTGTTACTAACATTATTAGCAGTACCACTCCGTCCACTCCCAATTTTTAATGATACATATTTTTTAAGTGTAGTATATTGTCCGTTATTTGACACCTGCACTGTCAGTGTCAATATTTGAAAAAAAATCTTGATTTTGAGTGTACTTGTACATTCAGTTATTAACATATCAGTGACTAATGCCCGGTTTCTGGATCCTTACATAAAGTTAACGGTCGGATAAAAGTAAACGTTGCTATGGCTACACATGTTAGAACTGAACTATAGGAATATTTTATTTTATCTATTACTTAACTTTATGAAACGTTTCAGAAACTGGGCATAAAAGCCATATTAAATATGACATGGCGTATAAATGACATTAGAAAATGTTTGTTCGCTCTCAGAATTAACAATGCTCGTCTAAAATGTATTAAATTAAATAAATTTAAAAATTTAAACGGGCAATAGTAATGCTGACAGATTCACGCTGGATTTCGCAAACGTCACTTAACTTTAATCATTGATTAAGAATAATCATTCCTATACCTTCTACACATGTAACCATGGCAACGTTTATTTTTAACGGATGATTAAATTTAAGTAATGTTTGTGAAATCCGCCATTAAAATCCTTAAATTGCGTCCTATTCGACGAAGAAACATCAAACAATATTTATCTAAGTAGAAATTCATCATGTATACACCCCAAAGATTAGCGCCTTATACTTTTTGTGCCACATTTCATTTACACCCTGTATCATATTATCTTTTTAGCTTCCCTTGACAACTTTATTTATTTTTGCTTCTACGAAGCTATCAGCCGATAGTGAATCGTTGAGCGATTGTGCGAATTTTAAGCGTCCGTTAAAAGAATTTATTATACAATTTTCATCGGGCAAGAATCGACTTTAATTAATCTGTAATTAGTTAAAAATGTACCCAAAAGGCACGTTACGCCCATGCATAAGACGAAAACCAAAAGTTTACATCTTTAAAAGCGTGCAATAAACGTTTATGGTGTTACGCACAGAATCAGAGTCGTTGAGTCATAATACTTGACCGTGAACTAATAACACACAGTTGCACAGCTGATGATGAATGCGCCATACAAGTAAATTAACTGCTGTGAGATTAATTAAAATCAATTGCGTTTTCTAATGTTATGAAATTTTTAAATATTTTATTTATCGCATTACGATGACATGAAGATAGTTTTCACAAAAGCATTAAATACAATCCACCAAAAATTGTTTTTGCGTGACATCTGAAATTAAAACAGATTTTTAAGCAATCTATTTAGCAAGGCGATATCTGTTGACAGTTGCATTAATTACTGAAAAGAAAAATTTACGACGTGGATTAATTGAATGGCTCGGAGACTGGTTTATCACGTCACGTCACGACATTTTGCAAATTCGAATAAAATAGGTTAAAAACATATTTACTATATTATTGCCGTTTTGTTAGTAAAACAAAATTCTATCAAATTTGACTTTCGCGATATCTGTTTGACAAATTTAATTATTACGGAGTTGATGATTTTAAAACATTTCAACTTGACACATTATTCCATTATTTCTTGTGGACTTCTTATTTATTTTATATAATATAATTTATTTTTATAAAATGCACTAAAAAGGAGTATTATTAATTATATCACCGCGCAAAGTATAAAATGAAATTTATTTTCGTGTATTAATACGATAAATAATTAGTAATCATATCATCAGATGTCGCCCTGGTAAGTACGGGGCTAGTGGGAGGGGGGGGGGGGTTGTGAATAGATGTCGCTGGATTTTCTCTGGGAGTTTCTTTACTTGAAAACTGAATGGCGTAGGGGGCCTCCTTCTTCTGCTACACATCTTAGCCGTCGCACAAATTCATCCATCACTCTGCTCGGTATCTGCAGTAGAATTGCTTCAATTTTGTTTAAGCTCTTGAAGACTATGGGGTCTATTACTGTATGACTTTTTAAAAAGAAATCCGGCGCTGTTAAGTCAGGGAACCGGGTTGGGAAACATATCACGCTGCATATTAATATTGATTAGTCGTTCCCCGTCCTGCTGATCCCATTAAATACTATCAAGTTATTCATACCTTGGCTGGAAAAAATGTTGATCATGTGACAATATCTTTCTGATGTTACTGATACGGTATGCTCGTGCTCTTCAAAGAAAAAGGCCAATAATTCCTGTGGCTGATAACATACAGAAGGAAGTCATCTACGCCGTTCAATTTGTAAGTAAAGAAACTCCCAGAGTTGTAGTTTAAGATGCCGTGTTTGTAATTTTTTTAAGTACAACTATTAAAAAGTTATTCCATCCCAAAAACCGTCAGTGCATTTTGGAATTCCCTGTATAAACTGTTTTACTAAACAGTTTAGTAAACAGTTTAGTAAACTGTTTAGTAAAACAGTTTATACAGGGAATTCCAAAATGCACTAACGGTTTAGAGTGGTCTAGAGTGGATTATTATAAGTATATAATAATCCACTCTAGGATTATTATAAGTATATAATAATCCACTCTAGACCCCGACAAAGTATTGACTTTTCCTCCCGAGACACCCGGTATAAAATAACAACTTTAATTGTTCACATTTATCGCCCTTTTAGTGTATTTTTCTTGCTACTTTTATGAGTAAGATCAGTAAATGTATGCATACAGGGTGCCCGGATTTCGTAGGGACAATCAGGGGTATTCCATAATGCAGTGGTTATTTGTCATTTTATTAACACTGTGTTTAATAATAACTTCTTAACCACTGCTTTTAAATCACTGATTGAAGACGTATTTCATAAGCACACGGTGGTTATTTTACAATTTTAAACATTGGTTAACTTCATTTGTAAAATATAATCACTGAACATAATTGCATATCCTTCTTTTCAATGTCATTTGTGCTTGTGGAATAGCAAAATGTTTAAAAAGTGGTTAAAAGCGACCGCACATGCGCATAACTCAGTTTATTAATCACTGACATATGGAATATACCCGAATATGGGTAACTTTTGTATTTGAAGAGATAGAGAGATGGTTAAATTAGTTTGGTTTTCTTTTGCCAATAAAAATACATATTTAAATTACCATACAAATTAATTCAAACCGCATCTAAATATCCTAAGTATCAAAAAAGTTACGACAAATAAAAGAAATTATGAAATTTTCTTTTTTTTAATTTTAACCAAGTTGGCCATGACAAGTAAAATTTGAAAATGTATTCTCAATGACCTCTTGAACCCGCACCTTTTTACTACTTTAACCATCTCTCTATCTCTTCGAATAAAAAAGTTACGAATGTTGTCCCTACGAAATCCGGGCAGCCTGTATATGCAACTTAGCTTGAATTTAATCGTCTATGTATCGTCGCGAGCATTAAATTTTGGTGGTCACTGTCAATCAAAACGTCAGTTTTAATTCCAGAAATTAAAATATTTCAGATAAATATCCTATTTTTTAACAAATGTCGAAATATAATATACTGGGTGTTGAAAAATTCGATTGCCAAATTTCTAGGGTAAGTAAATGAGACTAAAATAAGCCTTTTTTGTTATATAACCCAGGGTCGGAAATTAATGATTACTTAATGAGACTGTAAAATAACGTAAACTGTAAAAACGAAAAAATTAAAAGTATAACATTTCAGAAAAAGGTTACAGCCTTCGCTCAAGATGGTTGCCCCCAACTTGCACACATATCTGACAACAATGTATTAATATTTGTCTTGTGTGCTAAAAATGTATCATAAAGTAATTATTAACTTCCGACCCTGGGTTATATAACAAAAAAAAGGCTTATTTTAGTCTCATTTACTTACCCTAGAAATTTGGCAATCGA
Source organism: Dorcus parallelipipedus (assembly GCA_958336345.1). Lineage (NCBI taxonomy): Eukaryota > Metazoa > Arthropoda > Insecta > Coleoptera > Lucanidae > Dorcus > Dorcus parallelipipedus. Next base: position 37,563,716 of record OY284482.1, on the reverse strand, counting down.
ATTTTTCAACACCCTGTAGATAGAATTTGTTTCTCATTGAACGTCGCACACAAAACGAAATTATAGTCATTAATAAACCGAACAAAGTACGAATGTGTTTACTGATTATAAATAATGTTTTAAATTCTGGGTGTCGCGTCGTCACTATTTCTTTGTTATTAACAGAGTCCATGATTATTAAAATATTGTGCATGCAACAGTTAAGAACCCAAGAGTAAATTTGATTCTTTTAAATACTTTTTATGGATATAAATGAGTAAGCTAATACTCCTAAGAGTTAAATATCAAATGCCCATTTACCGCTTCAGATCTTGAACAAAACCGAAAAAATTAAAAATCTTCTTTTTTTCGAAATATTATACCTCAGAAAATTTTGTCTGAGTACCAAGTGATACATTTTGCAATAACTTATCGGATCCTACTAAAATATGTCCAACAATTTGAAATTAAAACACTTTTTTAATTTTCGTATAATAAATAGGTGCCATTTTTAGCCACGCTAAGAATTGTTCACCGGATCTGTCGTCCTTGTATTTGGTTATCGAACATGCACAAATTATTGGTGCAAAAAGTTTTTTTTAGAAAAATAAATATTAAAAATTTTTCCCATATGGTGCGAACTTTTTGGCGGTCACTATAAAAGCAAAGAAGTTTTTGAGACTTATATACCAGGCGTCCCACGCCGTGTGTTCACCCTTCTAGGATTTTAATTTTTTAATCGATTTACATGACATTTGGAAAGGATAAATTAGACAAAAAAGTGAATTTACCGACACTATTGAGCACGGTAGAACTTCCGGTTTTGCCGGCAATAATATCAACTTTCTTATTTTTAATGGAACACCCTGGAATATCCTGATGTAATTATTGTTTATTATCTAATGAAGCAGATATTCGAGTATTGCAATAAATTGTTTTATTGATGTGAATTATACAGGAAGCTGCATTGATGAACGCAACATAGGAAATCCCATGTTAATTTAGAGGTATTCAAATACTGGCTTCCCTAATTATTTTACAGCAAAATTCAATTTAGATTTTTTAAAGTACTCTTCAAAATGAATCTGTTTGTACTGTTTGAGAATTTTTCATTTGCTCAGTTTAAAGATATTTAGTAACCAAATTCAATTTATATCAAACATCACCACGGCTTCGATCAGTGAATGTTAAAATAAATGACTGGAAAACATCAAAGTAACCTGGCTTTATATCTGTCAGATTTTAGGACCTATTCTGCATCGAAGACGTTAAATTTAAAGGTCTGTTAAATTTCGTTACCGTGGTAACAGCCAATCACAAGACTCTATTTTCAATTTTAACGTACCCTTAAATTTTAACAGCCTGTTAATAAGTTACAGAATAGCCTCTTTTGTATGTTGCTTTACTTTATTTTAACATTTACCCTTTTATTTTGTAACTCATAACGACATTGTTATTATAACGATAATCATTAAGTGACGTATGTATTTTTAGCAATCAGTAATTATTAGATACAACGCATTTCTATGTACCGATTGGTCAAAAATATGTCATTTAACGATTATCGTTATGCAACGATGTCGTTATGAGTTACAAAATAAAGGGGTTAATGGAGGGATTCTGTTCGTATCTGTAGCAACCGTAAGATCTGTAAACCTGTAACTCAGTTATTAAAATATTGAATTATGAAGTTCTGTGGAAGGTATGATTTCTTCGAGGTCTGTAGGGTTACTTGTAAGTCTTTGTGGTATTATTTTATAGGCTTACAAGAAATCATATCATACTGACAACTTCAAAATTCCACATTTTAATAATTGACTTCATAAATTGAATTTGGTTACTGAAACTTTTAAGAATATTTTGAAACTGAGCAAATGAAAAAATCTCAAACTGCACAGACTGATTCATCTTGAAGAGTACTTTAAAAAACCTAAATGGAATTTTGCTGTAAAATTATTAGGGAAGCCAATATTTGAACACCTCTAAATTAACACGGATTTCCTATGTCGCGTTCATCAATGCAGCGCCCTATTATTATACACTTTTCGGAGCAGCAGTTGTAAACTGTATTAACAGTAGGTAAAAATGGACTTATAATGAATTAATTCAGTAAACAACGCGAGTGAATATTTACTAGTATGTTTTTCCGTTGTCGAATTGTATTGCGGGCGACATTGACCCAGTGACCATGAATTTTGCTTTATTGTTATTATTATTATTGCACGTATATCTCACGAACGAGCAAAGCTTTTCAAACAAAAGCTCTTGTGGTAGATCAGTTTTTAATTTTCGAGCTATAATCCATTCCTTATCTATTTACCATCGTGGTATACTGTGAAAGTCTAGTGAGAATGTGGTACTCATGTATGTAACTAAATTTTGACAATGAATGTCATCGATTTAGATTTTAAGGTTACTCCGAATTAGGCAATATTGCGATATTTTCTTTTCATCATGAGGTGTATTAACGTCCAAATTCACATGCAAAAATTGTATTGTATTTCCTTCACTCTTCAAATTTTCAAATCTGTTTCGTTGACCTATCTGAATTGAATTGTCACAATTTGGCGTATGTTTAAATAACATCAAGTTAAATCTGTCTAATTTTACTAGAGGTCTTTTGCCGAGTAACCAGTTCTGTGTAGTAAGGTGAAATAAGTAACCATTCCATTTTTGTGAGTTACCGGTAACTGTTGTTATGACGTCACGTCCGTTACTCCAGTTACTATTTTCCTAACCCGGTCAGAAAATTGTGGAACATTGCTTTCTCTCTCTTATTCAGTTAGTTTTGTCATCTATTGTATCTGTGAATTCGTGTTAACTTCGACCATAGACTCAACTTTTTATTTATTTAAGATTATTTATTTCAGTATTTAAGTTATCCGTAATTTCTAATAGGATTCTGCTTTACACCGTAACTATTTCGTTTTGGCGACTCTTACAAACCGTGACGTTACCACCTAACCGTGACGTCACTAGTGCTAACCAATGCTATTGTAACCGGTTATTCGCCAAAAATACCTTAAAGATAGCCAATTTACTAACTTAAAATAACGGCCTACTGCGATGGTAAATAGATAATGAATGTATTTGCAAAATTAATATTTTCATGCGATGAAGAACTTACAGTATTAATAAGTGAAACTTAATCGATTACACCCTGTATAACATGAAGTTATTCTACCACATTTTTCCTTATCTAGTCGTTTCCTTTAAAATCCACTTTAATAATTCTTGAATATTCTAGAAATTCTGGAATCATTTGATTCTGAGATATCAACAATTTTGTATTAATTTTTCTTCGGCAAAACTACTAAATATTTCGAGATTTTTCTGGACTTCTCTATTTTCTTTCAATTTTCTAGAATTCTTATAGTATTCTGAAAATTACGAGATTTTTTTAGGATTTCCTATTCATTTTCTTAGAGCGTTCTTGTTATAAACTTTAAATTTTGCTATGAAATATCGTGGAATCGTCATCCTGACTTATTCCATCTAACTGTTTTTTTGTAATTTATTGCACTTTACAAAATTTATTATTTATTTTAATACAATTAAAAAAAGTTCACTTTTGACACCACTTGGCATTAAAAACACTTTAGCGTAACATAAACTTTTTAATTTAAATATATACAATTAATTTACTTATAGTACAATTATTGCGATTATCTCCTTACAAATTTCGTCGACCCTAAAGAAAGAAAACCGAGGCTAAGCTGCGTTTACATTGTGTAAGTTTTGCTTGCATAAGTACTTGATCGCAAGTACAATGTCAACTACTTTACAAGTCCTTGTTCAATTAGTAGTACATGTACAGGGTGGATCAATTTCGATGTCTCTTATGGGCATCTCTGTAACTATAAGAGATAGAAAAAAACTAGTGGCCAAGTCTCGATCTCTTTTTTAGAGATAAAGTCAATAGTGTAAACAAAAATTGGCCATCTTTTTTTTGTTTTCGAGTTATAAGCCAAAATTGAGATTTTCGGCTTTTCGTCAATCAGTCATATCTCGTTTATTTTTGCAGATATTAAAAAACTGTTTTAACATTATTAGGACACTTTTTGGAATACAATTCATTGGTGTAGTTGGTTTTTCGATATTTAATTAAATTTTCGAGTTATAGCATAAAGTTATATTTTTTTAAATGGAAATCATAGTAGGCAATGTCATCATTAAATAGAGATTTTTTTTCTGTTTTCAAAAATATATAGTTTATTGGGTTTATTTCTTACAGTTAATAGAATAAAACGCCTTTTTTATTATTTTTGGTGCATTCTTTTCTTAGTAGGCTAGTTTCAACAAAAGCCGACAATTTTCTTTTGTTTTTATTAAATATTAACAAAGATTTGATGATTGGGTAGCACAAGAGTGAGAGGTATTGCGATGAACATAAGAGATAGAAAGCTAGCGCTGATAGAGCTGGGTTGGGTTACAACATGAGTTGGCTACGTATTTTAGCGCGGCAGTGTTTAAATTGTGATTTTATTTTGATATTATTTTCTGGGTTTTAAGTTATTTATTGTGATATATCAAGAGTTGTGTTTATTATCTACTTACATTTCAATATTCTTTAACTTTTTCTGCAAGAATTTCTTATTTTTAAGAGGTTTTTAATTTATACATATAAGTTAGTTCATTATCCCATGAAATGCATATTTGATCGAAAAAAGTGCGTTTTAAACTTAAATATTAAATGAAGTTACATAATTTCGAATTTGACTCAAACTATTATACATGGTATCAGTATTGTTGTAATCTCTGTGACTTTTAGAGGATGCTCGTTCTGTCTTTCTCTCTCTTTATGCGACTGCATCTGTCAAAATATTTGAACAAGAGTTGACATTTAATAAAAACAAACAAAAAAAATTGTCAGTCTTTGTTGAAACCAGCCTACTAAGAATAGAGTGCACCCAAGAATAATAAAAAAGACGTTTTATTCTATTAATTGTAACAAATAAACCCAACAAAGTATATATTTTTGAAAACAGAAAAAAAAATATAACTTTATGTAATAACTCGAAAATTTTAGGAGTATTAAATATCAAAAAACCAACTACAACACTGAATTGTATTCAAAAAAGTGTCCCAATAATGTCAATACAGTTTTTTAATATCTGTAAAAATAAACGAGATATGCGCGACTGACGAAAAGTCGAAAATGTCAATTTTTGCCTATAACTTGAAAACAAAAGGAGATAGAGAATTTTTGTTTAATCTATTGACTAGAGAGATCGAGACTTGGCCAATTATTTTTTTATATCTCTGATAGTTACGGAGATGCTCATAAGAGACATCGAAATTGATCCACCCTGTACAAGACAAATTAGCAGGATGGTATATAAAATGGAGCAGCGATTTACTTTTATTGCAAGTACTTGTTACAAGCAAATCTTGCGTGAACGCAGCTTAATGCATATATCAGCCTTATTTAATTACAGTGCACTATAAATTGTGTATTGTGTAAGTCAACAAAAAAAGAACAAATTTTGCATTTTCATTATAATACTGTTAAATTAATTGTAAGAAAATATTTATTTTACTTTATTATAAGAGAACTAAAGAATGAAGAAATATTCTAATTAGCAGTTTTGTTCTTTTTTGTATTTTATATTGTGTTAGATATTCGTTGTTGTGTATTATGCTAAATAAAAAAATAAATAAATTAGGATAATGAAAACTTCTTCATCATTGAAAAAAATATTGTTAAAAAAAATGGTTAGATTACTTATCGTAATCTCGTATATAGGATGTCTAATAAAGAATAGATGACCATACTGGCTTCTTTAAAACAAAATAAACCTATATTATTATTATTATTATTATTGTGATTATTCATTGCAAATTATAGGTTTCCCAAGCAATGGATCGGATATGTGGTCAACTACTCAACTCTACCTTCCAAAAATTACAAACACAAATGTTACATCGGTTTCAAAACATAAAAAGTAAAATGCCAAGAAGGGAATCGGCTCGCAGAAATCACCACCTTGCCTGTGAAAGTGACATCATCGAGACGTTGTACATGAGATTAACTTTGCTGCAAATGTCGTTTGGAAAACACATTGAACGAAAACACTGCTGTTTCTTTCCCGGTGAAATTTTAGATGAGGTTTATAATATTCTACGTTACATCAAAACAACTCCAAAACTGGCTAGACCTTATAAAGTGACGGACGAGCTATTCGATTTGTCGACAATGGCTATGGAATATTTCAAAGAAAAAATTGAACCGGAGTTGCCTGAAATCGCTTATTTTGGTACTGATTTTCTTGATCTCACAAGCACCTTTTCATGTAAGTGGAAAAATCAGATGTTTTATGCTGTAGTTCAGGATAACTTCCATGTTTTCTTTTGTAGCATCTGGTACAAACAAATATCTAGCACTGGATTCTTCTCCGCTTGGGCCAGAAGAAACGAAAGAAAACGACCACACCTCAAATGATGTCTTGGACAATGAGGATTTAGTCGAACCTTTACCTCAGTCTAATATGGTATTACGTAAACGTATAAGAAAAATAAAACAGGGTATGAAACGGTACAATAGTCAGTTGTCTTTGCTGCGTCAAGATCTGAGGTCGTGTAAGCGTAAAACGGCAGAGCAACAAAATCAAATATCAGAACAACAAAAGCAATTGGCCGAGCAACAAAAACAAACGTTAGAGTACGCGACGAGGTTGGACGAGTATGATAAGAAAAATGAAGAGATCTCACGAAAATTTAGTACCTTACTACAAGAATTAAATAAATGCAAGACTGAATTGCAATACTGGAGATCAAAATCTCCAGCCACACCACCGTTTTGTACTGGTTGTGGTAATGTGATTGCTCCACCTCCAGAAGAAATACAAGCGCTTATGAATCAAGGTGTCATGCCCGAAGGTTTGGGCCTGGAACCTGTTTCAGAATTTATTCCAATTGCAGGAACTAGTACAGAAAATGAAACTGCTCCTGAAATAACTAGTAGTGAAAGTTTACCCAAAAAGGAAACGGTAAAAAATACGCCTGCCGTTTCCGTTGGTAAAAATTCCAAAAGAAAAATAGAGGAATCGAAAGACACACCAGTCAGTGCACCAGTTTCTAAGAAACCGCATAGAGTTCCACAGGTTCGCAGTAAAAGAATTAAATTGTAAATGATTTTGATGGAGTGCAGTGTTCTGTGTTATGACTATTAAATTCAATTTTCTTTTTCGTCCTCTGGCTTAAACGAAAATCAGTTAGTTGTATTAGAAACCGAATGATTGATTCTTGCATACCATGTGGATGTGTAATTTTGAAACATTGTTGACTTTAGGTAAAAGTTTATCCTTGGACCAATTGACGAAATAAAACAAATATTTATCGTACATAACCCATAAAATATCATTAGTTATATTTAAAAACAAAAAAATTAACAATTACACAGATTCATGTTATGCTTTAAATAACTCAAGGAAAATATTTAGTTAATCATCTCGCACTTCTCTACTCACCGTTATAATGTTTTCCTTGATATCTTTAATCCTTTCAAGTTTACAGCCAGAGACCATTTTACAACAGTAGATAACGTATCTGTGGGATGATTGTCTTTCAAGACTGACGGCAGTAATCACTGCCCCCACAAAACTCTTAACATAGCTTTTTTTGTGCACTGCAGTTTTTATTTGTAATTGCCTCCACCAAATTTTTGGGTAGAAAGTACAATAAATTAATTAGCTTTAAATTTTAACACAGTAGTTGTATATTTTAAACTCAGGAAGCATTACTATTGTTTCGGTAGCCAGTACAAGGCATTTAAATTTTATTCATCTGCCTGGTGCCCATGTATCTTTGAGATAATTCAGTAAGTAATTAAAGTTTCGAGTACGACACTTCTAGTGCAATTTTTCTAGCATAGCAACATCTTAGAATTTCTTTTAGAAGTTAATCTTAATTATAAATAAAAGAGACATTGCATTCCTCAGCTTAAAATTTTGTTTCGCTGCTATATTACAAATGCCATTTGCACTAAACAATTTCTATTTTTTTTGCAGAGTTTAATTTAAATACGTACAATAGGAAAAATAATAACTTAGTAGCATTGGCAGAAACTCATTGTTGCAATATACAAAAAAAGGTTTTAATATTGTAGCAATTATTTTAAGGTATCGTCTGTGTTTTTTTTTTTTGTAATGGTATGCTGAGTGCAATTTTTTTTTCTAAACAATGTTCATAGTTACTTATTGAATTCTATTCATACGGTTGCAAATCGAATGTTTCTGACTCTCGTTGGAGAAATGAACGGAGTTTGTTTAGTTTAAACTAAAGACAAAAGCAGAAAATTTACACGGGTCCTAATAGGTAAAATATCTGGTTGAAATACATTGTCTGCTTATAGTCAAATATGTTATCGAAACTTCTAAGTTGCACTTTGGTTGCTAATCAGTTGTAAATAGTGGAATTTTTTCAAAACTTGTGATACTTATCTTCGGATGCAATTTATTTGATTGATTTTGAGTATTCTTTCGTTTACGATTTTTGATAAATCAAAAAGACTGATCGAAATTTCACGACTAAAAGGGGAATGTACTCAACCTGATGTATTTTTATGGAACAATAATCTCTTTCATAAAATGAACATAATTATAGTTTTTCAGTTGTACATAGATATTTATCATATATACTAGTGTACTATATTAACTACAATGTGCTTTATATTATAATTTGCACATGTAGATAATTTCTATTAATAAGTAGTTTGTAGATAGAATAACTTTACTAAAAAAATACACAACTATGATATGTTTCATAAGATAATTTTTAAATTCGTTTTATTGCATTGTAAAGTGTCCTTTTATTTAGTTCAATTTAGATATAGTAGTTTTGATAATGTATGTTAGATAAAAATATGAGAAAATTATAAAAGATTTGGGTCTATTTTGAAATTTAACATTGTGTAATGTGTACCCTTGTATGTTATTTAGTTTTCAATAAATTATGCATACGACGTTATTTTATCATGTTGTACCTCATTTTACTCTCATTACCTCTCAAATTCAAAAAAAGTACGTCAATTTAATTACCATGAGACTACTTTGTGCTTGCAATTTTTTAAGCTTATCCTTCCACGATCCCTTTTCTTAGAAAAAATTGTTTCACTGCTAAATATGCACTGCACCATAAGAAAAATATTTTTTACTCGCCCTTGTACAGTCTGGTAATAAAGAGACGTTTCACATTAATATTGTATTGTATTATGGGGTCGATGGGCTTTATAAGCCTTTCAGAACTGCGACCATATTGATCTTTTGTTCAAACCCTCGAAGTAATTAACTTCCTAGGAACCTTAGCTTATCGGCGAAGTGTAAAATGTTCCTAAAATGCTTTGCTATCACCTCATCAGGTGTCGGACTCAAACTTTTTTAAGGTGATACCTCACAGGACAGTGGCCGGTGAAAAGACCAGTAATAGTCTTTATTTCATTCTTTGTGAGAAGTAGAAATTTTTGAGCAATCTCAGGAGAATACTTACGAACATTATTCCAGTAGGACATTTTCTTCCTATCTAGTGTTCTAAATTAATTTTACATTTTATGGGGGAGACATCTCTTTATTACCTAATAGTACCTACATAAAAAGTGAGCAAATAAAAATCAGATTAGAGTAGGCGGTGCAAAGAAAATGTATGTCTGATTTTTAGTTGCTCACAGTTTACAATGCGTTAATATATTTTTTAGATTAGAGGAGTCTATGAAAAGTAAAACCTAAGTCGTAGCTTAAATGAAATTAACTTATGTCAAAATTGAAATGTCAAGATACATTTGACGATAGTAGAAAAAAATCTTCCAGTTGAATACATAAGGCTTTGTTAAAACTCTTTAACATGATAACGACTAATTTCAAATGCCGTTGTATTGCTTGCTGACCCATGACTATAGTGCTCAAGAGCGTTTAAACAACTTAACAGACTTGACAGTGGTCAGGAAGCAAATGTCAGAATAAAAGTTTCGAATCAAGCTAAGACTCTAATTTTGTTTTTCATAGCCTCCCCTTATCTAAAAAATGTATTAACGCATGGTATAATATCCCAGGAATAATTTCCTACATTTTTAAATAATTTTTATATACTTAATTTGATTTTTCTAATAATTATTACTTGTACTAAAGTTTACTTACAGAATAATGTTTAAATTGAATTTTGAATGTGTTCTCAAGGAAACAAATATCTCAAAAAAGTGTGCAAATTCATCAGTATTGAAAACCCAATTCCAAAAAACCACCTTCATTAAATTTTACACAAATTGCAGTGTATTTCCACGTTTCTTAACCCGCGATCGGTACCCATGTTAGATTCTATCTAACATTTTTATGTTTGGAGACGCCATATTCTGTCAGTAAGGTATATGTTGCTGATGGTCTAGCTATGCATTCTTAAACATATACTTTATCATCTCCTACTACTAATTTGAGCTGTACTGATTGCGTCAACAAAGATGAAGACATATAAATCTTGATTTAGTTTTTATTTTCGTATAGATTTTTCTGTTTTATGCATTAAATGTTAATGTCAAAGTGTGAAAAATATAACAAAAAACAAAAGCTTTTTATATCCTAAAATAGTGCAGGGGTCTGAAGAGGATGGGACACAAATCTGTACCTACTTAAAATTAATTTTATTCTAATGGAGATAATTGTTTTTATGGTAACTGAACTAAATTTAAAAATAAACCGTTACTGAGTAACTGAAAAAGTAGCTCCAAGAGAGATGAAATTCTGTGTGGTATGGACCAATATTACTATGTGAGATAAAATCTAACGCGGTACCAATCAAGTAAGAATCAGTGGCGGTACCGATCGCGGGTTAAAGACGAACGGAATTAGACGACTTATAATTATTTCTATTAAAATAAAATTTATTTTGCCTTAATATCAAATAATAATACATGATTGAAAACAAAAAAATGCTAACAAATGCAATGACAAACTGTTATAATAAAAAAATTAAAATTGAAGTGAAGCAATTGAGGATAATTTAATAGAAATCATTCGATCTTTTTATTAAAAATTTATAAAAACAGATACAAAAACTTTACCACATGTGTTACAAATTCTCTTCATTCCATTTAATTGAGCAAAACAGTTAAATGCTTTTTTTCTTGTACATACTCTATTTAAAATCTTATAAATAACAATGAATATAATTTAATAATGACAAGGTACCACTAAATGGCATTTAATCAGTAATCGATCTAATTGAAATTATTTCGTGCTTACTAATTTCCATAATACATAAGTGACATATCAAATTCATTCTAATTACCGCAGATGTTAAGTAATTGAAATTTATTAATTATGTTGTATCTTGTAAACTTAATTGCACTTGACAGTCTCAACTTCCGTAGCACTTAAGCTGAGACCGCATTTAATAAAATAAAAATATACTAGCATCTAATATTTCATTCATTATTTACAGGCCTTGCTCTGGTAACTAGTCGTAATCCTTGTGGTCTTCGAGGTGTATCACCAGCATGATTCGGAAGCTGTAGTTCTTGCTGGCAAAATTTATTTACAACTTTCACTATTTGTGAATCATGTTGATGATAATCTGCTTGCATCTTCGATAATTTCATCCTTGTGAGATCGAATTCACGTTTTAAAGTACTATGAACTATTTCCGCCGAATTACACAAATCTTCACATATATTAATTGTGGAAGAACAATTTATACTTATCCTTTTACTCACATCCTAAAACAAATTGTCACAAAAATACCCGTTAATTTCAGAACATAAATTTGTACTTACAGCGACTTTGTTAAAATAAAAGTTTTCTTCTACTTCCTTTTCGTGGAAAGACGATTTACAATTGAACAATAACAGTTTCGAATTTTTTCTTAAATCTTCAAGTTTCTGGCAGTCTTGCTGCGAAGCTTTTGCGATAAGTTCGAACTTCTCTTGAGCATTTTGATGAAACCTATCCTCCTAAAACAACAAATTCATTTAAGCCCAGTTGTACAATGCCAGTTTAAATTTAAACCAAAGCTTAAACCCATAACAACGATTTTTGTATTTCGACAATTGTTGTTAAAAGTTAAGCTGGAATTGTACGACTGGGCCTTAGTATCACAACAGAAATATGATGAATAAGTTAAATACATACTTGACTTTCGAACGCAGATGTGGATTTCATAAGTTGATTAATTTCGTCACATATTAAGTGGGCACAGTTTTTCGAAACTTCTCGAATTTCTTCAAGTGATTTATTATTGACATCAAACAAATCTTTCTGACTCTCTACTTGTTCATTAACAACATTTTTACTCTCTCTTAAATTGCAGTCAATCGCATCCCAATTTGCTTTATGGTTTTCTTCACATTCTGAGGTTGATATTAAAAGTGCATTTAAATTATTTTCTAGTTCCTAAAAATGTAATTCATTAATAACTACACTCATGGTCAAGAAATAGTTACGATTCGAAGGACATTTAACCAGGCCCGTTGTGCAGATTGTAAGTAAGTTTATTATAGTCAACGATTGTACAAGGGCGCCAAATTAAAAAATATATGAGTTAGCATAGAGGGGTAACGATTTTAATGGCCACGACTGTACACAGATTGATAAAAATACGAAAGATTTATAAATTCCGTTAATTTGCTTTCATTTTTATTTATTTACCTGTTCCACAACTTTCCTTGTTTCCATAATAGATTCTATTTTTTTGAATTGTTCACTGGTTGCTTCTCTAGCTTGTTTATATTGAACGGAAAGTATAGTTTCTTGAAGTTGGTCAATAGTTTTATGTATTTCTTCAATACAACTGCCAATCATAAAATTAACATTCCTGGTCTAAATAAAATCACAATTATAAATTTTTATCGGCAATATTTAATGTACTTACATTATTTAAAAGTGCTGTGCACATCTCAGGCCTTGAAGCTTCAATATATTGAATCTGTTTATTGAGTTCACACAGACGCTTATCAACAGTTTCGAACATGGATTGATTAATATAGTCAACAAATTTTTGAACGTCTTTTTTTGATTGTGTCGCAAAATCTACTTCAGATTCTGCATAATAATTTTTCACCGCTTTATAATTATCTACGTATACGAGCACAACACTGCAGAACATGTTTAATTTCTCGATATTATACTTTACTTCAGGATTTATTGTATTTTCCAATTCGCAATTTAAGGACTGGATTTTATCAGAATTATTCTCAAGCAATTGTCTGGAAGATGTAAAACATCGTTCTAATTCATTAATTATTCTTAAGTTTCCTATATCAAATAATGGTCTGAAATTTCTTAATGCTACATTACTTTCTTCAAAACATTCATACAATGAAGTAATTTTTCCATGCAATTTGCTTTCTGTATCCGAATATGTTAGTGCTTCATCTATCAACACTTCAGTTTTGGAAATCAAACGACTGTTATCATAATTTATTTGCTGAAGTTGTCGTTCTTGCTCGTTTTTTTCTTGCACAGCAGTTTCATAATCTGCGCTTAAAAATTGTACGTTTAAAATTAAATCCTCAATTTCTTTTACTGCCTTGTTCAAAGTGTTTTCAATTCTTATAGCTTCCTGCTTTTTGTTTTCCACTTCCTCTTCAGCATCTCTATTAAGCACCGTTTTCTCAAATAGCTCTTTCTTTAAGGCGTTAATGTTCACCACCACACTGTTATAGTCTGCCTCACTAACGTTTATTCCAACGCCCGTACGACATGCTTCTATATTTTTTTTAAGTCTATATATCTCATCCGTGTATTGATTGATGAACATGTTGCCAGGTATGATTTGACATATCCTCGGATAGTTTTGTATTGACTTCATTTTTGATGCAAATTCAAGCGTATTTAATGTGCCCTCTAAGTGTTTCGATGCTTCAGAAATTGTAGCAATCACTGTAGTTTTACCTGAGCCGTTTATGCTACCTTGCAGCAATCTTGTAAGTTTCGAGTTCCTATAAAATAAATGAACAGTAGGTAACTAAAAATCTTGACGTAACTAAAAGCTTTCAAACAAATTGAAATACGATTCACAAAATCATTTTGAGTAGACATTAGAATTATTTATTGTATGCAGCAGCTTATGGATGATTACTTACCTGTAGGGTACATGTGGCTGTTTCCCGGCTACAGCTGCAACAACATTTCTTAGTGTAAACAGAGACATATTTCTATTGTTGTCTTTGAAACCGTTACTATCACTGAACGATAAATCAATGAAACTTAATTTTCCCGTTTTAATGACTTCTTCACCATTAAAGTTTGCTTCTCGTACTCGTACCACAACAGTAAAAATCATGTGGATTTTTGCAACTTTATGTTTCTTTATCAACGCCTGTTTTATAACTCTGTCAACATCATCTGTGTTAAATACTGTTACTTCTTTTAAACCCTCCACTAATACCGAACCTCTCAATTGTACCTCATACATCCTGTAAAAATAAAAAAAAGCATTCAATCCTGCAGCCGATTAACATTGCAGGGAAGTTTTCAAGCTACTCTTCTGCAGAAGAGGGCCAAGGAATTAATTGCAACCAAAACCGACTTATGCAAAGAAAGAATTTAAACAATGTATACCTGAGTGTGTTCTCTTTCACATCAGTGTCTATGTTATTTGATAACATGTCAACAAGTTCTTCACTGACGAGGCCCAGACATGACACACAAACCGCTGCTTTCTTTTTGAAACGGCCAATGTTATTGAAAATGTAAGCAAAAGATCTCTGAATGATTCCTAAAGTTGCTTGCTAAAACAAAAACTTATCCATCATCAGGATTACTTACAAAATATACGAGTACCTCGTCGGAATCATCTGGTCCTAGCAACGTATACGTCTTACCAGTATCTGATTGTCCATAAGTAAGCACTGTACAATCGTAACCATTAAAAACTTCTTTAATAATAGGAATACAAGCTGTGTCGAACACGTCTGACTGCGTTGAAGAGCAATCAAATACATGTTCGAATTCGTATTCTTTATTTAGATTGGAAGATATTTGTATTCGTTTATTGTTGACAAGAATAATACTGCTTGTTGCATTGCAATCAGTCGATGTAGAAGCTCTATAATAGGAGTTAAAATTTAATATAAACTGTGAAATCGATACCTACATTTAACATAATCTTAGGTAATCTTGCAGTTTATAGCTGCATTCGATTCACCAATTTGGATCGATTTAAATCGATTCAAAAAGAATTTATGCGTTCGATTCGTGCAGGATTCACCATAAGCCAAACGTAAAGAAACTGATCCAGGTCACTTCTGAGTGATCTACTGATAAAAACGAATTGATTTCGGCTGTGAATCGAATGCAGCTTATGTTCGAAGTGTTGTGTACAAAATCAATCACACAGAATCAGGCAGTTGAAGTGTCTGATTCAAGAGACTGAAGTCATCCAATAAGTTGAATTTCTGAAATTGATTACACCAAGTCCATGCAACCTTTTAAGCGGCATGTTTTGTACTATCTTAGCAGGCCACATTTTCTAAGGGTAGGGGGACAATTTGGAATAAAATTCATTACTGTAATCTGCTAGTGATTATTTTGACTGTCAAAGTCAAAGCTAAAAAAAATACTGACTCAATTTGCTTCCATAGTTCATTCATAGTATATTCATATTCATAGTATATTCATATTCATTAATAATTTTATTGAAAAGTACATGGTTAATTAACGATATCGTTTTAATAAATATAAATTAGTGCAAAGCTTTGTGTTACAAATTTTTGTTAAAGAGCTTCTCCCAAATATAAACATAAAGAAAAAATAAATAAAACTTACCGAACTCGGGCGAAAACGTTAATATATTCTGCATTTACGCTTCCGGACGACATCAGAGCTTATTCTAATTTATAGTTTTCTGGGGAAAGAATAAATTTTCTCTGAAGAAACTAAACACCACATAACACTTGCTTTAAAACTGTAACGAACTTTCTGTGACAGCATGTTGTCACAGTGTAGCCACACTACAAACCTAATTGTTACTAGATTACTTATTTATTTAAAATACCAAATAAGAAACGTAACCAAAGAAATACAATGTAAATTATCTTTCTGCTTTGAATTTAACAAATTACAATAACATGTGGTAGTACAACAAAGTAGAGATGTGTGTAGGATAAGTAAGACGATCGTTATAAATCTAGGAAATTTTCTATTTCGGTTCATTGTAACCGTTTTCTGTAGGTTGGGTGCAGCAGCGATCAGTGTTGCCAAGTTGCATGGAAAATCTCGTTTTGCAGGGAAAAATCGAACAAAAAGGGATGCAGGGAATACCTTTAGAAAAGAGGGACATTCACTCAATCGAAACATCATAGCAATGATTTTAAAGTTGCAACTAAAATGCTGCAGCCGTGAATATGGAGACGAACCAATCCAATCACGGTTTGGTTCGTCGTTCTTATGGTTTGTTGGTTACTCGTTTCCTAGACAACATGCCTGCCACGTGCGATCTTGCGAGATAGCTTTAAGCTAGATTTACATGGAGCGTTGAGCGCGTCAAAACGGCGAGCGTACTGTCCTCCCATTGGTTAGTGGTAGTTACGTAAAGAGCAATAGCCAATGAGAGTACAATACGCCCGGCGTTTTGACGCGCTCAACGCTCCATGTAAATCCAGCTTTAGAGTGAAAATTATGTGGCTAGCTATGATTGACAAGTGACAAGTTATAAAAAGTAAACAGTAACACAAAAGAAACGTGCAAAGTAGTGATTATATTTTTGCCTATTTTTTAACCCCTACAAGGAAAATTTTGCAATGAAAAGGTGTAAGTATATAAAAAGGGAAATGAAGTTACAAAAAGGGAAAATTCAACATTTTATTAGGGAATTTTTGTGGTAAACACCTGGCAACACTGGTAGCGATGCCAGACTTGGCGATTTATCTCCATCATTTGAATTTCCAACGCCTACCGAGATGCCATTCTTGAATATACAAAAAAAAAAAAACTTGAAAGAATATCTCTCCATCATGGATGTCATATGGGCAGACGTTGCCAATGTGGTGGTTTCTCCACTAGATCTGGTGGTTCGGAACCTTCGTTTAGCGACAGGTTTTCTCCTTTCGCGGTTAGTGGAATTTTTGGTGGTTCTCTTCATGTAACTATTTCGCATCATAAAAATTAAAGCTCATTTTTTAGTTTCTAAAGACTAACTTTTCTCGTATGTATTTCAGTGATTTTTATAATAACGTATTTGTGTAGGCATTTTCGTTAATTAAGATTGGTGCTCATGATAAACAAATTTACAAATGGGCGCATTCAGCAGAAGGTAGATTAAAAATTATCCTTACATTGCACACTGCAGATTCGATAATGCCAAGACCACAAGTACACATAGAAATTTCGAAAAGTATGGTTGAAAGATGCTGCTTTGAAAGACTGGATAACTGTTAAACTGCTAAAAAAAAGAATTAAAAATCGTTATTATTTGCCAAATTTTGTAATTTTGAAGATTTTAGTGGAAATCTGGTGGTTTCTATATTATTAATTGGTGGGAGACAGCTTTCCATTGTTGGCAACACTATAGGCTTCGTTCAGGTATATGCCTTATTGGCTTTCTTAGAAGTAGGTACATTTTGCGCTACTGCTGAGCGAATCATAGTAGCTCAAAGCTGGGTTAGTATTTGACAGTTGACAATTATCTAAATTTAAGATCAGCAGATTAGGTAAAATTATGTAATTGGCGTATTGGAATGAAATTCGCTTACAAACTGTAAAAAATACGTATAAAATCTTCTTGTAGTTACTAGAAACTGTAAATACTCGGGAACCTTGAACATGTTTAGTACGTCAAAGCTTGAGCATCTTTGAAATTCGATTCAAAACAGCGCTCTCTCTTAGGAGCGTTTTCTATTGACCGCACTAATGCGCACTCAGAATATCTTCGTCTCGTGTTATTACATAAGGTTAAAAGAAGATGCAAATATATTGAGTGCAACCAGTGCAAGTGAAGCGAAAACGCTATTAGCCAAAACCTAGCTATGCGAACACATACACCGTGTTGTACAGACGTGTTCAAAAAGGTCTTGTACAGCTACGTTTTAAATATCTTTGCTTTTGAGCGGCAATTGGTTTTTCTATTTTTGTGTTCGAAACACAACCGTATATGTAACAAATCTTGTACAACAATCTTTTGCACTTCACATACATGCACATACAAGTTCACACAGTACAAATTCTGTACAACACCTTTTTGAACACGACTGTACTACCGTACTACGTACCATCCCTGGTTGAACACAACATCGCTAGGATTACTTGAACGCAACCATAGTTACATTATTCTTTGTAATATGTTGTGCAATTGAAGTTTAAGAATTTCTTTCACTTTACAAAAATGTACAACATAAACCTAAATACACTACAAAGTATGATAAGTCCCCTCTATTAGGAAATAGTGCAGATATATGATTTCAAGGACGCAGTTAAATGACGGTGTGTACTTGTTATTGTACCCATGTTTTATTTTATTATTTACTACACATTTTCTAACTTAATTTATTTATATTTTGTACACACAGAAAACTTCTTTAACTAACGTTTGCTATGGATCTGTATAATCCCACTTCTTTCGATGTTTCTTATGGTACAGTTAGGCATTTGTTTTTGTTTATTGTATGAGTGCTGAATTTTTTTAGCTACCGACGTTCAACAGAGGCAACAGCTTCATCACACTGATAAACAGGTAAAAGTGGAAGGTGATCTGATGTCTCGAGAACATATGGGTTTTTCCCGTTGTAGTAGTGTAGGTTCGGTGCATACACCGAGTACCTCGAATCATAATTCTGGTACGTTCACTTAACTTTATTAACTATATAGTATTATGTTTTACTTAAATAGAAGACGAAGATGATGTAGAGGTTAATAAACTTTCTCCGTTGAGTTATAAAGAGCGGAGACGTGAAGCACATACTCAAGCTGAACAAAAAAGAAGAGATGCCATTAAGAAAGGTTATGACACCTTGCAAGAGTTGGTACCAACTTGTCAACAAACTGATTTGTCAGGTACTCACTTGTTGTTGTTGTCATTTTACAAGTGTAAGCGCACGGCCGGATTTGCAGGTTATAAATTGAGTAAAGCTACTGTGCTTCAAAAGTCTATCGATTATATACAGTACCTTCAGCAACAGAAGAAAAAGCAGGAGGAAGAAAGGAATTCTTTACGCAAGGAAGTGCTGGCTTTGAGAATTATGCAACAGAATTATGAACAGATTGTTAAAGCTCAACAGTCGCAACCAAGTCACATTGATATGAGAGTGTCAGATGAAATGAAATTTTCTGTGGTAAGTATTGCTTGAGAAAAGAATAAATTTAATATTTGGGCAGATTAGGCATGCATGCAAGTTTGTTGATTTCATCAATTTTCTACCAATGACATAATAAGTACTCCCTCTGTCCCAAATTATGGTATACATTGCGGGTTTTATATTTGTCCCAAATTAAGGTATACAAGTCTCTAATATTGGATTTATTTTTTTTATCTTTACTGAAATTCAAAATTAATGTAATCAGAGTGAGTTATGAAGAAAAACGTTTGTTTTATTGACCAATAATACTTTGTAATATTTTGCGATGTCTACTGCATATTGATTACACAAAATAGATACCGGCAAATTCCCTTCGTTGCGAAATTGTTCTTTATTCATAATATCTTGAATTTTAATATTAATTACTTTGATTTGACGTTTCTTCTTTGAAAAATGCTATTTTCCGAATTTATAATTTTCTTTACCTAAACACAACGGGTGTCATTTAACCTTTTGACAATATTGAGATAAACGATAAAATTAAAATAGAACAAATTCAGGCAAAGTCATCTATTAATCATCAAGAGTTCTTGATTTTGATAAATATCCATCATTAACAAATTATCATTTTATATAACCATCCATATTCAAAACATCTTTATAGAAATGTATACCATAATTTGGGACAGAGGGAGTATAAAAAACAGTAAAATAGAGTGCAGCAAAATAAATATTTATTTAAGGCGTTGCATTTGCAGCTAGATATTTTAGTTATACCCATGGTTTCCTGCATTCTTGATTGATACAGTGCTGACAACCGTTCAAGCAATCATTTTGGAAGATAGTTGTAGAAATTTTCAGTAGATGACTCTGAATTTCAAGAGATAATTAAAATGTTTTAAATAAAATAGTTAAACTACCTATAATGAACCAATATTTATTCATAAGACTAGCAAAACACAAATATTAACAAAGTTAGTATAATAAAAAAAGTTATAAAATTGTTATTAACAAAAACAACAAAAATAAAATACTGCAGATTCACTGAGTGCAACCGGTGCAGTTGAATCGAAAACACTATTAGACGAAAACACAATTGCAATTACTTATCCACTTCTTAAACAAAGTTACATCGGTAGGGAAACTAAAAGTTATATTGTGGAAATATTTTATGAAGCAGTTTCTTGCCCTCTGAAAGTTTGTTATTATTATATTATGTATTCTCCGTTCACTTTTGTAATGAGTAACTAAGTGTGATTTTTTTGTTCTTATGTTGTCTTACAAAAACGATTGAAGTTTTATCAAACAAAATATTGTTTGTTACAGTTTAATTGTCAATTGCAAAATGCAATTTACAAAAATGACCCTGAAATCCATTACGAAACAAAGAATCACATTTAGTTATACTTGCATTCAATAAAATGTTGGAAAAGCACGGAGAAGATCCAAAATAGCAGCACAAAACTGAAACCAACATAACCTAAAAATAAAAGTCCCAAGTACAAGACACGCGAACTAAAAGAAGTCAGGTCTCAACGGTAAAAGTTACTAAATCGTGTAACTTTAGTTACTCATTATAAAAGTGAATGTACTTTTTTTGTTATAATATACATACTCTATCTCACTTTTTAAGTTGATATCAATTCCTCTTTGTCTACGTCGGCGGCGGGTCTAGCTACTTATTATGTCATTGTTTTCTACTGTAAGCAGTGATGATAAAATTTAAATCTGTAATGTTCCTTCTCTTTTTGTCAATAATGTACTTCGTCATTGAAAAAAAAAATCACTATGCAGTTCTAAATGCATATTTTATGCATTACAAAAATTTTTCAAGTTTCAATGCTGAAAACTGAAAATAAAATGTCTCTTTGTTTTAAATATTGGTTAACTTGCGTATTATATAAAGTGGTGAAAAATAACTGTTTGAGTTGGCAATACAATTAAGAGCATTTTTTTATTCGGCTATTTGCAACACTGCAACCGGATATATAACATATGTCCAAATAAATTTCTGATAAAGGTAGGCCATGGAAGATAAATTATTACATTCTACACGTGTTTGACTTGTATTTGTATGCGTTTATTTTGTTTGACTTGTATATGTATGCGTTTGTTTTTTACACTTATATGTATGTAATGTAGATTGTTCTTGTTTTATATTATTTCAACTTATATATATACACACTTGACGTATCACACCTAATTGTACAATTAGCAAGTGAATAAAAAAAAATATTTGACATTATTTACATTAAAATATTGTCCAGTTCTTGAGTAGTTACATAAATTTGAAGTTTAATTGGCCATATCTTACAGCTTGATATGTCACTAACTTCAAAAATTGCTTGGTGTTGTAGATTTTTACACTCCATGACCTACTTTTATCAAAAATTTATTTGCTCATATGGTACTTTATTGGTTTATTTGACGTAACCAAAACAGCAACAAGATTGTAGGTTATGTGAGTTAGCGTTTTAATTTAAATTTGAAATGTCAAATAACACTTTTAAAGTGATGGCTGTCAGTGTCAAGCCGTCAACAACCAGAAGTTGCTCCAGTTGTACCATTTGAAAATAAAATTCAGCATTGCCAACTCGAACAGTGATTTTTGACCACTTTGTACATATATTAAAGAGAACTTAAGAGTTGCCTGCACCCCTCGGGAGTCATTTGTTTCAAAACACCGCGTTTTACAGTCGCTAACAAAAAAGTGGACATTTTTTAACGTTAATTTTATAAAAAATTTTATAATATAAAACTCGCTGAGTGGTTGTAATTGTGAGCTGATACTTACGGATAACAAGCAATATGTAAATATTACTGATTGTTTATACAAAGTGGTCAAGACTTACTGTTTGAGTTGGCAGTGCTGAATTAAATTTTTGAATTGTACAACTGGAGTAACTTTCGGTTGTTTACAGTTTGACACTGACACTGACTACACTGTCATTTGATATTTCAGATTCAAATTAAAACGCTAATTTTTTCTCACGTAACCTACAATCTTATCGCTGTTCAGGTCACGTCAAATAAACCAATAGAAGTCAAAACATATATCCGGTTGCAGTGTTGCAAATAGCCGAATAAAAAATTCTCTTAATTGTATTGCCATCTCAACAGTTATTCTTGACCGCTTTGTATTATAAAATTGACTTCTTTTTTGTCTGGGACTGTACCTTATTTCCATAGAATACAGGTGCAGGTTAGATTAATTATTAATAGATGGCAATAGCGACAATTGTCAAAAAATTATGTTCAACACTTTGGATGTTATTTTGTTAAGTATTTGTTCTTTCTCTGCAGAATCGTAGTTGGGAAATTCCAATAGCTATTTTCCCCTATAAAAGTGTAGTTAGGAAATTCCAATAGCTACTTTCTCCTAGAACATTGTAGTTGGAAAATTGCAATAACTATTTTTTCCTACAAAATTGTAGTTGGAAAATCCCAATACCAAATCCCTATGTCCAAATTTTTTGAAAGATTTTTCCCCATAGGTATGGGTTTCCGTACAGTTACAATTACTGACTGTAAGAAATGTACAATAGCGGACAATAAAATCCGGGTAAGAATTTGACATATGATGAACATTTTACAAAAATCTAGTAAATCATGCTTTTATTGAGGTCATATTTATGTCAAAATGACGTTTAGCCATCTGAAATCTCGCAGAAACTCTTCTTTCTGTACAATCTTCACCCAGCAAAGTCAATACTCTATACTTTTACTTTTTGAGCGGATCTTAAGTGGACATTTTGTTAAAATACAAAACAAAACAAAAATAAATACGAACTATTGATAGTAGAATTTGTAACGTCAGAATTACTAGTGACAGTCGGTGTATGTACTAAACGTCAAAAATATTAATAGTAAGGCTGACATTGTACAAATGACACGCCCAGATTTTATTGTCCGCTACTGTACAGGATGTTCCAAACCTCCGAATTAGTGCGAAATGCCCTTTTTTTTATACATTTTATAAAAAAAATTCTTAATAAAAGTTGTGTAGGTTTCCATTCCGCATAGTTTAAAATTATTTCCAACTATACAGAGTGGTTCATTTAAAAGTTACAGAGTGGTTCATTTAAAAGTTACAGACCTAAGTTATGATTTTTTAAATGGAATACTATGTATTTTTTGCAGTTTTGGTTCTTTTGAGTATTTACCGAGTTATTTTTAGTTTTACGCAAAAATTGTGTCGTGTTCGCTCGGTTGCCAAATTGTCATTTCTAATGATACAACACTCAATTTTGGATCGAAATAATTCTACGTATCTGCTCTTTTAAAATATTCAACATTTTTGAAAATCGAGCGACTATCAACTGCGATAAGTTCAGTTCGCGTGTTGTAAAATATTCAGTTGTTTCAAATGAAACCTTGTATGTGTATTATAACCAAAGAACGGACATTTTTATGAGCGCCGGGCAGGAGCCAGGTCAATATATTAATATATTACTTTCAAAAAAGTGATTAATATGCTATAATAAACATAAAGTTATAATCCGTAAATTATAATTTCTTATTTTGAAAGAATTACTATATTTATTTAGAATTTAAACTATAGTCTTGCGAACACCAAATTCTACGCTCGGGATATTAAGACGACTAGCTACAATTCTATTGCCGCGCAGGGCGTGCCGCTCATGCGAGCGACATTGAATTCCATCTTTCCGTCCGTCATCTGATTATAACATGTGTGGATAGCCCTTTCTACGAGCGTTCCATTCCAAATGAACATTCTTTCTTATATCTTCTCTTTTCTTCCCAATAGTTGAAACAGTCGACTTTGAAAGGTTAAAATGATCTGCAGACATCTTCATTGCTTTGTCCATTTTCTATTTTCGTAATTATTTTGATTTTTTTCTTTAATTGTGATAGCTTTTCGCTTTAACGGTGTCATGGTTTACGTAAACTCTTGGTGTACCCTAGTTTATAATTATCTGTAAATTGCAGTTTCAAGCAATAATGGATCAGCTCTTCCTTCCCTTCAGCAGTATCTCGGTCAACAATTTCTCCGAGCTTTCTGCGGGAGTGTTCACTTGGGTCGAAGAATATTGTAAGCCACAAACATTAAAGGACACAGTGTATCGTGTGTTACGAAATCATCACACGCAAGTTACGAGGCAACCACCTACTTAGTTATTAATTAGAAAAAGGTAAAAGTTTAGATTTTTTTTTATTGTTTTAGAAATCACAGTTATTTGACATACTACAAACCCAAACGCACTACTTAAATAATTTAGTTCATTTTATTTGTTAAAGCGTTAATTGGTGATTACGTTTTGCAGCTGTCAATTCATTAATTTGTTGTTGTAATTAGTTTTAAGAAGTACAATTTTATTCATTTCTGTGAAGCTTTTGAAGTGTTCAAATCAAAGGTATGACTTTTGATTTCGTTACCAGAGCGAATAGCTCATTTATGAGTTTATTTTTGTTAAAGTTTTTTTCTGACTCGTTTTACTGAGGATAAAATGGTTTAGAATCATTTGGTTCTCATATAAATAATATTTATTAAGATAATAATATCTGAATAGTCATTTATTAAAACTATCGCTTTCAAATTCGAAATATTTACAGGTTTTTTAAAAATATTTTGCACCTTATCTTGACACGTTGTTTTAAGAGCTAGAAAATAACCATAAATACAAAAGTTGAAACTGTTCTAATTATTGTTTATTACAATTAAAAGTTTATGTAATTAAAAAATTATGTATATCATTCATACTTTCTTTTTCTTTCTACAAAAACATGATAGTTCTAATAGATGGATCACTATTATGTAATAATTGTAATAATTGTGAATATGTACATTTTATTTGTATATTTTAGATTCCATTTATTAATTATATGTTGTGTAAATAAATTAGGTTATAGTATTTCCAGGTAGTTTGGATACAGGTGAAAAATATATATTTTTGCATTTTTTAGTAAAGGATTGTTGTAGAAAATGTAAACATGTAATCATACATTGAGACAATTGGTAGTAAAAAGGGTACGTGTATAATAAAAGCAGTTGTGGAATATAATTTTGTTTAAATATAAATTTAGAATGTATGTATTTTTGACAAACTGTTTTTTTTATTATAAATATGTTAGGTAATTAAAAAGTAATAAAAATATTCTGCTGCCCAAGATATTGCAAGTATGCTTTTCCTAGACGACTTGGTTGCTTGCTCTGATTTACTTATAATAAGAATAGGAGGTGCAATTACTTAACCTTTTTTACTTTCTGGATGAAATTAATTTACGTCAGTGAAATATTTTAATATAGAACAAGTTTTCTAATACAAGGTATACACTATATACAAAACTTAATATACAAAATTTGAACCAAACAGGAAAATATTGGACACATAATCGATCTGAAGCCAAAATACTAATTGACAACAGATCACTTAAGTTGACAAATTCACATAGATATTTACATGAACAAAGAACACTCTGAGGTACTACTAAGTCTGGTCATTGGAATTGTCCATCTTCTGTTCCAGTCGTGTGCTAACACACTCTTCTATTTCTGAGGCTTGACTGGGGATGTGGGTGACGTTGGTGAGTGGCGTGGAATCTCTTGGACATGTGCATCGTTTATTTTTATATCTGCGTGGAATGCAGCAGATTTGATGCATCGCCCACATGTAGAATGTCAGCAGGATTACCATGATCAATACTAATATTGAACCAATCACTGCTATCGCTAAATATTCCATAATATTCATATATGATCATATTTTTTTGACGCCTTTGTTGTGTAACTGAAACAAAAAAAATTACGTTGGTACAATAAACAGAGTAAATCAATGAGATCGTTTATTTGTGAATGGCTCTATTTTTAAAAAAGTTTCTCTAGATGATTGCGTTGTTTTAGAATGAATGCTTATCGTAAACAATAACTAATTAAGTTATTTACAAGGTAATGGAAATTGATTAGTATACTTAAAACAAAATGTGTATTGTAAATTTGCTAAACTAGTTGTATTAAAAACATAAAAAAGCCAAATGATTTATGAACTCTTAAATAATTCAAATTGAAAACGATATCTTACTTATGCGATTGTTATCTGAGTCAGAGACGAATGGCCTACCTGTATATTAAGGAATTTAATTTATATGGGTGTCAGTTGCTAAATCTGTAACGTTTTGTTCTTGCTTCAGTTTACATCGAACAGTGTTTTTGAATTTTACAGGCAAGTTATTTAGGTCGACATAAAATGCTTTGATCCTTCTAAGCGCACGAAAGGGTAACTTTCGCTTCGATTTAATAACATAGTTTAAGGGCGATGAACATAAACAAAGCGAACGCTTTTACAGCTTGCTTATGCCCGCCGTATAAAGTAATAACAAACAGTCGATAAAATCTAGTAATCCCCTTGAAAGGAAGACATATAATACGCATCCCATAAATATTTACTTTCTCAAATTGACATTCAAGGAAAGCTCGAGCGTCATCTCTAATTTGTAATATGATCGTCCAGTTTCTGTGGGCGAGGAAGAGTTTATGGAGTACTTCTCCTAAATACGTTGTTTGACTCGTTTTAACTTAATCTGGCATTGAGTTTTGTTTTGTTTGGGGGTATAGCTTTCACATGAATAAAGTTTTACTCATTTATAATTTGAAATTGTTCAAAATTTGTTTCTATTTTAAGGAAGAATAAAAAAAAATTCTTTATATAGTTTAGGAAATATATTTGTTAATTTTATATCTTGTCAGGTTGCAACATGCTAATACTATGATGCCGTTTATATGGAGCGGGCCTTAGAATCGCGTATTTGTTGCCGATGTGAATTGTGCAGTGACGTGAATTGTCTGATCTTAGAACAGTCTGCAAAGACTCCTGCTTGATTTAACTTCTGTCGGAATTGCCTCTAATGTATCGGAAAACTTGATTTAGTTAGATCCAAACGTCCGGTTATTTAGCTGCAACGAACTTTGTAGGACAAAATTATTTTTCGTCTATGCTATATCATTTGCAGTAAAACAATAAATCAGGGATTTTTTTTAATTAGCGACAATAACAATAAAATTCGAAGAATGGATTTGATGTCCTAATCTAGTCTAAAGACGAGAATTAGTCGGAAACTGTTTAGTAGTCAAAACTACATACGGACTAACCGATTTCTATAACAGCAAAAGCAAATATATTGCATTAAGCGTGTTAATGTCAAAGATTGCAATAGAGTGGGCCTGGCACGCGCGTCGCGTAACTCCACAGCTGGCTATTGCTCTTCGTCTTTGTCACATTTGCTCTAATATGAATTCTCCTTTGTATTAACCATCGTGCAAACAGCTAAGTTACTTACATTAAATCTCTTCAGAGATGGTATGTGTCGAAGATACGGAGTGTGTCAAAAATTTGATGTGTACTCATTGAAGCATGTGCCCTTAAATGTACGTTTAGCTGTGGAGTATTTGATCATGCGGTTGAATATATAACCGCGATTCATGTGAATGTCGATTAACAAACGATACGTAAATAGTGGAACTAGCGAAATTCTTGATGTCGATGGTGTGTACATTCAGAGAGATCAATTTAAAAGAGGGTCTTTAGTTCTTCGACTAGGTTTTGATGATGACCTTTTTGTTTGTGTGTGGATAATCACCAAAATGTTCTAAATTTTTTGTCTGCAGAATTGCTCCCTATAAATGGATTTAGTTTGTTTGTTTGGCCAACTATTTATTCCACCATTAATTTTCCAAACTGCCGTTTCATGTCTTTACTCTCTCTATAAAGATTTTCGGGCGGCACGAGATGTAACAGTATTAGTTTAATTAAATTTAAAAGATGCTGGGAAAAAGAAGTTAGGTTTAATTTTACTTATCGCTCCCTTTTTGCAATTTAATAAAGGTCCATAAAATTTCAATTCATTTCAATGTCTATTAATTAATCGTAATCAGTTGTAATAGGCTTTCAATATTACAACATCGTAAAAAGATGATATCTGAAATTTCTGCACCCACATAACTGTGTTAATAGGAAACTCTTTAAACGAACCTTTATATGATCCGCCGTAAAAAGCAGATTACCTTGGTTGATAGGAATTTCATACAGTTACGAGCACAATGCTTTAGAAGTAAATACAAAATTCCTTATTTATAACGTTACTTGTATGTTAAATTATATCGTACTGCCTGTGTAGTAGCATGGGGTATGCTTTTCATGCAATTGTGACGGACATTATGGTCAGACAGTGATTACCAATAGTTGATGTTTTAAATAAAACTTAAAATGTGATGGTGAGAAGCGTGCAAAGATGATCACTTGTTCGATTGAAAAGTTCAGTTTCTTTGATGAAACAAAAAAAAAGTGAAAAAGGGATGACTTCCTAAACCGATTGACGTTTGACGGATGACAGTTGTCAAACAGCTGTAGTGTTTAGCTTATAACCTAACGTGACGTAAGCTAAAGTGACACTCTTCCTCGTTGATCAAATACAAGACTTGATTCACAATTTTTCAAAAAATTCCGAGGCTACTTGATGATCTTTTCAATTGGACACTTAATATATCATGTGTTCATTTAACATTCCGGTAGCATTGGCTATGGAAATATTTTGTTTTCGTAAAGGCATGTCGTAGCTCGCCACGAACAGAATTGTCATTAGCGTCATTCGTCCCGTAACTCGTAAATCTATACTTATTAGGCTTGTTCGGGTTCTCGCCAGGACAGTCCTGGAACCGTCCCAGAACGTCCAGGAGCATGCGTGCAACAAAAAAACGTGCAGTTTTTCTGTTATGCGCATGCTCCTGACGGTTCTGGACATGTCCTCATGGGAACCCGAACAAACCTATTAGATGGGAATCAATAAAACTGCAGTCAAAACAACATTTTGCATGTTTCTTTCTTGGGGGGTAGTTTATTTTTTACGATCTCAGATTTGGTTTAAAAATTTTTAATTTTTGCCTCTCGCAACCATAAGAGGAATGGTTAGTGAAGGCCAAGTTTGATAACGTGCTTTACATTTCATTTAAAACAAACAAAACCTCAATAAGCGGAATGAAGAACATTTCCAGTGTTTTTGTTTTTATTTTGAAAGTTTCAAAATACATACTATTAACATTACTTACAGGAATACTAACTTATCTAATTTACAGGTTAATTAAACGGAACTTTCGAATCGCTTTGAAATATACGTCGTAATTTCAACGCCGTTTAATTTTGAGCTTTGATTCAGTTAAACTCTATTTTAAACGGACACTGAAGTATCGGGCCTAAGAGAAAAAATATGAATGATTTTTTAAAGAATTTCTGATTTAATTTGATTTAAGGGCAACAAGAGTCACCTTTCAACGCGTATTTCTGTTCGTTTAAGCAGAAACTAAAGGACATATCATTTACTGCCTTTTATTTTCTGTTTTGTGAACGGCAAATCAAACAAAAAAAAAGTGTATCTTTGTATCGCGAAAATAAAAAGTGTTCAGATAGGAGAAAAATATGTTTAAGTGGGCGTATACATACCTATTATAATTTAGACTCGTAGATGCCAGAAGGTCACAAAAAACGTCGGAAAACGATGTATACTGAAGTTGTTAATACAAGAAACTTGAAGCTGATGACATGTTTCGGTTAAAAATAAACCATTTTCAAATGTGTCTTAAAATCACGTTAACATGTGGCCATTTTTACTTAAATTTATTTATTTTTAACCGAAACATGTCATCGGCTTCAAGTTTCTTGTATTAACAACTTCAATATACATCGTTTTCCGACGTTGTGTTTTTTGTGACCTTCTGGCATCTACGAGTCTAAATTATTTTATTTAGTCACAAATATCATGGAAAATCCGTTAAGACATACCTATTTACTAACTATACATATCCAAGTTATGTATCACTTATTCTTAGAGCAAATACCATCAAAACTGTAAAAATGTGAAGTGGAAATTATTACCGTTTTTGTTTACCTTTGAATGTGAATTGTTATCTACTCAAATATTTTTTGTCTGTGCATTTTCTTCTATCAAGATCTTCTAATAAATTTATTGTAGACGCTTGACAGCTAAATTTGCCGCTTCATCAGTACATTTGTAAAATAAAAATAATAATAATATTTTTATTTCATATAAAGTAACAACACTCCGCACAATTTAAATTTATATAATAACAGGTAACAGTGTGATCGAACCAACACCCCTGCAATCCAGATCAACAATAATACTTACAGAATCTAAAGTAAAATAAAATAAAGTAAATAAGGAACAAGAGGTGCACCTAGGACAAACACATTTTAAAAATAATTAAAATTATAATACAGTTTACATTGCGAGCTAAAGACGAACACAAAACGACGATTGTTTTAATTGTAAATTTAGCTGTGGAACGTCTACAAAAAAAAATTTCAATGTTGATCGAGGAACACATTTTTTTCAACTAACAACACAAATCATTCAGTTTTTTGTCTAATTATTAAGCAGCGGACGGCCGTTGGGAAGGCGAGAGCGGGGGACGTGTCGAACTGGCGAAAAATACATAAACTAGTAGAAGCGATACATTTTTCGCCCGTTCAACACGAGCCCACTCTCGCCTGCCTAACGACCGTCCGCTGCCTACTAATTATGTTGAGAAAATGAAAATGAAATTCAAGACTTAGGAGTTTTAATCATGTACTTTTTTTTACTAAATAAATTTGATTTGTATCTTTTTAATAAACACGTCTACGAATTTAATTAAAAACTTTTAATTTTAAACAGACTTTTTTTATTTTTACTATTAGTCACGAAGGATTCCAGAGATTCGAGATATTTGAGAAATTCCAAGAACCTTCTAGAATTCGGATTAAAAAAAAATAGTTGAAGCACGTTCTTGTCCGTTGAAAATCACACAAAATATGTAATTATAAATTAAAAATCGAAGAATTATCAAAAGTGAACGTTTCGTTCGACAGCTTCAGACAGGAAGTCGAAACGTCGACTTTTGAATTGATTCTTACAACTGTCCGATCGTTACTTATTGTAAATGTAAGAATTTAATACTAAGTCATGTATTAAGAATAGTTAATAATCATATTTACATAAACTTTTTTATAATAACTTATACTACCAACCCTCCCCTGTCCTCTGTATTTTCTTGTGCACATAAGAGAAGATTAAACCTAATGTATATGTTTTAACTTTCGTTGATATAAGACATTGAAGAATAAAGAAGAATTGAAGAATAAATAAAGTTTCACAAACGTTTTCGTTTTAGATTTATGTACATATGATTCCGGCAAAATAAAAACTCTCCAGGGTAAACTTCCCGGATCTTTTCAGCGCCGTAAAACCGGCAACCGGAACAATTTTTTCATTCTCGTTGTGAATTTGCCGGATAGGTGGGTCGTATTTTTCCACGATTTGCATAAATTAGACGTCAGGAAGTGATGCAAAAATAATGTCCAACGATTATTTAAGAATCTTTTTCCCCTATTCATTTGACCCTGTATTTATAGTAAACGCGTCATAAAAATTAATCAAATTTTTTGATAATATTATGATGAAAATCAGTAGCTCTGATTTAAAAATAAAAATAAAAGCAGAAATTTTGAAATTTTTTATAGTATGTTTTGTGTTTGTAACTGATTAAAACAAACTTGCCAAATTTTACAGATTAAAACATGAGTGTTAAAAATCTAAATGAAACTCGAAACTCTGATATTAAATTCAAACAAATGAGCCACGCACGAAAATAAATATTTCACCCTCGTCCAGTAAATTTCTGCGTCAAAATGACATTGCAGAAAATAACATAAGGTAGGAAAAATCAGAATCTCATGTGGTGAATGTTTCGCCCCCCATTTATCTCTATTCGCATATGTTGAAGTAATTTACGTAATCTGTGAACCGTACTAGCGATTAGATTACTGCAAACAGCTTTTTTTTTATTAGGAGCGCATACATTCCAGATTATTGCGCGCGTAATTCGGATTAATTATAGGTTTCAGCGTCCCAGAAGTTTTCGTTTTGATTACGACCGTAAAGGATGACTACATTTGCTGTCCAAATCTCCCCCGATTTCATTTCGATTTTTCATCTCGTAACCAAATTTGAAACACTGTTTACTTCTCGGTCAATCTAATTATGTTTCTATTTAAAAAAAAATGGACTCAGACGAACCATACGTTTACAAGGATGTAAAATCTAGAATCATTTAACTTTATTCAATCTTACAACATTAAATAAACTCTCACGAGTGATAAGTGATAAGAGATGTGATTTTCTCATGCAAACTTCGTCTTTTGTTGGATCGTTTACAAGTTGAATGAACTGCATCTAAACTCGGCTTTTGTTCGTCTTTGGCAACATTTTTTAATTAATGAGTTCGCAATTCCAGTTGAAAATGATTCGTAGGTATTCTAAATATAAGCTTGAGCAACTGTAATTTGTAATATGGAGATTCCTAAAAGGGCACTCTATTTTTTGTACAAGAGTTGGTTTCATTTTTTGATACATTTAAATTGTGCAGTATTACAAAGTAAACTGTATTAAAAATTAAGATTGAATCAAAAATTATTTGAAAAATAAAACATGTTCCATTTCCAAAAATTTTTTGCTTCAAATGTTATTCCAGAAATTGGATTAAATCTTGTACAAGAAACAGGATGGTCCAAAACTGGCATTTAATTGAAGTAGACTTTAAATTTTTCATGAAATTGTGAAGCAGGCTTTGAATTAGATCATTGCGAAATGTCACTTCAAGTTATAAGGAAACCACTACATTGGTTGACAAATGTCATCCGTCAAACATCAATTGGTTTTAAGAAGTCTTTCATTTTTTGCCTTATTTCCTTTAATTAAAAAATCTCAATCAACTTGATGAACTATTCAAGTGAACATTCATTAAGTCATTAGTTTAAACATAAAGAATTTTTATATTGAAACTTGTTCATTTTTTGATTACATGGCGATCGTATAGATCTGAGTTAAGAAAATATACGACTGATGAAACTGACATGACATGATAAATACCGTAGGACTGTTTCTCGTGAAACAGAACTTTCGTAAGTTAGAAGTTATCTAAAAGCTCTTTGACTCATCGATCGAAATTTTCAATTAAACACTTGATATATTAAAATTAAAAGTGTTTTTTAATTAGGCGTCAAAGTTGACCATGAAAATTTAATGGTGAACCATCATCAAAAGGAAAGTTGTTAATTTTTCGGGTTCAACAGTAGCAAACAAAGAAAGACATAAGTATGAGACCTGTTGTAACAAACGAAAAAATACAACAAATAATCAAAATTGTGGCGCGTTCACAATTAGGTGCTAACTGTCACCGCCGACTTTGACGCCCAACTTAAAAAAAACACCAGTTATTTTTAAAATAAACTTCTCAAATTCTTTTCCCCATTTCCTTCAAAGTTTCAGTTTCTATAGAAATTTTAGCTGAACGTTAAGTCAGTTGCGCAGAAAGTTATAGACCTCACGGTCATGGTCATCCTTGAGTAACCCAAAGAGATGAAACTCGTATAAGGAAAGAAATCTGGACTGCAATGAAGATGTGGAAGCATGCAATTTTCTCAAGTCCTTATAATCATGT
Source organism: Dorcus parallelipipedus (assembly GCA_958336345.1). NCBI lineage: Eukaryota > Metazoa > Arthropoda > Insecta > Coleoptera > Lucanidae > Dorcus > Dorcus parallelipipedus. The sequence goes on along the minus strand of OY284482.1, from coordinate 37,530,018 downwards.
GGGGAATGTGTGCGTGAAGATCACATTTTAACTGAACGTGAAATGTGGGGCCTAATTTCTTCAGATTGCATACTACGAGTAGGAGACATTAATTGACATTGATCCTCTGCACCTACATATATAGAACATCCCCCATGTCTCATAATATTCCCGGCTGAAAAAGCAACCCTCGCCTTTTTTTGACTTCGATAAAACTGTACGTCTTGCACCTCTATGTATAAGTCGTCTTTAAATTTTGGAAACGAATGATTTTCTTAGATTCTAGCTTATAACTTAGAATTTAGTTCAAGAAGCTTCGTCTTCTTATTCATATTAATTTATTTTTGCTCCAAAGAAAAGCAATTTTGGGGCCGAAGGATTGCACAAACCTTTATGTATTCCAACTCTTTGTGAATGACTTGTTCAATACTCCTTTTTCTACAAAAATTTGACGAATTAATTTCATCACTTGTTAAATGTTGAAGTCAATAAAGCGAAAGTTCAGCGAGAAAAATTGTCGACGTGAGTTCGGGCGTCTTTGAATTTCTGGCACCACACGTACCTGCGTTCTTAATACAGTTTTTTTCCGAAACTGTGGTCGAAGTGCAAGAGATTTAGCCCAATTTATAAAGCGCAACAGAATTGTGAGCTAGCTGCAATTTCTCAGATTGCAGTTTAACTTTAATCTCCAGTTTATTCCTATTTACTCAACACGAACAAGTTAGTTTCTATTTTACTTTGTATGTTTTTCATTCTGCATCATTAGTTACTTTTTACCTATACTTCAAACTGATGTCAAAGACACAGTTTTCGAAATCAACAGCCATTTCTTTGTGCAATAGCAAGTGTACAGATTGCAGGAGATTTCAGATATTAGTAAACTGTCATCGGGGGTTACAGTTGGAGAACAGTGGAACACGACTGTTTCACTGAGTCCCAAACATGTTTTATTGTGGATACCTTTGCTAAGTTCACGGTCAGGTATTTTATTTGACCCTTTAGTTTTGCAGATGGCAAGAAATCGTAAAAGGAAAACTACAATTGCTCGGACCTCTGGAGAAATTATCAAAAATGTTGTAAACCTACTTCAAAGCGGTTTGTCTTTACCGAAAAGTTGCTGCAAGTTTATTTACGTTGATAATGATTTGTTAAAGAAACAAATCAGGGGATTTCTTTAAATAAAATGATATATTTTGTGATTTTTGGATGTCGTTTCATTGTATCCCACAAGTGTTACTCATTGACACAAAATACATGAAGAAATAAAACAAAATTTATTCGTAGTTTACCCAGAGTATGTATTGAAGTGTATACTCTAATGATCCCATATCCCAAGCCACACTGAGTTTTATTGTAATCTGTATTTTCTAAAAAGAAAAAGAAAAAAGTGTTACTCTTGGAACACTCTCATCGGCGGCTTTAAACTAAGCAAATACATTCAATGTAGTACTTTCGTAAAAGAAAAGATTTGGAAGAATGTGGCTGGATCATTTAAATTCATTTCCGGAAGATCTGTTGTCACCGTTTCCATAGCGAAATTGAAAAATGAGTTTTGATGAAGAAACAACCAGAAAAAGAAAATGCTCTTGAAGCTTAACCCTGTAGAAAAGGTAAAAGTTGATATTTCGGACATCATCAATTGTCTAAAAATATATAGGTATAAAATTTGAAGTAGCACTTTGATGAGTAAGTTTATATACGAGGTCCGCTACAAAAGAAACGAGACCTGTGCCCGTAACTTTTTAATCCTTTTTTTCTGATTCCGAAAATTGTGTCATTTGAAAACATGCGTGCCAGACAAACGTTTTTCACTCTATATATGCTTCAGCTTAACAAGAGATTTGCTATTAACTCGCCATTCCATTTCGACATTTTCCAAACAAAGAGTGAGAAAGTGTCTACATACATCCACTGGTGCGAAACATTTCAAAATATATGAAACTCATAAAATAATATAATATAACTGCGATAATTTATAACATAATTTACATGTTACAGTCCTAAGGGATTTCATAATTCCAAGAACATTAAAAACTTTTAATTACTCTCCTGTAACGTAGATGAAAATATCTTATTTTAGTTACATATTTATAATGATGGCACTCTAAGAGAAAGTTGGAAAAAGCTAATTACTCAGAATTTAAATGGCGAGCTAATTTTGCTGTGAAAACTGAGATGAATATTAATTACGTTTAGAGCTGTAATTTATCAGAACCGTTAGTAGGTGTATGAAATGTCATGATGAATGCGGCTAAGCGCGGTGGCACGCGGTTTTCCAGAGTGCGGTGCGGCGTGAATCTGTGTGTAATCTGCGGAAACTATTGCCAAGAACTTCAACGTCCTGTCAATTCTATTTGAATGCGAGCGAAGCGAACGACGAGCTATACAAAGGACTTGATTGCTGGAGAATTAAATTTATGCAGCTTCGTGAAAGTGCTAGTGCATTTTAATAACTTACGGTGGTCCTGGATGCATACGTTGATTTAACGAGAGCAGGAATTTACGAAATATTCTGCAATGCGGTCACAAGAATCTAATTTTTTTTCCAACAAAAATTATTGAAGATAGATTTTCAGGTCATCTAGAAATGTGATGCAATACTTCTTTGGAGACTTTTAAAATCGCCTTAAAACTGCTCGTTTGAGAGCTTTTTCGGAAAAATGAACGACGGGCTAGTGTTACGTTCTAGGTAAGGAAAATGCACAAAGACATGTACATTTCCGTGTCAGTTTAAATTTCAATCTGAAGAAGTTGTTAAACGGATCGTTAATGTTGAGAAGTGAGTGATTTTAAAGGTGTTGTTCAGCTCTTCTGTGTCGAGCTTTCTTGAATTAAAGTATTTAGCGTTGAACTAGCCTAACTATCTTAGGCTTAAAGACTAACTGTAACTCAATGTAAGTACAATGGAGTACCATTCAAAAGCGTCCCAAGTTTAATGTAAAAACTAATCCTAATTTCATCCACAACTATCGACACATTGATACTAATAAATTTCAAAAAGAAAACATCAAAATTAAACCTGCCTTTATGTTTTGATTTCCCGTGCCTAAATTTCTACTTTAGGAGGTAAATTATATTATACTACCGTAAACATGAAAATATTATTCCAGTTTTATTTACGACGAAACTTTGTTTAAAGTGTTCTAAGAAGATTATATATTTTGAGGCTTTTACGCGCGGAAATGAATAGTACTTATGAAAGGAAATTATTTTCATGCAAGCATGCCGCCGAAGAATCTCGTTAAACTATTGATTTTGAGATTCTTTAATTTCCTTCGAAAGCTCATTTGTAACCGGAAACTTTAAGTTAAAATTATAAGAAATTTTTCTTTTCTTTTCGCTCTTGCAAATAGATATAGCTGTTCTCTATGTGATGAACATTTTTTTTAGACCTATTCATTAAGCACATTACATAAGCTTCTATTAATAGTTTTCCTAGTGTGTACTTTAAAAGTAGACTTATTATTAAATATCACGCCAGAGTCCTTAATACATGTATTCCTTTCAGAAGTTTACATTCAAATAAAACAGTAACAAAAAATAGATAAGAGAATCGATGTCGGGAAAAATGTTTAAAAACTGTAGTTTTATACATAAACAATGAAATTTAAAATGTTCCTGTGTAAACACTTGAAAAATGTATGTACGTAATACTTGTGTAACTAAACTTTTCAGTTATGCAGGATTACTGTCAATTAACTCGACAAAATAAAACCGCGATAAGAAGCGATGTCCGAGAACATGAGAAAATTGTTAAAAAATTCTCTTGACTAGTTTATAATTAATTAAATAATGACCCCAAAATCAAGCTGCGTACGAAATACGACGCCACGTTTTATAAACGCAGTAGTATAATAGGACTATCAATTTTATGATTATTTTTTTATTGACTTCTTGCCTGCACACAAAGCCAATTTTGACACATATCTCGGTCTCGTTTTATTGCACGTTTAACAGCTGGAAACGGAAATCTGAGTTGTTTCTTTTACGTGACGTAATTATGTATTAGTAATTTCTAAAATAACTGCAATTGCGTATGAAATAAGGATAACAAATTCGCAACAAATAATTGGGTAAATACTTGTTTGTTAATTCGTGCGGATTATTTACTAAAGCGGAATGTACCAGTTGATTTGTTCACAAAAAAAAAATCGCAAGGATTTAAATCTATGGTGATCGTAAGAGTCGGTGCACGGCCCAACAGGCAGTTGATAGTAAAATCTTCCGTCCTATTATATTAAGGATGGGAATTTTAGGTAATACCTATTTAGGTAAATTGTAGGCAACAAGGTCTGAATGATATCAAAATTCATTTTAAGTACATTTTGCCTATTTGAGTTTATCTGCCTATTTTATTACTTTTTAGCCTAAATTTTAGGTTTTGGTCCTATTCCTACCTTTTTTGTTCTTCAAATGAAAAAAGGATTAATCCACAATATGCACCGCACAAAATTTTGCAGACCTGTAGGAGACAAGTCTTTCAAATCTGTAATAATCTCTAAGGACCGTTTTCTAAGGCTAGGCGTTCACTTGTCCGCATCGTACGCATCGCACGAATCGAATTTTATCCTGGTAATGCGTTCACATCGTAAGAGGCGATCCGTTCGATGCGAAACAGTGAACGCCGATACATTTAAAATAATGATAAGAATGAGCTTTTATGATCCGTTCGCTGCGTGCGATGCGTACGATGCGGAGAAGTGAACGCCTAGCTTAATAGGATTGTAAATTTCAAAATTCGTTGCAAGTTAGTTTTGATTGCAAATTTAAGTCAAAAATTGGCAGCGTGATGTCGCGACTTAAACTGTTGTTTCAATTAAAATTGCTTCGAATTTAGTCGTATTTCGAAAATGGCCATTTTCATATAATTTTAAGCTCGCAAAGTAAAGGCATGACGAAAAAATACACCTTTTTCCTACCTATGCATTCCAGCTTTTAAAAGCTCGCGAAAAGATGAGGGGAAAAACAGTTCTCACAAGAACAGTTGTGCATTAAATGAGACCACAGATGTAGCGATATTTGGGCGATTCGATCGACACCAACAATATCGGGCTTCAATATCGCCCGATTACAAACGATATTTTGGTTGCCCGGCTATTTTTTTCGTAATCACTTGATGCGTTAGTGGGTCCCCGTTTATTCTGGCGATTTTCGTGCAATTTTCGGGCGATCAGATCAGCTTGAATATCGCCACGCCTGCGGTCTCCTTATGATGGCAGCAAACGCGAAACTTGGTATGTTTGGTCCGTGTGTGGCTCTAATTGTAGCTTGTGGTGTAATTTCTATTACCAAGTTCTTGGACTTACTACGACGCCAGCTTTAAAACGTTAAAAATAAGCATAGATTCTTTTGTGAAATAAATTTTGAATCTTTCCTTAAATGTTTCTTTTAACCTATTTTGCCTAAAACGAGATTTTTGTGTCTTAAAATGTAATCCTTTTTGCCTTTTTTCACCTACCTATTTGAAAATATATAAAAATTCTGTGGAACAGTTTGTAATTACTTATAAATTTACCCAAAAATGTAGGTATGCTTGACTGAAATGCCAAATTCACATTGCGCGTATGTTATAAACGTTTTACGATATTTACTCAAAATAAAGCTTGTAAAATTTGACCTTCCTTAGCAGACGTGTTAAACTGCATACAGACAGCATGCCTCGGAATGCCTCGGAATGTACGACTTCGGGTCGATCCGAATTCTGTCGATGTAGTGTAGACGCAATATTTTATATCCAGATTTGTTTACTGACAACTACAAACAACTGGATCAATGGCGAACACGAATACGTCCTTGTGTGGAATTTTTACAAGAGCGCGACTTGGCAATTCGCGTCCTTTAACAAGTCTGTACGCAGCTTTAATCAGCTGATGAAATAACGCGAATAAGTGCGCTAAAAACACAGGATATGCATTTGAAAACGCGCCTTGAATTTGTTAAACTTTTAATAGATTTGTGTTAATAATTCGTCACAAACAAAACCAAATTTTAATAATTAACAATCGAAACAGATTACGAATGAGTTTACTGATTACAATGTTATAAATTCTAGTGATGAAGGACACGTTTCTTGTGGACATAAACTTTATTTACAATACAATTTAAGTTGTATTGTAAATACTAGGAATTCTTTACACTGAGATTTAAATTGTTTTCGTTTTAGTGATTTATTTGTTTACATGTCAAAGCAGGTGTTAAAAGTGGGGTCGTTGTGATCCTTTGCATGAAATAATCTGCTTCGAGTGATTTGCATGCATTTGTCAAGTAAATATTTTGTAGTTCGTATTTCACGACGTCGGGCGTTGACCTAAAAGCGGAGTTGACGTGAAATTCCACTTAAAGGTCAAGTTCATGATCGGTGCAACGCCGCGCCGTCGTGCCTACCATAAAACTTTCATGAGGGCATTTGCTCCTCTATTTTTTAACCAGAGGCGCATCATCATTATTTCTCGAAACTAAAGTAGAACGAATTTTTTTAACATTTTTCCCATACACATCGCTTCTTGTCGTGGTTTCATTTTGTCGTGTTAATTAACAGACAGTCTGTATATTTCTCGATTAATTATATTCAAATTAGTAAACTTGCACCAGATTTCTAACTCGATAAGTTGATCTTGCATTAAGTGCTGGCATTCACTAATATTTCCTACAGATTTAAAAATTTTTGCGAACAACAGAATCTCGTTCGAAATTATCTCAGGCACATTGTTACGCCCCAACCCCGTATTTAGGGCGGTTATAATCTTGAAGAAGGTGTCCGGGCTAAGCAATTTGGTTTTCTTGACTTACTTAATCCGGTTATTTTGGTATCGCTGCCACCAGCTCAAAGAGCAATTGAAGAAGTTGTATTCTTCGGAGGAAAGGGGGGGTTCTTTTTGGGAGTTGAATCAGCTATTGTTGAAATAAAAAATCGGTAAGCGGCTAAACTACTATATTAAATTTAAGTAATGAAAATAACATTACTTTAGTCAAACGATTGAAACGAGCGGCGGGGGTTGAACCGGTGAAATGCTTAACTAGGTTTTATACGACCTGAATCCGAGGAGCCGCCTTTTCTTCACTAGAGAACTGTCACCTAACGTGCCAAAAAATCTAAAAATGCTTGAATTTCTACTTAAATTTTGATCTATTAACCTGAACTGCACTTTAAGTGTAACCGGCGCCGAATTCCCGCACCGAATGCTCTCTTCAGCATTACGATAGTGTATCTTAATTTTCCCGACTCTGTAAACATCCGGCGGAGCGAATTATCACACCTTATTAAGCATTTCTTTAGTTACATTATACAGGGTATTATATTACATCTATACAGGGTATTACAACATCATTAATGTTTACCTAGAATACCAGTGAACCAAGATTCGAACCTTTAGGTATCCTCGAAAATGCAGATGATTGCAAACCATTAACAACTGCAAATGTCTATTTTATAAGTGAGATTCCATGAGGTCGAATAGTTTGTGAGAAAAAAAATTTCTAAGAAGGATCTACCTTTTCTAAATCAATGTAAATGACTTCAAACTGTCCAGTTTTGTCTAGATCATTGGAAACAAATTTCATGTATTTCATTTTTCCGTCTGTTACGTTACCTCGTAAAGTCAATACTTTTAGTTTTTCAGCGGAACTTAAATGAGGCATTTTGTCAAAATGCAAAAACGTCAAAAATATTAAAGTAAGGTTTACGTTTACATTGTATGTACAAATGACGTAACCGAATTTTGTTGTCCGCCACTGTACCTATAATACAAATAGGAAAAATCGAATAATAAAATATTAGAGTTAAATGTTAGAGCCGAAACGGATTTTTCGAATATGGCGTAGAATAAGAATTAAGTTAGCTCATGTAACCCAATTTTCCTCTGAGAGTTACAAGGGGGCTCCATTAGTTCAATTTGGCTTCCTCGGTCTTTTGAAATTAGATATATAATCGGCACTGCCGATGTCGTCATTGAATTCAACGTTTCAAATTGCTACGCATTGAACAATCTCGTGTAAGCAGATTAGTTGGGCGAGGGTGAAATTAAGGGATGTCATTTCAATGCGGGTAGCCCAAATTTGTCGTTTGTATGTGCCCACCTTTAAGTGCCCAAGATGTTTATTACTGTTGTAATTTTGAAACTTCATTATGGGAGTAATTCTCTAATTATTTATTATTGGAATGTAATCCACCATGAAAATTGCTGGTTTACTTTTAATTACGTAATACTTTAATGGTAGCTACTTAAAAAACAATTTATTGTGGCTAAAATAAAATCAATACCTATACGACAATGTCGACAATCACGTGTAGCTTTTCAGTAAATGTTTGCACTTTCGATTGACGACCAAACGTGTGATATACTGATGAAAGGATAAAATAGAAGTGAAAAACTGATTCTGTGGTATAAACTGACTGACGTTAAATGAATTTGTTTGATTTCCTTTACGGTTTGCAATGACATGGCAGTTATTTGTTGTGCGTTGAAGCCTGTCATGATATCGTTTAATTAAATTTTCCGTTTCTTTTCATTTATTCGATACGTTCAATCTTCTCCTCTTGGTGTTTGATTCTTTTTTTAATTTACCTCAAAGTGAGGTAAGTTGAAATGGCACTTTCTATTGATCTTGTAGTTCATTGTTCTTATTCTAAAATTCACAGTAATCTGTATTGGTGTATCTTGTTTTTAGAGAAGATTTGTCAGACAGCTTTCACGCTGATAATTTTTTTTACCTTGCTGTATCTGCTTTTCATCATAAACACTTTTAGTTTCACCAGCTTAATAAAGTGGGCCGAACATGTTTGGTTAGTAACTTCTGATTCAGCTTTAAAAAAGAACTAAATGCGATTTCTGTTTACAGATCATAAGTAATCCTATGGACGAAATATTTATTCACCTGCGATGTGCAAAAAAAATTAATTTATCTTAATTTCTACTCGTACTTTCACTCGAATATCTGCTTATTTTACTATATATATTTTTTTAAATAAACGAATTAGTTTGCGAGTAAAAAATTGTTTGAAATTAGTACAATTACTAATTTACTAATTACAATTACTAACGAAACGTTATTTCATTTTTCATATATCTACTTGATGTCAATACATCATTATTTCATTTTTCATATATCTACTTGATGTCAATACATCAAGTAGATATATGAAAAATGAAATAACGTTTCGTCTTATAAAACATCGTCACTTTTTTATACTTTCGCCGTAGTTTTCCACACGATCGACTTGGAATCTTGGATATAATTATTTATTAAATAAAACTACCACGTGCTGATATTTTGAACCATTTCTAAAAACTCCTGAAATTTAAACAACTATTTTAAACGTTCCCTAGGCGTGGGCAAACTTGTGCTGAGAATTTGTTAAACGATTCAAATGAAAGCAGTTTAGACAAAATCTAATTTCAGCGCTACGGCACTGCAGGCAATTATTTAATTAATTCGTATTAAATTTAATGGGCTCTGAAATCGGAGCGAATTAATTTATTATTCAGTAAGGTACAGTAGGGCTGCTGTTACCCGAAGATTGGGGGGATAATTTATGCCGTAGTAACATTTTCCTCTAGAGATTTGTATACGAATGTTTACCTATGAGTATGTACACGAATTGAGAAATTAGTCTTGTACCTAAAGCTAACTGATGTTTTTAAAGTACTATTAAAATGGTGGATACAAAAATAATTTTATTTAAACCAATGATATCTTTTTATTCTATTCTGTTTTACAATTAAGTCGAGACGCATACATACCCTATTCATAAGCCAGACTAAAATTATATATTTTATATACAGGGTGTGGAAAAAAGGTGAGTCAATCTAAAAAAAATTCTACTTCAAGATTTTTTATGTGGAAGTTTCTATTTATGGTGGATATGGCAACCGTGTGAGCTCAGTAGGTACGTATGAAAATATACTTATTATACATATTATCAAGCAGCGAACATATCAAGCCCTTTACTATTCGGTTTCCGACAAATATTTCCATATGTGTTTCAATAGTTACATACATTCATACATATACTGAAACATATAAAAAACCCTTGTATTTGTATGTTATGTTTCAATATACAGATAACGAAAGAATATCATTAAAGTTCCGAGAAGCATTAGTGTGAGCGAGACATACCAAAGTTGGAGAGAGAATGTATATGGCGGTGTTGTCGCTTTTTAGACTTCGAGAAATTTTAGGGTTGTTTGTTCGCTCCAATGTGATACCATTTGGTATAACAAATACACCCTTGTCAAATTTTAATAAATACTTCACTAAACTGTACTGTATATAGACTGGCGAAGTTGATGCACTGTAAAAATTTAAAAGGAAGCAAGCGGCTTGCTAAAGTAAATAGAAGTGCCTTCTATTTACTTCACAGTTTAATAAACTACTTACTCAAATACTAAACAGCATTGTCTAAATGATGCAAGTAACTAAATTATGTAATTTGCTTTAGTTACTATACACGTGTAAATTTGGCATAAGTAGAAAGATGCTTACTTCCTCTGATTAATTTAAACATCAGCTTAGCCGGTTTAGACAAGACAGTTTACTGAAGTATTTAATAAAATCTCTCAAAGGTGTTACTGTTAAACTAAATGGCCATCGTATTGAAATGAAGGAACAAATGTAAAATTTGTAGAAGCCTACAGACATAATGTCTTTGGAATACTTCTACAAACATTTATTAAAAAAAAGAGGCATGAGAAGCAGCTTGCAAGAAAATTAAGGAAATAATAGGAATTACGGAACTCCAGAAATGAAAAACAAGATACGGGCACTGCAGTCTATCTGTTTTCAGAAGGAAAAAATAAATAAAGGAATCAAAAAAGTCAGGAGCTGAAAGCGACCCAAATATTAAATGTTTTAAGACAATGGATGACTTTCTACATTGCTTAGAGAAAACCAAGAAACTTTTTCTGTAAGTATATTTTTTGAAATATGTATATCACATGCATATATTAAAATATCAATCGATCGTACCAAGAACTTCTTCTAAAAAGTGTTAACAAAAGTTAATCTCTGATGTGTCGGACGTGTTGTGAAGAGTCATTACTGCCAACTTTAGACTTTAAGTTTAATTTCTCTACGAGCCTGATATAATATATCAATTGTCAATATCTTCTTCGTCTATCCCTTTGGAATATAATTATTGCTATGAGTTACTCTCAGCCAATTATGTAGTGCACATATTCTTATGATTTTATCGACATATCATAGGTTTCTCAAAAACCCAGAATCTGTTAGCGATAATACCAAATGGGTTTTCCACTAATAGAGTTTATTGGGGAATTCTTTAATAAAAACAGGAATTACTTGTCATGTAATAAATACTAAACTCTCTTGTTTTATGGCTTACATAAAACTGCAGTTAACAATACATATTATTCTTCCCTTTTAATTTCTTGAGCCTGCTGAAAATCGAACAGGTGGTTTTCGAAGTCTAGTCGATCTTCGAACGATTGAAGAAGGTTCTTGTACGCTGCTCGTTCCAGGAATGTTCTCAACCTGTTGCCTGCTTTGTGGTGTAATATTTGTATCGACAGGATTTTCAATTATTTCTTTTTCAGCAACATTATGAGCTTCATTGGTACATTCTTGAATCAAAGGATGATTTGATGTTTCTTCACTTTCAGCAAATTTTAAATTACTTTGAGTATTTTGAGCAGCTAGTCGTAGCTGTGAGCTTAGCTGATAGTCATCGTCATTGCGTTCGACGTTGCCATGGTTTTTACTAATCTGATTCTGATGACGACGGTGAAGTCCACTGCTTAATCGTGTCAAGTACATCGTTTCTCCAATAGATTTAATGATTGTTCCTTTAAGCCAATGTTCTTGTTGTTTGAAGAACTTCATGAAAATGTGTTCGCCTGGAGAGAACTTTGGATTTCGAGAACTTTTTGAGCAACGACAGTAGTGTTCTTGGTTGTCTACCATGAAGTAGGTGATTTATCTAAATTAGGATGTGGAGTTGTTCGTAGGTAAGTAGAAGTATAACTCAATAAAAACCTAATTTACCCAATATGACATGTCAAATTTTTGCCTGGATTTTATTGTCCGCTACTGTACAGTCGCAAGCACAGAAAACGGGGCACTTTTTTTCATAGTAACCAGCCTTAAACGACATTTCTAAACGTTGTACATCTTAGATCTTAGATTACAATGTCATAATACTTAATATAATAATGACATAGAAACATTTTAGCTTCAAGACAAATATAAACAAGGAAGTGTACATATTTTGTTATCTAAACTAGCAGAAAAAATGAAGACATTCTAGATAACTTCCAGAAAATGAAACGAGATGATTAAAAATAAAAATAATGAGTACTACATTAGATACAAGAACAATCTCATTAGAAAACTAGCTAAAATCGAGAATGTAAATGTATTCGATTAAAACGAGCAAATGATGTTCAAATTATTACCAATGGTATCTGACAAGAGTTATGCAGGCAGTAAATTAAATCATTCGATAGTAACGAATGTTTCAAATAATAGTATAGTAGCCAACTAATTGACAAACTACGCAACTAATAAACAATTAAACTAGGCATTAATTAATTAACGGCGCCGTCACCGACACACACATCCCATAACAACTATTATGTAATATAATTATTATTGGTTTGCGGATATAGAAGTTTTCATAATATAGTTGCGTATAATATTTATCTGCAGTGTTGGGAAATGTCTATGGGAAAATTCTTAATTAGTGGAATTTTAAGCTTATACCGTGATTGTAGGTGCATTTCTGGCACAATTGTTATAATTATTGTAAAATATGAATGAGATTTGATCGGATTAAATTATTTAAAGAACGCCGCTACAACTCTACTTCCTTTTCAAAGAATTCATTCTTACAATTATTTTTATGTGCTTTCCACAACGGTTCTAATATTTATAACTTTAGCAGTGAAATTACCCACTTTTATTGACCTATAAAAGTTCTGCGAACAAGAAAAAAGTTATTACTGGTTTCCTTATACCACCCACGTCGATATTAACAACATTTATAAGTTGAGAAAAATTGCAATAACTTTGACCGAGTTTATTGAGTTATGGCTGTGATGAAACACTAGTGAACGTGTTTAATTGATTATAATCTTCACAGCCAGTAAACTGCTAAGATATTATGTTCTAATATTATATGCATTTAAAGAAAGCTATAATACAAGGTGACTGTTAATTAACCCGACAAAATGAAACCACAATAAGAAGCGATGTCCGAGAGTATGGGAAAAATGTTAAAAATATTCTTTCTACTTTAGTTTTCCAGATAATTAATCAAAACTTAGCCCCAAAAGCGCCTCTGGTTAAAAAATAGAGGAGTAGATTAAAGAAATAAATGCCCTCATAAAAGTTTTATGACACGGCGGCGCACAGTGGTTTATGTTCTATAGAGATGCGGAAAAAACTAATTATTTTTGAAATTATCATCGTCCGTTATCATTTTTAATTTCTTTGACTCTTTTTGATGTATTTTGTCTTTAAATGAATAAAATAAATGAGTGAAAATTAAACCGAATAAAAAAAAATTAATTATTAAAAATGAAAATTTTAAACGAAATATAAACTTATATATATTTTTAACACCATAAGAACTTAGAAACTAAGGCACTGGATGAACAATGAAGATTTCACACCAACAGATCGACAATTGAAGCGATATTTACAGTATGTCAAATATTAGAACAACTGTAACCTAAAACGAGGGTCGCAAGTGGTCGCAGCTAAAAAGTATTTTATCACTTAATTAGACGTCTAATGTATGCAGAAAAATAGGTTAGAACACAGCGCTCGACGGAGCTCAAAAATTATGCTCTATTAAATTTTTTCATAAAACATTTTTTAACAATTCTTCGAGACCTCTATGTAATGGCACAAACAATTGAAATAATTATTTTTATTCAGCATAACATATTCTCTAATAGTGCTGCTATTCATTGAAAAATATGTCTTTAATCTAGCAATAACATGGTAAGAGAAATTCGTGTAAAAATATGATGAATTTTTACACCGCCAGTAAGCATTATAACTCAGGCGACTTTAAGACCTTGTATACGAATGCAATATGGAAATATATCTGATTATTTTGTTAATATACATCAGATAATCATTAAGAATTACTAATTTAAAATCAAAATGCTCTTTGCAGCACTTTGAAAAAAATGGGTTTTTTCCGCATTTTGACCACTGTGCGGCGTAGCATCGATCGTGGACTTTTAAGTGCAATTTCCCGTCAACTCCGTTTTTAAGTCAACGCCGGACGCCGTGAAATACGAACTACAAAATATTTACTTGACAAGTGCATACAAATAACCTGAAGCAGGTTATTCCGTGCAAAGGATCACAACGGCCCCAGTTTTTACACATGCTTTGACAATTAAACAAATAAGTCACCAAAACGAAAAACAATTTAAATCTTCGTGTTAAGAATTCCTAGTACTTTTCTTTCGTTTTAATTTAAACTGTATTGTAAATAAACAACAACGTGTCCTTCATCACCAGAATTTAAAACATTATAATTAGTGATGGAAATAACGCTTCTTAACATGGTTTCATTTTGTCGGGTTTTCATTTTGTCTTCCTGTATAACTGAAAAGTTTAGTGGCACAAGTATCATGTGCATACATTTTTCAAGTGTTTACACGGGAACCTTTTAAATTTCTTTGCCTATGTATAAAACTGCAGTTTATTCATTATACAGGTTGTTCCCTTTTCCCAATTTTACGTAGAATTTGAGTTGGTTGAATCGTTCCTTGCAATTTTAACCTTTTTCGAAACAAATTTGCATTACTTTGTTTCATGCAAACGTAATTCCGGAACTGTTAAATCAAATGACTTGACATTTTATTCACGAGCGTAGAAATATAAAATCTTTTCCGGCTTCCAATATATTCTCTGTACCAGCATCATGTAACTTTAAAAGTGTTTAGAATGGAGTTTGTTTGTAGCCCGCGGGTGTCCGTAGACATAGCAGCTTGTTTCCTTTCTTAAGTAAATAACAAAGTTTCAGTCGAGTTCGGGAATTAAACTATTTCGATTTTGCTTCATTTTGACAGTTCAAAAAAAAACTTTTAAACTTAAAAAGACATGAAGTGTTACTACCACTTTAAATTATTATTATTATTTCTTTTTACTTTTATGAATCCCAGAGGCAAGACGGGAAAAACATTGCAAGATTAATGCAAAAGTAAATTATACAAAATTATTGGTAATCAATAATTTTATTGTTATATTATTATTCGTCCCACTCAGACCTAAATTGAACATGATTATAATGAACTAAATTAAACACCTAAACTAGAAACTGATATTTTGTAATGTGTACAATAAATGCAGTTATGAAATTCATTTTATGTCACAATAAATATTTTAATGGTAAACATGGGAACATTTTATTTCATAATAGAATCGTTATTTCATAGAATTAATTAATACCTATAACATAAATTTATTTGCAGCTGTAATTCTACAGAAGGTGATTGGAATTTTGCCGTTGAGTCTTTTATTTTATCGATGTTGACTATAAACTATTTTTGTTCAAAAATCCTTCTCCATTGTTAATTCTTTATATCCGGCTCTTTTATTATCCTTTTTGCACTTTATTTATAACATAAAAAATAAATTAAGTTGTATTTAATTGTTTCTTTACATCAAATTTAAACTTGCGGTCAAATTTTTCATGTGCTAAAATACTCTGAGCTTAACACAACTAGGTGTTACAATTTTGCTCAAATTTGAACTGGAAATATGCCGTTGAATTTCATAATAACAGGAAATTAACTAAAATTTATTTATTACGCATGTTGAAGTAGTGTTATAACCAGACTTCGGCGTTTTTAGGACAGTTCAGAGCCGGACTTGTTTTATCTTATCATTATGTTTTTAAAACAAAAGATTATGAATTCTCCAATAATATTCCAAGCGGTTTTTATTACGTCCACAAAAAGCATTGTTTACGAGTATAAAGCGTCCGCCTGTTGATATCTAGTAAATCGATCAAGACATGACAGAGAAATATGAATAAGAATTGTAGTTAATTTTTTATGCACAACTATTTATCAGATTAGTATACAAAAATGTATATGTTGTAAATAGCTTATTACCTAAAATAAAGAAATGTAAGTAAATTAATTTAATTAAAAAAATTATTAATGGTTTTCATTAACATAATACGTGTTAATAGATTTAGAAAATTTAGTTATTCATACACACAAAGAAATCAATAATGGACTCTTCTCGAATACTATATTATGGAATGCGTCCTCTTCCCCGACACAACGCAACGTCTTTGTCCGTTGTCGCCGTATCATAAATATCATAAACTATGTGGCTCTCGGCGACGATGACATCACTAGCGGGCGGGATTTTAATGTGATATTAAATTACCAACACACGTCACGAAGTATAACAATTTAAGTCGGAAAATATTTTAAAATACATAGCCTCTTTATTGTGTTTTGTAATCTTGTACGTATGAGATAAAACAAGTCCGACTCTGAAATGTCCTAATCACGCCGAAGTCTAATTATAACAAATATATAAAAAACCTAGTAATAAGTACTGTTCATGTATGTTAAGTTTTAGAGAAGCATAGTAATGGATTACGTAAATAAAAAAAAGTGAAGTATCTAAATCCTTTCTTTGGTCTGCCTTGAGAGTTGAAGAAGAAATAGAACAGGATGAAAGCATTTGTTTTTTGGCTGATGCCATCTGGTGCCGATTTGGTAAATGAGTCAGAAACAGTGAAGTACGCAATTTGGTCTGCTTTGAAAATAAAAAAAAGAAACAAAGCAAACACATCCAAATAAACAAATCGTTCTTACACTCTCTTTCTGGATGAAGTTGAATGTTGCTTTGGTCTTGGTCAAAAGCAACAAACAAGTGAAGACCGCAAATCTTTTCCCTTTGTCTTCCTGAAAACTGAACTAAATCAATTTGATATACAAGCCAGAGATAAGTGAAGTAAATCCTCTACACTGAAAGATAAAATAGACTACCCGAGTAAAGCAAACTAAAAAAAATTATTATTCTATTTGTTTTTTTTAGCTGAAGTTGAAGTCAGTTTGGTGAAACATTAGAAAGAAAAGAAGGCAAGGGAAATAAAAAAAAACTGACAACAAGAAAGTAGAAAACTAATGACTTCACTGATTTTTTTGTTTAAGCTGCTGCTGATAACGTCAGTTTGGTCAAAAAGCGAAAAATAAAGCAAAAACAAATGAAAGCTTAATCCTTGGATTACCTAGAGTGTTAAAGAAAAGTTATGTTTATGTAGACCAGTTCCTGTTTGCGTCATAAAACCAGATGAAGGAGATATTTGGCAAGTATGTCAGAAACAAATGAATTACGCGATTTGGCCTGCTTTGAAAGTAAAAAAAGGAACAAAGCAAACATATCAAAATAAACAAGTCGTTTTTGTATCTGTTATCTGACTGAACTTTGATGCTTTGAAGCTAAGGCCCGATGGTAGGTTAAATCATGGTTTAACTTTAAATTTCCTTTAATTCCCATAGCATCAATTGTAAAGACAATTGTTTCTATAGAAATAAAACTAAGTTTAAATTTAAACCATGATTGTACAATCGGGCCTAAGAAAGCTAGAAATAAGCGAAGGCTTGGGGCTTCTTTAAAGCTGATCAAAATCAATTTGGTGTATAGGCCAAAAAGTGAAAGTCTTTTTAAGATTAATCAAAAGAAAGAAATGACGGAATAATTTTCGTTTCAAGTTTCTTGCCTATTTGGTAAAGAAGTCGGAAAGAAATGAAGGTAAGGAAAATTAAATAAACCAACAACGAAACATGCAGGAAGCTAAGAGAACGAATCATATTTCTGTTAACTTTTTGGAGGACGACTGTTTGATTTAAAATCTAAAAATAAATGAAACTTATTTGGCCTCTCTTAAAGCTCAGTGATGCAGACACAAAGAATTAAGTAAAGCAAAGAATTAAGTAAGTTAAACGGTAAATTTTATCAATATTTTTTTTCCTATTAGAAACTAATAGTGTTTTCGATTCGTTGCTCCAAAGACTCTCAGAGTATCTCTTCCATCTTTGCGGCAGTGTCACAATGGAGAAGGAAGAGAATCACGCCACGCCACTGCGCGTCCGCTACGTGTCATTTACTTGATTTTATTACTGTATATGTTGAATAAACAGAATATAGAGATAATAATTGTTTTCGGCGAACGATGAAACAGTTTGATAGTCCCTGGCTTTTTTTATTACGTAATCGGAGAAGTATGCTGGTGTTAGCATCGGCTGTTTAAGAGGGTCAGTTCTCAACTGCACTTCGTCGCAGATAACAGTGTTGAAAACATTGCCGAATTTTCCACTAGTGTTATTGTGGATATGATTTTAATTTACGGCGACTGTGGTCAAAATGCGTTGGCTGTAAGACGTTTGTATGCACAGATCGCCCTTTGCCAAATAGCAGATCCTTTGTGTCAGTTGTGCAGCGAACAAGGGATACGGGAAATTTGTTGTTTGGCGAATTATTCGTGAGGAACAATTATACCCGTTTCATTTTAAAAGAGTGCAAGCTCTGATTCCCGCAGATTACCTCCAACGCATGCGATTTTGTGGTGGTTACTTCGGAAACATACAGACAATCCGAACTTTATTAATAACATTCTCTTCATCGACGAATCAATGTTTACAATGGATGATATGTTTAATTTTCACAACATGCATGTGTGGGCAGAAGAAAAGCCTCATGCAATGCGGCGCCGTAGTTTAAACATTTTGTAACGAAGAATTTTTTGTTATATTTTTTTTTAATGAAGATTGTTTCTTGAATTTTCGAGGTTTTAACAATACATACTCTAAATATGTATAATAAAATTACACACATGTATTATAATACAAATATGTATTTAGCATTCCAAAACTGAACATTTCGAAAATGTGAACACCACTGTCCTTAATTAGTTCACGTTTTCGGGACTACACCGTGTGTCAAAAATCATTTCGAAGCCAACTTCGACTTCATCGTCTCGTTAAAACTAAGGCTTGTTCTGTTATTAATGGCTAGTTCTGGCGTAAAGCATTTGGCAAACTTACCTAATTACCTTTTGTGAGGTTTAATATAAAACAAGTCACAATACTTCGTGAAGTTATGTACTTTCAAATTAGCAATGCTGTAAATTAAACCAACTCCATAGACGAACGAGTTTCTTTTAACAGTAACCAATTTCGCAGAGGCATTTTAGAACTTTGCTCGTCGAAATTACCAACTTAATTATTTAGAAATTACAACGACGAGTTTCTGCTCAAGAAAAGAAACACTTCTAGTAAAGACTGCATCCGATTCATTCTTGAAGAAGCAATTTGCCTATCATTGAGGCGATCATTTTTAAAATGTCATGAAAAATCAATCTCGGTTCAAAACAGGAGCACATTTTAATATAAAACATGCATGAAGATCTGTCCTCATCCCTCACTACCCTTACACTTTTGTCGACAAAAATATTATAATGTATTCTGTACAGAAACATGTTTATTTCGAATAGAATGCAATTATAAACGAAACATGACGAAACGCACTCGAATCTGAAGCGCACAGAGATGACACCTGCATCTCTCTTGGAACACGTGTGTTTTAAGTTATAACATGATTTAGGCCCAATTGTGATCACAATCGTTACTATGAGAATTAATCGTCAGATGAAGTTAACTGAAGATGAAAAGACCGGGCGTTAACCTGCAGATTTTAATCATAATTAATTGAAGATTTTTGGTCTAATAATTAAATAAAAGAATGAGATCACAGAGTCAGAAGATGTATAGCTGTAGACACATCGGCAGAATTGACATTCAAAAAAATGTCCTAATGTGATCGTGACAAGATCCGTTTCTGTCTGTATCTAGTGCCACGGTTTGGTGAGCAAAAATTAATTTATTTTCCAATTAGTTATTGGTAACTAACGCACTGCTTTAATTGATGTACAGAATGCCATTTTTTCTCTTTATAAAATAATTTTGAATTTGTTTTTGTATCTGTATCTTTTTAAGGGAGCATTTTGGTACGAAAACCTAAACATTGAGTGCGTAAATAAGCCACTCAAAAATACTGTTATAAGTGAAGAGGACAATTCACTCCACGATGTCATTATCTGGGAAAATAAGTAAATTGAAATTAGTTTCGTAATTATTGCAATTGTGTGCATTTAAAAATTATGCAGGATCAGCACCCATCCACAATTAGTAGGTCAGCCGCGTTACACATGCTCACATTTTATTATGCAAGCTCTGCGGAATGTAAACGTGTTGTTTACATGTGCCAATTAAGATTGAGGCAATTAGAACGTTTGTAAGAAACAAATTTGGCAAGGGATAATTGATGCTGACACCTTTAGAACTTTGCACTTTGGACCGAACCCCCAGCCACCAGGACGAAAGAACCGATTGTGCGTAGATTTAGAAAGATAAGAGACCAACCCGCAGGTAGTAGTAATAAGATAGTTGATAGTCGATAGCATAGATAGTCAAGTGATTAGAAGTGCGCGCTAAGCGAGTGACTCTACGAGCAAAGGCTGGCCGCTCGGGCTTCATATATGTATATGGAAAGAGTGTGACTTCTAAGCAGGATAGCAATCAAAGAAGGGGCAATTAAAAATGTATTCTTATTCGATTGCAATCGAGTGCTGACTGCTATCCTGCTAGAACTGATACAAGGGTCTTTAAGTTCGCAGAAAGAGATTACAATAAACGTTGAACCATCTGCCAATTTAAAGAAAAAGGTTAAACTGTGGAAAACTGAGCGAGGGAATCATTTTTGCATGGTTGCCAATTCAACTTTACAGAAGACCGTTGGAGCAGGAGCTTCTTGAAAGACTGGAAGTGAAATGTGTTGGCTACATCCACGTTGTAAAGTCTGACTTAGCGTCCTGTGACTACCATTTGTTTTCTACAAGTTATAGGGGAGCTGGAAAGAAAGCGTTTTTCAAACGAAAATGAAGAGTAGGAATAAGCATGTGGAAAAAGTCTATTAACATTACCTCCAAACTAGTCACGCGCTATTTTACAGAATATAAAGTCAGATTACAAACTGCTTATAACAAAATGTTTGCAAATGACAGAAATAACAATATTAAGAAATTTAACAAACTGAAATCTGAAGTTGTACAAACAAAATTGTTCAACAATAATGAAAAATGGTTGGTCGATCTTACCAACAAAGAAATTCCTGAAGAAATTTCCTAGTTCCTATCGTTGGGCCCCAAATTCAGCATCAATACTAAACCTTCTTCTTCTTCTTTTTCAAACGAAATTGTAAACTCTCATAGACTCAGAATAACGAATATTATTACCAATTATATTAACAATTGGTGTATCAATTCATTACGTGCAATATTAAATAGTAAATATACATCCAGGAAAATAAAATTAAGAATTTATAAATCTGTCATTCGTCCGGTGTTTACTTTTGTTTGCGAAACATTGATTTTAAGCACAACAGAACA
Source organism: Dorcus parallelipipedus (assembly GCA_958336345.1). NCBI lineage: Eukaryota > Metazoa > Arthropoda > Insecta > Coleoptera > Lucanidae > Dorcus > Dorcus parallelipipedus. The sequence goes on along the minus strand of OY284482.1, from coordinate 37,508,591 downwards.
AAAGATGTTGGGTGTATGGGGAAGAAAGCTATTAAGAAAAATATTTAGGGAGGGAAGAAAGTAAATAAAACTTGGCTAAGAAGAACAAATAAAGAACTGAAAGAACTATATGGTGAAGTAGACATAATTGGTTTTGCAAAGGCACAACGATTAAGATGGCTGGGATATATATAGAAAGAATGGGAACAAACAGAATCCTCAGGAGGACGTTGGAAGGTAGCATAGGAGGTACGAGAAGAAAAGGCAGACCAAAATCTAGATGGAAGGAAGAAGTGGTGAAGGATATGAAAAGAATAAAAATCAACAACTGGAAGGAACAAATTTTGAACCGTAAAGAATGGTATGTTCACTATATCGAGACTCTACTGTAATTACATTGAAAAGTCTGTACATGCCAAGCGGGTCAATTACAACTCACTTTTCCCAAAATACTATCGTCACTCTAAAATTAATAAAACGGACACTACACTAGGCCCATTATCTCTTGTACGAACTCATCCACTTATCAGTTAGCTAAATACACATCCATTTCATTCTATAGTATGTTTTACTGTGCTCTTGTGAGTATCACATTTTTGTATGAATTTTCGAAGGTATTTATCGAAACATGAATTTAAAAATGTAGTGGGCCCAAATGAATTAAACAAGTTATTAAAATTCAAAACAAAACTTTATTTTTTAATAAAATGATCTTAAAGGATTACCGTTCTGTAGGAATTTGAAAATAGTATATTGTACGGGTTCTTACAATGTTAAAAAACTTCTATTGTTTGCCTCAAAGAAAATTATTTCTCTCGCGGTTTGCTTTTTACTTTTGCTTTATTCCCCTCAGAAGTATTTAGCGCATCAGAATGCGAAAGATTCTACGCTTTCAAAAGTGCCTCGGTTATTTACAGCAAAGACCTAATTGAAAGGTCCTTTCAGTAGCTTTGCTTTATGTAATTTCGATTGCGAGGAAAAGAAACGTTTTCCTTTGACCGCCTGACTTATTAACAAAAAAAAAATCATGAAAATTTCATCTCTTGCATGCACACGCATGGAAGCACATAAATCTTTAAATGTGGAAAACGATGTTTCAGCCGCGGAGCGCTATATTATGTCCGTGTCAAGCATAAACAATTACGAATACCGCGTTTCAGGCACCGGATCTGCGCTTCATCAAATTAGTTTATGTTCAGAAAAGCGCACTTGATTTATGTATTCTATATTTTAATTTAAAACTCATAACAAGTTTGATTGCTCTGCAAAAAAAAAAGTTACAACTTACTTTCATGAAGAGACGAAATGAGTTTCGAATTTACCGCATCGCACATAAAACCTCGTACCTTCTAAACTGAAGCACAACGGAGACTGATTTTGTATGGGGACGTTGCGACGCTGGGCGTTCGGCGTCGCTCGTATTAACCGATACGGTAAATTGCGTCTTCATACGGACGTTCAGCGTGCGCGATTGTTGCATGTATACACGATACGTAATATAGAATGGTATGTTGTATGTTGTTGTGCTGACGCAAAGTAGTAAATATATTCCTTTTTTTGTTTGTTCTGTGAACTTTATTTATGCTCCGGACTTATTTTTGATCTTTTTACGAACTTGATGGGTTTGATTTGACATGTGCTGCTTTGTGTCCGTTCGAACGAACGTCAGTCAATAACGCTTCGACTAATATTATGAAATTTTACACAGAAAAGATAACGGTAGAAAATATTTAGTCTTCAAGATTTTTTCAGCTTGAAATATTTCAGGAGATCAATAGAGGACATATTTTAAATGAAAAATTTGTTTGAAATGTTGAAGTTGCAGAATTGATAGAGGTCATGAATAATAAAAGAAATTTTATATGCATTTAACATTATTAGCAATGAAACAAATTATTTAAAAATGTCCAAAATGACTTGCAACATTGTGTGTTCGAATAATAAAGTACGTGTGGATGGTTTTTGTGAAAACTAAAGCTTGTTATTTCGCTTTTCTTTCTTATTTAATCTAAATCTTTGATTGTATAACAAATTTTTTTATTCATCATATTTATTTAAGGTTCAAGTTGCGTAGTACCCTGTATTAGCGAATGTGAAGGACAAAAATGTTCTTGCGATTCTTGACAAATATAGGAAGACTGGCTATTGGTAATTACTATTTGTATTTTTGATTATGAGTAATTATTGTGTAGTTAATAAAACAACTAACAAAGAAATTCACACCGCAAATACATTCAGTGGCATAGCGACCGCATAGCCATGGTCTGCAATGCGAAAGGGCCCTCGAGTGTAGGGGGCCCTGGCTTTGGATATAGATATTTTGCATAAAAAAACACTTGCAGAAACAAATTTGTAATTAACTCGTGGGAATATCATTACTATTTCTATTTGCCTATTGTAATATCTGTCGAATGTTTCTAATATTGGTACCTGATACCTGAAAGTTAGGAAATTAAAAAAAAATTCTGTTATACATTTAGTAATAAAAAAAGATTTCAATAGAAAGTTTCGAATTTTGACATCGACGTATTGTAGAAAAAAACCTATTACTGTATTCGATTTCCATTCTACCGTGTCAAAACAAAATTGCTGTTTGCTCTTAAAAGTTAATTACCTCTTGTCCCTTTCTCCATTTAATTTAAGTTAATTACTTAACTATTTATTTCAGTAATATCTACTAACTGAAGCCGCTATTCATATTACCTATTCATATTTTCGGACACTAGCCTAAAAGGATGTGTACAGATGCGGACAAAAAATTTTGTATGTCACTGTCGGTCATCTGACGTATGCATATAGGATTTTTCAACTTTTACGTCAGTGAAATGACAGTGACATCCGAAATTTTCTGTCCGCAACTGTACAAATTGTAGCACACTTTAGACGAATTAGATAGAAAAGGTATTAAAGACTGAAATAAAAATGTTTGCTTTGAAAGTTCCTTTCTCCATTTCATTACTTAAATGCTCCCAAATATTCGATAAATATAACGCATATAAAATTAACAAAAAGGTGGAATAAATAGCCACGTAATATAATTTATAAAGCAATTCTTTTAACGGACACTTACAATGTACATAAATTTATGTCCGTTAAAAGAATTTGCTATACAAGTTTCATCCGACGAGAATCTACTTGAATTATAAATTTATAAAAATTGTTTTCAATTTGATTTGATAGTGACATTCATAACAATCACAAACATGGACATTTAATTACATTTCCGTCGTTCATTTTACAATTGTATGATTTTCATTTTTCTTATTGCATTTGTTAATATTATAATATGTTGTAAAATAGTTATTTATGTATCAAGGGCATAATTAGGAGATTATAGTTTTTATTTTATTTTGGCCAAAATTTATGGATTCAAAATTTTTGTAATGTATACGAGTGGGTGTGGCCGTTGCCTCTATAATAGTATATTATTATACAAGTTTCACAAGAAGGCTTATTGTAACACGAGTGGGGTTGGGGTACGACTAGCGAAGCGTAGCGAGCTAGGAGTGGCCCAACGGAACGAGTGTTACAATGCCTCTTGGGAAACGTGTATAATATAGTATTTTTTCTACTTTGCGTCACTTATTGAACAAAAATATGAAAAATATTGGATCTTCTTAGTATATGGGGAATTTTAGTTGTAATGCGTGGCAACACTGAAAACCTTTCGTTTTAATCAAAAGTCACATTAACAAGTTATTAATTTTTCTTATCCAGCTTCATTGTGAGTATATTGTTAAGTAACAAATAAATACTGAGCTATTTTGTAAAATCTATTAAATATTTTCAATTAAAAATGACTAAAATTTCCCCAAAAACAGTGTCACAATGAGCTTCATTGTGAAACTGTTTTTGGTGTCACAATGAATCCATTGTGAACGCAAAGAATTTTGTAGATTGTTTTCGTTACTAAAAAGAATTTTGTAGATTGTTTTCGTTACTATGGGTTTGCCCTTGGGCAATAAAGGCCAAATTATGCCCGCAATTGAATACCAACAAGATTGTGGTTCCAAAATAAAGTCAAATATTTAGAATAAACGTTCTTTTATTCAAAATCGGTAAATTCGATTTTTTCCGATGCAAAATAAAAATAAAATGACCACTTATCACCAGTAGATTAAAAATCAAGACTTTTCGTGGTTAATGCTTGTAATGGAAATGTAAATTACCTTCAACTTTTAAGGATTCTTTGGCAATGTTTTGATAACAAGTAATTTTTTCTTCCCTTGAGTTTATTTTGCTAATCAAACAATTTTCAAAATTTATAGTCCTTTAGTTTAACATTTTGATGTACAATGCGTTAATATATTTTTTAGATTAGAGGAGTCTATGAAAAGTAAAACCTAAGTCGTAGCTTAAATGAAATTAACTTATGTCAAAACTGAAATGTCAAGATACATTTGACGATAGTAGAAAAAATCTTCCAGTTGAATACATAAGGCTTTGTTAAAACTCTTTAACATGATAACGACTAAATTCAAATGCCGTTGGATTGCTTGCTGACCCATGACTATAGTGTTCAAAAGCGTTTAGACAACTAACAGATTTGACAGGGGTCAGGAAACAAATGTCAGAATAAAAGTTTCGAATCAAGCTAAGACTCTGATTTTGTTTTTCATAACCTCCCCTTATCTAAAAAATATATTAACGCATAGTAGTTTTGGAACTTAAAATGAAATTTTCATTAAAACTGAAAAAATAACGCCTTTTTTAACTTGGTAGGTACATCCGGCATTTTTAAATATCAAAACTCTTTGTACTGCACGTCATGACCTACTACGATTAAAAAAAAACATAGCAGTGGAGACCAAATCCACAAATTCACACAGATTAGTTGTAGTTGAATGACCCTTAATAAATCCGTGCTGTTCAGGTGCTATCAAGTTAGCTACATTCAAAAAGCTTTGCAAAATTAGGCAAAAGAGCGATAGGTCTATAATTAGAGACTTGCGTTTTCTCTCCTGATTTAAATATAGGAATAATCCGAGATGTTTTCCATGCGCTCGGGTAAACAGATTTGCGTAACATAAGATTGAATATGTGGCACAAAGGAAGTAATAAACAATAAATGCAGTGTTTGACAAAAAATGCAGGAATGTTATCAGCACCGCAGACGTTGTTTGACTTTATTCTTTTCACAGACTTGAGGATGTCACAGTCCTGGATAGTGAACATATCTAATGTCAGGTTAGGATCACAGTTCGAATTATTAACAGTGAAATTATCACAGAGAGTAGGACAACAATTTTTATCACAGAATTCACAGACACTAGATTCATTATCACAAAAGCACTCGTTAACACAGATATGATTACTGTCACTATTAAATACCGTAGAAAAATAGAGGGCAAAGGCATTCACTATATCCTGTTGATTGTTCAAAGTGTCGTCCCCATACATCATACAACCAGGTATTGTTGTGGCTTTTCTTTTTTGATTAATGAAAGACCAGAATTTTTTTTGGATCATTTTGCAATGAGTGTTCAGCCTTACTAATAAAAGTGGCATATTCTTTGCGAATTTCACGCTGTATATCTCGCCTTAAATCTTTTACTACGTCTGAATAGTATTTAGAATTTGATTTCCTATAGCGATTCCAATTTCTATTCTTCTCTTTTATCTTTGGAATAATTGAACCTGTAAACCATATTGGGTAGTTTGAGGATTTAATATTTTGTCTTATCGTGAAGTAATCACAAGCAGATTCAACATCATTGGTATCTTTGCGAACTGTTGGACTTTAAATTCTCAGTTTCTTCACGTAGCTTTTTATTTTCACTTATCAGCTCGTTCACAACTTCTTTCATCTCCTGTTGTAATACAATACTACAATAACACTAACCAACAGTAGCATTTGAAATGTTACTTCTGGACCAGAGAAATTGGATATTTGGGAAAAGGTCTAAAATTCTATAAAAAATTGCTTAAAAATCAATAAAATTTTGGTTTGTTCACAATCTTGTGCCAAATCCTAAAAAGTCATCAATGAGCAGAATTGTGAGAAAAAAAATGGTTAAAAAATCATTGAGAAGGTCTAAAATCCCTTTATTTTAGACACCACAAAATGGCTCTTCATTTCTGGATTAGGGTTTTAGACATTTTGAGCGCTTTTTTTAAACGTTTTCCCAAATGCCCAATTGCCCTGTTCCAGAAATGAAGTATCTTCCTTTGTACAAACCAAACCTTTGTACAAAATTCTGTACAAAAAAATAGCATTGTGGCTCCCAATTTTTTTTGTCATGTTTGCTATTATATTTTTATTATTTCAAATCAGTGCTAAAAGTTATCTTAGAAATCGAAAGGAAGATAAATTGTGACAAGAAGAGGAAAGACGTTGTTGCATCTTTCATCAAGCCATTCGAATCCTCATCTTTCAATGCTCAACAGGTTTTATTTTAAGAAAATATAGTTCAGAGAGACAAATGGGATCCTAATGGAGGGAGAATCTATGTAAGAAGATGAATGAAAGCAATAAAGAAAAGTTTTCCATGCTGTTACTAGCTTTGAGGTTATTAAAAATAACAAGGCTAAGTCGGCTAGTAAAAATATATTTCCTCTTTTACCACGACCGGTTTCCCCCAACATTATCAAGTATGTTTCACTGTGGGCAGCAACAACTTGATAATGCCTGTTGGGCGAAACCGGTCTGGTGAAAGAGGAAATATATTTTTACTAGCTGACTTAGCCTTGTTATTTTTAACGAATGAAAGTATTTAGAATTATAAAATGAGACTGAGGCTACAAATTTTCTTTTCACAAATTTTTTTCTGTGAACTTACTTGATGCTAAACGACGAGCAAGAAGAGGTATTTCATCAAGACGTTGATGTTTTGAAGCTCAAAAGTATCAACGGATGCGATAGTGAAAGAATTTGTTATAATACATATTTTCATCGGACAAGAGGCTGCTTTAATTTCTAATTTATATATATAGAGTGTCTCATAAATAAAGGGCCATAATGCATGGGCTAATACAATGATACAAAGGTATAGAGTTCGCAAACTTTAAATGAAAAAGGTCTGCTTCGGTAAATTTTTTGGTGAAAATCTTCGGAGAAATTACGAACGAAATACGGTCCTGTTTGCTTATAAATTTTATACATCATTGGCACGCAGATGTGATGTAAAACGATAATAAAACTGACCTGCTCAACATAATGACACGTATTGCTGGGGTCTTTGGACTCCGATCGTTATGTCACGACTTACCGCGATGTTTACAGCAAATGTTCGAAATGCTGTCCGTTGTCGTCCATACGGCAACGAAAATTTGCTTGCGCTAAAGTTTGCTGCTGCCAGTTCTTGTTAGTACACAGACAAAGAACAGGTCGCTGATGGTAATCCTCTTTTATCAAGTGTTGCACAGGGATGTGACAAATTTTCTCTCACAATACAGTACACAACAGTACGTGGCACAGCAATTTCACGTGTACTGCACACTGGATTGTTATTGTTATTTCCGCATATTCTACAATCGTAAACATGCTGCGATAAGTGTCACAATGTGAAATGAACGGATTAACCTTTGTGATTCACTGAAAGCTTTCGCGCCTTGCGCCACAATAGGGGGAGGGTTGCGCGGGCTAGGGAAGGCAGATACGGACTTTGTATTATACTTTAGCATATCTCCCGAATGATGCTGCTTTCGTAATTTTGTTAGAGAATTTTTTTTTTAATTTGGTTACTTATCCACTGCTGGCGTATGGCCCCTTATCTATGGTACAATCTGTATAATAAATAATTTATAGTATACCATAACAGTAAATGTTGAGGAAGCTCTCAATGTACAACGAAACGTAGGAATTTCCAGTACTTTAAAGTTTGTGTAAGAAATTTTCAAATTTGTTTTGCTTGGTTTTATTTTAAGCTTATCGAAAATGTTATAATTACGTAAGACGTTTTCCTAAATTGTTATTATACTTAACGTTTCTTGTTTGTTTGTTAATCATTTATGATTTATGGTATAGTAACCAAATAATCTAAACATTCAGTTAAGTATATTTTTCTTGTTGCTCGCTTTTAATAGCTGTTTTATTTAATACGAATTTTGCAAACAAGAAGAAGAATTCCATGAAATTCTATAAAACTGTAAAACAGCTGCGGGTATTGATTTTTCACACATCGGTTTTTGGGGAAAAATGCGGCAGAATGAATTGTTCTGACGCTTGAGATGTAACGATAATTAATTGCTTTGACAGGAACATGTTCATCGCCAACAACACGGAATCGGGTGATCAGATCAAACATCGACTTTACAAGCGAAATGTTTATTTAATTTTTGCTTATGAACTTTCTGTTTGATCTCGTGTAAAGTTTTAACATTTCCGTTGGATGTATACATATTCGTATTGTTCTCAATAGAATAAGCAACAAAGATTTAAATTTGCACATCTTGTGATATATATTATTACTCTACGAAAGCTTAACACTTTAAGTTATTTGACGTTTAATTGTTCAATGAAATTATACGAAATTCCAAGGATATACAGTTAAAGGAATTTGATTGAGTTCATTTTTTGCTACGCCAATTTTTCTTATTGTATTATTGTTAGACTTAATTAACAATTTAAATTATGTAATTGACAGTGAATGTTAGTGCATGAAGAAATTTGCACTTAAAAGAATCTTTTATAAACTCTACGCATCTTGTTAACGAAGTTTTAAAATTTAATGAGTGAATACAAACTTGTTCCTCTAAGGAAATCGAGTCTGTATTCTGAAATTTTCACCGGTCCTTGATATACATATACATATACTTTATAATAATCAAAAGTTAATTTCACACTTGCCATGTATGTTACATGTTCTAATGGGTATTTATGTATGCATTTATGTTGCTAGTAAAAACACGAATAGCAATTTTTTAATTCAAGAAACTAATTACGTTAAGTCCACAAGAAAAATCTCGAGTGAAAACGAGCTTGCTACTTATGAACCGCTTTTTGCTAGTATTCATTGCAACAGAAGCCTACTTACTTACAAAGTAACTTTAATTATTACACGAATGACCCAAACTTATTAAATGTAACTTACAGAATGTAATTATGAGTATAATTGATTGTTAATAGAGTTAATTCTTGGTGGTGTCAAATGACAATAGATCTTGTCACAGAACAAATCAATACATCCAAGAGAGTTTGATAACTAAATACATAACTCTAAAATTTGATTTAAAACAGCGACCCGAACTAATTAAATTATAAATACATCGCGCTTATATATCACCATCGGCGTTTTATATTCATTTAACATATGGTTCAGTTGATCTTAATTTCCGCCGAATTAACTCATTTTCCGCTGGACGGAATGAGTCAACAGCGAGCTTTATCTCCTGCTTCAGCTTTACACACAGGGACCGGCGACTGCGACTTACTGGGTTCAAACCAACGCCCTCTGCGTTATTACGTTATTAGATTTCCTTTGGTGTAGCGTTAAATTTTACAAGTCCTGTAATTAAGTTCTTGCTTGAAGCGGTCGCTAATTTCAAGAAACAGGACGACTTTGAAAGGATAACAAATTTTCAGCACTTCAATATTTTCGTGAAAATCTTCAATTAAATCAACTCTATGAAATACATAAATTCTCAAAGAATGATTATTTATGAGGGGAGTATAGATTTGACCTGGACTTCATTATATAGGGATCATAATAATAACACAAAGTTAATGAAACAAATTTTATTTTTCAAAATAATGTCCTTCCTTTAATATAAATTTATTCCAACGACCAGGCAACTTTCAAATACTGACAGAGAAAATTCCTTTAGGTTGTCTGCAAAGCCAATTTTACACCGCTTCAATTACCTACTCATTCGAATAAATTTCTTCAAGAACTAAATTAAAATTGGACCTTGAATATCCCAAAAAATCGTGAATATCACGTTGCTTGCTGACGGTACAACTTTGAATTTATTTGGCGGCAATGAATTTGATTGGCGCCATTTCCATACCACCCTGTTTGCTCTCTGGGATTTAATTGTGCACTCAAGATTTATCAATGGTAATAATTCGTTCCAGGTTTCTCTACCTCAGCACATAAAAATTTAATGATAATTCGCGGTGCAACAGAACTAGGTACATTACCGACAAACATGTTTGATACAATATTTATGGAAACAAAACAAAGTCTTGGTATTTATCAACTATGCAAGTGACTTGATTATTATGAAGTAAATTTGGATATTGTTCATTGTTATCAATCAGATATTTAAAAAGTCCGGGTCAAATCTATATGATTCAGTAAAGCTAAGACACACCGTCCCAATTGCATAGTAAGACATTTATTATAACATGCACTTTTGAGGCCCAGCTGTATGTACAATACCAGTTTAAATTTAAGCTGAAGTTCAAACCCTTACCAACGATTATTTTAATAACTGTTGTACAGGCTCAGTTGTATGTACAATACTTATTTAAATTTAGGCCAAAGCTTAAACCCTTAACAACAGTTGTTGAATTAATCGTTGTTAAGGGTTCAAGCTTCAGCTTAAATTTAAACTGGTATTGAACATACAACTGGGCCTAAATATTACAGCTAGTTTATTAATAATTGGTTTGACGTGGGTTTGATATCGTTGCTACATACATAGATAACTTAAAGTGTGCCCTCGTACCATGTTTTCAGAAGTTAAGGCAACAGTGAATAGATGACGACATGAAATTTTTTTCATTGAATCTTGGAAACGACACGTTTCCAAGATATGCCAATATAAAATAGCGTGTCTGCAAATTTCAGTTGAAGAAGGTCACAATGGTCTTGTAAATTGTGTCGTCCACGTAACTCCATGCCCATGGGAAGAAATCAAGTGGTGTTAATAACGTCATAAATTGTTTTTCCCTAATTTTTTCCCGAAGTTATGATAACTCTTCAATGAACATGAACATTAAGGTCATGTTCTAGGAGTGCGTAGTTGGTGAAGTTTTCAGGACAAGTGATGTAGTAGTAACACGTATTAAAGCCAATTTAATTCAAACGAATAGACTAAACCTTTTTTTGTTCTTAGCTTCGATTAATGGAAAGTATCTGCTTGTTATTTTTTTGCCAAAAGATTTCGAATTTGTCGATTCGTAAAATTTTAGATGTATAAGGTAGGTATTAACGTTTACAGACGAGGATTAAAATTGTCTGGTGGCCTAAAAAGGCTGAGTAATAATAATGAACGCTATTTATGGGAAAAAATTGGAAATCTAATTCATTGGGGCCTAGCATGGATGCGACCATGGTAATTATATTGATTAAAAATCGCCAACTTTCTACTGGTTTTTGTGTCTTGCGAATTTTTTGCCACTTTTTTTCTCCAAATAATGAAATTGGCAGTCAATCGGTTAACTGTCCTGTTGCTGTCTATCACGCGTTAATAAGCTTCAGCTGGTTGATCTGGTCATGACCTCGCTTTAACGGTTCGCATCTGCGGAGATAAACGGCTTCTGCACGATTTGATGCAAATTGCCAAATTTAATCTGCGATCTTCGATTTGCCACACCACGACTCGCTTTAGGGTAAAAGAATCGTCGGCGTTAGAACAAAAGCGCGCTCTTCATTTTTTTTTCGGGCGAGTACATGCCATTCAAGTGTCGAATTAAATTTGCAGTGGGCCATTGTTATTGCCGATAATCAAAATTTCATGTTTCAAAGTATCATTAATATAACCACTTTTCTTATTCTCTTTAATCCTTTCATTCATTTTACCTTAAATCTTCTTTTCTTTTCCTCTTCGTTCATGCTTCATTGAACCAGTAATAATCAAAATGGTACAAGTCGAAAAGTTATGTTTTGAAATATGAGAGTCTAAAATCTAAACAGAGAGGTCTGGCAGCAAGAATGTCTATTGCCAATCTCGATGAGAGTTAAAAATAGTACCATATTGATTAGCCCTTGAATAATGCAATTAAAAAAGCTTTTTCAAATAGTTTCTATACACAAAAATTTGTTTGTTTATCACAAAACAAAACTTGTTTGCAGTTACTTACTAACGAAAGTAATTATTAGGAAAAAAATTATAAAAACATTGACATTTTTGTTAGTGGTAATAAATCGAAACGTAATTAATAAATGATAAAAAAAATTGTTTAATTTTAAATTGGCTCTACTGCATATTATTTTACGTAAGAAGAGAATCTAATCTAATTATGGATTATAAATATGATAATAATGATATCCTGAAGATCGTGCTCTATACACATTGCAATGCTCAGGTTACATTAGTTCGTCTGCTCGTCGTCAAGATGCGCTATTGAAGAGAAAAGTTTACTGTTCGCTGAAGAAACATATGCTATTGCTAATATTATTCAGGTGGCGCACTTATACCTACATGTCAAGATTAAAAAAAGCAATATTTAGAGCTACTTAAACTCTAATTAATATATTGTTTCGATAAATGTTGGGTTTAATAATTTTTAGTAATTTGAAATACCGCTTTCAGAATTGATGTTGTACTCGTATGATTTTCAAATACATTTCAGGTATGGAAGCTTTGTAAAATGCTCTATAAATATGTTAATAAACTTGAAAGAAATGGTCAAACTAATTTCTATTTTTAATGCTAGTCATTTTCATATTATAACCTGTGAGCAAATAAAAATCAGATTAGAGCAGGCGGTGCAAAGAAAATGTATGTCTGTGATTAAATAAAAAGTCAATAAATTTGACAGTCCATGAATGTATTACATTAATTAATTCAGTTAATCACAGACATACATTCTCTTTGCACCGCCTACTCTAATCTGATTTTTATTTGCTCACTTTTTATTATGTAATACATTTTTAAAACGAAATGATTCATTTTACTTTCAGAAAATATAGTGAAAAATCTTTATACTTTTTGACTTTCTTAAGTTGATTGTTTCTTAGTTTCTTGTAAAATAAAAGCAATAAAATACTCGTAGTTCGAATTTGAACTTTATGCTAAACTTTCATAGTGCTAGCCTATAAAGAAGGTCGTTGCAAAATGAATTCTCATGACTGTTAATGACAATTAGTAGCGTACATATACTGTTAATTAGATCTTTGTCGTCACGTGACTAGTTATTGATAATAATAAAGAATGTAACCGTTCGAGAGCCGTAGTTGTGGTGTCCACCTAAGGGAGGTACCGCCATTCCATTCTGGCGTTTCTCGTCCTCCAAATTAAAAAGGATGCTAAAAAGGAAAAGATACACGGTATTTCAGTCACAGTTTAACTTTAATCTTCAGTTGATTCCCGTAGTAACAATTATGAAAACAATTGTTCCTATGGAAATACATAAACTGAAGATTAGAGTTAAACTGTAATTGAAATACCGGGCCATAAAGTTTCTGTTTGTATGGAGTTTGCGATGATGTCGCAAGTGACATTAAGTCCAAATTAACAGAGATAGAAGAAAGTGAGATGAAAAATTGGCACCAGTAACCTTACGGCCGCTTGCTTAACTTGATTTGTTTTTGGTTGATTTGAGAGGCAGACGTTAAGGCAAGATTGCGACGTCCTTGTATGAAGATCCTTGCAGAAGGGTGAATCAGTTCTTAGATAAAGTTATTTAAATAAGGATCAGGGCATCTATGAACAAGGGGCGAGGATAAAAATTATAAATCTATATAAAAATGGAACAAAAATATAAAACTTAAACTTTTTCATTACATATATTCACAAAAAAAAATTCTGTAATTAAAAATTTACAAATACTTACATTGACTAAAGAACATAATTATGCTGTAATATTGGAGCGAAGCAAACAAAATTCGCGTGTGTTTTGCACAGTTTGGGAATGTCAGGAACAGATTATAAATTTACAGTTTTTTTGAAGATAAAGATTTTTGATCTACGAATATTTATTCATAATGTTGAGTAAATCTTTGGCAGAATACTGTCAACTGCATTGTAAAAAGTGTCACGTCATCCATGTCACGTAAACAGTGATGATTTTTTCAATCCAATAAACTTGTCGTTTATGTTGTGTGTTTGAGTTATTGAAGGAAGTTGGCGGTTTAAATACAAAATGTATCATAGACTGTCCACGAAGATTGCTAATTCTTCACAATAAATTTGACGAGATGAAAATCTTCTACGTCAATAATCACTGACTTTATATTGATTTTTTATGCGTTTCCATACTTCTTGTTCAATTAAACACATTCCCACTAGATATTTGGTAAAGAGAATATCCTCTAGTTTATACCACGAAGTGCATTTAACTTGTCAGTGTGTACTGAAGATGGGCATCGTAGTTGCCGAAATACGTATCTACGGATATAACTAAGGCTTCTGATTTACCGGGTTTTTTTACTTCCCGGGTATCGAAATGTAAAAACCATGATCCCGCGAGTTCCTGGAAATTTGTACTTTTTGCGATGTTTTATTATAGTTATCTTCTTAAGGCGCGTTTAGACCAAGCAAGCGAGAGCTCATTCTACCCCATCTTTGTCAAATTGTACGTATACAATTTTTCTAAAGGCTCATTTAGATCAAGCGACCGAATGTTGTATACGTACAATTTGACAAAGAAGGGGTAGAATGAGCATTCGGTCGCTTGATCTAAATGAGCCTTTAGAAAAATAATCGACATTAGGAACCGTGCTTTTTTGCTACATATCCAGTCACGATTATGAATCAAAACAATGTTTGGAAATACAATAAAAACAAAACAGTCTTAAATCTCTAGTAACTTTTCTTCTGCTACTCTCAGGCCCAGTTTTACAATCGTGGAATAAGAAAACGGAATAACTGTTCGCCAAATATCCTTTAATGTTCCTCCATATCTACGTCACTCCTACGCAGTGGCGTAGATAAGCGGGGGGGCGGGAGGTCCGAGCCCCCCTCAAAATGGTTCTAAAATATTATGTTTTGCGTATTTCATACGAAAGAAGTTTTTCATATGACGTTGTTTTTTGTTCGCCGTATTACATTTCATAAATAAAATGTTAAGTAGTCCGTACTCGTTAGATTTTTTTTGTTCGCCCCCCCCCTCCGAAACAAGTTTCTATCTACGCCAGTGCAACTACGTCACGTTATACCAATAATAATGCTTATCCGACGATTGTAAAATCGGGCCTCAATCTCGTTAACTAGAGGTATAAGTTTACTAGTCATGTAGGCACGTTAAGTAAGTACGCCCGGTGTATTAACTTAATATACATGGTAAGTATGTCAGGCGTACTTACTTAATGTACAACATTCTTGTTTATATTTTGAACGGTACTTACACATTTTATTATTAGACATATCAAAATATGTTAAATACAAAAGTTTTAGGGATTTACCTGAACCGCGAGAATTTACTTAAAAAAAAAAGTATCAACTTTGTCATTTTAAATGGAACACTCAATATATGTTCTCGAATTAAGAAAGATATTTTTTCTTAATTCCAAAAATACGTAGTTTGTCTATACATATTTGGTTTCATACTTTTTGCGATATTTAAGTTTGAAATTATTGTTTTGGTATATTTTTATTAATTTATTTCGTATAATTTGTCTTAGATGTTAGCGTTTTGACTTATAAAATGTCTTTTAATTAATTTAGCACTTGTCACACATAACAAAATTCTTATTAATCAAAGTAAATGCATATTTTTTAATTTTAAATATGTATTTAATTTCGCAAGAAGTATGAAACCAAATATAGAAGAAATGTATTTTTGGAATTAGGAAAAAAAACATCTTTTTTAATTCGAGAAAATATACTTAGTGTTCCATTTAAAATAACAAAGTTGATACTAATTGTTGCGGGAAACTAGGCGTGTCGAAAGAAATAAAAATTTCCTCCGGGAAACTGTAAACGCTTTATTTATCAGCGGTTCGACGCATGACACTTTTACATATTGACATATATAAACTAAACTAAACAACTACCGTTTGAGTTGTTTTAACAAGTGAATAATTAATTTCAAACACTAATTTGTTATGGACATTTAAGTAGCGACATCTTTCGATCGCTTTTTGACCTGATATTGCAGTAGGATTGACAAATTGAAGCCAGTTCGCCACATAATAAGTCATCCCAATGCAAGGCGGCCATGTGCTGCACATTCTGCATATTCTAAAGAATATTATCTCCTTTAATTTTTGATAAAATATGTAATAATAAAAAGTTAGGAATAAAATACTGAAAAGTCACCCCCTAAAACTACCCTTTAAAAAGGAGGGAGGATCTAACAAATACGTTGTAAATACGTAGTTAGGTGCCTTATACCTGAATTTAAAATATTAGTTTCACAACTTTAAGGATCCAGAAGATATTGCCAAAAGAACAATATTTTCCAACCTTTTTCAGAGCTTATAATTCCTTTGCCATTGACTTTTGGAAAAAAGAAGTATTGAAAAAAGTTGTTTCTTTTGCGCCTATCTAAATACTGTTTCAGTCTCAAATGAGGGTTTTGAGACACCCGGTATACTTGCAAATAAATCAGCTTGTTCTGCTATATTACGTATTGATGTTCCGGATGCTGCTAGACCTCAAATATATGCCCTTTTAGCAACAGACGAATATCTTTGACCTAATGCTCTTCCCATTTCGTTTCCAATATCAAACAACTGTTTTCTATTACTAACAATTTACTAAAGTGAGCTTAATAACAACACCGAAACTCTTTTCGGATAATCATTGTATTTGCGTGTCATAAAATTTAAGTACTGCAGGTGTTACATTTATTGCGGTCCGATCTTGTTGCGTAAACTTTAAAGAAGATAGGCTGTTACTTATAAGCTATTGTCCCTATGACATTACTAGTTACGCCGATAGTACATTTTATTAAATTCTGCTTTTCTTTTTCTATCCTTTTTGTTAAGATCTAAGTTTTACTAATTTAAACAAAAACAAACACAAAGCTACACGCCAAGCTTTCATTCCTGCCAAGTCGGGAATTCCCGACCGTTTTTTCCCGGGATCGGGAATTACAAAATTGAGGTAAGAGATAATTTTTGATTTATTAAACAATATACAGGGTGCTGCATTGATTAACGCAATATAGGAAATCCCATGATAATTTAGAGGTGTTCACATGTTGGCTTCCCTAATTATTTTACAGCAAAATTCCATTTAGGTTTTACATAGTACTCTTCAAGATGAATCTGTCTGTGCAGTTTGAGATTTTTCATTCGCTAAATGCAGCACCCGGTATATAGTGTAACAGAAGCGAATGTTTCCTGAATCGATTATGTTATGTATTACACAACGATTGTTTCATTCAAACTTGGAAAAATTGGAAGAAGGGGCTTTATTTTAAAACACTGAAAGAAAAGCAAGCTTATTAGTTAAGCCACCACGTATGCCTTGTTTTACTTTCGACACGTAATTAGGGTATTGAAGACAATAATGCTCACGTTAATCTTCAGTTCAAGATGAAACATACGGTGTGTAGCTACCATGGTGGTATTTATTTAAATTATAATGTACGGTAGATTACCAAGTAACCAAGAATCAGAGTAGTTCTTACAAGTAAATGGGTTTATATTTTTATCATTGCTTTTCTTCTCTAGTTCAATTTCTGGTGAAATAAAATAAAATAAAATGAATAAATCAATAAAGGCAAGTTGTGTTTCCAATGAATGGTCTCGTGATAAGTCCGTAGGTGTATCCCCTTATTTTCCATAGCAGCACTAATTACCAGTTTACAATCATGACATATTACTGTAAATACTAACTGTTCATTTGAGAGCCGTATATCTGAGTGTTTAGAAAAAAAAAAACGCGCTGTTCAACGTCGTACGTAACAGAACGGACAGGGGCGACGCATGTGGTAATCTAATCTGAAAAGGAAGTGACCGCGGATTTCTCACAGACGAAGTTGTGCACTGCCGAACAGAAAAATAATCGGCGCGCAATAGCTACGTAGGAGGCATTAGAAACCGCGCGCGCCCCAAGATAAATCACGACGAGAATGCGGCGCGGTGCGGCCAAAACGAACCATCGTCTTTTCTGAAACGGTTTAACGCATCGCAGGGCTTGCGGCGGATCTGATTTCAGTGCTTTTAACGTCTAATTAGCCCGTAATTGCACAGCGGAACGCAACGGGCCGACAATCAAACGCGCTTTGTCCGACCAGTCTTTTTTCTATGGCGTTTCAGTTTCAGTGAAACAAGTGTGCCGAAAAATGAGGCGTAATTGATCGTAACTACGTGGAAAGCTGAGATGTGCTTTCTACCGACTGTGTGGGATTTTTTTCGGAATGCTCAATTGATGTAATTGAAAGTTGGCCGTATTGCCCCAGAACTAATTTAATTGTTCACGAACTGATTTTGCATTTGCCTTCGTCGTTAAATTAGATTGCTCCGATTACCTTTAGTAAAACTGTGTTGCATTGCTTTAATTTGTGTCGAGCGAAACTCGGAAAATTATAGAGTTTTACGTGGAACAGAAATGAAAAAAAAAAATCACATAAACAGCTAGGTACGGTTAACATCGATTACACTCATTTTAACAGACTTGAATGTTTTGAATTTTTCTTGAGTATTGTTGAAGGAGTTTAAGAAAGCAATCAGAATCTCTCTTATTCGTTTTATTTGTAACAACGACAGCTACATATTCTTAAAGCACTTCAACCATTCTTATTGTAAATTGTAAAATATATGATGAAAGTAAATAACAATACTGTTTGATGTTCGCATAAATATTTAAAAAGCATCTTATAAAATTCACAATCACTGGATTTATTGTATTACTTTTTTGTTGGTCTCTTTGGCTCATGATATCCCGTTTTGAGAAAAGATAAAATAAACGGTCGGTCGTTTTAAATATGTCATGTATTTACGTATGTAGAGATTATATTTTAAAATTAAAAGAAAGCTTACTAAAATAATCAAATATTGTTTATGTGCCTTGCTTTTCTATAATCCCTTGCCTTGTACTTGTATTTATTTTTTGTAACTGAATATTTTATAGAGTCTCTTCCTCTCTGTTGTCATACATACAAGAACGTAGTCCTTACAAGTCAAGTCTAAATTCTATCATGTAGTTCTTATTTAATGACAGAATCTACGACAGAACATTTCACCTCATATTTAAAGTTGTGAATGGGTAGGTTTCTGGTATTCTCCGCAAGCTTAAATAACCTTTACCCAGAAATGAAGGAATTGTGTTGTGTTTAGCTGTGCGTACTAAGGCTATACCACGTCGAGTTTAATATTTATGGTTTTGACCAACTTTACTTACTTTATATTACATAGACTTTTATGAATGTAAATACAGAACAAATAAAGAAGGATACAATGATAATATAGCTTTAAATTCGTTGTTTTATATGATTAATGTCTCTTTATTAAGTTCTGCTACCTTACTTGCTTTCAAATTTGTTGAGCGCGCAAATTAAGTTATTTCCCAACTGCCGGCTATTCAGTGGGATGGGTCGAGGTCATTAAGTAACCCCAAAACAACGGTCAGAATTTAAACGAATAAAATAAGAACACCAATAAGGCACGCTTGTCTTTATTTAAGTTTCATAAGAAGAAAATATGCAATTCACAAACTCGAATAACAAGAAACATCAAAACACGAGAATACGGATCCGTTTGTTCGTTTACAAGAAAAATGTTATTATTTAGCAAAACTATAAAGTAAATTAACTACGCGTAACAACGCAATTTGTAAAATCTAATAATAAAATAAATCTGATCTTCAGCAATCAACCATGAATGCACATCAGCTGATTGGGGATCGTGAAGACGTTCGAGCCACGAAACTATTGTGCAAACTTCTATGTGTCCACTTGCGTTTCGAGTGTGAGCGCCCTCTAGCGGCAGAAAGGGTGCTGAGTTGTCGTGTTACCAAAGACCAAAATGGATGGCCAAGGTCGGTTTATGACTCCTCAGCAACGACACCACGAAGGAGACCGGCAGGCAGCTCCCGCTTAGAGGAATTCCAGGGAAACTTCCGGAATAAAGGGGACAAGAAGAAAAGCCTAGATAAAAACACGTGTTACGAACTGATTGGCGCACAGCGATTGCTTTACCTGACTTATATCCAAAGGTCAGGCTTGGCTAGGCCTGGATGAAAGCCTTTTAATACTCGAAGCGTACCAAAAATATTCGGAGTGTAAACTCCGTTCCCTTTTCACTTTAAACGATTACAGTTTAGTGAAATTAACAAACAGGGAGGAAAAAACCATACACGAGGTATACGCCAAACGAGCAGTCACAAAACTGAGATGAAACAACGCGGCCATCCACGGGTGAGGGTTTTGACGGATACATTGCAAGGGGAGTTGTTAAGAGAGACAGTAGGGGAGTGAGTGAAACAGAACAATACAGTAATGGGTGGGTCATTGCATTTGTCTATTTGTGCAATATGATGAACTCTTGCGAAATAAATAAAAACAGCAGGGTGATCCAAAAACTAACAACAACAAATTTTCCCACCGTAGCAGTTCACTTTTCAATAATTTCTAAATATTTATTAATTATAATCTATGCTTTCTGACTTCCAATACGTCAATACCTATGTTTACTCTCGTTGGTTCAAAAGCTCACATTCAAAACATGGGTTAAACTAGTGTTGGCTAGTCAATCGTAACTTGAATCATGCATCTGGTGATTCGATTCAGGTGAGCTAAAACACTAAATCGATTCATTGACGCTGAATGAAAAAAATAAATCGAGTCATTTACAGAATCGATTCGTTGACGCTGAATCGAATTGTTACAGTTCATAGTCTTATTAGGAATAATAATTTTAGTCGACTTAGAGCTTATTGTGGCAATCCTGACCATCCCAGGTGCTAAGTGCAAGTTTGAGCTTATTGATCGTCGCGTTGTACGTCATTATATGGACATTTCCATAATAGCGGGTTCTGATTGGTCGACGCTGACCACATCCTCCGTCATCTTACTCCACTTTGTTTCAAGGCGGTGGGAATTAAATTATCGAAGTTTTCGCTAAAAGTTTAGGAAAACTTATATCGACATTGTCGGAATTATTTGTATCATTGAATGAGATTGGCGAAGATTTCTTTTATCTTGCCAAGTTTGGTGTACGTTTTTGTATACGTTTTTTGTACTTTCACTTGAATATCTTTGCATTTGGATATTCCTCTGGTGGAATATTGTCTTAAACCTCGGTTAATTAACCGAGCCTTTTGGATGCAGGTGCAGTGCCCGACCGAAGGAACGTGTTAATGCAGTTTCGTTACGATTCAACATCCTGAAGATCCGACCTACAGGACATACTTTTGGATTGCGTGAGTGTGTTCCGCATTTCTTTATTAACTGTTTCGTTACGCTGCATTTTTTTAAAAGAGCGAATTTTCGACTGATTTTTCGTTTTAATTACTATTTGTGTTTTTATTTGTACTGTTACTTTTACCATGCAAGAGCGTAAAGTTAAATCTCCTGGATTTATTGCAAATGCGAGGTACCTTGGGAACAATATTTTTCATTAACATCTTCAGCTGGACAATTGTTCACCCTGGCGTCTGTAATAACATTCTTAAACTACGTCAATTTCCATTGAGCTTTTCTGGGGCAACAGCTGACGAAAAGCAGCGCAAACTTGTCACCTAGTAAAGACTAAGTAAAACAGGAATAATTTCGTGGTTGCAGAATCAGTGAATGGAGGCAATGAATATTCTACTTAGCGTCAATGAATCAATTGAGTAAGGCTGAATCGTTTGAATGTCTCGGCTCACCAGAATCGAATCAGCAAATCCATATTTCGATTATCATTCTTCGTCTAAAACAAAACAAAGAACAAATCGCTGAAAGACGGCGTGTGGTCATCGAAGTTGAAGACATTTACTGTGAAAAAGTCTTTTCTTATCAAAGTTAGGTATCTACAGTAAATAAAAGCCTTAAAAAAGTGGCAAGGGCTTTTGATACGTCTTATTAATTTGAAGAACATTTGTATTTATTATATTATGATTTTGCAAACGTTGAACTTTACAATACCGTTTGAACTTGGAATGTGTAAAAATTGAGAAAGTTACACGCCAGTCGTAGTGACAATATTTGACGTAGGTTTTTGCACCTAAATCTGTTCTTTCCACAAATCGCCATTAATTTGTTTAAACAATCGTTAGCCGTTATTCACACTTTATTTTGTTGACATATCGGCGGTGGCGCCTACTCGATTGCTGTTTACCGTCGCATTCCTCTGCGTCCTTAATTTGCAGTCCTGCAAGCAGGTGAGAGTAAATAAATAGCGACACATTTCCGAGAACGAACCGCCTTAAAAGCGAAAACTTTATTGCACCATTTTATTTTTTATTTTTTTGGACGTCAATATTTTATTTCTGTTTCAGATAACATAGAGTTGTTTTTAATGTAAGATTTTCGGACCAGTAAAACATTTTAAGTGAAAAGTACTAATTCATTTTGATATAAAGTCATATAAAAAAAAATCGTTAAAATTACTGCTCGTAACAATTTGTTGCAGAATATAAGATAAGTTTTTATTTATTTTAACTCTCTTTTAACAAAAGGGTCAATACAAGTAGCTAACGTGCAACATTAGGATAGCTTTGGTAGTAAAATGAAATTTTGAATTTTTGTAGCTACCACTCGTGTTTTTTTATTTTTGAAATTACAGTCTGTCTTTAAAGTACAATAACGAAGGTTTTTTTTTGTGTGTTAAATTCGAACAGCAATTTTTTTTTGGAAAGGTAATTTATTTCACGGATTATTGTTATACAGTAATAATTCTCTTTGTGTTATATTGGTGGGGTACATTAACTATTTTAAGCCGTAATGAACACAATAGACCGGCACAAAAACTAAATTACCAAAGTCGTGATTCCTCGTTATTAATAATAATTAATTGATCCTAAATAAGGTACGCGGCGATAAAATTGAGACGATTCGTCTCGGTTCATTTCTTTTTCTCCGGGCACAACTTCGAGCAAAGGTTAGTTAATTGAAGCCGTCCTTTTTTTTTGTTTTTGCTCAAAACCTCTCGCCGACGATTTTATTGAAACGAAGCTTTTCCCATAAGGCTTCAAGAGCGGCGAGGGCATATCAAATGATCGGTCCCGACATCCGATGTCGGAGAATGCTTGGGTAAGTTACTGGCCACGGAGAATCATCAATAACACGCGGAGGAATGCATGCAGGAAGCTCATTTTGTAGTTTTGTTTTGTAGTCGTAACACCGGCTTTGTCTAATTCGTTTGGAGATAAAGCTGCGGGTGACGCGCTTGTAAAATATGACGAGGAACAGGTCGTGTTAACGCCACTTCGTCAAGAGTTGTTCACAAGATTAATTTCACACTGTGAATGTCATCAATCAGTTATTTTCTTCATAAACCCTATCTCTACAAATTCGTCTCCAATAATTTCATTGATTAAAGACTAATGAAATTAATTTTGCAAAAATGCGCCCGTACATGAATCAGTCAACCGTTAGGTTTGAGCTATGTTGTATTCTGGTATTTACATTCTTCTGTCATCTGCGACAGTCGTGGGTTCAGCGCGACATGATACAGCACAGTCGTGCTCATACTATACACATGAATCATATTATCTTGGACTTGTGCGCTCAGTTTCCTACGTTTTATCTTTTCTGGTGTATTCGAGCGATCACCGCAACGATAAAAATAATTATACCCGTTTTGATTTTTATGTTTTACATGCATTTACATGAGCGTGCGAGAGTAAATTTCAAGAAATCATTTTTCAGAAAGAAAAAATGTGCTCGTGCTCGAGTTTATATTCAACTTTTGTCTTTAGTCAGTAAAAATGCGGGATCATCTTTCCTAACACCGTTGCGCTGCCACCATTTTATGTCATGGAATATACTGATCGCGAATTATCCTCGTGCAAACTTAAAAGAAGTAGATATTTTTAGACCAAATTCAAATTTGGCAATATTTTTCTTACTTTTATGTCCAACTTGAATTTAATGATTTACTTTAATTACTTTAATAATTCACTTACACTGAAATATTCGTATGATCGGAAAAGTAATTCGAAGGAAGTAGAAGACTGTAGAATTATATTCAGCATTTCCTGTCACTCTAAGAAAATTAAAGAAATTTCGCACAAGTGAAGGGACATCGAACGAAAAGCATTAAACATCGAAAGTAGTCAAATGACCGTCAAAATTATTGCCCGAAACCAATTATGGAATCAGTGACATGTTGAGAAAGGCCCATCTTAGGTGAAAGTCAAAAGAGGTTTCGAGGCAGACACTGATCATTATCTGGTTGAAGCTAAAATTAAAACGAGTAAATTACAAGTGTCCAAGAAGATGACTATAAAAAAGGAAAAGAAGTTATAAATTAAGAAATCTACAAATAAGTAATAAATATGTATGTGGAAACAATTGAAGGAGAATTCACTATATACAACGAAAATGAACAAATAATAAACCCTGAAATGCTACCACAAAGCTCTACTGTCTTACTTACTTAGATCGGTACCTAACAAGTCTGCGCTCTATTTTTAATAAACATTCCCCTCGACTAGCAACAGTGAAGAATGGGGTGGGTAGACAGATGTTAATATAGGCGCCAGGGTGAACAAAATACCCAGCTGATTCGAAATAGTCTCGATAGTGTGCCCAAATTGTCTCGGCTTTGCGTTCGCAACAATCACAGAAGATTTTAATTTAAACTCACTTGTACGCAGAAGGTATTGACACTACTTACAATAAATAAACGTTTTAATTACACGCACACAAAATAATTACAAGAACAGGTAACAAACGGTTATTTCGATGCGACACAATGTCGACTAAAACTCTATAATTAAACGATTCGAACTCGTTGTAGGTACCTGAATGTACACTTATTTATTTATTTACTTGATAAATCAGCTCAATCCGGCTCATAGCTAGTAGAATAATTGTCATCAACTAATAGCGCAAGATCTGTCGAAAATTCGCTCTTAATGCAGCGTAGCGTCACACGACAGTTAATAAAAGTTATTAATTAAACTCACGTATTCAAGAATGTGTTCGTAGGTCAAGGTCGATCAT
The DNA here is from genome assembly GCA_958336345.1 of Dorcus parallelipipedus. Classification (NCBI taxonomy): domain Eukaryota; kingdom Metazoa; phylum Arthropoda; class Insecta; order Coleoptera; family Lucanidae; genus Dorcus; species Dorcus parallelipipedus. The sequence goes on along the minus strand of OY284482.1, from coordinate 37,483,741 downwards.
GCCTCCATGTGTATGTTCTGCACTTCAACCAGGCATGTTCTTCGATCTCAGCGATACGAATCCGCAGAGCGAAATGGTAACTTTCTGTAGTACCAAAAGGTATCCAAACGTGTAAAAAGTACCAAGAGAGGTATCCCAAAATAAACATCCAAACGTAAAGATATCAGAAAGTAAAAGTACCATAATAAATAATCCTGCATTAAAGAATAATCATAATTAGTTACAAGATGGCGTGAAACTGTTTGCCCAATATTACCTCGATTTTAATAAAACCAGTCCTTGACAGAGTAGCGGAAATCTTCCCTAATCTCGTTTCTCGATGCACTAATGAAAACTTCGCCCTCGTCGAATGTGAGTTTCCATAGACTTCCTCGGCAGAACTCCGATAATTAAAATCACAACGATACAAGCATCACGAGTAATGAAACGTTACAACAAGTTAAATCAGGTGACGCGAGATGACTGCGGATGTCGACAGCTCCGACCAATCAGAAATCACTATTATCAAAAATACCCACATTAGGATATGTCACCTGACAATCGAGTTATCAAGGTTTACCACAATAAATAAATTCTAAGTTGACCTTAAATTCCCAAATATTGCCGACCTACACTTTCCGCAATTTGGAACTGTAACAGAAACTGTTCTAAAAGTCGCCAGACAGTGTGTGGATGTACTAGAAGCAGTAACTGTAAAAAAACAAACTAATTCGTGGAGTGAGGATATCAGAAAAGTTAAGTAAAAGAAAAAAAAAACTCTGGGAAACGTATCTACAAAGCAAAAACTAACAAATGTATGACATGTACAAAATACAAAGAAATAAAATCAAAATAAAGATCAAAGAGGCAAAAAAGAATTCGTGGGAATAATTTGGAAGAAAAATACGGAAAGCAGTGAAGAGAATAAAAAAATATTTTATGAGGAAACAAACTGGACTAAGGATTAACCAGATACATGACCATGGAAAAAATATAACAGAAGAAGAAGTTATTAAATAATAAAAATACAATATTAGAAAGTGAAAATGAATACACCAAAAATAACACAAAGAGAATTCACGAAAAAATAGAAGAAGATTTAGAAGAATTAGAGCAAGCACTAAGGCCCGATTTTACATTCGTCGGATAAGCATTATTATTGGTATAACGTGACGTAGGTCCGACGTAGATATGGTGGAACATTAAAGGATATTTGGCGAACAGTTATTCCGTTCTTATTCCACGATTGTAAAACTGGGCCTAAATGAGTTAAAAATAGGTAAAGTTGCAGGATAAAAGATTACTAAAGTATCTTGGGATAAAAGGGAAAAAAGGAATTACTGGACAAATTAAGTATTGGCTGGCGAATCAAAAATATACCTAGTGAGTGGAAAGTAGCTACAATCCTGCTATTACTTAAGCAGAGAGATTCAGGATATGTATGAACTATAGAGTAAAATTAGTTCTATGTTCAGAATTAAAAGTGTAGTTAGACAGGTACTGGAACCAAAGCTACCAGTGCACAAAGTTGATTTAGTAAAGACCAAAGCGTTCAAAATTACAATTTGACGCTACAGTAAGTAATAGAAAGAGCCATTGTAAAAAAATGAACAAATATTTTTAGCATTCTTCGACTTGATGAGTAGAATAGGAGTATAACAGAGCCTAAAACATAGGAGATAAACTTTTAATGGTGATACGTAGCTTATAAGATAAAACGATGAACCAAATACGAAAACAACTTCAAGAATCTTTAAAAATACGAAGATGGTGAGACCACAGGGTATTAAGACGATGTTACAAAAGAGTACTGGTAAAAAACAAAAAAAAATATGTAATAAGATTTTTGAGTTTAATCAATATCTTTGTTAACTGCTTTGTGACATTGCGTTGTAAAGAGCGAATTTACATCTTGCGCCTTAACTAGTTGAAATAAATGCTGTTGTAGAAATAAGGCGGATTTGATCTGAAGTATCGAGCAGAGTAATTAAGTACAAAATTTTTGACTCGTTTGAGATGCAGTGTTTTAACGACATTCCGTCACACTGTTTGTAATTATGTAAATATTCTATTCATCTTGGCGCCTACTTTAAAATCTTTTTACCCACGCCCATTCTACACCTTTGCTAGTCTAGGAAAAACTGATGAAAGATACAGTAAACACTTGTTACCGATCTAAATAATTAAGTCAGGGGTAATTCACACTAGAGTTTTGTGGTAGCAATCTCCTTGCCTATGCTAATTTACGGAGAAGAGAATTGGATATTAAATGGAAGACAAGAAAAGCGTCTACAAGCTGCCAAGATTAAGTATTTAAGGAAAGTGTTAGGTAAAAGGGGAATAGAGAAGAAAAGAAATGAAGACGTTAGGCGTGAACTGGAAATAAAGCGATTAAAAACAAAAAAATTGAAGAGAGGAAATGAACAATACAGTGATGCATAGACTAGCAACACTCAGTGGTAAGTCTTCAGCATCGAATTTTAATACTATTTAAAGAAACGATATAATTGGCTACGATGGAACTAATTCATTATCATACACCATCGTCATCATCATCAAAAACATAATGTCATTCCAGTATTCAATTTATAAAAATTGAGCCTGTACACTCCATGTACCATGCGATGATTTTGTACACAATAATCAGAGCACAGATTTATTTTTAAAATGCACTTAAATCCGTGCTTTAATAATAACCAAAAAAAAACTTCTTATTGTTTGTTTTATTCCTTACCGTGTTGGTCACATCTACCTGTGATGTTTATGTAATAGTCATTTATTTCACATTTACTGTTAATGCCCAACTATGATATACTTTTTTTATATACCAATTTATCTGTGATATTTGCTGTTTCCATTCACCAGTAATATATTTTATATGCAGTCGCAATCCTAATAGGAGAACCACCATTTCCGAAGACCTAATTTTAAAGAGGATTGGCCGATGCCGTTTGTCGACCGATCGTCAACTCCAATTTTTTTAGCTGTTGCAATTGCATTGTAATCTTGCACAGTTATCTTTTATGATCTTTTATAATATTAATAAAGGTAGGTGGTGTCAATGATCACAAGAGTTGACGGAACAAAAATCGAAGTCTTGTACAGTTCTCAAAATGTGTAATTTAAAAAGAAATTCTCAAGATTATTCTTTTTACAATATTTAAGGCGATGGAAATAATATTTCTAACTATAGGTATTTAATTTCTTTTTACGTAGTACCTACTATTTCGATCATATACAGGTCACTGTTTTAAAGTGAAAACATAATATGCAATGTAACAGAAAGAAAGCGTTGTAGTAAAAGTAAACATCATCTCTATTTAGAACCTACTGTTACTTAATCCCAATCATTAATTATCTGTACTATTTATTCTCGTTGAGTTTCTATGATCTCAGTTTGATTTCACCTTTAAGTTACACCAAGAATTATGACATCCATGAAATAAATTATTTAATAAATTAATTCATAACTTATTGTTAAAATATTTCAAGTCCGTTTTTTTTTTTTCTTTTTGCTACAGAGGATGTTATCCAGTAATGTCCACCCAAGCAGGGTGCAGTTAGTACAAGAACGGTCTGTTGTGCAGGCGGCTTTTATAACAATTTATTCTTGACAATTCATACCTGAACAATGCATGTTGTACATATCTAGATTATTCATACTTGGAATACTTTATATCTAGGAATGTCATTCATAAGTGGGAAACATAATACCTGAAGCAATTTATATTCAGTTATACATATATCTATATAAAATTTCAAGTTTCGATATTTCTTAATTATTACGTATACTCGTATTAAACCAACTTTTGTAAATCATACAATTTGTTTGCCTCGCAATTTATAAAAGACAACTGCATCAATTTAAGACAAGCCATCACCTCAACAAATAAATCAACAAACAATGACATCAAACTTTTAAGCGCGTGTGCAGGCAGAACCTTTCAGTTCCGAACACCACATACTTGCTTTTGTATTTAACGCGAATTTCCTCATGTTTATTTAAATTGGCTTGTAAAGATACTTAAACCTCTTAATCACAAGAACAAAAAGAACCGCAATTTAGAAAGTTGAAATTTTATGCGTTTCTCTCATAATTTGTTGACTGTAATTAAATATTCCATGTGAGTACACGAGAATTTTACGTTTTCAAGTATAACAAGTACAAGTTCTTATTTATTATCAATTATACACAATGCTACTGATTGTAATAATGTTGCAAAATTTTATGGATACAGGGTAAATGATAAGAGCGCATAAGAGAATCGATGTCACAGATTACGAGGAAGATGTTTAAAAAATCCTTTGGAACAGTTTATATTTAATTAAGAAATTACCCCAAAATCAAGCTGCGGCACTGCGTACGAAATACGATGCCCTGTTTTATAAACGCAGCAGTATAATAGGACTATACATTTTACGATTATTTGCCTGCACACAAAACTCAATTTCGTTTTATTGCACGATTAACAGCTGGGAACGGAAGTCTGAGTTGTTTCTTTTACGCGACCTAATTATTAGTAATTTCTAAAATAACTGGAATTTCGTATGAATAATTACTTAATCAATTAGATTTATTGTCTTGACTGTAATGTAATTTTTCTTGTACAGTTTTGGTGCATGGTTCTTTTGCAATAGTTTAATAAATCTTAATACGTATGAAAATTTTTGTAGCAGAAGAATAATTGAAATCAAATTCGACGTGCTCATCATTTCTCTTAGGTATTTGCTGAGGCTGCTGCATTCTGTAAGAATCTCGTCGACTTCCTTTCATTGTGTGGCTTCGTGGGCGGTAAACTTTGGTCAAAACTTAAAACGTTACGTACCGAATCCGATCGATTTGGTGTAAGTTTCATAGCCACTATGTAGTGTAATTTACTACGGACGCTATTAATGTGTCAAATAAGTACAGGGCTGAGAATTCGATCGGTTGTGACTCCCTTGTTAGGCCATAATTGCGGTAAACCCCGGTGGGAATGAGGCGCTGATGCGTTACGTCGGGCTTTGGGTGAAGACTTGTAATTAAATACGTCATGGAGGTAACACGATAGAAGATGCATTACAATTTACCCGGGGATTTAATGCTGACTTCTTCCATCTTCGTGTTTCATAAGTTTATTTTTCCACCAACGAAGTGCGTATCATAATGAACCCCATACCGTCGGTCGCGCCGACATAAGAACCATGTAGTACAAGTTGCGAAAATTCGCATTATGTATTGCGTGTAAAACGATAAGTGTTTCTATTTTAATTAGTTCTAAAACGTCACGTTTGCAGATAATGTTTCGCATTTAATTACGAAATTGGTCTTTGGTAGTAGCGGCACGTTGTCGCAACGTAAAATAAGTATCACGTATCAAGTATGTCACACACATAATATTTTTGCTTTCAGTTTAAATAAAATACTTTTATATTACGAAATACTTCAAGTCAACTATAGTAGCACATTAATCGATAGATAAGTTTTAATTTCATTTAATTATTCCGAATGGATAGTACGAGAAAAGGTGTTTCATCTTCTTTTTCCTAAGAGGTATACTCTAACGTTTATATTTACCTAATATTTATTATACTTAGAAGCTATGAGTTTACACGCACATAGTCGCCCCCACGCTGGATCAAAAGGAAAAAATTGAATATGTTATAAATCTCGGTGAACAGTAATAAATTATGAAAACAGGATACTTAATAACTCTTCTATTTTTCATCCCTTACTAAAATTTCATAATTCATGCGACCACAATAAAACGAACAGCGCAATGTCTCTCGTTACATTCGCACATGCTTACGTTCGAACGTTAGACGGTTGCCACATTAAATTTATTATTTTCAAGCCGCGCACTTAGTTGTTTGTACGCTGCTCTTTGTTTCTATCTTCCTTATCAACAGATCAGTTACTTTTACTTGGCCCTCGAGTGATATGTAATTATTCTGCATAACAATTAACAATTATATACATATAAGACGTTTTTCTATCGAATGGCAGCGTTACGAGCGAAAAATTCTATGCACAGTATTAATTCAATTAAAAATACGTATGCGAGAAATGGTGGCAACTGAACCATGCCATTGATTAGATGCGAAGCTTAGTAACTGCCTTCGGTGAAAAGAAAACATCTCCGCCGCCATCTTTCTTTAAAGAAACTTATCTCTTTTGAAAACGTGTAATTTAAATTAATGTTGCAGAGAAGAATACATTTTTCCTTATTTTCGAGGTCAAAGTGGGTATCCAGATGTGACCTTAATATCAAGTGAGCAAAATAAAAACGAATTTCTTTGTTTCTTATTTAATGGGTGAGGGTATCGGATTGTAGAATACTCCTTGTAGTACCTCTAGGCGTCAATTGTCAACCTCACTAAAATTTAACTGAACCCATAGGAACTCCATCCCCCCATAGGGACTTTTAAAATGCCAAACGTCATATTGACATGGGGCCCTTGGTATTAAGTATTCCGGAGCCGAGGAGAAGGAAAGTTTTTGGCTTTTGATTCACTGGGTTGGGATTTGAATTCACGCCCCCATGCTTTCGTATTGGTTATACTCTTTGGCGACAATTGCTGAGGTCATATTGCCAACTCTACTAGTGTTTAACCGAACCCGAAGGAATTCCATCCGCCGATGCCAAACTGCTACCTATCTGAAGGCTGCAAGCTTATGGGAGGGCAAACTAAGTTCGACCCAAATGCCGGCTAACTCAATGGGATGGGCAGGTTCAACGAATGAATACAAAAGGGGGCACAACTGAGGCGGTTAGAGGCAAAGGGGTGTCAGTGACTTTTTCACACAAACCGAGTTATGTGCATAAACACGAATTTATCAAATTTTTAGCAACAATTACAAACGGATATTAGAAAGTAAAGTATTTTTAACTCAGAAATTTTCATTTGACAGTGATTTTCTTATAGAACTTAAATAAGCGACAAAAATAAACAACGCAAAACATTAAAATTACCAATACACGAAGCGCGGATCCGCTTTTCCTTTACATACAAAAGAAAAGATAATTAACCAAACTAAATAAATCTATCACCACGCGTCAAATAAATGATTAGTTCCAACGCGAGAAATTAAATTAAACTCAAAAGGTCCGACGTTAAGACATCTAAACCAGTGTTGGGTAGGAGCTCGCTTGAAGCACTTTCCCCTCTCTTAATTATTTACGACGATACGGATATTTCAGACAAATAGGCGCCAGCATATACAAAAATGCCTAGCTGAATCCGTAGAGAGCGCCGAGTGAGTTATAATATTTCAGTACTTGGTTTATTGGTATTTTTACAGTATCGTACAAGACCAAGCACATTTAAAATGGAAAACAAGCCTTTATGAAACAATATTTATAATAATTTTCGGCTTAATTCGATATGAACAGCGTCAAAACGATTAGGCCGTCTACAATTTCATATTTCGTGGAACGAAGCCGACTCCGCCGAGTACCCCGCCCATACTCTGCTCACCTATTGCTTAGCGTAGTGGGGGATCATTTCCCCCTCTCGTGCCCATCACTGATCTAAACCATGGTACAAATATATAGGTATGCTCGGTTCGGAACCAAAATACGTCCTTTTCGCGTTTATGTTCTCACTCGTGCATCACTTACGTTCTCATTCATAAACTCATAGATACTCTCCCTCACGCGTCACAGCATGCGCATAAGCATACCTATATATTTATACCACGATTTATACCGGTTGGTTTAATGCTGATGAAGTCGTCCGGGTATCAAGGTTTAGGAGCAACGTCAATACGTCATTCCGCGTCCTCGTGTACCGTGTCTCCCTCTTTCGTCGACGAACCAAGCAACCGGTTGCTACGTTCAAATCTCCTGCCAAAGAAAACGCGGAGTCTGGACGATATCTGACCCGCTGTCGATACAGTTGGCAATCTTGTATCTTGTTGGCTATGGGGCACCACGCGACGACGGTACATGTGATGTACCGGTCACCATTTTCTATCGTCCTTTTTACGTTCGGCTTTCGTCCAGGTGTAACGTGTTTTGTGTGTTCTCGGAATTCTTGCACTCTGTGTGAGAAGGATTCACCAAACGACTGGGTCGGAATTTCTGGTTGCACCTCCGAACGAGTTGGGGCACTTTTAAGCTCCATACTAAGCCTGGAAATTTAGAAAATCCCAGGTAACGTAAGACGTGCAAAGGCGTGTACCTAACATGGCCGCTAACAAAAATAATTTCTTCTATGTAGGCTTTTCTGTTTGGGCGCAGTTTTTTGGCGCAGGTTTTTAACCCAGACTTTTAGGCCCAGTTCTCCGGAGGCGCTCCTGCCCTGTGAACATACCGAGACCCGATCGTGGAAACCTGATCAGCCATCTTGACGATTCCAGCGGATCCAGTTTGATCCTGATTGTCGACGCTACCCGCGATCGTCAGAGGGCGTTGTAACTACCAACCAGCCACCGCGCTTCGGTTGGTAACGTTGACTCTGACGTATGACTGGACGCGCTGTCAAAAGGTTAGGTTTCCTAACTTAATTTAATCTGACGTTTTGCTAATTCGTCGGTTTATATTTTATTTATTTCTCGTGAACAGATAAATCGCGAGGAAGAATTTCGAACTAGGTGTTGCGATGCTTTTACCGTAGTTAATTTAAGCATAAAGTAAGAAGCCACTTGAAATTGTGTAAAGTGCTGTATGTATTGATGTGTTTAATAAAACTCCAGTTGTGTTAACTTTAACTTCGAGTTTGATTTCTGCGTTCACGCACACCAGTGAGTAAAGTCTCGCCTCTGTATTTATTGTTGATTCATTTTTCTGCCCGATCTGGTCGATTGAAGACGTCTACTGGTCGATTACGTTTTTAGCTGAAGAATTGTCTTCTGGCGCCCTTTAATAATTTTACCAACTTGATTAACTCGCCCCTTTCTTCACTGTTGCTAGCCTGGGGCACAGCTGATACGATACGTCAGCAGAAGCTTGTCAGCTGTCAGTGGTAAGTAAGAGGCAAGTAAATTAAATTTAAAATTTGGTGACACGGTTGTCGGAATCAAGTTCGAACGACTGAAGTGGGCCTCGCCATTGCCACCAAGAGTTTCCTACAGCGACACTAAAATAACTCAGCGAAAGATTGACCCCAAGTAAAAGACTAAATAATGAAAGAATAAGAACCAATATTAGATCCAGAACTGCGCACATAATTCGCTGGCTGTAAATATCTGATTCATTTGTTGTCGTCAGGCTTCGAAAAGCAGATAAAATTGCTTCAGTTTCACGTATAGTGCGTCCTTCAGAACACGGATTCCGTTCAGCTTTCTCACAAACAACACAATTTGAAGAAGTTATACAATGGCTATCAGCCGAGGAAATAAGGCGCTGTGCACCATATCGTGGTTAAGAAAATGCTGACCGGGTGGTACTTGATTCTGCGCGGAATGCGGATGTCCAGAACACAGACTGATCCATATTGACCAATCACAGATCTTCCCGAGAAATCAATACTAACGAGCCGCTTGGTCAAGAGCGTTGCCTAAACGAAAACGCCGTTTTTAGCCTCCATCTTGGGAATCTATTACGTCTAACGGAATTTTACACTGTAACAAAACATGATATTGACATGGGGCCTATGGTCTTAATTACTTCCTAGCCGAGAAGGCGTGTTTTTAGCTTTTCATTCACAATTGAAAAACTGACCATTGGGTTGGGATTTCAACCCATTCACCGCATGGTCTCGTATTGATTATATCGGGTGATCAACTGAATGTTACCTCGCAGTTGGCCACGATTCGAAAACGTATGTCGTAAGATAAACACAGTCGCGTCTGTTTTGACATTTAAGTTATCGGAATTGTGTTGTGCGGGGATATTGTAAATTTACAATAGTCCACAAGGCTTTCATGATTGAAAGTTACTTTCGAATCGGATGGAGAATAGATGATATTTGGATATATTCAATCCGTGATTGCATGGCAGCACTAATCTCAGACAACAAGTTTTGCTTTCAAAACCCACTAAAGGTAAAATTCAGTTGATCACCCGATGTGTAAGAAATTCAAAACGAAAAATGACTCGAATCTGTTTCAAATCCATAAGAACTAATCTTTTCCACCCAACATAGGGCAAGGAGATGGTCCCTTTTTCTGTAAAGGTTGTTGTACTTTAGCTCCGTTTCAGAAAAATAATTACCAACACAACTGAATGATAACTTCGCGTTATGATGATTTTATATTTATTAGACCTAAAGAAAGGAAGCTACTGGTTTCTATAATTAGTTGCCATGGAGGTAGTAGCATAAAAAGAAAACTGGACAGACATTTACAAGATATTAAGTAGCGTCACTTTATCAACCAACAAGCGCATTTTATTGTTGGAGGATAAGGTGCCGCCGGCCATCATATTAAGCAGAAGACGGCACCACAGAAGAAGTCATATATCATTGTGGCGATATTGAACGTATGATCTATTGCGTGGTTCGCACAGCGTCATTGTGATTTAATTCGACGCTGGCTCTTTGCTTCTTCTCCGACGCACCGTCGCTTTTGAGCTTTTGATCCCGACTTCGGTGGAACGCGGATACATCAAAAGCGAACGACGCGACCTAGGGTCATGTGGTACGGGGTGCTCGTTGGACCTCCTGTGAAGACGCGTGTGTAGCCGGGCGGGAATCGCGACTCCCACAGTTTCGTATTTGTAATTAGACGCCTGTCTCGTACCATCTACTCGTCTATATGGTAATCAATTAAATACAAAAGATGATTATGGTAAGTCCTTTCCATGTGTACAACGTTTGTTGCTTTTATTGCAGAAGACTGACAATTCTGTTTAATTGGATTGTTTGCATGAATATTTAAGACATTCTTAATTGAAATCAAAGGCGGCGATTGTTACTACAATAACATATTATATGTATCTACAGGGCATCTAGAATTCATTCAGTTAGAGGAAGATACCGCGACGTCATCTGCGTTTTGAACGAGTTTTGGTTCACGCATGTGAAATGTCAGAGTCAACTATTTTTATTTTACTTTAATAGATTGACTAATTAAGGAATCTAGAACGTGAAATTCTCTAACTGAAAAGAAGGAAGTATTATGGGTTTTCAACATAGACATATTCAAGGCCTTCGACCTAGCTAGTCACGAGCTTTTACTTGGTTTTAGTGGTACCATAGACGATGTGTTATCTTTCAAATCGGGTACAATGTATAGGTCTTCATGGAGTAGAAAAATAAAGATATGTTGGAGTCAGAAAAAATAATCCTGAATGAGGCTATTCCACAAGGATCAATTCTGGGTCCTCTCCTTTCATACACAATGAGTTACCAAATATCCTGCCCCATAAAACTGAATTATTCGCGGATGATGCATTATTATAAAAGCTCGCCTGCGAAAGCTCAGGAAAAATTTTGGTAGATTTATTTCTAAATTAGAAACATACAATATTCACGGATTTTGTCTGTAAACGCTAGCGAAGAGGCCTAATCGCGTACGGTAAATTTTCGGTTTGTAATTTTATATTTTTGGAAACTTTTGCGACATTTTGTGACATTGATTTACATATTTACATATTCTGGGGTGTGCAGTATACGACCTTCAACCCTTCTATCTTCGCTTGGGTGTTTCATTTCGTATTTACCCTTTCTCTTAAAGTGGTTGCTCTGTTAACTGTGGAACGACGTTTCGACCGTACCTTCCAGCGTGGAACTGCAACTATTTCGATACCCCATATCACATATCATATTGGCTGTAGCTTAGGTCACTTTCAATCGCCAGTGCCGCCCTTTTCCGAAGACGACGTTTTGTGGTCACGGCTATTTGGTCTCCATTTTGGCCCACGACCGTCTCCACTGAGCTCGGGTACAAAAAGTTCGACCCAGGTAATGTTAACTCCACGGTGTATAGCAACTGAACATTTGGTGGGTATCAATTGACTTAGATACTCTGACAAATCTAAACTACCAAAAGCGTGACATGTTATTTTGACGATTTCAAAACTGTGTTTACGGTACTATTACTATTGCCACTGATAAGATTTTCCTTTGTATTTGTAACATAATATTTCGCGCAGCTTTCAAGGCGTCAGGGTCCCTATCTTTAATCAAACGAACCTTAGTTGTTTGTCGGTCTTCGGAAGAAGGTATTTGATTTGTAATTAGTTTAACAGGCATCAAAATTCTAAGTTGTAACACGATGGCTCACTTATAGCTGACGAAACGGGTTTTCTCTGCGCGTTTTCTGTAAATTTTTACATCTCACAAATTTAAATATAGATTATCTTTAAAAGTGCACCACTTTTTAAGAATAAAAGGTTATTCGCAATGTAATTCTCCCTGAAACGTCCACCACTTTAATTTACAGCTCCGTAACACATGAAATATTGTAAATTACAAAATATATCATCGCATTTCGATTTCGATCTGAAGAAAAAAGTGTCTGTCCTTGATTGCGAGCGGTACAATCCGAATTAAAAATGTACGACCAATCTAGGAGCAAAACTTTCCATTAATTTCAAATAACACTTTGTATCTGATATAATTGAAGTAATTTAAATATACCAGTATTTCAGTGAAGAATAATTACCAGTGGTTAAATCATTATTTGATTAAGAACGAAAGGAACTCGTACGTTGCAACAAATATCTACATATGTGCAGTAGCAATCATAATTTATGACATAAGCTTTACAGAAAAACTAATCGTGGACATTTTATTTGTGCTTTCCAAGCAAAAAATAATTTACGATATCCAGGTTTCACTTTTAAGTGGTAGGATTTGGACACATTCGACGTTCATAGCTTTGAAGGTGATGGGTTCTGTAAGCGTCACGAATTATGATTGCCACTGTACCTGCTTGTATTTCAGAATTCTTCCCTTCAGAAAAGGCGCATTCGCATTTTATTACGTTCTTCTTAATTTTTATTGTCTTTTTTATAGCGTCTGTTTTATATCAAACTAAAGCATTATATTCTGATTGTTTCACTTATCTGGGGAATTTTAAAAAGGGTCGAGTGGCTTTTAGGCTACCACGGCTTTTTATCTTGAATTAGTGACTCAATTCATCGATATTTTAGAATGCCTTCCTCTGCTCTGAAATAATTAGTTACGGTTAGAATATTTGTGAAAGCAACGATGAAATAGTTTACTTAAATGAACATACTCGTTGCTACTGTTTTGACAACTTTGGTAATCTATTTTTTGAGGAGTACATTTGTGTTATTGTCCATTTCTTTCTTGCTGTTAACAAGTGGTTGATTTGATTTTCTGTATTTCTGCTTGTAACTTATTATTTTCACTTAACGAACGCCCGCCCGACTTAACTCAAGCAAAAAGTCAAATTAGAAAGTGTCCCTTTCACACACGCCATTTGTCACCAGTGACACTGACGAATTATCACATGCAGTCAACACCTTTCGAAATACGGACGATAAATTGAACACATTCGTTCGTGGTCGCCTGATCTTAATTGCGCGTGTTTATCTTCGGATGAGAGAACAATTTGAGGTCATCAAATTGCGCAACGCATCTAAAACGTCTCGGCCGAAAAAGTCCACGATCACGGTAACCTAATGGGCTTGTTAGAGGTCGTTTTAATTTGCGATGGGTCAGGTCTTTTAAATATGGCAGAGCTCACGAATTAGCGGTCAGTTGTTTACCGCAAGCGGCGCGCAATTCCCATTCCCGTTTAACAAAGCCAAAGGTTATAATTTTACATTATTTAACTAATTGTTGGTAACGCAAGGAAATTAACGTCAAGTTTCAGCAACAATCATCAACCGATAGACGTCACGATCCAATAATTCATTCAACTTGTCGATATTTTGTGTGTATGTGTGTAACAACCAATTTTAAGTACTTATGCATATTTTATAATATGAAATCAGCCACAGCTTATATGTATAAACGGCATAATTACGTAAAATTGCCTTTGATAGAAACTTATTTGGTCGATTAGAGGTCGTTTTAATTTGCGCGGGTCATATCTTTTAAACATGGCAGGACTCATGAATTAGCGATCAGTGTTGTTGTATATCGCATGATGTGCCAAGAATTTCCTCTTCCCGTTCTACTAACATAAGTTAAACATTGTAATCTTACACGATTAACTAATTGCAAATAACATATCATTAAAATATGTTTTATTTTCGTTGCGAATCCTTGAATGTTAGAGTTATTAAGTGGGAAGCTACCTACATTTCTACTCCGACGTTTAGGGGGCGAATTTTCTACTGTCATGTTCAAGAGGCAAAAAATACGTTTCGAAGATATTTAAGAAAAACGTAGTTTACATTATCGACACGTTTTTGTTTCTCGATGATAGAATTATCAATTACACTCTGTATATGTAGGTTAGTTAAGACGTCGTATGACGTAAGACGATCTTTCGGAATTTTGTTTGTTACGCACTGCATACTATAAGCATTACACAATAAACCCAACGAATCAAATTTTATAGCTAAAATAAATTCTACATTATTGGTTTTATTTTGGGGGTTCTTGAAAAGTGCTTGAGTTAAGTAGATTAAATTGTAATTGTTTTTTTTTTTTTTTATAAGACACGTATTTAGACTTAAACTTTTCGCTTGAGGTGTCACCATCGCGTTAATTTCGGACGATAATTTCCCTAAAACTTTTACGCCGCGTCAGTTGCAATTAATTGAATAATTAACAGAGCGAAATTGTTATCCCCCTGCATCCGAACATCCAGTTAATTGACGCCATTATGCTAATGAAAGCTCGGCCACATTAAAATTCTCCGCGCTCGCGTACAAGATTGATTATGCGACGTTCGGCATAATTACGTTTGCGAGACATAAATCTTATTTTTTTGTTGTGGACGGTCGAGGACGCGGTATTACACCTTTTCGGTTCGTTTTATTTTTGAGAGGCGCGTGTACTTCAAAGTTGCAGTGATCAGAGCCGGAGTTAGGCCTTTTTTGGTCCTCGAACTAAAATGTTTAATTTCATAATCAACCGGACTAGGAACTAAGGCTCTGTCGATGAGCTTGCGGTATTTATACTTCCTTATATGTATTTATTGTGACCGGCAAATATCTTTCATGGTGTATTCATTGTTATACATTTCCGTGCTAATGCCATTTGTTTGCACTGAACGGCGACATTTTATTCATAAATTTGTTTTCTTACAGCAACTTAACGGATGGGGTATAAACTTATTCCAGGTGTAAGTTGGCATCGTTGAACCAAAAGGTTAGTTCCACTTACTTACTTTTACTGGATTTACAAATTTATTTATTTTATGAACATTTTTTCCTGAATTAGTTACAAGTAAAAATATAATATTGAAAAAGAAACAACATTGATGTTTATAATAGAGAAGTATATGAAGTATTCTAATTCTTTCTTTATAATCGTGCTTTCTAACTGCAGTTATAGTACCATCCATTAATTAGTACGAGTGAAATTCAGGTTAATTCACCTTGTAAAATACTGATTGTGAAAATTACGATGTGATTCATGTAAATCTTATATTGTTTTCGGGACTTTAAAAAATAGACGTGAATAAAATGAATGAAAATGTGCACACAGAGAATCTTTTTCTCATTCTCGTCGTGGTATCTAGTAATAAAACAAAGGTATCCCGACCAATCCTTCAGAAATTGTTAAAGGATAGGTTTCTTTGATCATTTTTCAACATCATCCGGCCGTGTAATGTGTATTTGACAATTCTGGTAAAAATCTTGTTTATTGTGCAAAGTTTTGATAAGATTTTTTTGAAGTTGGTTTGCACTGTTTAGTATGTTTTGCCCGTTCACAATGACTTAACGTAACAAAATTAATCACTAAATACAGGGTAAATACTTGAAATTCTAAACTGAAACTAATTAATGTGTTTAATTATGAACTGTAAATCATTTAAATTTATAATTACTACGTTTACATTAACAAACAATGCATTCAAATGATTAATTTACGTTACGTTAAGTGATTGTGGACAGGGTATGGTTGAACAGGAGTGATACAACTGTAGTGCGATGTTGCCAAGCATGGTCTAATGAGGGCGTTAATCATCATCGGAGAGGCAGTGGTCACCCAAGAACCAATCACCAACAACCGCGAAGATAGGCATCTACGTCAATTGGCTCTGAGAAATCCACGACAAACATCCAGAGCAGTTGGACAATAGTGGATTGCAGTTGTAGGACATGCTACTTTATACAGGCTCCATTGTTTTCGTCCACTTCACGAGATCACATAACGCTGAGGCTTAATTGGTATGTTGAAAGAGTAACGAAAGCCAGGTATTACCACGTGAGACCACGTGGAGAGCAAAACAGTCTGAATTTTATTCAAGGACCCTTTACTGATCTAATTCCAAGGGTTTGGACTGGCATATGTAACAATAGCAGAATAGCTTTACTGTTTGTTCATGGGAATTTAAATTCAAAATAATATTGGTCAAGAGTAACAGCATTGTCTTTTAACAAGATAATGCCTGTCCACATGTCTCAAGAAGGACTTTGAACCTTTTCTGAAGACAATTGTTTTCGATTTTACGCCTTAACCCTTTTGCTTATTTGGCTACTATCTCGTAGTTTCTTGGCGACTTTAGCCTTGGCCTACCTGCTAAACGGCTTCCTTCGTTGCATGCCTTCTGTTGGCCAGTTTAGGTGATTCGAATTTCGCGCCGTGCGGTTGTTTCCGTGTTAGGATTTTCCCGGAAACGTGTTGACTCCATCGTTGGTCCGGTGCGCTTGAATTTTTGCACTATTAGAGGTGTGGCATTAAATGTAAGTGGCGTGGTTGGTGCGCATGTTGAGAAATTCTGCGGTTTTGGTTTGGAATTTTGCTGTACTGCGCCCGTGTTGGGATTTTGGGAATTTACTCAAGACGCTTTTTTTTGGCGGATCTGGTTAAGATCAATATGTGCTTGCACACTTCGTTACCACCCCGAAAAGCTCGGCTTGTTTAAGCCGAGGTAAGTTAGCCTTTTCTTCATTTTCATCCCGGTTGGGTTCAATTAGAATGTTTTGTTCCTTTTAATGTAGCGGTAGTTACCCCCCGTTTTGAGCGGCTTCGCTCTCATGAGGGAACTATTACAGCTTCGCGAGATTGTTGTGCGAGCTATCTGTTCCCCCCCAGGACGCTGAGGCCAAGGGGCTCGGAAGGTTTACGGTATTGTGCCACAATTTTAGTTCTACCCCTTTCGAAATACTTATCTGTTCGCTTTTGGTCTAGTTTGCACGATTACATCTCCATTTTATGTTGAAGATTCCGTTTTGGAGTTATTTTTATTGTTACGTTAACTTACGCTGTGCGATATTTGTTTTTTTTTTGTGCTGTCGCAGCGCTTTTCGCTGGCGGACGGTTTTTGTTATGAAAATTCCGGGTTTTTCTGGCGTTTAATTTTTCGATTAGTTAATGTGATTTATTTATACTGTATGAGACTACTTATCAGTCATACTGCGAACGGACGCGTGGGATCCTTAGCGTACGGAAATATAATTTACGCCTTAAACTCTGTTATTAATTTCTTTTTTATCTTTAAGAAAGAAAAGTGCGTTACGCCTTTTGTAGTTTTTTATTTCAATTAAAGTTTATTTAAAATTGGCGGAGTTTTTTGTATTTCTCTTTTTGCGTATCGTATTTTCGGAATTGGGAATTACCCCTCCTCTCTTTGGAACGGATTACTTCGGCGTTGAACCAACTGGTAAGGGGGAATTTCTCTCCTGTGAGATTCCTTTGGTTGCAAGCTGTTGCGATCGACAACAGGTAGCGCCCTTTTAGATCCACAGTTACCTGTGCGAAACTGTCTGCCCACGTCCTTCTCCACTGACTCGGAATTTTGGTCGCATCAGCAGCCCCAGACATCGGGCGATCCAGGTAGGTTCGTTTGTATCCATTTCAACGTCCTTTTTTTATTATTCGCTATCAGGTAACCGGACGTACACACTCCTTGGACCTTGGGGCTAGTTTGCGTTTTGTCCTATTTTGCTTCGTGATTTGTAATTTTTTTTGTTTTGTCTTGGTTTTCGGTTCATTTGGTGAGAGTGTGTGCGACACAATAATAACGATGTTTTGCCATGGCCGCACAGATCACCTGATTTGTTGTCCATTGAGCATCTATGGGATTTACTCGACAGGAAAATCGGGCGGTTAGTCAACCCCTTACAAACTTTACATGAGAGTCAAGGTTTTCGAGAAGCTTTCTGTGAAAAAAAATTCAGGGGTACCACGTTACAGAAACCGGTTTAGATTCAGACAAAACAGTGACATCAGAAATTTTGCACGGTAGACATCACCCAAGTAATTTTGTGAAAGTCAAGTTTATTATAATTTTCTGTTAAAATATCGGAATTCAAGATCACAGTTTTATTTTAGGAGAAAAAATATGAAGCTAGGGGCCCGTTGTTTTCTGCAAATGCTCTTTTGTAACATTCATAAAATATAAATAAACATGCATATTTGTATTTAAAAATGAGAGAAAATAAAAAATCGCGTGAGAACATAACTATGTATATTAATTAGGTTAAATTTATTCTATTTATATTTCACAGTCTCCTTCATAATTAAATCACGTAATTCACATGCAGAGCGTCTGTTATTAACAGTAATTCAAATGCATTAAATACTTTACTGCTTTAATAAGTTCCGCCTGCCTGCGAATGGTCACTTTGATCTCATCGGGCAGTGTTATAAAAAAAAAAAGATGCAGTTCCAGCACTACTTTTCCGACACTGTCCGCGTATATTCCGACTTTCTTTTATTGTTGTGGTCCCTCGATTGCTTACATAAATCTTATTTGACGTAAGTATGCTACAGGATATTTTTACGGCGAAAAAGAAATTTAATTGTCGTCTTATGCGATCGAACCGAAAAAGAAATTAGCCACTTGTCCTTGCCCTCGCGCTCTACGTGAAATTAAAGACTGATTAAAAGCAATTAGATGCCCGCTTGAAACACAGCGTAAGTAATTGCGCTGTTAAAATTCAGTATTCTGGCTTACCTTGTTCTTATGATTGCAATCTGTTTAAATTATGGCCGTTTAGAGTCATCTGAAAGAAATATGTGAAATTAAAGTCGAGATATTATTAGCTGTAAACTTGTAATGTACTACTGAGAACGACAAGTAGCTACAATAAAAATATTAGATTTTAAATAATTGCATTTAATTTATGAAGGCCAGAGCTTTGGACGAATGGGAGTGTGAGGTATACATGCAAATTCAGATTAGACTGATGATGCTAAAACATTAATTAGGTACAATTTAATAATTAAGTTTGAAATATAAAATGTCGGAAAAATTGATGTGGAAGAGTACATGCGGAGACTGTGGAGAAATTTTCTTATGAAATGTATTTCTTGATCTTCAAAAATTTGCATTTCAGGAGACGTTTGTAATTCAGGTTATTCATGATCAGAAGAAAAAGAAAACATCTCGTGAGTTATTTTCACTGAGGACTGTGCGATAAAAGTGGGCAGAAGCAAATTAAGAAGGTGTAATCTGCAACAAAGTGAAAATTTCAGAATTAATCGTCCAATATATGTCAGTGTCGCATTTACTTTCAATTAAATGCGCAGAAAAAAACAAAAGAAAAACAAAAATCGGCAACACTAAAGAAAGTATGACGTGACACTGACTAATGCCGCGATTTATTTTAACAAATGCTGCTCACGTCCCCATCTGCAATGCATAATGCGTTCGTTCATTCTCGTCCGTTCAAAGCCAATTTTATCGCCGAGAGTAATTAGCTTTGAGCACGATCGCGTTAAATATTTATCGCTAATCGATTTCTTAAAAAACCGTGAAAATTTCTCCGCGTAAATTAAATATAAGTTAAGAAAATTATTACTCCTCATTATTTTATTTTAAATAGTAAATGGAATCAATTAAAAGTCTTAAAAACATACGTACATGTATCAAGAGAACTTAAAAATTCCAATACCTGCAAGAAAATACAGGATGTCGAAGTGATCGAAGTGACAGCCAGCATTAGCGAGTCACAGGCGAGCACGGCGAAGAAGCGCTTGCATTAGCAAGTCGGGATTAGCACGAATACTGTCAGCGGTGTTGTGAATACTCATTATTAAGTCATTAAGGGCCAATTGTACAATGCCAGTTTAAATTTAAGTCAGAGCTTAAACTCATAGCAACGATTATTTCAACAATTATTGTTGGTAAGGGTTTAAGCTCTGGCTTAAAGTTAAGCTTCGCTCCCAGGACTGGTCTCCTATATACATTAATGCTGATCCCAATATGAAAATGTATATCTTCTTACATGTTTTCAAAAACCATTATGATGAATGTTTTCCTTTAAAATCAGCCCCATCACGTGTAAAACCACAACAAACATCTTCTGAACTTCATCAAATTCGGAAAACACTGGGTCTCATATATGAAGCATACAAAAAAAAAACTGGTCATGACGAACTTAAAAACATCTACATCAGATACAAACAATTTTTCCTAAAAGCTGCAAACGAGGAAAAGAAAACGATAAACATTCGTAGTTTGGCTGAACTCTGCCACTAGGAAATCAGAAACAAATTTAGAAATGTCACCCTTGTCAGAAGATTTTAACATAGTTTTTAAAAACATAGTCACTACTTTATATTCACAATTAACTTTGTCAAGTTCCGACAAAAGGAGTCAGTATCTTTCTTTCACCTTGTCGCCAAATTTAGTTTTAACTTGACTACCTCAAACTTACCTTGACCGGATGACAAGTCTGCGCTGTATCTTTCACCAGCTTTTCCCCTCGGTTAGAAACAGTGAGAAAGGGGTGGGTCAATTACGCTGTTACAACATTAAAGGCGCCAGGACGGACGGTAACCCAGCTGATTGACAACGACCTCGTCAGCGTCCCCGAACCGACTTGATCGTGTTACGCTTGACTCACTGGTACATACGTGAAGGAAGGTAACGTAAACGCACACTTAATGTTAACAAATTCAAGCTTTATTGATTAATAAATTATCGATTAAATGCAACATACAAATTACGCAAAGTTAAACATGTGCTTATTCGAAACAAAGTTAACCAAAGACGTAGGCTTCGATAGATCTAAAGTTATCAGCTCTACGATTTAAATCTGTATATGCAACTCTGCATTCGGCCGAAATTCGCTCTCCGTAACGGCCATGCATAAGCCGGTTAACGATTCGAAATTTAAAATAAAACAAATAAATGATTCACAAATTTACTGTCAATGCACAGTCTAGATCGTCTGTCAAATTTTCTACGAAGTGAAGTTGGCAGCGACAACGCCACCTATTGGTTGTCTCCAACGCCGGTGAGCTGGTTCGTACCAGACTTGCAGGTTCCGTAAAGATGGCCGAACCAAGTCACTCAAGCTTAAAAGAAAACGCTCGGAAGCGAAAGGGAGTCAACTCGGCTTGAGTCAAACTCAAAACGGTTACGTAAAACGGGAACTAAGACTAGAAGTAGAACTGAAAGCCTGAATGGAAAGAAAGAAAGGTTGTTAGCTTCCAAAATGGCGTCAGACAATTCGCTTGTTGCTTGTTGTAGTTCCCCAAGCTACATACATGTTTCTTAGCGAGAAACACAACACAGCACTACGTCCGGACGAGAAATGAATCGAGGACGCGAAAGCTAAACGGAGGACGCCGAAGATGCACGTATGCCATAAGCAGTATCCAAGCTGCTTCCTGTCATCGTCATTATTTGCCATAAGGAGAATTAAAAATATTATAAACACCCAAGCTGCGAGAATGGTCTACTATGCTATTTTTCACTCAAAAGCAACTTATGTCCTAGAAGTGTGGGGTCACTCTTCACAGTGGATGCTCTAATGCATAAAATAATTACTCTACGGGACGTTTATATTTATAAGCAAATAATTGAAGTGTATCATAATTTAAGTAATTCCGGTTCTAGACAAGAAGCTCAGAATTATAACCTACGCACAGGTTAAAATCTTACAATGCCTTACCTGAGACTAAACTCTACTGATTCGCTGACAATGGGCTTGAAATTACTTAATAACTTACCTATGAGCTGGAGATCGTTAGCTACATCTCGTTTTAAACAAAGATTATTTAACAATAAATTGTTTCTACACCATAGAAGAATTCCTGCAACGAACAAGTGACAATATAAATATAAATGACTTATGATTTTCTTTCGTTTCAAACTACTGTTTTAATACGAGAAAATATTGTCATTGTAGTGTATACTGTGTTATACAGGGTGTTCTTTTACTGTATGCAAATATTTAAACCTGTAATACATCACCATAAATGGCAACGATTGAACTCATATGTCCTTAACAAAAGTTTTACACATTTCGAGAAAATCGCATTTGAAAATCGGGCAAGAATTAATCGCACGTCTATGTCTTTGAAGTTGGTCAAGAAAAGTAAATTTTATTGCGACCGCAGAAAGCATCTGTTGGAACAAAAAACAGAGCAGTGACCCAGTGACCTTTGCCGAGTTCGGGCGGCTAATAAAAGCATTTTTTTTTTCACGTCGGAGTAACCGTAGCCAAGGAATTTGCTTCATTTTATTTCATTTATGATCATGACACACGATTTATTGCTCCGTATCCTTTGGGATCAACAGTTTAGTTTGTGAAAAGTGGTTGAACGAGTTAAAGCTAAATACGATTACTATTTTTTGTGCTTTATTAAAATGCCGCAATTCACGAACGGCGAGAGAACAGATGCTCCTCATCTACGGCGAAGCTCGAGAAACTGAAGAAGCACATTTCCAAATCAATACAAGAACATTTACAATGTAGTTAAAAGTTTTGCACTTATTTTACAAACACCCTGTATTATAAAAAACAACTTTTGTAATTTTTTTCTATAATTCACTAGTTTATTAAGAATTGATGTACTGTACCTTGACTTGCTCAAATTGTATTTAAACAATTTTGGTCAATAAACTCAATCAATAATTTTGTTTGATATTCTTTTTACATCACTGTGATTGATTCATTAGTATGAAATAATTAACAAACGTAGGCTGCCGCGAAGTAAATCCCTATGAAAACTTCGACAGCTATCAACAAAATACGCGTTCGCAATCGAACACAAAACACATGTTTCTTAATATTTTTTTTTATGAGGGTAATATTGACCCTGAATTTCTGCGGCAACTTAAAGTGCTAATAAAGACATAAAAAGACTCTCTTCCAAGTGCAGTTTATTAGAAATTTTAATTTTAATTTTGTTTCTGGAAAACGGTGAACAATGGCACTCGAGTTGCTGCACCTGTAGTGCGTCTTTATTTTACGGATTTTTTCATTCTCAAAATTATAAATTGAATCGTTTATAAGTTTATTGCCTCGCCCTAAAAGCCACCTCGTAATACATATGTATAATAAAGTACGGATCAATACAAAACAGATTAATTAATTACAATACCTACATAATATTAAAAACTTTTAAGTATTTACTTATCTACTTTCAAATCAAACATGAAATCCTGGCCTGGCTTATGTGTAATCATTTGTGCGCTAGGTCCGTGGTTTTTAAAATCATTTCAAACGTATCGAGTGCCTCTCATACAGTTCCTAAGAAAAAGATAAAATAATTTTTAACCAGGTTGTTATTGAATTTTGCCTAATGGTTTTAATTAATGACATAACTTCAGGTAATTAAATAGACATAATTTTTAATGACAATTCAACTATTTAAACAAAAAGATGTATTACCACATCTCTAACAGAGTTTATCTATTTTATTCCTGAAAGGACGAAAAATACTACGAACGTACCGTAAAGAGAACGGTACTTTTTCGAACTCAAAACTGAACTCATATATTGCCGAGGTTTGTTTCGAAAAAATCGAAAACGGAGAACGAAATGCAGAGAACCATCCACATAAAGTCGTGACCGACACGCGACAGTCGAGCGTCACATTACATCCGCATCCGGGATATTGAAGGATAAATTTAAGACCACCCTAAGCAAAAAGTTATAAATAGTAAAATTGTATAAAAAATTTCTTGGCTCCTGCAGTTAAAAAACTACATGCCTGTAGATTTTCTCTCACCTCTCATGCCCCCCATCAATTTAAGTTCAAAATAAATGAGTTGGCTTCAGAGAAAACAACTGAAGAAAAAAACTCTGTAAACACAGTTGCAAGGTGGAAAACATATTTACGAGTTTGTGCACGATTCGTGTTTAATTAAACGCGCGCTCGCCGTAGCGTAAATATATCGCGTCCCACTGAGGAAGATGACAGTTTTCTATCTCGCCCGTTTGGATATATCAGATTGCTGCGAATATGTGCGCCATTAATTATTAATATTTATGGAAGCTTTTTGTTTCGCAGTAAAACCTGCTATTTTTCCTGTTATACCGCGAAGCAATAAACAATTACGGCGATTGTCTTGCAAGAACGGACGGGCAGCCCGTTGAGAAAATAATTGCGCGAAGAGTTAAGTTCTCGGTCGCTGTATGAATGGGAAAATACGAAACACCTGTGCAGGAAAAAGTAAACTATTTCTGAACTCATTTAGAGAAGATGACGTTTTAAATTAATTCTCAAGTGTTCCATATACAAAAAGTTTCACGGATAGGAGAAAAACTATTGCTTAAATCATGGCCTGTTAAACGTATAACACCTGGCCTGAGCAAAAGTGCAACTCAAGCATGCTCCGCTAAGCATAACCTAAAATTTTGACAGTATTGTCACTTCTGTCATATGCAAACGGTAAATGTGTGGTGTGCTTGCGTTCAAAGTTTGTAACAAGTATAAACGGTGAGCAAATAAAAATCAGATTAGAGTAGGTGATGTAAAGAAAATGTATGTCTATGATTAAATAAAAAGTCAATAAATTTGACAGTTCATGAATGTATTACATTAATTAATTGAGTTAATCTCAGACATACATTTTCTTTGCACCGCCTACTCTAATCTGACTTTTATTTGCTCACTTTTAATTATCCTGTCAAACAGCTTTTAATAATAAATTTTAGTCAATTTCTTTTCTTTAAAGCAACTGATTTCTCTCGTTCAATTAATATTCTGCAACATTTCCAAGAAAGCTCATAAAAGCCGAGTGCAAAAAACGAATGATATTATTCAATTGTGTATCAGTGTCAATGGCTTCGTAGGAGATGGTCGCTTGTCACTTCGCAGGAGTGCGTCCTACGCACGCAACGATGCAAAGCAAGAGTAGAAGAACCAGTTGCGTGCGCACGCGGTTTCTAAAAACAGAGCAAAAGCAGTGGCGGTCGCGCAAAATTGCGGTGACACGCGGATCGCGCGGCGCCGGCTCCGTTACCCGGTACTCGCCTTTAAATGGCGCACTTGGGCTCAAGATCAAGGCCAACTATCCGAAGCAAAAATGCGTCCGAACCCATTCATTTAATTACGAGAGACTGTCACGGATAACATATTTTATTGTGATCTTGCTGGACTTCGTAGTATTTCTCAGGCATGTAGTAAACGAGGAATTCAAATGTTTTAATACTCTCCTCGTCGCGTCGCGTCGGTCGGCAAATACGACCTATATTATTCTGATTGAAATAAAATTATTTTCCTTCATAGATTTTGTCAAGCTAAAACAATCAAAAAAGTGTCATAATTAACAGATATATTGCGATGTTTTTGCGAGTTAAATGAAATTTGTTTGTTAAATTTTAGGATTTAGAATATTTAACTCAATTGACAGTCACGTTTAAAAACTTTTTGGAATACCATATTCTTAAGTTGTCATTATTTGACAGTTTTCAGTATCTAATATGTGTCATTATTTAAAAGTGTGAAATAAAGAAGTTACTATAAAATAAAAAAATAACTATAAAACAAAAAAGTCACCAGAACAAAAGTTTTATTAATATTTAACATCGCAGATTCAGTCACGGTCGCCACTCGATTTTTCCGACACCATGCCATAAACAGTTCGTATTCGACTTAATAAATTTTTCGTGATTTAGCGCAGTAATTCCAAACTTGCGACTTTAGCTTTTTCCTTAATTTCTGGCGGAATACCAAAGATATCTTCCACTTCATCACTGCTAATACACTGATTTTCGCTCACTTTTATAGCTTTTAGCGAAACTAAATTTCGTTTTCAAAATAAATTTGATTAATAACAACTTGCTTTACCTTGGAAACCAGAAATTACAACAGTACTAGTCAACTGTGATCAACATGACGTTTTTCTTTCGAAGTTTATTTTTAATCTGTTCAGCTTGAGCTTTCAACGGCCCCACTCGTGAAAAAAAGCACCTCTTTAGCCACTCGTTATATAAAATACTATAACATTAGACTCTTTTCATTAGTAAATTGGTTATTGAAATTTATCTCAGGGTACCAAATTGTATTGCTAAACAAATTTGTTGAATTGGGTTCTGGAATGTATTTCTCCTAATGGTGTTGATTTTTAAAGTGTCGGTTATTTTAGTCACGCTACGTGAAGTGTATTCAGGCAAGTAAATATCGATTTTATAGATTAACATAGAAATTATTTATTAATGATAATTTTGTTTTTTAAATGCACATCAATTTATATTTTACGTAAATTGAGTTGACATCTAACAGCGTAGTGGGTAGATGGAAATTTTAATCAAAGTTTTTAATTAAAAATGCTATTATGGTCTCCTTTAACAAGAGTGTCCTTTGTTTGAATCAAACCATTACCTGTTGGTAAGTGTTTACGAATTATTCTTAGACAAGCATGTTTAATTAACCATATTAATAAATGGAATGTTCTTACGTTTTGTTCACTACCATCGATTACAAAAGTTTCTCTGAAGGAGCTTAAGATTGATTACAATTGTTAAATTTTAACACAAGACTGTTCAAAGCTAACTACAAATTATGAATGTTCACTTGCTAAGTGCAGAGAGTGAATTGAATGTTCTACTGCTCAAGGCCTAAGTTGAATTGCATGGGTTACCCAGAAATATTCCTTTTATATACTGTTCAAGATACAAAAAAACTCTGTAACCTTAGATATAAGAAAAATTAAAAATCCTTAGATTGTAAACAAATCAAAAATTCTTGTACACAAATAATAACTATCTTGTCTTGTAGGTTGCAAATATGAAGTTACATCTTGAAGAGGCCCAGTCGAACTGCATCTAACTTTGAAGTCTTGGTTCTTGTGTTTTACAAGAATACGACGTCTTCCTCCGTTCTTCTTGTAGAAGTAGGCTCGAGGTTTGCTTCGGATTTCCTCTTCTAGCGTGCTGGATGAACTTGCCACGCCTCGATACTCTTGAAACGTGTTAGATGATCTTGAAACGTCTTCCACGATGACATGATTGGCTCGTCCTGGAGTTTCGACTTCGGATGACAGCACTTCATCCTTGGATGTCTTGGAACTCGACTCCTGTTGTGTGCGGTTTTCATCCCAATGTTTCTGATCATCCTGGAGTACTTCTCGGAATCTCTGGTTGAACCAGCTTTTCGTTGTTGGCGAAAGCGTAACGTCAAGGATGTCAATTGACATTTTCTAGATCAGTCAGAAAAGTGTTTAGTTATTCGTGTCAAAATAAAATTTCACACTAAGGTAAAGTACAGTTATTTAACATTTTACTTAAATTATAACTCCAAAAATAATAAACCTAAACTAATTATATACAGGGTGAAAATTTTAAAATATCAAAATAATATAGCAAATAAAACCGAAATAAGAGGACCAGTAGTGGACAATAAAATCCGGACAAGAATTTGACATGTCATGTCGTACGTATTTAGACAAATTTGGTAAATCAAGCTTTTATTGAGGTTATATTTCTGTCGAAATAATCGACGAGCTTCTTGGAAAAACCTCATTTGTCCAAAACTATTTTTTTGGTAAAACCAAAAAAATGTACCTGTAGACTTAACATATTGCAATAGGAGTGTCTGCGCTGCAGAAAATGTTACTTAATGTTCACAGAATAAGAGTTAAATCTTCTAGATTGCTATTAATGTCAATTGTTTTTGAAAAAAAAAAAAAAATAAGAAAAATAAAAAACCACTGGACATGTGAGGTTTTTACTTGAAACATTATAAAAATCACCCTTATCTTTTTTTAAATGTATTACATAATACACTTATGTGACTTATTATACGGAAAATCATATTTTACCGTTGAGCTGTTTATTTTTTGTTTGCTACTGTATGTTGTTTGACAACAGGGTTGCCAGATTTTTCTTGAAAAATATATCCAACCGTTCCACAAAAAGTAGCCTAATTTCGCCAAATACACAAGACCAAAAATAATGTTCGTATGGAAAACATGATCCAGCGAATTGTTATATTCCTGTATTCCGTTTCTTTTTAATTCTAATTAATTTTATTAATTATTTAATTATAAATTAGCCCGAATTCCATTTTAGTTTAATCCTCCTATATTTTAATTAACGATTAACTTCCTAGATGCGTTTCTTCAAATTGTAAGAACTCTTATTTTTATCAAACAATTAAACTTAGCGAAGACAGTAAGAAAGTATGTAATTCTAAAAAAGTCAATTTGAATTGAACTTCGGAAATAATAAAACAATATAAAATGCGATTTTAAAATTTTCAAATAGGGTGGCGATAAAAAATGCAAAGAGAATCTTTAATTAATCAAACAACGCAATTTAATTTGACAATTGTCAAAGTGAACTATTAACTATTATTGTTTCTTTTGTTTCTTGCTAAAATAAAAATCCTACTACTGTTTTCGAAATGGGTAAAACCCATCTTTACAACAATAGTTCGCTTCGACTACTGTCAAAATTAATTACGACTTTATGTACCATACCGAGACTTTTCTAGTTTACCATAGCCAATTGTATCGTAAAACTTTTTGGTTATATTGTATAAATGTTACATTATCAACATGTGCAAGTAAAAGAGAGGTTCAGAATTAACTGGTATAGAATAGAATAGTTTATTGGCCCAGTAGGAGTACAGTATACATTGGATAAGTTCGCACAATTGATTTAATCACAGTTTTGAAATTTTGATATTTCCAATTTACGTGCTTAAATGACATAAAAACGGTAGTTTACTTACATATGAGGTCTTCTCCTTCCCACGTTCAATGTCAATTTTAAAAAATTGACTTTTATGTGTAATTTTTTTATATTTTTATATATTTCCTATATTTTGTATCACAATGATTGAACATTGCCACACTAATGTGCCACCTTATATATGTTTTTCAGAATTGGCGGTAACAAGGAGTTTATTATGAACGCACTACAATTTTTGAAACATTCATCTGTCAATTGAAATTAAAATTGGTTTTTGTAAATGTTATTGTCTTTTTTCGTTTGTTACAACAGATCACATTCTTGTGTTGTCGATCCCGAAAACAAGGCGTGATGGTAGTAAGTTCAAATTTGAAATTAGCAAGTGATTTGAGGATGGTTCACAATTAAATTTTCATGGCGAACTTCGACGCCAGATTAAAAAAAAACACTTCTACATTGTTTTTAAATTTTAGCATTATCTTTTTAAAAATGGTATGAAGCTTTTCAACAGTATTATAATCTGAAAGACTAAATAGTCAATGGTGCTCATTTGTAGTTTATTACGATCTTTCATTTTAGTCAACAAAAACAACTTGTACCTTGACGATTAAAAAGATTATTTTTGTTAAGCAAGTGCTTATGTGATGCATCTAAATATTTGGAAAAAAAATTGAAATGAGAAACTTTACGCCAATCACTAAATCGATATTTCTTATACCAATAATGTCATATAAAAATAGCCCAATTGGCGAAATTTCGCCCCATCTGGCAACCTTGTTAGACAAATAGTTCCTCCAGTTTTGAGGTGAAAAAGTTTAGTCGACTCTGCACTGTGAATTTTTAAAGAGAATATGTCAGACCAATATCTCACTTTTGATAGAATTGGGTATCGGTCGGTGATACAGTATTTATTATTGAAAGGGTTGTCTGGCAAACATTTTTGTGCGGATATGATGGATACACTGAAGAATAATTGTCCTTCGTATGCTACCCTAAAAAAACTGGATTGCAGAATTTAAAAGGCGAAGAACAGTGATAAAAGACGGACACCGAGCTGGAAGATTCGCCTAAGTGTTCACTCCAGAAAATGTTGATGCCATCCGTGACGTCATTTTGAAGGATCGGAGAATTGGGCTCAAACGTAGAGCAGAAACAATGAACATTTCCCCAAACGTGTGTTTCATATAGTACATCATGATTTAGGCATGAGAAAAATATCTGCTGAATGGGTTACCAAATGCTCGAACGTTGATCAAAAATGACGTGGCTTTGCCGTCGTTTTGAAGACAATTCTTTTAACTTTTTGGATTGAATTGGAACTAGGGACGGAACATGCATCCATCACTACGATTTAGAAACGAAAGAATAACCAAAAGAATGAAAACCTGTTGTTTTGTCCCGTACGAAGAAATCTTGTGTCCAAAAATCGACAGGGAAGGTCCTCGCATCAATTTCTGGGACAAAAACGAAATAATTATGGTGGATTACTTAGAATGCTGTGTCGGGAAAGTATTATTCTGTTATTAAACAAGCTTCGGGGAAAAATTATGGAGAAGCGCCGCCGTGGAAACATATTCAAAGGTGTGCTTTTGTGCAAAGCAATGCACCCGCTCACAAGTTCCCAGTCCAATAAAAAAAATTGGTGAAATTGGCTTCGAATTGATTGACCACTGATTTAACCCTGGCCTTTATCCTTTTAGTTTTATTTTTATTTAATTTTTAAAACATGGTCTACATTGAATAAGAGCCGCGCTCTTTATTAGTTTGTTTCATTATTACGATGAAATTTTATTATTACCTGGCTATGATTTGTAGTATTAAGACAAACTGTATGTATGTTACATCCCCATTACCTCTTCTGGGAGTTCTTCTCTTGCGAGCGGTATATTCTATGTCATTCAGGAAGTCTAGTGAATGGTTGAGTTCTTGGAAAATATAATTTCCTGCTGTCTTAAATATAACTGATAATAACTTGAACACAATGTGTTTCAATCAGAATTTCAAGATTTGGCCTTGAAATTGTATCAACTGGGTCCCTATTGTGAATGTAAACTTAAGGTCTGTTCTCGTTATCCGGGCAAGGAAGCTGCACGGCCGAATTTTCCTTATGTTCACGTTCGCACTATGTGTGCTTTAGACGATATCTGCAATGTATTTGTTCGCACTTTACGTGGTATCCACCTGAAAGCCCGCCACAATATCCTTTGAAATTTAAATAATAATAAATCAAATAGACCTTTATGTGGGTCTAATTTTATGCAATGCAACAGAATGAGCACCAATCCATGGATGACAATCAAAAGGCGAAATCTTATAAATTGCGAGGCTGAAGGTATTATCTATGGAAATGTTTTCTGAAAACCTTTTGACGAGAATCTTCTGCATAAGTTCAACTCAACGCCAAGAAGAAAAAAAATACAGGGACTTGGTGTTACAGCCTTCTTTACGGAGTGTAGCAGCTAAAACTACAGAAAAATTTTATTTTCTAAGGATTATTCAAATCAAGCAGTTTTTGACAAGTTATTTCTTTTTTGCTCATATTTATTACAAAATAAAACCGCTTAAAGAATATTGACTTGTACAGAAAACAAAAATATATTTTATATAATTAATTTTTAAAAGATGAAAGTTCCCAAAAGCACAACTACGGATTAAAAGATTAGGCTATGAAAAGATGTCCAAAAGGCAAATGGAAAAGGGTACAACTTGTTAAGAAGATTGTTTGCAATTGCTCAATTTCATAATTAATTGTTTAATTAAGCAAAATACAAAAGATAGTAATATGAAATTTAAATAATCAAAAATGGGTGAACACTTTGAAGAAAAAAACAATGAAAGCCGCTTCAGGAAGATATCCATCTAAATAATCGACAAGGTTTATTTGTCTCTTTATCTTTCTTTTCTGAGGTTTTTAACGATAACAGTTATTGCTGTAAAGATGGTTTGAACGTGACGTTAAAGAGAACTGATACAATTCGTAAGAAGCTTTGAGGAAAGTCACCATTATTACGATGCCTTGTTGGTTCTGGTTGTCCTAGAGGTTTCATTTTTTAATTTCTGAAAGAATTCCTTTTTTCATTTGACAGTTAAATAATGATTTCCTCTCCTACGGTTTGGTTTAAAAGAAAGTTAGAAAATCGAGTTTTGCGTTTTTATGTAATTTATTGACGTTGGACGTACACTTTCCTAATCTGGTGAAGACATTTCTGCACAATAAGTTAAGGAAAACCGAGTTTATTTGTCCTGTCTGTCGCGGTTAAACTTTTCACTTTTCAACTTTTCATCTGAGAACAAACACAATAGTATTTATTATCTATTTCCCGTTTGCTTGTAGCTTTTAAAGTAGGAAGTATGTTTATGTCTTGAATATAAACTTTATAAAAATTGTACCGCATGACTTTCAGTATGTATTAACAATATATGTACAGTTCATTTTTTCTTTATATGCCGATCGATAAGTTAAAGAACTTTTATATAGCTATCTTCTTCTAATTTCCGTGAAACAGCCTTGTGGCTTTTGTTAAGTCACGTTATTTCGTCGTATATTTTCTTAACTTATATTTTATACGATCGGCATATAGTAAAAAAATAATCTGTATGTACGGTTACCGCCGAAAAAAACTGGTACAAGGCTTAAAACTCATAAAATGTAATCCATGAAATTTTATATTTTTAAATGGATCATTCAGGTTTTGTTTTAACCATTCGAAAGTTAATTGTTTTCTTATTTATTTAAATGAGGTGGCGTATCTCTCTTTCTACACATTAATGAAAACTAAAGAAAATACTATTACATTACACATTTGTTGTACCGTTTTTTTTAGGCGACAACTGTACATCGACTATACCGGTTGTTAAATCAAACTGAAATCATAGATATTCAATGAGAACAAATACTGCAGATAATCAAAGATTGAAATTTCTGAAGTGCGAAAGGGTTATGAGCGGGGAAGCGAGACGTCTCTGCAAGAGGCTAAAGCGCCTTTCTGTCTGTTGTATGACCTATGTTCTTACTTTACAACAATGACCGGTATATTTCTATCCATCCAAAGCTTTATAAGTTGTAGTTATGCAAATAAATTAATTAACACAACAACAAATTAAATTAATTATTATTACACAATTCTCTAATTACTTTGCACTATCTTCTATGTATACTTCTAGGCCTTCACACATCAATCATTGTCAAAAAGTATCTATAACGATATGTATGATCAGGTCAGCGTTAACAATCAATGATTGTATCGCTTTGAAATATGTGTTCGTTGAAACGCACTTGTGTGGAGAAGAGTGTTTGGTACAGCCGGTATGTTTTGTTCCACGCTTCCAGAATATTATTAGTGTTGTGGTTATCTTAATATTTATCTGAGGTTTTATTAATATTAAAAGTAATCGAAAAAAGAAATTAAGCATCGGCGGATTGATAACTGTTCGACTGTTCAAAGTATAGCTGCTTCTCATCCAATAAGTGGCGTTTAATTTTGAAGACACAAGTTTATATGATACTATATTATTCAATATATTCAAGTAGTTCATTTGAATTTTTATCTATCTAAAATCCAAATCCACACATTAACTTCGTAAAACCATCCATCTTTAATCCATCTTTTGATCCTTGTTGAAAACTGTGATGACTGGCTTTTACATGTGAAGGGAAAAGGAATTAGTAGAGACGATCAATTTTAATACCTACTCGCCTTTTTCTTTCAAAAAATTGTTATATTTAATTGTTGATAAGAAGTCTGGTACTTGAAAGAGGTCGTTACCATGCAAACTTTATTCCACTTTACGTCTCTAACGTTTATTTGAAGTTGCTTCCACGTTTTTTTACGAAGAGGTTTTGGATGGAGACATTTCAAATCAACGAGTTCATTATGTGTTACAAGGTGTCTCTTCGGTTTTGTAAATAATGTGAACAAGCAAATTCGTGGTCTTCCAATACAGGAAATGACACGCAACAAGTAACTACCAACTGATTATGATGTGTTAAGTAAATAAAAATGTTCCGTAACATATAGCTCAGAGAAAACTTGTTGCCAGTGTCTGGGTATTGATTGGTGAAACGCTTTGTGATCTTTCCTTGTTAGAATTCCTTATGTTTATGCATTTGTATCTTTGATCAACGTGCATAGGTATATTTGTTGATGACACGCAGGTCATGGATCACAGTCATACGTTACGTAATGAAGTAGCAAGAATAAAATAATCAGTCCTGATCTCAATCAATAAACATTAAACGACCGAGTGTGTGAGCTTGTAATACTAAGAAATTTGCATACGAAAATGATATGAAAAGTTTCTAGCGACTGCAACAACAGCAGCGGCGGCAGCAGCAACGGCAACAGGTGGGGGTCCATTCGAAGAAGGTACATTGTGTGGAAACCGAGCTGGATCTCTCCAGTCGGTCGCCGAGCGCCATGTAGGTTGATCTCCATACGAAGACTTCCACAATCTCTTAACCGGTACACGCGGAATTCGACACCTGCACCAGTTCCAGTAGAAACACACGTCCCCAAATAAACTCGAAACCCCTTTGTCGTTCCGTGGAAACGAACGGTTTCAATGAAAAGGCCGTAAAGTTTTTTTTTTTTTAATTAAACACGTGTTGAAGACCGTCGAGTTTAAATCGAAGTGACCCCAGCTCGTTGATCTTTTAAACTTGGCGCAGTAAATTCATTGACATACGATCTTGGCATTGATTATTATTGGGGACGGCGATTTCGCGAACGAAATCGAACAGCGCGCGCGCTCCTCTCTCTCCCTGTGGTCCATAAATTAATTTAGTGATGGTGAGTGCGTTTTGCTGAATACTTTGAATTCAGAGAAAAAAATAAAATAAGACATGACAAACGTAAATAAAATACGTGTCGTTGTATTGGGGGCTCCACGAGTCGGAAAATCAGGTGAGTTTGATCTTGCTGGTTTACTTACTCTGTGCGTTGAATACACGAAGAAAATAATAGTTGCCTCTTCTAGTTCCAGCAATTTAAATTTTGCAGCTCGCGACTATTAATAAACTAGTTTAGATTTTTTCCCGCTAATGTTTAATGAACCTTCTGTTTATGTGCTTTAAATACACGTGAAGAGATGCCGCCGGCTACTTCTAGTTTGTTACTAATATAAACATGTTTATAGATTCTGCTCGAGTCGAGGTATCAATAACCTCTTGTAATCTTCTTTTTTGCATTACTTAAAAAAAAAATCGTCGAATTAAAATTCAGCTAATTCATTTTTCTTATCTAAGAATTGCAGTTGTTAGATCGCGTCGTAGTTTTTTATTGTCTCTTGTTATCTATTCATAAATTAAATGGTTACGTCTAAAAAATTAATTGATTTTTAAAATTTGTAATTGCATTGAAATGCCTTGCAAAGTAAAAGACAAAAAAATCGGTTTTTTAATGTAAAATGATTTAACTGTGCAGAGTTTCATCTTCACAATATTCATTTTGGACTGCTACATTCAGAAAAAAATTCATATTAAAATATTGTTGTGATTATTTTACATAAAATAAATGTTATAACAATCATTCCAAAATTTACCAAATTATTGCGATAAAATCAACGCATTTTTTTTCTCTGAGTGTAAAATATGACAATTATACGTGTTAAAATGCCATTACTACCATTACTGATAAAAAATAAACAAATTTAATCAAAAGAAAAAAAAGCTTACCAATAAATATGTTTTTATAGTATAGCTTCTATATAATGTATAATATAATTATGTTTATATTATATATATATATTAATAATATAATTATGTTTGCAGAAAATTAGAAATTTAAAATTATTTGTATAAAAAACTAAATAATAAATAAGGAATAGTCGTTTTTGTTGTTGGATGCGAAATGGACGCTCAAAAATATTTTGTTTTTTACATACCGAGTATCCACTTTGATTACGCACCATGGAGATTTCAATGCAATTTTTTTAACTGTCAATTCCTGCTCGAATATATCATAAACTTCAATAGGAAAGCAGGAATTTATAATTATAGAAAATTGCGCTGAAATTCCTACGGTGCGTAATCTGGTATATCTGAATCTACAAACTATAACTTTCATTTTTGAAGATTTGAAATTTTTTGGCAGTCTTTTTCATTAATTTTTACGCTATATGGTTCTTTTTGAAATTTAAAATATTAAAAAAGAGCTTATTTGATTTCATGCGCAACATACATGCGGAAAAATGTACAGTACGTTACTACAAAAACAAATTGTTCACCTCAATGCGGGTCATCTATAGATGAAGTGCCTCCATCATCGCTCCTGATGATGTCCAATCTTGGGCCTTCAGTATCATATCTGTTGCTCTTTCATAAACTATTGCTCTAAAATGTTATTTCCAGAAACACAAACCACATGCAGCACAGATAGCCTCAATGACATGCAAACATACTCGATCCTACGTCTTTGTCATATCCGACCCGTGGATTCTCCACCACCAATCCACTCTTCCGCCAAGGTGACTTATTCCGGCGTCACCCGCATCTCACAGGTGACCGACGTGACGTCCTTACCATGGGCGTCCATGGTAAGGACGTCGCGTCGGTCACCTGTGAGACGCATCTTCACACCCGGCACGTAGGGGTGGTGAAAATTACATAATAACCTTAGGGGGGCTTACTATCCTCTACATAGGGGCCCTAAGGGGTTACTCATGGG
The DNA here is from genome assembly GCA_958336345.1 of Dorcus parallelipipedus. Taxonomy (NCBI): domain Eukaryota; kingdom Metazoa; phylum Arthropoda; class Insecta; order Coleoptera; family Lucanidae; genus Dorcus; species Dorcus parallelipipedus. The sequence goes on along the minus strand of OY284482.1, from coordinate 37,447,263 downwards.
ACCGTGAACAGTACGTCGTTCACCCTCGGGTGCGCTTTTACCCTGCTAGTACGATTTCCCTTCAGGGATGGCCACCACCACACTGCTTAACGAACAAACAATATGTCCAGCAAACTGACGTCACAAACCCTACGTCAGCATGGCCACCCCAGCCAACCTCCTAGTCAGCGATCAAGTGATGAAGCACTTGCCACGCTTTGCCGAGCCTAACCCAGGGAAATCGCTCATTCGTACCATGCAAGAAATACTTCAAGCTAATTCTCTACATATCATGCATTAACTACAATTTATAACTTATCTCTAGAATACTGCATTCCTGGTTCTCTGGGCGTAGTGCACAATTTTTTCTGAACACACCCTGTATACGCACGAAAGGAATATATTATACGCGTACTATACAACTAACGCGAGTTGCGAGTACAAGTTGCAAGTTCCAAGTTGGCTAACTTTATATGCGCGTATTAATTAATTATTTTCCGCACCTATCATATTAATTAACACCGCAAACTCTTATTAGTGCCTATCGATTACGTATCGTAAACTCGACTGTTTCGATTCTCAAAGCAAACCTGTGTTTATATAATCTCAAGAGGATCCCAACATCTTAAACCGTCTGGATGAACGTAGATAAAACTCGCATTGCAGGCAAACGTTTATAATTCATTAATTCTAAACGCATTATATTTTTGCTTAAAAATGAATATCTAACAATATGTATAAGGAAATTCCATTTTCTCTCTTTTTCAAAGGTACACACATTGTTTAATATACTCCGTCTAGAACTAGAAAGTATCCGGAAAAAATAAAATAATACTGGTTTTGAGTTTATGAACAAAACAATTAAAATTTGTAGAGGAAAACAGTTCTAGTTATTTGTAAATGTTTAATGAACTGAAACTAACTTCACCCTGAGTAGAACTTGATGTTTCATGCGTTGATGCGTTAACTTTTTTCTTATATTTTTTGATCGAAACAATTTTACCAGTCCTTTTTCTTTAATTTATTTTCTGTTGAAAATATGTTCCATCCCTTTCTTAAATTTGACACAATTACTCATTTTTTTGTGGTTACTTAAAATCGTTAAAGTTCGACATCTGTGGTAATTTTTTTTTGATAGAATCTTTGAAAAATATGATTTTGACAAAAATATTACGCAATACCGGGTGTCCCAAAACCCTCGTTTGAAACTGAAACAGTATATAGAAAGGCGCAAAAGAAGCAACTTTTTGCAATACTTTTTTTCCAAAAGTCAATAATAAAGGAATTAGAAACTCTGAAAGGGTTGGAAAATGTTGTTCTTTTGGCAATATCTTCTGGATCCTTAAAGTTATGAAACTAACATTTTAAATTCAGGTATAAGGCACCTAACTACGCATTTACAACGTATTTTTTAGATCCTCCCGCTTTTTTAAAGAGTAGTTTTAGGATGTGACTTTTCAGTATTTTATTTCTAACTTTTTATTTTTACATATTTCATCAGCAATGTACGAAGAGAATATTCCCTAGATTATTTGGCACAAGAAGCCTCTCTTGTTGCATTTCGATAAACCGAACCGTTTTCGAGTAATTGAGGTTTAAAAGTTAACATACGTCCATTGCATTTTATTATCATAAAATACTGAAAGTAATCCCCTCAAAGTACCCATTAAAAGGGAGGAAGGATCTGACAAATGCGTTGTAAATGTTCAGTTAGGTGCTTTATATCATAGGGCCAGTTGTACAAAGTAGGTTTAAACTCAAGTTTCACTGAACCAGGTTTAAAGTAAACAAATTCGCATAGGAACTTGACATATGGCAATTATTGCGTCCATAAATCAAATTTGATGCGATTTTGTTCACTTTGAACCTGGTTCAGTTGAACGTCAGTTTAAACCTCCTTTGTACAACAGGCCCTTAGTTTCAAATATTAATTTGATAAGTTAAAGGATTCAAAAGATGTTGCCAAAAGCAAAATACGTTTCATCCCCTTTTCAGGGATTTATAACTTCTTTATTATTGACTTTTGGAAAAAAGAGTATTGAAAAAAGTTGTTTCTTTTGCGCTTCTCTATATACTGTTTCAGTCTCAAACGAGAGTTTGGTATTAAAAGAAATTTTCTATGAATTTATTCCTGAAACTGCCTTGACGGACCAATTTTGTTTCTTTTATGACTTTAGCTGTTTAATTTCCTTTTAAAATATTTTGCTTTTAATTTTCATATACTTATGTATTTTGTTGTTTAATATGACATGGACAGAGGAATTTTACAATAGAAATAATAACTTAGATTTGTAAAGTAAAACAGAACAAGATTTATGGGGCACTCTTTTTATTATGGGAACATCGCTGTGCACTCCCTCGTGAGCGGCCTTGAACTTACTAACCAATAAAATGTTTTCGAGAGTTGCAAATGTATGAAACAGTAATAAGACCATCAGTGAGCTGAGGGGCTCTAAGAAAACAGGAACAAGTAATGCTGAGTGTTTGAGAAAGAAAGATCTTGAGGACGTATGGAGAGAAAAAGTAGAAGGAAGGTGGCAAAGAAGAATGTGCCAAGAATTAGAAGAGCTTTATGGTGAATCGAACGTAGCACAGAGGATAAGATGGTTGCGACACCTAATAAGAAGGAAACTTGGAGGACGAGGAAGAAATGTGAGAACTAAAACACAATGGAAAAGAGAAGTTGTGAAGAATTTACGTGACATAGGTGTGACGTAGATATGGAGGAACATTAAAGGATACTCGGCGAATAGTTATTCCGTCCTTATTCGACGATTGTAAAACTGGGCCCAAGTAATTTTACAGTTCACAGACAACAAATTTATTTTCTAAGCTATTAATAACTTATTAAATAATTATTTCAATTTTGTTTTTTAAGCGAATTTATTAACTTTTGGCCTCATTTTTACTCCATCTTCGTTCACCAAGCTGTTGAAATTGTTAATTGCTTTGATCGTTTTTAGCTTACGCAGTTGTATGGCACATCCTCGTTTTGTCACGTGTTGCATTTACCTTCTTCGAAATATTACATAAACAGATTTTTTCCTAAACATCTCGTTGTAAATTTTTACTCTATCATCAAAACTAACATACAGACGTAATTCTTTAACATTCAAATGTTCTTTTTTTTATTAAGTACATATTGCTACGTTATTCGTTGTCGAAAAATTTACTTGTTTTATTTTCAATAACGACATATTTGTCTTTATACATGAGATTCTTTAGGTTCAGAGCGTATCCTTTCTTTTTTGTTTCAATAAAAATGTATGAACGCCTTTGGGTCCTTTGCATGGTCGTAGAAAATGTCTTTATGCTCAATAATAAATTAAAATAAACTCTGCTTAAAATAAAATTCTTTATTAACAATTTCTTAGTTTGCAACAACTAACTATTTGTTTGTTTAGTTGAATTTAATAAAAATCCTGTAATGGTCAAAAACTATAATAAAACATAATAATAATTATTGTTATTTAAAAAATAAGTTGTAATTTAAATTGATTGCATGAATTTTTTGCGTCGCTCGATATGATCAAACTTACATGTTTAATAAAACTGTGATATGTTCAACCTCGCGGGTTTTATTAGATTCTACTACAATTTAACGTTGCTCGTATTTATAAGCTGTGTTTAAAAAGAAACTGAAACGCGTCATACAATGATGATAATGGAACAACAAATTTTTGTGAGAACGCGAATTAAATTCTGATACATAAAAGAACTTTCTAATTCTTTATCCCACGTATTCGTGCTTGATCCCAATTGTTAATTTCTAATGGAATTATGAAAGAGAATTATTCCTTATTTCTTGAAACGAATAAGGGAGTCGTTGTTTGCAAAATACTAATTAACTTTTTCGCATGTATAAAAGAACCTGAAATCGATTAAAATTTGTTATTAAATCAGTAACACCGAAGGTCACATTGCGAATAGCAAAGTAAACAATACTGCGACGGCATAAATTTTGTTTTGCAAATAAAACCGGTGCACTTTTTGTTTCAATAACAAATCGAGGCCTGCACCGGGCCGCCAAAACGGTCGCGATTGGTTCCGACTGCTTGGGTCAAGGTTGATATCGTACTATATTATTTATAATTATTTTTAGACGTGCGTGCGGCAAGCATAAATAATAATGAATAACTCAACACGCAAGTACATAATACTTTGAAAATGAGAATAATTTCTTTCTACATTTTTAATACCTCCTGTTTAGGCTTGAGCAGGAATTTTTTCTCGTACTTTTATGTAAATTTTTCTGCCTCAAAAGGAGATTTTTTTTTACTGATTTATGAGTCTAATTGATCCATGAACCAATTTATTTTCCGTCAATCAGACGTAGATACGAACAAGATCGATAACAAACGTAATTGGTACGACATGGAATAAGATACCATGTACCATCAATTAAATAAATAATTGAATAAATCATAGCATGAAACTAATTATTATTTAACTTTCAAATTCGTTTATTAAGAAACGATTATTTTAATTAAGATTTAGCCCAGCCAAGTCTTCTACAGGTACAAGTGTGCGAGGAGGTATTAATAAGTATTTTGCCTATTTAAGAAAAAAAAATGCAAAGCTATAAATAATATTGTGCGAAGCAAAAGTAAGTCTGCGCATGATCTACGTAGCGACGAATGATTGTATATCATCAGATGCGACTGATGTGATGAGCAACGGCTGGTCAGTTCTTACGTCAATCCTGTCAATTTAAACAGTAGCTCCGACTGACCGTCAGTTGTATAGAACTGAATTAATAATATTTCCACTTTCATAAAATCAAGTTTGAGTCTGTTTTATCACAAACTGATTATCTCTGATAGTGTTTCTGTTGGTTAAATTAAATATGAACACAGTGGTTCGTTTTAAAAAAGTAGTTCTAACGAAACAGGAAACGACATTTAAGTTCTAGTTTCGAACAATAAGTTTCGTCCAGCTGATGATGTAGGTGGACAAGTTCATTGCCTACACTGTTACCTACATCGCCTTCCCACTGACCATTCGACTGCCGAGAAAGTAATTCAGTGTACGGACGCATTATTCGATGAGATTACCGTGATTTAGAGAAAATTTCAGTCACGTCGTGCCTATAACGTCTCCTACGTATGTACGATCCTCTCCCAGTTCGGTGCGTTACCAGCAACGAAGGACGAATAGTGCTCGTAATCGTCATACATAATAACGGTTCGTGTACAGTAGTAGCAACTAGTTCTCGTGATTTTTACGATCGAATATAAGTCGGCGATTATAACGACAATTTTATTGATGTCTTATCTTGTTATGCTTTTATATTTGTGTAATAAGTTGATGGGGCTATTTCTGGAGAAACTGCCTCATAAAATGCATTAGGCCTTGTCAATATCCAATGAAGAATAATTAAGAGCAAAAAGACATAAATCATGAACCAGTTGATTCGAATTGCGATGGCGTATAAATTAAGAGCGAGAACGTTTATTGGAACTAAAAGCTTTCTCGAAAGCATTCAAATTAGATTGTCGTTTGTTTATACACAAGGTCAATTAAAACCAAAATGTACGTCATAACGTGTGTCACAATTTAACTTAGGCTTAAATTTAATCCTGACTTAAATCTTTTATGCAACGTAGCCTTAATCTTTCTTTAATCAAAAATTAATAAAATTATTGGGCTAGTGTCTTTCGTATTTGCGAGGACTATACTTTCGTGTAAACCAAATTTCATCCAAATTGATTCAAGCATTCTTCTGTTATAAGTAATTTTTTTTTCAAGAACTTTGAAACAGAATACATACTAGCTTCAAGAATCACTTTTGGATATAGAGTCGAACACAGGTATCTGTGGTTAAAGCACGTCCACGCATTATAGAGACATCCTGTATGCATATAAAATCTGAACATTATTTTAGCTTAAGGTTCTACGTAATTATGTATATTATGAACATTTTTAACGCCCCATAAGATAGAATAACTTGGCCGAAGCAATCAAGGTGACCTTTTGTATTAGATATTCTAATTCTAAATTTCTTTTTGTGTTCTAAAAATTATACTCATATAAGAAACTAAATCCCATAAGAAAAAATAGTAATCAACCCAGAACCTATGTGTGTGTGGTATTATTAATCACGCAGAAAAATTACGCCAGACTATTAAGTGTAATTTAGTTTAAAGTTTAATTATAGCATTAAATTTTAACTGGTAATTGGATGTTAAAAATAATAAATTATTCATGCCCTGATTAACTGCGGAAATAAAAAAAAAGAATAACTGGGTATTTTTTTGTTTCCAAGTAGAAAACACAGTTACAAAAAATGGTTCATTAAAAAAACTTATAGATTAATAAAAATAAACTAATGATGTATTATTACACTTGGTTGTTTAATTAAGTTGTGTGGCGTATCGCTTTTGTTGAAATTTACAAAACTGCAAACGGATTAATCTCGTGATGTTCGTGCCGGTATGTAGAAACACATGAATCGTATTTGTCCGCATCCGATAGCATTTAAATCGTTCATATCTTTGTTTATAAATAACACTGGATTTGCAACGCCTCATTTCGCATTAGACGCACGTATTCCGCACGATTGTTTGCAATTTATGGACGCAGTCGTCCTAATAGAGCTGGAATACGGTATTGCGACCCATTTTATTAATGCTGCGAACTTTATTTCATTGCATAAACGCAATCAGCACCCACTGAAACAGAGCTACCTTATTTGAATAGGAAATGAAACTTGTTGGGAATTTTTTGGTGTAGATTTAATTTCTAATGTGGAAAATTTTCCGATTCACTTGTTAACAGGCTAAACTTCAGCGATAAATTAATTGAAGTCCGAGTAATTCGGGTTGGTGAGGTATAATTAGAAAGTAGTTATTAAATTTACGGTCTTAGACGAGTAAACCTTGACGGAAATAAATCATGCGTTCAAACGGTGATTACTTGCATTCTAAATGTCATGTTTTTGTAAACGATTGAAGTTAACTGATTCACCGTGTTTTGCAATTAATATGCATCAACACCTGCTGAGTGTACTGTTAAAAATTTTTGAAAAAGTGCATTCGGTTAACATGAATGTGGTTGGGTTGATATTTCCTTTGTGGTACCTCTTTCGGTAATTTTACTTTCGGTTACCCTTTTAGCCCTCGGTTAATTAACCGATATTTTAGAAGCTATGCTTTCGGAACTCATCATACTCGTCCCGTGGTTGCATATTGATATTACCAAAAACGACGTACCCGTCCGGCTGAAGCCTCGTCCTTCGTGTAGGCGACACACACTAAATTCTAGTACTTTCTAGTTTCGAATACTTTCATGTTTGGATATTTCTTTTGGGATACCTCTCTTGGTACTGAGTCACCGAATTTACTTTAAACTTGACAGCCTCAACCTTACCTTGACCAGGTGACAAATCTGCGCTGTATTTTTCACCAGCTTTTCCCCTCGGCTAGCAACAGTGAGAAAGGGGTGGGTTTATTACGATGTTAAACTATTAAAGGGCGCCAGGACGGACTATACCCAGCTGATAGACAAAGACCTCGTCGGTGTCCCCGTACCGATTTGATCGTGCAGAAGGCCAAAATTACAATTCGAAGCTATTCTCGACTCGCTGACGCGTGAAGGAAGGGTAACGTAAACACACACTTAAAATTAAGAAATTTAAGCTTTATTCATAAACCAAAGCTCGAGCAAATGCAGGATACAGATTACATAAGGTTAAACAGGTGTTCACAACAAGCAAAGTTCAATCAAAGACAAATTACGAATAATCTAAGGTTATCAACTTATTTATTCATAGAAATAAAACTTTATATGCAATGTCTGCGTTCAGCCGAAATTCACTTTCCAAAAGGCATGCTCAACGACTCGAAGTTAAAATAAAACAAATAGATAAACTCACGGCTTCGCTGGTTTACGCTGTGAAGTTGGCGATCGCAACGCTACCTGCTGATAACGTCCAACGCCGCGTCGGTAGACTGGATTGAACTGTTGGACAAATGCCGCTAATATGGCGGGCCTACGTTTCTCGTAGACTCGGAAAAGGCGTAGAGAAAGTACGCTCGGGGGCGGAGGCGAAGACGACTCGGCTTGAGTCAAACCCAAAGCAGCACAGTAATACTAAAGCGAGAGTTAGAAGTAAAACTAAAACTTGAACTTCAAGCTTGAATAGAAAAGAAAGAACAGAACCTAGCGTCCAAAATGGCGTCAGACAATTCGCACAATCTTTACCTGAGATTTATAGTTTCTCAAGCTTGGTATGGGGCTAAAATACCCCAAAACTCGTTCGGTGGTCCTCTAAGGAAATTCCGGCAGAGCCATAGATAAGCACTTCTTAATCCTTTAAGCAAGGGCTTCGACAGTTTCTAAGCGGTAAAATACGTCAGTACTGCACCAATTCCTGATGAGAATTGAATTCAAGCGCGAAACGACGCCATAAGCGATAGCCAATGTCTTTCGAAGCTATGATCATGCGGCGCTTTCAACAAATGAAAATCGCAGAAAGCAAAGAACGCGCGGGGTTGTCAGGTGAACTCGAGACGCGACAAACGAAGCTTTGTTGCTACGTTTTCGTAACGGAAGTTCAAACATAACAACTTCTATTTCTGGTTACCCTTTTGGCACTTGCTTAATTCACCGATATTTGGCAGCTGTGCTTTCGGAACTCATCATACTCATCCCGTGGTTGCTAACTACCGAGAAAGACGTACGCGTCCGACATGACCGCCTCGTACTTCGTGCAGGAGACACACCAGAAGACGTAAACGACCTTGTCACTAACTATGTTGTTTCTTCTTTAATTCAAGTTTTTCGTTCTGGTACCTTTTACTTTCGAATCCTTGGATATTTGTTTGGGATATCTCTTTTGGTACTTGTACTTTTGGTTACCCTGTTGGCCCTCGGTTAATTCACCGATATTTTGGAAGCTGTGCTTTCGGAACCCATCATACTTGTCCCGTTGTTGTATACTGCCGAAAACGACGTTTGTACCCGGCTGAAGGCTGCATGACCGCCTCGTACTTTGTGCAGGAAGGCGTAAACGATCTTGTTACTTCTTGTTTCTTCTTTAATTCAGGCTTTTCGTTCTGGTACCTTTTACTTTCGGATACTTTTTCGTTTGGATATTTTTTTTTGGAATACCTCGCTTGATACTTCTACTTTTGGTTACCCCTTTGGTCCTCGTTAATTAACTGATATTTTGGAAGCTCATCTCGTAGTTGCCGAAAATGACGTACGTGCCCGGGTGAAGGCTGCATTACCGCCTCATACTTGGTACAGGAGACACATCAGAAAGCGTAAACGACCGTCTTGGATTTCGTGAGTTCGTATGTCATTTTTTTTAAACTGTTTCGTGACGCTACATTAATCAAGAGCGAATTTTCGACTGTTCTTGCGCCTATAATTAACCGATGTAATTTCTTGTAGTAAATAGTTGAGTTGTACAATATTTTTGAGTCGTAGTGTTTTCGACGACCTTCTGTCGCATATGATTTACCTATTTGTGACAATTGCAATTCTTTTGTGTGTGTAATTAAATCAATTATTTATTGTAGTTCTTTATGTGTTTGTGCCACTACCTGCAACGTACAAGTGAGTTTGAATCTCCTGCGTCAATTGCAAAGCCGAGACAATTTGGGAACGCTGTGGAGGCTATTTCGGATCAGCTGGGTATTTTGTTCACCTTGGCCCTATATTAACATCTGTCTACGCAACCCCATTCTTCACTGTTGCTAGTCGAGGGAAACAGCTGATGAAAGATGCAGCGTAGCCTTGTTTTCGATCTGATCTGAGTAAATAAGACAGGAGTAATTCACACTAGAGTTTTATGGTAGCAAAATTTTTGTTTGGTCTTTTCCTTAAGCATTTTAACGCCAGTATGTGCCGCTGACTGTTTATAGAGGTGCCCGGTTCAAGATATAACACTCTGACGATCCCAGAATACGGTTGTCATAACTTTCTTCGCAGATGTTTGCAGTTAAAATTTTTTTTTGTACGGGGCGTTGATTAATTTTTGGGTCATAGTCATGTTTCACCTCCAGTCACTACGTTGTCGATAGAAGATGGTCTGTGTTCCTCGAGAGAGTTTATGAGATCAGCGCAAATCTCCATTCCCTTTTCCTTGAGTTCATTGGTTAACTGACGTGGAACTCGTCTAGCACATACCTTAGAATATCCAAGATCTACAACATTGTTTCCACATCCCAAAGCATTAACAATATCGTTACACTTCGATCATCACGAATCGATGTGCAACTTTATTTCACCTGTAATCGCTTTTTTGATCGTGGTTTATCAAGAATATCGGTTTCACCAGCCCTAAATTTGTTCTTATCTTTTTCTAATCTTAAAAATATCTTTACAAATTACCTTTCAGTAAGAGTCTATGTTATTTAAGCTAAGCTGATATTTACTAATCAAACATCTAAAAAAAAAAAAAAATAATGCGAAGTATCGTGATAGAGAGATTTAGTCAAGTTTGTAACAATGCCGTCTATATTTGTTCCGAAACAATTATTAGTTACGTTCGCCCATTTACAATTTAATAATGTTAAATGTCAAGGCAAAAGTGTAGAAATTTAATTTTGCGATACGATAATCTCTCATAAATACCGTAATAAATACATGTATGTCTATATTCCGTACGCGCCAGGTTAATATTCCCATTAATTTTCAATGAAAACATTATCACGTCATAAACAGCTACCGTCGGGCCCAAATTCGGCGGCGACGGCGTTTCCATTCATAAATATTTATGGTCGAATCTCGATTTTAATTGCAAAGTAAGTTCGCACCGTCGCGTCGAATCGAATCGAATCGAAATGGAACGTCGCCGCAGACGTAACAGTGTATCATTTTTGCTACCGTAATCTAAACAAGACGGATTACTAGTTCTTTTTTGTCGCGAATGAACTGAAGAACCCCGGGCAGAAAAACCGGACCGTTACCTCACGATATATGCGCTTAAGCTATTTAAATCGCCGGTGATATTGATGAATGTTCGACGCGAATTACAGGTTAACAACATTTTGTCTTTGAGGTATGTACGTACAACGTACGCAATGTTACGTATTTAATTACATGTTTCACTTGTAGATGCGTTTTTAAAGAAAACTACTTTAATAAATAACATTACACATATAAATATAATTTATACGTTTCCTGTTATATCAATATTAGCACTTTTGAATATATTCAACAATTCATGCAATAATCTGTCAATTCAATTCTATGGCTGCGTAACATAAACGTAGAAGAAATGCTTGGCATTCCTAAGAGCATTTACGCGCAATTCAAGTGTCAAAGCGAATTTGTATACGTCAGATGATTATTTAAATTCCTATCCTACAAACTAATACTGCGTAAGAGCACTGAAGAAATAAGTTTCTCAAGTATTTTTATTTTATCTAGGTACCTGTAACACGCCGATGTGCTAGCCTGTTTGTTGACTTTTTACGGACAACTAAATAAGAAATAAATAAATCCAAACCAATAAACAAATTTAATTTATTAGCAAATTAATTGACTGGCAACTGGAGTATTGCCGTCTGCAATAATTTAACGCGTATTTACTTTAAGGGTAACTCGGTCGGAATTTCAAAGAAGAAAAGAAGGCCGGGTTTTACTGCCCTATTGTCCGTCGGCCAGACGGCGCTTATCTTTTCAATTCTACGGGTGCACTAACTGACCTACCATAACACTACGCCCCCTGCGGCGATCTCTCTCTAAGAACTTCCCGGAGTTCCCTCTGTTGCTATTTCCAAACAACTTTCAATAATTAATGGCTCGTGATCGTTAATTAGTGGCGGACTCTACTTATGCCGGTTCCCTTGTTCTAATCCTGGTGAGACGAAAATAACTATGATATAGCGGGAATTGGATACGTATAAATAAAATGCGGATTTAAATTTAATTAATTATTTATTGCAAAACAAGGGAAAAAACTCCGATTTCTAGCCGCCCTGCAGTCTAGAAATAGATGAGCGTAAAAACCTTGTTGTTTTAAAATTACAATACAAGGAAACACACAAGAAAAAAATTACGATTTTGTAAGAAATACAGTAGAATTCGTTTAACGGCTTTCTCGTTCGGATATCGTGACGAACTAACTATTTTCAATTACAAAGCTGGTGGGTTTATGCTTGTCCCAAACAATATTTGTGGACTTGTTATTCAATCTAAATGAACAATTAGATTGTGCTCAAAATTATATTTGTCTTGGTACTCGTGTTTAACACTTCAATCGTACTCAAAGACACGCTCTGTATATCAACCAGCGCACAGTGTGGCTGTGTGCCTACAGTGTACTTCCTTAATGAACGTAATTAATTAATTAATCAGATACTGGGGAGGTATGTGATACAAAGTGCCTCCCAGGCCATCAATTTGCGAGAGAATCAATAGTAATCGCTAGTTTTTCAAGGGAAGCCCTCCTGTGGAGGCGCGTGGCCCGATTTATTGCTAACCTAATAACGCTGCGAAGGGGGGAGATTGCTCGACCGCTCCTATCGCACTGAGGTGGGGGTTCAGTGACTCCCGCTTTATTTGTTAACCTCTGATTGCGTTGTTTTCGACGAGTATTTATCCCTATACGCAATGACAATTATTTGACCGTTTTATTTGATACTCTACTATGGGTAGTTATGATCTTTCGGTCTCTCAGCGAATTACTTCTAATTAACCCGCAGGTCTCCCGACAAAGACTACACTTTGGTCCACACACAGGGTGTGATGGAAACTCGGTTGAGAAGATGGCTATGACTATGTGATTCAGAATCGTTTGGCCTCTTAATTTTACTGCACTAGTAACGCAACTGATTGGCCTTGATTTTGGGAATTAATTTGTGCTGGTCACACTTGGTTTTAGCGGCAGATCTAAACTTGCCTTAGACCAGTGGTATAAACCAATCGATTTCACTGCGCAAATCGGAAAAACACTTGGTTTGAGTGTTTCCAACTTGCCAGAGAATATCGCAAAAGGGAATTAACTAATTTTACAAAAGTACACTGTATATGAATTGCACTATAAATTGAAAGCGTCGGTTGACTGCCTTTGGTCGATTTAAATTACAGAAACGCCAAACAAACTAGTTTAATAGTTTATATAACAATGGTCAATCAACTCCACTAATGTGGAGGCAACTTATTTACTTTTAACTTTGGTTCGAATGCAAATTAAAACTAATAATAAATTTCACAAGACAAGCAAGTACTGAAATTTATAGATTATGGAATTTTAATCATTTAATACCACCAAATATGTAACGAATAAGGATACAAATTAAAGCAAATTACCTAAATCCGCGCCGCGAAATAAGAATCCAATCAACGCACTGCACCAAGTCTTATATACACTACGCGATTAATTTACCCGTCACGAGACCGTGTTATTTAATTGTATTTAATTGCCTCTCAAACCACTGGTATTTTAGACGTACCGGACTAATTAATTTATACTCTACTGTGAAAATAAATGAAAGAAACAAGTAAGTAACTCAAAGCAGTTTGCCAAGCCCAATGGATACGACTGATCGTTTCAAAAGCTCGTAGCTATCTATCCGTAATTTTAATATTCATTTTTCAGCTGCCCAGAATTAATGCCCCTACCTTCGATCAGAAACCAAAATTCAAAACACCCTTTGGCCAATAGGACTGCGTCCAGCATTTAGAAAAATCCACGCCCTCCCAGTTTCTCGGAATGTGTTTTCGAACTTTCACAAAGACCACCCTGGGCTCCACATGTAGGCCTTCAACCCAGCTACAACTCTAAATTACAACACTCTGACGTTTTTATATTTCCTGTGACTTGTGCAAGTATCATTTTCTCAATAGACGTATGATCTTACCGAACTTAGTGCGTGGCGAATTGCCCCATTTGTAAAGAAAAACAGACGTGTATTAGAAGCTCGCGTGACAGATTTATGTGACAGTCAGTTCGAGAAAAATTGAGAATAGCTCAATTGCGACAAGAATTTATGGCCACCCGCGCTTGTTAAATGCTTATTGAATGACTGTAACCGTCCCTTCAGGCCCGGCAATTCTGCTCCCGCTTACAATTTCTAATAAATGTACATTTGTTTGTGTTTTAAATTTACAATTACATCAAGAACATGCTATTTGTTTTATATACAAATTCGCGACCGTTTCATACCTAACATCACAATAACAGTTTCTACGTAACTCCTTTCGACAATACTCCATCTTTCTTATAGTTGCACTATACTTTCAGGAAAAATCCTTCGGTAACTCTGAAAAATATTGTTCAGCAAGTGCTTTCTCAGATGCAAAACGCTTTCCCTTGGGTTGCTTTTTTGAAGTTCTTGAATAGAAACAAATCTGATGCAACGAGATCAGGGTTGTCTCAACTCTATAAACCTATACTCATCGATTATCTTTGTTTGCCTTATAAACTTGACAATTGTGCAACAATAGGTTTTTTGCGAATAAAAATATGGGTGTTTTTTTTAAATTTTGAATTGTGTTTTCATAGGCCTCTCCATTTATGTCAGATTCCCTCGGCATATGCTCAAATAAGCAAGACTCCATCAGCATCCCAGAAAACTGGTACCATCAATTTTTTTTTCCAGAAAATTGTGTTTTGGCTTTCTGTGGAGGTGGAAAGCCTTTATAAAACCACTGCATGAATTTCTGTTTACTGAGAGGGTACCACTGCTATATCCAAATCTCATCCTAGGTGATAATTCAAGTAAGAAAATGTTTGTTCCTTTCCAGGGCGGCCAAACGAATTTTCTTTTTGCTAAGTTTTTTTTTTTCTTTAATTGACAATCAGAAAGTATATACAGTCTATAGCCAATGAGCTGAATACTACATACATGTTAAATTAAGTATATACAATATTATTGACGTGAAGAGGTTGCTCCTAGTGAAGTTCTCTCAGTTTTCTCTTAGATCTATTGGCCGTCTTCGGTAATTAGGAATGTCTAGTAATGGTTGCGTGAGTGGATTGGGATGACCTTCTAGATTGTTGTGGTGTTTGGTGTTGTTTTCCCTAATGACTTCGTTGACGTATGGTATTTTAAGATCAGTATGTAATGTATGATTTGAGACGTACCAGGGTACATCTGCTATCATTCGTAGTACTTTGGATTGTGCCCTCTAGATAATTGCTAGCATAGCCGCACAGTTCAATCCCGTAGGTCCATATTGGTCTGAGAACTGCTTTGTAAATTAAAATCTTATTTTCTAGTGTCAGGTGGGATTTCCTTCTTATGAGCCAATTTATTTCTTTAGTTTTTAAGTCCAGATGCATTCTTTTCTTTTTCATGTGTGCCTTCCAGTTTAGTTTGTTATCGAGAGTGTTAGTCCTGGTGGTTATTGCTGTACGATAAGTTGGTTTGATTGATACTAACTGATGGGCAGATTCCTTTTCTAAGCGTAAAGGTTTTCATTAACCTTGATTTTCCATATCTTCAGCCACATTCCAAGTAAGTTTAAATGATGTTGCAGGTTGGCAGAAGCAGCATTGGGATCATCGTGAACTGCTATGATAGCTGTATCATCCGCAAAAGTTCCCATGGTTGTTAACTCGATAGTTGGTAAATCGTAGGTGTACAAAACGTAAAGTAGCTGCTCTGTGGCACACCAGATGTTATTGGCAGTTTTTCTGAGGTCGCTTCATTTACTACCACTTCGAATTGACGTTCTTGTAAATACGTTTTTAGGAGTTGGAAGTATTTACCTGAAAGAATTCTTTTTAATTTGCACAGAAGACCTGGGCACCAGACTTTGTCAAAAGACTGAAAAAGCCGAAAATGCTGCAATGCAATATTGCTGTTTTTCTAGTGATTTGTGTATAACATTGACGATACGGTGGCATTGCTGCGGTGTTGAATGTCTTTGGCGGAATCCAAACTGATGATTCGGTATCCAGTTTTGTTGATTTAAATCTTTATTTATTTTGTTGAGCACAAGTCTTTCTAGGACTTTGAAGATAATAGGTAATAGACTTATAGGTCTGTAAGATGTCACATCATTGTGATTTTTTCTAGGTTTGGGTATCATGATTTTACGAATTTTTAGTGATCGAGGCCAGTAGTCAAGTCTAACCACTGCATTGAGTATGTACAGTAAATTTACCAGTCCTTTTTTAGGTAGTTCTTTTAACATTTTTGCTGTAATTAGATCGTTTTCTGGTGCCTTTTTGGAGTTCAGAGTGTTAATTACGTCTTTGGTCTCTTTTGATGTAAATATCTCCAGCCTTTGTCGACCTGGTGGTACATTGTGCTTCTTCTTGTACTTGCTCATTGTTATCATCTGCCAGATGTTCTGCCTATCACTCTTTGCCCATGGTCCTGGAAGTGTTGTGTATTTGCGTATGTTCCCGTAGGTTTATTTTTATTTTTTACGGGTTTCCAGATGGTGTTGTCTTGTCTTGTTAAGTTGGTGATGTAGTTTTCAATTGAATCGTTCTTTATTTTTTGCAGTTTTGTTTTTAGTTTATTGCTAAGTCGGTTGTACTTAGCTCTATTTTCTAGAGTACGTATACGTTACCAGATTGATCTGGCTCTTCTTTTTTCAGCTATTAGTGTTTTGACTTCTAAATACAGATTATTTACGGTTTTCTTGGGGTCACTATTTGGTGTAGCTGCTTTAGTCCTTTGTTGCAGAATACCGATGAATTTACTGCATTCTTCTTCAATTTCATCAGGTTCTTTCAACCTTACTCTTAGATCTATAGTGTTAAGAATTATAAGGTATAAGCAAGCTGGAAATCTACCGTACAGACACCTTCTTTATACCCAAATCGTGATGCAAAATTTTCAGGACTCTTGTTTCGGATATGCAGACTTCATTGGCACTACCTCTTCATTTCGTACTTCCACGGGTCGTCCGGACTTTGGGTCATCGTTAATTGATTCTGTACCTTACCGAAAGATCTCGTATATTTTACAATCTGTCTAAAAATGCTCATCTAAAGCGAACAGAGCAGACATTAAGTAGTAGAACTGACAATATAAAATAAAGACTTGTAGGTCATGGTTCCAGTGAAGTATGGTTAGCCTTAAACGATTATAATATTCTTTGGATATTTATCGTTATCAAGCGGCGGGACAGTCGTGGGGTCCAAAGTCTAAATGCCTACTCAGGTGTGGCGCGCATTTGATCGTATGTAAAGTTACGTGTGAATATTTACTTTATTTCAGTTAGCGAGCGCCAAGCGACATCCGCCACTGACTGTTGTTTATTTTGTGCAGTTGAGGTCATTCACAGTACAATCCCACGAAGTCCCCTCGGTCTGATCATTACATAACACTTTTGGCATATTTTACGCTAGTTTGCATTTCAATCTACGTTCCACTAACGATTGCTTCATAAGGTCTTTAGCTAGCACGTTTGGATGTACTTTTGGTCTATTTCTATATCTTTCGGTATGCTTTTTGATTTCGTCTTTGATGATCGGCACTTGTAGGTTTCGATGGATAGTCTTGGTGGTAATAAACCTTGGTGCTTGGACTACCATTCGAAATTTTGGGCAGAAATCTCGACATTTGAATTACTGGGTTTCAGAATGGATTTATACAGCAACAATTTGTTTTCTATCTGTCGAAAGTTCAGATTTTGCTCAAATCATCCAATAAATTTTTCTCAATTTATGGCCCAACTGCTTTCGTTTGGAGAATATGTGTTTTCTCCAAGTTAATCGCATATCTAGGTGAATTTCGAGGTATTTAGTATCATCACTTTGTGGGATTTGTTTTCCGTTTAATGTTACTGGTGGACTTACTTTAATTGGTTTTGATTTTCCAACTTTTCTGCCATTTTCAAAAGAGTTTAGACCTAAATTTAACTTGAAAATAAGATGGTGTGTCTTCCCCATACGCAACAACCATTCTTTCATATGGCCATCACCTATTTTGTCAGGAACTTTATGACACCTTAATTTCACATAATTGGTTAACAAATAAACCTTAAACTACTTACTTAATTGTTGAAATAATTGTTATGGGTTTAAGTTTCGCTTAAATTGAAACCCATAACAACAATTACTTCAACAGTTGCGGTTAAAGGTTTAAGCTTTGGCTTAAAGTTATGCTGCAATTGTAAACTAGGCCTTATAGAGATTTGGGCCTTAGGCCTAGTTGCACAATGCCAATTTAAATTTAAGCTGAAACTTGAACCCACAACAATTATTTCAACAGTTATTTATTGTTAAAGGTTTCAGCTTTGGCTTAAAGTTAAGCTGGGATTGTATAACTGGACCTTAGTAGCACAAATTAAACAGAGCTTGGCATATGCACTTTTGAGGCCCAGCTGTATGTACAATACCAGTTTAAATTTAAGCTGAAGTTCAAACCCTTACCAACGATTATTTTAATAACTGTTGTACAGGCTCAGTTGTATGTACAATACTTATTTAAATTTAGGCCAAAGCTTAAACCCTTAACAACAGTTGTTGAATTAATCGTTGTTAAGGGTTCAAGCTTCAGCTTAAATTTAAACTGGTATTGAACATACAACTGGGCCTAAATATTACAGCTAGTTTATTAATAATTGGTTTGACGTGGGTTTGATATCGTTGCTACATACATAGATAACTTAAAGTGTGCCCTCGTACCATGTTTTCAGAAGTTAAGGCAACAGTGAATAGATGACGACATGAAATTTTTTTCATTGAATCTTGGAAACGACACGTTTCCAAGATATGCCAATATAAAATAGCGTGTCTGCAAATTTCAGTTGAAGAAGGTCACAATGGTCTTGTAAATTGTGTCGTCCACGTAACTCCATGCCCATGGGAAGAAATCAAGTGGTGTTAATAACGTCATAAATTGTTTTTCCCTAATTTTTTCCCGAAGTTATGATAACTCTTCAATGAACATGAACATTAAGGTCATGTTCTAGGAGTGCGTAGTTGGTGAAGTTTTCAGGACAAGTGATGTAGTAGTAACACGTATTAAAGCCAATTTAATTCAAACGAATAGACTAAACCTTTTTTTGTTCTTAGCTTCGATTAATGGAAAGTATCTGCTTGTTATTTTTTTGCCAAAAGATTTCGAATTTGTCGATTCGTAAAATTTTAGATGTATAAGGTAGGTATTAACGTTTACAGACGAGGATTAAAATTGTCTGGTGGCCTAAAAAGGCTGAGTAATAATAATGAACGCTATTTATGGGAAAAAATTGGAAATCTAATTCATTGGGGCCTAGCATGGATGCGACCATGGTAATTATATTGATTAAAAATCGCCAACTTTCTACTGGTTTTTGTGTCTTGCGAATTTTTTGCCACTTTTTTTCTCCAAATAATGAAATTGGCAGTCAATCGGTTAACTGTCCTGTTGCTGTCTATCACACGTTAATAAGCTTCAGCTGGTTGATCTGGTCATGACCTCGCTTTAACGGTTCGCATCTGCGGAGATAAACGGCTTCTGCACGATTTGATGCGAATTGCCAAATTTAATCTGCGATCTTCGATTTGCCACACCACGACTGGCTTTAGGGTAAAAGAATCGTCGGCGTTAGAACAAAAGCGCGCTCTTCATTTTTTTTTCGGGCGAGTACATGCCATTCAAGTGTCGAATTAAATTTGCAGTGGGCCATTGTTATTGCCGATAATCAAAATTTCATGTTTCAAAACATCGAAACGTAATTATAATCAGCTTAGAAAATCAAGATTGTCACTGTTGGTTTTTTGGCGCGTCTGACCTGAGCAAGGAATTCCAATTGGCTCGATAAGCGTAGAATTTTAATTAAACAGGGGTCGAAAAAAGTTAGGAATTAATAACTGTATTTGTTTATTCCGGCGGTAAATAAACAAAATCAATTAATTTCGACGAAGCGAGGCGGAGCTGATCGCTTATCATCAGACTTACCTGGCATGAACTTCATCATAATGTGAACCGTTACGCGCGGATTTTGATTTGCTGTCAGTTTTAATTCGCGAGGTTTAACAGTCAAAAATTGGGTCACCTCTTCAAGGTCGCCATATTTGCTTCGGTTTAATCGGATGCAAATTTCTTGGACGCTCATTCACGCGAAAAAAGTTGATGAATTTTGCTTCGTTATCGTAAAGACAACGTGCGAAGATTTAATAAGTGAATGCGCACCACGGATGTACGAATTTCACTTAACAGTCAAAAGTATATCAGCAGTGATTTCTCTTTTTTTTTCTTTTTAATTTAACAAGACAAAGAAGTGCGTTTCCCTGACAACTGAATTATTATGTCCCTACGCTGCCACCAATTTAGAATTAAAAACGAATCTTACAGAGCAAACAAGTAAATCAATCAATAGAGTGAAAACGGCAAGTTTAAACGATCCAGGTATGTAATACCTATCACGTTTACGTGAGAGTCTCAATAAACAGTCAGAAATATATCAGCAAAGGTTTATCTTTTTTTTAATTTAACAAGACAAAGAAGTGCGTTTCACTGACAACTGAATTATTATATCCCTACGCTGCCACCAATTTCGAATTAAAAACGAATCTTATAAAGCAAACAAGTAAATCAATCAATCAGTGGAGTGAAAACGACAAATTTAAACGATCTAGGTATGTAATATCACGTTTATGTGACAGTCTCAATAATTGCAGAAATAGAAATTTTATGTGTGCGGCGTACAGGACATTTGTAATTGTAATTCGAACGGTGAAATAAAATAAATAATGGGCGGACAGCTAGTAACTATTTCGATTTCTATGTAGTAAAGGAAGTGAATTAGTTCAGGGCTTATTTACCGCGAAGCTTTTATCTTCATTTATATGTATCAGGAAAGCAATAAACTCCTCTTCACCAGTTTGCTTTGATTAATAACGTTTTGCAATTACGCCGGGAAAATTACACGTTCGACGTAGTAATCACAATAATTAAAGAAAATGTAATTCATACACTTTCCAATAAATTTGTCGCATGAAAAATGTTAGGCCATACATTTCGCTGGTATTTATGTGCTTCAGGTTTCTTTCTTATCCACTCGTTGAAGTTTCTAATATAAAATCATATTGGAATATTATATAAATAATGAATACTTATATGTAAAAGTAATGACCCTGTAAGATGTACATACCTATATAAATGTAATCGTCTCTTTAGGCAGATATGACATGCAAGATTTAACATTGAGCTCATGTAAACCTATTGTTTGTCTAGTTTGTTGCTCAATCAATCATTAAAATTTCTGCCATAAAACTTAATAATGTATCTCATTTATCAAAAATTACTGATCCGTAACATTTGGCCTTGCAGCCAGCAGTACACTTATCAATCTTTTTTATACAATGGCGGCTCTCACGTATGTTATGTATGTTATGTATAAATATGAGAGCGCTTTTTCTGTTTGTCTTATAAATTTCTCGGCACATATCGAAGCCGCAGACGAGGGAATCAAGTCTGTAGGTATCGGCTACCGTAGAGCAGCCAGAACTAGACACTTCTGACATGTGCTTGATAGCTCAAAACTATTAATATGCTATTTATAGTGAGCCGAGAATACTTGGGTAACATGATCACGATACGCCGGCTCGCTTAAGTTCACCGCGGCAGGAATTTAAATTTTATATTAATTGCTTCTAATGTGCGTTCAAACAGGAAATCTTCGCTGTAATTTTAACTTTTGCAATTAAGGACTTGACTGGTGCCTGGAAAGAGAAGTTATCAAATGTGATTAATTGTACGCTATTCATGGGTTTTCTCATTTTTCTGGTTTCTTTGTAAACAGGCGCAAATTAAAATAATTACAGTTTGGTGCCACATAAAAAGTTTACTGCATAGAATTATCTTTCCATTTGAATAATTTACCAAATTGCAATTTCTTTTCTATTTAAATAATGAGAATATAAATCTACTTATATTTCCGAGCTTTTTAGGTTTATTAAAGTTTGAGCAAATTTTAGTATAAAAGTGCATGTGTTTTGGGCACATGCCCGGTCCAAATTCTATGAAAAGCACGTTTTAAACTGCTTCAGAATGTGTATTTTTTGTTTTCATTGAATTAAAAAAATCACTTTGCCACTATGTTATCAAACTTCCCATGCAACACACAAAGTATAGAATATGTCTAAAACACGTCTTGAATTTAGTTTAAATGTAGGATATTGTAGACTAGTATTTATTCATATGAGTGACAGTCTAACTAATGTCTTTTTATGGGATAAGTATAACGTTTACACAAAATGTATATTTTATATGGTACGTGCAACGTTTATACATGGTTTATACTAGACGTATATTTTGAAACTATAAAATTATTATAATCAAACGTGTTTATATTATTACAACTTATTCTAAAGAAGCTGCCAAACCGAAACGTATAGCGAAATGTTGCAGTTTAATTCAACTTTAATAAGTGTCTCATCGTTTGTAGTAATTATATATGTATTTTCTGATCACTTGTAGTTGTAATGGGCAAGAAAGTTGCTTCGGTTTTGACTTATAAACTACAACTTTAGTGAGCAGCAGTTATCCCAAAGTTGGCGCTCCTGTTGAAAAACTATCGTAAATAATCGTTTTGTGACAAAGGTTGTGTATTTTACGAAAAGCAGAAGCGACCTGCTCAACAGATGTCGCCCTGAATTCGTTGAAGTAATAATTTCCACCCAATGAAGAGTGGTTGATTTTGGCACGCATTTGAAATTGAAACTTCTACAATTTAGGTTAAGGCATTGATTTTCGTGTCTTCTCATCGACTACCTTTTGTTTTGTTCTGCAAGATTAACGTTTAGGGGAAGCCTGAAAACCTTAACCATATTTCCGAATCAGAAACTACCAGTTTTGAGCAAAAGATGACGCTCTAGATCTAGAAGTTAATTTTACAAAATCAATCCGAGGTGGACACAAATTAGATCAAGGCACGAGTTTTCGTATTTTCCAGTTGAATTCTTTTGTTTTGTTCTACAAAATGAGTTTAGGAGAACCCTGTATATATCCTTAGGTATATATCCGTGTCAGAAACTACCAATTTTGAGCAAGAGATGGCGCTGTAGAAGACAATTTTATAGAAATCAATCAGAGATGTCACAATTTAAGTTAATGCGTCTGTTTTCGCGTCTTCCAGTCGATTTTCTTTTGTTTTGTTGTGTAAAATTAATATTTGGGAGAAGTTTAAAAACCTTAAGTACACCTCCGATTCAGAAACTACTAGTTTTTGGCAAGAGATGGAGCGCTAGAAAACTATTTTATAAAATCCATCAGAGATATCACAATTTAAGTTAATGCGTCTGTTTTCACGTCTTCCAGTCGACTTTCTTTTGTTTCGTTTTGTAAAATTAGTATTTAGGAGAACCCAAAAACCTTAGGTATATCTCCACATCAGAAGCTATCAGTTTCTGGCAAAAGATGGCGCTCTAGAAGACAATTTCACAAAATCAATCAAAGGCATCACAATTTAGGTTAAGGCATCGGTTTCCTCGTCTTCGCGTAGACTTTCTTTTGTTTTGTTCAGTAAAATTAATATTTAGGAGAAGTCTTAGATATATTCTCGTATCAGAAGCTACTCATTTTGAACAAGAGATGACGTTCTAGAAGACAATCTTACAAATCAGTGAAATGTGTTACAATTTTTGTTATGGTCGCGACTTCTCGCGGCGAAATTTATAAGTTGCTCATATTTTAAGCTCACGTCTCATTTAGGTCTAATGGTATAATTCCAGCTTAACTTTAAACCGAAACCCGAAACAATTGTTGCAATAATCGTTAAGGGTTTAAACTTCAACTCGCATTGTACAACTAGGCCAAAATGTTAGTATTTTTATGGAAAATTTACTTTGTAAGAAGGATCACAAGACCAATTTGGATAAATATTTTGAACATGTTACGTCTAAACATTTATTATATTTTTTGAGATTATATTTTAAATTTTTAATGATACATTGATAAGATGGATGATAAGATGGAATAAACGTGTTTTGCAAGTCGCGGCATTTTACATTTTAATGAAAACGTTTAATTAACGCATCACTTATCCTACGGTAACTAATAGTACCATTAAAATACGAATATTTTTGGTATTCTATATACCATTACCAAAAATATCCCTGTCTGTCGTATATAAACCGTCTAATAAACGAAATGGTGTTGCTTGGGTTTATCATTTCATGATGCAATTGAGAAGAAACGTTAGGGTACCTGATTGCAAAATTTTTGCTGTGAGCCGGGGGCCTTCGAGCATCCTCTGTATAGCTATTTCGGTTTTAACTGGGGCGTCATCAGCTGAATAGTAACTCGAGAACTCCACGCAATCCCGCCGACCAACAAGGCTTACGCAAACATAGTGCGTAATTGCAAACATACCGCGCCATCGCACGGCTGGGTTTTCACCTCATACTGTGCGAGAGTAGCTATCACACACAAGGTTATAGCTATTTCGGCCCTAATTGAGGCCTAATTTATCTTTTATTTTTCATTTCCTATTTTTATTTACATATATTTCCTTTCTGCATATTTTCCTTTTTACAAATACTTCCTTGCCGTGCTTTTCCTTTTTCCCTCTATTTAATTTTTTCCTCACATTCGACTTTAAATGTTTGTCCGCGATCAACTTATTTTTAACTTCTTTCAGAAATATTCTTTCCTAGAACCCTGTTTTCCAACCTTATCGTTTTATTGTTCTACCCGTTTTTATTTTCTTTCTTCGTTTTTGTTTGATTTCCTAAACTTCTTATCTTCATTTGAAACCCTTTTGGTTTAGTTCTCGTCTTCGATTCTAATACATGTCTTTGGCTACATTACATTCTTCTGTTTTTTTAATGATGTACACTGAGAAAAATATTCACTGTTCTTTATGAAAAATTTCTATAAAGTGAGGGACAAAATAAGTGTTTTCTTACAATTAATGAAACGTTTATTCTGAATACAGTGGAATCTCTTTAATCCGAACAATTAAATGTAAAGGGTCGTTCGAATTGTTCGGATTATTGGATAGGCGTAAATAAAGTGTTGAATTTTTATTTATTTATTTGCAAATATGTGCAAATGCTGTTTTTAATACAACACAAAAGAACCATGTATATAAACATTTTTCTCCATCAGGATTTGCACTAATTTCTAAAGTTTTTCTGTTTCCGGGGCCTTTGTCATTACATGTTTCATAATATTTTCTCTACTAGAGTTAGGAAAAGTAAAATATTTTGTAACAAGGGCGGAAATAATATTTCAACACTAAGGCCCAATTTTACAATCGTCAGATAAGCATTATTCTTAGAAAAACGTGACGTAGATGTGATGTAGATATGGAAGAACGTTAAAGGATATTCAGCGAACAATTATTCCATCCTTATTCCACGATTGTAAAACTGGCCTTAAAAGTTATAAGTTATGTTGTACCTCTATAGTAACGAAAGCAGAGCAATCTTGCCTCCGCTTACTATGACTACGTATTGTGATGAGGCAAGACGCTAAACAAGTCTGTACAAGCAACGTTCGGATTATCAGGTCACGATTTCGACGTTCGGATTATTGGATGTTCGAATTAAAGTATGTTCGAATTAAAAGGATTCCACTGTAGCTTTATTTGTTATTATAGAAAGATACTTAAATCGACAAGAAAACGGATATCTGGATAAGATGTCTGAAAGATTATTTCATTATTTCATCATTTAACTTTCCTTACAATGCTGCATAGAAACATGAAAAGACGCAAATCGTAAAAAAATTCCGACTGTGTAATTAAACGTTCCTTACAAAAAAAAAATCCGAATGCCAACGAAGCAGTCTCGCATGCATTTATCCATTAACAAAATGAGACCAAATGAACTGTTATGTTTTTTCATTTTTCTCAGTGTACTTACTAGAGTTTTACTTTCATTTACTTCAGAAAGACATTCTCAAAGTCGTTCAAAATTAAATAGAAATATTACAGAACTGTAACTAACCTGTTTTCTTATTGACCTAAAATGCAATTGATTTATTAAATTTGTATCTCTAAAATTGTATAACCAAAGAGTACGATTAGATTAGATCATATTTGTCCCAGAGGCTGCAGAGTGGTCATACAAAAAAAAAGAGAATTAAAGCATCAGAACTGACGGAAACTACAAGGGGAATACCACGGGGTAGAGTCTTAGGGCCTCTATTATTTGTGTTATATATAAATTATCTCGCAAAAACGTCAGAATGATTTTTTACAAAATATCCGGTTAAGTCGAAGACATAAAAGTACACGGTGTTATCGAATTGAGTGGAATAATTTCACAGTGTGGTAGCTTGGATCAAGACGATCAAAAATGTTATATAATATGGTGTCCTAAATGTACTCCTTTTCTTAAATTAAAGCTGGTTCTTGTCCGATGAAAATTTTTCACTTCTGACGAAGCTGTCGAACGACTGCGAAACGTTAAGTGTTTATGCGCCATTTAGTGTCCGTTTAAAAGAGTTTGTGGTACTCCTTTTCGTGAAAAAAAAATTGAATTTCAAAAACTTACATAAAAAAGTGGAAATTCCTGCATCCAAAGTAATATTCTCATTGGGAAAAACGATTTACTATATTTTTTTATTAAGTTTTTACGTCAGTTTCGCGAAAATAAATTTGTTTGTTGCTTTAAATTTTGACTAAACGAAGAAATGAACGTCTGGCAAGATCCGAAAGTATTGTTTGCCTTTATTTATTCGAAAACAATTACATTTAGGACACCATATTACATAATAATTTTTGTTCGTCTTGATCCTAGCTACCACCCTGTGAAATTCTTCCCCTCAGTTCGGTAACACCCTGTACTTATTCAGGAGTAACGAATCATGCAAGTAAATAGAAGAAAAACCAAACCTCATTATGTTGGATTTAATGAATTGTGTATCGTCGTGAACAATAAACACGTGAGACATTAGGTATCATAAATTTAAAAATAAAATAAAAATAAACAATTTTAGATACTGACAAAGGTTGCAGGCTCCAATAATTTTCTGGTAGATTATTTGGCGCTAAGGAAATTTTTGTTTTTGAAAAGTATTAGTCTTGAATATTATATTTTTTAATGGAACTCCTCGAATTCTTCTATAAAATGGAACTTAAGCCCTTCCCAAGGGAGGTTAGTTCACTGGTCTGTAACGTCACCCGCGATTCGTGAATACAAAAGAGTTACTCCATTTCTTGGAACTAAAATGGGAACATGCTCCTACTTGTGCAGCAATCGTAGGCTCTTCTGTCAGATGATCTACTCGGCAATCAGAAAATTCTGTACTGAACCTATGGATAACTGGATCTTCTAACTCTTAACCCATTACTGACAATAGTAAGCTACATTAATATATTTTTAACAAAATGGAATATTTAGGTATTGCATTGATTGACTGTTGTCTTTTCGTCCTTAATACCAGCGTACAAGATATGTTCTTTTAAGTAATGAATGCTTCCAAAAATTTAAGTTACTGTGACAAAAAAAAATTTGGAAATGAAGACCAAACAATTTTCAAAAAGGAAATACATCGTAAAGTAAATACCACGAGCCAAATTTCTTAATGGATACCATCCAACGAGTCTCCAGGACCCCGTTGTTACTACACATCGTAATTAGAAATTAACTTCAACTTCTTTGTACATAGCATAAGATATTTAACGTAATAGGAGAGAAAGAGGCGCGCAATTTGAAATGCTTTATGTATTCTTAGAACTACCAAAGGGTTGGGTTGGATTACACTCATCATTGCTTGCTGCCCAATCTGATAATATGAATAAATTAAATGAAACAAAGGAAAGTTTTGTGCATAATTAGTTGTGTTTATTTTCTATTTAACTTCCAATTTGAAAGCGTATTAAACTGTTTTATTTGATTAGATCTCAGTTTGTCATGTAACATCAAAAATAATTTTATTACGAAAATGTAACGTATTCATTCGAACAAAGCCACGATTTATGGATCCTTCCTGATTTGTTCTATTTTGAGGTGGTTCCGTGTAGGCTCCAGCGCAATTATAAATCACCCATAGAAACGGTCATTGGAACGACGCGACGCTTAATATTAAAATACTGGTTCAGATTTCACCACAAATAAATAATAGGAGTATATAATACTGGGTCGAAAACTTAGGTTCGACGTAAACTAAGTAATCTAATCTGTTAAAAAGGGAAACTAGATCTGACACCTGGAGAAGGTAACGCAATATATTAGTAACTTTAATCTCTCTGGATTTCCCTTGCTATAAATAAAACTATCCATTTATTTCCGAGTGTAGTCTCAATTTGTTGCTGATACATAATTTATATCAAATCTATTTATGTATAAGCTATATCTATTACGTTTGATCTATATCTACATTATAAATCGTTACTAAATCGAAAACCAAAACGCAATGAATGATTTTGGATAATACCTTTTCTCTTAATAAAGCTTCTAAATATTTTATGACTATATTACTACATTTAACTAGGAGATATAAATGACTAATCCGAGCGATGAATTTGAAAGTTTCAACTGTCGAGTAAGTGTTTTCATGTTTGTGTGCGTTGTTTATTGGTTTTATATACAAATAAGTTATTTTCAGAACTCTTTTACTTTACAATTATTGCATTACAAAATTGTGTTTACATTAGAGCAGAAAATATTTGTGATTGAAAGTTATTTTCGCAATAGTTCGCAATCGATGCGGCATGGGTATACTGAGTAAGAAACTGCTTGGAAAAGTTTAGAGTTGAATTTCCCGATGTTATTATTAGGCAGCGGACGGCCGTTGGGCAGGCGTGTCGAACGGACGAAAAATACATCGCCTCTACTAGTTATGTATTTTTCGCCCGTTGGACACGTCCCTCACTCTCTCCTGCCCAACGGCCGTCCGCTGCCTAGTTATTATTGACCACAAAAAACTTCAAGACAACCTGCATTGGTGTGTACAGTTGTTTCGTGAAACTGGAGACCTTTTTCGAAGAAAAACAACAAGTTAGCTTCGAAAATGTACTGCCGAGGTTATCGAAACTGCAAGACATAATGAAAAATGTTTCTCACACCTCTACCTGCCAATTACCACAACAGATTGAGTTCTCTGTGGGAACGTGTCACAAATTGTTACGTAGAGATGTTCAGTTCTATCCTTACCGTATGGTATTGGTGCAAGAATTCTGCCCGGTCATCCCATATAGAGATTGCCTCTCTGTGAATCTTATATAGGAGTAATAAATTACTTAATTTGTGAGTGAGACATACGTTTTCCAAAACAAAATATTTCCACAGGTAATGCTAACAGATGTACACATGTTACTAAATTAAGATTTTAAGATTTATTACAGAAAATAAATCTTAATTTCCTTATGTTATTGTCTAAATGGCATTGTGGCCAAAGAAAATATTACTTTTTCCTGGTTGAGAAATAGTTTTCTTGTAAGACGACATGGTCACTTTATTTAACTAATAAGAAATTGTCAAAGATAACAAGCCGCACCTTGTTTTAAGCCTTTTAAATTAATTCGCTTATCTAAATCAAATCAGATGCAATTAATTTGCACGGGGAAATAGGTTAGAGAGATTTCAGATGATAAATTTATTCCACGTCTCATTAAGGAGCAGATCTCATCGCTTCCTGAAAACCAGAAACTTTTCGTTAGTGTTTGCAAGTTGAAGTTAATTACATTTTAATATTACAAGGTTATTTTGTACTTATAAAAAATTTATTTGGGCAAATTCTACAGTTCGATTTCTTTTACCAAAATCCTAATTTAATCTGCCGTTGGATTTTTATACACTCTTAGTCAAGAAGAAAGAAAAGTATAAGCTTATTATACGCGCTGTCAAACAAAATGAGAAACTAAAAGTGAAACAAGCAAGACTAAGTTGTGCAAATTAGACGGTAATTTGATAATCTTCGCGGCGGTAATGAATATTCGCCGTAGTAGAAACGGTTTCATCAGTGTTGCAACTGCAACGTAAGAAAATACGTCTGGCGCCAGACATACGCCACATTAAGTCTCTATAATAAACATTAAACTTGAATAAAATAAATTCGCATGAAGCTGTCACACTCAAAGTTATCTGGAGGAACTGCGGATTAGAATGTAACGTAGGCTCTTTTTGCTAACATTAAACTGGATACAGGAAAGATAATTCTAACGTTCCACTTCTTTTTCGACAGCAATACCTATTGATGTAGCTCTAAAAAAAAGTGCTACCAATAACTGTATCCGCGTTTGTCTACGATCTATGGACGTTCTCTCAAAAAATTACGTTTCTGAACTGTTTCACCAGATTTTTGAACATCCACATTAGCTTGTAAAATGAATGCTCGTAAATGTCATTAATCAGCTAGCTTTCCGTCTAATTTAAATGTTTCACATATTTCGACAATTTTATGTCATAATTGTCGTCGCTATGTCAGTGTAAATAGGAGAATGGAGATTTTAATGGTCAATTAAACAATAAACCTGATGGACGATAATTTATGTACGGTTATATCTATTATAATTGTTAATGTCCGGAAATATTAAACAGTAATATTATTACTCTAGAATAATACCAGAGAGTAATAAATTTCATGACGGTGAAATCCCTTAAGTTTACCTTAAATTTTATTAGCGGTCCAAATATAACATAAATAAATTTTGAAAGGCATAAATTTACTAAGACTCAAATTAAATTTGTTGAAGAATATTTTCTTAGAAATTTATATATCGTAAAAAAATTTAAATTAATGATTTTAACGAGCGTCCAACTGAATTTATTTTCGAAAAGGCCTGTGAAAATTGCGTGTGTATCGTCGGTTCAACGGCATCAGTGAATAAAAGCAATGTAGGTACATTTCTATTAAATTAATTTTATGTTGTTTCTGCACAAGTGAAAAATGTCCATGACCTGGTACTTGAAACTTGAAACTAAAGGCGGTGGATTGTAATGGGCTATAAAGGAAGGTATGCATCGAAGAAGTTGTTATTCTATCACTTCTATCTAAATAAAAAAATAGATAAAGTCCACTAGTGTTTCAATGCATTTAGCATTTATGCATTTAGCTACTGTAAAAATGCTTCCAAGAAATTGTAGTTAATTATCTCTTTCCATGTATTTTTGTGTAAATTGTTAGATGGATTTGGAAAACGTAATTTTTCATTAAGGCAAAAGGTGTGTAGGTCACAAGGACTTGAAGACCACACACTGGTCTCTACAAGAAATTTTCATTGAAGATGTTAATGGTTTCCACTAATGAGTATGTAGTTGCACCATCACTCTGAAAATAATTATGCTGTAAATGTAAGCATTTAAGGCATATACAGACGTATAAACTTTTTTAAATTAAGCAGAAGTGGTACAAGTAAGGTTACGTTACAATTACCTACTATGTACAGTAGCGGACAATAAAAGAGATTGTTGATAGCTTTGCATCGTTTTTTAACTACAGCTTCATCTGCTGATTCTTCTACCTTAACTTCTGGTAGCTTCTACGGCAATTCCTGCTTCCTAAACATAACCGAGATTACAGAAGACGATATTCTCAGTGCCTTATCAAAATTAAAAAATTCCTTTATTGCTGGACATGATCAAATACCTAGTTTCCTGCTAAGGGACTGCAAATTAGCCTTTGTGAATTTGAGGATGCCTTGCTTCTTCAAAGTGATCTGAATTCCTTCTTTGATTGGTGTACATTAAACGCACTCACCTTGAACGTTAACAAATGTAAGATCGTTTCTTTCTCACGTAGGATGAACAAACATCTTTTTCCCTATCAGCTAAATAATCAAAGTCTTGAAAAAGTAACTGTAATCAAAGATCTTGGTGTTCTTTTTGATGATCGTCTCCTATTTATTCATCATGTCAATGATATTGTTAAAAATACCCTATCTATTTTAGGTTTTATCATCAGAAATACTCGAAACTTCACTAATTATAATGTCTTAAATATGTTGTTCAATGCTTTCATTCTTTCACGGTTACAGTATGCCTCGCTAATTTGGTATCCCATTTACAAATGCCACATTGAAGCCCTGGAACAAGTTCAACGTCGTTTTTTCAAATTCAGATGGTTTAAGGAATACGGTGTGTACCCTCTCAGAGGTTTTCCACATGAAACTTTACTTGCTGAATTTAATGCTTTTACACTAGCCGATAGGAGATGCATTCCATGTACCACGCATGTCTTGCAGATCATCATCCTCAATGTATTTAACTACACCTAGAACTAATGTTCTAGTTTGTTCTCCTATCCATACAGTTTCTAATTTGTATAACCAACTTTGTAACCATATCGACATTTTCCACCTAAATTGTAATAATTTTAGGTGCAACTTATTAAACTTCTATGCTAGTGCTCGCAGTACTGTCTAACTTATAAGCTTTCACTAAATGATTCAATTTATGTCTACCTTGTTTTTGTGTTTGTTTCTGTTTATTTTTTACTTGTAATTTAGTTCATACTTAGATTAAGATTTCTTTTACTTAATTCTCTACATTTACGTTTTTGCTCTGTAATTGGTTTTTTTGTGAACTGTTGGGCAAAATAAACATTATTATTATTAAATGAACATTATTATTATTAATAAAACCCGGGCACGTCATTTCTACAATGTAAACCTCACTTTAATATTTTTGACGTTTAATACGTATATACAAAATGTCACTAGTATTTCTGACGTTTAATACAAATTTTATTTATTTATTTTGACAGAAACATAACCTCAACAAAAGCCTGATTTACCAAATTTATTTAAATATTTATTTAAATATGTACGACATGTCAAACTCTTGCCCGGATTTTATTGTCCGCTACTGTACATTGAAGATAATAATAAAATCTTTGCGTTTTAAGTGCATTACAGTTCAGCTCATCTCTTTCACCTTCATGTATTTGTAAACGTTCATTAAGCTTCTTTTTTTTTTCTTATTTAGTCACGTCATTAAATACACAACCCGCTTGCAATTTTCATAGGCCACTGCGAAGCTTAAATCAATTAGACATTCGCTATTATAATATACTTTTTTTGACAACCATTTGGAGATTTCCGTTTAAATAATTTAAAAGAAGTGATTTCTCGTTTCAAAGAAATTGCTAATAAGATTTTTTCGTAAGACACGTGTATTAAGTACATAGTTTAATAACTTATCTTTATATAAAAGTCGATCTTGTTTTCAGGACTGAAGCTTTTACATTTAGTAAAGTTCGTCGAAAAACCGTTTGTCTTTATAAATACTGGGTGTTATTGAAAATCATACAGATATTTTAACTGACGATAGTACTCTTTAAATAGATGCTAAATACCTAAAGTTCCTTTAAATACAAATGTGCCTGGGGGGGGGGGGTCGGATCGAATTGAGCTGCACGTCATCGTATGGCAGAAAATGACGAGGAACGCGATGTCGCCGCGCGATTGAAAATCTGACCATCCGGACCGCCGCTACAGCACCGAACTCCCGGAAAAGGGTGGGGCGACAATAAATTGTATATATCTGAAACCAGTAACTTTCGTATAAAGGACGTTTAGGTATTTAGGTAGCGTCTATTTAAAGAGTACTATCGTCAGTTAAAATATCTGTACAACTTTCAATAACACACTGTATATTGACGGTTTATATACAGTTACTGTAGCCGTCTGCCGCATCCCATTGTTCATGCCTCTCCGTCCATAACGTACGTCTTTTTTTCACTGCTTTGGCAGTTTCTTAGTTTGGTCGTCGTCTTTTTCTGGATAGTCTATCAGTATCCACTCTTCTCATGTATCCATACCAAAGAAGTTGCTTCTTTTCAATTTTTTCTAACAAAGACTCTTGTACCTACTTGTACCTATTCTACCCATGTGTCTTTGATTGGTTCATTATTTCAAATGCCACTTGAATTACATATTTATATTGCATTCCTATACAAAACGATAGGAATGTAATAAAAATAATTCAAAAGGCATTTGAAATAATGAACTAATCAGAGACACATGATTTTTTTTATTTCCATAGGTCACTTGATTAGAAAAGATATTGATCACGCTTTACAATCATTAAAGGGTTGGCATTTTAGCGAAAGCTTTTTTTTTTTCAAAATTCAAAGGCGAAGATCGTCTCACTTCCGAATGTGCAGTATCACATTGAACGACTTTCCTTGGATTAAAAAAGGGGCCAGTCTGCAACGATTAGAGTGAAAGATGTGGGTGCCATCTTTTGACGTAAAACAAAAGTTACTTTGACATTTTTCTTGCAGTGCAAAAGGCGAAGCGAATTTCATGATGTCGATTGCAGTACACTTTTACGTTGAACGACTTTCTTTCGACAAAAAAAGGGCCGGTTTACAACGATTAGAGTGAAAGATATGGACGCCATCTTTTGACGTAAATCGAAAGCTGCTTTCCTATTTTTCTTGAAATTGAAAGGCGAAGCGACTTTCATGATGTCGATTGTAGTACACTTTCATATTGAACGACTTTCTTTCGACAAAAAAAGGACCAGTCTACAACGGTTAGAATGAAAGATGTGGGCGCCATCTTTGGACGCAAAACAACGCCACTTTTCTTGAAACTGCAAAGGCGAAGCGACTTTCACGATGTCGATTGTAAAGTTTCACATCGAACGAGACTTTCTCGACAAAAACGACTTTCTCTTGAAACAATTTCCGTAAAAGATGTGGAGCGCCATCTTTTGATGTAAAATAAAAGCTCCTTCTACTTTTTTTTTAAAGTGCGTCCCAAGATCTCTTAGATTCGAATGTTCGGTCCCGCGACTTTCTTCCGACAAAAGAAAGCGCCAGTTTTGCAAGGGTTTAGAGTGAAAGATGTGGAGCGCCATCTTATGATGAAAAACAAAAACGCTTTTTTTGACATTTCAAATGCGAAGTGCCTTCCTAGATCTCTTAGACTCGCTTAGAATGTTCGGTTCCGAGACTTTCTTCCGACAAAAGAAAGCGCCCGTCTTGCAAGGGTTAGAGTGAAAGACGTGGAGTGCCATCTTGTGATGAAAAACAAAAACGCTTTTTTTTGACGCTTCGGATGTGAAACGTCTTCAACATATCTTGGAGACCCAATACTTAGTTTCATTTTCTACCGACAAAAAAACCTTTAAAATTATTATTTTGTTTTATCCTGTCCTTAGTTTATTTGCCTACTGGAGTTATTCCTGTCTTATTGAGATTTATTTTTTTTGCGTTTGTCTTCATTTCATATAATTAGATGAGCGAAGAGGTGCTTTATTTATGGTTCAAAGATGCTACCTGCAATGGGTGGAGAAGATTCTCCACAGAAAAAAAAATTAACATAAAGATCTCTTTTGGTAAATACAAAATACTAGTAATTCAGACTGGAGTGACCATACGTCCAGCATTGTGCTGGATTGTCCCAGAATTAATTGTGCATAACGATCCAGTTTGTTGCATTCGATAAAAACTATTTTTGCTATTACCAATAGCAATTGTGTTGGAAAAACTCTTCTAAGCATATTGGTGTATTAAGAAAAAGTAGAACAGATAAAACCTTTATAAAAAGTAAAATTTTCTTTTGAATTTCAAGGAAAGTAGTCTTTGTGTTTCATCATCAGCGTTTAGATAGAGAAGGCGGAGTTCAAAAAGCTGATATTTTGCTGATGTGTGTCAACCTCAGATTTAATAACTGACAGATATAACATTACGTATTAAAGACGTCATCAAAAGCAACATTCGAGAGCGATAGACAAATTAGACAACAGTCGAAAATATGAAGTGCAAGAAATATTCTGCATTAAACTGGGCAATGGAATTAAATATTATACAGTTACTTTTGACAATACATGTTAATTTTTATATCAGAATCAGTCTATAGTAATAGTATAAATACTACGTCTATGGTGTCAAAACTTTTTCAAAACTTGACCGAAGATCTGAAAGATCAAGAACATTTTCTTCAAGATCATTTTACTTTGACTCTCAAGTCTCCATTCATTCAAAGTCTATTCTATTCATTCACACTATGGAATGCAGTGGTTACTTAAAACGCTGATGAAAAGGTACAGTGGAAGACTATGTGCATGTTATATGTAGAATTGCAAGTATGTATTTAATGTAAGTGGTCATGGTCATGGTCTCACCCTTCGGTATGCATGATTCGAGTCCAGTAAAGGTTACTGTAGGTATCTGGTCACCACACTTTTCAAGTTAAGCTCTTTTGATATCGAAAAGTAAAAAAAGAACAAACACAAGGAAAACATCACCGCAAAGCTGCACGAGTTATATTAAGTTTTATTTACTGGAGTTTTTGTGCGCGCCGCGTGTGCATGAACGTAATGCATTTCTTTGTGATGTTCCCATCCGAAGAATGCCCTTGATTATGCACGGATTAAAAGTCGCCGCGCTCGGGTATTGTTGCCGATGCGTGCTGAGTTTGCCGGTATTCTCCGTATTACGTACTACGTCTGTGACGTTGTTGTATGAGCGCTTTATCGGAACCTGATAGCGTTTTAATTAACCGTGGCGTGCGGAACAAAAAGCGATAAAGTTCCGTTTCTTTGTGAGGACTTATCGTTTAAGAAACGTTTTTAATTAAATACGATCCTTTTTGCTCGCAGTCTCGCTTAATTGAATTATTTCGATAATTGCCAAAGAGCAATGCTCTTACAAAAAGCTTCAACCAGATATTATTAAATTACATAAACATTTTTATCAATTCGTCGAACATTCAAGATTCGTTTCAAATGTTCCGTTTGTTTACTTTTCAAATGTGGTTAAAGACCTTTTCGAAATAAAGAGGTTCTATGCATACCTTAGTAATGAATGCAAAGCCTTCTTTTTTTTTCTCAACTCCGCCAAGTTCAAACCAGTTTGCCGAATTTATTACCGTCACAGGCGCACTTAAACGTGATCATTTTAATAAGTGTTATTAAACCAGATACATTTTTGGAAAGTGATTTAGCTGCCAGCGAACAGGATGCGAATGACGAATATTTCGAGAGAGCTTTGGTTACCGGTCACACTGGCATGGCGTCCTCAAGGACGCTGTCTTAAATAAATCATGAGGAAGTGCCGTACATAAAACGAAAGCATTTCATCCAAGCTGTAATACATCCAGCTGGATAAAGTTGTCAGAAGCCGGTGTATGTATAAATTGCCTGCCCACAACGACGAATACGCAATTTATAATATAATTGTTATTTGGATATAAATGATTAACCCTACTTATAGACACCCCATTGGATTCTGGCATCTATATGTAGGGTTCTCTTTAGTGGACACGTTCCGTACATTAAATTTATTCAAAACGATTGGATTTAATTTTGTTAATTGGTTCTCTGCGTGTAATAACGAAGACATGTTGTTAGCTGTTAATCAGCGACTTCGCGACAGGACAATTGCAAAACTTAATTCATGCGATTGTGTTCAAGGAACTCACGAAGCCTTTTCATTTTGCAATTTCAGCGACTCTGCCTGCTTGTGATTATTTTGCATTCCAGTTAACTTAATTATCGTCTCAAATTACGCAATTACGTTGATTCATGCCAGGCACGATGCAAGTCTGTTTGTTCTTCAAAGGTTAGAGCGATAGAAATCTCTCTCTTATTATCAACAGCTGTCTTTAACTATCAATCACCTACGAAGATTAATTGAAAACTCACCACCTAAGCGCAATTATGTTGTATTACATTATGCATTTGCAACGCTTATAGAAATATTATTTTATTGTAATCTCTTGGCCCCAGTTTATTCCCATGGTAAGAATTGTTACCCATAGTCAAAATTAACTTGTCTTTGTACAATGGGCCAATGTTGTTCTCGTTAAGTAAACCTGGGAAATTTAATCTTGTTTTGGGACAAATTGTTACTCGCATTAATTTGGTTTTTCACAACTTATTGATTTCAGTTAATTCTAAAACATCATCTCGTGGGATGGCAACGTTAATTAACGCAGCTGGTTCTATTCGCTTCGCCGATTAAATATAATTGAAGGGATGAGTAACTGGTCGTTCAAAAAAATCTGCTCGACGTGTTCCATGAACACAATTCATTGTAATGTGTGTTGCAGTCCGTTCTTGATCTCATACTTTAACGTGAAATGTGATTTTATACCACCAAAGAAACCTACTCCATCTAATCAATCATACTCGTAAATTTGATATTAAATGAATGAACTAAGAAGCAAACACCAAACCGCGTCTATAATGTGGATTCAGTGCCTAAACAATTTCTTCACTTAAAAAAAAAAGAAGAAACTAAATGAACAAGTGCACTTGAGTTTTAAATTACGATGCAACACTACAAAATAAGTGAGAGTGCAATAATACTAAATTACAACTTAATGTTTTCAGTTTCGATGTCTTCACCGCACCGCCATTAACTTTTATATTAGCATTTAAAAGCTTAATGTTATGGGCGACATGTGTTATCCTAAAGTCCCTTGGCAAGAGAACTGACAGCATCGGTAATCGAAAAACAAAACGTTCATTATCCGGTTAACAAATTATATCGATCAGATTAAGAGAAACAATCATGTCCTTGTCGAAAATAAAGTCGCGCACCGGGTTCTTCGTTTCCGGCAGATGATGACGTCGCGTTTCGTTCCGAAAAATCATCGTTGAAAATTTGTGAACAAGGAGTCCGTTTGTCCGGACGGCCTGTCCGTGTCAGGTGTCCGTGACTTGCTCGCAAATGCGACTATCAAGTCATCGACTGCGGTACCTTACCAGGCAGAAGACAGAAATGTAATTAATGTAGTACGAACGAGCATTGTCTTCAGCTGGATTACTATGATTAAGCTATTTTAATAACTTTACATTACTCTTCCTAGTTAATTTAGTTACGAAAATTGACAAGAGATGCAAGGTGCAAGTTTAGTTCGCGTACGCATCAAAGTGGTGACACGTGCACGTGTACTATTTATTCTTCAAGCTGTTTTCAGTAATATGTGGCTCTTGAAATCTAAATTTCGATAATAGGATTTATACACAATAGAAACACGAACAGGAAACAACAACAGACAAAAATACAAAGTGGTCATCAAATAGCCGAATAAAAAAATGCTCTTAATTGTATTGCCAACTCAAACAGTTATTTTTGACCACTTTGTATTTAGGACGGGATAAAATGAAAAATGCAGTGAAAACTACGAAAGCAGAGAAAAGGAGAAAGACAATGATATAAGCAACGAAAAAATTCGGGGAAGCTATAAAAAAATCGAAGGAAATGCAAAATCGATAATTAAAAAACTTAAGAAAAGAAAAACCAATTAAAAAAAAAACAAAATCAAAAAAAGAATGTGATAAGGATCTTGGTAAATCACGATGACTCATAGGGAAGTGGGCCACATGTAAGGTTTTTCGTATCGGAATTTCCGATTTAAATTATATAAAAGGGTTTTATGAAAGGTATCATGCAGCTAGTAGTTATATGGTCGTGTACATCACCCAGAGTCCGAAGGAATAGTTAGCATTCAAAAGAATGTACTAGTGTGTGATCAAACTCCGAAAATCCGCCCGTCTCTCTGTATCCAGTGCCATGGTTTGGGTGAGAAAACATTAATTCATTTGCCAATTAATTATGTTATTAGAAATTAACAACTGCTTTATTTGATTTACAAAATGCTGTTTCTTCTCGTTATGAGGTTATTTTGAATTTGTTTGCATTGTGTCGTACGATATCGTTCGTTACATTTACTTTTCTCTAAATTATGCTCTTTTAATAATAATTTAACTGAATCATTACAAGTATTTCCTTTTGTTCTTTCTTAAAATTGTATTAATTGTTACATGACTTTGAGTTATTGTTTACTGTTTAAAATTTCGCTTTGTGCCGAATTCCTTAAATAGATTTGTAATTGTTTTCACCTATTTTGAATATAATATAAAAATCACGGAACTTGAGCTCTGCGTAATGAATCGCCGAAATTACAACCGACAATTATTTCAGTATCATTTCTTTGTTAACAGTGAATGAGAAAAAAGGACGGAGTTATGATACTTAAGTCTGATGATGCAACATCAGAACGTTTTGTTTATGACGCAGAGCTCTTCTCTTATGAAAACAGCTATATATACATTTATATTATGTATATTTTCTCTTATTTTCATTTAAAAGAAAGAAAGTACAAAAGGAGAAAAATTGTGGTCTTGGTAATCCCAAAAGATATATCTAGTGGCAGGCAAGGGCTAAAATCTCATTCCATATTAAGGGGACGTTGAGAGCAAAATAAAGCTCAAACCAGATACGTACAAACAAAGAGTCCTTAATGATTTGATGAAAATTTTGATTAAAGAGTGGAGGAGAAGAAGTGGAAATTGTTGATTATTTTTGTGAAATTATTTTTCTAATGTTTGAATTAAGATATAGAGTTTCGACATAATAATAGAACTTCTCTGTCACTCTACTCGTAGTCGTGAAATCTACAGGAGTATATTGTCTCCAAGAGGTCTTTTAAAAATTGATAAATTTGAAAGTAAAGGGTAACCCATCCCCTTTCTGTTATCATTTTTAAACACTCGTCCCTCATACTAGCACAGATCTATAAAAAAAGATCACGATAACTGTGGGAACTGTACGAGGCGAATAAAGTATACGTAATAGAAGAAGAAGAAGAAGAAAAGAATAATAAATATTTACGAAGAATATACTCACTGACATGGAAATTGCAGCACCAAGAAAGGGCGGAAATATTTTCATGAAGTTTTACAGAACCATTTGACTATCGAAAAGTAACAATTGATTAAAATTTTAAAGAAAAAGGACAAAGGATTTATTATTTTTTTTAAAATAATGTGTCGATTTGCTTCTGTTATTTACACATTCTTCTACTCGTCCGTGACGTCGATTCCAAGAGGTTGTTTATGTCTTTCTGAGGTATTACATCCCAGGCAATCTGCAATTCGTTTCGGTCGATTTCTAAACATCTGTGGAGGATTTTTTCCTTTTTCCTATCATATCTCATACGTATTCTATTGGCGAAAGGTCGAGAGATTTAGGCAGCCATGGTAAAAGATTAACATGGAGAAGTTCATTAATGTGTGGACGAGCGTTATCTTTCTGGAAAAGAGGGTTTTCTTGTCGCTGCTTGGGGTTCTGCCACTTCATTAACATAACGTTGAACATTCATGTTGTCTCAGATAAACACCAAAGGAGACCTGCTTCCGTAAGCGATAGCACCCCACACCATAACCGATCGTTTGATGAATATGCTTCTCAACGGTAAATGCAATATTCCGTCGTTCATCACGTTTTCGTCGGACTCTGCTTGTCGTCCTGCATCCCCAAACAGAATTGAGATTCATCGCTAAACATAACCCTTTTCCATTCGACGTTCCAGCGGAGTCTTTCCCTGCATCAGTCCAAACGTTGCCGACGATGTTGAGCAGTCAAACTTAAGACGAAATGTCGTCGATAAGAACCCAAGCCAATAGCTATGATACGATGGTAGATCGTCCGCATTGTTATCGGACGACCTTCTTCACCACACCATTGATCAGCAATTGATCTGATGGTAGAGAATCCAAATTCTGAGGTGGCGATCCTACACGTCTTCGGTCTTCGGTTCCCGGTTCCTCTTCTGCGTCGTTGTTGGCTTTCTCCAACCCATGCAGATTTGTTTCCGTTGAGACGGTTCTCAATTTCTAGAAATGAGAAACCACCTTCCCGTAAACCAACAATCCGGCATCCCTCGAATTCCCTCAGCTGGTGATAAATGGTACGCTGTCTTACTCTAGGCATTATCAAACTCTTAAAGCAATTAATAAGAGCAGAAACAATAACAAAACCAATCGAAAACCACAAAAAAAACTATGAAATATACCTGCTAATTTATCTGAGAAAACCGTTAATTCACCATTATCACTTGATTTATGTGATTCATATTTTAATCGATTGTTATTTTCGAGTCTGCAAAATTTCTTGAAAAAAATTACACCCCTTGGTGTTGCAATTTCTATGTCAATTTCATTGTAGGATGGATCGTGGAAATGAAGTTAGAGTAGGAGGAAATGTGTCGCAGAGATTTGAAGCAGAAAAAGTAGAAGGCGTACGAAGTACTAATATTATTATTAACGGAACAAGAAGAAAAACAAACGACATAATTTTAGAATATAAAGAAACACAACCGGTAAAAATAAGTGAACTCCTAGAGGCTTATGGTCAACAACAAATTCAGCAACATAATAGAGATCTATCGGACGCTGTATGTACAATACGTGCTTCAATAAAAGAGAAATAACCTGCAGAAAACTAAAACAAAAATCTGTGAGACAGTGTTGAGCCGCCTATTTACATAGGTGTTAATGGAATGTGTGAAAAGCAAAGTCCAAAATTGCAAAATAAAAATTTTAAACAAAACAGCAGGAGTAAACAAACAAATGGACAAAAGACTAAGACGGCTTACCCATATGTCGTACATGGACGATAACAGACAAGA
This sequence comes from Dorcus parallelipipedus, assembly GCA_958336345.1. Taxonomy (NCBI): domain Eukaryota; kingdom Metazoa; phylum Arthropoda; class Insecta; order Coleoptera; family Lucanidae; genus Dorcus; species Dorcus parallelipipedus. Next base: position 37,405,116 of record OY284482.1, on the reverse strand, counting down.
ATAATCAAAGAAAATAGGACTAAAGAGCTAGAAGGAAAGGAAGACCTAGGACAACATGCAACAGTAGTAAAGCCAAAACATTACAGAAAACAAGCCACGAGCAAAGAGAGAAGCACCACCACAGATGAGGCCTAGGGATAAGAAGAAGATTAATATCAAAGATCTTCTGAGTACGATTTTTATAATATATACATAAAAAGATAGAATGATCCAAAAAAGAAAATTAAGAAAACTGTTCTCTATCGTTCCTCAACAAAAGAGATTTTGCGTTCTCGTAATTTATTAGCTTTATTATTACATTTTAGTTTATTAACTGAATCAAGTCGAATTTTATTTCGCGCTCCTGAATGGCTACCCGGTAATGACGTGTCAATTAAAGAAGAATACCCGTAGTGCCAACATTGTGTTTAAAACCAGGACAATTATTGTTGTGCAAAAACTTTAATTGGAACTTAAAGATGAGATCTCGCTTGTGTTTTGTAATACCCACTGACCTACTCGAATGAATATGGACGACCCTGTGACCTCAAATATTTAATCACGACTTCGGTACCCTGACAGGTACTAGTATGATTATAAATCTACAATTGAAAGAGTCCGAGTTGTTGAATGTTAAACTTGTTTTATGTAAGCAATTACATATTTAGAGTGCACGTAATATTGCCCTTTTTTAATGTATTCATTTTTTTCTGAACCGTTCACTAAATAAATTAAAATACAAATAACAAAATGCGACGTGATTATGATATGTATATTTGTCAATGCTTTTATGTTCATTTTACATAATTTCAGACTTCAGTGGGATATTACAGGCTTAATGTGGAATAGTTTCGGAGACATCGCGAGTGATCTCTAATGTGGTACAGTCGCTATAATGAGAGAGGTCTGCTCACTTTAGTGTATACAGATTGAAGACTTTGACTTTGGCCAATAAATGGTATCGAGCATCGTCTATTTTAACCAATCGCAAACACGTGTTCTTTGTTGCTTTTCATGAGATCACTATTGGCTAAAGTGAAAGTCTTCAAATGGTAGAACATTTCAAACTATTTGAAATTCACAGTATTTAACGTTTAATGATGATCATAAATAGATTGCTATCCGTAAGGGTTAATAATCTTAAAAACTTTACAATCGGTTTCATGAGTTTCAAATAATTTGAAACATTTCATATACACTTCAAAATTGGTGTTCCATATTTTATTTAGATTTATTTGTATGGAATATATTTAGTTACGAAAATAGAATGACTTCTCAATAAAGTAATGGTTAAATTGTTTTAATCAAAATCGTGAGCGTTTTTTTTTTAAATTTAATACATTTAGGTATTACATGTTTCATGTTACGATATGTTCACCTTGATAAATTTCCTAAATAATTAATTTTTTTGTATTACCTTGATGAAAAAGGAATCATTAATTATTATGTTATTGTTTGGAATAGAAAAATTTCTGATTTGTTGTCGCCAAAGTCTTAATAAAAGGCAACAAAGAAATTCACAAAAACATGATCGGTCGATTTGGAATTTTTTAGCAATTTTAAATATTAATAATAATATCGTTATTAACTTTTTTTTTGCGCGGATTCTAGTTAATTAATTCTCGGCTTATTTATATTCTTTTGTCCTGTTTTTAGCATTAAACGGAAGCCTTCTCGTTCGCAAAAAAAATCCGTCGAGTCACTTATAATAATCCGCCTCTAAAAGCAGGCGGTAAAATCTAGACAAATATTGTTTTTCTAATCGACATTAAATTGGCGCACGTTTATGAATGCGATCTTAATATTAATATGGGCGAAGGATCGCCCATAAAAAGTACATTAAAATGTTAATTTGACCGTGCGCAGAAATTACATATTTACGTTTGTAATTTGAGCAGTGATGAGGCGTGATTTTTTTATGAACGACGCCCCATTGTTGGATTTAACGAGCGGATCGTTCATGTATAATAGTAATAGAGCGGATCCGTTTGAAAGTATGTATTGAAATTTTTTTGGCGTCACAAATTTTTCGCTTAAATAGTTATGACACGGCAGGTATATACATATACATATTTCTATTTCAGTACTTCATTGTATGGTGAAGATGATCTCCGTGTGGAGATCTCCAACTCGCATCTGTCAACATCACATGTTTATTACAGGTTCATCCTACCAGCATTATAAACTGACAGACAGACATTGTGCTAATAAGATATTTTTTTATTAAACTTGATGGAAACGTATCTTTGTAACATATTCGTCATCCTTTCATAAAAAAATCATTTCATTATAACGAGATTTCGTAGAAATTAAATTAATATTATATTGTTTATTGTTTTTACCTAACTGTCGGTTTATTTCCACAGTAACAATTGTGTTATGGCAATTAACTGAAGGTTAAAGCACAAATAATAGATCTCTCAAGATAGCCAACAAGATAAGAACGGACGCTCTAAAAATAGTTCGTTAAATAATCAAAAGGTGTCACTTATATGCACAAATTCGAAAACTGAACATTTGTCACAAACCATTTGCTAATTGATTTATTTACCGCCAGATGTCGCTTTTAAGTAACAGAGAAATACGTTTAAAATGGGGCCAGAACACGATAATGTCACGTGCGGTTATAATATGCTGTGAATTCTCCTTTTAAACTTTCCATCACACCTCTAAGTTATAGACATTGTTTAAATGTGACTTATTATATTTACAGGTTTCGGTTTTCCACTCTGCTATTGTAACAGTAGCGCCACCACACATTTGGTGAGCTGTCTCCAAACTAAATCGAATTTGTCTCCAAATTGGGGCGTCAAATTTAAAGCATTTGATGAGGCATCTAGTGGTTAAAGTTAACTTGTGGTCCTCAGCAAATTAATCGAAAACAACGTGATAGCAACAATGTGTACGTGTAATAATTTAAGCTGTGCTAGTTTCTACCGGTTCCATTTCAATTGTAATATAATCTGAGAATGCGTTCATATTAATATGGTTCTGATATGTTAATAAAGATTAATTTTTTTTAACATACGTTTTCAAACAATAATTCTTTCGCGCAGATTATGCAAATTATAACTGATTTATTACGTTTACGTATTTCCGTTCCCTTATTACTTTGCATTTAACCTTTAATATTCCTCTTACATTTGTTCTTGTTCGTGTAATAAATAAGGAATGTGTTGTAACGTAGCGTTGAAATTTCCAGACAAATGAGTTTTATGTTGCTCTCCCAACTTGTTAATTTTATGAACACGTATGAATAATAAATGTCTAAATAATATGGTATACTTATACATACAGTATGAATCAAAAAGGCCGCACCATCATTTGGGCGTTCTTTAGATCCATTTTTTTGTCCTCAAAAATGTAAAGAAACTTTTCTACGAGCTTTCCTCTTTAAGAAGATATAGGCCTTGAAAGATACGAATTTGATGTTGATTTTGTATTAATCAGGTAATATAATTTTATGTTTTTATTAATGGGAGTCGTAGATTTAGGCATGTAAAATTTTCGTTGATATTAATCATAATTAATATTAAGTAATAAAGCAGCAAAATCTCTTTAGAAATATTAACATTATTTTAGGCGTAAGATCGGTAACGGTACAGCAAACATTCAGTGCAAATTCAGTTGTCAACAAAAGTGAGGGTACCTATGATCTATGGTTTCAAATTAGTTGCCTATTTGTGATATTTTTAAACATTTGTATCTAGAAAACCACGCACCGTAAACATATATTTGTGCTCCTATTAATGTTCCCTATCACTACCTAATCGGTGGTGCGACCCTTTTGAATCATACTGTGTAAACTGAAGTTTCATAAATTATAAATTTTATTATACATCGTAAAGAAACATGAGGATGAAATTGAAAATGAAAGGAAAAGTCCGTTTAAATATAAAATAAAAAAAATCGTCAGCGTACGTGCCGCTGCGTGAAATATTTAACGAAATTATACACCGCGCGCGCCAATAAATTAATATAATAAATTGATTTAGCGAAACGTGTAATTTATCGGCATAAATATTTTGAAAGTTACGCACGCTAATTACGAACATGTCGATACAATCAAACGGCGCCAAACGAGAACTGACCTGGCGAATGGAAAATGCAACATTGTTTGTTTGGGTTTATGTGGCGCGGCGCGCTCATAACTGTAAACTCTATTTATAGATTTGATTCTTTGTCTGCTTAATTATACGCATGCATCATGCAACCAACGAGTGAGGGTGAATGACTGCAATGAAGCTGTTACGGTTTAAATGGGTCGTATGTACACATTGTGCTATGCTGTATTGGTAGACACCGTCAAATGTATTGTAACGATTTCAAGGGTTCTATTAAATTTTATTTTAAACAAAAACGAAATAGTTAATAAACTAATTTATTTATAAATTTACACTATAACACTAACATTTATTTACAAACTTAAATCTAATTTATTTAAACAGCCGAGCGAAAAAATCTAACACGAAACTTTAATTCCGAACTGTCTAACGCTGAATTCCTTCCATTCACCGGCCGCGTGCTTTTGTAAGCCGGGGTTGTTTTTCGCGAACATTCGAGTACGCGACAGAATGTCTAGGGTTGATTAGGGCAGAAATAGCTGTACAAAGGATGCTCGGGGGCCCCATTGCAATCCAGCCGACTTGCAGCCAAAATTTATAATAAAAGTTTTTAAATAAGGGAGTTATTTTTATTTAAATTGTAGAATATAACACTGATTGACGACGAAAATATGTACGTAATCATCTCAATAACAGATAGCACTAAAGGCGCTTCCACACTTATGCGCAAACATTTGTACGAAGTTGTGAACAAACGAAGAAACCTTTGCGCACCCAAAACCTGACTCGCTTTGACAAATTACAAATGACCTCAAAGATATGCATATTGCTGTGATATTTAAATCATGAATAAATAAATCATAAAGAAAAAGAAAAGATTTGAGATGTATCTTTAATAATAAAGTTATTAAGTTATTATCTTTATTATAAAGTTCAAATTTTACAATTAGCAACAAGGTAAAACAAGAAACAAAAAGACAGTACAGTAGTGAAAGTGAAACATTGAGGAAAAACATGAACAATATCGAAACTACAGCTAATTACCGTTACGAAGGAATAAAAGAACTGAGCAGAGACAGTTCTGCAAGCGGCTGCTTGGGACGAATTTTGCAAAATGATGCAGACGCTCCATAAAAAGCCTGGGTCTCCGCTGACTGCAAGATATTGGCCTAACCGAAGCAGAGACGAAGGAGGAGACTCGTCTATCTGGAAGATGGACGCAGGGTGCGGCTTAATGCTGCCAAAATAGACGGAGTTCAAGTGGATTACTTAGGTTTGCTGGATAAGAACCTAAAAACGGAACAAAAATGAGTGAAGTGAATGTGGAAGTTAAATTTAGTTTTAGAAAAAGAAAAATTGGTTTGATTTAAACTTACAAAAAAAAAAAACGGTTAATTTAGTATATGTATTTGGAAAAAGTTTTGATTAATTTAAAAAGGAGGAATGATTTTTAATTTTGGTAAAAATTAAACTAATCTGTCAGTGTCCAAGTGCCGATTAAGGCGGCAAATTTTCAGAGGCGGCAAAATGAGATGAAATTTAAGCGATTTTCTTCGATGATAATTGGTTCATCTTTCTCGTCGTTATAATACTCCGAACGTGGTTTGAACCAGTGTTGCCAACTTAAAGAATAAATTCCTTTTTAAGCGTTTTTCTCAAATCATTAAGGATCTTGTTTCTACAAAAGGGGTTTACAAGTTTCATTTCGTAAAAAGAAACTGAAAGCTGAAAGTCCTCAGAAGTTCAAAGTTGCTCGTCCATGCATTCGGGAAGCCACTAACAATTTGCTTATGTTGTATCTTTTGTTTTTATTATAATTTTTTTAATTCGATTATTTTTAATTTTTATTATTTTGTTTTCTTTGTTTTGTTACCATTCTTTTCAAATTGTTTTGTTTTAAAACTTATTATCAATCTACTGAATTGCTCTGTAAAATTGATTGTCTTTTGCTTCTGCCTTCCTAAACTTTGTTTTTCATAAAAAAATTCTAAATTTTTTTCTTAAATCTAATATCAAATTTCATTGATTTTTTTTGGTAACTCTTAAATAAGACATTTCTACTTTTTACACGTTGGTAACACTGGTTCGATCTTGTAATTTTCGGGCAAATAGGCACAGTAGGGATGGCGGCAAATGTAAGTCTCGATTCAGGTGGCAAATTACCTAGAGCCGGCTCTGTGCCTAAATATGAGAAGCCCTCCTACACTAACTTGTGAGCTTACGAATTTGCGCACATGTTAGGGAGCTGCATAGTGGTCCCTTTTCACGCTCAAGCAATTTGCGCAAATGGATTTGTGCAAGCATTTGCGCATACAAATTTTCATGCGCAAATGCATGCAGTTTGCCAAATTTTCTGGCTTGTGCAAGCAAAAAAATTACATTTTCATGCAGAGTTTCTTGTGCAAATTTGTGTGCACAAGCACATTTGCGCAAATTGCTTGTGACTTGACTGTGTTCTTTTAAGGCCAGCGCATACTGTGTCGGGGCGGGCCGCAGCGCATCGCATTGCAAAAATGCGAATGAAATCGTTTTCATACATTTCAGATGAACTATCGCACATAGCTCTTACGGGCTAATTCGTACTTTTGTTTGTAACTTTAATAAATACTATCACAAACTCTTTTAAACGGACACTAAATGGCGCACAAACACTTAACTTAACTTAACTTAACAAACTTCTGACGAAGCTGTCGAACGACTGTTTGTGCGCCATTTAGTGTCCGTTTAAAAGAGTTTGTGATACAATTTTCATCGGACAAGAACCAGCTTTAATTATAATTTAATAAATACAAAACTGAGGCAAATAAAAAACGATCGGCTATCTGGCAAATATGAACAATGCAAATAAACAAATGACGATTCATTCATCAACAACAAAAGAATTGAAAGAAAATCATCTTTGGTTAAATTGGTTTCTTTTCTTTAAATAACATAAAAAAGAATAAGAAATAATAACAGAACACGAAACAAATACACAAATGTAATAAAAACAAAAGACGATCGCGGTAAATAAATGACAGCTAATTAGAAAAGAAAACATGTATGATTTAACGAGAAACATGACAATCGTCTTTGCTGAAGTTGGTTTATTTTCTTTAAGTAACATAAAAAATAATGAAACAAAACGAAAAATCAAGTAAAAAATGGAACTTGAGAAAAAACAAAAAAAGAAATACAAACAAAAGACGATCGCATTTTATTTAAAAAAAAATTATGAATTAACGACGAGAAGCATGCAAATCCTCTACTCGGATGGGTTTATTTTCTTTAAATAAAATAAAAAATTATGAAATGAAAACAGAACACGAAACAAAAACAAAAATGAAGTAAAAACATAAGACGATCGCAGTAAATAAATGAGAGTTTACTTTAAAAAAAAATTATTACTGAGCCAGAAGCCTGAAAATCGTTTTTGCTTGAATTCTTTAAATAAAATAAAAAATAATGAAATAAAAATAGAACATGAAACAAAAACAAAAACAATACATGACGAAAGAAAATTAAATGAAAACAAAATACAATTTTAAAATTGACTTTTTTATTTAAAACGTGTTTTAAAATTTAAACGTATTGTTTAGGAAAGAGGTATCCACTGTATCCCATTAGTTTTGGACCATCCTTGTGTTAATCTTTTTTTAACAACAAAATGATCTCAGTTCTATAATAATAGCGCGCTGCATTACAAAGCTGCTTAAGAGACAATTAATCTTTTTTTTTCAGAAATTGAAAACCGGGTAAGTTTACAATTTAAAAATCACTCCTTTGATTTGTAAATAACAATACGATTCGAATATTTGAAACGATATAGAATAAATTGATAATAAAGGTTTTTTCCAGGCAACAAGTTATTTAAAAATTTTTAAAAAATTCATTATTTTTACACTGAGAAAAATAAATCTTTGTAGCTAATGAATAAGCTTTAATTTAAAGAAACTGTTTCTTTCAATAGTAGCAAAGATACACCGTGTCCACGGATCGGGTTCACTACAGGAAATTTTATTTTATTTTTCACTTTTAGAAAAAAGTCATTGTTTATAAAAGTTTTTGCTTGACGTAAAAACCGATGAAATATTTCAGAAAATAATAAATTCCCATTAATAATAATTGAAAGAGTTGGGAAATTTGTCTTTTAACTTACAAAAAGTGGCAAAGATCAAAATTCTCTTAAAAATCACGTCAGCTAGGAGCGGGAAGTATTATGAATTTGAAATCTTATCACGTTTTAATCCAATACAGTCATTTGTTTATTAAAATTCTCGCAGGTTCTTGAAATTTAAAAAATGAAATAAAAAGTTAAAAACTTAATTTTTGAAGAGAATTTATTTTATATGATCTTATTCTACATAACTATACCCATTACATTTACAGCACTTGTTCTTGCTTCACTTAACCAGTTTACGTGATTTGTGATGGTATAAACAGCATTTTATTTTATTTCTTTGTTATTAGTGAAAATTTAGTATTTTTTATAACGTTTTCGAAATTTTTTGAACAAGCAAACGCTTTTATAAAAATGATTTTTTTCGAAAAGTGAAAAATAAGTTTTTCTTATTAGTAAACACGGTATACTTATATTTCTTTCGGGTTAAAATATTTTCTTTGGGGATAAAATATAAATGTGAATTAGTTTTTTTTTAAATACAAATAAGATATATTTTAATGAAATAATATTTATTTCACTGAAACACAAAATGTCAAAGATACAAATTTCTTATCTACAAACATTATTTCTTCTCGGTGTATGAATTACACTGATGTTTAGAGCATTTTTTACGTTAAGTTATATCTTAATATTTTGAATAAAAATAATTGAATGAAAGTTATTATCAGATCAACGAAAATATGGAAATCACAACGTAAACGACAGCATGCTATTGGTATACGGAGGCGCGGCAGAAATGTCAACTTTATAAGATGAAATACGACTGCGCGCTGAATTCAAACGCCTTTCAGTCATTTATGAACGCTCTGTATATTTAAATTAATACTAATTATCTTTTTTCTAACTTTGAATATTTCTATAATTTATGTTATACTTACTTATAATACATACAGTATAATTTTTTTATAGTGAAGTGACAAAGCTAATTATTTAGGGTAATCCTTGATTAACCTCCACGTCATGGGTGTGGGTACGTGAGATTTATTTGTTGTCTTTTGTTTAGTAAGAATTATTGTCAATTATAAGACAAATGAAACATGTTAAGGTATGTGTAAATGAAAATAGCTTAGTGCTAAATGTTATTATGCATATCTATTAAAACCATCTCGTGATTTTCACTTTAAAAAATATTCAGCTGCAAGGGATTAATAATAAAAAAGAAAACTTTATGAAGTCATCATTATTTTCTCTTTAAAGTGTGACGATTTTCTTCAGTAAACGTGAATAATTACAATTTTATTGAAATCACGCCAAACCATAAAATACGATTCTAATTAAATACTAGAATACTAAATACCTAACAAAATAAACAAAACGAAAAAATATTTTTTCATTTAATCCAATCTACAATACAGTCGAGTGCTTACAATATACAGGGTGTGGCATTTAATCGGGTTTCTTCATTAACGCCGTTCGTATTGAAAATATGGAAACATGTTTTATACAAAAGTATGATCCTTTCTAGCTCCGCACAATTTAAAATTATTTTCGAATATACCGGATGTCCCAGTTTGGCTGTACGATGTACAACTTCGTTATTTTAAATGGAACACCCTATATTTTATAACGAATTTGAACTTGTCAGGTTATTTAAGGGTAAATTTGATAAGGGTTCCCTATACCTAAGTCCTATGGTTTTTAAGATACTAGGCATTGTTTATGGTTTTTGGAAAATACGGATATAACTTTTACAATTAATATTTCATTAATGAAGACAGTTAGAAAGCAGATATTGTGGTGCTGTTACAAACTAAGTGGAAGGTATCTATTGCAGTAACAAAATTTACTTTTCATTAAACAGGGATCCAGTAAAACTATTTCCATTTCGACAACAAATGAAGGGCAATAACTTTTGTTTTTTGAATGGAACGGTGTTATTTTTATATCGGCGTTAGATGCTCCATAAAAATATCTTTCAATTAGCTATACACTTCCCTATACCAATTACTGACGATTCAGGTGATATTTAATATTATTTCATAATTTCTACGTTTTAACATTTTGATTAAAATCAGGACGTATGCATTTACTGAAACAGTTTATTGCCTGATTGCACCGCATTTTTAATCATTGATTAAATTTAAGACGTGTTTAGAATGTGACAATCGTGAATACATGACAGCATAATGTCAGTCACCATCTAATTGACACTTAAACTTCAATTTAAGTGTCAGTTAGAATGCGCCTCACATTATGCTGGATCTACGTTAAATATTACACTCTAAACACAACTTAAGTTTAATCTCCGCTTAAAAATGCGGTGCAATTGGCCATATGTGTTTTGTATAAAATTATGTTAAAGACATGATTAATTGTGATAAGTTAAATAGTAATGAATAAAATAATTTTAATTGGTATTTTTATTGTGTATTGTTAAGTTTCCTCCAGCGTTATTGGTTAACCACACAATTAACTTGATCGTATGGTTGACTAAAAACAAAGCCTAATATCTTAAAAACCATAGGACTTAGGTATAGGGAACCCTTATCAAACTTACCCTAAAATAACGTGATAAGCTCAAATTCGTTACAAAATATAGGGTGTTCCGTTTAAAATAACGAAGTAGCACATCGTACAGCCAAACTGGGACATCCTGTATATTCGAAAATAATTTTAAATTATGCGGAGCTTGAAAGGATGAAACTTTAGTATAAAAACATTTTTCCATATTTTCAATAGGAACGGCGTTAATGAAGAAACCCGGTTAAATGCCACAGACTGTATACTTATTATTTGCTACTTCATTATAAATAAAATGGAGCATATTAGTAAGTTTAAATCATTGTAAACTGTGATTTAATTAATAATTAGAGTCTTTAGAGTTTATTTATAATCGATTCCTTTTGTTACTATTTTTACATCTAAAGCTGGATTTACATGGAGCGTTGAGCGCGTAAAAACGCCGGCGTACTGTACTCTTATTGGCTATTGCTCTTTACGTAACGAGCACTAACCAATGGGAGTAAAGTACGCCCGGCGTTTTTACGCGCTCAACGCTCCATGTAAATCCAGCTTAAGAAATTATAAGTCGCCACAACATCGCAACCTACAACAAATCCAACTTTCACATCCAAGAACAACGTAAACGTTTAATCGATTTGGACTTTTCAATTAATTTGGTCCGTTAATATGCTGGGTTAAAGATTACACATAGTTTTTTTTTTGTGGTTAGATGTTTACGACGTGTTAGACAAGACGTAATGACGTTTAGACATCGTGGCATTGATTTAACAACATCAAGCTCAACAGTTTATTAATCTCGTACTGCGTAAATTAATTTTAATATCAGTATGTTAATCTTGACCCAATTATAGATTCTTGCAGTTTTTTTTTACTGTTTAAGAATGACTGGTTGTTAATGTTTCTGATTGAAATTATTTCAGTGGTACATTGCTTTGATTTATCACGGTCATGTATATTTCATAATTACTGTTAGGTACTATCAATAGGTACTAAATTTTTGGGTGGAATTTTGTAAACATGATTTTTTTTAAGGTTAAAAGATCCAATTAATTTTTGGCTAAAATTAGTATGCAATCAGATCTTAACAGTTTTATGGATACCCGGACCGTATTGCATAAATCTAATGTTTTACGAAAGGAAGAACAACAGGACTTTAAATTGAACACATGTAAAAGATTTTTTTTTGTAATACATCGGAACAACAAAACGCATAAGCTTTCGCTGCGTGTAACGCAAAAACGACCGCAACTTTCTCTGGCGAGTGTCTTCCAGAAATGGCGGCAACCCACGATTCCAATCTGTTACGCTTATCTATTCTCGATAAAATTAGTAACAGGTATCTCTCGCGAAACTTACGTAAGGGCCGACTTTCCTTCGCGAACTGCGGATATCGCACGATAGCAATTGTTTGCGTAAGCGGCGATATCGTATCTCGATTAACTCTCACGCGCCTTGCACGCACGCCGCTCGCGATATGATCGCCCGCAAACACAGTGCGATTGTTTTCATCTGCACTGAATCGTACACTGATTTATTTGCCATTATACGGCTCAAATTACGTTGTCAAAACGAGGCCGGCCCACTTCAAGAAACCCGCAATCAACTAGACAACTAGGTTTTTAAACAGCTCGCAGCACCACATTGTAATGTACTCTATTCACAGACGCTCAAATGATTTATGACTTTATTTAATAATTTGTTAGAAAGAAAGACATGTATTTTTCAATAGTTCAATAGTTTCTGGCACTATTGAATTTTTTTAAACGGCTCTATACGCATAAACATGCTCGTGGTGATGCTCGACCAACTTTAAGAAACCCAATCGTTTGATTTTTCCTAAAACTCCAAGTTGGAAAAGGTTACCACTAATGATTATGGATGGTGATGGTAGAGGTGCCTAAGTTCACCATTTTATCCATCCGGATTTTATAAGATGTGGTCTAGGAAAAAGTAGCAGGATTTGAATTTCGATCACAAGAATTGCAGCAACTTTTTTATAAGTGATAACTTTCTTTTTGTGTTTACATTGATCTTAAACAATAGAAATGTCGAGCAAACAAATGGAAGCGCAAATGCAAATAGTGAACACATTCGAAAAAAATCCAAAAATTATCAGGTGGAAATTTTTTTGCCACTTTCCACTGTGATCGAAACAAAGCCTGGTTTTGATGATAAAAAGTTAGCAGTACCTACTCGTCAAAGAGTATTTCAGAAGAAATCTCAACAAATCTGGGTTGCCCAGTTGCACCAACTTTTTAAGCAGAGCTTAAATTTAAGTGATGTTTAGACTATGACATTATTTATAGATTTAACGAAATGTTAGTCACATTCTAATTAATACTTAAGTTGAAGTTTAAATGTCAATCCGAATGTATTTGATATTATACCATACGTAAATGTCACAACTTAAATTTAAGCTCTGCTTAAAAAGTTGGTGCAACTGGGCATCAATGACTGTGTTTAAGTAAAAGCTGTCCCAAAAGACCAAACAAGAAAAATATCAAAATCAGGAGCTAGGAAATTACACAGCAACTTTTTGACAAAATATGAATAATAAATACATGTACTTTCGGCGTAACTAATAATGTCATATGGAAAATAGCTTATAAGGAACAGCCTATCTTCTTTAAAGTTTACGCAACAAGATCCGATCGTAATAAATGTAACACCTGCAGTACTTACGCTATTTTTAAACAAATACATACATGACGAAACGCACTCGAAATTTCGCCCTAAGAGAACTATAGTTGAAGAAAGCACACATAGATGGCGCTGACAAAATTTCGTTTTACTCGTAGAAAATTTAACTTGATCGCAATGTAATTGTGGAGAAATTTATGACTTTTTATTCACACTGATTTACGAATTGTTGTTAATTTGAGATTTTAAAATACATTTGTATAGACAATTAAAAAAGAATAAAAAATTGCAGTTTCTTCATATCTCATTGAATGAAATGCGAGGCTCTTCGCTCAAATTTAAATTTCGCGCTAAGAGAAACTATATGGTTCAAGAAAGCAAACATAGATGACTGACAAAAATCCATTTTTATTCAGCGATTATTTTTTACTTCATCGCAGCTTAATCGTGAGGAAATTTATGCCTTTACTGTATTTTCCCGAAGGTAAATATTATTTTTAATAAATTTTTATGATTTTTTCGCGTTTCGTGCGGTTTTATTATGTTTTATTATTAACTTAAAAAAATATGAAACTCTTCGATTAAATTTAAATTTCGCGCTGAGAGAGTAGTTCCAGAAAACAGACGTAGATGGCACTGACAAAATTTCATTTTATTCATTGGATATTTAACTTCACCGGGGGTACACGTTTGTATTATGATTTCTAATAACTTTTGTGATTGTTTCGTGATTTGTGCATTTTATTTATGATTACCCGTAAACTTTATATGACATAAACCATTCAAGTTAGGTTAAGAAATCAAATTTAATTTCAAAATTGTTTGCACGCATAATTAAAAAATATAAATGAGGTTTTTATACCTTAGATAATTAAAAGAAAATTAAAAAAAAATTAGTTCCTTCAAATCTCACAAAAAAAATGTAACAACTCCTTCGGTCAAATTTAAATTTCACGCGCGCTAAAAGAGCGCTAGTTGAAGAAAGCTGATATAGATGGCGCCGACGAAACTTCATTTTTTATTCATTTTATTCGTCGAGAGGTATGATTTTGAATTCCATGGCCTTCTCAGGATGACTTTAAATCGGAGCATTCAAATTACGTTAAACAACCAAATTTATTTTCACAATTATTTGCACACATTATTAAAATATAAATGAGACTTTTATAATTTAGACAATTAAAAGAAAACGTGCCGCGATGACCACCTACATCCATCTTGGAACACGTGTTCCCTGAGTTGCAACATGATTCAGTCTGCAGTTTTTGATCGTAATTAATCGGAGTTTTTCGGTCTAATAACTAAATAAAAGACGGTTGATGTCATGAAATGAGATCACACAATCTGAAGACGTTTAGCCGTAAACGTCGACAGAATTGACATTCAATAAATACATCGGCAGAATTGACATTCAAAAATTGTCTTAATGTGATCGTGACAAGCTCCAAGCTCCGCTTCTCTCCCTGTATCCAGTATTATGGTTTGGTGAGCAAAAATTAATTTGATCTTGTTGAAAGTCCATAATTACATGTAATAGTTAATATTAATAAGAAGAGTACTTCTTAATTTGATAGTTTTAATTTAGCGACCCATTACGATTAACAATCTTCAGCAAGCAGCTATCGTCATAATAAATTGAGAATCCATTAGACAGAAGAAGGAGAAATACTGTCTGTCTAATGAAGGTTGTTTTCAATTCTCAATTTATTATGACAATAGCTGCCAGACGAAGATTGTTAATCGAAACCTTTCGCTAGATTAATGCTGGGTTTCATAAAAGTCGATTAAATTTAATCACTGATTAAGAATAATCATTCCTACGCTGGATTTCACTTAACTTTAATCATCGATTTAAAAAAAATCATTCCTATACCTTCAACACATGTAACCATGGCAACGTTTACTTTTAACGGATGATTAAATTTAAGTAACGTTTGTGAAATCCACCATAACTATCAAATTAAAAAATACATACTCTTCTTATTAATATTAAAAGTTAATTAGTTATTGCATTGGTAACTAACAACTGCTTTAATTGATGTACAGAATGCCGTTTCTTCTCTTTATAAAATTATTTTCAATTTGTTTTGTATTTGGAATTAATCTTTGGTTTGAATTTTATGTTTCCTAATTATTCTTAGATAATTTGTCTAAATGATTGCATTTACTTTTTCGTTTTCTTAAATGTTTCTTAATTGTTAATCTTCATACAGTCAGAAGACGTATGACCCTAAACTCATCAGCAGAAGTGGCATTAAAAAAATAGTCTTAGTGTGATCTTAACAAGTTTCAAGTTCGTTTCTCTCTCTGTATCCAGTGCCATGGTTTGGTGAGCAAAAATTAATTTATTTCCAATTAGTTAATAGTACCTAACAATGTGTACAGAATGCAGTTCCTTCCCTTTGTAAAATTATTTTGAATTTTTACTTGTGTTGTTTCTTTTTGAATTAATCTTCCGTTTGAATTTCACCTTTGTCTAAATCATAGGTTCCCAAACTTTATGGAACCGCTGCCCACTTTGCAAGACAAAATTTTTTGGAGTCCCCCATCAAATCAAAATCACAAAAATTATTAATTTTAAGGTATTTATTATTAATTTCGCTACTGGCCTCTAGACTTCCTTAACATCACCCAATTGCCTTTAAACCAGCTACCGCCCCCACATATGGCTTCAGCGCCCACTGGGGGGAAGGTACCGTCCACTTTGGGAACCTATGGTCTAAATTATTCTTATTAAAAATTTGTGTAAATTATATATTTTATTCTTTTCTTAAATTTTTCTTAATGTTATTTAATTTGATTTTGAATTAATGTTTTAATACTGTTTTCAACTAAAATTCTTAAACAAGAAAATACAAAAAGAGAAGGAGAAGCGAATCTCGACAATCCCTAAAAATATATGTAGTGGCGAGCAAGGGCTAAAATTTCATTCCATATAAAAAGGGCATTTAGAGCAATTTCTTGCTACTTAAAACTCAAACCAGAAGCGTATAGACAAAGGAATTGCGACTTGGGTCTTTTATGGTTTGACTTAAATTTTGATAAAAGAGTAAGGAGAAGAAGTGGAAATAGTTTCTTTATTTCTCTGTAGAATTTTTGAAAAGTTTGCATTAAAGCCATACATTTTGGGCGTAAAACTCTCGTCGTGATATCTAGAGGAACGAGGTCTTGTAAATTAATTGATATATTAGAAAGTACTGGATAGTTCATATCTTTTCTTTTACCTTTTAACCACCACCCCTTACAAAAGTAACCAACAAGATAAACCAGAGTTTAATGCGAAGTGTAAAATCGAAGATCCGCCAATTTTGGCATGGATAAT
This sequence comes from Dorcus parallelipipedus, assembly GCA_958336345.1. Lineage (NCBI taxonomy): Eukaryota > Metazoa > Arthropoda > Insecta > Coleoptera > Lucanidae > Dorcus > Dorcus parallelipipedus. The sequence goes on along the minus strand of OY284482.1, from coordinate 37,388,486 downwards.
AATTTTAACACTTGTTTCTAATATGTGGACCATTTATGGCCGATTTCACCGTGTTAATTTCCTGAGGTTAATTTATCTATCAGTTGGATTATTTCATACTGTTCGCTGTACACATACGGTCTTTCCACCTCTTGATAAACTAACTGACGGATAACTACCATGGAAACCAGTCATAAAAATCAATCAACCATTCATAAAAATGGAAATTATTTGCCAAATAACTTTAACGGGAAAAAAACCGGCTCTAGCTGTCACATTCTAACTAACAGATAAATTTAACCTTAGGATAAGGCGATGAAGAAACCGGGCATAGATAAGTAAAGACTAACTGTTTTAATATTTTTTTTTTCTGGAGCAAATATTAGTTCTGAGAAATACAATATTGCAACGTAGAGTTTTTTTGTAATAGATATTAACAAGAAAACTGTTTAAATATTTCTGTATTATTTTATTCGATCCCCCGCTTACCTGTTATTTGAAAACTGCTATCTGTTTTTACCTGCCATTTATAAACTGCTCGACCTGTTTTGAATTTCACCCGCGATTTGTATATAAAAAAGAAAAATTGTCCTTTCCTGTGACGTGCCACCGCCAACGCCTAGCGAAGTCACGGTAGACAACCATATATGCAAGTTTGACGCATTCAAGTAAAAATTCCATAAGAAAGTGAGCTAGTACTCCCCCCCCTTCCTCCGCAAAATTTATTAACCTTAGGTATTCGCCAGTTAATCTAAAAAAAATCTGGTCAATTTAGCCTAAAGTACACATAAGTATCTTTCTTGATTTAGAGTATAAGAAAAATTTACCTTTTTTTTTTTCGAGCATAATCGCGAGCATGTTTACGTGTACGAAACCGATTCTAGGCCACTGCACTCGTATTGACTTACTTGTGAAATTTAATAAAGCAATAAAAATTATTTTTGATACATGATAAGATACATGATATAGAACGGGATCGGTGACAGCGATTAATTTGTTGTAAAGGCCGTGGTATAAACTCGTAAGCGTGTTCGACCTTGAGATGTATAAGATTTTGTAGAAAGTCAAAAAAGTTTACTTTGTATATTCAATGAAATGAACTAATGTCCAGAATTCTAGGGTAATACAAAAATACAAAAATTATGGTTAATTATATGTACATATAGACCGTTCAAAAAATCTCGATTGGCGATTGAATGTGGAAAGTTCGTCTTTGTATCTTTGATACAATTGACATATCAAACAAAACGAACCAAAAGATTTGTTTTAGCATGTTTAAATATATGTAAATAAGATATGCCTTTACGTCTCCGTCGTCGCCTGCGACTGAAGTAATTTTTGAACACTCGATGTGTACCTTTGTAAAATATATAAAGTATTTATTCATGCTTCCATTAACGATTGCGTATAAAATTTTCCGCGTCATTGAATTTATAATTGAATATGTGAGTATCAATAGCAGACATGGACAGACACATGGATTTGTTTATTTATCTGAAATTTATAGCATTCTCCTTATTGCCGACTGCACCTCATAAAACATCGTTATCCGTTTGTCTCCAGTAATTTCTCGTTCAGGTACTTAACTGCGAATGAAAAATCTATGAGTGTTATCAAAGACTTACTCATAGACTTTAATTTACATAAGTCACAAACATTTACGAGGTGTGATCATAGATTTGTTTATAGACTCGTTGCAAATAAACATGTCATAAATGTTTACCGTTTGTTTTTCTTTTGGCATGCGGTAACCTATTTATTATTTTTCGAATATACAAAATATGAGTGTGTCTGTTGCGTGTGTAGAGGTCCACTTATTTCCCACACTCAGACTTTTCCTTGCTGGAAAGAAGTTTCGGTCGGATAAAGAGCTTACTGCAGCAACGGAGAATGTTGCAAAAGATCATTACAAAAATGGGATAATGGCACTTCAGGATCGTTGGCCCAAGTGCGTTCAAGTTGAAGGAGAATATGTTAAAAAATAATAAAAACTTATAGTGCGATTCTGCTCATATCTGTAGCAACCGTTAGGTCTGTAAGCCTGTAAGTCAGTTATATTAAAAGGTGGAATTTTGAAGTTCTCTGTATAATACATTTTCTTGTAAGTCTATAAGATAATACCACAGAGACTTACGAGTAATCCTAGGGACCTAAGAGAAATCATACCTTCCACATGTATAAAATTTTCAAGGTTATATGATGGTTAAGTAGCATAAATTTCTGGTGATTTCAATGCTAGGTCACGCCACTATTGTTTTCAACGTAATACTTTGGCATGTATTTATGTTGTCAAAAAACAGCGAGATGGTTTGTTCATTATCTTGTCAGGTAGGCGCTGAGCGTGTATTCTGTTTTTGGTAACTTGTTTCGAAATCGCCGAGGACCTTAAAATTTCAACCAAACGTCCTCGTCAATGTTTCAAGGCCGCATCCGTGCAAAAGAAAATTATCCCATTCCCGACTTGTATTTACGAGTCATTGCTAATCTTAATACCTTTTTAAATAGACTGAGAAGTTTATTAGTTTTTCATCGGCGCCCGTCATCCGCGATTTACATAATAGTTTAGCGACCAATAATATTCTGAATGCGTTCAGCGCCAAACAATGCGGTTCAACAACATTCGGATCGCGATACGTTAACCTGACAGCGGACAAAAACAATCAGCAAACAATGCTGTATATCGGAAGATTACGTCCGGATAAGTTTTTTTTTTGTGATAATGGTAATTGGTTTGAACTTTTAGCGATAAGGCGACGGCCCGACACAAACGACGAACAACAATTGCGCTGTCAGTCAGAAGTTGCAAACAATAACGCGCGGCGGCTTCGAAGATAATGCCGAGTGTGAATGTAGATGTGAATGTGAACGTGAACGTGAACGTGAAAGAAAGCGCCCGGCGCTGAACCTGCTTTTCTTCCGAGTTGTCTTTGTATACAATACAATTTGCCTCTTTTATTGATCGTGTACTGGCAGTTGAGTACTCTGTAAATTTACTTTAGCAAAACATTTGTCAATTTAACTTCAATCATAATAGACTTATTTCTCCATCAGTTTAAAACATTACCTCTTTACAAATACCAATCGTTGATAGTTTATTTAGTAAATATTGAACAAATATGAACCACTAAACATAGCATGTGACTTTATTTTATGTTAAGTAAAATCGAAAAACGATTCTAAAATAATTCTGATTTAAGTTCAGTTTGGATCATGTGACCTCCTCAGTATCGTACCGTATTTTCTTAGCTGCGCGCAGACTGGTTCAATATTTTATTAAACGTGTAAGAGAGCGATCATTTATTGTAGGCCGTTGCCATTTTGTTGCTTCCTCAAACTGCTTAAATTTGTAAGAATGTCGAACGGAGAGGTTTAATCCGTGATCTGGAAAGAAGCACTCTACGCATAACACAAGCATCTTCAAGAAGTTGACAACGTTGAATTTTGCGTAATTTTTAAGCTGTCAGTGTTAAGATTATAACAAAATAAATTTCTTGTCCGCTAAATCTTTAAGTAGCAAATTCATCAGTTACTTTTCCGGACACCTTTAAAATCGCTCAATTAGTAACGTTTAGTTGAAGAATCCTGAAGACTGTCAATCAGTACAACCGAACGTTGATTACACAAAACTTTTACTCGTAATTTCTGCACTGTAATTAATAATAAAATTAGTATTTGATTTTTAGCTTGAGAAAATCACTTGCGACATTTAGCATTTGAGTTATTTATAGCCAGTTTGCTTCTCTTTCGTTTCCTATTAACACAGTTAATATTTAGCATCTTCGAAGCCAACATACGTACAGGAATTTCTCACACACTAATTAAATTTTATTGTTTAGACACGAATAACATCGTAAATTCCGAAGCACGACGGTAAGTGTCTTATACTATCACGGAATCTCAATTTGTCTTATATGAGTGCATACGTTTAAAATAAATTGAGGTAATTCGGGTCACCCTTTTTTTTTGGGAAATTTCGCGTGTGTTTTATGTTGATGAAAATGTGGCGCAAGGCATTACAACATTTTCAACGACCGAGTTCTGCGTAGGTAGGAAAAAGAAATACTCCCATAAACTATTTCGTAGTGTGTTGGAGAAAGTGCAGCAGAATTCGTTACAATTGCGAATCTCGAACCCACTCAAAATATAAGAGCTTTTATTATTTTGATGAATAATAATTTTCTTGTCTTTGTGGAAAGAATTATCTCACAGCTGAATGAGTTCGATGATGTTGGTGCGATTCTGTGCATATAGAACTCACTCTAGATTTCTGCAACGTGATACAAACAATATTAAAGCAAAATTATCTGTGAGCAGCCAAGCATATTATGGAAGCAACGTCACGACTCTGATAAATATTTAGATACATGGCGGTGATTAACAATGCTGGCCATTTTTCTTGCGTTCGAGATTAAAACAAATTGCTTTTCTAATGTTGAACTGTAATTCACAACTGATACCAGCCTTGCTTCTTTTGTGTGACTACGACTTTAACACTGATACAATTCAGTGATAACTCGGAGATGTTTTATTTCCTTAATGATACGTGCGATGAAATAATTTTATTACTAAAAATTCAAACGGGAAAGCTATAATTCAGTGTACAGTGATCAAACTGATTATGTTTGTTGGTACAGAGACAACGGCACTTTCGAACTGTATATTCTCAGTATAAACGCGAGCCAGATATCCATGGCACTAAAACCCAATACATTCATTTACTCTATAAGTAAAGTGGTTGGCGGTCAGATTTTAAAATAATTGATTTTGCCCCAATTTGGACAAGGTATCGGTGGAAGAGAAAAAAAAGTAGATTAATATCGGCAAATTTTATGGAATCCTTAACTGAACGTCAACCATTAAAAAGTTTCAAAACAACACCTACGTGTCCAATTTACAAGTAATTTGTATTTCATTAATTGTACGCATAACTATAAAAACGTATAAGGCTTTGTTTATCGATTAATGTATCGCTTCAAAGATTTCCTGGCGGCTTTCAAAATTAAAAACAAAATACTAAAAATATATGCACTAGTTAGAGATAAAATGCAATATTAATTCGTAAGTAGAAAATAATATTTTTGATATATTGGGTGTTCTACTTAATACAACAATCTTTATAGCTAGTTTAGAAGCTGAGCTAGATTAAGGCTAACAACAGTTTTCATAAGGATTCTCAAGTCTTCAGGTACAAATGAACAATACTTTGCTTACGTATATTACCATATTTTTATCAATGAACAAAAGTACTCATGTACATCAGTGGAAAGAAAGTTAAATATAATATTAAAGAATGTGGACAATTCAATAAAAAAAAATTGATTATTATTATAATTAGATTATTGTCACACTGTAGTTGCATAAAGTACGTGCTTTTTTAGCGTTCATTGAAATGTTATTCTAGCTAACTGAAGGCTGCAAATCTTGGACAGGCAAACTAAGTTCGTCCCAAATTGCCGGCTAAACTCAATGGGACGGGACGAGGTCATACGTAACTCTAAAGCAAAGGGCAGAAATTAAGAATACACTTGTCTTTATTCGTGCTTCAAAAGAACGACGAACAAACACGAGACCAGCACAAGTCTAAATTACAGTAGACCTCGGTTATAGCGAACCTCAAGGGACCATTAAAATCGGTTCGTTATATCCGAAATTCGTTATAAGCGATAATGCCATAACTACAGAGAAAAATGACGGGACTTGAAATGTAGTTCGTTATAAGCGGTGAACCGAGGCCGTTATAACTTATAACCGAGGTCTACTGTAAATGCACGTTAACACTTTACAATCATCCGATAAGCATCGTACATAGGTGTGACGTAGATATGGAGGAACGTTAAAGGATATTCGGCGAACAGTTATTCCGTCCTTATTCCGATTGGGCCTAAGTAAAATTAAAATGAAACACGAAGCACGGATCCGCTTTTCGTTCACAAAGAAAATAAATATTAAGGCAATCTAAAACTAGCTCCACGCAACAAAAGTTGCTTGTTTCAATTCAACACATTAGCATTATTGTAAATAAAATAAAAGAATGCGGCCTTTAAGCCTCACATCAGCTGTACTAAAGTCGACGAAGTCATTCGAGTCTGGGAGGGTAGCGTCCGCGCCCTTGAGCGACAATGCCAAGCAACGGGGGTTATCGTACTCTATTTCGGATGACTGGAGATGGATCACAACAATGCTACCAGAATTTTCCACCACGCCTCAAAGACAAATCGGCCAGGTAGCCCCAAATAAAAGCTCCAATAAAACGTCCGGAATAAAACCTCAGATAAAACTTCCAATAAAAGCCTAATTAAAATAACGAAAAACAACATTAAAGCTTAAATTATGCACAGAATTTCCTCGTATGAATACCTGACCTATTTGTTGAGGTCAGGCTTGATATGATATCAGAATGATATTCTCAGATCATGGTTTAAAATTCTTCCCTTCACTATTCAATCAGACAAATCAGTCTGGAGAATTTACAATAATGGCTGAACAGCTGTCACCAAATTTATAATTTAAATTGACTTGCCTCTCACTTACCTTGACAGATGACAAGTTCCTGCTGACTAAACGTATCAGTGGTACCCCGGACTAGCAACAGTGAAGAATGGGGTGGGTTAATTAAGACGGTAAGAATTATTAAAAGGGCGCCAGGAGACTACTTTACAGCCAAAACGTAATCGACCAGTCGACGTCTCCAATCGACCAAATCGGGCAGAAATAAATCAAAAGTAAAACAGAGGCTTTACACTCACTTGTACGTCAAGGTGGTAAATATAAACACAACAGTAAAGGTTTACTTAAATTTAATTAACACAATTAAACAGGTCGTACAACGATCAAAGTACTGACAGGTGTTACAAGGCCAATGCAATGGCTTACGTTACATGAACTTACTTAAGAATAGGGCGGTTGGTTCTTTATTACAACACGCAAAACAAAGAAAAGGCCGTATTTCGTTCTTAAAAATGCACGCACAAATTGGATTAAATAATAAACTTACGATTACGACCGAGCTGTCAAGTCACTGTGTCAACTACGCTGTGAAGTTGGCGGTCGTCTCGCCACCTGGTGGAGCTGGCCAAGCTGACAACTAATTTATACCGGACGGGATCCGGTTACAAGATGGCTGACTTACGCTACTCGTCGCTATAGCGTCGACACGGTCGTAGCGTATCTCGAACGGCACGGTGAACCACAGGGGGAGTTCGATTTGGCACCGAAACCCAATTTAAATCAAACGGAAAACCTTGCGGGGTTAAGGAAGAACCTGACTATAAAAGGAAACGTTAGCGGCCATTTTGGTACACGCCATTGCACATTTTTACATTACCTGGGGGCTAATAAGTTCCCAGGCTTGGAATTGGAGTTAAAATTATCCCCAAATGTGTTCGATGGTATCACTAAATCTTCCGGCAGAGCCGCAAATGAATTACTTCTCCCAAGGAGAAAGAATTCCGATAATTTACAGTGCACCTAAAACATGTCTGACTTGCAACACACTTCGAACAAGAGAGAGCCTCATCAAGGCGAAATTGTGACGGTTGCTAGGATATGGAGCCGAAGACAGTCACGTGGTGTATCATCCACTAATAAACTTCGAGAAAGCAAAGAAGGGGTACAGGTTAGCCAACTATATCGAAAGCTGGTCAGATATCGTTTCGATTCCGCGTTTTCTTTGGCGGGAAAATTGAAACGTAGCACAGCACAGCAATCAACGCGAAGAGCAGAAAGCTGACTCTCGTTCGTACAGGCTTTGGTGTTGACGAACAAACACAGCAAGGGGGTTTGTTAAGAGATGACAGTTGAATTACGCAAGAGAGTGGGTTATGGCTTTTGTCTAGTTGTGCAATATTTTGAAATCTGATGAAATGAAACGCAACGTATTTTATACTAGAAATAATTATATGAGTTTTTAAATCGTAACAGGCAGCTTGTTTCTAGAAAAGGAATTTGATTTTGAAAACTGTACGAATTTGTATTGTAAGTATAGTATTAACTTCAACTCGATCACTTTGTTGTAGAGAAAAGAAATCTTATCTTTTAAAGATATGTTTATTTTTGATGTCTTTAATGGTTTGTGCAAATATGAAAACTACCTCCGCCATGAAAGGCTGAAAAGCTTTATGCATACATCTTTAACTGCAATGAAATTACAATATTTAAACAAACATCGCATTCCATTCTGACAGCAAAGAAAGTTATTTATTCATCGTGTGCATACATACAAATCAAATTTCAAGTTTATAACATCTTCAGTTTGTCGTTAACGCACGGCTGAAAAAAGGCTACGTACAAGTACGAAAATGGTAATGAACCTGATTCTTACTGGCCGCATAAAAAAGTATTACCATAAATATCTGCAGTGCGAAATGAGTAAGTAGAAAAAATAAATAAAATCACCGTGAGCATGGATGTCTAGACTTAAATGCGATCATAAATTTCGTGGCTTAAATTTAGTGTCTGCAGTTTTGTATTTATTTGGGGACAAGTAAATTAACCTTGCTGAATTGCGCGCACGGCAACGTGTTCTTGTAATTTTAATTTCAATTTAGGGGGTTATAAAATAAATTATTTGATACACATTCCTTTCAAGAAAGCGGACGTTATTAAATGCCACCCACCTACGATGTCATTTCTTCGCGTTATTTTATTATAGGAAATGCGTAAATTTATTTGGTGCCGCAGCAAGCATTTCCCATAAAGATAATCGTCTCACTCCTTTAAAGGCTTCTATTCCATTAACTTTATAATACATATAATATTGATGGTTTGTGAAATTTCACTTTGCTTCATTCTTATACAATCAGCACGAGAGTTTCTTAAAACAAGGAGTCTGTGTTGTCAGGAAATACAATGTGAATACAAAAAGTCAATTTGCTTGACAATTTTAAACATTGGCGAAACTAATTTGAACGTTGTGTTCACAACAAAAAAAAAACTAATTAAACCTCACTAAAAATGTAATTAGCTTTACACCGTTACGTCGTAATTATGTATCTACAACAAATATGTATACTATGCAAGAGCCTTAAATTAAATCTCCTTATAGGGGTGTGATGAACCAGAAAGCACTTTATGTGGTTGGTCTGTAGTGAAATGCTTCTTACTCGGACATGAGAACGGGACCGACAATAATTATGAATGAAAATCTGTACGTTCTCTTCAATTCACGCCTTAACAAAGTAACAATGTTTGAATTAAATTTTTTTACAGAAAAAAATTTAATTAGCGCATATTTCATGACGTAATTTGCGTGAGCTAGTTAATTTGAACGATGCAAACTGCAAATATGATCGGCGGCGTGAAATGAAATATTAAGGCTAAATTTGCTTTATTTATTTATTTTTAAATAATCTCTAAATAATTACGATAATTAAATTCGATTTACTTATGCTTTGTGGAGGACCTGATCATGTATTCTTCCTTTATTCCTTTATCTCACAGGCGTCAACAAAAAAAAGGCTGTATTTTATTCCTTGTTATATAATGTATGTATTATCTGCCTTGTTACAACATAATGTATACGTGTTCTATTTTCACAGTACCTGTTAACCAACTATAGGAAATGAAGAACTTATGATGATAGTTTATGGTTAATAAAATCAAACTATTTATTAACTGTGTCAGTTAAAATTAGCGTTTAATTTGCAAGTAAATGAACGCCCGCATTAAAAAGGAAATTAAACAGAATCGCCTGGGCTCGCCTCACTAATGGATCCAATCATTTGCAGATTAGGAAGTAAAACCTCGATAACTCACATTGTCATTCTAATAAATTCATGCGATGCAAAACGTAAATTATCCGGCTGCAAGTATCGTGACCGTAGAATCAGAATGGCAATTATTATTGGGGACTTGCAAATTTATAGCGCGCTTTTTTCTTGTCGTTAATGAAACACATCTGTCTCGCTCGCGCTGTTGACCTCTTCTCCATCCACATCAATAACAGTGCCCTCTCGCGGAAGATACAATTTCAAAGAAATAAATCGCTTTTTGTGTTGCTAAATTGTGCCCGTTCGGTTCTTACTGTACGCGCAACTAGTTTTTCACTAAGTATTAACATCATTGATAGTAATTACCGTATTGCAAATTGAAAACCTGACATAGATATAAGTACTGTAATTACGTCCTGTCTTCATTTTTTAAAAGAAATAATTGTTGGCGCAATTTAGGTGCACTGCTTTAATGAAAAACGATACGGCAGCAGACATTTTGTAATCGCACCGCCCTGCTTGCCACTTGTAATTTCTGTTTAATTGTATCCTTCCTTTTCCAATACAAGACGCATCCCGGGTTTGCGCAATAACTTTTCTTTAGCTTTCATAAGTTTTACTCCTAATACTTAAATCATTTCTTATCTCGTCACCGCAAAAATATTCGTGAATGGATTTTACTATGAATAGACAATTATTATTATCTGCTTACAGTTGAATACCTCATTCAAATTTATGTAACCGTTATGCAATTTGTTCTTTTTCTGTTGGGGCATTTACTTTGTTACCATTGAAATTGTTACCATTAACTTTTATTTAATTTTCAAATACCTGCCGTAGCCAAAATTATTTTTACGGATGAGTTAGCTTGTAATTTAAAATGCTTAATAAATATCTGTTTATCAGGGGATGTTTGTTTATGTTTTGACGATAAGCCTAGCCGAGGGGACGTAAAATATTAAGAGGAGAGGAATGACAGTCTTCTCGTGAATGCAGAGTGAGAACGGGCGGTAAACGACGTAACAAATTGTGTTACGCGTCAAGGTGACGGGATGTGTGACCTAGAGGGTGGCTGCAGAGTATTGGCCTAAGAAGGCAATGTTCTGGCAGAAGCAGTATCGCGGTATACCCTGTTTATTTTATTGGCAATGCGGGATGAGGATCATGCGATGAGGTGGGGTTATTCTGATATAGCGAATATCGTCCTGATGCCGATGATCCGGGGCATTGCAGGGGGTCATACCGTGCACCAGTATACGACATCGTGTGTGACTTGTCGCAGTGGTCAGCACCGATGATGAAGTGCACGATATCGGCGAGACAGTCAGCTGGTATTCCATATTCATTGTGAATGGGAATTCAGTTGGTTGTATTCCTGACCTGGTGGAAGCATTGTGCTCCAGAAAGGTCTAACATGACATGATGCTCACTGGATCGGAAACGGAGTGTGCTGACATTTACGCGGTCAGTGACATCAATTGATCCTAAGAACGTAAGCTTAGGAGGCAAGGTATGCTAATATCCATCGGGGAGCCACCAGTAATGCGTACTTGTTTTTATTTATGTCCCAAATCAAAAATGTAAATTAACAAGATCCGTTTATAACGACGTCATCAAAGCTCTGAGCAAAGGCATACCACGAGGACGATCGCCAAGTAGCTCTTACTCAACGGAACTCCGGTGAAACGTTCGGAATAAATAGCGGGAATCAATTAAGAATATAAAAAAAAACCTAGATAAAAGAGAAGACAAATTACGAACCGACCGTCGCACGACGTAACGCTAAAAACATACCTGCCGTAAATACAACGGAACAAGCTTGGAGAAGCCTCGAAGAAGGCTTGTATTTCGTCGCAACCAATTTCAAAACAAACTCCGATTAATGAAAAGTTTAAACAAATCGAGAGTAACCCTCAGTTCGGTCTGATTGCAAACGAGTATTCACATAGATTGAAAGAAATTTACATCGGAATCGGAGCGTCGTTCAACGTGAACGTTTCGCGGGAAGGGGGAGAGGTCTATTGGCCAATGACAGGCCTATAATGTATCCTACTTTCGACATGAGACAGTTTCATTATCAAAGAATAGGGTTGCCCAGGCTTGTTTAACGTTCTCAAGCGGACTTTCCAGACCAGTCCAAGTTCCAAAGGTCAAACTTCGTCGTAATTGAATCGTTTAGTTCAGAAACCCGTCAACTGACTGAAAATGGGATATGAATAGATTCGGAATGGCCTACTGAAAACACACCGTTTTTTGCAGAAACACATCAACTGTCAATGGGTCATATTTTATTTTGAAATTTCTGTTTGGTGCAGAAACCCGTCAAGCGAAATCACATGGCGGCTTTCTGCAGTAAACCTCGTGTTCGTCTGGTGGCAACCCTGCTGAGTATTGTTTTAGCGGTTGCATCACATGTTTTTAATGCTTTTCTGATGCTTTGTTTTCCACAAACCAAAGGTCGCGTTCAGATAGAAAATTAGTTGCAGCACAGCGTAAAGATGTAGCGCTTTAAATTACCTGAACTACAAAGTGGTCAAAATAACTGTTTGAGTTGGCAAAACAATTAAGAGCATATTCGGCTATTTGTAACACTGCAACCGGATATATATTTTGTTGGTTTATTTGACGTAACCTAAACAACGACAAGATTGTAGGTTATGTGAATAAAAGCTAGCGTTTTAATTTGAATTTGAAATGTCAAATAACACTTGTAAAGTGATGGCTGTCCAGAGTCAAGCCGTCAACAACCGGTAGTTGCTCCAGTTGTACCATTTAAAAATCAAATTCAGCATTGTCAACTCGAACAGTGATTCTTGACCACTTTGTAGTTTTCAGTAGTAGATGTTATGAATTCATTACGTTAAAAAAATTAATATTTTTTAGAAGAAAGTTATTTTATTGCAGAAATTTTTATAAATTTTTTATGAATAGAGTATAATTTTAAAAATTAAGTACAAGCATTATTTGTTTTTATGAGATATTGAGAAACACTGTAGATTTTTTCTAGGCAAAAATCTACAGTAATATTAAAAGTAGAAAGTATTTTTTTTTGTTTTTCGAAAGTTTGAAAAAGTGTACTTGACGGGTTTCTGAAATAAACGATTCAATTACACTTTCGTCAATATACAGGGTGACTCGAAAGTAAATTTAACGAAATTTTCGCCCGTAACAGGTTAATTCGGGGAATAGTTATACAGGGTGTGCATATGTTTCACTTGCCAATACTGTAAGTTCTACATCACATAAGAAATTAATTCTGCAAATATTAATGGTTTTGTTCAAAAATTAAAAACTGATCTACCACAAGAGCGCATCGCCTTTTGTTTGAGAACCTCTGCTGGTTCGTCAGTACATTGATTAGAAACAAATTGGTAACTGGAAAATTTTGTGGATGCCAAAATTTTTTTTATTCCGCCAAATAAATAAACGCATTGACTGCACTTAATAAAAATATTAAAAATATGTAGCGTAACGCTTTCCCTAAGTTTTGGGAACATTCTAAAATCATTTATTGCGATTTTATCGCTCGAGTTTAACAGTACGAACGCTTATTGTATAATACACGTATAAATCACTATTTGCTTTCAGAATATTAAATGAGAAACTGCGTCTAATAATTAAAAATTTCAATTTCAATACAACACTTGGACTATCGTAATCAACTGGAACTGTAAACAGACGTACACACACTATCTCCGCGATCTTTAGGAATTTTGTTCGTTTAGTTTGAACGTAATTAAGAATCACAAGTTAAGGGATGACGAGTTCGACGTGCATTTTATTCCAATAATAGTTTTAGAATGTGACCTCAATTGAATTACCTATTTTTTTTTACTTATTGTTAGGTACGATTCATGATTACTGTTTTATTTTGATTTGAGGAAATAAATTAAAATTGTTATGTACGAATCATTTTGTGAAAAATTTGCATTTCTATTACTTAAATATTAATTTAAAAAGTAGCTGGGCATCACTGTATTCTTTCGTACGAAAGTAAGCTTTATTGTATTGCATCTGGGGGTTTACTGCCCTTCTCAAACGTTTTATGTAAAAACTAACGATATAATTTTCCAGACTTATTATTGACATTTTTCCCAGACGTATATGTCATAACTTTTTTTCTTGTGTATTAATAGTGGTTACAATATGTGAAATTTAATTGATTACAACCTGTATAGAATCAAAATGTGATTCGACGTCAGATTTGTATAGATGAAATGCATTTATCTCTTAATTAATTTTACCATAAGCATAAAGTTTCACTTTTGATTTGCATGAAGGGTGCTTCAGATGTGATTCGCTATTATCCGAACGAAGCGGAAGTGCCGCTTCGTGCGGCAATTTATTTCGTCTGCCGCAGAATCGTCGCTTTCGAGTCGGCAATCATATTTAATGAGACAATCCGAAGAAACGGGGTCGTAGCTCATCCTCTTAACTGCGAAATGGTATGATGAGCATGCATTACATGCGTCCGTAAAGACCTCTCCGCAGCATGTTATTTGATAAACCACTACAACTATAATCACAACGTCGGTAATAGATCTTGTGTCGTGCAGTCGCGCTGATGTCTTTAATTACACGTTCTCGCCGATGGGACGGGCAGGAGTAACGCACCAGCGCTTATCTACTCGGGCGAAAAATCAAATAAAACAGTTAAGGCAGAAATGCAGACTAGACTTTATCCTCCTATTCATCATGCTCGGTGAACACAGGGCGTTCACTAATTAAATTTGTTAATTTGTTAATTTGCTGTTTGGTAAGCGCTTGCAAAGGTGTTAAAATTTTATGCAAGAAATATAGTTCCCTAGCTAAATTTTGTCATAACGTGAATGAATGAAGCTTAGAATTTAGCCACTGCGGTTGCATAAGTTGAATTTTTTGTTTCAATGTGAACCAAATGAACAATTACATACATGTTAAGGCCGGTCCAGACGCAACGACTTGCCGCATCAGACAAAACGTATCATGCAAAATGAAACGTGTGGACCACAAAACGTACGTCTTGTCTAACGTCTTGCGGTCTATTTTGCTTGATACGTTTTGTCTGAGGCGACAAGTCGTTGCGTCTGGACCGGGGAAAAAAATTTCATGCGTCACAGTTAATGGGCAAACTTAATTTATTGATAGGCTATAATCATATGCCAACTTGCAATGTAAAGAACATCTATCATTCATTCTCCAACATCGCTCCCTCCCACTTTCACAAAACCTATTTCAGAAATTTTAGTTCAGATAGTACAGGAACAAGGATAGAAGACTTTGGCTTCCACAGAGTTGTTATAAATTTCTCATAGATCCAGTGACCTCTGAAAATCTTTTTAAAATGAAACTTTTTTTTGGTGTGTATTTTTATTGAAATGCTATTAGTAACATGATCTAATTTCAGCTTTATACCACCTTCCATAACATATCTTTTTGATATTTCATTATGGATTTATCGCTTTATACTTCTCAATGTTACTGTTTATGGCTTTTTACTACCTACAGAGTAAAACACTGGGAATGAAACTTCAAATTCATGTAAAAAATACATTTTCCAAAGAAAATGAGAACAAAGGGAATTATTTTAAACATGAACGATATTTTCGTCCGTCAGGTATAAGGGAATTCAAGACTTGAAAAAGTTAACAGAGAAACAATACGACAAAGAAAACAGACCTATTTGCAATGAGGAGATAACCTATACAAGAAGGGACACTTCAACAAGGAAGTGCAAATTAGAAAAGAGAAAACATTTACGCCAATTTGAATGTCCTTTCATATGATATCGAGTGTTTCCGGACAAAAATTGTGTCTGTGATAATCTTGGTTGATTGGTGAAAATCGTCTTATGTCATGCCAACGCCATTTGTTGTTCGTTTCCCCCGTATTTCGCCTACGCCAATTTAAAGGCACAACTGGTTCGAGGTCATTGAAACTACTCGGCAAAAATCAAAAGTGCCGAGTGTCTTCTCTTGAATAACTTACCTACTCTTTTCTATTTGATTAAGGGCCAGTTCAATGCCAGTTTAAACTTAAGCTGAAGCTTGAACCCATAACGACGATTATTTCAACAATTGTTGTTAAGAGTTTAAGCATTGGCTTAAAGTTAAGCTGGAATTGTACAACTGGGGCTAAAAGTAATAAGGAAGCTCAACCCTGACAAGCAGAAAAAAACAAGAATATAAAATCTATTTAAAAGATACAAGCAATACAAACATACAACTCTAAATTATTGATTCGATTAAAATGAATTAATCTCTATTCTATTAAACAATGTGATATGGTGCAAAAAAGTTGTTGTAAAGAGTTCCAATAAATGGGAAAGTAGAAATAACGGAGATGATTTGGAGGTGCTTCCAAGAAGAGATAAACATGAAATTACTAGAAGACGAAATAAAAAAAAGATGAGAAATACCCTGCAAGCCAATTGGGGATAGAAATACTAAAACAAGTGCAAAAATTTAACACAGAACGAACAATTACAACAAAAATTTTTTAAAAAAGCAAATAGTTGGAGAGGATCATGATAAGTATAAAAATAGGAAATTCGAGAAAATGGCAAAAAAATTTACTTTACACTTTCTTTAGTCCACCAAAATCGAATTGAAAATAAAGATTAACATCTACAAAGCTATAGGGAAACCAATTACTATCTAAACTGATCAGAATGTTGGACAATCGCTGAGAGAAACAGAAAAAAGATTGGAACAGTTTAATGGACTTTCTTAGACGACCTTCTAGATTAGAACACATAACTAATGAGGAAATAAGAGGAAGAAAACGAAGAGAGAAGAACAAAAACAATAAATTGGTTTGGAATGGAGATATGACGAGGAAATTCCTAAATCCTAAATTTAATTATATTAAGTTTAGGAGGTCGTGACATCCTGCGGCAGGATAGGTCGGTTTGATTGCAGTGAAGTTCTCGAATTATTCTTCTGCACCAAATAGGGCCGAAACAGCTGTAGAGAGGAGGCAATTAAAAACCTACTTTTAACAAATTTTCTACGTGCCAATAAATACACTACCAAGGCGGGGCGCGAGGGTCAAGTTACAACGTTAAAATGTTCATAGTTTATTTCTTTTAGATAAAGAAGTAATTGACTTCACTCTGGAAAAGAAATAAAATTTAAGGGTTATCCGGGGTATCTTCCGAATAAGATGACGGCGAAACTTTAAGTTTTTTGTGCGCTATTTGTGATACAATTATTATTATTATTAAATCATCTACAAATGCGACAATCTCTTATTTTCTCAAGAAATAAATGACGTAGATCCCCAGGCAAGGTTTTATTTTTAAATAAATCTCATTTAGAATGTAACAAAACGGAATTGGAGAGAGAATTTTTAAATTTTTAATTTAAAACGTCCTATAATGAGAATATTTTAAAATTTTTATATAATTTCCAAACACAGTTTGCAGCAACTTTTTAAATCTTTCAAGAAACAAATAGTATTAGGCGTTCTATTCCAATAAGAGATATGTTACGGCTCTAAATTACTTAGATTGGTCATAAAACGTAGAATTAGCATCAATAGCGTTATAACTTTCAATAAGACATATTGACTGATGCTGCGAAGATGCTGTTTAGTAGACCTCTCACTTCTCAGCTTTGAAAACTCCTTTCTACAGCTATCACACATCACATTTTGAAATTCTTGCATTTCCAAATTTGTTTGGTTAACATGTCAGAAAGTTGTGCTTACAAGTTGTCTAAGGTAATGTCTAAGAACGTGTGGCTTGCAACGGCATAACAAGTAGATTATGAAAATGAAGGTGAAAGATATTAAAAGAAGAGAAATAATGCTTTCACTGTTGGATCTTATTTCTGTAATACGGATGAAGGAAATGGTCAAGAATATGTTGTATTTTAAAATAATTACGTACTATTGCGAGATAAATACGGCAGATTTTCCACACGAACATTGGTAGAATGAATGAGGCTAAGGATTGCTGATGTGTTGGAACGGAATAGTGGTTCCATAAAATAATAATTTTTTTAATATGTTGTTTTAAATCTAGCATTTAAGAACATTTCAATATGCTAAAATTTTGAAAATTCAGACTACTTTACAAAGCAACCGTACCAATTATTTATCTCGCAATGGTACATTGTACATACATTTTCATTTATGTTGCCTCCCTTTAAAATCTATTCAGACAGTCTGTATAATATCAGCTGGAATTCAAGAATTATGTTAGAATTATGCAAGTTGTACTTAACAAAATTCATCGTCATATATTTTTTCCGTTCGTGAAATCATGGGGATAAAGAACAAGTTATAAAGTTATAAAAACAGTATTTTCATTTTTTAATCAAAAGCTAAGCCTTTCTATACCATCGGTAAAATGGGATACAAGAACTTTTGGAAAAGTGATCTCATAGTCATTGATTATCTGCTGGAATTTGTTTGTCTTTGAACTTGACAATAAGTTGTCGTGCGGTAACAAATCCTCCGGAACAGTTTTTAGATTTTCAATTGTGTTTCCTCTTCATTTATGTTAGACCCCCTCGGCATGTACTCATTAAGCAAGACTTCTTCAGTATCCTAGAAAACTGTTACCAAGAGTTTTCTTCCAGAAAATTGTGTTTTGCCTTGGATTCCTGTTTAGTGGGACAGTGGATGGGCTCCAATGACACATCCAAATTTCATCCCTAGTGATAATTCGAGAAAGAAAATGGCTCTTCTCTCCAGCGAGGCCAAACTTTCTCGAGAAATTTCTTTTCTAACCAAATTTTGCTGAAGTGAGAAGCTTTCAATTAAGTTTAGGCTACACAGATTTCATTAACAATAACAGAGATCTTTATACGCCGATCTTGCGATAACAAATTTTCGACTTTTCGCACCATCTCTTTAACTCCAGTTTGCACGGGTCGTCCGGACTTTGTATCATCATTAATTGATTCATTACCCCATTAAAAATTTAACTTGAAACTAAGATGGTGCATCTTTTCGCTATACAACAAACCATTCATTCATAAATAATTTTGGGCCTTCAGGAACTTTATGACACTGCAATGTTCCACCTTAATTTCACTCGTTTTGTTATCAAATAAACCTAAACCCAAATCTCCATAAACTACATAAATAAAACACAACTTAGCACATGTACTTCTTCTTAGGCCCAGTTGTGCAACTCCAGTTTAACTTTAAGCTTGAACCCAGTCGTTGGCAATGGTTTAAGCTTCCGCTTAAATTTGAATTGGCATTGTACAACCGGACCTAAATGTCACAGCTATTTTTTACTAATTGATTTGATTTGGTGGCTCTTTAATTTCATGGCTAGGTAGATAACATTAAAATAACGCTCTCGTATAAAGTATTTCAGTGCTGTGTGTTGCAGCTTTCTCCGTAGGAAGCGCATTACATATTGCAGACGCAGAGAAATTAAATTTTACGAATTTACGGAATGCAAGCGCCAATTTGCTGGCGCTCGATTTATTTTGCTCGCGCGCACTTTTTTCCGAAAATAAAAAGAAAACACTCGCCCGCTTACTTTCGACTTTGCAAGCCGAGAAAAAACCGCAGCACGCCGCACGATGTCGTTCACCTCGCGCCTCCCGTTTCTCCGGCCCGAGATTACGATATTTTTTGTTCGCGCCGTGGTCTTTGTCGCCGAAATCGTTCTGGTGACACTCTTGATAAGTGTGTTTTAATTATAACAATTCGTTTGTCGGCGACTTTCGACATATTTCAATTAAGGCGATTGCATGTTGACCGTGAAAAACCGTGACAAACGCCCGGCTCATTTTAATAATGCCATTTATTCTTAGAGTCACACATGTAATAACGTAATAAGCAGACAACGGACGGAATGATGGAATTCAATGTCATTCGCATAAGCGGCACGCCCTGCGCGGTAACTGGTCGTCTTAATATCCCGAGCGTAAAATTTGGTGTTCGCATCACTACAGTTTAAATTCTAAATAAATATAGTAATCCTTTCAAAATAAGAAATTATAATTTACGGATTATAACTTTATGTTTATTATAGCATATTAATCACTTTTTTGAAAGTAATATATTACCCGGCTTCTGCCCGACGCTCATGGACTTTACGTGCGCGTTGAGTCCTCGAGGGGAAGTGACCGTGAACAGTCATACAAATGTCCGTCCTTTGGTAATAAGCACGCTCGTTCATCAAAAACCCATTGCTAATGCTTCTTCATTCAGTATATTACTATGTATCTCTATGTATTAAACAATTTTCTTATTATGAGAAAAACGACGGGTCTTCCATTCCAAAAAAAAAAACCTAGGTTTTGTTCCTTAATTTTGTTTCTCACCCAAACTTTACGCAAAAAAAAAAACATACATAAACATGTATGCATATCATGGACACGTGGGGCGTAGAATGAACATGTTCGTTCTACATTAATTATTTAGAACACGGATGGCCATGAAATTGAGAATAAATGATTTGATTTGTCATTGAAATTCAAATGTTAAACACGCTAGCGTAGCATAAGTAAGGTCACCTATGTATTTAATTTTTAAAATTGGGTGAATTTTGTAGTAAACATTTAACATGAAAGTGGTTTTTCCCGAAAGCAAGCTGTTATTGAGGTTTATTTTCAAAACGTGTATAGACTAAGTAATTAATAAAAGTAGAGGATATTGCCGTGTATCTTAGTAACTTCTTAACTATATTTAAAGAACGGGTATTAACGGCTTCAATAAAACTTCGATTATACTGGTCGATATTTCGTAATATTTTATTACTTCTTCAGTTCCAAAATTACTATAATTGGACAACTAATTAAACTATGATACAATATTATATATAATACTTACTAATAATAGAGAAATTAATACATTTTTGAAAATTTTAACTTAAAATTTGAAGTGTTATTTATAACAAAAATTGTGTATAAATAAAAGAACTCTAGGTGGCGTGACTTATTAGATTAAAATATATATTATTAAGATCGTCAATGTCAGATCTGAAATTGACAGTTACGTCATTATGCTTCTGAATGCATGACATTTCCAAAAATAATCTAGTTTTATAAAACATTTCTTTTTCTAAAATTTTAACATTATTGAAGTCAAAACAATGGTTCTCATCAATTGAGTGAATGGCAAGAGCACAGGACCTTTTACCAATTCTACAGTCACTTTTGTGTTGGGAGACTCTGTTCTTTAACCATTGACTGGTTTGGCCTATGTAACATTTATTACAAGAATCACAATTGATTTTATATACAACATTGGAGTTAAGTAAAAGAGGAGTTGGATTTTTTATATTACTAAATATTTGTCTAATTGTTTTAGGATTATAATAGGCTATTTTAATTGGAGTGTTCTTAAATAATGAAACTATTCTTGGAGTGACTGAATCTAGAAATTAGCACAAATTGTCATGGATTTTGTTCTTGAAAATTGCATTCCTAAATTAACTTTTCAAATTCCTTTTATATTTAAATATGTTGATGATTTGATCTGTGCTGTCCCTACAAATAAAATTGATGAAATCTTAAATACATTTAACAAATTCAATAACAAAATTCAATTTACCCTTGAAACTGAAAACGATAATTCAGTTCCCTTTCTAGATACTAAATTAATCAGAACTCCTAATAATACCATCATTTTGGATTGGTACCATAAACCCACCTTCTCAGGAAGATTTATTAACTTCTACTCAAACCATTGTTTAAAACATAAATTAAATACCATTATTGCCATGAAGAATCGTGTTGATAGAATTTGCCATGAATCTCTAAAA